>JAWNMR010000491.1:12001875-13358750 GCA_035043845.1 Drosophila picticornis
GCAACACATTTTTGGTCACAGTTTAAATTTAGAAACAAGAAACTATCAGTTATTCATCTGTAAAGTTAGCTGCTGCTCACAACTTAATCAATTTCTCTGTTTGAATTTATCAAAATTATGACTGATTTCATATTGCAGGTTTATCAGTGTATTGGATATTTGATAGCGCATTCAACTGTCGTTTTATGTTCGCACTGAAAACATTGAATTTCTCTTTGTGGCTCACTAATATTTGCTGAAGGCGATAAGCGCTTCGATATTTACACAAGACGACCTCTATTTTATCGCTTTATTAGTGTTGTTTTTTTCTATTTATTTTTTATTTTTTAATTTTTGTGTTGTGTGTTTTGATTAAACAATTTGGTATTTGCCGCTGGCAGCTGTGCGCCTATTTATACATGAACGAATGTTTATAAATACATTTTCACGCTGGAAAATTCGGTGCGACAGTCTGACAAATTGTGTGCTGCCAAAATTGCGACAGACGCGACGACGCGACGCGTCAACAGTTGACAAATGCACAGCATAAAGTGCTTATGGAATATGGCGAAATCAGCGCGCAGGTTCTACGGAAAATATACAAAAGTATCTAAACAAAACTACATGCATATCCATCTATCCATCTATCCATCTATCTATATATACATTTATTATGTGTCTAAATGCAAATGGCTCTGTTTGGTTTTCGGTTGGCTTTGTTTATGGAGCAGCGCTGCCCACGCTACGTTTAAATAATTATGAAATGTTTACAGTAATACAAATACACAATAAACACACAATATACGTCCAAGTGAGTTACAGTTACATCGAGTTTCTCTTGGCCAGAATTTGTCACTTATGTATCTGAATCTGTATCTGAATATCTGTATCTATATCTGTATCTATATCTGCATCTGTAACTGTAACTGTAACAGTATGTGTGTTTCGAGGCATCTTTTGTCATCATTCGAGTTGAAAAGTAAAAGTTGTTTCACTTTTTAACGAGCCACCATAAAGCGAAAGATTCTCTTGATCAAATATTTTGCTTTGAGATTTTCTCTTTAGTATTCATAAGTAAAACAATAACAATAACAATAACCCAGACTCAGACTCAGACTCAGTCCATGTATCATTCATCGAATTGAAACACTTTCGCTGTAGGCTTTTACCCATACATATATATATGTATCTCATATACAGTATATATGTGTGTGAGTCGTTAATCGCTCAATAATAATTTATTTTAATTTATTCTACATTACACACAATTAGCAGTTGGCAGCAAAAACCGCGCAAATACTTTTTGCAAATGGCCAAAACTACATTTTGTGAAAATGATTTTTTAATTAATGCACAAATTGTGTGCAGTGTTTTTTTTTCTTGCGTTTTGTCTTTTCAATTATTTTGTGGTTGCCATTGTTGTTGCCTTTGTTGTTGGCCTTTACACAGAACTTGGCGCCTTGGCAGCCTTTTCGTTGTTTTCGTAATTTGGCGTTTTTTGTATTTCGCTGACAACGCACTGAAGTTGCCAAATGTTATTGACCCAAATTGTAAAAATGTAAAAAAAATAGTCACAGCTGAAATAGAATCAAAGAATTTAAAAAAAAGCGCTGAGAATCGTGTGGCCAAATTGTTGAAAATATCGTAAAAAACTATAAATTATAAAGACACGATCCGCTGCGAAGTGAGCAACATTTTGTTGGAAACTCACAGTCATGCCAAAATATATATTAAAATATATATGCACTTTTCTGTGGAATACTTTTTTCATAGCCTATAAATATAAATCAAATCATACACGAAACGAAATATTTTAATGAATTATTGCATATACCCGAAACTATTTATCTTTTGATATGCTGAATGGATTCATATATCAAAACGATGAATTTTTGTTGCTGTCAACCTCATCAAATGACAAATCAATTCATCCCTCCTCACATTCTTATCTAATCGACCTGAACTTTCTTTTATATATTTCATTAAAAATCGAACGTTGGCTGTCTTTTCAAAGCATTTCTTAGCACATCAGCTTATCTTATCTAATCTAATGCCACAACTGCAACTTCCTTTCTCAAAAAACTAGAGCCCACTCAAGACTCCCCCATAAGTCATATAATGTTTTCTGTTCCATTTCACCGCTTGTGTTTGCTCCCATATTGATTCTAAGTAAACATTGCATATTATTTGCATATTTGAAATATCAACAGCGTGTTGAATTTAAGCGTTGGCAAGCTGTGGCAAGCTGTGTTTGCGTAAGGCACCTTTATATCTGTGGCAAAATTACTTCAAACATGTATCTATATCTGTTTATCTTCAGCGTCGAGCGGCCTAAATCGCCTTTTGGTAGCAGCTGAATCAATGGCTCAAATACCGCAACTTGCTCAAACTAAAAACCTTGTTGTCTGCCTCGTTTTTTTATGTTTTTCCTTTTGTTTTTATTTTTTTTTTGTGTCTGTTGACAAACTAATTCGCGCACAGTGTTGGTTTTTGGTTTCATCTATTTTTATCGCGATTAATTAGCAGCTCCGTTGAGCCTAGTCTTGAATTTTACTATCAATTAACATAATTGGTTGCTGTTCGTCTGTGTCGACTCAAACTTTTTTCGATTATTTAGTCAACATAATTAGCCGTGATTGGTAACGTTTGGAAAAATGGCAAGCTGCAAGCGGTTGTCGAGGAATGCGGCTCTTGTGGCGCAGACACACACGGATTTGGGTCAGAGAAGCGTTGCCGTTTAGTCGTTGCCGTTTTGTCGATTGCCAACTCGGTCTTTGAACTGGCCAGTTCTCTCTATCTCTATCTCTCTCTCTCTCTCTCTCTCTCTCTCTGTATGTCTATAAGCTGAGCCATGTGTATCATAATTTGCTCTGAGCCAAGCGTTGCTTCTTGTTGCCGTCGCCGTCGTCAACAATTTTGTGGGCCACGCTCTAGCCACAGTTGGCCACATTGCGCATACGCCACGTAGAGCTGCTTGAGAATTGCGCTGCAGTTGTGGCTGCTGCGGCTGATGTGGCTGCTGCCGATGCTTATCGCCAAGTGAAGAATCATTTTGCGGCTGCTTTTGCCACGTCTTTTGTGTTTTTTTCTTCATTTCTTCATTTTTTTTTTTAATATTATAGCCGCAGAATAGAGGAAAAATGCAGCTTTAGTCGTTTGTTTGTTTGTTGTTTGTCTGTTGCAGCGTTTGTTTTCAACGCGTCGCTGACCCAGAAACGGCAACAGAAACTTTCATGATGTCGCAGCATGCAACCGCAGCATGGCAGCATGGCAGCATGGCACATGGCAGCAGGGTCTCTTTGCCTAAGCAGACACAGCTGAGCGCAACAGCTGCAAGTGTTTTCTGCCCCAAAGCAGAGGGGCGTTCCACTTGCCCATCAACAGCTCCGCCCCTTGCTCCCTGCACTGCAGAGCCAGGCAACTTCAACATATGGCAATGGCATTTGACTTATAATTAATACTTGGACCGTTGATTTATATGCCACAGTTTGTTGCAGACGCAAAGTCGTCGTCGTCTTCAGATATCCAACCTGTTCCTGCTACTGCTACAACTGCTGCAACTGCTGCAACTGCTACAACTGGTGCCTTGCGCAATTTGCATGCTGCTTTGATTAGGCAACTCAGTGATTAAAACTCTGCTATAACTAAATATTTTCTTAGTTTTATTATTATTATTTCTTTTTTTTAATTGTATTTCTCCCATCACTTTTTATTTTGCTGCTGCGCATCAGTTTTTGTTGTAGTTGTTTTTCTGCCGATCAGCTTTTTTTTCATATTTATTATTCAGCGTGCGATGAAAAACTTGTGCTATTAACAAAAATTTACATGCCAGCAAAAACAACAACCACAACAACAACTACAGCAACAACAACTACAGCAACTATAACTACTACAACTACAAAATTAACAATAAAAACACTTGGCACTGGTTTTTGCTTGTTTTTTGCTGCTCTTAAACGAGTTTTATTTACAAACATTTGACTTGAGTCGCTTAAAGTGTTTGCAGTTCTCGTGTTTAATGAACAAGTTAGTTAATTTTTCTGCTTTTTACAACGAAAAAGTTGAAGCTTATGTAATCATAGCTAGACTCTACAACTGTGCCAATCAGTGGCTGTCAAACCGTTTAATTTCAATTGGCTACTTTGGAGGTTGGCAAATGTCATGCATTTGATATGAGATTAATTTAAATGGCTTTAATTTGCATTACTAAATGTAACAATTTTGCTGACATTGCCTGTTGCCAGCTGCAACAATTAGCAGAGAAATGATGCCTTATTGGCTACTGCAATAGAATTGAAATTAATTTCACTTTGACACGAGCTGGCTCTCTAAGAAATCTTTGCATTTATTGCCTGCACTCACATTTCAATTAGTTTAATTTGCCTTTGGCTGCTGCTGCTGCTGCTGCAGCTACTGCTAAATGTCCACTCAGTCAATTTGCTTAAGTGTTTGCGCTTTCGTTTGTCCATTTTTTTTCTTTATTTTCTTTTTTTTTTTTGCCTTTCTATGACATTTGTGTATCGACAAATATGCAGTTGCAATTACGCTGGCAATTCGCTGGCAACTCGCTCGCAGTTTGCCCGCCAGCAAGTCTTACAATTTGCACTTGTCCATTTCAGTGTTTGAACCCGCTCTTTGACTGCCAATAGGCAATTTCACTTTGCAAATCGAAATCGAACAAAAACTTTCATTTTAATTAGCAAAGGCGAACACCCAAAGCCGAAAGGCAGAAAAGCAATCTAAAAAAAAATGATCAAAATCAATTTTCAATCATGTGAGAATCGAAAACTACACAAATTCCAATTACAATTCCGAAAACGGAAAACAAACTCACCGCAGATTCAATTTTATGCCAAGCCGAAAGGTCAATTAGCCAAGCAGCAGTAGCAGCACTAACAACAACATCAACAAATTGACGTATTTATAAAAAAAAAAACTAATCAAATTCAAAACACTTTGTGATTGACAGACTGGCCGGGAGGGGATTGCAGAGCAGGCGGTTGGCAGTCTTCAACAATTGCAAACCAGTTTACAATTTTGTGTTTGCAATTCGAAAGGCATACAACAAATATTTTCTATTATTGCTGTTTTTGTTGTTGTTGTTGCTAAACAACAATTTCAATCGTGGCTAATTACAAAGGTGCTTTTGTTATTGTTATTATTGCTGTTTCTGCTGGTTGTGGTGTGTGCAAGGTGTGTCCCAAGCTGCCGCTTTTGGTCAAGCCAGCTGCCACCCACCCAGTCAAACAGTCGGTTAGACAATCAGTCAGCTGCCAACTATTTCAATGACACAGCGCATGCAAAACTGTCGCGTCAATTATCAGAAATAGCTCTAGATAAATAAGTAGAAAAAACAAAAGAGATAGCGATAATTGAGAAGACATCAGCGGTTGATGTTCAAATTTATATACTAAGAAAAATATATTGTCAAAATGTGGAAGATGGACTAGAAGAGTGACAGAAAACTGCTGAAAGCTAATACTTTAGACAGATGGCAGATAGGAGAGAACAGAAGAGAGGCCAGATACAAAATATGAAAGTTAGATTGATTGAAGATACATCTGTGCAGTTAAAGAAAACAGAAAGTAGAAGATATATTTATACATATTTATGTATACCTTCTTTCTTCAGTTTCTTACTCAGATTTTGAGTTTTGTATCTACATTCCAATATCTTCAGACGATCTTCTGTATTATGCATTTGCCCTGTGAGCTGGTCAGCATTTTATATATTTTTGGGAATATTTGAAACGAATAAGGATAAGACAGGCAGACGGATAGATAGATTATCAAATTCATATGGTATGCGTACCTTAACCTGTACCTGTATCCAAATTCTGACGCATAACTAAGAATTCACTTCAAAGACAACAAATAAAATGACCGCCAGCTGACTCAGCCCATGGAAAATGTTCAAAAAATCTATTGTTGAAGTTCTCCATTTAAAGCAACGAAACTGTTTTCAATAAATCTTGTTGCTGTTTTCTCCTAGCTAAATATAGTATGGCAACTATTTGAATCAACCGTTTGGCAAGTTCAAATGTCAATGGCAACTAAATTGTCGTAAACAAAAAAAAAATATCGTTTTGTTAATGGCAGCAATTTTGCACACACACGCAACAGACACAAATAGTGAAAGATGCAGAGACACAAAGCTATACAGCCACCCGAGTCACAGTCACAATTGATTGTCTTTAATTGCCGGCAATTGGCTTTGCTTTTTGCGCTGCCATCAATTTCAGGCGAAAGCAGCAAAGCAGCAAAGCAGCAATGCAGCAATCACAGCCACATCCTGTGCACAGGACGTGTGCCATTTTGCTTCCTGGTGACTGGCGCCGACGTCTCCTAATCAACGACAATAAACACAAAAGCCACAAGCTCCTTCCACGAATTGGCCATCAGTTGAATAGACTACCTGAATTTCGTCTTGGGTTTTGTATTCGGCATTTGTTTCTGTGCCCCTAACGCTTTGCCATGTGTTGTTGTCACGTCCCAAAGAGAGACGCCACGACAGCGACCTTAGTCTGAGCACTCGTTGAATATATTGTTGTTTTTTTTTTCTTTTTTAAGTGCAACTCTTTTGGGCCTGCCACGCCCCTGTGGTACCAATTGTAATACGCATTACACAATGTCGCACGCTTTAATTTTTGCTGCCTGCCTGCGACGATTTTTGTTGTGTTTTTTTTCCTCTTTTTTAGTTTCAGTTGATTTTCAACGTTTTTGTTTTGGTTCGGTCATAAAAATGAAAAAATGGTCGAGTGAAATGTTTATGCCGACATTTAGACATCTAGAAATGTGAAATATATATAGATATATATGTGTGTGTGTGTGTGTTTGTATGTACGTGTGTGTGTGGAGTTTAGTTTAGTTGAGTTTACGATCGTTTTCTGTTGATGATCACGTTCCGTGCGGCGCCTGTTTTGCAATTTAATGAGTTAATGGACGCTCCACAGCTGTGAAGTATTGCAAAAGTTTGACAGCTACTTAAAGTTGTTGCCAAGCATTAGCAAGCTATTCGTGTTCAAAATTACTTCAGAATTTTGGATAGAGCAGAAAAATAAGAGAAAAAATCTCCAATTAAAATCACGTTTTGAAATGAGCCAATTAGTCCATTAGTAAGCGCCTGAAGAAATACCTCCATAGAAGCTGCTAATGGTTTTTGGCCAGTTAGAACTGCAAATTCAGCAAACTAACTATTTAAATTTAAGACTTTGATTAAACAAATAAACTCAATTCTGATCCTGGACTGGAACTATTTGTGAATTACGAGCACAACCGAACTCTTTGTTTTGGTTGGGAAGGTTCGTT
Organism: Drosophila picticornis; assembly: GCA_035043845.1. Lineage (NCBI taxonomy): Eukaryota > Metazoa > Arthropoda > Insecta > Diptera > Drosophilidae > Drosophila > Drosophila picticornis. The sequence continues at coordinate 12,009,162 of JAWNMR010000491.1, forward strand.
CTGGTACTTTTCCTACCCACTCCCCTCCCACAAGTCAATCTGTTTAGTGTTGGCGCACACGATTTTGGCATTTGTAGTCGAAAAACAATATCAGTATTTGACTAGTGCATCGCAATCAGTCAAATTGCAAAGCTTATTGGGTTATCAACACTCTCCAGCTGTGGCCCCAACAAATAAATGCGGCTAGTCAAACAGATAAGCCTTGAAAATTGGTTTATCTTTTATGTGCATGCGATAAAAGTTCATTATTGATTATTCTAATGCCAACTTTACGCTAGGCGCTATCTCATTTCACTTGTCACTAGCCACACATATATACATATATATATATATATATATATATATATAAATACGTGGGGGACACACCCCCCAAGTGCTCAACTCCCACTTGGGCATGTCATAGGAATGACATGAAATGACACTTCATTCATAACATTTGGCTAATTTGCTGTGGCAAAGTTTTTTCTTTTTTTTTTTTTTTTATTTTGGTCTAGATGATTACCCAGCGACAAATTTAAAGGTCATTTCGCTAGAATTTGTGTCAAATGTGCGACTCGAGTTGACTCGTTAAAAATGGTACTAGTTCGAGGGCCTGGCAGACGTCTGAGGTCAAATGGCTTGTAAACATAAAACGAATGGCGCAGTCGTAGTCGTAAAGCCGAAATTTGTTTTTTGTTTAATGCGCTTCCGCCAGACGTTCCGTTCCGTCCAGTTCCGTCCTGGCCCCAAAATAGTCACATTGCGCAATCCCATGGCTAACTAATAACAAAACAAAAAAAAAAAAAAGAAAAAACAACCAACTAAAAGAGACACAGTAGCCAATAGACAGGGCCATAAATGGCCAACAGTCGTTGGCTGACCAACGTTGGTCAGGTGAAAGAGTTACTTGGCCCGCTCTCCACTTTTCGCTTGCCACTTTGAATTGGCCATGCTGTCAGCCTGTCCATTGCCATTCATTATAAAACATACACTTAAATGTCAAGCGACAACCCTAAAGCCAACTCCAGTTTCCAGCTGCAACTCTCCAACTGTCTGTCCATCGCTCATTGTATTGGCAGCTGCTTTTGGCCTTTTTTGCTTGGCAGCGCACCGAAGAAACCGCCAAGAACTTGGCATGATGTCATAAGCCACACACACGCACACATTCGCAGACAAAAGCAAAATGCTCAAAATGAATAACTGCCAAGTTGTTTCTGTGAGATTCTTGTTGATGATATGCTACAGCATATCTCTACTTGTATAACACTTGGTTCTCTCTCGTACCTCCTCAGACAAGCAACTAGGGGTTCACAAAGTGGCAAGATAGGGGCCTTTTCAGATATGTATATATATATATATATATATATATATATATATATATATGTGTGTGTGTGTAATTTGTACACGAACAAGACTACAAATAATCTCTTAAAATTCTTAATTTTAATTACATTTTTGTTTTTCTGTTGTGTTTTTTTTTTTTTTTTGGATGTGGAATTTGGCGGTTTCCTCTACTCGCTTGAAATATTGGAGTCATTGTCAAATGAGTTTATGTTGTATGTCAATTTTATAAACAAGCCTCGCTATTCGTTAAGTCGAAACTCGAAATTTTAGTTGTTCAGTCTGTATTTCTTGTCTAATTCTTCTTTTAGCAGGTTTAAGCAGAGGTAAATAATTATTTTATTTCTATTCGTTGTGGCTCTGTCAGGGCATTCTAGCGTCGACTATTAATATTTGCAATATGGTCACACTGATTGCATTGCAGTTGTTCTTCTGGACATGACTAATTTTGGTAGTCTGAATCTGGTTTGCCGTTGCTGTCACAATTTGTTGAGCCATGGGCGGGGTTTTTTTGCATATGCTTATTGTAATTTTCACATGGCGCCAAGCAACAGGATGCATGTTGGCTTATGCGGCCCACAGACTCAACCCTTTTGGTGTTGCTGTTGGTGTTGCTGTTGCTGTTGCAGACTGCGACATGACACAGACCACAAAGTAATGAGAATTGAGTGAGTGCATGAATGAACGACTGAATGAATGGAATGAAATCTACCCGACCTGGTATGAGTTAAACGTCCCAAAGCAGACAAAAGCCAATGTATAAAAAAGGTGCGCCCACAGCCGTTGGCTGTGTAAATGCTGTTGCATGACTCTGCGTCGCATTTTGGCCAAAGTTCAGATCGCAAAAAAAAAACAACACACAAAAACAAAAATAACACACAAAAAGATGAAGGAAAAAAATGGCAACACCTTTTTGGAGCGGTTTGCTTAGGGGCGTGGCAGCACAGCAAAAAAAAAAACAATAAAAAAACAACAACAACAACAACAGAGCTCTCTTGGCTGGCTTTGACTCATGGAAGTCACGTTCGCCGCTCGCATTTTGGGCCGAGTGCGCGGCATTTGGCGCATTTTGCTTGGCACGCCATGTTTATTAATATTTAAATGCAACGAGGCATTCGCCCCAGACTCAAATACACCCCACTCAGCCCCCACTGGTGGTTTGCCAGTTGTACAATTTCAGGCCTGAGCGCTTTGCAACTGAGCTGGCAAAACTGGGAGTTGGCCATTGCCTGGGCAGAGCAGTTTTTTTTCTTCTTTTACTCAGACTACCTTTGCTTTAGTTGCATACTTGAGTATGTATTATTTTGCGTAATACTTTGGCGCCCTGCCCCCCCCCCCCCCCTCTACTTAGAGCACACGTTACACGTTTCTAATGATGCATGTGCTGCCAGCACGCAGCTCAGTTGGCCCAATTCATTTCGCTGAGTTGTTTGCTGCATTTCCGATTTGGTTCTAATCGAGTAGGGCCAGTTGTAAGATTTATAAACATTATCCAGCTGAGGGATCTGAGCTTGGGTCTTCAATTTATATCGTGTATAAATTATTTACATTTTTGCCCACTCGTGCTGAGCACTGCTTTGTCTTCTGATAAGGTTGCTACGAACTGAAACTTGGGGAATTCTCCTTGAAATTTCAGAAACATTTGGTATTTCTCCGTCTAATTTCTCAATAAGAGCTGAGCACAAAGTAGTGGAAATTGCCTGCTTGGCTCTGCCATGAACCTAATTCGTTGACCAATAGCTGAAACTAGCAGGTTTTCGCTGGGGTCGGCAACTTCTTATATCTTTTTCGTGGCAGGCATTTAATATAAGCGGAAGTCAATATCTTTTGCCGTACATAATTGCTGCCTTATGCACTTGCCGTCACTAATAACTGCTGGCCTATTCATAACTATGGCTCATTATCTATTTTTCACATCCTTGGGCAGCAATTCGTTTGCCATCAGGCCCTGGCTAATGCTTGGTTCTTGCCACCCGCTGAGTTTGCTTATTATTGTTGTCCGTTCCTCTTGAGTGCCACCTGCCATTTTTGTTTATTTTTTGCTTTTTTTCTTGAGAGGCCCTCGAATTTAAGTCGCTCGTATTGCGTATTGTAGTGTTTCCCATGAAAATGCAGCAGTTGCTTTTGTCAAGTGCACAACAACAACAATAACAACGAAAAGAAAAACTCTCCCTTAATTCTCATTCTCATCTTTTTCCTTTCTGCACCCTCTTACACTTGGCTTGTTCTTATGTTTCCGCCGTTGTTTTTAATGTGCGTTCCCCTCGCCACCCCCGCATCCCCTCTGCTTGTTCTTGCACCTACTCGTTACTAGTTACATCCTCTTGTGCTAGTTATCCGCCAGCAAAACATTTGCCTCATTTGCATTACAAATCAGTTGACGGCAAGTGAGAATCTGCGCGTGTTGACCTACTTTTAACCACCCCCCTACCCCCGACTCCTGTGCAAAAATAAACTACCCCCTGCCTTTCGGCATACCCTTGCCATACCATTGCCTTCTTTAGCTGTTTTTCACACATGTAAACAGCGCGCCTTGACAGCATTAGCCCGACAGTTTTAAGGGATTGTCTTGGTACAGTGCCTGCGAGCAGTTTGCGCATACGGAATTCATGCACATAAATCGCACTCGCATCCTCGCACAAAATAACCCTTCGCACATCCTTTTTTCGCTCACATTTTGTTTCCCACGTTGCAATAAAAAACCGCCAAAAGAAAAAACTTATAACTGCAAAAAAATGTTTTTCTTGCCTCGCAAGAAATAAAACCCTCGCAACAAAATCCACTCGAGTTCTTTGTACGAAATCAAAAACATATACCCACATTCACATCCATATATATATATATATGTATTTATTATGCTACTGCCTGCTGCCTTGAAGGGGTAGGCGTGGCCGGCCGCCTTTTATGCAGCTAAACTAATGGTCTGTCTCTCTCTCTATCTTTTGCAGGTTCGTATTCACACACAGCTGAATTGTAAACGAGAACTGGGCAACCTGGCAACTGGTTCCCATTACAACAGAACTGAACTCTGGAAAAGCCTGATGAATGCCCATACAGACCGGGCCAGGCCAGGCCAGGCCAACTCAGGCCTTTTAGCAGCGTCAAGATATTTTCCCAACTCACCCCCGCTTTTGACATTTGAAATATGCCGCGGCTTCAGTTTTCATTTTTCAGTTTTCAGTTTTCCGTTTGCAGTATTTTATACTCTTTCTCTCGTTTTACTGAATTGATGCGCCAAAGCGGATTAGTTGAACGGACTGCGACTGCTTCTCCGACTGCTGTGCCTGCGGTTGGAAAATGGTTTTCCATTATGTCTCGCATATTTCTTTTTAATTTAGTTAATGCAATTGCCCGGACATCAGCAGAAGTGCCCTCTTCCCTAATGCGCTAAATGCGCAAATTTATGGCATTTAATTAGAAAAGGATTTGAGCGTTGAGTTAAAGCAATTAAACGCCGGATGCACGTGATAGCCAGTGCACACTGTACACGGCACACAAATATTTTTTAATCGGATTAGCCACAAAGCCAGCGGGCAGCACTCGTATCACGGCTCACACAGAGCCGAGAGCTCATCACTAGGACTCAGTTCAACAACTACTTCAATTCCCTCTCAACATCCGTATAATCGGACAGCTCATATATATAAATATGTATATATATTGATGTATGTGTGTGAATGTGGTCAGCAGGTGCTGCCTGCTTAATTAGCCATAAATCTTTTGTTGGCAATCCTGCTTTACACTTTCGTCACTTTCACTTAACAACAATAACGCTCGTGGCATGTGCCACCAGACGCCTGAAGCTCAGTGACGTGTGCTCAGCATCGATTTTGTGATGGCGCTGCCACAGGGGCCATCACTTGCAATACCCTGTTCCCGATGATGAAATGGGCGTACATTGCAACAAGCAGTAAATGTGGCAAAACTATAAACCCAAGACAATTAAAGCTGCAGTTATCAAATTACAAAAGTGATGATCCCTTGCAAATCAAGGCATTAATTTAATTGGCGCCGTTTCTTCTCTCGAGTTTCTTTCGAACAGTAAACAGAGTATGGCACAGTTGGATGCGCTCAATAGCCACATTTGCACTTTTTATATTTAATTTCCCCAGTGATTGCAGACCATTTCCTTTTTGGCTGGGGCCCTTGTCAGGCCTCAGCTAAGCAAGCATTAAGACGTGTTTAATCATGAGAGCAGAAACATGTCTCGACATGTTAAATCGAACAACTGCCACTATGGGAAAATGCCAACAACCCACTCCAACCCCATTACCAACCCAGCTCCCACCCACTCTGAGAGCCGCAAGTCGCTGTAAGGCGACACTCGGCAAAAGAAGGGAATCACATGAGAGAATGGCAAATGTTGAGAGCATTCCAAATAACCAAATAGCCATTCACAGTTGCTGTTGTTGTTGTTGTTGTTGGATTGGACTCAATGGAGCGGTGCACGGAAAGCGTGTGTGTGGGAAACGAACTTTGCGACAACTTTTAATTACATATATGAGAAATTTCTATATACCACACACACACACACATATATGTATTATATATGTAAGAAAACTACCAAAAACCCTCGGCTATGACATCATTTGATGAATAGCCCCCAAAACGGAAATGAGTTTGTGGGCCGACAGCTCAAATTTAGTTGGTTTTTTTTTTTTTGTTGGCAGATCTTGCAAAGGGCCAGAATATTTGCTTAGACATTAGACCGAAATTTCTGAGATGAACGCAAATTGGCCGAAATTGTGATGAAAATGTTGATTGTTGGTTTGTTGGTTTGTTGGTCTGCTGATGTTGATGGAGATGATTGTTCCGCTAATAAAGCAATTAGGCAAATCATTTGATTAATTAACAAACTGGCTGCTAAATGAGTTAATGAAACACGATTTACATTGATTTCAAGCCAAATCGCACACACAACTGAGCAATTTATAATTGTTTCAAGGTCATTTCACCACTTTGTAAAAATTGCTTAGTCGTTGAACTGTGCAAAACATGTGAAGTGTATAATTATCTGCAAAGTGTCACATTTAAACTTGTGGCTTGAGCTCTTGCTTAATTGCAATGGAATTAAGCTTACTTACAGCTTCAGTGTATTTTAAAAACCATTTAAATTTAAGCTTGTGCTCTTGTCACAATTAAGCTAATATGTCATGTATTTTATTTAAATTTAGGCTTGTTATTCAAGCCATTAGTTATGGAGCTTTAGCTGAGTTCTATCATCTTAAGTCGATTCATCGTATTTATAGATTTAAATAGGCTCTTAGCTGTATTGTTAAAGACAAATACTCTTATAAAATATGACTTGCATAAACAAAAACTGCGTATAAATTAGTCAATATCTACTGTGGCAACCTCGTGTACATTTATCATTATCATTATCACAGCGCAGTCTTTTTGTCTTTGGTTTTTTGTCCGTGTTGTGTTGCCTGTTGCGAGTTTAGTGAACTCGAATCAAAACTGTTCCATTAGCCAACCCATCAGTCCAAGAAAAACACAAATGCTTACGAGAGAAATAGAGAGATAGAGAGAGGGAGAGGGGGAGAGAGGGAGTAAGAGGTGGGGCTGGGGGAAGGGTTAAGGCGTTTGCACATTAGATGGCCGCCGGGTAATTAAGCGATGTGGCAACGCTCTCTGTTCGTCTGTCTCTCTCTGTCCGCCTGCCTGCCTCAGTCAGCCAAGAGTTCGCATAATTTATGGCCTGGCAAATAATTATAATAGTAACACAATGTACATGTGAGCTGCAACCAAAGAGACTGGTGCAACAAGGGGTAAGGGGCAAGCGGGCGCACTCTCAGTGCATACAAAAGAGTCTTAAATTTTATTGCAGTTGCCGCCGCAGTTGCGCATTGATTATGGGAAAACAAAAAAACAAAAACAAGAAACAAAACCACCATCGCCGTCAGAGTCTCAGTTGCTTTTTTTTTTCTGTTGCTTGTTTTTATGTTGGTTTTGTTGCTGTCTCCGTTAACGGTATTGGCAACGCAGTGAGAAACCGAAACTAACTGCATTAGTCGCTTTATTTGTTGTTGCTGCTGGCTGCTGGCTGTTGGCTGCTGGCTGCTGCGACTGCTCTGTTAATTATGCAAGTGGCCAAACGATCGAGTCAAGTGGTTCTGGCCAGTCAGCAATTCCACTTGCCAATTTGCCCCGGCAGCAAAGCCGTGTGTCAGGAAGTGGGCGCTAGGAAGTGAGGCAACCACCTCCCCACAACCCCGCCCCCCTTTTGAGGCACCTGTTAGACTTGGTATCCAAGCGAGTCTCCATGCCTCGAGACTTTGCGTCATTAATAAAAATGTCTGGGCAAGTCTTAGAATTTATGGCATGCTTGCCAGCAGCACTTTAACATGTCCCAGACATTAAAGCGGGTTTTCTAGTTGGTCTACCCAACCAACAGCCCCGCCTCAGCCACCCCAGTGTTGCTGCTGGTGTGTGGCCCCTCTGTGGCTGTGGTCAGCGCTTGTCAAACTGCTTGCGCACATTTCGCAGTGAAATTGAATTTTGCATTGCACGCATAACTTGACCGAAATTGAGGCCTACCATTAAATGTGGCAATTAGCCAACAGCACAGCGTAAAAGAGCCTAGTAACGCTTAATTTCTTTTGTTATTTTCACTTTATGGCCAAGTGCTACCGGGCAACTCACTAATTGCAGTGAATTTCATTTACATCACTTTTTTATAACTACTGCAAAGTCAAATTTTATTGCTGCCTATTAAGTCATTTTGATTGCTACCCTGACTGACTCTGACAGCAAAGTCAATAAATTTTGTTCTACTTTTGCGTTAGAAACATTTTGTATTGATATTGTGGCATGGCACACCTGTGTGTGCTGCACAACTGTCTATTTGTGTTGGCCGCCACCAAGCAGCACCTGCAGCAGGATGTGGCGCGTGCCAGCTGCCAAAGAAGCCCCTAAAAGTGGCAAACCACAAAATATACAATTTCAAATTGGCAGCTGTTATGAGAAATAGCCGCAGCTGTCTGTCGCAATATTAGCCCAAGCAGAGCAAAATATAATTAATAAAATGCCACAAAAAAGAAGTGAGAAGAGAAGAGGAAAAAAACCAAGAAAGCGAAAAGAAAAAAACAAACAAAGCAGAGCGAAAAAGGAAGGCAACCAAATCCCACGAATGACAACGCACCGGAAGCAACCGGTGGGCGCCTGAGAAGTCAACAAAAGAAATCGAAACCAGAACCGAGAACTGCGAACTGCGAAGGGAGAATTGAGAATTGAGAAGTGAGAAGTGAGAAAGAGCCCTGAGCTGAAACCACAAAATGCATCCTTCCGCTCGTGGTGAACTGAAATGGATGAGCGGCCCTCTTGCCGTGTGGCAGCCCAATGGACTGCAAACTGAGAACGAAATTGGGAACTCAAACCGAGGGCGCTCATGACGTCAATTCTGGGCCAAACTAATAACCGAACAATAGCCGTTAACTTTATGGACAGCCAGGCGATCGGTGGGCGCGTGTGTGTGTGTGTGTGTAGGGGGGAGGGAGAGGAGTTTAGTGCCTGACACACATTTTGACGACAGTTTTAGGGACAGTCAAAGTGTATTAAATGTGTGCCATGAGTTGACACAAAAAAACTGAAAAATGAATAGAAATATCCAAAACAGGTAATTTCGAGCATGGACAAAAAACTATGATTAGCCTGAGTGACAAACATATTAATGATTGTTTGTTCTCGCCTACCGGCACGCCCCTTTATCGAGTGATGGCTATATGCATGCTACACACATGCTTGCCCCAATCTGTCATGACAATGTGTTTTGTTGCTGTTGTTGTTGCTGTTGCCTTTGCTGTAACAGTTGTTGTTGGTTTATAAGCCGCTTTAATTGTTTTATGGCACGACGCCGCTGCCTGCCACTTTCAGCTGGCTGCCCCAAGGATTCGTTGCATAAAACATGACTTGTGCACGCACACACATCTATATATCTCTGTATGTATGTATGTATGTGTGTGTTCTCTCCCTCTCTGACAGCTGTGTTATGTGGAGCAGCAATTGCGTGTCAGCGGCAAAAGTTCAAAGTTGACGCATTGACAGCAACATTTGCTGCGCAATAAATCTCAGTTTCGCAGGCGACATTTAAAATGCATTACGCAACCCGATGGAGGCAAAGAACTATCACAAAAATATGATTATTATTACAATTCGCACTAAACAATTGAAATTTAACTAAAAAATTGACAAGAAGCGAGCCAAATTTAAGTGGCAAAGATTGCGTGAAGATTCTGTGGGGTCTTCTTTGTCATCTTTGCAAGCACACAAAGTGAAAGTTTAGCCTATATTATATTTAAAATGAGTTCAAATTTGATTAAATCATAATTCGTTGCTATTTGCTTTAATATAAATTAAAGCTGAATAGTATATTTTGCAGTTATAGTCTTAAATGTTGCCCTATTTGGGCAAGCCATAAATATTTAAAGCGTGCAGTTAATGTGGCTTACAGTTAGGCAAGCACTGTCTATGTGTGTACCGTTACTCGAGCAGGTCATGTTAATTGGTCAGCCAAAGCCACAGTTCGCGACAGTTGCTGAAACACGAACTGCAAAAAGTCAACTTAACTGCAAAACATATAAAAAACCATTTCAGATTAAACATCGCTCGGCGCATGCCACAAGAAACTAATTAATGGGCATCAAGTGCGAAAAAAAGGTTCATTTCGTTGTCACCTTTTGGCTGTAAACTGTCAGTGGCAGCGCTAAAAAAGAGGCAACATTGTGGCCGAGTCGTTGACTGGTCAGCGGTGGCGGCTTAATGGTTGCAGGTTGGTTCAATGAACCAACTGCCAAGCAACCAGTGGCTCGTAAACTGTTCCGCGTACTGACCTCAATGCGTAATGTGCTTTCAATAACTGAGCATAATTGCCAGCCAAATATGGCTAAAAGACTTTTTGCCCAGCATTTAATTAGCCTTAGAAGTCTTTTTGTGTACTGCGTATATTGTTATTGTTATTATTATTATTATTAGCGGCTGATTATTAACCCATTAATGACCTTAATTTCTTTTGGAGCGTTTTATTTTGGCGCGTACGAAAATTAAACAAATTATCTAAAGTGACTACAACAGCACTAACAACACCAAGAACAACATTTGCTCTTGGCCATAATTGGAAATCCACCTCTCTCTCTCTGTCTCTCTCTCTCCCTCTCTCTGTCTCTGTCTCACTGGTAGTCGTCATCGCTGGCCAATGGAATTCATATTGCTTAGGTCATCGCCTGGCGCGAACTTTACGAAAAGCACAACAGTTAACACTGCTGCGGTGCCGGGAGGTGGGTGGGCGGGGTCAAGGCAAACGGGGCGTGTTGGCAACTTTGTCAGTACTTTGTGTGCAATTAAACTAAAAATAATTTGATTACCAGCGCCCAGCAATGAGCTAAGCAAGTTGCCCGATGAAGTGTAGCTCAAACAAACTTGCCTTCATGCTTAAGTAATACTAAAACTTTACGATTTTTGTTTGTTTTTGACGCACTCTTCGTGCTCGTAAAGGTGATATTACTTCAAATAGGGGCACTCTACGATTCGAAAGTTTATGACCTCTCTGAAAAAAAAAAACAAGCTCATTAAAATTATATATAAATTCTGGGCCACATTTGAATCTTCCTTTCTCTAAATCAATAATTGCTTACACTAAATTTGCTTACCCCAAGATGAGCACAGCTCAGATTTGTATAAACAACACCTTCTTTTTCAGTATATATAGAAAATAGCTCTTAATCTAAGCGCAAGCAGCTTGAGTAGTCTACCCTTTGCAAGCTCACTTCTCAGTTGTTGTTGTGGTTGTTGTTAACCCAGTTTGAGCTGCACTGAGCCGTTGCTTAATGCCATGCCACCTTTGGATTGCTTATTTTGTGTTTATTTTGGGAGCAAACTCGTTTTGCCTGCTCATTTAATACGCTCTCGATTCGCGATGAATATGTCAAAGTTATCATCATTTTGCACATTGCCAAACAAGTTGGGCCACTCCGCATTGATTCGCTCACCTGCCAGCCTTCGGCAGGCGACAAGTGGGGGCGAGGCACTGTGAGGTATGTCACGGAGGGGGGGAGGAATGTGCTTGACGCTGTTGGCTTATACTTAAATCATTTTGAATTGGTTTGATAGTCATGCTCAAATGGTTCGGTTTGTTACTTGCAGTATTTCTGTGTCAAAGCTAATTTCTATAGCCTTGTTATTGCAAATGCCATCAAAACACACACACAAACATAAACACACTTACACACACACACACACATAGATAGAGCATTTACATAGACAGGCGCTTTTCACACACAACTTTTCTCAGACAGCGAAAGTTGGCAGCAGCAGCAGCAACAGCAACAGCCGCCAGCAACAAGCCAACAAATAACAATAAACAATGCTTTTCCGGCCTGCCACAGAGAGAGTGTGCAACAAGCCAGGCAACTTTTTGGCCACAAAAATTCGACAACAAATACAAAAACAAAAATATCAAATACGTGTAGGAATGCGCTCGACCTCCAAATACTCTCGATATATAGAAAAAAACCTAAAGTCAAAAGTTTAACTCAACTTTTTTTTTGTAAAATCATTTCGCAAATAGATAAATTATAATATTGCTAGTTTTCAACAAACTGCAAGTGCAAAGTTATACATCTGATCTAATCAGATCTAATGATTTGTTTATATACCAAATCAGATGAGATTCGTGGAACTTGGCTCTTCCTCTGCATATTACCTAGTTTTTCACAGCTTTATAGCACCCTTGGACCCCAATGGTAAAGGGCATAAAAGCAGAATTGCCAGCACAGTTTTAGCCAACTTCGTGCAATGAGTTGTGAGCAGTTTGCCCAGAACCACTACAAGGCCATGGGGTTTATTGCCGCAACTGTTGTTGTTGCTGTTGTTGATGTTACTGTTGTTGTTCTTGTGTGCCTGGCATAAATTAAACTTAAGGTCATCGAAGCGCCGATAGGTGAGCAAAAAATGAACAGTTAACAGCATTAACAACGAGCAACGGCACTAAAGCAGTTAACTGCCATAACACAATGCAACAGCACAGCAGACGAACGATAGCAAAAACAGTTTAGAATCGAACACAATTCGAGGAGTTGAAGATCTGAAGAGCTAACATTATTTATCAATCACGTCCAGAAAGAAAGAAATATGGAGACTTTATGCGTCGCAGCGCTAATCTATTGACTGATCCAATGAACCCATAAAATGCCGGCCAGAAGTGTGACTAAAATAGCTCTCAGACAGGTGGATAAGCAACCAATTTGTGAACAGCTCTGCATTGACATGCTAATCAAATTGCCTTGGGTGTGCCACGCCCCTGAATAAATAATGTGTTTGCTAATTTTTATAATCATTGTCAGGCGTAATTTGTTATTTGCCATTTGCCGTTCGCCAGCTGGACTGGCACTCGTAATCGCTCGGTTGTAAACAACATTTTCCGCTTGTCATTTTTCCAGGCAGCAAAACTGAAAGTTGAGCCGAACACAGAAAAACAAAAAAAATACACAAAACAAACCAGTTGGCAAAGAGAACTCAATTCTAAGGTTTAAGTCTGGTCAGCTGGTTGTGGCTTACTGTAAGCTGAGCTCTAAGCATTTGCACTCAAGAGCGTTGAAGCTTAGGCTTTGTGTAAACAGATCAGACAACAGGGGGCCAACACTGGAAACCTTAGCCGTTAGCTGGTGTCATTCCAACTCCGCACCCCGCTCCCTTCTGACCCCCCCGTGACTTGCATTGAACAACTCAGCAAGTCATCAAAATGCAAACTGCAGAAATCTAACAAACTGCAGCAACTAAGCCAAGGCTGCCACTAGAAGCAAAGCTGCCTTTCTGATGACAGTTCTAATATCATGCGTTTTTTCATGTGCAAACATTTTACAGTTGAGCATTAGTGTAAAGAATTTGTGTTGACATTTTAAATAGTATTCCACTCAGTTCAGTCAAGCACAACTAAACTCGTGCTTTATGTGCAGATAGTAATTAAAGTAATTCTTGGAAGAAATAGCGTAATCAAATAACTACGTTCCTCCAGCATAAAAATCGTATATATTTCACTTTACATGCTCATTGACTCGACTGCCAGACACATTTTCTCAAACACAGTTCGTGTAAAATTGCCGTACTTAAGTCTTCTCAGTATTCCAAATGGATATGCTCAATGGAATGAACGAAATTACTCCAAGTACAGTTCACACTACAATTGTGAATCACATTTCTGGGTATTTCTTGAATCATTTGCAATGTTTCGATATGTCCGACATCGCTTGGTAATCAATAGATTTGGCATTGCTTGAGGAATTAATTGCTTCAATGAGACGTTCTTTTGGTGTCCGATTTGAATCTTCTTCAAATCTACTCAAGCTCGTCACTTGTCACTTTTGATTTACTGCCATGTTATCCACACTTAATACTTATGATCTTCAGCATCATCATGACTTCGGCTCACTTGACCTCATTTGCCGCATAAAATGATCTTTGTTTCTATATGCATATGGATGTATGTAAATACATTACTCTGCATATCTACAACAATATAAATAATAATAATTGTATGCAAAGCCTTGACTGTAGTTCAATTAATAATCAAATCTGAATTTGTTACTTGTTTATATGCCGTCACTTTTTCCGCTGTTTGGGTTGCTAATTGAATTTCAGCGATTTTGGTTTTCGATTCTTTTAGCTCAAAAAAAAAAACCCAAAAACAAACAAAACTTCAACTAAGACAAAAACAAAAAGAAAAAAGGCAGCTGAGCCAAGGTTCATGACAACGACAATAGAAACAAACACAACAAACGACGGCGTCGCGTGCGTTTCAAAGAAAAATACATAACAAGATATGGGCAACAAACCAGCTACAGATACAAGATACAAATGCTCAAGATACCTAGGCTACAGGTTCCGGTTTTTAGTTTTGAGTTTTTTGTGTCTTTTCTTCTTTAGGCAGTTCGCAGGCTGACGCTTAATTTTTTTGCTGGGAAAGAAAGTCTAGTCGTGGATTTTCTAAATGAATGAAATGCTCGCAATGTTGCGTTAAAAAATTCATTAGCCCCAACAGCTCTGAGAGCAAAACCTATAACCGAAAAGCAACAAACGCTTGAGGGCCGCAAGACCTGGTCTGAGAAATGTCGAACAAAAAATTGTTAACACGCCCACATGTGCCACGCCCACTAGCTCATCACCCTTCACAGTGCTCTGGGCTTGTTTTTGTTGTTTGGTGTTTATATTTTCGCTTCGGTTTTCTTCTTTTTTTTTTTGGCTGCTTCTCTTGAATTTCTTCATAAAAATTTCGTGAAAAGAAAGTTGCGACAGTGACTGCCAAACATTAACGCACCCAAAACAAAAACGTGAATCATGCTGCAAAAGCCAAAATAATTGTTTGTCGTTGTTGTTGATGTGTTGAAAGTGTTAACTGCATTGCATAGTAAATATAAACACACATATAAATTTGTACATGCGAGCTATATATATATATATATATATATATAAATATATATGTATATATATATATATATATATATATATGTATATATATGCATAAGATATAAAATATAGATTTAGATATGCGTTTACTTTTGCTGACCGAATCATTTGTTTTTTAGGGGACTTGTGCTCATTGCTTAACGGCTTTTAGTGTTTTTTTTTTTTGTTTTGTTGTTGAGGTTTTCTGCTCTTGTTTGCATTTCACTTTGAGCCAATTTTGCGGCTTACCCGCTTTTGTTGCTGTTGTTGTTGTTGGTGTTATGGCAGTTATCAGATTGCTGTCAAAAAGTCTCGGATAGGTTTTTTGTTATTTGTAATTAATTGCATGGCTGCATGCAACATGCAACATGCCAATCCTCATCCATTCTCAATGCAATGCTTGCATCTGCTCTCTCTTTCTATCAGCCAGACTGCTGTGCAATGATTGATAGCAGCGACTGTTTCTTGACTTCGCATTGCGTGTTAAACTTATTGCACTCGTCTCTTTATTGTTGTTGTTTTTCTTACTAATTTTATGGGCTGTTAATTTATTGAGGTACACATTGCATATTTAGAGTCATTTGCTGAATTATATTTTGTGTTTCTTTTGTTGTTTGATTTTAGCAATTTTCAGTCAAGCGTAGTCCAAAACTATTTCAAAACTAATGGAAACTTTGATCTATCAAAATGTCAATGTCCTGCGTCAATAGCAAGGCACTTTGACTAAGTAAACACAGTTGTTACGTGTCTAAACACACAGTTATAGAGCAACTGTTACTCTCCGACTATAATCTGGAAAACAGCGGCAAGGCCAGGAGGACTTTTCTCACTTTCCCCCACTGCAACTGAGTCGCCAGCAACAAAATCCATTCAAATCTGTGGCATTTAAGAGTTTAATGCACCATTTTACAGATTTACAGACGCCAAATGGCAAACCATTACATATTCATAAATAAGTCAACGAGTGTCTGCTGCTGCTGCTGCTGCTGCTGCTTGCAATCGGTTGCTGTATCTGGTCTGGCTTCGTAGTCTGTCGTCGAGTCGATTTGGACTCATAATGCAGCCAATAAGTCGCAGTGGCGCCGGCCACAAGGCAGGCAAACATAACGTGCGGTGTGGTTGAGGGAGGAAGGGGAGAAGTGGGTACAACACTTGTGGGCATTCACTTGCTATAAATACAGAGCGAAATAAATAAGTGCATAAGCAATTTGTGGCAATTGTCGCTTGGGAGGGAAAAAAAGACAACAAGAATAAGGAAAATCAACAGCCTGCTTACAGTTTGGCACTCACTGAACAGACGACAGTTGCACATGCATAAGATAAACGATGTGCAAGTGTTGAAGGCCCGCCGAGGAGCCGGACGTGCGTTGACCCACATTAAGCAGCGCAATAAAACCAGCCAAAAAACAAACTGAGGCAACCAACGCGAATGTGCAAAAATTGAGATACACACGAGTTATGCATATGCACACAGTCACAATCACACAGGCACAGATACAAATTCACACATAGCCAGAGCCACAGTTGAAAAAGTCGAGAGTCGAGGGGAAAGTACAAAAAAAAGTGAATGCTCACATTGAATGGTGAACGCCAACGCAGCCTGTGCGGGTGGCCAGGAAACTGCAAAAGAGTCGAATTAAAGCGAAATCTCCACGGTCCGCAGATAAATCAATCAAAAAGAAAGGTAGACAAATAGTCAGTTTGCCGGGTGGACAATTTTGCCTGTTGTTAACAAAAAAAAAGAAGAAGTTTATCTGCTTGAAATCTAACGCAAAGTTAAACTTTATTTGAACAGCATTTTTGCATTGCTTAAAGTTTTGAATTTGGTTTCACACCTCACACAGATAATAACTGTTATTATTGTTATTTTTAGCCTATTAACTACACACATTATGTTAATTTGAATTGCCAAGTTTTAGTTTTAAGGTTGCACAAACTATTTCAAATGTGGAGTGGATTTGAAAAATATGAAAACACGTTTTGAAAGGCTTATCGATCAATTATCTTTAAAATGTAACCTTTGCCCATGAAAATCTTAATATTATATGATGACTTAAGAGTCACAATTCTTCAAAAAATATAACCCTAAATCACGCCCCAAAAGTCACTTTATGCGGCCAGCTTTAAAGTGCACTTACAATTTGCAGTCAGTATAAAATGCTGACGTCAAATAAAAGGACTCAGGGTCAAAAAGGCTGCTCGGGCAGCTGACCTGAAGTGCCTGCCTCAAGTGCTTGTTGATCCCCTTTGTACCCCCAGTGCACCAGTACTGCCCTAGTATAGCCCCACTAGCCAGCCAGCTGGCAGGGCAGGGTTGCCAACGCCATCAATGATGCAAATGGGCGCATTCGGTTGTTTGGCCAACGTAAACAGCGACGCGTTCCACTTTATTTGTGCCCAATTCTTGTTAAATCAATATGGAAACGCTCTTAATGCATTGCCTGCCTCCATTGTGGGCGTGGTCAACACTAATTGCCTGTGCGGCACGGAAGCAGCAGCTGTGTAATTAAAAGTGTAAGACAATAAGAGTTGTCAGAGTTGCAGAAGTTATGACAGCTGACCCAAAAGCCAAAAAAAATAAAAGCAAAGAAAAAAAAAATAGAAACGATTGCTACAAATTCCCAGCAAATTCCAGGTAACTGCCTCCGCTCACCCACAGCCCCCACCGCCCAACAAACCCCAACCAGGCTGGCTGAGCAGATTACAAGTTTAGAGCTGCAAATTTTGCTGTTGGGCTTCAAGTCGGTTTCTAGGAAGACCTTAACAACAACAACAACTAATAAGTGTTGTTATAGTCGTTGTTGCTGTTGCTGCTGTTGTTGTACTCCATGTTTCACGCTCCGTTGCCAAATTCTCAGCAGAACGTGGGACAAGAAGCAACAGCGGCAACTACAACAACAACTGCAACAACAGCAATAAAGTCGCCTCTTAATTCCCAGCTGAAAGCCAAAAGTCTTCGTTTCGGTTGCCGCCCTTCTTAGCCAGGTGAGGGGTTATTGGTAGGGGTGTGGAGTGGGGGGTAACTACGCTCCCTACCTCTTCCTCTCTCTCTCTCTCTCTCTCTCTCTCTCTCTCTCTGTGTGTGTCTGTGTAATTCTCTAGCGTGGATCAACTTCATCACACGCGCAATTATTTTATGAGAAAAGCCAACGAAGCGCAGCAGGAAAGCCACTTGGCAAAACATAAAAGAGGGAGCAAAAGGCAGGCAAGGCAAGGAGTGTGGCGAGGGGGGGGCTTTAGACAAAGATTGGGCAAGCGCTCAAAACTTTTGTCAGCTGCTTGTAATTTAAATGCGCAACTTACATAAAAGAAGCTGAAGCGCTGCCACCTCTCGCAAGCAAGCTTGCAGCGTCGCCCTCAGTTTGTGCAGCCAACTGGAAACTGCGCAGCTTCAATGCACATGCGCAGGCAGCCAAAAGGGCTCACATAAATACACACAAACATATATATATATATATATATATATATATGCATATACTTATAGGGGCCGAAAGGGCCATTGAAATAAGTCGCTGATTGACGCGCAGTGGCCAAAGTACAAGAAAGAGAAACACAATGCAGTCAGCAGCGGCGACATTGCACAGTGTCACAAAACAAATCATAACTTTTACTCAAATATATTGTTAAAGATCGTATTTCGATGTTGCTTCTATATTATTTAAACTTTGCTTTTAGAACTTATTTTTTTGAAATGATTTATATATTTCACAATTCTGTTCAATTTCGTTTAATCGTTTACTTAAATTTAAATTTATTTATATTATTTAGTTGACAAAGAATTTTGAACAGTAGCATTGCGGCACACAGTGCCAGATATCGCTTACAGTTTGAGAGGCAATCGCTTCCCAGCGTAGCTGCAAGCCACAGAACCATGACAAAGAAAATGACGTGCAAAGTGAGGCGGACATTATGAGGAGGGGGGAGAAGTGTTGAGGGTTCTGCTTCCAGTCTTCCCCAGTCAACCCGTGGGCGTGAGAGTACTTTGACTTTTTGTTGTAGTTGTCGTTGGTATTTTAATCAAACTGTTGCAACTAATTTCATGCTGTACACACAACAGCCACAAAGAAGTCGACCCAACGTTGCATTAGCTACTCCCCGAGGAGGGAGTGAGAGGGATATAGTGGAAGTAACAGCGACGACTCCTTCATTATGCAAATTTTTGTGTGATGGGTTCATTGCGCACAAATTGGGTCAGAGTTGTGACATGCAGCGAAACAACGTTGCAGCCAATTAATTAATACATATTTTATGCAGTAACATTTGAACTTTTGAATTTGTAATTTGTATTTTCTATTTTTAGACCCGCATGGAAGTAAGCAAACAAATTGTTTATTAAGTAATTAAAACATTTGAAAATCAATCAGCGACTTGCATAAGTTTAAAATTCGATTCAGTCACTCAGTCATTCGGCGCTCGACATTTTGAAGTTTTGAATTCCATATTTGGCAAGCGCCTTTCGCTTTTTTTGGCTAATGAAATTGTCGCACACCACACAAAGCAACAGCAACAACAACGTCAACAAATGCGACAAGTTGCCTTAAGCGGTCAGTGTTTGGTGTGCGATAAACGCTAAATCAAATCAATAAACCACAAAGTTGTTTTTTAATGGCCAGTGCTACTCAAAACGCCTCCTCAAAAGCCCCATAAGCTGCTCAAACTGTGAGCACAAACAGATGACTTTATACGACAGATTTTTATTAGTTTTGGCCCCATCTTGGCCGTGACATGAGTTCATTCTGATTGCATTGCACAGACAACTCTACGAGAACATTTCTAAGAATTCAGCCGCTGATTGGGGCACTTGGGGCCAGTTAAATGTCAATCCCATAATGAGCAGCAGACCGCGATAAGAACCAGGGAGCCAAACTCGAGCAGCCGCATAAAACCCTTCAGCGGCACATACGTGCTTAAAGTATGTAGATACATAGATACACACACATGTTTGTGTGTTAATTGAATGTGTGAAAGCGTTTTACAGCCAGCTATTTTGGCACTCAGCTCACGTGCAACGGCCGTTACGAAAAAAAAACCAAAACCTTTTCATCGTACTGTAAACGACGCTACTTTTAAACGGTTTCCAAGTGCGAGAAAATGGCCAAATACTTGTGGCTAAAGATGTAGGTTAAACCTCTAAACAGCTGCACTTCAAATTGTCTTAATAAAAATGGTTTAATAATTTTGTTTGTCTAGAAATGGATTCTAAATCTGTAAAATATGCTTGTAAGCTAAAAGCCCATAAAACTTGTAGTTAAATTACTTTACTCCCATATTATTTCGAGACATATGTCTTAGTTAAATATCTGCAGGGATTAACTTTGAAAATGAAATTGGTGGCATGCTGTAAGCTGTATTAATCCCAGCAGCCACAATTTAAATTCTACAGTTTCAAGCGTGTAGTTTGAGCTGCACTGTCAGTTTGACAGTCGCTTGTGTGATTTATTTGCCTGGTTGTTGATTTATGCGACTTTGATTTGATATATTTATGCACATCTGGGTGCGTATAGCGGCTACAAATAAAGTACATTTCTATATATGCATATTCTGCCATATATTATTTATCATTTTATGGCCCACTGGAGACGGCAACAACAGCATTGAGGAATAACACGATTGCAGCAAGTTTGTCACTGGCTCACAACATAAATCATGTGTCTTGTGTAAGTGTGTGGGTGGAATTTGGCTTATAGCTTATGGCTAAGAGCGACTCCCAGCCCAAAGACTCTGGCCAAAGAAGTTGGCTGTGCTGCGAGACTTGTCTGGCACTTTGCACGTGCGTGCATATATACAAATATATATGTATAGATATATGTTTATATTGAGTATATCGCATACGTATATCAATCACTTGAGCTTGCTTGCAACTCTTTTTACGCTTCGCTAGAATCATGTGCCACAATTTCTTCGCCCCAAACTCACAAAATGTGCGCTGCATATGTGATGAACAACATTGGTTTTCAAAAGCACTGGCTGTCAAACTGTGTGCCCCCTCCCCCCTCGTTTTCGCTGTATAAACATAGCACAAGTCAGCTTCCTGTGCTTTGTTTCAGCTCATCCCTCGCTCTCGTTCTCGTTCTCCTTCTTTGTATTTTGTTTTCCTTTTTTTTATACTTTGTTTTCATTTTAATGTCAGGCAAAAAGATTTCAACGCCCCCGCCAAATGCAAAATGCACATTTTTTTAATGACGGGGGCCCTGCACTTGAGGCAGCAACCAACAATGGCAACACAAACAACGTTGTTGACGTTGCCGTCTCTCTCACAGGATTTGAAGCATCCGCATGCTTGCATGGAAAGGAGATAGCGGGCAGGGGGTAGAGTTAAGGGGGTATAGGGGGTATCATCGTTCAGGGTCTGTGGAAGACTGCCTGCCCTTCGACTTATGCAAATCGCCTCCACTTTAATGTGGCCTGCTCAATGCAAAGGGGTTGCTGCGACTTGTCTGGGCACCCACTAACCCTCACACTCCCCTCTCTCCACGCATCCATCTAGAAACCCCACTAACCTCGAATACGCATATGGCCCGAAAAGTCATCGGTTTCATTCTTCATGCTCGTAACACTTTTCTCTGCGCTCGCCTTCCATGTAATCCGCTTAAGTTCTCAAGAATCGGCACAGCGCCATAAACATCATGATGAGCATTTGGCGAGATCATCATAATTGTCAAGATGTACGTATTTGTATGTGCACATATGTGCATATATGTACGTGTACAGTTTTATATCTCTCTGCTTTCTGTATTAGATCGCAGTTTTGCCCATTCTTGGCATTTGTATTTGTGTTTCTATTCGTATTTGTATTTGTATCAGTTGCATTCGTTATGCTTTCCCACTTAAGTTCATTACAATTTCAGTTTATTTATTTATTTGGTTTCTTTTCTTTTTTTTTTTTTTGTTTTTGTAAGTTTTTCCACTTGTGTTCTTAATACATTTGAGTGGCAGCTTCTCACAAACTCGCTGCCGCCTTCTCACCCCGCACATTTAGATATACTTCTGCCCATCCGTGCGTTTTTAATTAGACAAAAGGCAGACATGCTTCTTCTCCCCCTCATCTTCATCTCGCCCATTAGACAGTTGAAATCTCATCAAATTAGACTCAACATATCTTGACACATTCCCAGTTCCAATTAACCAAACCGCGCCCGCTCTTGTCGTCGGCACTCCTGACAAAAAGGAAATTAAGTTTTGGTCATTGTCGGATGAGTCATGCGAACCCCGAACCACGAACCCCGAACCCCAAACCCCGACCCTTCGGCACTAAATGGCCAACCAATAAGCTAGACAAAACCAGACAAACAGCGTCTAAATGTCGGAACTATTTATCCATCTATTTATCTACTCGGAACACTCATGGCTGGGGGTTGCATGGCGCAAACAGCAACAGCAACAAAAACAACAACAAAAGCAAATGAAGCCAACTAAGCGTGTGACGACAAGGCTCAAAGACCCAAACTCAGACAGAGTCCCAGACCCAGACCCAGACCCAGGCCCGAACCCCAATCGAACTCCCATTTAGTTAAAGCACCCTCTGCATTAAAACCATCTCGGGTTACAACTAAACGAAAGCAACAACAACAAAATATTTCATTAATATTTCCTCAATTGCCACATCGAAATTTATGGTATCAAAAGTCGTGCAACATTTGCATATTCAATTCACACGCTCAACGCTTCAAATGGGTTGCATTTATTGACGAAACCGAACCGAATGACTGACTGCATTCACTCACCGCTCATTCGGTATGACAATGTGCTCATTAGCGTGCCACAAATTGTGCAGTAAGCTGCATTTAAAGTGCACTTTAAATATTAGCATTGCATAAATGCATTTTTAAATACATCAAAATCAACGATTTCATCTCGAGTCTCGGACGCATAATCAAGGTCTCTACGAAAAAATAAAAACAATCTCACAATCTTTTATTAGAGCCTGCTCGCATTAAAAATGCATTAAGGGGGCATCATATAATTGTGAAAATGTCTGTGCACAGCAAGAGACATTAATTTATAGAGAGACCGGATTTTCTTTGAAGATTTTTGTCTTTAATATTATAAATTACGTTGAAAGTACTGAGAATATAATAGCAGCTTGGGAGCACTCCTTGTATATAGAAAAGGGGTTTCCTTATTACCATGGAAGTAATCCGCCTGGTCAATGAATAGATGATTTTGCTATCAATTTATCAAGCCGGTGAAGATGTCACAATTTGTCAACTCTAAATTAGATTTGCACTCATCATCTCTCTCCCTATCTCTTTCTCGGACTAACCCTAATGATATGTTCAATCAGGCAATCTTCAAGCACATTATTGAACAACAGTTGCATTTGGCAGCTGGCAGACCATTAAATCAAGGCACGAACTATCGATGAACTCGAAAAAATACTGAGAAATAAAGAGAGAGCGAGCGAGGTAGCGAGGGAGCGACTCAACCCTGGAGCTAAACTAACTTTTATTCTTTCAGTCGTTACGTGCCACATTTGGCTGCAAGCCAGCTGTGAAATGCTGTTGAAGGGACAGCAGAAATAAAAGAACTTTTTAATATGCTTGCTGGTTAGGGGCAAACGCACCCTGTGGACCTGTCGGGTTGGCTAGGGTGTTAGGGATTTTTCTTCTTTCTTTTTTGGTTGGGTTGGGCAACGACTAGACAATAGCTACAAAAGCTGGCGCCGCTTCTGCTGCGCGCAGTCAAAGGATGTGCATGTCAAATCAAAATGTTGGCTTAATATTATCCACAAATTTAACTGACACAACACCAACATGGCAAAAGACCCGCCCCCCAGTCCCTATCCCCATCGCCGTTTCCGTCCCGATCCACATTTACTAAGTTTGAATTCAGCACGTAATCCAAACCGCACAAAAGCCGCCCACATCTGCCCATATTTGCTTAGAGCAAATTGCCAGGCAGCCTGGCCTCAGCGCTGCCATTAACCAATCCATCCAAATCCACACTCGCACACACACTCGCACACACACACACACAGCATTTACATAGTGCCCCTAGAGAGGTGCCTTGACGATAATTGCATGAAATTATAATGCAGCCATGCGCCTTGTTTCTCTCCCTCCCTCTCTCTCTCTCTCTCTCTCTCTACTCGTATGTAGGAGTGTGCCTCTGCCCACATAGACGCACACACGGACAGACAGACAGACAGCTAACGCCAGCTGTTTGCTGTTATATACCCTGTAATTATAGTCGTTGCCAGAGAATCTAATTTGATTTTCTCTCCTTGTTGCAGCATCATCGCGGCAGCAATGCGAGTGAGGAGCGTGTGCCACAGCCACATTCACCGCACGATGGCATCGCCCACAATGGCGGTGGAGTGCAACATTCGGGATCGAGGCCAACGTTGCGCCATCCCATGAATCAGTCCGGTAGCTCCATCTCTGGGTCTGCGTCCAGCTCGACACCGGCATCACCGCAGCTGAGCGGTGTGGTGAGTGCGACAGGTGGACAGTTACTGTCCAATGGACACCATTATCAGTCACATTCGTCGGTATCGTCGAACTCATCGATTGTGTCGGCCATACCCGCCTCGCAGCGTCTGCTCGAGGATGCGTTGACCAAATCGGCGCCATATCCGATGATCCTGTTGCCACTGCACGGTGGCTACTGGCTCGATGGCACCGAGCACGAGTGCAGCTACGATGCCCGTGGCAATCCCCAGCTGCCCCAAACCACCTGGATGGCCAAATTCGAGACGGATGATACGGCCAAGTGCTATCGCCGTTTCTATGCGGGACGCGAGCACTCCAATCTGGTTGGCCACGACGAACAGCTCGGCCCCGTGCTCATCTCGATCAAGACGGAGAATGTGGCGAATCAGGAGCATATGCGAATACTTCTACGTCTGCGCACCGGCACCATGCACGAACTAATGCCCGTCTACTGTCTGGGCGCCCAGCCCAGTCCGGCCAAGATGGTGCGGCTGCTCAACGAACAGATTCAGGTGGACAACTTTATGCCCGTACTGTGCCCGAAGGCATCGCAACTGATCAAGGTGTATGATGAGCATGTGCTCGTCTCCCACTTTAAGTTCGGGGTGCTGTACCAAAGATATGGCCAGACCACCGAAGAGGAGCTCTTTGGAAACCAGCAGACATCGCCGGCCTTCGAGGAGTTCCTCGATGTGCTCGGCCAGCGCATTCGGCTCAAGGAGCACAAGGGCTATCGCGGCGGCCTGGACATCCAGAATGGGCACACAGGCGACACTGCCGTCTATGAGGTGTTCAAGGAGCGTGAGGTGATGTTCCATGTCTCCACACTGCTGCCACACACCGAGGGCGATCCGCAGCAGTTGCAGCGCAAGCGGCACATTGGCAACGATATCGTTGCGATCGTGTTCCAGGAGACGAACACACCCTTCTCGCCGGACATGATTGCCAGTCACTTTCTGCACGCGTTCATTGTGGTGCAGCCGGTCGAGCCGAATACGCCGCACACCCGTTACAAGGTCAGTGTGGCGGCACGGGATGATGTGCCCTTCTTTGGGCCAACGCTGCCCAACCCGGCTGTATTCCGCAAGGGTCAGGAGTTTAAGGAGTTTCTGCTAACCAAGCTGATCAATGCGGAGAACGCCTGCTACAAGGCCGAGAAGTTTGCCAAGCTGGAGCTGCGTACGCGCACCTCCCTGCTACAGAACCTCGTCGAGGAGCTCAAGGAGAAGACGCGCGACTTCCTCGGAGCTGATCTGTCGCAGACACTCGCCGGCAGTCCCACCCCAGAGACACCCAAATCCGAGAGCGGCGGCGGCGGCGGCAATGCCGGCTCCCGTTTCATAGACACCGTAAAGAAGGCACTAATAATGCGTGTGCGTTCCCAGAGCGTTGACACTGGTAACGGGGGGCATCCCGACAAGCTGATCGGCCACAACAAGGGTGGCACCCTCAACTCCAAGAAGGAGCCACAACCAGAGACCCAAACGCCCAATCTCAATGTAAGTGCAACTGAAATCCGGAGTCAGCAGTACTAATTAATCCTCAAAATGCATCCATTGCAGTTATTGTTTTCGCTGTGCAGAAGCTTTTGTATTCCCATTAGACTCATTGCTAATCCCCTGCCCGCTCTTCTTCCCTTACAGACCTGCAGTCGTACGGCCTCCAAATCGTCATCAAAGTCGAAATCCTCGAATGAATCCACATCCTCGTCGCCAGATATCACCTCGCGACAGGCGAACAACAACAACAACAATATTAACAGTGGACATCCCTCAACTGCTAGCGGAGTCGTTCAACAAAATGGCAGCGGCATTGCTGCTGTTGCCGTCAGTGCTGCCCAGAATGGTGGCATTGTGGGCGTGGCGGTGGCCACGATGTCCGAGACGAGCGATGATTCCAGTCTCAATAGCGTCGATCTGGATCCGATGATGGGCCATTTGGACGGCGGTGCCGCCTACATTGACAGCGACACGGGCCTGGAGAGCATGAGCTCTGCGGAGGCCACCACAAAGGCCTGTTCCCTGTGCCTCGATGGTGTGCAGAGCACCATGATGGGCAGCTCGCCGAGCAACGAGACGATCATGGTCATTGAGAATCAGCGACAAGAGGTCACGCGGCTCAAGTGCGACAAACTCGATCTTCTGCGTCAGAATGTGGTAAGTTGAAATTGATTGCTATGAACCTCAAAAGAGCTGCCAACTCACGGTTTAATTTACTGCCTTTCAGACCTGCCAACGCGACATAAAGCGACTGCGGGAACGGGAACTTTCACTGCAGGGCGATCTTGCCGCAGCCGGACGCGAGATTCTGCGGCTGCGGGATCTACTCAAGGAATGCATGCCGGATACGGCAACGGCGCCGCTCTCCATATCGCCCATCTAAAGTGCGTCTAACGCGATAAGACAAAAATGGGGAAGAAAACAAACCACCTCCCTTCATATGTAGAGGAAGTCGGAAAGGAGGGGAAGCAGAGGGAACCACTGTGCCGTGTATAACACTTTGGAAGAGCGTCGTTTTTTTTGTTGTTGGATTAGTTACGGGGCAGGCCCGCAGCAAAACTGTATTATAATTAGTTTGCATAGCTGTTAAAACTCGAAGAGAAAGTAGAATGCGGTTTGAGAAGCAGAAAGATCGAAGTAGAAGGCGAAGTTGAATTATTATTACAGTTAGCATACACATATATGTATAACAGTTACAAACTAAAAAAAAAAAAAACAAACACAAAAACAAAAACAAAAGGAAAAAACACGTAAAAACGAATCAACACAGAACACAAAACTCAAAAAGGTACACCAAATATTTAGTATTTAAGTCTTTAAGCATATTTAACGCAATGTTAACCCCCATATCTCCACATCCCCAAAAATAATCCCCACAGATGCAAAACCATAATCCTTAACATAAGAAGAAAGAGAGAGAGAATGAGAGAGGGAGAGAGAGAGAGAGAGAGAGCTATCGATTAGCGTACATCACAGTTACAGTTACAGGTTAAAGTTCAAACACTCGCTGCATACAAATTAATTCCACGATAATCAACACGGTTTAAATTCAATTCAATTAAATGTAGCAATGTCTTTTTGTGTGGTTTACAAAACCCTTTTTTGTAGTCGCACCTGGCAACCCTGTGACTCTCGTTTTATTCATCACAAACCTCATCAGCAATTTATAACCAATTACAAAAAAAAAAAAAAGAGAAAACAAAAAAGCAGAAAACACGAAATATAACTAAATTACTACATAGAAGTATGAATATATATAAATAGAATGATATACACCATCTATTATGTATATGTTTTAAAGTTAAAACCCTCGATAATTTTTAGCTGCAATCGATAAATAATAAGCAAAAACAACCAACCAACTCTTAACATTAAGTCTAAGTTGCTTTAAATACTTCTAACGAATTACGTTAAATATTTAAGTTGGAAGCAGTGGTCAACGAAAGACGACTCAGCAAAGAAAAAGAAAAAGAAAATCGAATGCGAATGCGAATGCGAAAAACAACTGCTACTTCCATTGTACATATATTATTTACAAAAGCATAATTCTCGATCTATCGATCTAACGTAACGTAAAATTAACTATGCGATTAATGACTATTTAATGAAATGCTGATATGGATAAACAATTCAAACCCAGACAAAAATGTGCAAGATTTTCGGACATACTAGTGAAATATAAAAAGAAATTAAAAGAAGACACACATTTAGCAAACAAAATTAAAGAGCTCTTTTCGAGTTATCGACACAAATTGATCTATGAATTCTACCATAAGTACCACAAATTGTTTTTGTTGAGAAGCATCATCATTTTTATTGTGTAAAATTAAAAAAAAAAAACAAAACAAAAAGCAAACAAATTAACATATATAAATATATATATGCAAAATATATGGAATATATACATACAAAAATATCAGTTGCTTTTTTATTTTTAAGGGTTTGTTGGGCAATTTTTATTTGCTGCTTAGCATGGACACGCACCAGTGTCACAAATGAGGTTGCTATACGGAGTTAATATAAAATTTTTGCATACATTGGGGGGCAAATAACAACCAGAGAAAGTCTCTAACTCGATCAAATACTTACAGATTATCAAAAGACAGGTTGCATTAGAATCGCAGGAATGAGCCATACCAAAACGCAGAGCCCAGACACTTGAATCAATAATTTACATATCTTAAATAACTCGTAAATCTTTCAACGCGTAAAAATCTAAGTAGTCTTCATCATATGGAGAATATATTATGCGATTCAAATCTCGCGCAACACATACAAAAGAAATTGCCCAACACTGGAGGTGAAAGACCTATGTATGCCCACGCATGCCTAGCAGGGTGACCATCTCTTCATACACAAACTTGAGCTTTCAGTTATTTTACGGCCACACTCGAAATTGTTTAGTATTTAGTTTTGTTCGGATTTTTTATTTTTAACATATAAGATTTTACTTATATTATTTGTAACGTTTACAAAAATGTGTTGTTTCATATTTTTTATGACTTAAGCATGTAATTATTTTAGCCACTTTTAAGACTGATCTAAGCGCTCTGTTAGCGGTGTGAATAAACAATGTTACTCTCCCTGCAACTGTTGCGCCCTGCGCATGCTCTCTCAGTCACACATACTTGCTTACAGTACCCTGTAAGAAAAGGTTATGAAAGGTTGATTGATCTCTGTACACAGTTCGCAAAATTATGTGCAGATCAAGAAAAAAATCTCATACGTACCAGGTGGAAAGTCAATCACTTGGAATTATAGTATTTATTCAGTTTATCTCATAAATATGCATTTTACTGACTCACCGTTTCTTCAAAATCAAAACATTTCCAAATTTGAATCGTAATTTTTAATGAAGTCAAATAAAAACTTTAATTTATTTTCTTAAAAAGTTTGGATATATGATTCACTATATTTGATGTTCTGCAGACAGGGTATTTTTGAGTCGCGATTTGAACTGTTACGTTTATTCAGTACTTGAAATGCTCTGGGTTTACTTTCAAACTCTCAAAACGCGAGAAACTTTTGCTGTGGACGGACGTTTCGTCGTCGTCGTCGTCGTCGCGTGGTGGCTTTATTTTCTTGAAATTAAGAATTGTTATTGTTTTTTAGGCTGAATTTTACTGAGCTGCCGCATTGGTGCACGTAACAATAATATAAACCAAAGATTTTTACAATTTAACAAAAAAATAAATAAATAAAATCTCTTTCCAATACTCAAGTGTTAAACGAATAGAAATAAAAAGAATTAAATCAAATGAAATCAATCAAATTAAATCGCGTGAGTTCCGCAGGAAGAAATTGTACGCAAAAAAATTAGCCAATCAAAAGCAAATACAATAAAAAATCTGTGAGTGACTTTGTTTTGCATATGCATTTTGCTGTTGTGTATTTTTGGCGGCGGCTGCTGCTGCTGCTGTGCACGTAAAACATAAAAAAATTCTCATTGAAATAACAATAACAACAAACAAGCACAAAGGTGTTGCGTGTGTGTGTGTCTGCGTCTGTGTTTCTGAGTGAGGCAATTTTTTCATCGTTATTACTTCATAACAGAGACTAGCAGGGCAGCTGCTCTCTCACTCGCTCGCTCTTTCTCTCTCTCTCTCTCTCTCGCGCTTACTCTCTTAAGTTGTCTCTCTCACCAGCGTCGTAGTTGCAGCCGACACCGGCCACATCAAGAGGGAGGATTGCAGCAGGCGTGATTAAAGCTCTTTGGCTAACCCTCTCGCTTTCCTAGTTTCTTTCTCTCTCTTTCTCTCTTGCTGTTCCCGACTCTGCTCTTTCTCAGCTGCGTCTCTGTTACGTCTCTGCTCTCGTGCATATTTCACGCAAAAGGTAATTAATTGTATTTTATTTTATTTAATTGACAAATGGGCAAATATCTATGAGTGAGTGCTGAGTGCTGCGTCTGCATCTGTATGTGTATTAAAATGTGTGTGCTTAGCAAATTAAACCAAAATTTAGAACGCAAACAAATTATTGAATAACATAAGCTGCTAGCACCAACAACAACAAGAATAACAATTTGACAGAGAGAGAGAGAGAGAGAGAGAGAGAGAGCGCATAACTCTCTCCCACATCATTGATCAGCTCTCTCACGCGCCCAGCTGAGCCGAGCTTTGCCATTGCGAGTAATACTTAAGATGCCGTAATCGCTGCCGGCGCTAAAGCAGCTGCTGCTGCTTCTTCTTCTCCCGCTGCTACTGACTGCTATTATTTTGGTTGATTGTCGCTCGGGCAACAGCAATAAAATGCCAATTAACATGAAGTACTCTGTAAAAGGGCGCTGTAATGCGTGGGTGGGTGAGTGATTAGTGGGTCTCTTCCCACTCGAGCAAGCAGCGCAGAGGAGAGCGGCCAGATGTTAACGTTACGTGCGTTCGCTTAATCAGCAGGCAAGCTCTGTAAGCTTCTGATTAAGTCCGGCCTTATCTGGCAGCAAGAAACCAAATCGATAGAGCAGAGCAGGCAGGGGGAATGTAGATGCATTGCGCACTGAAGGTGAACGAATTAAGTGCCAGATAGCAATGTGAACCACTCCCCCTCTTCCAATCCCCCTTACGGGTGTGTCAAAGTAGCACTTGGAACGAAAGATGACCAGGGATGAGCAGAAGCGATAAGTAATTGCACAGATTATTCGAAACGTACTCTTCAACAAAATGCTGAACGAACTAAATGTGATAATTAGAAATGCGTGTTTTCGAAAAGGTTGACAAGGGTCAACAGGTTTAAGCATCTGCCAACTGATTGTTGCCATCGGAACACTGACCTAACGCTACCAAAATGATTTTATTGTTCCCGTTCCTGGTCTTAGTTAGGTCCGCAATACGCACATCAATTGTAGCCTTTCCATTTAATATTGGGGACTATACGCCAAATACATGTTGTGCAATGCTTTCATAATTGAATAGTAATTTTTGGATTTTATTATTTTGGATTTGGGGAATACTCTAGAAAACATTATGGAACATTTGGCGGGTGCATTTTATTAATTCCTCCGAAGTTATTGGGGAATTAACATGGGACTATTGAAGGCACCTTACCAGATTCATATCTATTTGTTTGGCTTGTGATGTCGATGATAAGAGCCTCACTTCGATTATTGCCTAGAGGTAATTCGCTTTGTCGTGGTGCACATATTACGCCACTCGAGTGCCTCATTTGCCACCGGTGCGGTGCATGCTTGGTGGTAATGCATCATTTAGAAAGCATCAGGTGGCTATTTAATTGCCACTCTGCGACCTGGCTCGTCGTATATCTATGTTAATGTGCCATATGCCTCGTGTAGCAGCAAAATACGCCCATTATCTTGTCTCACGTTTGTTTTATGCGTCGCCGACGCTGGCGTCTGTTTTTCTCGTAGTCCCACTCAGCCCGCAGCACACGCAGCACCCACACTCCCCCCACCTAAACACTTAACAGACGTAGACGCAGACCAAACCACAAGCAAATAATTTTCGGGGGCAATCGCCCACCTCCCTTTCAACCCAGTTGGGGGGTGGGTTCGTAGAACTTGAAGACATAACCACACGCAAATATTTCAAGTGTATAAAAATGGCGCATAATTTTCAGTTTAATTACAATAACCCCGTGGCATATAAACACACGCACACACACACACACAAGCGAATCATTTGTAACAGCCTGGGTGGAACCAGGTGCTCACATCTTCAATCTTGGAGGTCCTGTGAGCTCGACAAGCCGCCAACCTTGTCGGAACCTACTGAGCTTTCACCTGCCAGCGAAGCTATTAATAAATCTCATTAATAAATTAAACGGTTTCAACCAGCAAATTCCCTGCCTCAACTCTGTAACCAAGTCCGTGCCCCACGCATCACTCACTCGCCACCTGGCGGCGCGTTTTGGCATATTTTGCGTGGCAACCTTTACACTTTATGAGGGTATCCTCGCTCCCACACCCAGCGTGTAACGTGCCAAG
Organism: Drosophila picticornis; assembly: GCA_035043845.1. Lineage (NCBI taxonomy): Eukaryota > Metazoa > Arthropoda > Insecta > Diptera > Drosophilidae > Drosophila > Drosophila picticornis. The sequence continues at coordinate 12,041,288 of JAWNMR010000491.1, forward strand.
AAATGATCGATTAAAAAAGTTACGACGTGAACAAGTAATTTACACTTGGCGATATCCAAGGTATTTTTATATGAATTAACGTTGAAATGATTTTAATTTTTCTTTGAATTTGTTTTGTTTACTTGTGGCCATAAAAATATTTTCAAAATGAGACCGCCAAAATTGTTTTATTTATCTGCAGTCATAAGTCAGTCGATTTTTCAGATCTATATTTATATGCATATATAATTGATTTTACTGTTTGTTTGTAGTCGTACTAATCATAATCATTTAATCATTTAGATTAGGGTATTTAATCTGGGACAGAATGAAAAGCCAAACATTTTTCTTCCTGTTTGTTTTTGGTTTTTTATTTTGCGCTCGTGTTTGATTCCCATCCTTTTTGACTCGTGACTACGTCATCAGCGGCATGTTTTAAAAATAAATCATTTATTACGAATAGACTACATATATATATATATATATAAATATATATTTTACAATTCTAAATGATTGCCTGCATTTCGTTCTTTTCTTGTGCAGTTCGACACGCGCAACGAAAACGAATGCGGACTCTCGGGTCTATTGCCCCCGCCTCGTCCCTGTCCCCTTCTCCTGCTCCACCTTCGCCTCAGCCAGCCATTTCCCCCCATTTTGCGCCCCCGACAGTTTCCCTTCCTGTTTGTTTTCGGTATTTGTATCTTTGACAGAGAATTGTACTTTGAATCACGTAAAGCGTTCATTTCCCATCATTTTGCCAATTGTTTTTGCGTTGTCTGACTTTTATTATTTAAGTACAATACTATTAAGTTCCTGCTCCGTCAAAAAAACCAAAAACACACACAATTTATTTTTGTGTTTTTATATTATTTTTTTTTTGTGCCCTACCTTTGATAAATTTGGCTTCGTTATTAGCAGAATTATCACGAGAATTGCGAGTGTTTTTATGCTAATTTCAGTTCAGCACTCGCCTCTAGGGCCGATGAGTACATTTGCCACTATTTCTGGGTCGCGCTGAATGTTTTGCTGGTTTTTGCGGTTTTTGCTCGCATTGAATTCATATGTTTGTTTGAAAGTGGAATGTAATTGTGTATAAGCAACTCGGGGCACTGTGGCATAATCAAATGTAAATCCATACGACACGTCTAACGGACTGAAAAAACCAAACGGGTTTTCATTTGTTTTTTTTTTTTATTTTTTATATTATTATGTTGTACTATTATGAATGATAAGAATGTGTTACGTAATATGGCAGGGGAACTATTTGGCTCTGTGTTGTACAAAAATAATTGCTGGCAAATCAGCTGCTAAAGCAATTAAATTAAAAACTGATCTTTGAGGCGAGTAATTAAAAGGCACTGCTTATCTACGTGGTTTCATGATTTAAAACCGTTTGCCAACTCAAGTATACATTTTTTGCGGTTATATGTCAAGATTTTATTTAGTATCAACTTGAACTGAACATTTTATAATAAATAATGAATTAATGAATCATTTAAGTCATAAAATACGTTTTTATTATAAGCTAAACATGTTTTACCGACAATTCTTTATAGCACAATTAAAACTATTTTAAGCACAAATAACAGATAATTATATTTAGGAATTTAAAAACTTTTATGTCAGCCTAACAACTCGCATTGGGTGATGTTGTTATTTTGCCTAAGATTTATTAGCTCGACTGACACAAGTTTTAATAAACTAAGCTAATTCATCTTCAGACCTAGTTAAAAGTTGCTTGTAGATGGCAAATACAAATTTTGACATAGGCTGCCAAATTGCTTCATAATTCATATTGAGTCTTCTTGATATTTATGAGTAGGATTTATCAGCATCGCGTTGTCCTAACTCTTTAGCTGTTCATAAAACAAGTAGGATAACTGTAGTTTTCTTATAGATGTGATAAGCTGCCAAAATTATTATTCCTGAGAAGATGTACACTCAATATTCCTCGAATAGACAAATTGTATGAATCCATTGTGCAATTAATCATTTTTATCTATTTGAATTTAATAACTGCATCGTTTCTGAAAATTTATTGTTTCCAAAAATGTTTTTTCATGATTTACTGCTGAAGTCAAAGTGAAGTGTTCCAAGTATCAAACGTGACCTTTGGCATAACTTTTACAACACCTGGGTTGGCTTCAAAGCGAAAAGAAACAAAAAAACAAAAAAACAAAAAACAAAAAGCAAGAAACAAACAACAAGAAATAATAATCGAAAGTGTTTCGAATCTGGACTCCTCGCCGGATGTTAATGTTATTCGGGAAATATTTTGTGGGCGCTTCGCTGTTTTTAATGTGCGCTGATTTGTTTGGGAAAAAATAAACAATGTGAAATTTATTTAGTTGGCCTAACCACCACACGCACCCCAAAAAACAAACCACCCCCACCCCCCCACTTCAAACTATTATGGAATGTCTGCCTAATTGTTGTTGTACCCGCTGCTCCCATTGTACTTGTAGATGTTGTTGTTGTTGTTGCTGTTGTTGTTGCTGCATTTGTTGTTGCTATTGCTATTGTTGCTGATGTAGTTTATGATCGAATAAATATGCAACGAAATTGCTTTGTGCTATAATTCGGCAAACTTTACGGGGCAAAAAGCGAGCGATTGGCATAGTTCATAGTTCCTGTGGAGAGGGGGAGGGATATGTGCCCAGAGGGGGCGGGGTTAAAGGCTAGAGTGTGTTCTCTGCTTCTTTAGGGGTAGCGCAATGAAACACAACAAAAGCTGTCACTGGATTTGCATATCTTTTGTGTGTGTCCGTCTGGCGACCTTGAGGACAACAATCAATCAGCAGCAACAGCAGCAGCTGGCAGCTTAAAAGCCGTGCAGCGCTCGGCAATTCTCTTTCTGTGTGTGTATCTTCATAAAACAAAAACAACAACAACAAGTGTGCGCTTGAGAGTGCTCGACAGTGGAAATACCCTGTGAAGTGTTTTGACAGAGCAGAATGAATCCATTAGGCGTATTTTCTTACTGATTGTGCTTAAACAAATACGCATTTCAGAAGCATGAATAAATAATCACCATCCAATTCTAGCTTGTGGAACGTAAAATAAAAATAAGTAAAGAACAACTTAAACACATTTCCGATATTATGAAATAAAGCTTAAGCGATAAATAAGCGCGAACAGAAGTTTGTAAGCTTAATTCACATTACCCCATAGAGGGATAAGTATGCAAACATGGCCAGAACTGCTGCGAAAATCATAAATATCTATATTCTCTATCATTCATCATGTATTCTGCATTCCTGTATACATAAACAACTTTGCCGCAAAGAGGCACAGATATGGAGACATTGCTTTAACTGCTCCACAAAATAATTCATATTTGCATATATTTTCTATGTTGCCTCAATGCATGTGATATTTTATCCATTTTGACAATATTATTAATGGCCACAGGGTATGGAAAAAAGTGCACGAATATGTGAAATACATTTTTTGTATCTACGCATTTCACCTTGTCAATCAGCTGAAATGTGGGTCAGGCATTCTTCATTCGAGGATTTTGTTGCGACCCATTGCATGCCCCATATGCGAGTATTGCTACAATCGAGTTAATGGTGCAAATCATATGTCATATATCGTGTCTCCGATTCACCCCTCCCCCTCCCCCTCCCCCGCACACACACACACACACACACACACACACACTGTTGTGGCGCACATGCGCGCGTTTCTCAATCGGTTCGTTAAGTTATTTGGCGCTATTTACTCACGTACGCCGACCCGAAACACATTAAAATTAAATTCAAATATAAAAATTCTTAACTGCAACTGTAATTCAAAATTCAATTTAAGGCACACACACACACACACACACAACCACACACACACATGCAAACACACAAACACACGCAGCGAAATCCACCACCAGCAAGCAGCGCAAACAAACAAACCAAATTGGTAAATTTTATTTGATTTCTGCCCGTTTTTGTCGTTGATTAGCCAGCAGCAGCGGGACAGCGATGCCGGCGTCGCTGTCGACATCACATCCCTGACTGACACGCCTACTTTGGGGCCCACTTGTCGTTCACATTTCCCACATGCGAGAACTATGCAAAAACTATTATCAAAAGTCGCTCCTTCCCCTTCCACTGCCACTTCCCCTTCCCCTTCGCGCATAACCGCTTTTTAGTTGAGTTGTGCCGCTTGTTTATTAAAAAAAAAATCAACAAAAAAGAAAACAAGAGCATCAAGAGAGAGCAAGAGCAAGAGTGAGAGAGCGCTCCTCTTATCACAACATGCTAGCTTTGCAGTGGCAGCTTTTTCCAAAACAAAAACATAGCTCACCGAAAGCGAGATGGCGAGAGGAAACCTGTGCTCGCACCAGCTGCTCTCATCACAGAGAGAGAGAGAGAGAGAGAGAGGGAGAGAGCAGCCGCAACTTGTGTGTGCAGCTTAGCAAAAGAAAAAGAAAAAAGCTCGCGTATAACAGTTAACATTTGCTTTGGGGTGGGCGCGCATAAATTTGCAATTACAGTGGCGGCTGTTAAAGAGGGAGCGGTTGTTGTGGGACTAACTGTCGGCTTAATAATAAATGTAAACCATTTAAAATGTAAAGCAGAAGAATTTGGAATTAAATGTTTAATAAATTTATTGAAACTAAATTACTGAATTATTATTAAAAATAAAAATTAGGTTATTAAAAAATTGCAAAATAATCCAGATTCTCTCTTCCAAAATTCTTTTGGGTGCTAAAGCAACAGATGCCTATAAAGCATTACAAAACTCACCTGTGCTTTAAATATTTGATGTTTCTGTAACTTACTTGAATAAGAGTTTTTTTGTTAAGACTCTTATGAGGTTTCTTTTAACAAATCACGCATAACACCCAAATGGGTCTCTCGAAGTCCCCATTATCCGTCTCTGTTCCTTAGTATAACAGTTTGTTTTGGGCATTTTCGTTTATTTACAATTTGACATTTTGCAAGCACTCACTCACACACCCAAACACACAGCAGCTCACCTTCACACACACACACACCCAAATAGCATGCGATGCTCCAACAAAGGTCGTCCTCTCTCTTTCTCACCCTCGCTCTCTCTCTCTGTCTCTCTCTCTCTCTCTCTCTCTCTCTCTCTCTCTCTCTCTCTCTCTCTCTCTCTCTCTCTCTCTCACTCTCTCTGTCTGTTTAGCTTGCTCTCATTTGGCAGTGTCTCTCTCGGCCAGAGCTCTGAAATTTTCATTTTCAGTTTGCATTTTCGTTGTCGCTTTCCCAACCAGACATTCGTCGCACGCCGAAGCGTTCGGTCGCGTTTTCAGTGCTCAACTGCTCAATAGAAACTGAAAAAGTCTTTCAGCTCCCGCTTCACATTCAGTAGAACAGACTCCCGAATCCGAATAAGCGTGTCAGTGTGTGATTCACTCAGTGTACATGAGTGTGCGTGTGTGCGAGTGTGCGAGTGTGCGTGTGTGTCTCGTGTGTGACTAAGTTAATAGTTGGTGCTCAGACAGAGATAGGAATAAAAGTACTTAAATACTTAGAGTTGATGAGTTCCCAGGTGTAAATCATCCCAAAGACCGAGTGTTAAATTCTCACATACATATTTATATACGTGTATGCATATATACATATATCTTGAGACGGATCTGAGCACTGCAGGGAGTTGAAGCTGTGCAACAAAGCGTAACGGTAATTTGTTGTATATTTAACTCGCTGCGATTCGGGTGCAGAATCTGTAATTGAAATTCGTTCAACGGCTAACCAAACCAAATCCCGATTGTCATCTAAAAGTCAAAAACGATACTACAGGTAACAGAGAAACCAAAAAAAAAATCAACAAAAAAAAATTAAATACAAAATGAAAGAGAAATACACTTTTCAGGGGTATAAAATTTGTATTCGAAGTGTTCCTTTTGTTTAATTTGATTTCGTTGTCGTTTATCTCATCCATAACAAATCAAATCAAGATACATTTTCATGCAATTCAATTTATCTGCTAAACATTTATACAGTGGAGCAAATTTAAGTGAATTCACGTGTAAAATCAAAGAACTTAAGAGCTCCAAGAAACTGTTTAATTCAGAAAGATTTCTCCTAAATTTCCGGAAATTTGTTGATTATTAAATAAAACACCTGTCTTTATTTTTTGATGTGTGCCTAAAACTTGTTGTGGATCCTTTTTATAGAAAGTATTTTAGAGAAATACCTCAAACTTCTGTGTACCAAAACTTTAAAACGTTAAACGAAACTTTTCGAAAATGTTTGCAAGCTTTCGATAAGTTAAAACTGTGAAGTGCTTTTTCAAATAGTTGAGATTAACAATTTAATGGCTGCTTTTCACATAAACAAATTTAATATAATTCATAATATTTTTGGCACGCGATTTTCCACTGTAAGATGCTGATGCTGTCTGCCTTTCTGTTGTTGTTAATTGAAAATTGTGCAAAAAATTGTTTTTGTCTCTGGGCAAGATTTTTACGTATTTATGAGCAGTTCAGAGAATATTTCTACATTTGTTTTTGTGGCAATGTGTTGAAAAGTTGAAAGTTATTTTATTTTCTATGTGTGTTTGTTGCCGTTTGCCGCACAGCCAACAAGGGGAACTGATACTGGCCAAAGGGGGATGCAGGGGAGAGTAGCCGGAGTGTTTAATAGTTGACGCTATTTTGCTGCTGCTTGTTGCGCTGCCGTTTTTTCTGTTGTTGTTGCCGTTTGCCCGTCGCCGGTTGTACTTGAACTCATAAGGCCAACGGCGAACGCGTGGCGACTGTGACTGACTGCGAGTATCTCACAGATACGCATTCGTATCTCAAAATGTGTGCCACACACAACTACTGCACAATTTTTGACTTTAGTTCTAGTTTGTTTTTTGCTTTTTTTGGCAGACATTTGCGTGGACAGGCGGATTGACGTGTAGCCGATGTTGCTTTTAAATTTCATGTAAAAAGTTGTTTTAAATTACTCTTGTACTTAAAATAGTAATTCTTCAAGCTCTCCGGATAGAATTCCCATAAAATGATTGCAATGTTTTTAGCTCATTGTTCAAGCATTCTATTAAACAGCTTCTCTTAGGACTAATTTAAAATTTCAAGTCTCAAATTCAATTTTTTGTATTGCATGCAAAGCAAAACTGGTTCTGGGTCTGAGCCTTAACTTGCGCCAAATAAAAGGATCTAAAATACGACTTGTTAAGCTCTCGAATCTTGAAGGATTTTAACTTATTTAACATTTTCAATGCCGAGCTGATTGTATGCTATTGCCCTATGTGTAAGGACGCAGTAAATCCCTACATGTCATGGGTTATAAATCCTAATTGAGATTTTTTTAAACCGCCGTCGTAGAGGCTATCATAATTTTGTCGTAAAGTTTGTAATAACACAGGCATGTCCCCATTTTATGCACCCATTTTTTTAACAAGAGAAACATGCTCAGTTTTTAAGTTAGCTTCTTGAAACTTGACATATTTCCGTCTGATTTGTCACTATATCAAATAGCTGCCTTAGAAACCATCGACCAACAGTTCAGTTTTAATTTGCTGGAACGAAATAGGCGCAGAAGTACAAATTACACTCACTAATGCAATATAAATGCTCAATTTGCAGACATTCGTGAAATAGAAAATAATTAAATTAAATTGGCTTAAAACGTGTCTGGACTAAAATTTCAATGTCAGCAGATTAACTTCGGTCTGTATCCAATCTTCGGCATGCCTAAAATAAGCATTTTTACTTGTTTTTTGTTCTTTCTTTTGACTGGTTTTGTGTTCAGACTTGTAAGGCTTAAAGGTCCTTAGCAAAATACCCAATTAACGCCTAAGTCCATCTAATCTGCAACGAATGCAACGAAAATAAATTTTAATCTTCTTGTGTTTTGTGTATTTGTTTTGAGATTGCGATTAATGAAAAATGCCATGTCAAACTTATATTGCAAGCGCAAACGACGCTTTGTAGAATATGCGCGCATTTAATCTCAAATGCGCTTAACCTGCCACAAATACTTTCAACACGACCTTTGCCCTTTGTTGCCACATGTCGCATATGTTGTTGTGTTGTTGCCAAAGTTTCTGACGCGGCAACAACCACAGTTGATGTTCATTCAAAAACCGCTAGTTACAATCAATCAAACGCAATTAAGGCCTAAAGTGACAGAAACAAATTGCAAATTTAGAGTGAGAGAGAAAGAGAGAAGAGAGAGAGAGAGAGAGATAGAGATATTGAGATATTGGAACTAAGAGAGAGAGAGAGAACCAGCAGCAATTAGTATCCTTTGCGTATGCAGCGCCCACTTGTCTCATTATGCAGCTTAACCCTTGCCCCTCACACACACAGACACACGCACTAATACCCCTACTACTCTCCCCCCACTGCCCGCAACGATCGCCATTTGAGCAGCTCATTAATTATATAGAAGCGACGCCAAAGCGGCTGCAACGTTAAAAAAGTTGCGCATACGCAGAGTTGGACAGAACTATGCATCATATGAACATGTTGTTGTCATTCTTGTTCTTGTTGTAGTTGTTAATTTAGTAGTTGTTGTTTGACAGCTTCTAATTGTTGTTGCTGCTGCTGTTGTTGTTGTTGTATCATACGCCGACGCACACAACGATCTATCATTATAATGAAGCGTCAAATCTAATACGGGAATATTCTAACTGCCTTCATTGCCATGTGGTGTTTTGCAGCTGTAGTCCACAGTGGGAGAAAGGGGGGAAGGGGGAGTATTGGATGGCTTGTTAGACGGTTAGTGGGTGTGTTATTATGCTATGTGTGTGTGTGTGTGTGTGTGCATGTGTGTTGCTGCTGACTCGCCCTGTTAACGTTTTTGTGCCTGATAACGTTGACAAACTAGATAAAAGCGCGATAAAAATTAAAACAAATTTTATACAGAGACACAAGAACACCGAACCGAACTCAAGTCAACGGAACAGAACCGTTATAAATAAAACAAAAATGCGAACCGACATTCGCTGCTGTTGCTGCTGCTGCCGCCGAAATTATTTTTGAGTGTTCTTTGGATAGCCAAATAAGCTCTTGGCGCAATGAATGAACTGAACGGGCTGATTTGGGGCGGGAAGCGTGCGAACGCAGCAGAGCAGGAAGTTGCCATGAATATGAATGAGTTTGGCTGCAAATGGCAATTTTCATACCCTGCACACATCAAAATTGTTAAACAGGGTCTCATAAAAACTGAATGAGCCGCCCACAATCTTGATAAGCATCATCAGTCGACTCGATCGCGATGTGTGCTCTAATCTCAAATTTTCACAACAGCAAGAATAAATACGTACGCATATTATAAAAACGTTCCCATCTATAAAGATGACGAGACAACCCAGCAATTTGATAAAGCAAACAGCACTGGCGAATGCCAAATGAGTCAGAGAAAACCTCTTTGTGGAAGAACAAACAAACGAACTTCAAATTTTAACCAGAGAAACAGCACTGAAAAAACCAAAAAATAAAAAATAAAAATAAAAATAAAGAACAACAAAACTGGTTAAATTTGTGCCAAAAATGTAGATGGTTTTTTTCATTCCGTATTTAATTTTAGGCATACAAAAAATAACATTTTAAAATGGATTACATAATACTATGGAAACTGAATCGAGCACAGCCTTGTTAGACATTGCATGTATAATTAATAGATATTTTTTCCATTTTCACTGAATATTTCATAACACAAAATGTATTCGAAATACAGGAAACCATAGAAACTGATTCTGCTTATCGATGATAATTAAAGTGTAAAATAATCCAACAAAGATAAAAGCATCTGTTGAATTAGATACCAACACTTCTATAAACAATATATTAAAATTTCACTTGTTTTAGAGTACTTTCTAGTCGATCATACACGCTCAGAGTATATTCAATTGTTGCTGATATTGTGGTAGACGCTCTTAATGCGCTATAAACTTATTTATTTGTTTGTCTGTGTGTTGTCGACGTCGTTGAAAGTAGGTTTTAATTAATAATTAGAATTTGTTCCTTTTTGTTTTTGGTTTTTGAGCTAATGCTGCGCTTGTTTTATGCAAACCTCATTAGTTAAAACAATAATTATGATTCAAACAGCGATAATGATAAAGCGGCCAAATGCCAAATACCAAATGTCAGTGGTCAACCGCAAAGATAGACTGCAAACAGACAGCAGCAAAAGCAGCAACAGCAGCAAAAGCAGCAACAGCAACAACAGCAGCGGAAGCAAAAGATAACAAAAATGCAACTTTGGACACATTACGCATACGCGGTATGCCGCATGTGGCACTAAATAATGAATGCATTCAAACATTCAAACGAAACGCACACATGCAAATAATGGTACAACACACAGTTTGTGTGTGCGTTTAATTAATGCTACTGTTTATTTATTTATGTTGGTGCTAATGCAACGCGTATTTAGTCTACGTCCCCGTGAACCAGCACTCCACCACCACCACCCACTCTGCACGTAATTAGGCGTAATGAAAAGCAGTACGAGATTTATGACCGCACAGTTTTCCTCGGTTTGTTTATGGGTGTTTTCGCTTTTTCGATTTTCCAACACGCCCCCCCCCCCATCTGCACGCTTTTTTTGTATCGCGTATCCCGTTGGGGGGTGGAGAGTGGGGGCGTTGAATTGGAAGCATTTGACTTTTGATCTTTGCCATCGCAAAATGTCAAAATTTAAGCGAAATATTTGACTGGCCACAATAGCTGCGGGAGACGGTTAAATGAAACTCTGTGCTGTGGTTTGTAGGTTAAATCTAATGAAGTAACAGATAGGATAATGGTGTGTGGCTTCTGGTTAATTAACCAAATAATAATGAACTGTGCAGATTTGAAGGTAGAGATATGAAGACTAACGGCTAAAAGTGTGGCGTTTCTTTGGTTATACTGAACAAAGTAGCGAGCAGCATTTTAAGAGCTGGTCTTTGGTAATATGGCTCTATGTTTAATATTTCTGGGAAAAATATATAAGAGTCAAAATTTCACTTGACAAGCAATATTGGCTACCTTAAGGGAAGATTTTGTTTTTAATGTTTATCCCCTGTTGCGTGGAAATATGAAATTCAGCAGTTCATTTTCTGATTTTCTTTTGAATTTATAAAAACTGTTCAATTCCAATGTTGGCAACTTTCTTTTGAATTCAGAAAAATAAATTAGTTCCAAACTGAAGCCGTATTTGCTAATGTACGATGAAATTTATAAAAGCACACAAGATTTATGTATATGTATTGAAACTCAACATTTTGTTAATTTCTGTCTCCATTCACCTTTCAGTTTGGTATCGAAATTTAAAGCATACATGCTAAAATCGCTTTTCGTCAATTCATTGTATAAATAAAAATTATACACCAATAATGTTATGCAAAAGAGAAAGCCACAAGTAAAGATAGTCTTTGATAAATGGCCAGCAGAAAATTCTGAAGTTTAGTGAAAGATTTTAGATAAATCAAACACATAAAAATAAATATATTTAATTTAATTAAATAGTTATAAATATGCGATTCATTTACAATTTAAAGCTATCAATGACGATCAATTTCCCCAAATTAATATTTTTAGACTTAAAATATACACAAACATTGTTTGTATTGTATTTCAAATACTTTGTCGTTCCATTTCAATTTCCATAAATTACATATTTAATAAGTATACATATATTAAGTGTATATACCCAAAGATTGTTTATAAAGTGTAATAAATTCTTTTTCATTCCACTTAACTTTTTGGCAGTTTCCTGAAATAAAAACCTCAAGGTTAATCTCTCTTCATTTCCGTCAAGTAAATACTTGACCAAAAAAAAAAGCAGCTTAAGCATTTCACAACTTTGCATAATTTTATTATACACTTAAATTTGTTCGTTGCTTTTATTTCCGCATTCATTCCAATGATTTCCCTATGAATATCCATATTTTAATTAATTTCGATTATTATTCCAGCAAGATGGTATCTAACATTATTGATCGATATTTCAATTGTTGGCTCTTAACAACATTTCGCCCCTTTGCTGGCTGCTCCAAAAACTATGCTAAACTTTTCGCACTTCTACCTCAACTTTCCCCACTTTATAAATAGAATAAAAACAGATAAAGACAAACGTGCAAACGGAAGGGTGGCTATTAACTGAGTTTGTGGCAGAGTGGGGGGCGGGGGTGGGAGGCAACACAATTGGTGTTGAAAATTCGCGTGCAAAAAGCATCAATTGTTTTGTCAATATTTTCACAATTTGCCTACTTACACTTATATATCGACAGGCGTTATCTGAATGGGTCACTCAACTCCACAGCGGCACCGAAATTAGTCGGGTTGGGTGGGGGATTAAAAAATGCAGACTGCCAGCACCACAAACGAAGTGTAACAAAAGTTTTCCAATTGATGGCCCCCGAAAAATTGACACAGCATGTGCAGCGCGGGGAGGCGAGGGGCTGGGGGGTAGGTGAGAGGCTCGACTTGACGTTGATGGAGGTGCTCCAGCTCGAACTTGGTGCCCGAGGGTCTGTTGTTTTTTTGATTTTTTGGGGTGTCATTGAACTGAAATGTTGTTTTTCTTTCTTCATTATGGCGAACAGAAGGACATAAGGACTTGCACCCCCCACACACACACACACATACAGCGAGCGAGTGAATCACAGTGCTTTATATTTTTATTTATTTATGTGCTTTATGCTACCAAATTGTTGATGCCTCCCTTTGGCTTTTATCCCGATGAATATTTATAACAAAAAAAAAAAAAAAACCAACAACAAAGTAAACATTATTGCCGCTCAGTGTTTAAATATTCAACAAACGTCTTTTGCCCAACCGCAAATTACTCAACACTTTTGTAGTTAAATAATCCCAAAAAGCTCACCGCAGAATTCTTCATTTTTAAAGCGCCTGTGGTTTGTGTGAGTTGGCTTAAATATTTGATTTGGCCAGCGCTTGTTTAAGTTCTCCTTCTTAAGGTCAAAGGTAATTGCAGACTCACCTGTGTCCACTCCATCTCTCTCTCTCCCTCCCCCTCTCTGTCTCTCTTTCTCTCGCTCTCGGTCTCCCTTGTGAAATGGATATGTCATCTCGTTAAGCGGTGCTTTAAATTTTGTAGTAGTCAACACACAAACATATATTTTTCAAAGCAGTAAACATAATTTGGTTTTCGCCTAAAAGCCTTAGTAACAATAAATACATAAGAGCAACAACAATGACAAGCTAAAGCAATTAGTTTAATGTAATTCTCCTCTCTCACTCTCTCTTACTGTGTCTCTCTCTCTCTCTCGCTCTCTCTCACTTTCGCACACTCATTTCTCGCTGTTTCTGTCTCTTTCCCTCTCTGTCTTCTACTTAGTCGCTTAAGGGCTTTTGGCTCAATGCGAGATGAGGCACTGGCAAAAGTTTTATGTACCACAAATGAAATTATAGTCAGCATACACACTCAACACACACACACACACACACACTCATTGGGACACACACACATACATACAGTAGCAGGCCACAGGCTGTCGCTGCAATTTGCGCGTCGACAAAAACGTTGGCCCCTAAAAGCATGCCACACATTTTGAAGCAGCGCACCCCACCCACCCCCCGCGTAACACCACAGACAACACAACTGCTACCCCCCAGCAGCACCACCCACAAGCTGTTCATCCTCTTATCTTTTGAAGCTACACCTGCTGCCTCACCTGGTGCCTCGCTTTTAAGCATTTTAACTTCGCTGTCGTTGGCAACGCTGTCATGCACATTAACCAAATAGCTGGCGCCTTGATTTGATTATCATGTTTTTTTTTTTTTGTTTTGTCAGTGTGCCCCAAGATTGCCATTTGACAAGCGACTTCCTCGATGTCGTCCATGCGACAACAAAAACAACAGCTGATTCCACACTCAGTTGTGCGGCATCTGCCAGCAGCTGAAAAAGTTTGGTTGTGCTCCGGAAAGGGTATTTTCTTTTTCTCTCTGTTTTTGTTGAACAATAACAGTAAACGAAGGCCCCCAATAACCTTCAAACTAATGGTTATGATTATTATTGAAGAATTTTGCGTGTGACCATAATAAATATAATGCATTAGTATACAATACTTAGCTGTGAATAGGTAGCAATTCTTGTGCCCATAAAGGCGGAAAAGAAATTACAAATGTAGTCAATAGCATGGCAGTTGGCACATCCAGTTGAGAAAACAATATTACCTCGATTTAGTTGATGAAACACAGGGAAACCGATTACAGACCGTAAAAATCACAAGTTGCACACAGAGAAGACAAAATTGCATACTAGAAACCAAATTACGAATCTTGAATCAGCCATTTTTCAATTTGGAATGTTAAGTTTTGAACTTGTATCAAAAATGTTTCAAGAGCACCACGTTTCACTCGGGAGTAGACCAAGTTTCTATGGCTCAAGCTCACTTGACTGTGAGCAGACAGAAAAAAAGAAGCCAAAAAGTATCCCAAACATTTGCTTAGCATCATTGTTGGCTCACATTTTAAGTTTCCAGTCAGCAAACATATTCTGACTGGCATTTTGATTTATGGCACTTCTTCTGTCTCTCTCTCTCTCTCTCTCTCTTTCTCTGCCTCTGCTTCGTAAACGTTTGTGGCAATAGAGCCGCCATTTTGTTCTGTTCTGTGTCGCATGCATGATTCATGTGACTTTCGCTCTGGGTCTTCTAGTATTATTATAATTTGTTGTTGTTGTTATTATTGCTGTTTCACAAGAAGTGGAAGTCACTTGAAATCTGTGTATTGCGGCTGTGATTTCCTGCCCCATCCTACGCCAACAGCTGCAGCTTCATGCCCCACACACCGCCTGTAAGTGCTGGGAATATCTGTAAATTGCCTGCAATAAATTTTTTGCCCGTTTGCCATAAAACACTTATAACGATTTGAGCGAGTAAAAAAAAAAACAGGAAAAATGAAGGAAACTAGAACTAGAAATGCCAGAGAGGAGCTGGCAATTTTCATTAAATATTCCCTTCACTTTTGTTGTTACATAAGCCATAACAATTTTCCAATCGTTTCCACGTGTTTTGCATGCAAAACAAAATGCTTAATTACTTCCGTAACGGAAAACGTTCGACTTTTCAATTGACGTGCAGAACTCAATTTGAAATTTTCACTTGTGTAGCAAATGCAGAGAGTAGATAAGTGGATACAAAATGATTCAAAATGATTTACACAAAGTGGAATTCCATTTACAATATTTTGCACAAAAGACAACGTTAACAAAAACATTGTCTTTCTTTGCGGGTGTAACACACAACACACCCAAACACACACATACATGTGGTCAAGTCTTGAGGTTTTTCGACTTTGCCAAAGTTTTGCTAACGTTTTCATTTTATGTAATGCTGGAATTGGTTATGGCATGGCCAAATGAAATTATAAATGAATTAGTTGGAAAGTCACGCGTGTGTGGCTCTGTCTCCCACTCTCCACAGTCTGTCTCCGTCTCTCGTGCTATCTCTCTAAGCTTTTCTTGTTGTAAGCGGATTAGGTATTTAGGAGCAAAACTTAAAGCATTACCTCTGAATGATTCACGAGCCAAAGGGCTCTGAATGAGCATTTATCGGTAGCTGTCATCGGAGACAGCCTGTGCCGCAAACCGGATGTCTACTTTAAGGCCGATAAGCTGCCCAACGGTACGCAAAACGGTTGCACGGCATTCAGCTTCATCATCAGAAGGTCAAAGGTTCCTTTGGGCTTGCTAATTGAAAACGGAGCACTGCGCACTGAACACTGTGCACTGCCAAACTGCAAAGTGTTGGTGTGCCAAATCAGCGTAACAAATTTCGCATAAGTGAAATGCGCAAACGAGCACCACGAAAACTACACAATGCGCTGAGGCAGCCTAAAAATAGGCTAACAAAGCGAAAACCATATTGAATGAATAACCCGCAGGCAAGCAACAGACTTGACCTCAACAACAAAACGCAATCCAAAGTTATTTTCATAGATGGCAAATATAGAAAGAACTTAAATAGACAGATGCAAAGCAGGATAGTAAAACGCTTTTGGTTTTTGGAAATGTGCATTTAAGCATATTTTTCTTCAGACAGTTTTAAAATAGCATTGGAGAACTAGTCGAGAAAAGATAACAAACCAAAATAGTATTGTGTTTTTTCTACTAGCATTTTTTTCCCCCAAAATGGAAAAACACAAAGGACAGAAAGAAGTATGGAGTGCAACGAAAGAAATGCATTACTCGGTGAACCACACGCCCAGCCACTCTGATTTATAATCCACACTCGAACGCGAACAGCTTTAACTTGATTTCAAACAAAAGAATCTTAAAACAACTGCAAAAGCGCAGCACACAGATATTTTCATAAGCCAGTCAAGAATGAATAAAGATAGTTTTTAACAACAGCAGAAACGAAAATGAATAAAAGCAAGACGTCTATCAAATCGCATCTTCAATTAACTAAAATCATTTTTGTTTATTCTCCTCTGGCCTTAGAGCTCACATTGCTTTTTCGTTTCCAAACAAATCAATAAAAAAAAAAAGAAACCATCAACCCGGTGATTTGCTCTTAGTAAATTAAGAAAAAGTAATCAAATTTTCACAAAATACACACGTCAGAGAAACAAGGACCAAGGAGTGTTTCTGTCATATTTACTAAATTCTCTCTCTGCCAATAGTCATTCTGGGATACGATTTAAACTTAACTAGAAATCTGAGAACTATTAATTTCATGCTCATGCTTTTTGTTCAATGTTTTGCTTCAATTGCCTTAAAGGTCATGATTAAAAGATAGCCAACTCTATTGAAGCGCATTGAATGGTAACAAACACTTTTGATGCAATCGCCTCTGATAAGCGCACTCTAAACAAATTGTATTGTTTTTTTTTTTTGCTTGTACTTTTTGCAGTTATATTTACCAAACATTAGCGGAATTTTAATCAAGCTGCAAGTCCGAAGCCATCAGAATGCAGCACGAACAGGTGAAGCGTGCAGCAGTTGCAACATTGGTCTAATTGAGGGCAGGACTAGGACACGGTCAAATGGCGTCATTTGTATGCACAGCAGCAATATCAAAAGCAACAACAACAACAACAACTGAGAGAACCACTGTTGAAAGAGCAACAAACTCAACAAAGGCAATGCAAAGCAGTGGTTAACAACCAACCAGGCAACCAGAAAAACCTGAAACCAAATCAACGCACAGCACACAGCAGTTGTATAAGGCACAAGCACAAAAACAGCAACAAGCACAAATAGAATAACAAACAGAAAAAGGCCTACAGGATGATGAGTGCCGGGGGCACCTACATATCGACGGCCAGCGTGGAGGTGCCACAGGCTCTGCAGGATGGCGAGAAGTTCATCAAATGGGACGATGTGAGTAATGCACAAATATATATTTTTAATCAGTTCATAGCATGCCGCAGTTTAAAAGTCATTGATGTGTTCCTTGATCCAGCTGGCATGGGCACCAGTCGAGGTGTATGCCGAGGGGTATTTGGTGGTGGCACAGGGAGTATAGCCCCAAGAGACAATACCAACTAGCTCATAGCTGCCATCGAACTTCTTGGTAACCAGGGGACCGCCACTGTCGCCATTGCATGCACCATCGGCTGTTCCAGCGGTATAGGTGCAAATGTTAGTCTGGTCCAACTTATTGCCCTTGGGCATCGCAGCTGCGCAATCAGTGTACCCAATAATGTCCACATCCAGTGTCTGTAGTTTGTCGGGCAACTTGCCAGCGTTGTCGCGTCCCCAGCCAAAGAGCACACCATCAGTGTTGGCCGAAAAGTGATTGGTGGGCAACGAGATGGCTGAAACGGGTGCACTACCATCACGGGCGATCGCATTCAGATTGAAGGGCGTATCGAGGAAGATCAGACCGATATCATTGGGACCAACACCGCCTGAGTATAGTGCATGGACAGTCTGGCGCTTGTCGCTTCCCGTGCGCACCTGCGTCTCGGAGTTATCGGATTGGCTGTGGCCACCGGCGACCACTTGGAAGTCGGAATAGATCAGGCAATGGGCGGCGGTCAGAACGGTGCGCTCATTGATCAGAGAGCCAGCACAATAATGAGCTCCCTTGGTTGTCTGCAGGGATACAATGAAGGGTGCCTCGTTGGGTTTGGCCTCATGTCCATTAATGATGCGTCCCTCGGGGAAGCCAGGCATGCCAATTAGATGGGCGCTAGCCGAGGCAACGGCCAGAGCAAGGAGCACAACAAATTGCTTCATGTTAACTGCAGTTAATTACACTGTTTAGTGTTTGTTAACGGTAGCAAATCAAATGTTTTTATAGCAAAAAACGGTCGTCTCTCGTTATCAGCTGGCGTTATCATAATATAAAAATGACAACCGTTTGGTTATCAGTAGTAACGGGTTTTTCAATTGCAAATTTACGATCCTGTTAACAGTGGGGTTAGGCTTGCGGCCATGTCCTGGTTAATAAAAGTGGACTCTATCTTGCTGTCAGATATCGTTATCGGATCTATTAATACCTGACGCTGCCACACTTTAGATCAATATCAATGGCAAAATGGCAATCATTGGTGCAATCACTCAGTCATCATTCAAGTGGGCTAGACACAGTTTAATGATTCCACTGGCTCAATTTTTAAGTAAACAATGTGACAAGTGGCTTGTAAATCTTAAATACGGTTTGGTTTATGAACAACCAGATATAGACGTAATCGAAATAAACTGAGTAACATTCTGTGTTTACAAGACAAAGCAGACAAACTGACGAATAGACTTCATATGACATGCAGTCTATTTTTGCTGAAATACTTGGTTGTTCAAGGAAAGCGTGAGTCACAAATAATAATTTAAAAATTTAGCAGCATATTACATATTAATATGCTGCAGCCAGCAGGATCGAACTATAGGAATTATAGGTCCTCTTTGTGGCTTGAACCCAATCAACCAAATGCCTGTGTTGAATATCATAGAGTTCTGTTGTGTTTCTAAGCAAGTTGACCCCAAATACTTTTGTCTTCTCCTACTATATGTTATCAGTCATATTGTCATATTCAACTTAGCTTGCAAACGAATGCTGCTGCTACATTTAATAAAATTAAGTAATCAAAAATATAATTTATGACATTTCTTAAAGTGGTATTTAAGATGGGACATATTAAAGCTCTGCAAAACTATTTAACCGGCAACTGCCGAGTTGATCAAGCCATGTCCGTCCATATGTAGGAAAATGCCCATCTCAGGGAATATACGTATTTCGATTAGCAGACAAAGTTCAAGTTACTTTTTATTTCTGTGACAAATTTCCTCGTTTCCCCTTAATCGACTAAGATATTGGTGCAGGCTATCTCCACGTCGATCCATCTCAACTAGAGCATTCTTATTTATAATGCATTACAAATGAAATCAAATATCAACTTTTGATTTGAAGCTTTTATTAATTTTAATGCAGTCATGAGACTCCTTAAAGTATGCTATCTTCAATCGATTTGAGTTGGGTCATAAAACATTTATAATACGTATGCTCAATTCAGTCTACAAATTTCATAACGGTCCTTCTAAAAAATTTTAATTTTAGTTAACTGAATCTAGGCACACTTTAATCTGGAGTCAAAAGCCAATCCAGATCGTAGCTGTTAACAAAGGTGACAAAAATATTTGTATAATCAAAACTGAACTTGACTTGACATCAAGATTGTTTATTAAACCGTTGATGAACTACTTAGAACAAAGCATAGTATGCGCTCTGGATCTTGGCAACCCAATCGACGTAGGACGAGACACGAGTGTACACCGAAGGCAAGTTAGCTAAGCCGCAGGGAATATAGCCCCAAGAGACAATGCCAATCAGCTCAGAGGCGGCATCCTCATACTCAACGACCAATGGGCCACCAGAGTCACCATTGCAAGCGGAGATGCTCTGCTGGCGCGAGGCAGAGCAGATGTTGGTGGGTGCGAGTGGGGCATCTTCGGGCAACTCATCCTTGCATTCGTCATAGTTGACAATCTCAGTGGTCACGGTCATCAGCGACTTAGAGGCGGTCAACACATAAGATTTGGGCTGTCCCCAACCGTACAGATGGGTCTCTCCCTCATGCACCTGCTCGCGGCTGGGCAAAGTAGCCGGGCTGACGTATTCGTTGAACACGAGGGGTTCGCTCAAATGCAGAATGGCAATATCGAAGGGACCAACACCGCCGGTGTACAACTCGTGCACGCGTCCAAAATCAACGACACGCTGCTGGGTACGATCATTAACATCGGCACGCGTGTGCAGGCCAGCGATGACGCCCATTCCCACGGGCTGGGAGATGCAGTGAGCAGCAGTGAGGACCCATTCCTTGTTGATGATGGTGCCACCGCAGATGTGCGAGTGTTTCTCGGCTTTACTTGCCAGGGAGACGATGTACGGAGCTGAGTGGGGCTCGGCCTGGGTGCCGTTGATCACAAAGCCGGTAGCAAAGCTGGGGATGAACTTGTTCAAGCCTTCGGTCAGCTTGCCAGCCTGGGCACTGGCGCACAGCAGGGCGAGAAGTGTAATCGCAAGCACCTTCATTGTATTTCCTGAGACTATGGACTCCGAATGATGGACTCGATGATTGGCAGCGATCTTTTATACTTGCTTTTTCGGCGATCGTTCTTATCTGCCGATTAATAATTAGATTTATGAATTCGATTTCGTTTTATGAGTTAATACACATTTATGTGTTTTCACCAAAAAAAAGTGAAACTATGGCTAATCCAAATATACCAGATAACGATAAGGTATGAAAATACCAGAGCTACAACTCTATGCGTAACATTATTGGTCAAAGAATTCCGATATTAGAGTGCGTGATGTGTGTGTGTGTGTGCCATAAGGTATCGACAAACCACGCGTACAAGGTCGGCCCTTGCCAATGTTTCCTTCTCACAAAAGGGCGCTAAAAATACATACATGTCTGTATATGCATGCATGCAGATGTGAATATATATATAAGTCTATAAAGGCAGTCGCGTCCTTGGTAGCCACTTAAAAGAGTGGACAACGACCAGTTTTCTTGCATTGCGGTGGTTGTAGGTTTGGTAGGTAGTGAGTGATTTTCATACCCTAGTTGCTCGTAGCTCAAAGTATTTGCTCACCAAGAGTCTGCACACACGCTCCACATTTAATCTTTAACCATTAAAATTTAGATATAATTAGCAGATTAGAGTTCGTTGAGGCTGTCATAGTCAATTTGGCTTTCATACGAAAGTTGCTGACACGTCTCATAATCTTAAAAGCTGTTCATTTTCTTTTTATTGGAGCCAATAAATTGTATTCAATATTTTTGGCTTTGGTTTTTAGCAGGTCATCGTTACAGGCTATAAATATAAATATATGTATGACTGGATAGATTTACTACTTGGATACTAAGTTAGCCTAATAAGACTAAAATATGTATACATTTTTTTTAATTTGTGTAAACCTGAAAATATTAAATTTTTGATTCTCCTGATTGAGTCGGATTGGTTTCCTTTAAATAATGGTTTCCGACCGTCCGTCTGTATGAACACGCATTTCTCAGAGATTATAAGACCTAGAGACTTCAAATTTGGAAAATAGGTTCTCGTTTGCTTAATTTGATCGATAACTGCCTCCGTTTTTCGGTTATCGATACAATTAACTTTCCTATAGCAACAAATACTACAATTTTAAAGGCAGAATATTTTTACCTATATTTAATATGCATATATATATTACTGATCAACTGCCCAAATTTCATCAAAATCGGATATGAAAGACCCAAGTTATAGTCGAAATTATATTCTCATATTCATCTCATTTCCATTAGCAGCCGCAAGCATTTTCTGTATGCATCAATATGCGAGCGCATGAGTAGGAAAGAGAAGACATGATAATCGTCACGAGCGTCAATATGTCTTTGTGAGTATTCGGCAGAGCCCCGTTACCCCGTTACGATTGCGAGTACGTATATACATATGTATGTGTTTATGTGTATGTGTGTGTTTGTTGCCAACCAGCTAATATCAATTTGGGCTTGTGAAAAAAAGCATGCGCTGCATTCTTCAGTGCCTGCCTGTTATAAGAAATGAGTGCACTTGCAGATCTGCTCACATTTCGGTGCAAAACTTATTATAGGGAAATTCGCCAATAGTTTTACAACATATTCAACAGCTGAGTTCAGGGTAAATCGTAGTCGATCTACAGCACTCTTACTTGTTGTATAGGTCCATTCGCCCAGAAAAATAGGATTTACTATCATCAGATTAACAGTCTATAAAAATTTCAGCTAAACAGCTAATAATTTAAATAAATTATTTAAAATACGTGTGCTCATTGCATCTACAAACATTGATAACAATCCTCATAAAAAATATTAAGTTTAGTTAATATGTTGTAAGATATGGTAATCAAATGCAAAAGATGGGCGTAGCTTCCAAAACTTCAGAAGCTAACAGTTTTGCCCACTGATTGTTAGAACGCAAAAGCTTGAAACTTGCCAGTTACCAATGCCATACGCCCCATGACCATGAAAAGATTAAAGTAAACCAACTGAATCTAGACACACTTAATTTGAAGTCATAACCCAATCTAGATCTTAGCTGATATATGCATATCGCTTGATTTATAAACAGCAACAATGATGACACAAGTATTGGTATAATCACAACTGACGTAGTCTTGACGTCAAGATTTTTTATTAAATCGTCGATTAACTACTTAGAACAAAGCATAGTATGCGCTCTGGATCTTGGCGATCCAATCGACGTAGGCCGAGACGCGGGTGTAAATCGAAGGGAAGTTAGCTAAGCCGCAGGGAATATAGCCCCAAGAGACAATGCCAATCAGCTCAGAGGCGGCATCCTCAAACTCAACGACTAATGGTCCACCAGAATCACCGTTGCAAGCGGAGATGCTCTGCTGGCGCGAGGCGGAGCAGATATTGGTGGGTGCGAGTGGGGCATCTTCTGGCAACTCATCCTTGCATTCGTCATAGTTGACAATCTCAGTGGTCACGGTCATCAGCGACTTAGAGGCTGTCAACACATAAGATTTGGGCTGTCCCCAACCGTACAGATGGGTCTCTCCCTCATGCACCTGCTCGCGGCTGGGCAGAGTTGCTGGGCTAACGTACTTGTTGAACACGAGGGGTTCGCTTAAATGCAGAATGGCAATATCGAAGGGACCAACACCGCCGGTGTACAACTCGTGCACGCGTCCAAAATCAACGACACGCTGCTGGGTACGATCATTAACATCGGCACGCGTGTGCAGGCCAGCGATGACGCCCATTCCCACAGGCTGGGAGATGCAGTGAGCAGCAGTGAGGACCCATTCCTTGTTGATGATGGTGCCACCGCAGATGTGCGAGTGTTTCTCGGCTTTACTTGCCAGGGAGACGATGTACGGAGCTGAGTGGGGCTCGGCCTGGGTGCCGTTGATCACAAAGCCGGTAGCAAAGCTGGGGATGAACTTGTTCAAGCCTTCGGTCAGCTTGCCAGCCTGGGCACTGGCGCACAGCAGGGCGAGAAGTGTAATCGCAAGCACTTTCATTGTATTTCCTGAGACTGTGGACTGCGAATGATGGGCTCGATGACTGGCAGCGATCTTTTATACATGGCACATCTGGCATATCATTCGGCTACCGTTCTTGTCTGCCAATTAGTAGATAGATTCATGGAATTGATTTCGCTGTGTGAGCTAATCAATTTTTGTGTGTTTCCCCCACACCATTGAAACTATGGCTAATCCAAAAACACTAGATAACCATATAATATGAAAATACCAGAAGCTACAACCCTATGCGTAACATTGTCGGTCCAATAATTGCGATATTTTTAGATTGCGTGATGTGTGTGTGTGCCATAAGGTATCGACAAACCACGCGTACAAGGTCGGCCCGTGCCAATGCTTCCCTCTCACAAAAGGGCGCTAAAAATACATACATGTCTGTATATGCATACATGCGGATGTGAAAGGGATTCGCGTCCTTGGTAACCACATAAAAGAGTGGACAACGTCCAGTGTTCTCGCCCTGCGGCAGTTGGCGGCCATTTTGCGGGCTTAGGCAATTAAAAGCATATTTTACGCCGCTGCGGGCTTTAGACTTTGTGCAACCACACACAATTGTGTACACACAACGACAACAACAACAACCACCTCTGGGCAGCGAAATGCCCAACAGCAGAAAAATCCAAACCATAAATGCCACTTTAAAGTTCAGTTAGGCGAGGGTAATAAAATGTAGACCAGACACATCAAGAATTCCTTAATGAGCGACTGCCTGATGAGATAAGGCAATGTATTTTATTTTAAAAGTAGAGTTAAATGGACAGCTAAACACCGCACGTACCAACTGCCTTTGATTATGTGTTGAAATTTGTAGGAATAAATCCAAGTCAGTGTCAAAAAGTCATACCCCTTTAACAAAGTTGAATAATCTGGCTAGGATTTGACTAATTAAAGTTAAATGCGAATTAATCAATGATTCAATTAATGAAAGAACTTCATAGCTTTTAAAAGAAAATCATATGGCTTCCCAGCTTTGGACGATTAAACTTTGGGTCAGGCAAATTATCAATAACCAAATTAGTGATTAAAGTATTTTCTTGGCTTCCTTTGACATTTGGACATGTGCAGACGGAATATGTTCCACCTGATTGATTTATTGCGAAAGAAATCCCAATAGGAGTTTTTCTACATAAAATATATTAAAATTTCAGATAACAACACAAATAATAATGCACAATTATAATCAAATGTGTGTCCGCTGTTCGTGTCGTGAAAAACACTCGACAATTAAGTCCATCTCCAATCTCTCCCTCTCTCTCTCTCTCTCTCTTTCTCTCTGTCTGCCGCTGTCACAAATTATTTCTGGCAATCGAACTTGTCCCCACCCTCATTGCTTATCACAAAGCTTTAATGTTCGATTACATATAAGTCTCGCGAGCTTCCGGCAGCCGTTCACAGTAAACGCAATTCGCAACACGAACATAACGTGGCGCCATGTTAACGGTAAAAATTTTCATCAGTTTGCTGGCCCTTTTGGCGCTGGCCAACGCAGAACAGCAGATGCATCATCTGCGGCATTTGCTGTCGGGTCATATTGAGGATGGTCACGTTGAGGATTTGGCCAACTCCAAATCGGTGCCAAACATTGTGAAGCGTGCAATGCTGAAGTTCAAGCCTGATCAGACCGATGACGAAATATCGTCACGCATTATTGACGGCTTTGATGTGCAGGGTGTGGATAATGCGTCCTACCTCGTCTCACTCAGTCTGACCAGGCTGACCTACACACACCAGTGCGGCGGTGCAATAATTGGCAAGCGTTGGGTTCTTACCACGGCGCATTGTGTCCTGGAGTTGCAGAACTTCAACGGCGACCTCATTGGCACTCCCATCTATGCCGGACTCTCGAATCGCAACAATGTGGGCGAGGCACAGGTGCGATACGTGGACTTTGCCTCGTCGCATCGTTCATTCAGTGGGGAAGCGGGCAGCGACAATATTGCTCTGTTGCATGTCTCTGAGTCATTTGTCTACTCGGCACGCGTGCAACAGATAGTATTGCCCGATTTGTCTGACGACTACAGTGGCAAGTTGGCCACCGTGTACGGCTGGGGATTGACCGATGTCGACAGCGATGCATACTCCAAGGAGCTGCAATATGGTTTTGCCCCGCTCCTCAATAGCATTAGTTGCGCAGAGTTAATGCCAACGGATGCACCACTGTCCAAAAATCAGGTGTGCGCTCAGGTGAACGCCTGCTACGGGGATGGTGGCACCCCGTTGGTTTACTGGCCAAAGGATGGCGTTGCTGAGCTGGTTGGTCTTGGATCATGGAGCTATATGCCCTGTGGATATGGCAATCGGCCGTCGGTTTTTACCTCGGTGCCACCCTATGTGAATTGGATTTACCAGATTATCAGCGCCTACTATCAGCTCAACTAGAAGTCACTAATCTGTAAAATATAAGTCTAATAACACACTTGTCGTAAATTAAAGCAAATAATTACTATCTAATCTCTCAATTGAATGTGAAGTATCAGGAACACTATTGCCGATCATTGCATGATTAGAATCAGTTTGATTTTTCAAGTTATTGTTAGGATCGTAGATTCTAGATTATGTAAACCTTTGAAAATACCTGCTTCGAGTTCAGGGTCAATTTGTAATTGCTCTCCAACTGTATATATCAATTGGCTTTAGATCAATCTTTATTTTAGTTGTGCTCCAAGTAAGGCCAAATGGCGTCCAACTGTGACAGACGTTGACAGTGATTGCTTTTGCTGCTCTCGTAGCTTCTACTTCTACTTTTACTTCGTCTTCTGTGTCTGACTGGCTTCGGTTGCTCGACTGGCATGCACCACTTGGCGTATGCTTAATAAGTTCCTGCAAAACTTTAAACAAACAAGAGCCAAGTCGAGCATCAAGTTTCGAGTGCTTGGCAAACTTGCACAGGTGACAAACGTGGAGGCTGTCTACATTTTTATGACATCATTTGCATGAAGTTTGAAGTTGCAACTACTAAAGTATCTTCATATACCCTTTAGAAACGGGCTACAAAGGATGTTATAAGTGGCACACAGACAACCATAGATGAATTGTTGATTTGCCATAAAAATGGATTATTTCTTGCTAAGTGCGTTTTTCAAAACATAAAAAATAAACATATTCTTGTACATAAAGTATAAGCATTGTATTAATATACATGTTGTTAGTACTCTGGAAAATGTTTGGCTATCGAATAATCACAATAAACACAACATTTAGTCTGTAATCAGTAGTGAGCAATAAAAAGTCAACTTTGGTTATCGCTCAAGAGTAGATGTCGCAGAGTTATCAGTATTGAAACACATATTTCATATTGTAATGTTATCATTCATTGTTAAGAAATTGCTCACATTAACTGCAATTTGTGGGCAGATAAAAGCCGACAAATAGCTACCAGTATTTGATAAGTGAATAGCCACGACATGCGCAGCTTTACATTTATATATATTTATAGAGTATTACCCAGACGAACACTTTGGGTTAATTTCAATAGTTGTTCATAGCTAAGTAAAGTAAAAAGAAGACCTGAAAGGGGTAACGGAAACCACTTTCACACAATCACACAAATGCCTGCCAGCAGCTGTGTAATCCCAAATAGCATTTGCATAGTCCCCAAAGCAGTGCATAAATCCAACTGAAAGTGAGCGAAACACGCACTTGTCGGCTTTATTGGCAGGCCCCTAAGCATGATTGACAACACAGTGTGCATACAACTGTGTCTGCA
Organism: Drosophila picticornis; assembly: GCA_035043845.1. Classification (NCBI taxonomy): domain Eukaryota; kingdom Metazoa; phylum Arthropoda; class Insecta; order Diptera; family Drosophilidae; genus Drosophila; species Drosophila picticornis. The sequence continues at coordinate 12,068,385 of JAWNMR010000491.1, forward strand.
TCTATGGCTATAGCTGTTTCTCTATACATAACTGTGTCTGCATCTGTAGCTGGGTACATTTGCGACCAACAGTTATCCATTTCGACAAAACATGCCAACTTCCTTTTTTCCGCACTTTTCTCGCACTTTGCATGGCATAGGCAGCTCTATCGTTTTATCGAGGGTGCAGACGGGCTGTGACATCAATTGAATTATGCATGTAATCGCTTTTAGCCAAAAAGCACACAAAACAAGCCTGACAGACAGTCGCCCGCTGCCAGTTGCCAATTGCCAGTTGCCAGTTTTTTAGTCACGATTTGGAAATTTCTGATATCGCTCTTGATTCGCAGGCCATTTCGCTTGGGTGTTTATGCGAATGCCAGTGTCCGCTAACACCAAATTTCGCATATTGAAAACAAATTAATGACTTGGGTGAATGAGAAGCAGCTCAATTAGTAAAAAGTAATTAGAAAAGCAGGCATAAGAAGACAAAGCAAATGTTGAAGGGGAAAACACGCGCGGGTGAAACTGAAGTCCAATTAGCGATACGCATCCCTTTTCCTATGCCATCCAAAAAATCTTCAGAATGTATGCGCTTAATTGAATATTAAAGTGGCTGTGGTAGTGGGTGAAAGAAGTAAATAAACCAAAAACGGTCTCGAATCCCGAATGACCCTCAAACGCCCCTGAGGCCAAAGCTGTGCATATTTGATCTGCAAGTAAATGTTTTCAATATCAATTATTAGAAATGCTAGGGTGCCTGAATTACAGTTACAATTAGGGGTGGGGAGAGTTTGTTGGCCGTCCCCAAAGTGAAATTTTAGCCACTTTGGCACCTTGTGAGTTCATCAAACCGTCCTCAGCAAAGGATAATGAACTCCGTGCAGCTGCAAATACAATTTTCTCATTATGACTATTTCAATGCTCATCAGTTCTCGAGCGAAATACCACTCATTATCTGATAATAATAATGGTCATATTTCAGGGTTCGTTTGCTTTGTCAAAATATCTGCTTTTTACACTGCATACGAAATAAAACACTTTGAGCTAGCTTAAATCGTCAGTTTACTGAACTCTAAACAAATGACTAGCAATCAAAAATATTATCATTCCACTTCATAAAACATTCATTTCGCTTACTTTAACATAACTCATATTCAAACTCTTATCCATTCAAAATGCATATAGATATTTAGACAATTGAATATTATCTTTTTTGAGAACACTATTGTCTTTTCAAAAGCGTTATTTAATTGCTTTTTTCTATATGAAATGAAAGAGTTTGGCTTTTTGAAATGTTTAATAAGCAAGTTGCTCAAGATGTCCAAAGTGGACTCTGTTTTATGACTGCCTATCTAGTTATAGATCAGCTTCCGTTTTAAGCAACGTATTTGTATAAACAAATATCTAGGCTACTTAATCTGTATGAGCGATAAGCATTTGTTTCTTTCCCGCCATTTAACGCCTTCCAAGAAAATTGAATAGCAGCTTGCTCAGTCGGCTGGCTCCTCAGATGCTCCCAACGTTACTTGTGGCGTCTGTTTTGCATAAAATATATTAAAAACACGATACAAAAATAAAGTAAAAAAATTAAATACATATTTCATTTTTGGCTCGCGATGTTTTATCTGAGCGCATCTGTTTGGCATTGCCGGGCGGCAGCCAGCTGCGTCCAACATGAGCAAATTTCGCATTCTTTTCTTTGGTTTTTATGAATGAATGCTAAAATATTTATGGCAAACGGCAGTTGGGCGGGTCTAGGGAGGAAAATGGGGTATGGGGATGACGGACGGAGCATATGCACTGTTCACAGGGCAATTTTCATTTGACTTAAATAATAAGCACAGATGACTTTTTGTTCTTGATTTTGGGCATTTTTGTGGGCGACTGGAAGCGAAAAACGATATAATAAATTCATTACATTCGCCCGAGCGAGTTCAATGCGCCGTAGACAATGAGATGATGGAACATCATATTTATAGAATTTATATTTAATTTAATGATTAATTAACAATTTATTTTTTAATTTAATTGGCATATTCTTCGAACATAGTCGTTTTTTAAGACTTTGATAATGATATGATTTTATATATGCAGGATTCCGGAAGCGGGACACCGGTGACAATGCGTGTGGATGCAAAAGGATTCTATCTTCATTGGGTCGATCAAAACAATGAGCTCGACATTTTGGATATAGCCACAATACGCGATGTCCGTACCGGACAATATGCTAAGAAGCCAAAGGTGCGTATGCGTAATATGTATATATTAAATGTCATCAATCTTTTCTCGTGCCATCATCGGCCGTCAGCAAGTGCACGCTAAAGGAAAATAGTAAATATTAGTAAAGCATCAACAAAAACACTCTGTGTAAGATAAGCAAAACTATCTCGTAATACCCCAACCGGAGAATATTAAACATGTATCTGATAAATAACTTCTTCCTAATTATAGGCAAATAGCTCCAAGGGAACGTATTTTGCTGTATGCATTATAAAATATTTTAAAGCCAATAACTGATTTTAAGGCCAAAAGCTAATAATAAGAAGCCCATCAAATAATTTCCAATCTATAAGGAGAGTTGCATATCTGGGAACTTAAAACATCAGATGCAGTCAGATGGCTTTTAAAGCGTTTATTTTGCTTTTCTTAAGCATTTTTTGTTTGTTTGTTTGTAAACATATTTTTGCAACATTAATTATTCCGACGATACGGGTCTCGGTTCTAGCGCACATCCACAACACTCTGGCATATTTGTATACTTGTGTGAAATTCGCTTGGGCACCTGTGATGAAAGCAAACATTGCAATATAAGCTAATAAAAATAGCTTTGACCATAGTCAGTGTGCCGGCATCGATTGAGAACCAATTAAATGCTAAGGGAAAGATGCGGTTCGAAAATCCTATTGTTCAGGTGGTCACACATAATCCACAACTTTGGGCTATATGTGAAAGTCTTTCGCATAGTTTGTTTAGCCAGGTCACGTGCACATTTTTAGCCGGGAACTGTTTGAATTGTAGCCAGTTGTATGTACTGGCTCATTGGCTTGGCTTTGTGTCGCCATGTTTGTTGCTCGACATCTTCTTCTTCTTCAGCTTACAGTTGATTGTTGTTATTTTTGTTCGCCTTGTCGTAGAATGTGTGTCATGTGCCCATCTGGAGCTTTACTTCTTCTTCTCCTTGCTCGATTCACACAGTTTTCTTTTCATGGCGCAAAATTTTCATTGTGTGTACTAAGAGTGCCACACACAAGCACACACAAGTATTGTGTGTGTATTGGTGTGTGGGTGTGTGGTTTGGTGTGTCGTTGGGTGTGTGTGACCCAATACATTTATCATTGCAATGACACGGCAACATGCTTCTGATTCACGCTTTCCCTTCCATGCGCTTTACCAACTTCTACCGCTGTTTACAAGGAATTGAGTTTAAAAGGAATTTTACGTAACGTTGGCCAAAAAAAAAAGAGGAAGAAGAAGAAGGAAGCACCCGAGCAGGGACAGACGTTTCAACCAGCCGGCGAGCATATCCTGCCAACAGCAAATGGGAAACGACAACAATAACAATGAATCCAACAAAAAGCAACAGAGAACCGCTGCCAACAAGCACATTCGACTTTTTGCTCTGACTTTTCACAACCTGCTAAAAACAAAAAACACTGACATTTTTTTTATATTTCTCTTTTTTGCAAGACCAACATTTAGAGCTGCATATTTGACCCATGTCTATGTAATGGGCCTGGCATTTGATGTGCGACGCGTATAACTCACGCCACACACTCCACACACACACTCACATCCACCTACCAACTACCAACTAACTGGATTAGCTGACCTAAGGCGAGCGTTTAGCCGCACAACTACTACCAAATCCATTCCAGCTCCTCCCTTAGAGCGTAATGGCCCAAAAAGGCTGTGCTAAATTAGTTTCGCGTTGGTCCCAGAAGTGGACAGCAAAATTGTTGCATTAATTAATTGCAAGAAGTAGTGAGAATTGGGTAGAACAGAACAGAGAGTAGCATGAAACGTATTTCCGAAAGTTGCCAAAAGTGCTGAATATTTTTTGGTAAATGAGGTCTACTTAAATGAACGTACGTAAAAAAAAGCGCAACTCAAAGTTGGAAGGAACACTGAGAAACTCACCCTCACCCTTGCCGCAAGGCCACCCTTTTTCATATCATGTGTAGGTGTGTACTTGTGGCACGTGGGCGTGGTCGTTGTCTTTTTTGTTTTTGTTTTTCTTTTTTTTTGGCGTATACTGATTAAAAATGTACTTTTAATACTCTTTGCCAAAGAGCATACTAATTTAGTCATTAAAAATGTATAACGTGGATGCTTCAAAATATAGTAGTTCAACTTGGTAAAGTGAGACTAGTTTCATGTTATCAAGGCTATGTTGACAACGGTCGGTACAATAATATTACTACCTTTGGCTTGGATATAAAATGTTGCTTTATCATAGGTGGAACATTGCGTGAGCTAGTTAAGACTTGCAAGAGCATTAAATTTTCGGCACACCGTCAGTAGTTTGCTTTTTTTACAATTGTGTTTTACTTGTATTTTATTTTTTCTGCTTTCGGCTTGTTGCTGTTGCATTGAAACGAAACGGAATGCGATTTTATTAAAATTTATTGAAGCGTGGAACGTGAGCAATGAAGAGGATGCCAAGGGCGTTCACGGAAAGAAGAGACTCGGACACGCTTAAAAAGGTTTCTATCCTGAAATGAATTATGCAATATACTCGCAAAATGTCAAAAGGATGCAGATAAATTTTCGAAAGGCTGTCGAAAAGGCAGCTCATGCTCATGCTTAGCGGGAAATCTTACGCATAAGTTTATCAACATAAATATTAAAATAAGGCTGTTTATATTTTATTCTCTCTCTCCTTTTTTCGATTTTTTAAATCGCTTTCATGCTTTATCTTATTGCTTGTCTGCAATCTCCTTTGCCCTATTGCAAGCAGTATTCTTTCTATCTATACAAATGTCATCCTTAACAGTTTTTCAACTTACGAAAGGATTTAAGTAATTTTTCTTCTCCACAACCCTGAATCCCGGACAGACGCTCCGAGGGCTGTGCACAGCATTTTTCGTAAACATTGCACGAGGGATGCTGGACATCATTCTTCTGGAAACAAGAGATCAGTTCTGCGTAAAGCTCGTCGAAGGTTTGTGGCTCGGGTTCTTCTGGACACTCCATTTCGTCCATCTCTAATTCGAATGCCACCTCATATGGCTGAGGATTCTGTTTGTATTTCCTCCATTCGTAGTCGGTGCATTTGTTTTGCGGAATGCCACACTGCCGGTCGCAGTACATGTGCCAGCGCCTGAGACCATGCTTGGGCTTTGGAATGGGCTTTTCCATATCCAAGGCACGCTGTAGGGGAATAATGGGTTCATCTTCTAAGAAGGGATTCTCGGGATCTTCAGATTCCGAGCAGTACAGTATAGTATTGGCTTTGCTTGGATTCGTCTTGCTCAAGACTGTGGGCATCTTATTGATGGTACATTTCAGCACATTGCGATTGAGAACATAGGAACCCTTCGGCTTGGCTCGTTTCTTCTCGCCTTTTTTTGGGATCTTTGATTTCTTGCACCGTTCTACACCATTGACCTTATTAAGACATTTGAGGAGCACCTGATTGAAAACTATTGCATTGGAGCCCAAGCCGTAACAACTGAGCGTTTCCTTATTGGAGCTTTGCTTCCAGGCATCGAGAATATAATCATTAGGCAAGTTGTTAAAAGGGCGAACGCAGCCAATGTTCTCAACGGCATCTGCTAACCACATCTTTGTCTGATTTGAACTACACTTGGACACTGGTGGCCTGATGCTGGGATATGTTTCTCTATTTACAAATCGAGACGATTTGCAGTTCTCCATACGCATCACATCGTAGGGTGTAAGTTGACGGTAATACTGCTCAACATCCCCGATCCCTTGGGTGGACTCTTCTTGCTGTCTGTCCATCTTAATTGGATTGTGATTGAATCAGGATGGTGAATCTACTGCAAAAATCAGAAAAAAACCTTTTTTGAGGATTTTTTCTGTTGTGTAACTAAAATTTTGGATATATTCGTTTCAAAACATTTTACACAATAACCTGAATGTACTATAAAAATGTCAACTCCGACGGGTATATATGCAGCACTGGAGTTGGCTTTGCTTTAAATACACATGTTAGTAAGTGGCATAGGCTACTTTTTTTTAAGAAATTATCTAATCGAGTCCCTTGTTTTTTCTTTTCAGAAAATAACACATTGATAATAAATAAAACATATTTTAATTTAAAAAATTTAAAAATGTTGTGAAGTTTAAAATTGCATGCGTTGTTCCACCTCTTCTTCACATCCTTTGTAGCTACAAGCACTCACAGAGGCGTCGACAAATGCGATCCTTGATAACATTTATATTGCATATAATTTCATTATTTTCAAAGCTCTGCTTGGGACCTAGCAACTTTTGTAGCTCTTGCAAGGCATCTAAACATTCGCAAAATTCCCCCAACTTGGGGTTACGACAGAAGCAATTGTCACACACAATGGAATCACACTTGTGCTGGGGCGCTCGATACTCGGGTTGGCGGCACTGCAGATACTCGCGATGGCACATTTGCTTGTAGTAATCCTTAAGCTCGCGGCGTTTCTGCTCTCTTTTCATTTGGGTAATCAGTGGAGAGTCTGTTTCACGTTCTCGTCGTGTCATAAACTCGCAGATTTCGCAGGGACAATCCTTGAGCAACTTGTCATCTTCAACTGAATCCTTATTCTCTTCGGTTTTTGGAGGTGCGACAGTTGTACTTGGCCGGTCAGTTTTTGAACCTTCTTGTGGGTCCCGTGTGTTAGAGTCTTCATGACCATCTTGTTTTTTATCTGACTCTCTTGACTTGCCGTCTGTGCCTTTACCTGAATCTACGCCCGCATTTTTTCCCGATCCTCTACCAGCACCTTTTCCCGAGCCTCCACCCGTACCTTTTCCTCTACCGCCACCAGCACCTTTTCCTCCGCCGCCACCCGCACCTTTTCCTCCGCCGCCACCCGCACCTTTTCCTGAGCCTCCACCCGCTCCTTTTCCAGAGTTTCCAGCTGCATTTTTTCCCGAGCCTCCACCCGCACCTTTTATAGAGCCTCCAGCTGCATCTTTTCCCGAGCCTCCACCCGCACCTTTTTCAGAGTCTCCACCGGCATCTTTTCCAGAGCCTCCACCCACACCTTTTTCCGAGCCCGCACCCGTAGTTTTTCCATCTATGCCTGTATCTCCTCCATTCGCACCTTCACCTTTCTCGTTGGCTTCTCCTTCTCCTTTACCTTTGCCTTTTCCGTTATCTTTATCAACATCTTTACTTCCACCATCTACAACTTCCTTAGATTCCCCATCGTCTCCATCATCTCCACGATGTACATCTCTATCTAGATCTTTACCAGCACCTTTATCACCTCCCCCCGAACCACTCGCTCCCTTGCAGCACTTGTAAGCATCCGAATACGGATCTTTCTTTGAATCTTTTTCAAAACAGGTAATCAGATCCGAGTATAACTCATCGTAGCTAATTTGATCAGCATCGCATTCTTTCTCCAAGCGTTCCATTTCAATTTTGTATGCATCCTGATATGCCTTGGCATCTTGTTGACTTTTACTCCATTCAAATTCAGTGCATTTATTCTCGGGAAGGCCACATTGCAGTTGGCAGTACTTGTGTTTGCGCTTGAGGCCATGCTTAGGCTTGGTAACTGGGCTATCCATGTCAAGAGCATTTCGAAGAGAAACTTTAGGTTGAGTTTGGATAAATGGGCAGTAATGCCAGTTGAGTGCATTGCTTGCGTCTACGACTTCCCTAGTGGGCATTCCATCGATTTTCGACTGCAGTTTCTGTCGATTAAGGACATAGTTTTCAGAAGTCCGCTCTGGGTAGTCCTCACTCTTAGGCGGAATGGTTTTTGGTTTGACGGTTTTAGGCTTGGGACGGTTAACCTTATCAAGGCATTTTGAAATTAGTTGATTAAAAACAATTGCTTCCGGCTTGTGAATAGGTGAACCTATGCCGTAGAACCGAAGCGAGTCCTTTTTCGGACTACGTTTCCAGATTTCAACGATATCATCGTTCTCCATGTCAAAAGGACGTTCACAGCCATTGTCCACCAGCGCATCAGCTAACCATTGGGCTGTGAGATCAGGACTACACGGAGATATTGGAGGTTGAATGCTGGGGTACATTTCTCCATTTTGATAGTTGAACGTTTTACAGTTCTGGATTTGCATCGCATCGTAAAGTGACATATGTGGTTCTTGTTGGCGACGCATACTTTTCAGTTTTTATAAAATTTGTGGTCTATTGAAACATAAAATTTATAAAATCCTTTTTTTACATTTATTAAAAAAAAAGTTTGTGAGTATTTGATTCAAATCATTTTACATAATGAACTTGCAGCCAGCAAATGACACAACCTCGACTACAATATAACATTCAAGTAGGCTATGAAATTAACTCAACGGATTTTTTGGATACAATTTTTTTTTACGTAATGTATAAAAGTTCCGAAAAATATTCAAGTATTTTATAAAACTTTCTATATCTAAAATGTTGATATTTGTGACATCTTAAATTACTAATAAACTACACATATGAAAAAAAAATCCTCAACATTTCGCAAAACCCTTTTAAATTTCTAAAATTCAATGCGATTTTTTCTAAGTATTTATACCAGTAACCAATAAGATGTTAAGGTGCCGATATGGTAGTTTCATGGCAATAATGATCAGTATTGGGGTTTTATGTAAATTTTTGAATTTAGATTCAGATACCGATTCATATATGCGATTCCGATTATGGACACAATCCCTGACTGTACTGTATCCGCTATCTATTTATTTATATAAATCTATAAGCTCATCAACACTATAATCTGGATTTGGTGAAAAGTAAACAAAATAACTGCATCACAATAGATCCTCAACTTATGAAATACACCGATATAAACTAACAATCAGGAATGCATTGTACTTGGCTCCTGCAACTATTGTTGCTTGCTAAGGGCATTGAAGACAATTGCAGAAGCGCTGGCATATACGACGCCGTAGATCCTCTACATTGAATATCAGCTCATTCTCGACAATGCAATGCTTGGGTCCAAGAAGCTTCTGTAGCTGCTGCATGGCATCTAAACAGTCGCAATACTCCCCCAACTTGGGGTTACGACAGAAGCAGTTGTCACAGACAATGGGGTCGCACTTGTGCTGTGGTGCTCGATACTCGGGTTGGCGGCACTTCAGATACTCGCGATGGCACATTCGCTTGTAGTAGTCCCGAAGCAAGCGTCGTTTCTCTTCCTGCTTCATTTGCCGGATGAGCGGGGAGTCTGGTTCATGTCGTCGTTTCATGAACTCGCACATTTCACAAGGGCAATCGGGAATCGGCTTTTCAGTTTTGTTTTCAAAATCAACTAGCTTGGGAGGTTTTACTTTTTTATCCGGTTTATCGTGCTCAGTTGATTTTTCCGGCTTATCCGTTTCTGAAATCAAAGTATCTGATGGACCTTCAGGTTCCTTTTTAGGCGATTCCTCCGATGGTGGATCTTTTTTTGGTGGTTTGTCTGCTTTGTCTGGCTTATGTGGTTTTTTTTTTGGCTTGTCGGGTACCTTGGATGATAAATCCCCATCTAGCGGCTTATCGGGCTTTTTTCCAACTTTCTCCTTAGGTGGTTTTTCAGATTTTCCCGTCTCTTCATCTTTAACTGGTGCCTCTTTCTCTGGCTTCTCTTTCTCCGGCTTCTCTTTTTCTTGCTTCTCTTTTTCTGGCTTCTCTTTCTCTGATTTATCTTTCACTGGTTTTTCTTTCTCTGGCTTCCCTTTTTCTGGATTTTCCTCTTCTTCCACAGGCCCACCAAGTTCTTTTTCGTTACGCGGAGGCGGTATAACTGGCCGTTTCTTAGTTGGCGTAAGGCCGGGAGAAGCAACAGGAATATCAAGGCTGTGCTTCGAGACTCGCTTACAGCATTTGTCATAAAGCGTACAAATCGGGTCTTCGGCGGAGATCTTTTCAAAACACGTGACCAGTTGCGAATACAGCTCGTCGTAGTTTTTAGGCTCGGAGTCAGCTTTTTTCTCCATTTGTGTCAATTCCGTTTTAAATGCCATTTCAACTGGCTTGGGATCTTCTTTATATTTCCTCCATTCGTAGTCCGTACATTTGTTCTGCGGAATACCACATTGCCGATCGCAATACATGTGCCTGCTTTTAAGACCATGCTTAGGCTTCGGAATTGTCCGTTCCATGTCGAGGGACATTGCGAGTGGAATCTGAGGATGGTCTTCGACGAACGGGTGTTTGTTCACAATTGGATGGGGACAGTGAAGCCAAGTAAGTGCATCGTGTGCATTTATCTTTTTCTGTACAGTGGGCATCCTAGTGACCTTCGCCTGCAGCAACGGTTGATTAAGAACAAAGGGTCCACATGGCCCAGTAGAGTGCGGAATGACTGTTGGGCTTGGCAATTCAGTTTTTTTCGCCGCCTGCTTGACTTCGCTGGCCTTGTGTAGGGATTTTAAAATCGCCTGGTTAAACACTATCGCCTCTGGTTGGTGCATTTGTGAGCCGACGCCGTAATAGCTTAGGGTATGCTTATTTGGGCTGTGTTTCCAAACATCTATCAAATCGTCTTGCTCCATATCAAAGCATCGTCCACAGCCAGCATCCTCAACCGCATCAACTAACCATTCAGCTGTTTGGTAATTACTACATTTGGATACAGCAGGTCTGACGCTCGGATATGTCTCACGGTTGAGAACCCTGAATGTCTTGCAGTTCTGCAAACGCATCACTTCGTATGGAGACAAATGGGTCCATTCAATCGCCATTTCGGGTAACTGCTCCTGTCTTTGCTTACTCTGATTGCTCCAAACGACATTCTCTTTTTTGATTGCAAGCTGATTCTGTGGATGGATGCTTGGATAGATTTCATTCTTTCGGAGGTTATAGGTCTTGCAGTTCTGTACTCGCATCATATCTTTCAAAGTATGCTGGCTCATCTCAGGCGGCTTTTGGAAATGTTTTACCTCCTGCGAAGATTGTCTTCGATTTTTATGCATTTTTTTTTTTATAATTACAAAATTTTATTCAATTTAGCTTCACAATAATTTTGTCAAATGTTTCTACACAAAGATCGACACGTCAAAGGAAAACATATCGAATTACTGCTCTTTTTAATGTTTTTAATGAGCATCATCCAAACGAATTTGGGAAAGTGAAATTGACACACGAACATTAAAGTCAGCTGCGAGCATCCTTCGGAAATCCACTCCGCTCCTGGCCAACCTAATGAGGGTTCTTAAAATTAATATACTCAGCCGGAGCTAAAGGATTAGCTGGAATCAGCACAGACACTGCCCTTCCCCGACTAAATACAGTTCAACCCTCAACCCCCAAAAAACTCAGGCTCTCAAGCAGCGTGTGAAGCAATTAAGATAATCACCGTAGTCATTTCCGCTTTACGCTTCCTTCTCAAAAGTCCTTCAACGGTACCTGTGTCTGCTTATCCGCGACTTTTACATTATTCAGTACGACAAATTTGCCAGAATTAGTTTTTAGTTAAAAGCAAATTATGGCGCTCTCAGATAAGCTGGCCAAAAGGCACGTGTGACATGACAGAGTGGAAACTCTTAAAGCGTTTAATGGCCAAACGCGTTTAGGGAGCGCTTTGTGAGTTGCGATTAAAGTGAATGACATTTTAATTGTCATAGCCCGTCCCGTGATAATCTGGCAGCAGCAGCAGCAGTAGTCTGGCTGTCTGGTCTGTCAAACTAATACTCCCTCTGTCAATCAGAAAAGTCAAAACCAAGTCAAGCCTTTATAATAGATATATAATATACTATTTATGGTTTTCGTTATGCATTATAATCAGCTTCGTCCTGGCCACAACTAATCAGATTGTAATCTATTTTGACGGGCAAAGCCAAAGGTAGCTTTGCATCGTCGCTTTATTGACATGCCCTTTGATGGAAAATCGAATCCAATTGCAGCTTGGCTTAGTATTGACTTAGGTGAGGTCAAGTTAAACCCTTGGACTATCCGCTCTGTTGATGAAGTTGACCCCATTACTATTATTAAATTTTTAATAGTTTTGAATTGAGTTATAGAATGAACACATTTTTTGTATGCTCACGAAAGTTTGAAATGAAAACTGCTCTGTTTCCTATTTCTGTCCTTCTGCTTTTTGTCACACAATTTGAACATGTTTATTGTAGCTATCTTCGTTTTAATGCTCTGTTCAATTCGTATTTCATTACATAGCATTTTATAGCGCAAATAGAGCGTACTTTTTATGGCTTAAATCAATTTACGACTCTCTTTACATTAAATTGTCAACTCACTTTTATTTATTGCTATTTCAGAGTACCCTAATCTTGCGTCCATTTAAAAGTCCACAAAAATACTGTGGAGCAATTTATGATTTGCCAGTGACGAAACTTTGATCACCGATAAAGGGATACAGGTTGCTCAGTAATAAATTAATATTTTATATACAGGCTGCTAATAATGTTTGTGTTCTTCTTTAATAAGCCATATTTTTGCTGAACATGGTCTAATAATAAGAACATCATCATGTATAAACATTACATATTCATTCCCAATCTATGTACATATATATATGAATACACATACACAACATGGTACATGTATTTGCCAAGGACATTTGTCTGTAGTTATCCAGCAGTTTGTCAAATGTCCCCAAGTTTGCCAGCCACGACAAGAGAGCTAACAACAAAACACACACAGCTTGGCTCTGGGCTTACTGAAAATATCAAGACATGACTCGCCTCAAAACTAATACCAAATTCACGCTGCTCATGCCCCAAGCCCCCCTCCAGGCGCTTGTGTGTGTTCGTGTTCATGTTTGAGTCATGCATTTTAAAAGACGCTGATAATCCTGAAGGTGATTTTGGATTTGATATTAAACGCCCAGCAGGGTTGGCAACAATATAGTCCATAGTTGTGCAGTAGATATGAAAATGGCAAAACAGTGTCACAGCAACTGCCACTGCCACTGCCACTGCCACTTTCATTGCCACGGCAACTGCCACTCTGTCGGTGCAACTGCCACTCACTCTGTGCAACTGCCGCCAAGAATAGCGGACAATGGAAGCTGGTAACTTAACAACAAAGCCAAAACTAATATCCTCGCTTGTCTCGCCAAACTGTCGCTTGTCCTTTTTAAGTTTTTTTTAAACATGATGTGTGATTATCTGGCCAACGCGCGTATTTGTGTTTAACCCAGTTGTGTTCCTTACACCCTTCATAGCCTATCTAGATTTTCACGCAAAGTTGTCTGCTGTGTTTTTATGCAAATATTTACATTGTGGATGAGAATTACAAACGAAGCTTATCCCAAGTTTAACCATGTCAGTTAATTTTTGTTAATTTAAATATTTATTATGCCAGTCTTACGCAATAAAAGTTAATGTTCATAAGAGTTTATTGTCTCCCAAAATTTCAAAAATGTGTACACGTTTTCAGAAACTTTTACGAAAATTAAGAAAATGATAACTGAAATTTAATAACAACATGGTACACAACATTTAATAAAGCTTCGCACTCGCTGTCAAGATTATATAAAGATTTTATTAAAAGCCCCAACCATTTAATTATATGTTGCCGAGTGTATTAAATATTTGTCAACATATCATTTGAGACAACAGTTTATTACATACACATAGACTCTTGAGGCTGCCTCGGTCACGTTGGCTGTGTTACAGCAGTTGATTTGCTGGGTGTGCCCATTGTGGGCCCATTCCGCACCCCGTGTAAATCCATTTTGTGGCATTTAATTGAAATATGGCGCCCTAGAGTAGTCCAGTTGTGTACGCGTCTTGCTGCCCAGTTATCTGAGTTACGAGCAGCCAAATGAGCTTTGTCGACGCATTCAGTGGATTAGGGCTAAGGATATGGCTTCGATTAACGAGTGCACAGTGGTACAATCACTGGCCATAAAACTTCATTTTGGTGTGTGCATTATGCCTGGTAATTAATAATACTCATTGCTTGTTTGGCTCTGTCTGTATTTGCAGGACGCTAAGCTGCGCCAGATTGTGACAATGGGACCGCAGGATACGCTGGAGGAGAAGACCGTCACCATTTGCTATGGCTCTGATTTTGTCAACATGACATTTGTCAACTTCTGCTGCACACGACGGGACATTGCCCAGGTATGTTGGGAAGGGGTAGCCGCTCAAGGGACAAGGGTGGTGCTGGCCAAGAGTGCTGCTGGTCGCGTTCCTGGCAACATTCCAACAGCCAGCAGCTGCTCATTATGGCCAATTGACAACTTGACGACAATTGAAATGCGAGCATTGAAGGGGCATCAAAAGCTATTTGCAACCCAAAAACTGGGTCACACATGACCACACACACACATAATACATACACATAAAAACTCATTTGTGAATTGGGAAGTGGGTCGCTGGCGCGAAGCTGCTAATAACAGGCATATTCCGCATCTAAATTTCGTACGCAATTCGAAGGTTTCTGAAAGTCGCCAAAAATATAAAATGTAATTTTTTCCTCACTTTTATTTAATTAATTTATATTCAGTTTGCTAAATCAGCGATTAATGAAAAAATACTATTAAATTAAATTAGCCCGAACCCTATTTTTATTTTGATTTTAATTTTTTTAATTGAATGAGTTTTTAGATTGTGGAATAAAAAATGTTATATTTTTTTCAAAATATCCATTGTAGATCTTTTAATCAAAATCAAAGCATGGCAAATTTAATTATTGTGTGAAATCAACAAATAAGTAAAAAATAATGTTAAATTTACACCCCAATTTACTTAAATATTAATTTTTGGAACTTCAATCCGACAAGATTTGGCACTTTGATAGCATTTTTGTGAATAAAAAGAATCGATTGGGAAAAGAAATAAAAAAACGTTTTAATCGGAAATGTTAACGAATATAATCCAAATTTGACACATTTGCTGAGCTTGCGGAATGCGAAACACGCTCGATTATGACCTCTACACACACACTCACACACACACACGCACACACACATACTCACATAGCAGTCATTAGGATCATTTTGGGACACACCTGTGCCCCGTGTGCAGGCTGGTGCTATTTTTAACCGTTTGCCGAATGCGCGTAAAAATATAAGTGACTGTCGAACACATTTTATTGATTTAACATGAGGGCTGGTGTGCCACGCCTTTTCCCTGTCTGATTGGACACAATCCCAATACGTTTCAGAATCGCTGTTCATATTCAATCCGACCCCCCGCCCCCCATCTCCGTCTGGCCCCCTTCATAATGCCACGCCTCGCACAGAGGTGACCTTGTTCTTGTTAGCGCGAACAGCATTCTGCTGCTGGCTGGTCAAAATCAATGTTCTATATTTTATCACGGGCGCGTCTATCCGGGAATACAGTCAGAGCCGGACACGGACACGGACACGGACTCGGACATGGACACGGACACGGACGAAAGCTGTTGTTGTGGCATGTGCGTGCATTCATGTTATTGTTATTATTTTTGGCACGCGTCGCAAACGCTTCTATAAACAAAATCGAATGCCAAAATTTCATAAACTTTTACGGAATTTCGGGGCACAAAAATATAATCCGCACTAAACAAATAAACATGCTGCTTTTGGCATACATCTTTCCCAAAATGTATGCACAAAAGAAGGAGATTTGCTTGAACAATCGCAAAACAAATAAAAAACAAAAGCAGCGCTTTGTAGACTTGTCTGTCAGCAAATGCAATTAAACTCTCCCAATCTATAATGCCCAATCAATAATGCGATATTCGTTTAAGCTTCAATCTTTAAGCAAAAATCTTAATCACCTCATTTAGGAATTTTACTATTTTTGACTATTAAATGCTACCTTTTTCCACTCGGAAACACGATTTTCGCTTAAGATTGACTTACAATTAAACCCTCAAAAGTGCATTACTGAAAATGCTTTGTTGAAAGTTACCCGATTTTCAAAACCCAGGACTTTTTATGGTTTTATGGTTTGACCTTCAGAATAATGGAAACACGATTTTCGCTCGAATCTCGTGTAAAACCCAAAAAATCACAATTTAGGGTAGTTTCCAAACTTTGCTGACCTTTCTCACTTCTTCAGTGGAATTGAATTCAAGCAAAAGAAGTTTATACTCGTTGTTCTTTTATATCAGCTCCGACTCCTATGTTCAAGTTCTCAAATGTTTCTTTTCACATTACATTTTCCCTTCTCATCCCCCTTAAGCCAACTAATAAATCTTTAAACTTTTTGGCCTTATGCTAAAGTTTTTGAATATATCAAATATCCTCCCCTCTTTCGTTTTTATAATATATCAATTTAATGTTGCCCGTAGCCAATTCTCTTGAAAAATTCAATTATATTTGTATAACATTGACATTGACATCAATCTCAGACAATCTCTCATTGCCAAAACTCCTTGGGGCAGGGTAGGGAAATTTGGTAATCTCATGTGTTTTATTTGCAAATCTCATGTTACGCACCCAAAAAACATTGCTCTCCATGTTGTCTCTATAACCTCTGTGATGACCTTCTAACGTTTGGCTTTGCATTGTCTACTTGCAGATCTGGTCGGATGGCCTCATCAAACTGGCCTACAGTCTGTCCCAGCTGAATGGCTCGGCGAATATGTTTCTGTTGAAGGCTCACACAAAACTCTGTCTGCAGGTGGACAAAAGCGGACGCATACCAGTGAAAAAGTAATTGCCACTGTAGCAAACCCCAAGCACACCCATTTCTGACTGACCCCCCGCTGGGGTCAGATTTAAAGAAGGATTGTGGTGGTGGTTTATAGTTTTTAGTTTTTGGCTTTTGTGCATTGTGTGTTGAAGCATTTGACAATATTTGTTAAGTGTTGCCTAGAAAATTGAAATTTACGCCAATTTCTCTTTCGCATTTTTCCTCCCCCCGCACTCTCCCTCTATTTTTCTATCGCTGTTTGAATGCCACTGTCTACCAACCGAACGCAACAATTCAATGTGGCTGGAACGTGGCTCATGCATCACTGACGACGACAACATCATCAACACGAACCACATTGTCTGGCCGGACAACGAACCTGCCGTCGCCTCATTCTAACCATCCCCCTTTTGGAAATCCTTCTGTTGTCCTGATGCTGGTCGTGACCACTTTAGCATCATTAAACTTTTTGCACAAAATAAAGAGGATCGGAAACGTGTGGAGAAGGCGCTGGACGTGACCGGCTTGCCATCGGGCAAGGTCGATAGCATATCGGTGTCGAAATTTCAATTTGAGGACTTTTACAATTTGTACAAATATCTGACGCAGCGTTCCGAGGTGGAGCGTCTATTCGATAGCATGTGAGTGTCAGCTAGCCAGCCAGCCAACCAGCCAGCCAGCCAGCCAATCAATTCAATTGCAATTTGCCAAAGCTAATCCTATTTATCCACCTTATCCCCATTTTCTCGTTTGAAGCGTGGGTAACTCGAAGCGCAAGTGCATGTCCATAGCGCAGCTGGTGGAATTTCTGAACAAGACGCAACGCGATCCGCGTCTTAATGAGATACTCTATCCCTATGCGAATCCGGCGCGCGCCAAGGAGCTCATCCAGCAATACGAGCCCAACAAATTCAACGCACAAAAGGGCCAACTCAGTTTGGATGGCTTTTTAAGGTAAGTTTTTTGCCTGCCTCCAAAAAAAAACTATAAAGAAAAATGAGATAGACACTCAGACACTGCGCCTGAGCTTGACAGCTTAGCGTGCTGTTAGAGTCACTTGACTGCACTCCAAGCCAGGCACACAAGAGCAGCGCTCGCGAGTGCTAAGACGACATCATCAACAGCAGCAGCAGCAGCAACAGCAGCAGCAGCAGCAACAGCAGCAGCAGCATCAGCAGCAGCTGCACACTTCACAGTTGCTGACTCTCAGCCAGAGACGCCTCCCATTGTGTCCTTCACATCCAACACATATGCAACATATGCAAATAAAAAACGAATAATGTGCAAAATGTGCAACGAGTGCTGCCACATCAGTTGCGAGGCATAGATTGGCTTGTTTGAGCGAAAATAAATGATAAAAGCAGCTGAGAAAACGCATGAAAACTCTCAGCCAGCAAAATCGTGCGCCAATTGTTGCCGCTAAGCTCATTAAACTATTAAATCTTCTTTTGAGAAATCGACAAGACGCACTTTTTGTGTGAAATCCTATGTAAAGTTATCATTGCTGGGATTACAACAATGTCAAAGTATTTTGCTAGTTTCTTGCGCTTTAAAAACACAGTTTAATAAGGTCACAAAATTGTTGTATTTTTTGATATTTAAGATCATAAATTAAAATGATTGTGGGAAGGAATAAAGGCTTTTACCAAGAGTGCTTTTATTAAGATGTTGACTTAGTAAAACGTTTAAGCATCACTGCAAAGAGTAATAAATTTTCCACTTTTTTTAGTAAAATAATTTTTTTATTTATAATAAATTTTTGTGGCCAGATGCACTTTAGCTTGAAGAGCTCTTAACTCTTGTGGAATACATTTAAGCTCACTAGCAGGTGGCACTTTAAACAAACTGCAGTTTAACTATTATTTTTTGGGCTCTATTTTAGGTATCTCATGGGCGATGACAATCCAATAATGGCGCCCAATAAGCTTGATCTCTGCGATGATATGGATCATCCGATGTCGCACTACTTCATCAACTCATCGCATAACACCTACCTAACTGGCCATCAGATAACGGGCAAATCCTCCGTGGAGATATACAGGCAGTGCCTGCTCGCTGGCTGCAGGTGAGTGTTGTGTGATGGAAGAGATACTTCTGAGAGCCACGTGGCAGGCGATTTTAATTACGCAATTTGCTTATATATGTGTGTGTATGTGTGTGTGTGTGTGTGTGTGTGTGTGTGTGGTCAGTTTCATATATTTTTGGATGTTGGCCGTGACCTTGTTGCAGTTGTGCTATTAATTTATGTGTGCGCTTGTGTGTGTGTGTGCGTGTGTGTGTGTGTGTGTGTGTGTGCGGTGGCCTTTATTTAATACACACACTTGCAAAAGTTTCAGGTGTGCGTGCGTGTGTGTGTGTGTGTGGGGGTTTGTGTGTATGCATGTTTGCCGCTGCGTTGGTTTTTAGTACAACGGAAATTGCATGGTCGCCATTTTTATTGCTGCCGCCATCATCAACATGACTGCTCTTGGTTGCTGCCACAGGCGCAGTCGCCGTCGCCGTCGCCGTCGCTGCTGGCGTTGATGATGCCACACATCAGAAAATTTATTGACGCAAATGTTGTTGCTGCTGCCAAGGACATGGTGAACGTTGCTACTATTATTGTTATTGTTGTTGCTGGCTTTGTCCGCATTGACTGATAAACACTTTTTTATGCGTCGCCATTTTGTTGATTTGCGTCAGTTAATTTTATCGCTGCACTTGCGTTGTTACACTTTGATAAGTCATGCACTTATCAAAGCAATTGTTTGCCATCTTCTGCATCTTCATCTTCGTCTCCATCTTCTTCTTGTGCAGATGCGTCGAACTGGACTTTTGGAATGGACGCACCGAGGAGCCGGTCATTGTCCATGGCTACACATTTGTGCCCGAAATCTTTGCCAAGGACGTGCTCGAGGCAATCGCGGAGTGCGCATTTAAAACATCCGAATACCCTGTGATATTGAGTTTCGAGAATCACTGCAATCCCAGGCAACAGGTGAGCAAGTCCAACAGCCAAACACAAATATTTGACAAGGCACAGCAGCCATTGAATTTAGTTTGAGCCCGCATCTCGACTGCTGCGCCGCCTGTCAGAAAGTAACTTGTCCTAAACTAATAGTAGCCAAAAGCCAACTCAAACACCCATTGTTGAATCGTGTGCGGGCGTGTCTAAAATGACAAGTAGGTCGCCTGTGCTGGTGGTTGGCGTTGAGCCAGGCAATGCAGAAAAGCTACATAACACAATGAACCCGAAAACCAGCAAGCACCACTTTAAACAAGATACTTAATACTTAATCACGACTTAAATCGGATCAAAATGAGTTAAAACAAGACGAACTAAAGCAATACAAGCTGAGTTTCTACGATTCAGCACGACAAACACGACTCAGCACAAGCTTAATCAACCCAAAACGCCTGAAGGATATAATAGATATAATGGTAATCATGGCTTAAATCAATGCAAAATAACTTACGACTTAAATCTCAACAGACCCAATTTCTACGCTTTGACCCAACTCAGCAGAAATCAACCCAACACTAAAACTGACCTAAATCGTTTAAGCAGGACCAATCCCGACTCAAGACTACTGCAATGGATATAACACAATGTTATACGAATTAAAGCACACTAAGCAACCTCAGTTTTCTATATCATGTTGTAATTTTTGTTATACACTGCGAATTTGAAAACACGCACCCATCTGTAGCAATGTTCCGCTCAGCTCTCGCTCAAACAATACGTCAGGAAGCAAACATGGGAACTTACACGTGCACGTGTGTATCCCATTCCAAAGGGAGTCGAAAGTTGCTGCCTACCTTATCTACCTGCCACAATACACACGCAAACACACACACACACACGCTCCCACAAGCAGCACTCGCAAACCCCGCTCAAATATGGACAAGCAGCGGCTGTGGTTGGGTAAATCTCGGAAGCTACTCGAAAGGTAATTGCCTGATGCTTTAGCTCCACGAGATAATAACAAAGGCAAACTTTTTTTTTACAGTAGCATCAAACGGCAAGCAGAGGGGGTATATTGTGTGGCAGGTGGGATGGGGATGTAAGTGGTGGCAGAGTAGGCATCTGGCCAAAGTTTAACCATTAAAAGTAGTTACATAAACTAAATTTACCATGGGGAACAGGTAAAACCCACACACACAAACGCAGACATGCTGACAGGCTGACAGGCTGACGGACTGACGGACTGCCCACGTGCTTACTTACTTGTATGAAAGTTGCAAGGGAACTTTGCTGTCTGCGGGCTAGTTGTGTCGAAGGGACGGGTTGGGGCAGTAACTCATCAAATTTCAGTTAGCTGCCAGTAAGTAAAATGTAGAAATTTTTCGTGATTTTGATTTCAGGCAAAGATTGCCAACTATTGCCGCGAAATCTTTGGCGATATGCTGTTGGACAAACCGCTCGATTCGCATCCGCTGGAGCCGAATGCAGACTTGCCGCCACCATCGATGCTGCGGCGCAAGATCATTATCAAGAACAAGAAGAAGCACCATCATCATCATCACCATCATCACAAGAAACCATCGGCATTGGGCACACCAGCTGCCGGCAATAAACTCACATCGGCAAACTCAGGTAAGCCCACGAAAAAAATATGCCTCGTCTTGTTTTTGTTTTTATTCCGAATGCCACATGTCGTATACGTAATGCGTAATGTGTAACGTTGGCATAACTCTTATGCTTAACATCCCTGCCGCGCTGCTGTTGCATCGCCCCTCGCTGCCATCCAATTGCAAATAAGCTGCAGCTGTTGTCTCGTTGTCCTTCTACTTTCCATAAGCAACGACTTTTTAACTAATTTCCCAACTATATTCAAGGCGAAGGAAGTGTAGCGCCTCGGGCAAAGACAATGGCTTAGTGCAATTTATACAGCTCAAGGTCGATTCTTACAGGAGATAAGCCATATAAAAAGCAAGAATTGAAATGTTTTCAGTTAATTAAATAGAAAATAGATATAATAAATTGAAATATTAAATTTATTTCTCCAAGGTGCCCAGCGTATAACTTTGTTGTTATTTAAATTTAAGAGAACCAACAAATGCAATCACCACTTTTCCCAGTTTTTGTCGGTGTAGCGAATGTAAATTAATTACGCCTTTTACTTTGTTTCACAACAAAAAAGTAAAATACAACTCAACAAACTATTTAAATAAAAGTGTAAACAAGTTGCACAAGAAAAGCTATAACAAAAGACTAATAACAATAACAAAACAAAAATAATAACAAAAGAATAATAGCAATAAAAAAAAAAACAATAATAAAAGAAAACTCATCCTTTCTTTGAGTTTCATTCTCTTTCCCTACAAATAAATTCATTTCATTGCACCTTCGACAACAATAACTTTAACGCTTACTTTGTAGTTTGATGATGATGATTGTGATCGAGGATAGTGTAAACTTTGTGCATTCATTAAACTCAGTTTGAGTGTGTTTATTACGCGTGTCAATTTAAATTGTTTAAATCAGCTGCTGATTGACTGTCAGCGAGATTAAATCGCACGTCGCATTCCTCTGAGCTGTTGTCTAATCCTTCATTAAACCTCTTCGAGATATGGTTAACAACTTTTATATATGTATGGATATGTCTATCCTCTCTTCAAATGCGCACTCTTTGGATTTCTCTGCATCCTTCATTTATCTATGCTCGGTTCACGAAAATAGTTGGACATGTACAAAAATACATAATAGAGTCAAAAATTACAATAATCTCTGCATCAATGGATATTTGTGTTCGGCATAGGAATGGCTTTTGGTTGGTCTAAATTACACATATAAATATACATTCCTGAATTATGCATTTCGGTCAGCCATAGAGTTGATTATTTACCCAAAACCAATATCATCGACTCGACTAGACTCGACTCGAATCGCCATATGTTGTGTGGAACTCTTAAAGAGAACATTTCGTTTGGCTGACTGCTGTTTGGTTTCGGTTCGATTCGTTTGCTCTGCACTCGTATAAAGTTTTATTAGTATTTAGCATATAAATGTGTTTAGTTGTCTGCTTGCCGTCCCGCTGGCTAATGGGCCGCAGACTGCTACTGCCACTGCTACTGCGAATCCTGCAGGATCCATTTCCATGCACAACTGCACAATTTACCCATAGCTGACACTCAGCGCCATTTTGCGTCACTTTGCTCTGCTCCTTCACCCTGTGCCCGTGCACGTTGACATTTTGCTCATGAATTGCAAAAAGCCAATTTATAAATGCAAATGACTTTTGCCACTGGCTGCAGTCTCGTTCGACGTCGCAGTTGCCGTCGCCGTCAGAGTCACAGTTGGCGACGCTGCAATCAACTGGGAAGAAACTTGGCCAGCTCCCAGCTGAACACCAGCATAGTTGCAAATACTACACACATAGTTGGCAAGTGAATATACAAATGTATTATACACTGGATGTCTAAAAGTCATATTTGTTCCCCAGACGCGTCACGCGCTTCTCCTCCTCCTTCGCTCGCCATTAAATTAATCCCAGCGCAATTGGCCAATTGGCACTGCCAGCGTCTCTTGGCATCCATTTTTTAACTTTGTTCGCGTACTTATTGCGATTAATTTTTTTTTATTATACCCATGCATATTATATAATGGGTGCAGCAATTTTTCAACTGGGTAGCTTTTTTTATGTCTCAAAAACTTTATAGTAAATTGGCATACATATTTTATACCATTATTTTTTTATAAAAATTGATATAGAATGGGTAGTAAAGATTGCTGTGGAAATGCATAAAATGTTCGACTTTGAGCTGGCTGAAATATGCTTAGCATTATAAATATGTGCATATTAAGCTGGCTGAGGGTCCTTCTTTTGATGATATCACTATTTTATCGCCATTCCTTTATAATGTAAAATCTACATTAATTTTCTTTGGTACAATAAAAAGTGTTTCGCTTGGGAATTTGAAAGACTTTCGCCTTGGTGAACATAAAAGCGTTTCACAAGGCACATATTATTACGATAATAGCAAACAGTCGAGTGTTTCTAGCTACAAGATAATAATTTTTTATTAGCCCTTTGACACTATTTCGTTGCTTATAAAGGAATGTCTTGTTTAAAATCCACGTCTTTCAACTTTCATTTAATATCCATCTATCTACTCCAACGGCTCCATCTATTCAAACACACACTCTTTGTATCTAAGCGTCCATCACTCCATAAATCAATCTACTCATCTATCTAACAATCATCTATCATCCAAAATAAAATTAAGCGAGAATTGTTAACTTTGGCACGACGATGATTCCATTCCCCTGAATACCAGAGTTAAACTGCCGAACTTTAATAAACTTTTTATTGTTCAGTTGGTGCCCATGTTTGCTAGAGGATATAGTAGTTAAAAAACTATAGTTGTTCATTCCCTTAGCAGCTATTTGGTACCGGACTCAAAATGTTCGTCGAGCCAGCTTCAAGGCTGGGAGACTGGCAGGAAACCTGAATTTTGAGTAGACTGCACAACTCAAATTGTATTGCATTTCTGTAATTTATTCAATAACCGATTTCTTTCATTCTGCAGTGGATGCGGCGGCGAAGGCTGCAGCAGCTGCCAACGCGCAACAAGTGGCAGCGCAAGACGAAGCAGGAGCTGGAGGAGCAGGAGGGGCAGCTGCCGCAGGACGCACAATGACAGGCGCCGCAAATGGTGACATTGTTAGCGGAGGACATGCGCCGCCATTGCAAGTACGTAAATATATTTAATATATATATTTGTATATATAATATATATATGTTTAATGTATAAGGGTAAATACGTGTATGTGCGTGGGCGTGGCATTGGCATGCCTGTAATTGCATTTAATGGCAGCGCACACACACACATCTCACTATTTGTGATGTTTGGTGGCACTCGACTCAGCAGGAATCGGTTGATTTGTTGTCGCATTGTTTGTCTGCCCCTAGACAAACCCCCCTCTCCCCCCCGCAACCCCTACGCCCCAAATCAACAAGCAAAGGGTATGGAGGCATTTCAGTTGTTGTTCTTGTTGTGTTGATTGTCGACATTGCTGTGTTTACGCTCCGCGTTTACATAAGTCGTAACGATAACACACTCACTCACACACCCACACACACGCTCTCACACACACACACACTCACACACATAAATATAAATGCAAATACCCACGCAATACACCCAAACACACACACATCTGCATGAAATGCTGGATAAATGGGATGAATTGAAAAACTGCTCGACGACCAGCGACAGTCAACCAGACGTGAAGAACCAGAACAATAAAAAGGGTTTCCTTTACAACTCAGGACGATAAAATTGTTAAGCATCGTGACTTGCTGATTACCGATTAAAACTAGCTTAAATTTAACTAGACTCTATGTTTATCCTCTGCGATATGGTGATCTAAGCACAGAAGTCAATGACTACTTAATTCTAATGCGTATTTTTTTAGTACAGATGTCAGCTAAACTAACAGATTAAAGAGATGAATTCGAATACATTTTTTTTACAACTTGACAACTTTAAATCTTGCTTTGACGC
This sequence comes from Drosophila picticornis, assembly GCA_035043845.1. Taxonomy (NCBI): domain Eukaryota; kingdom Metazoa; phylum Arthropoda; class Insecta; order Diptera; family Drosophilidae; genus Drosophila; species Drosophila picticornis. The sequence goes on from JAWNMR010000491.1 coordinate 12,093,552, forward strand.
TACTCTTGTCTATGATGAGGAAACTGCCTAATCAGATTTTAGTAATTTCCGAATAATCAAACGAGTTTCAATTTAGATTTAAATTTAGATTTATTTAGAGTGTGCCTGGCAATCACCATTCCTATAGACTTAGCTTACCTAGTTACTGAGAATGTACACACAGTAATTTATTATTTTACTCAATTATTAATTAGTTTGTTATTTTGGTGCCCCCTTTTTACTTTTTGTTCCATATCCAAACTTAAATCAGTTGGTTTATAAATCTAAAATTAAAGGCGATTGAAACTCGAGTCACATTCAAATAAAGCTAAACGTATTCGATACGAATTCCTCGAACTATCTGAAGAGCTTCCGCCACGTTTCAGGTCGTTTTCATTGCATTCATGTCATCAACAGCCTCACAATTGCCTCCAAATATCCTTTGACCAGGGCCATGATTTAATGGCTGCTGCGTAGGCAACAAGAGCAGAATGCATATAAATTTAATTGCACATTTGACTGTTGGAGCGAGCAACATGATTTTGGGTGGAAACCCATTAATCAGGAAAACCATGAGTCATGCAAAACGGCGACCAGTTTTCGAGTTTGCCTAATTTTAGCCAAACAAACCCGCCACAACCGCAATGAGGGTGTACAGTTTGAGCAGCATTGTTCGCATTATAGTTTTGGACTGATTAAGTTTGAATTTGACAGAACTACATAGTCAGATGTCTATAATACTTTGTGCTTTGCACTGCAAGTGAAACGAGATACAAAGTGGAAAACGGAGACTGCAGAAAAGGGCAATGGATAATGTGTAATGGATAATGGCTAATGCATAATGGCTAAGAGGCAAAGGGAATTGGGAAATGGGAAATGGGAGGGGAAGCGACTGTGAGAGATTGTTTTGAGTGAACTTTATGTCAGCCATGCATAGCACAATAGCCACATGCACTCCATTGTGAGCCAGCTTCCATCCCCGCCCACTGCAACCTCCCCTTCCCCCGTGGGCAACACAATCTACGCCATTTTCTTGCCATTATGCATTGTGTGCTGCTTCTTGCACTATTGACATCGACCCCATTGACTTTCGCCAGTCCGTCCAGCTGTCCAGCTGTCCAGATGCTCGCCTGTCGGATCTGCTGCAGCGATAACAACAGAAAATTATAAAAAGCATTCGCATATTGGCAGCTGCGCCAATATCCAGCCCGTGGCCATGGCTATTAAATTGTTCAAAAACATGCAACATGTCGCATTATGTCTGTCATTTTTGTAGCTGTCTATAAATAATATTTATATTTATAAATGCTCGTGCACACACACACACACACACAGACACAGACACACACATGTTTTCATAAATTATTGAGCTGATATGTAGTTTTTTATTCTTGTTATTGATAAACCAGTCCAACAACTCAAATTATTGTTTAACTTAAAGTTTGAGAAACTTCTGCCATTCATTTAAAGATGTTTAATAAGTGTTTTGCCAATTCGAAAGTTCTTTCCAACAAATTTATTGAAACTATTTTTGTGTAACTTTATCAGTCTTGTCACTTGCAAAATGATTTTATTATAGATATGCGCATAAATACACATTTTGGAAAGCGTCTTTTGCGTTTCTAATATTTAAAAATAATTGCTGGCAATTTGATTTATTTGTCTAGACGTTTTTAGCCTTGGCTCCGAACTGCAAATTCTTTCAGTGTTGCCAATTATTCCCGGTGGAGTTGAATACATTTTGTCTACCACTTTATCGTCGCATAGCAAATGGCTTTAATATAAAAAGTTTCTGAAATTAGACAATTTAATTCCGAGAATTCTAATTTAAAAAAGTTTCTAAAATATATGAAAATTTCCGATCAAAACCATTGCAAATTACGACTAAACTTTCATTGTGTCCAAATTTGTAGCAAATACGTCAGAGCTCAAAGGATAGCACCGGCTCCTCCGACTCGGACAGTTCGAGCGAAGATGAATCCCTGCCCAATACAACACCCAGTCTGCCCAGTGGCAATGAACCACAACCGGATAAGGCGCAAAAGGAAACGGAGGCGGGTGCAGAGATCTCAGCGTTAGTCAACTATGTGCAACCCATACACTTTAGCTCCTTTGAGTCAGCGGAGAGTGAGTAGCAGAAAGCTGCACTGCATCCATTAAGATACTAACTGATATCCATATCCAATCGTTCCAACACAGAGAAGGGTCGCTGCTATGAGATGTCCTCGTTCGATGAGAAGCAGGCGATGACACTGCTCAAGGATCGACCGATTGAGTTTGTCAACTACAACAAGCATCAGTTGTCGAGAGTTTATCCGGCTGGCACTCGATTCGATAGCTCCAATTTTATGCCGCAGGTGTTCTGGAATGCCGGCTGTCAGCTGGTGGCACTGAACTTTCAGACCCTCGATCTGGCCATGCAACTGAATCTGGGCATCTTTGAGTACAACGCCCGCTCCGGTTATTTGCTGAAGCCGGAGTTCATGCGACGCTCCGATCGTCGCCTCGATCCATTTGCCGAGAGCACCGTGGATGGCATTATTGCCGGCACCGTTTCGATTACCGTATTGTCCGGGCAATTCCTCACCGATAAGCGCGTGAACACCTTTGTCGAGGTGGACATGTTTGGCCTGCCGGCAGATACGGTGCGCAAGAAGTTTCGCACCAAGACGGTGCGTGACAATGGCATGAATCCTGTCTACGACGAGGAGCCGTTCGTCTTCAAAAAGGTGGTGCTGCCGGAGTTGGCAAGCATACGGATCGCTGCCTATGAGGAGGGTGGCAAGCTGATCGGTCATCGGGTGCTGCCCGTGATTGGTCTGTGTCCCGGCTATCGTCATGTGAATCTCCGCTCCGAGGTGGGTCAGCCCATTGCGCTCGCCTCGCTCTTCCTGTGCGTCGTCGTCAAGGACTATGTGCCCGACGATCTATCCAATTTCGCCGAGGCTCTCGCCAATCCCATCAAATACCAGAGTGAGCAGGAGAAGCGCGGAATGCAGCTGTCCGTGCTGACGGATGGCACGGATGCCGTCGCAAATGCCGATGACGATCTGACCAAGTCATGTAAGTTGCTCTTGTCCACCGACCAGTTGGAGGAAAAACCCTGCTCTAAGCAGCAGGTTGATGATGAAGAAGAAGATGAAGTACCTCTGTAGCATTCGAGTTGCGTTTTAATTTTACTTTCTTTTCTTTCTACTTTTCTTTTGTATGTTCAAATGTAAACTTTCGGTTAAACTTTTGGATTTTGGATTTGGTTAAACGCACACGCACCTCTCCCCAAAAAAAATAAAAAACAACCAACACCACCACACAACACCACCAAAAACTACCACCACACAAAACGGTTAACGGACACACAAACTGCACCAAAAAAAAAAAAAAAAACCCCCTGAAAAACCCTGAAAACCCCCCGAAACCCTCTTCCCAATTCCACTTTTACTCGCTCGATCTCTCTCGCTCTCTCCGCTCTCTCTTTCTCTCTCTCTCTCTCTCTGTCTCTCGCTCGCTGTCCCTGTCTGCTTTCTGCCCGATTGTCTCTGATTCTACAGTCGTTTTCGTTAAAGTAGGTCACCAAAAGAAGGAGCTAATTCCGGTGCCGCAAACCACATCGCCCAAGCCTCGTCCAAGCATCTCCGTACAGGCCACCATCAGTGTGGATCTGCCGTCAGATCGCACCGACGGACAACGGAATGATGACAGCAGCATTGCCATTCTACAGCATGAAAGCTCGCTGGATGCATCGGGCAGCACATCGATCAGACAGGTGGATACCTCACAGTTCGATGTGAATCGTGTGTTTGCCGAGCCGCTGGACAAGATACTCGAACACAAGTCGGTGCGCGAGAAGCGGCTCGAGATGGAAAAGAAACTGGAGGCGTTGCGCAAGAAGCACGACAAGGAGAAGCTCAAGATCGCTGGCCAGAAGTCGAGTCCCCTCGACGGTGGCAAGAAGCCCAAATTCACCATTACCAACAAGCTGGTGAAGCGTCTGAGCAACCGCAGCCTGTAAGTGTCCAACGCGGCAACGTTGTGCGTGGTTCCCAGTGACGCCATTAAAATTAGTAATTGTTTCTCTACGTACAGTGAGCCGGGGGTCGAAGTGCCGCCCTGCCCCATCGATCTGGGTGACAGCAGCGAGGAGAGCGCCGGTGCCGCAGATGAGGCAGCATCCAGCAGCATGGAAGGATCGGTCAGCTCCCGTTTACGCCACGCCTGCCGGGAGTATACCACACAGTATCGGGACCTGCAGGAGAAGTACCATGAGGCCATCTACAGCGCGGCCGAGAAGGTGCTGAAGAACTCGCAAGCGAGCCAAATGAAACAGATGAAGGCTTCGCTGGACAAGGAGGCCGGTGAAGTGATGCATCAGTTGCAGGAGGCGCGACGCAATGAGGTCAAGAAGATCGCAGCGGTGCACAAGGATCGCGACGAGCTGGTCAGGTAAGCGTTAATAGCTTTGCTTCCCAACCTAGTCATATTCAACATAAAAACCACTTTCCTTTCCCCTGCAACAGAATGAAACGCGAGGTGCGCAGCTCTGTGGTAGAACGTGGCGTCGCGGAGCGGACGCGCCTCAAGCAGACCTTCGAAAGCCGCACGAATGAGCTGCAGAAGCACCACGATGCGGTGCGCTTCGAGCTCGACTTACATCGCTCCAGGGTGGGTCAATTATATATCTTTATATATATTCTTATTATCTATATTTTTATGTATTTGTTGAACATCAGCATTCATCGCTTTTGGATGGGTTATTTACCTTTTTACCATGTCCTTTTACTATTCTGCTAAAAAATGTTTTTGTGAATGAAAACAACCATTTTGTTGCTTTCAAATTATAAGTTTAAATATCAGAATAGGATTTATAAACAAAAAACAGTACAAATTAACTGCTCTGCAACGAATCTGATTAGTTATACTCATAGTAAAAATATGAATAATAAAGTAAATAACCCTTCTTATGGCGATTAGAATCTAAACTGCAGATAGATTTTTCTAAGTGTATCTTTGGTCTGCAATCGAATTCAAACTATGGCTGACCAAATCTCTTCCATCGCTCTTGTTCCATTTTTAAATAATGCCCTCTATTCCCAACAGGCCCGTCAAATACTCGACAAGGACGCTGAATCTCGCAGCTGTGTCTCCAACAATGGCTTCCTGGTGCTCTTCCATGCACCTCATCATCATAGCTGTCCCGCATCCCGGCCCCTCTCTGGCAATAATCTCTCACTCAATTTGGATGGTGGTGCCTGCGGTGGTGCTGTCGGTGGTGGTGCAGGACTTGCCATCTCGCCAGCCAAGTCGCACAATAGCATTACGGCTGAGATGAAGACGTAAAGGATAAATAATAAATTGAAATAAAAAATGTGGAGTAGGATCGGTAAAAAAAAACAGGACGTGTTGTTGTCTTCAGTTTTTCAGTATTTGCGACAGTTGTGTTAAGAAAACAAGAGCAAAAGAAACGAAAACAAAACAAAAAAGTAACAGAAAAATAGAAAAAGTGAATAAAACGCAGAAATAATCTTCGTAGCGATTAGTTTTATAGATCTAAATAACTGTAATTGTAATTGAATAACTGAACAAACTAGCTGTACTCTAGCGCATGAATATCTCTATCTGTACTATATATATATACGTATGTATACATATATATATATATATATACATAGGTGTCTATGTTGTGTAACTGTAACAGTCGGTGTATTTATTATGTATGTGAATGACTCATATGTTTATCGATTAGATACTTAAACAATAATTCAATTCTATCTCTAGACCGAGCCCTAAAACGGTTTCTTCCTATTCGAACTATGCTGAAACTCTGAGTGTCTAAATCCTTAAGCATACACTAATATTATTTATTTAACTAAAACGATGAAGAAGACGAAAAGGAAGAAAAAAAATCAGAAAAACAAAACAAAAAGCCTCTCAATTTGAGAGGTTATGTGACGCAGGCAAAGAGCAGAAAACGAGCATGAGAGCGCCCTCTCTTTCTCTCTCTCCCTCTCTCTCCGTCTTACTCTCCAGCTCTCACTCGCTCTATCTGTCTCTCTCTTTCTCTCTTTGGACGTAGGCCTCGTCACGTGCTCCATTTCTACTATTAAATGTGGTTGTGTGTATTACTTTTTATATCAGATTTACTTTTACATTAATTATTTATATACATCATATACATATATGAATATACTTACATTTATATTATATTATATATATTTGTTAAATGCTCTCGCACAAAATGTGAAATGAATCTCGCGCAAAGAAGCAGAAAAATAAGCAGAAGAAGAAGCACAAAACCTATGCCAACATTTTAGTCCATTTTTATTATTGGTTGGCTGTTTATCAATTTATTTATGCTTGTTATAGTCACTAAAATTACAAACCTAATTTTAGTTTAGTTTTTTACACAAGGCTCTAATAAAAATTCGCTGTCGAACTGTTTAGTTTATTTATTTATATTTTTCTTTTGGTTGATTTTTCTATACGGCACTTCCTTCAAACTAACGCACACACACGCAAACACCAACACAAAAAAAAAACAAACAAACGCACACACAGACACACACGCACGACTACAGACGACGCACAACCTACAACACCAAATAACAAAATGGCGTACGCACAGTTTGAGTGGCACTGTGCTTGAGCTGTGCGCGCTTTAAGCGACAATCAAATGTGAACAAGTTTTAATTGTTGATCAAATCGATCGAACCTTAATATGTGTTTTTTTTTTAGGTAAACCCAAGCTGCCTTGTAACGAAATCCAAAATTTCAGCACACTACAAACGAGAATTCTTTACCACATATACACATACATATATACATATATGTATGCAAACATGTTATGAGAACAAAATCAAAAAACAAGAAACAAAAAAAACCAAAAAAAAAAAAGCAAAGAAAAAACGATGAAGAAAAAAACATTCAACAAGTTGAAAGAACATTTCACTGGACGGCAAAACCACCTTAGATGTTGTAATTTCCTACTACTAAAATACTTTTCCGAGCAACTCAAAACCCAAAAGAAAAACTCAACTCGTGTAGACCAATTTGAAGAATCCCAAAGAATCCCCCCCATTTGCCTAAATTGATGTTGTAATTTGTGTATGTGTTGAATATGTAGAACTAAACTTGTCGTTGCAATCCACAGAGTTGCAACAAATAGCGGCGACAAGCAATACGACTCCAAAAATACCCATGCAAAAAATAAATTTAAAAAACAAGAAACAGTCCCGAAAATAATGCAAATAGGTGAATACCATATTTAAAAAAAAAATGAAAATAGATGTGTGTGTTTTATGTTGTTGTTGTTGATGTTTTGCATAATAGTCAAAGTGTCTATATATGTCAATATATATACATATATATGTGTGTATATATCTCGATGTTTACCCATTAAATCCGATTGCAATATTGGCTTCAGTATTTCCATATATGTGTGTATGTTAGAATCTAATTGGTAACAATCTAATTGGCCCCCAGTATTCAAATATTAGAAAATAGTTGGAAATTACAAGAAATACCCAAAAATTATTTATCAAATACATTTTTTGGTGTTGTATGTACAATAAAAGAAAAATGTCCGTAGGCATAACCTAATTCTGTATCTCTGTGTGTTGTTGTTGTTGTTGTTTGTTGTTGTTGTTAACATTAATGTTGTAGTTGCAGCGCTTATTCAAAATCGTTTTTCATTTAAAAAATAAAATAAAATTATGCATGCGTTTGCCACGCCCATTTTCTTTTAAAGACAGGCTTTAATCAGTATTTGTTGTTGTGTGTTTCATAAAATAAATAAGTTAGTAGACAAAAAACAAATAACCATAAATATACATACGAAAAGTAAAAAACAAAAAGCAAAAACGGTGTTTAACACCAAAAAAATAAATGAAAAAAAAACCAAAATTTAGGCCAGGAGAAAGGAGATAAAAAGAAGAAAATGAATGTGTTGAATGGATATCAAGCGAAAAGCCCAAAAGAACAAAAATGAGAGGAAGAATAAGAATAATAACAGCAAAGAAACGAATTTGTTGTTGCATATAAGTATTAAAAGCATACATAAATAAAATATACGTAGCTAATTAAATGTTTAGAACCAAACCGAACCCATTGATAAATTAATTAAAGAGTTAACAATTTTGGATCGATATCTAAATGTCAAGCAGCGTTGAATACCGTTAAAACCAAAGCTAAGAAATCCATTACATATTTTATAATTCTGCACTAAAAAACATTCAAGTTAACCCCAAATAAGGAAAACAAAATATCATTAAATGTATTCAAATGCCCTGTGCCCCTAAAACCAACAGTTTGATGCGTATTGAAGTTGAGTGCAACTGGACAAAACAAAATGGCAGGCCACTAAAATGCAGCAGATGAGCAGCATTGCCAACTGGTTGACCGATGATCAATGCAATTCAGTTGGCAACGCGTTTGGCGGCTACAATTTTGAATTTAAAATGCAATTTTACAAAATAAACACAGGGCATATAAAATAAATGAAACACATCCGAAAATATTTTGAAAAAAATCAATGTAATTTCCAAATTAAATGTGCAAAAGCTGTCAGTGTCAATGCAATATACATAATTACAATGGAGTTCGTTAGTTAAAAGAAAAGAAAACAAAACAAAAAGAGTCAACATATAATAAACAAGAATTAAAACTCAAATTTAAATCGAATTAATCCACATTGTTGTTGTGATCTGCAGAATCCTTACAAAATAAACGTTAAACAAACAGAATTACCTTACAAATAATTACAATTTATTTTGCGATTACATTTTTATCAATTTACAACCGACAAGTAAAACTTACACAAAACTGATTTCACTTTTTGATATGTTACAGAAAATCTCACAGACATTCCCCAATACTCGAACACGCTTCAAAAACGTTTACATATCAAAAATGGCATAAAATAGATAAATCTAACAATCAAATTCGTAAAAGCTATCAAGTATCAAACAAGTATAAAAACAAAGCGTTCTAAGGCACCACTGAGGCAGTGTGGAAGGGAGGTGGATTAGGTAGGGATGTTGTCACAACATCTGCACAAATGCCAAACTGATTAGAGAACCGATGGCCATGCCGACGCTCAACGAGGCAGCCATTATGGAGGCAGCCAGCTCCTTCTCATGCTGCTCAACGCTTCTGCAAGGATAACACAATAAGGATTAGTCTCGATTGAGTAGCTCGCTGTGAATCAGCTACAAACCGTGGCGCCATAATGAGCAGAATGTTGGTCAGATAACCGTTGGAGAGGGCAAAGGCAACGATCATGGCCATAAAGGTGTAATCATGTTGCACCAGCGTGGGCAGAAACTGATGCACGCCACTGTTGGAGCACAGGAAACAGGGCACGAACACCACACGCACCACGGTGAGCAGCAGCGTCGTCTGTTGATTCCGCGGCAGCTCCAACCAGCCAGCAAACAGTCGCCCAAAATAATCGCCGCAATTGAAGAATAAATAATTCACCACAGGCAAATAGTAAACATCTAAAAAAAAAAACACACAAATTATTATTACAAATATAAATCCAATTTATATAGATTGATAATATACCTGTCCACTGGGTGTGGCTGGCTGAGTGCTCCGATTCCATTAGGATCGTCACAGACGGATAGACCGCGAGCGTTGTGGCATACAACAGGGCGAGGCAAATGGCTTGCAAATAGATCTTGCCCAGCACTTGGGGCAGCAACGGTTCGAGTGGCACACCCTCCTCCGTGGCCACCGCGCTGCGACTGTGCGCTGGCTGGGCACAGATCACCTTGAACTTGTCGCCACCAGCCAGATAATATTTAAAGTACGCCTGACGTGCCACCAGCAGGTAGCAAACGATGCAGCCGCAGATCAACAAGGCGCCCATAATGAAGAAGACAAACGCCGTTGCCGAGGGACCCGCATCGAAGGAGAGCACCAAAAGAAATGCGAGTGCAGTCAAAATGCCACAAAGCGCCTGCCCACTGACCACAGCCGTCATAAACTCCGACGGAAAGAGACCAGCGACGCCATACAAAGCGCCCGACATGGTTGCAGCCGAAACTGAAATAAATAAATAATAAGTTGAAATTGAATTGAAGTTTGCAACTTGCAACTTGCAACTGCTCACTGTTGAGTAGCACCACAATGATGAGCGTGATGAGAAAGAACTGCTCCTGCCACCGGTCCGTATTGACTTCCACGAATCCCGTTGTGACTCCGAAGAGCACCAGTATCGTGCCCAGTGTGCCCAGCATTTTGGCACGCAGCGTGACCAGATGTCCGTAGACGGCATTTAGCAGCAGGAATGTGGTGCCCGAAATCGTTGCGGTCAGCGCCAAATCACTTGTGAAACTCTTCTGCAGCGGAGTCAGCTGCTCATCATCCGGCCCTGGAAGCGTTCCATTCAGCGTCGTATTGCGGAATTTGTATTGCCAATACTGGAATTTTGTTAAATAATATAAAATTCTAATACAATAAAATGTAATCGTTATTTAAGCATAGTCGCTACACTTTTTGTGATTTGTTATTCTAACTGTTCACTTAAAGTCCAAAGGGGTAACAACAAAAGGGGTAGGGAGGGGAGGGGCTGAAGGGGTGCACTGAGTCAACCTTAAAGTAGATTAAACAAAGAGCACAACTAAGAACGATAACAACAACAACAACAACAAATGGGAACGAGAACAATAAAGGAATAATAAGAAAACACAATGCCAAAACGGAGATAAGAAAAAAAACAGCATTGTAAATGTAAATGGGGCGATAGGAAAGGAGAGGAGAGGGTGGGGGACACTTCTTCCTTCTTATACTCACATCTTCAGCGGTGACAAAAAAACTCCATGGTGTCATTGTGCCAATGCCGAGCAGATAGAAAACACAATAGGTTAATGTGGCGCCCGATTTTGGTGCATTTGTCAATTGAACTACTTCGTCCCCCTGCTCCTGATGCAGCAGACATCGTTCGTCATTTGTATCGAGGCTGTACTGTGCTGAAAACGCTGGCACAAAACTACCGTTATCAACAGCAGCGGACGAATTTTGATCCTCTGCTTGTTCTTCCTGCTCCTCTTCCAGCAGCCTTTGCTCATCTTCGTTGCGTCGCATTCTTCTTGTTATTATAACTGTTTTTATAAGGTCAGCTGTTTTTGCCTCAGCCTTTGCGTTACTTCATCAGCACCAGCCTTTTGCGAAAACAATAACAATTCACACAAGCACACAAACTCTCGTGTATATTTGCATATATATGTGTGGCTTAAAATTGAACCAAAAGAATTTCGCTCCACTTTTTGTTTTCACCACTGTCCGCTGCTGTTGTTTGTCCGCTGCCTGCTACATAAACAATAAAATGCATATTAATTATCACTTTGGGTAACGAAAAACGTAAAGTCTGTGTGTGTTTTTTGGGTTGTGTTTAGTTTTGTGTTCTAAGTTTAGTATTTTGAAGCATTTTTAGCGTTTCGCTCATCTGGTCACACTGCGTTTAGGCTGGTATGCAGATCATGTGTATTATTGATATTCCTTGAAATGAGCAAAATCAGTTTAATTTACGCTTAACTGGATAATAAAATCAATTAAAAATAAATTCCGAATAAAAGTTATTTAGCTAAGTTTGTGTATATTAAATAAATAATATATTTTATTTATTTAATAACAAAACTCAAGTAAGAAATTTTCACTGAAGTTTAAATAAGTAAACGAAAATAACCTCACACCTCAATATAAATACAATAAATATATAAATATAAATATAAATATAATATAAATATGTTCAGTTATATTCATTTATACCGCAGAGTATCACAGAGCGACTCATAAATAGCCGCCGCATTGTTACTTGTCTCGCTTTAGGCTCTCCCGAATATTTTGATTGTTTTTGCCGATGCCGTTCGTCGCTCAGTTCGTTGAAAACGTGCAGACGAGACGGACGTTGATTTTTCGTTGTCGCTAGATTGTCGCCAACGCGTCGCCGTCGCTCGGAGTCGGAGCCCCAGTCACAATAAAAAGCATTCGCTTCAGATTCAGATTTGAATGAGTTTAGGAAAAAGTCGACAAACTGTTTGTTATTTGCTTAGTTAATTGCAAGAGTGCAATAGGTGAAGAGAAGACAAAAAAAAGTAAAAAACAGACACAGCTTCCTTTTGGGAGTTTTCTTGTGTTTGTTGTGTGTGTTTGTTTTGTTTGTTGTTTGTTCTTACTGTGTTTGTATTAGGCAAGCAGCAAAACGTGATATGTAAATGACAGCGATGATAATAATAATAACAAGTCAAGCAACGACGGCAACAATATCAAAACAAACAACAACGAAAATTGCGCGCCAAAATACAGCAGCAGCGAAACAAAAGGATTTATAAAACCAACGGCAAGATAAAAAAAAATACCAATACAACCACACAAGCAGCTGTGAGCGCATTCGATACAACAACAAAAAGAACAAGACGAAGAGGAGCAGCAGCAGAGCAATATCAAAACAGAAGCTGGCTGCAAGACGCAGTCCAAAAAAAGATTCCAGTTTCATCTCGCGTCCAATTTTATAGTCACCACGGCACGAAAAGGACGACGACACTTGAAGTATTTGGCTGTGTGTGGTGTGTGGTGAGTTTTTTGCCCGTCTCTTTTCGAATGCAGTATTTGATTTTATTTTTGCGCAAAGCATTTTGACGAAAGTGCAAAAGTCAAGGCTCCCATTTTTTTGCTTGCCTTTTGCCAATTGTTTGACCTTTGCTAGACATCGAGTGTTCTGCTCAAGGCACTCAGTCCTTGACAAGCCTGTCTTTCTTCTTCCTTTAGCCATTTCTCTCCGCACGTCTTATTTCTGCACAGTGGTTACGTGCGTGCTAAAACAAAGATTGCGAAATTCCATTAGATCTTTTATTTTTATAATCGCTCAACGTAATTTGAAATGCGCACAAGTGAAGAAGAAGAGAACAAAAAACAATGCTGATAAATGCAGTGTGAGGAAACGTTTGCCCATCGTATGAACAAATATATAGGATTACAAATCCACAACCCTAAATGAAAATGACTGGTTTAGTCAGGTAGTAAGAAGTGATCGGTTATCAGATTTTCTTTCTTTCGTAAGCCCTTTTTTTTGACAAAATAACTATCGAATGTGGAGTGGAAACCAAGAATTAGTTTTTTGTATAATGAAGGAAGCGGCTTATCTGTTTATATTATCTAGAAATATCTTCTTTTTTCAATTCAACTGAATGAATAATGAGAAGCAAGAAAATCAGATGGGATCGGAAGTATATTTTCAATAGATATAAAAAAATTCTAAAAAAAAAAAAGAAAAAAATTATGATTAAAGTGATTGAGTTAGTTCTATATAAATATTTATAAGTGGAAAGTTATTAAATATTATAAAAGTTATTAAACATTATTAAGCCACTAAATATGATAAAACAATATATTAAAATGCTGGAACAAAATAAGCATTTGCCAAAGAAATTGAAAGAAAAACCGAATATTTATTTATTTATTAACTTTTAAAAAGGTAAATGTGTTTATAAAATCAGTTGTCAACACTAATCCTTTGGAACATGCAACCAAAATTGAGTCCAATATTAATTTGCTTAATATGCAATCCAAATGCACATTAATAAGTCCATACAATTTCGCTTAAGACCTTATCATTATTTGCCATGTAGGTAGATTGAACCCATCAATAAAAAATATACACAGCTTATTCCATTTATTAACTGATAGGCGAATAAATACACATTTATTACACTCTCCCTAAAGGCAGCCTGACCAATAAAGAGCAATTATCATTTGGGGATGATCAAAACACATTTCAGTTCACTGTGCCCAGCTTCTTGTTCTACATCATCATCTTCATCTTCTTTTGCTGCCGCTGCTGCTGCGTCTGAGTATGTTTGTATGTGTGCGTTTTTTTGTGTGTGCCGGTAATCAAAGGTCTAGACGGGGAGATGACGTTGCTTGCAGTCAGCCTCTTTCGGTTCACTCAAACCCCACACACACGCACACACAGACACACACGCACACAGTATGCACATAATCCCTTTTTATTGCGCTCTTACCATGAAGAGGTTAAAAAAAAAAGCTAAAGAGAGGAGTGAGCGTGTGTGTGTGTGTAAGTGTGTGTGAGTTAGAGGGAGAGAAGAGTTTCGAGTCCTGTTTGTTAGTGTGAATAATGGGCGTGGGAATCTCCACTCAGCAACAACAACAACATTAAACATTGGTCGCTTCGATGATGATGCCCTGCAAATATAGGCGGCTCGTAAATTACAAAACCATGGTTTTATTTGTCAAAATTTGAAACTTATTTGAACAGGCGCCAAGCAAAGGGCAGCAAGTCGTCACACGAAACGAAAAACGGCAAATTCAAGCAGCTCACAATTGTTGTGCTCCAACACACTTCCAGTCAGATGTTGTCAGGCGAGTTGTTAATTTTTTTCTGTTTCTGTGGTGCTCTTTTCTTTCTCTTTCTCTGTGTTGTGTGTGCTTGTGATTAGCATGCGAGCATGCTCATTGTATGTGTGTGTGTGTGTGAGTGAGAGAGCCTTTCAAAATCACTCATAGGGGCTCTCACTCAACTCATTTCAATATGAATTTTCGTCAATAAGTTTGTAATTGGTGTTATTTTTTTTATATTGAGTGTTGTTTAATGACGCCAGTGATTGATGGGACAAACAAAACTAAACTCAAAACCGACCATCAATTAAATTAGGCATTACATGTACATATATACATGTGTTTATGTGAGTGTGTACTTTCCTTGACTGCTTCCGTCAATTAATTTACAAGCTTTTGTCAAACATAATCCATTCGGTTTCATTCTTTGAACAGTTGTTACTGGAAATGACGCATTTGAGCTTAAGCTCATTCTCTGTGCCAAAATTACCAGTCTAACAAAAAATAAGCAAATGTTGCCATCGCCTCACCCTACTCAAAACGGCAATTAGATTTGTGCAAAAAAAGAACAGAAACATCAAAATAAAAGCGCCAAGGCAAGGCCATTCAAAACAACAGGCAAAAAAAAAAAAAATAATGGGAATGAGAATGAGAAAGAATTCGAATGCATGAATGAAATATGTACGCACGAGTACCGTTATTTTTGGTGAGTTATTAAATTTGGGTGCGTGCTTCTTATAGGTGTACTTGTGATTGCTTGATTACATATCATTTTGTTGAACAACCGTAAATGGGAATTTGTGAATGGTGCTGCTATTGCTACTCTTTATTTGGTCATGTTTATGCTATGTTATTTTCAATTGTGTTGTGATAAAACCAGCAGCTTTTTTAATGCAAAGCAATACACCAACACATATATCTCCATCTCGCTCACTGTTTCGCTCACATGCATTTGACCAAAAGCGGATGAGCGAAGGATTTATGATTGCAATTGCGACTTATGCAATTCATCATAATCATTAACAACAACAACAATTTGCAATATGAATTGTCGTTTGGTAATGAATGCTACACGGCCTCCTCCCCTTCCCTCACCCCCTGCCCGCTGCACATCACTTGCACTCCCCAAAAGCAACCTGAGTAACTAAAAAAACTAAAAAAAAAACAAAAATAAAAGTGAAAACTTGTTTTGTTTTCTGCTGCTGCTGTTGTGTTTATGTATTGTGTGTACATAGTTTATTGCTGTTATTGCTGCTGCTTCAGTTGTTGTTGGTGTTTATGTCTTGCATTTGACTTTGACTTTTCAACCGCCGCCTGTCGTCATCATCATCATCAGCAAAAGCAGTAGCCACAGTGATACAAAGTCAGCAGAAATTAAAGAAAATTCGCTTCCGTTGCGAGTTTGTAAAATAAGGATTTATTGTCTCTTACTTTGGGTATATCTTAATTTTGTTTGCTGATGTTGGTTCACATTTAATAAATAAATATAGATATATATATAAATAATATAATAATATATGAGTAAATAAGGAGTAGAAATGTTTAAGCAACTGTAAATATTTACACTCATATTCATTAATCACAGATTTGTTGTCTCATCTCATTTGATCAATACATTTTTATTTTGTTGGCAACCACTGTGCAACCAATGTCCAAGGCAACCACCGGCAGCTGGCGACTGACGCTGCCGCTGACGTCGCGATGGCGCTTTCGATTTTCTTGCCTTTGCAACCCCGCACGCAGCAATGGCAGCAACAACAGCAATAGCAAAAGTAACAAACACAACACCCAAATTGAGAAGAAGGGGGCAAAAGCGAACAAATAGGCAAATACAGCTGTAGTTGTGTGATGCATAGCTCTCTTTCTAGCTCTCGCTCTCTCTCTCTGTCCCCTTTGGCACCACAGAGAGCTAAACTCAAAAAGTAACAACAACAAGAGCGGTGTGCGTATATTTGTTTTGTTTTGTTTTCTTTCGCTTCGTGTGTGAGTCAAAAAGTCTTATTGGATACATGTATATATTCAACTTGCGCTTGCACATTTTGATGATTTCCTGTGAACTTTTGGATATTTCAATGTAAAGCGACTTGTTGCATGCGATACAACCTTTTGAGCGATACGCAACAGAGACAGACTGAGTTGTTTGCCAGCTGCTGTTGCTTTGTTATTTCTTCTTGGCTGCTCATGTTCACTGTGTGCTTATCATGTTAATGTGCTTGCTGTTAATGGCTTTCCAACACACAATAAAACACACACAATACAATACAATATATTTTATGAATGAGCTTGGCAAATTGTAATGTGTGTTCCCCTTACAAAATCACAGCGATTGGGAGCGTTTTATAAATTCCGTTATTTGCTGTCGATCTGTCCATTTAGGCTTTAAGAAGTTTTTTTTTGATAGGCGTAAAAATGTTGATTATATTCTTAGTGTTTCGCTGACAGAATCTCTCACCTAATATTTCGTTTGGAATCTTTGAAACAAATCAAATAAAATTTTCACATAACTGGATTTTTGAGGAATAGGCAAATATTGCATAACGCTTTCCTATCTTTCTTTGGGATGAAATTGATAATGTAATAAAGTATTTATTAATTCCCTTTTAATCTAAACTAATGTTTTTTTTGTTATTTAAAAAAAAAATACAATTACTTAAATTTTATTTTTTTGTATGTATTTCTATAACAATTTTTGCAAGCTCATGTTTAATTAACGACTCAACTTGACCAAAGTGAAAGGCCAAGTGCGACCATTGTTTTGATATATATATTTTTGTTTTGTCTTTTCATTTTGTTATTATTTTTGGTAACTCGCATTTTGTTTAATTGCTTTGCTTGAATTGTTGCAAGCTGTACTTTGTTATGTGCTGCACTTTTTGTGTGTCTCGCTGCTGCTGCTGCTTACATAAAGTGCCACACAATGTGTCTCTTAGTTTGCGTCTCACTCACACGCACACCTGTCGCACACATTTCTTGATAAAAGCCGAACGTTAACGTTTTAAGCTTTTGATTGGCTAATTTGTTGTGAGACTGTTGTGTTGTGGTTTTGGGTTTTAGAGCCGCCTCACGAAGGCCATTTGTTGTAATGCTCACTTGCACGCATTATGACTTAAGATATTGCTTTCAAAGACGCCGCTGTGTGAAATGTGTGATGACCGAGTGTGGTGAGGGGGTGTGGGGCAGGTGTGTAGTTTGTGGCAAGTTTGGGCGGTTCGTAAGCGTCTCAAATATGCTTAATGGCCATTATGTAATTACTTAGACATTCCCCAAGGAAATCCAGTTGTGCATTTTGTTGTAGACAACCATAAGTGATTATGATCATGCCCCATATATAGAGTCTGTGAGATCAGGCATCACATGTTACTTTCTGTTGCACACAGTCAGTCATAAAAATATGCAATTTGTAATTGAGCAGCACACCTAAAGGTATATTTGTAATATGCAGTAAAATTTGTTATGGTGCCAATTTGATCGTAAATCTGATTTTTATAGTCTGCATGCCATAAATCTATGATTGTTAAATAAATTCAGCAAATCGGAGGTAAGTTTATTGCAAAGAGAGGTATATACACTAATGTCATAAGAATGTTGGATAACATTCCCAAATAATCTTGCAATGGATCTGATCGAAATTGTTGAGATTTCTGTTGATTGTATTTCACCAGCGAATACCAAATTTTAAACTATTTTCGTTTATTACATTTTAATTTTTTTGGTCGACCCCAAAAATAATATATATATTTCTATCTGGCACTCTTGTTCTTCTCGAGCGGCTGCTTGCCACATGGCGATTACTTAATAATCGTACGTTTGCGTTGTCTGTTGATTGTAAAGAGCTCTATAAAAGCCTCTTATCTGTCATTAGGTCTACATTATTATGTTTTATTTATAATGACCGCACCAATATTTACTTCAAGATAAAAGAGAACTCAAGAGTAATGGGATTATCGCAACTTGAGATAATATTTATAGGAAGCATGTTTTTCTTTTTTGTTTTTCCTTTGAGACCCAAATAATTAAAAAAAAAAGAAGTGTATTTATGAAAACTTACTAATTGTTTTACCCTCTGATGTTGATAACCCAGCAAATTCTCGAGCACAATCATTTTTTTCTTTTTTTGTTCGGATCGATATGAATTTTGCATGATTAGCTATTTTTGGTTGAATGCCTGGGTCCGTGGAGATTACGAAATTTTATAAAATTAACTCGATACTGAGTTGCTCGAAAATTATGCCAATGGGCGAGTGACTAGAGCGAGTTCCACAATATGTGGGCATTTTAGTTTGTGCAGTGTATATATTTGTGTATATTTGGATATAAGAGATAAGATAGAAGGTATTTGGAGATAAGAAATGAAGCTTATTCGAGGCTAAGCAGCTCCAAAAAACTCTGGCTATTATTGTAGATAAAAATGTGCAAGTCTTAATACTATAATAAAACTAAATAAAAAATACTTTGCTACTTAAATATATAAACATTTGTGATAGAAGTTGGTGTAGATGAATACTAAAATGAGAGATGCGCCTTAAGCTCGATTTTTATTCTCAGAGTACCTTAAGTCTCTCAAGTGCCGCCCATCTGAAAGTCTAATCATGTGAAGAGCTTGCTCAATTCTCTCGGAGTTGAAGTGCTCGGAAGTGTTATTGCCAGATAATACACGTATAACAAAAAACTATCGCCCTCTCGGATTGTAGTTAATTAGCACATTGGTTATATATACACATGTATATTATATTATAAAGTCCAAGTCACAGGTTAGGGCGATTGTACAGGGCATCTACTTATCGGGTCTGTACACATGTGTGCTTAAACGTGCTGCCAGCCAGCCACTAAATTGTTTATCGTAAATGTTGTGCTGTGCTGTGCTGTGCTGTGCTGCCTCTTAGTTGTGCTTTGTGTTTGCTTGGTTTGTTTATGGGGAATGCAGAGAACGCCACATGGGAGCCACGGAGCGTTCTACTGTTGCTTTGTATAAACAAGCCATTGAATTCTTTTTAGATCAGTTCGTGGAACGTGTTGATGTGAACAGAACCCCAACCCAAAACCAACCCAACCCAACCCAACGCAACCCAACTAAACGCAAAGCAAACCAAAGCAAAGTAAAAACCAGCCACAAGTTGAGCAATTTATTTCGCGGAAAAGGTCAGTCCAAAATTTTTATTTTTATTTAATTTTTTGGGCAGTTTAAATCTCTGGTTATTGCGCAATTTGAAAAATGTGTCCGGTTTTTTTCACAACGGTATATTTTCTTATTGCCAGCCACTTGTTGTCAAAGTGGTTGGCAAAAAATAAAAAAAAAGCACATATTAAAAAACTGGCCACAAGTTATGCTGAAAATTGTTATTAAATGCGCGTACGAAATACAACAAGACGACAAACGATGTCGTCGCGGAAAACTGTATAAATGAATGAGTGTATGAGTGTGTGTGTATGAGTGTGTATGAGTATGAGTGTGTATGTGTGTGTGTGTGTGTTTGTGCAAGTAGCTCGCAGAGAGTGAAAGCCAAGTAAGCTACTTTACGGCTGACTTACATTGTGAATTGTGAATGCTTGTTTGGAATCCGACTTCCTGTGGTGCCACCGGCAAAAAGTAAAGTGGCTGCATCTCCAGCCACATCTCCCGCTGGGCAACAGTTGCACATCCCAGACACATCGCCGAGTTGGAGCAACGGCAACAGCTCATTTCCCATTCATGAGTCAGCTGAGCGTATAAGTGACCACCCCAACCAATTCCCCACCTTCCTAATGAGCTACAAAATGAGCGCGCCAATAAATTCTGACACGCCACCAAAAATTGAAAAACTGACACAAAAAAGAGCCGAAACTAAATCAACAAGAGCTATTTTCATTGTGCTGTTAATAGAATACCCTCTCAGTCTTCCATTTTCAATGTGTTGGCAATTTAATACCTTTGAAAACACATCTAGTTTTTGTCTTCCAAAGGTGCATAAATTTACTTTCAAGTTGTTTTTTGTCACAACCTATTCTGAATTTGTTAAATCTAGCCGAATTCGCAAAGCATTTTCGTTTGTATATTAAAGTTAATGTTACCATTTTAACTAAAAATTTAATAATGGAAAAATATATCTAAGAAAATCGATTTTTTTATATAACGTTTTCAGTTTCGACCAATGATTGATCAAGTTTTGTGAAATTACATTTGGATGTCTACAACAAAAATTATTTCAAAGTTGTTTCAATTATTAAAAAAAAACAATAAATATTGTAATTAAATAATGATTTACGTATTGGCAGCAAATCAGCTCTAGATTAATCCTCTCAATGTCAGCTTGTCATAATCGCCTGGGTCACTTAATTCACGATCTTTGTGCTCATTTACATATTGTATATTGGTTGCTTTTGCTGGTAGTATTGCATAATTGCATTTTGCAGTGTTTAAATTATGTATGAAGGAATATATTATATTTCAATTAAAGGCTATCGGTTATCGATTAGTATCGAATATAAACAAAGCCCCTCCAAGTCGACTTAACTGTTGATCTTAGACATACTTTAAATACACATGATGGGCTCGCTTCGTTACATAATGTTGCACACCTTTATTATACCCATTTACAATGGGTTCAGGGTATAAAAGTGGCCTGTGAACGCTATTAACCACATAAGGTGTGTGTCGATGTGGGTGGGCGCGTCGGGTTGGGGTGTTTAAGAACTCGCGTGTGTCGCTGCGGCCCGTTTAATGTCAGGCAGACAAACAAGCCAATAACAATAACAATACCTATAACCAAATACAAATACAAATTGTAAATACATACTTACCTCTGAATGACTATGACTAACACGCCTCTCCAACGACGATGCCCAGGGGAATGAGCAATGAGGCCATTTGGTCAGAGCTGAAATACTTAAAACCCCAAAATTCTCATTAAAAACTAAGAATAACTGAGAAAGTGCCAAATTACCCATGTAAATTTCGGTGTTCAGATTGTGTTTTAAAGTTTACAGAAAATATAATGTGAATAATCGATGGTGTTGATTTAATAATTGTGTTCGCTTGTATTAAGCAGAGTATTTTTTACTTAATTAATTAGTTTTCTTAAAACAATTGCTAAACATAATTCAAAGGAAACGCTTTTTGTTTATTCGGAACTTGACTCCAAATTGAAATAATTTCAAATAGTAGAAGAATTTAATTAAATAAATTAAATACTATCAGAGACTTTTTTTGTTATGATAAACGAAGTAATTTCTCTTCTAAAATCATAATATTTGTGATATTTATTGATGAACTACTTTGACAATGCTAGCATAAATGAAACTTTCTCGAAATGCCAAACACATAATTCATGTTAAATTTCTTACCTTTTACGATTGCTTGAGAGAAACAAAATATTTATGGTAAAATCATGAAACAAAAAACTTTCGCAGTTGAGTCAAAATAAACACAAGAATTTCAATGTTTATTGATCAGCTTTGTTCAGCGCTCCAAACGCCTTTCAGCTGGCGCAAATATTTGAACTCGAGCAAATTCCAGACACTCGACCTCGCTATGCATATATATATATATATATATATACATATATATATATATAAATATGTGTTTTTGTACATATATAAATAGGTACATAAATAGATACATTTTTATTTTTATGTATATGCAATTGGAACGCACCGCGTTCGGCTCTGGGCTAGACACAACTATGCAACTCCTGCCTGTTGGCAGGGCGCGCAGCTGATTAGCAACTTACTACAAACACACCTTTCCCTCCTCCCACTTTTCGGGAATAAGCCCATCCACCACAACAATGCTCCTGTGAACTGAGTGCGGCTTGGTTCTTGTTGGTGTTTTCTGCTATCCTGTTGAAAAATCAGGGAAATCTATTTATTGATGTTTTTCGCCAAGCTGAAACTGCGGTGCAGCGGGGAGCAGTTGCTGCTGCTGCTGCTGTTGCTGCTGCTTCTGCTTCTTACCTTAGCAACAGGGCGGACTTGTGACGTCAGCAGCATAGCGACCCCTACACTGGCAAGGAGAGCGTCGAAAGCTTTTAAGCTCTGGCGTTTGAGCTTTTTCTTTCTTATTGTGTTTTGTGTGTATTGCTTGAAACATGCCATGCGGGGTCGGTCCTGTGCTGTTGGCGACGACGTCATTGCTCCTGTTTTCGATGGCTCCTGTTGCTCGCCTCCTGCACGGCACCTTTTCATCCTTGCTGTGCGCCTGTTGTTTTGAGGCGGAGTATTTGAGTTAGAGTTGTTGAATGGCGCGCTTCGCTTTGCTCCCCCATTCCCCCGGCCAACCCCAACCCCCCAAAACACATCACAGCACAGCACAACTCAAACTCACTTTGGCACCACACAGCATCCCACGTGTCCTGGAGAAATTTGCAAACTGGAGTCGCTTGCCTGATGAGGGGTTGACCGGGTTGAGTCTACTGGTGGACGAGGAGGGGGAAGCGTTGGAGTCTAAGCCAAGAAGTTGAATGTCTTAGACGTTTGCTGCGGCCATCTTGCCGTTACTCGACTTATTTTTTTTTTGTTTTGGGGGGAGCCATCTGTGTGTGCGTGTTTTTCCATTGCCCGTGAAGCGGCCATTTTCTCCATGGAGCCAATTAGCACCAGGCGAACAGCAAGCGCATAGACAGCTCACAGTTGCCATTTGGGTGATTTTCCAGCGCGACCTCGGCGGCGATGACAGCGCTGCTCCTACGCTTGCCCCTGAAATGTGATACTCACACACACACACACACACACACATGCAGAGAGTGTGTATACGTGTGGCATGTGGCAGCCAATAGCACACGCAGCTTCCATCGAGCTTTGGCCTTGTCCACGTGTTCACAGCAACAGCAGCAGCAGCAGCAAAAGCAGCACCAGCTGTGGCAGGTCCGCAGGTCAAGGCAACGCAACAATAAGACATGCCACACGAGCAACCAACTGCAGACTCCTTGTACACTTAAACAAAAAAAGAGAAGATGGAACAAGTTATTCAGCTTACATTATTCTATTTGAATATATTTTTTTTGAAAATATAGAAAAAAGTATCTTAAAATGACATCACTTTTCTCACTGCCATACGTGAAAACAAATATTTTCGAATGGTATACAAAACACGTAATTTAAATGTGATGTGAGCTGTTTTTTCTATAAAGGTACAAACAAGCAAATATGTTTGTGATAACTTTAGAACCTGCATATATAAAAAACACATATAAAATATATATATATAAATTATTAAATATTTTCATTAAAACCAAAATACTGATTGAAATAGTAAACTCAGTCAATTCCTACTTTATGATTATTATTATTATTTATAAACCACACAATTGGAATACCCAAGGCAAAGTAGCATTTGGTAATGTGGCATATAAATTGCCCTAAGATTTCTGTCCGTGCACAAATGCTGCAAGCTGCAAATTTTGTGCCGTGGGGTTGTTCTCAATTTGAGGTTTGGGGTTTTTGGGTTATGTGTGTGTGGCAGGAACAAAAGCTTTCGCTTTCGATGCATGCAGCCAGCCAGGATGAAACAATGAATGCGTTTTTGCATGTTGCCAGCTAACGCTACCAGTTCGTGTGTGTTGCACAAATTTAGGTCACTTGTCGCCCCAATGGCGCGACATTGCATAAGCCCAGCGCATGCCACCCATTTAAGGCGTCTCTCTCGCACTCGCATTCTCTGTGTTTGTCCATCTCTCTCGCTCTGTCACTCTACCGCTCGTGCGATGTTGCAACACAAACGAGGAAGCCTAAAATAGTAAAAATCGCAAAAACGCAGCCGCATTACGTTGGCTTGGTCGCAGCGCTCGTTGCTGCCGCAGCTGGTAATCGATTGCAAACGGCCAGCCAGCTTTAGTCCAAGTCCCGAGTCTAGTCCGGCAAGCTGGCCGGGCCAGTTTGAAGCCATAAGTCGCATTGATAAGAACACCAAGCTGAACACAAGACAAAAAAAAAAAAGAAAAAAGCGAAAGTGAAAACGAAACCCGTCGATGATGAAAACACAAGTGACACAAGTGTGTTTTAATCTCACGAGTGAATGCACCCCAACTAAAATGTGTGTCTGCCATTTAGAACAACAATCGGCAAACCAGCAAACATCTGATTAATAATTAGACAGCAATTAAAGTGGGGCTCAAGCAATTTCAATAACGCAGTAAGCGTTTCATTGTGTTGAGCAAAATATTTTATAGACCCTGTCGCATAGCAAGCAAACTGAAGTGTATCTGTCAAATATATATATGCATGGAAGAATCAACAAGCATGCAACGTCCGGCGCCGCACATTTCCACGAGCATCATGAGTCGCATGTCGATCTTTGAAAGTGAGTTTTAACAACCGATTCGAAATCGTTTCAAATGCACCATTCTTGAAGCACAAAAGAAGCCTCAAGTGTGTGTGTGTGTGTGTGTGTGTGCGTGTGCGTGTGTGTGTGTGTGTGCAGGTGAAATCTTTTTTAGCCAGGTCGTAAATAATCGCAACTGTTGGCCGGAGCATGTTTTAGATGTCTGAAACGATATTGTCTTTGGAAAGATTTGTGTGAAACCAAAGAAACGAAATATTCAAGATTCAAGATTGTTGCTTAAGAAATTCTGTGTAAACCAGATATCTGTATTCAATTGGCAAAATTAACGGTAATCTTGATAAGGAGTAACAAAAAATACTGCATAAAATGTTTCAACCTGTTTTGAGTAATTTTAAAAATTTGGGCTTACATCACTTAAAGTAATTCGCTTTATGGTTTCAAGCTAATTCCGCATGACAATACCTGGTTCAAAAATGCATTTTAATACGATTTTGGAAAACTACTTTACGCATAATTTGTATGGCAGATTATTATTGATAATTTTCTTAACATGCTTTGAGGATTTCCTTTCTTTTGAGCGTGCGGCATTTTCACTTTTCAAACGTGGCTTTAAATCTATGATTTCACTGTCGGCGTTCGTTATACAACGTCGATTGCATTGAGATATCTTGATTTGAATTTGGAATTATATTGGGCGATAAAAATGATTTTCAATTGCATTATTTTTGATTGCACCAGTTGGTTTATTGAACTTAAAGATAGTTTACTCATAATTGCAGTGCTGTCAAGTGCCAAAAAGTAATAGTAAATTTTGTAGTTAAGTGAATGAAAAAAAGTTTGCTTGAAACTGATTGCTTTTCATTTCAGTTTTGTAATCAGTTGAACAATTCGCTGACTTTCATTGTTAATAGTTTCTGAACTTTGCTCATTTTGAAAGACAGTTGTTGATTTTACTTCTTTTCAATTGGGTACGTCAATTGGGCCAATTAATAAAAATGCAAACTTCAGTGAAGACATCAACAAAGGGCCTCAATGCACTTGACAGCCAATTGATCAGCTCAAAGTTTGTCTTGACATCTTTTTCATTTTTTTTTTTTTTTGAGCCAGTATTGATTAACATATTGCTGAAGAGAAGATGCACACAATTTACAACAAATTATTACTAAATTAACAATAAGCCATAGTTTGTAAACGAGGCTTTTGTTGAGTCTGCTTTGAAGTGGCCATGAACCAGACAGAGCTAACCTTTAACCTTTATAGCCCCGAGCACAGCAACATTATGAAATGGTTGGCAACGTTTTTAATATATTTGCCATGTGTCCCAATCGGAAATCATATGCAAATCTTGATTGATTGACTTGCTGCTCGGCATTTGATTTTGCATTTCACATGACTATATTGGGGTTGGTTCAACAACATTCTGAGCCGCTTTTGGAGGGCGGTGTCCGCGATCCGACCCAATGCAATAAGTTGCAGACACTATAAATGAATGCCATAGATAGGCATGCAGACATTAATGATTGCGATTACGATGACGCTGACGCTGACGATGACGCTGACGATGACGATGACGATGACGATTACGCACCAGTCGTTTAACAAGTTTTCACTTGCGCAACTTGCAACAAAGCTGTTAAGTCGAACCCCAACCCAGGCTGTGGCTGCCTTATTAGAAGCACTGTTACATGCTGCAGCAACTCAGTCAAATGGGCCCTAATGAGTTGGGCCTGTGTTGGTGTGTGAAATTAATTCAAATGAAATAACAGTCGACGGTCTTTATAAGGGACCCCCATGCCCAACTAATTAGATGCAATTTGTTTTCATCGAGTTCCTTCATGTCCAATGCGACCCACAACGTCCCAGACAACAAATGCAACTATACAATTACACTCACACACACACACACAAGTCTTATGTTGTGTGTGTGTGCATTTAATTTATTAAATGAAATCTTGTAATATTATCAAGCAAGCAAAGCAAACACACACATTGTCAGTATTTTTTGTTTTTTTTTTGTTTTCGGTGTCTGAATGAAAGTTTTTGTGTGCCTTGGGACAAGTTTACAGCTATGGAAAATTTTCTGTTTATTTATTATGACCTGCAATGCAAGAAAGTTAATAGAACTTCGAGCGCGCTTCAAGTTAAACTACGCATGACATTCAAGTACAGTTACTGTTAGTCAGTCAGCCAGTCAGTCATATATCTGCCAGCGACATGTAGCATTATTCAAAAGTGTTGTATATGGGTTAATGATAAAAAGAAAACCATTGTTTCATAAGTTAATTCAATCAGTCCAAATGCCTGCAAGCCAATTGCTTTGGGCTCTTCTTTTTACCCAGCACTAAAGAATTATGGGAAGCCTTCTTTATTATAAGTTAGCTCAAAGACTATCAGAACTAGAGCTAATTAATAACTGATGTTCATTTCGTTAGATAAAAATCATAAGAATGAATCCAAGCAAAAGTTAGTATTGAAAAAATCTGAAGATACTTAATACTTTGACTTAAATTTAAATATTTCCTATAATAGTTAGGCCCAAGCATATTTGGTATGCAAGCGGCTCTCTTGTGTCAGTAGTTATTAAAGCTATATCTTTTCAGATTTCGAGTGTCTCATATAGTAATCTACTTGTGCAAAGCCTCAAATATTAACTTTTTCTTGAAAGTAAAAACTTACTTGGTAAACTCTAACCCCGTTCAGGTCATGGAAAATGGACATCTTTGAAATGTGAACTCTCAGAAATGTAAATTTGGATTTCCACCCAATGCATTAATACATTTCCTAAACACATTTACATAATTTTGCACCGCATACAAATTCATATTTCCCATTATGATTTAAAGTAGTTTCCAAATTGATTTCACGCTTTTTATGACTTCAACGTTGTTTTTTTTTTAGCCTTGTCTAGATTCGCATCCATTTTAACGACTTTCACAATGTGATTGTCTCATCAGCGATTTTCAACGGCATTTTTCAGCAAATGGGACGCCTCTCTGTGTCCCTTATCAACACTTTAATCTGGTTTAAGTTCTGGTTCTGGCTCTGGTTCTGGTTCTGTTTCTGTTTAAGTTCAAAGTCTCTTCCTCTTTGTTGGCGTCTGCTCCAGAAATGTGCGCCCAAATGTGGGTTATTATGACGATGTCGAACATAAAAACAGTTTGCGGCGAAAGAAAGAAAGAATCTTCAAACTGAGTGGCTTGCCGGCTTAGCTTGTTTGTTGTTGCTTTTGGCTTTAAGCGGTTATTTATTTTTATTTTTTGTTTGTTACAGATAGGCAGTTGTGCCAAGTCTTCTGATTTTTTTGTTTGTTTTGTGTAACAACAAATTGACAATGACATGAATGCAAAGAAATATTTAACCTTAATAAAGCGAGAGGCGACAGCCAAGTCAAGTCGAAAAGACATCGACCAAGACATTATTTTTTGCCGCTCTATTGTTGTGCCGAGCCGTATATTATCATCAGCTGCTTCTTCTCGCTCTTGTTGTTAGTGCTGTGTGTGTGTGTGTGTGTTGTGCGTGTTGTGTGTGCATTGTTTGATTTATGGAACGAAGGCCAAGTGCCAATTAAACTTAGTAACTGAGAAATATTTCTTAGTATTATTCTTTTTTTTTTGTCATGCCCACATTCTTGTAGAAAGTTTAACATGTCTGCGATTTGTATTGATCGATGTTGCATTTTGTTCTGTGTTGCAGATACGAGTCGAACGCAAAGCTTGGCTGAGAGGGAAGCGGACACGATGATGTCCATGTCAAGTTCACCGCCAGCGACGCCCACCGGCGTCCAAACAGATTCCGAGGGTCTCATATTGCCAAAGAAGCTGATCAACCCCTGCCTGGAGAACACAGATCACAGATCACTCAATCGCGAGCTAAAGTTCAATGCGCGCATGTGAGTAAAAATGAGATTGACCTCCCTACAAATAAGCAGCTCAAACTAAAACGCATCTCTTTTGTTCTCTATTCTATTTGCTATTAGTGGCAAGAGTGTGCTGAATCAGAAGACGGAACTGCAGCGTGCCTACGAGAAGCAAAAGGAGCGACATGCGGCAGCGGAACTGCAGCATTCACCCGAAACGGAGCTGGCTGGGCTCAAGGGCGAGCTGGGACGCGTGATTATGGAGCGCGCCCAGAAGCATGAGGCGGCGACACAAAAACAGGATGCCGAGGAGGCCGAGGAGCGGCAATATGTCAACCCCGAGTATCTAAATGTACGCGCCAAACTGCGCACAGCGAATGCGCCCAATTGAACAAGAACGAGAGACAAAAAAAACAAAAAACATACAACAAATCTGTAATCTTTAAATATCTAATATTAGTTGTGACCTAACCAAATTATCTGTTTAACTAATTGGACGTTCAATGTGCGAATGTGTTAACCCTTTCGGAGAGTTCTTTTCGTTACGACTTGAAGAACATAGTGTTAAATTTCTTTGATATTGATATTATTAATTTTTAGTTAATAGGACTTAGTAATTTCTGTTGTTCTATGTGCATGACAGTAAATTGATTATGAATATGGTTATGCTTATCATTTTTCACGTGTATAAAGTTTTAGTTATTTAAAACATTTCTTCTTCCAAAACCACAAAAAGAAAGTGAATATGAAAAACCTAACGAATTGGCTGAATGAGTGTCTAAGTGGTATGTTTAGGAATAGTCATAGGATGCGATATTGATATGATAAACAGGGCAGTTGAAGCTTTTAGTAACTAAGCTAAGAACGAGTGTTTGATGTAAGCCAGAGAGTTATGATATCTATATAGTATATAGTATATAGTATAGTGTGTATATGTATATGAACTATTTTATGTCAATGCGATTGCAATATTTATGACAATTAACATGAAAGTTTTTGCAGTTGCAAAAGAAAATTTAAAAACAAATTACGAATACAAAAACAAAAATACAAAAATACAATTCTATATATACAATATATATCTATATACACAAATTTAGTTTTCTGGTATTAATAAATTTTATTGTAGCTAAACGTTAAGCAAAACATTGTTTCTCTTTGGTATTCTGTATTCTTAGCCAAATTGTGAAAATCTCCAAAAAATTTCGTTGGATTTTCTATGCCCGCCAACAATTAAAGATTGTACTTGATATGTGTTCACCGTTAAAAGTGAACTTTAATATACGAAATATTCCGAAGAGGATATTTGCTTCATGGTTTATATTTGTAGGTATTTATGTCCTGATCCTATTGGGGAACATCGATAATCTCACTGTTTTTTTGGGATCAAAGGAAACCTGGTGAAAATATTTGAAAAATATCATTTTATAATAGGTTGAAAAGCGTATAATGTATAAACCGTGTTTAAAATCTAAAGTATTCGAAAATCCAAAATCATTAATGTGGTGCAATAAGCAAGCCAACGGTGCCAAAATTGGAGCCACCAATTCCATTGCTGATGAGGCGGTTTCAGATCGTAAGGAGGCTGAAGATGGAAAGCAGGTAACTCCACAGTGAACACTCAAAGTGACAGCTTATGCCTATCCCAATTGCCCATTAGGCACATCCCACAGCCATTGCCATTGTCCAGCCTCGCCAGACGCGGTACACAAGGTGCCGTGTCACCACCACCAGGCAGTCAGGCGAGTGGTCCGTGGTGCCACAGGACGTGGACGTGAACAATGATATTATGCGTCTGGTTAGCAGTCTCTCCAACGTAATACAGATCCTGGTCCGCATGAGTAATACGGCTGCCCACGAACTGCTGCGGCATCCCGAACGTGGCGAAGACTACGAAGGATTGCGCTTGCTGCTGAATTACGCTGATCTGATGTACACCACGCTGCTACAGGTAAGCTATACAGTGATCAATCGATAGTTGAAACTTTGGTTTCAAATGTGTAGTAAGTATTGAAAAGAGTTTAGAGGTGTTCTAGTAACCATTGCACTAATCTTACCCACAGCCGCAGCACAATTCGGAAGAGCGGTCGTCGGAGCGAACATCATCCAACAGAAATGACAGCATCCCATCCAGTAGCCTATTCCATAATTTATTTCGGCCCATTGTGGTGCCCCCCTCGGAGAGGCGGGAGCAGGCTTTTGATCGATCGCTAACACGAACATTTCCCTACAGAGTTGTAACTGGAATTGCGAGTGTTGCTGAGCCACCAGTTGCTGAATCAGCTGAACCGACTATCGAGTCTACAAATTTTAATGCAAATGACAATTGATATCGCCACAGAATTTCACGGTGTACTTTAAATTGTTTGTGAATATAGCAAGAAAATAAGTAATTGATTGAATAATAAATATATTTTTTTTGTGTTGTTACTGTGCTCCAAAGTAAGCGCTTCGCTTATTCAAACAAGTGCTGGGTATGATGAGGACAACGTTGCTTGCAGACAGCTTCAGAGTCTTGTGCTCAATTCTACAATGCCAAACTGCGAGAAATATTTTGTTCCACTCACAAACAGCGAGAACTAACAGTACACGAAGAGAAGACATGTAAATACGACTCGTGCCTGATGTCAGTTAATGTTAATGGCAGGCAGTCAGTGTGCATGTAACGGTAATCCTAAGCACTGTGACCAAAACAGACAGTAACAAAATACATGCATTCATGCATACATATGCATGTATGTACTCAAAAACACACACACACACCTACACGCCCACGCAGCACCAGAGGCGCTCTCGAACTCTCTTATTCTCTGCTCTCAATTTCATACATTCGCGTGCACTCTCACTCTCACTCTCGCTGTCTCTCTCTCTCTCCGCCGCAATGGGTGCTGCGTTTGCTGTTGTTTGCTCATGTGCTTCTGTGACGTAGGCGCCCGCTTACGTTGGCTCCGCTCACACACACACACACAAAAGCACACACATACGAGCATACATTTAAAATAGCTTTTAGTTGCTCAGCTGGCACTGCGTTGCTTGCTGCTGCTGCTTGTGCGCCTGTTCCCTCGTATCGCGTAGAGGGACCTGCCTCAATGCTGCGCGTTCATTTTTTCTATATGGGGGAGCCTACCGCACAACGAAATTGACAATGCTTGTTGGGGCTTGATTTTTTTTGTCTTTCTGGGAGTTGTGCTCGTAGTGGCCCATTTGAGGCTGTAGGCGCCGCTTCGTCTTTTGGCGCCTGCGCTGTGAAAAAGAAAAGCGCCCTCGCCTAGAGAGTTTGCAGCTTTGTAGCTTGCAGCTTGGCCACCATTTTAGATTTCGCTGCCGGCTGTAGTTTGTTATGAAGCAAACAGAATAATGCGAATACCGCTGGATGCTGCAGCCAGCGACACTTGTCGAGATCGAACGCGAGGGGGCGGAGTGTTTTTTTTTCTCTTTTATTTTTATCATCTTATCAGCGAGCTTTTTAACGCTGTTACACTCTGTTAAACGGCAGACACAACTGTAATTTTGTATTAGAGATGAGCACGTGGCGGATTTTAATAACCATTCAATTCGCCAATATGAAACTTTTGGTCTTTGAACCATATACTTTATTCTAATAATTGCAGGGTAATTTTGTAGCTTTGAGCTTTGCTATTTTGAAAACTAATATGTAATCGTTTCTTTAGCGTTGATTACTATTTGTGTTCATTTGCTTATATGGATAAGCTGGCTAATTTTCATTTTATATTCAATCGGACTCGTTTCTTTATACATGATAATCAAAAGTTGGTTTGGCAAGCGTTGGTAATGTGATATTT
This sequence comes from Drosophila picticornis, assembly GCA_035043845.1. NCBI lineage: Eukaryota > Metazoa > Arthropoda > Insecta > Diptera > Drosophilidae > Drosophila > Drosophila picticornis. Next base: position 12,125,797 of record JAWNMR010000491.1, read on the forward strand.
CACGAACAGTGCGTGTCACGCAAGTAAAAGCAACACGCGACCAACTCTAGTGTAAAAGGGCGCCACGCTATCTTTCATGTAATTGTGCAAGTCTGCGTGTATGTATGTTTGTAGGTGTGCATATGAGTATATATGTGTGTAATTCATCTTTTTATGTACGATTTGCTTAGCGTCGTCCGCTGATTGCTGATTGCTGTGCACTTGTTCGCTAAACCGCAGCGAGCGCTGGCATTGCCATCGGCAGCGGGCGTAACGGTAAACGAGAACGACGCCGTCGTCGCAGGCACGACGACGGTCGCATCTGATAGACAGCTGTCTCCTGGTTACGTCAGTCAAAATGACGCATCGTGTTTTGGTAACAGGAATGCATAAATGCCAGCAGACAACGAGCGACAACGTCGCCGTCGCCACCGCCGCCGTTGTCGCCACCTACTGGAGCGAGAGCCACCAGAAAAGAAAATCACCACAAAACAAAAGAACAAAGCGCAAGCAGCGACGCCAAACAACGACAACGACAACGACGCCAAACAGCAGACGCAGACGGCAGCCACAAAGAGCGCACGCGACACTCCGCCTTTGGCGCCCACTTCGAGCCACCCTCGCAACTTTGGAGGCAACTCTGGCAACGCTACCAACTCTGGCGGGCCAATAACCTTTCCGCAATTAGGCAAAGTGCAGCTGTGACTAGAGAAACTCTCCAAAGTGCAATACAAAATAACTTCTCAGTCTCAGCTCAAAAGAATCTTTGAGTCAGAATTACAATTACCATTACAAGCTGAACACCTAACTAGAAAATACCTTCTAAATAAAAGTAAATAATAATAAACTTATATTTTTATGTATTTTAATTTAATAAATTTGTATTGGCAAGCCTAAACGTAAGAGAATATTGCTGTAGTCAAATGCGTAGTATTCTTTTTCAAGATCTAAGACAATATCCAAATAATAAATAAATAATTTCTTGTTGAACAGCTTAGCAAGTTCAGCAACCCCCTGTGCTCGCCAGCTGTAAACAGGGTATAATCAAGTGTTTTTTGGGAGACAGCCCTGCAAGGCAATTGCTTGCAAACGCACGCGAAACACTGCAAAACGCCAACGCAAAACGCCAGAGTCGGAGCAGAGTCAGCGTCAGCGTTTCTTTGCTGCTGCTTTCACAGTGAAATGGAATCAGTATGTGTGAGAGAGAGAGGGAAAGGGAGAAAAAGAGAAAGAGAGAGAGAGAGCGCGCGGGGAACGGAATGGAATAGAGAGAGAGAGCAGCTATGCGACTCTGTGCGCCTGCTGCTTTGCGGACAAAATTTGAGCAGATCCGCTCACAAAAAAAGCAGGCAGCATTTTGCGGCGACAAGTAGCAGTGACGAGTTGGTAGGTTCCACAACGTTCCAATAATCGGGCTTCTTACTCCGCTGCGCAGCTCGGTTGGAGGTTACTGAGCCGTTCCAATTGGAAATGGCTCGCACGCGAGCTCCACGCCAAATGACATGGGAAAAATCCCCAACTGGTATTTTGAGCAGGCGCACAGCTTGGCCCAGCACCAGAACAACCAAAGAGTTCACACTATCGCAATCCGAGTCGACACGGACAGAGACAGCAACAACAAGTGGGACAGAGACAGGAACAGGGACAGGGACAGCGAGGCGAACAAACTTGGCTGTGCTGTCCACTGAGATAAGAAGCACAGCGCAAACGAAGCGAGATAAGCAAAGAGCAGCAAATGTGCAATGGGAGCGAGATAAACAACAAAAAGTCCCGCCTCGAATTAGTCGAGGGGCAAAAGAGTTGTTGTCTTTGCTGATCGATGGAAACGATAAGCCTCGTTTCAATTGCTTCAAGACCTGCTCCTCGAATTCGATTAAATTAATCAAAAGCTGTATTTTTTTTTATCTATTTTTGTTGGTTAGCGATTACTCAACGTAATAAAAGCTTTTATCAACCGTTGTTATTGCGTCTAAAACACATTTCTGGCACTTGCCAAATTAGAAACTACATATAAAAAGCTATCATTTGATTGACTTTCCATTCAGTCGCGCTTCAACCGCCCAACAGCAACGTTTTCCCATTGCCAGAGAGAGAGAGTGATAGTGTGTGAGTATCCAAGTAAGAGCGGAGGCACAACTGAGTGCCACAAATAGTTGGAGCACTTAAATAGCTTTCAATACACGCAAATTTATTTATTTATTTATTTTTTTGTCAGCTAGTAATTGTTTTGTTCTTGTGATCCGCTAATTAACCGCGTTGTGTGTGGAAAAATGATTTTGTTATTTGTTCACCCAGGAAATTGTAACAGAATCTGAATCTGACAACTGAATATAATATTGCTGGTGTATATTGATTGTAACGTTCCCTAATCGCTAAACAGTGAGCTATTTTTAATTATAAAATGTTTTCAATGAACAAACACAATTTTTAGAATATCTGATTACATTTTAATTTTATTGTGTTCTTAATTGAACGAACAATTCTCAATTTTCTTAAGCTACGCTAATATTTCTGATATTTGAATAAAATCAGGAAGAATTTCTCTGGTTTTTTTCCATACTTTTAATCAGAATACCGGCACTTGTAGAGTCTCTTAAAGTACTCTTCTTGATCGCATAGTCAGTTCTCTTCCAGTGAGCAGCTTGAAACCGGTATTCGCTGTATGCGAAAGAGAGCAAAGAAGGCAGAAATAGCTAAGAATGCTGATCAGGTTCAGAAGTTTATCGTCAATCAGTGGCAGCTTGAGCCAGGTTTTAAGTGTTGGTCGGGCTATGGTTGGGACTCAGTTGATTGCCGTGTGTCGCCTTGAGCACAATGGCTATGATGAAAGTGTTGTTTCCACTGTTGTGTGTGGTGGCACTATTAATAACACCCAACGATGCCTCTCGCAGATCCAAGAACCACACCATGTCCGCGAAGCCGTTCAAGGTACTCATCACGCATCCAGAGGTGCCACAGGCGGGCATCGATCTGCTCAAGGAGAACTGTGAGCTGATCCAGGTGCAGAGCTTGCCACCAAGTCGTGCTGAGCTGCTGCAGAAGGTCAGAGGCGTCGATGGCATCTTCTGGGGTGGACACGAAGCCCTCAACGCTGAAGTACTGGATGCGGCTGGACCACAATTGAAATCAATTTCGACGATGTCAGCAGGCATTGACTACGTCGACTTGGCTGAGGTGAAACGTCGCAAGATTCCCCTGGGTCACACGCCCACCGTTCTGAATCCAGCTGTAGCCGATTTGGCGGTGGGTCTCCTCCTTGCAGCCGGTCGTCGCTTTCACGAGGGGCGCAGGAAGATTGAAACGTAAGTTGAGCCCATGGAGTAAATAGCCAATATTCAATAATCAATCATCAATGTGCGTTCTTTAGTGGCCACTGGGAGAACTATCACCTGAACTGGATGCTTGGCCAGGATGTGCGGGACTCTGTTGTTGGCTTCTATGGCTTTGGCGGCATTGGCCAAGCGATTGCCAAGCGTCTGTCCTGCTTCGATATCGATCAGGTGCTTTATACCACAAGGCGTCGCGTCCACAAGGAGATCGAGCAGGAGCTCAATGCCAAAAAGGTTGCCTTTGATGAGCTGCTGAACAAGAGCGATTTCGTCGTCATTTCCACTCCATTGTCGGCAGAGACGCAGGGTGTCTTCAATGCCACCGCCTTCAACAAGATGAAGAGTACCGCCGTCCTGGTGAACATTGCGCGTGGCAGTAAGTAGCTCCAAACTGCGATACAATCAGTTCTTGCCTCATTTATCCCTTTCTGCTCACAGAGATTGTCAACCAGAATGATTTGTATGATGCGCTCAAGTCGAACCGAATCTTTGCCGCTGGTCTGGATGTTTCAGATCCCGAACCACTGCCACCCAATGACAAGTTGCTAACCCTGGACAATATCGGTGAGTGGTACTCCAATTATATATATACATTTCTGCTACAAGTTTGTATATATTTTTGGTGATAATTATAAGTTGGCTTTCTTATCGCTCTACATGACTTAGTATTATTATTATTATCTTGGTTTTTTTTTAGCGATTGTTTGTAAAACAGAAAAATAGAGAGCTTTGTCATTGAGCATGTAGTTCTCTGTGATGGCCAAGGTTTTTTGTAGGTTATCAAATTTTTAAATTTACGAATATTTAATTATGTATTTAAAGACCGTACCTGGGTTATCTGGGTTAAGAGGTAACTCAAGTCTATGTTTTGTTTTTAATATATTTTATTTATAGAAATATTAAATGTATTATTTTAAAAAGGTTTTTTGCTGGCTTCAGGTGAAAGGTTTTTCGAGTCCCGTGTGGATTCAAGGAGGGATTCAAACAGCTGTGAAGTTTTCCTTTATATTCAATAAGCTGAAGATTTCAAATATATTACATATTAACTGTATGGGTCTGATTTGACATTGAATCAATGCATGCTCTGCTTTATGGTAAAATATAAAACAAAGTCTCGTTCTGTTAAAAGTCATATCTTATCTTTAATCACGTTTTTAATATGCCACAGAGTGTATAGCATGACGTAGTCGAAATCCGCTATTCAACCTTTAAATGGTTTGACCAAGTAACTATTAAACTACAAGTGTTCATGAGAGTTAACAAGTATATTTGAGAGTAAGCATTCAAGTTTTGCAAATTAGAATTGAACTAAATTAGGTATTGAAATCGTAACTGTTTTCTCTCTTCGCCGGCACTTGAGAAGGTCATTTGTAGGAATAGTTTGCATGACTCAGATATTTGCCTATATATGCTATGCATATAGTACATCAAGTGTGTACTTGAAGGTAAACTCACTTCACTTTTTGTATGATTTGTTGCTCGTTTCAGTTATTTTGCCGCACATTGGATCGGCCACAAATCGCACCCGTTCCGAGATGGCCACAATAGCCGCTCACAATGTGCTGCGCGGCTTGGCCGGAGAGCGAATGCTGTCGCCTGCCTATTAGCAAAAATCATGGAATAACTACGCAAACGCACTCACGTGTGCAAGGCCTACTGACAGCTGTGAAATTAACAAACAATAGTTGGTATAATTAATGAATAAACATCAAATAAACAACATTAAAGAAAAATTGTACACTGTGTGCCGAAGCGTTGAGTATTAAAGTTAAATGCCTAAAATGAAAATGCCTGAAATTCAGAAAAAACAGAGTTCACCTAGGCAAACATCATTCCTGTTTACAGAAGAGCTGCAAAGGCATTCATATTTCATCAATTTATCAATATCATTTAAGGACCACATCGAAATGAAATTCGTTGAGCATAATAAGATGCTTAAAGGGAAACACGTTGCTGGGCATCATATCATTAAAAAAGACATCCGGTTGATTCTGTTACAAGTTAATAAAAGTGAGGCAGGTCTTAAGTAAAGTAAAGTAATAGCTCAATCCACTTACTTACTTGCTCTAGCAATAGCAGGTATCAAAATACAAACACAACACAATATCCACTATCAACTTTATTCAGGAGAGTAATTCTCTATTTAATTTGTTAATCTTGCTTACATGAAATTCTTCATCATTACCAGAAATATATTATATTTTGAGTTTTTGTGAATTCCCAAAAGTACTCAGTAAAAACGGATTAAATAGTGCCCAAAGTAGCTGCAATTGAATCTTGAAAAAGGCTGGAAAAAACAGCTGGCAGAGATTGAGACAAAGAGAAAGAGAGCTTGTGGAAAGCTCATTTGTTGTTTGTGTTGAATTTTTGCATTAGTTAGACGCTGGCTGTCGGCCACTTCGGTTCGACATGAGTGTATCGAGGGCATTCAAGGTGCTCGTTACGCACCCGCAGGTGCCGCTGCCCGCGCTGGAGCTGCTGCGCTCCCGCGGCGCCGAGACAATCATCTGCCAGAGTGTGCCACCGTCGCGTGATGAGATTCTGCAAAAGGTTGCCGGTGTCGATGCCATTTACTGGGCGCACTATCAGCCCCTAAATGCCAGCATTCTTGATGCAGCTGGACCCAAACTGCGCGCAGTCAGCACCATGTCGTCGGGCATAGACTTCGCGGATGTGGCTGAGTTCAAGCGCCGCCAAATTCCATTGGGGCACACGCCGGGCGTCGTGAAGAATGCAGTTGCAGATCTGGCCATTGGGCTAATGATTGCAGCTGGTCGCCACTTTCATGCGGGCCGCACCAACATCGAGACGTGAGTATCAGCTGTGCGCAAAAGCTCATGCTAGAGCTTTGAGGGGAAAGCCCAATAAGCTTTTAATTTCGCGCGCATTGCAGTGCTGCCAACTTGTTTGACGCTTTCAAACAGTGATCGCACAGTTAAAATAATTCAAGTTTCTATTTAACCATAACAGCTCACAATGGGTAACAGAGCGCATTGTTTGGCTAATGGGTAAAGAGATTCGGGACTCTGTCATTGGCTTCTTTGGTTTCGGCGGCATTAGCCAGGCCATTGCAAAGCGTTTGCAGGGCTGGGATGTGACCAAGATACTCTACACGACGCGAACTCGCAAGGAGAACGATGTCGACTTCAAGGCGGAGCATGTGCCCTTCGAGCGTTTGCTGCGGGAGAGCGATTTTCTAGTGGTTGCCGCACCACTCACCGACCAAACGCGTGAGAAATTCAATGCACAGGCCTTCGAGCAAATGAAACGCAGCGCAGTCTTTGTCAATGTTGCCAGGGGAGGTGAGTGGGTTGTGTCTCGTTAAGGAGATGTGTACCATCTATATTAATAAATGTAGGTCTGGTTAATCAGAGTGATCTGCATGAGGCCTTGATCACTGGTCAAATCTTTGCCGCTGGTCTCGACGTAACCACGCCGGAACCACTGCCCGCCAATGATCCTATCCTGAAGCTACCCAATTGTGGTGTGTACTGATCTAATGATAAACTGTACCAAGTAATATTAACTATGTTTTTGTTTTTGTTTCAGTTGTACTGCCCCATATGGGCACGCAGACAATGAAGACGACTATCGAAATGAGCCTCTTGGCAGCCAACAATATCATCAATGCGATTGATGGCAAGCCCATGATTCGGTCAGCCTACTAAGCTAAAGGTCTTTTGAATTAAATATTATAATATGTAAATAAAACTTAGGCATTTCGTCGTTAATATCGAGGATTACATACACTTGCACCTATATTTTTAGAAGTCCGATTTTGTTGGAGTAAATTTATTTTGCAATGGTTTATTCTAATGTTTATTCACTGACATTCCCATCATTGACCACATGTCTCAGATACATTGTATCCCATTCATCACGCTGCAAGGCCTTCAGATAATGTCGTCGTTCCTCCAAAACACGTTGCAACAGATCCACATCCGTCTGTTCCGACTGATGCTTCTGGGCAATCTCAAGGGCACGTTTCCAGTTGTGCATGCGCAAAGCCAGAGCCACTGCTTGGCCAAATTTGCGATTGTGCAGCAGTATTGTCTCCGCCTCGAGCGTTCTGCCCAGCATTAGTGAATTCTCGGCCATTTGCTCAGCGCTCGAGGGCGACAAGGTCTTCAGGTGCTGCAGATAGCTAACCTTGTCGATCTGCAGGGCAGCCGAATAGGCCTCCTCGCTGAGCTGCAGCTGATGCTTCCTGGTTGCCACGGCGGCCAGTGTGGCCCACAGGCTCGTGTGCTGCGCCTGCCGGCAGATCCTCAACGCCTGCTGCCACTGCCCCTCCTGCAAGGTGCGATGCAGCACCTCGCAGTACACATTGACATTTATTGGCAAGAGGGCGCCGGCACAGCGAAAGGTGATCACAGCATCCTCAAAGCTATCGATGGCCACATGCCTGCCAAACTCACTGAATAAAGGAAGAGATAAATTAAAAAACAAAAAAAATTACAAATTCGTTTAAATAGATGTAGAAAGAGCTTAAAATGTCTCAATTGGTCGTGGCAGGCTTTTTTTTTATCAAAATGTTGAACTTACGCTGTGTCCAGTGTTATCGTAGTCAGGGCAATGATCGTCGGATCGGCGGCACCCTCGCCAGGACAGTACCAAATGCTGTAGCAGGAGTCGTGCACACCCACCAAAATGTTTGTCTCGCTGGCCCACTTGATGGACGTCAGCTGGGTGCCAATCTTGTAGATTTCATCCCCACCATTGGCCGAACGATCTGCGGCGGTGGAGTTACCGCTCAAATTGCGCGTCTCACTGATGTACAGCTCCCGGTTGGTATCGATGAAGGCAACGAACTGATCATCGGCACTCCCAGCCCGACAGGCGGCGATCTCGGCCAGCTGCTGCTTGGCCCGCAACGAGTGCGGCTCATACTGACGCGAAGCACCGGGAATTAGATCGAAAAGATGTAGTAGCGATGTCTCCGAGTTGTCGCGTATGGCGAGCACATCCAGTCCGAGCGAAATGGAGCGCCAGTTGAGCAGTGGCAGCTGCGCCTGTGAGCCCGGATACCGGGGATTGAGATGCAGGCGACCCGTGTAAGTGTACACCCAAATGGAGGAGGCGTCGAGCACCATAAAGTATCTGAAGGTGGGTAGAGAAGTACTGAGAGAATCAGAAAAGTATCAAATACTTTCGAAGAAAAAGCGATTTTGTTACTAAAATTTGAATGTTTATGAATCGTTTTTTCTCAGTGTATGTTGTGGTTGCCCCTGTCTTAACTCACTTTTTGCCAACTTCCATGACGCGGACATCGTTGCGACCATCAATAATTATTGGAGTGTTGACATATTTCTCATTGTAGATGTGCAGCTGGTGGGTGGTGGCCACCACCAAATGACCGTAGCCCAAGGCAAAATTGATGACGCGCTGCGGAAACTCCAGAACATCCCTGGTGCCTGTGCCAATGTCCTGCAGCGCAATGCACTTACGTCCTGTGCTCGTTGCCTTCAAGTTGCGCGATATGAGCTGCTGCTCGACGGCAAAGCCCACAATCAGCTGACCGGTGGAGGTGCCACAGGCGACCTGTGTGCCATCCGTCGACCAGGACAACGTGTAGAAGGACCCAACACTGGGCGCCGTAAAACGAGCGCTGCTATACGACCACTGGCAAAGCAAAAGATTCCACATCTAATGGACTGGGTGACTGGACTATTTAAAGGCAAACTTACACCGGTGCTGTGGCACAGTTTGAGCATGTTGAACGTGCCAACCAGCAGGTAATCCTTTTCCGGATTAAAGGCTACGCTTGTTATCGCATATTCCTCAGCCGCGCTGCTGTACAGATTGGCGCCCTGTGCATCCCAGATCTTAAAGCGAAAGTCCTCACCACCAGACGCTATAATATTCGACTGGGTCGACCAGCTAAGCGATAGAACTAGACCATCATGAGCTCGCCACTGAAATGGAAGATAATTAAGGTCGAAAGCGTACTATCAAATAAAATTTGTAAAATATAATTTCGAATTATGAACGCAATTTTTCGCAGATTTATAGCCGGTAAGAATTATGGAGTCATCAGTTAAAGAATTTGAAAGGAGCACATAAATTTACAAACAACACAAAAGTATTGAAAAATCATTACATTTCCTAATACGATAAAAGCATGTTTAATATATTTAAAAATAATTACATAATTAATTTTGAACTGTTTAAGTAATTTAATTAACTACGAAGCAACTATTCCTTAGCACAAACTCACCCTGATTAGTTTGCTGTTGGCTGCCAATGGCTTGATGGAAATGTGACCGCCCTGGCTGAAGGCAATTGCCGTTGAGCTGGGCGCCCAGCGGGCACAGCGTATCGCCTCATCGCTCTGTATGACTGTGGAACGCAACATGCCGGAACGTGACCAGATCTTGACGACGCCATCCTCTGCTGCCGTCAAAAGTCCAGCGCCATCGGGACTCCAGCGACCCGAGCTAATTGCTGCCGTGTGGGCGGATATGCTGCGCTCCACTCGCGCACTCTTGTTCAATATAATGAAGCGTCCGTCATTGCTGCAGATGAGTAGCGTATCGCTGCCCTTGCCACCGCCACTGCTGCGACCACCCAGCAGCAGCCAGTGCATATCTGTGGGTATGAAGTCATCGGGCAGCTTGGCCACCTCCACTGAATCGCGGCTGACATCGCTCCATTTGTAGATCTGATGATCGTCGCTGTTGAATCGGAGCTTATTTTAAGGTTACGGCGAAAAGTAGAGTTTGTATCTCACTGCACACCTGACAAAATAGATTTCCTCATTGCTGCTCCAGTCCACGCAGCTCAGGGGATAGCTACAGGATTGTGGGCTGCGCTCCTGTGAGGCTTCCGTATTTGTGTTTATCGAACTTCTTTTGCAAATGCGCGTCTTAAGTTTCATTTTCTATTATTTGTGTAGTTTGCTGGTGGCTTCGTTTATGGAAAATTGAATATAGTTTGTTGGCGTTTATGTTGCTATGGAAATTGTTGTTGTTTCTTGTGGCAACGGTTCTAAGACAAGGGTTGCAAATGACAGGTTGACTGTGGTGCATGCATTGGCTAACTAACTGGTGCCGACATTCGCTAATCACATACTTGACCAAACCAACCCAAATTCCATTGACGAAAGCAAGCATGCACGGCTTACATAGTTTTTACGAACTTCTATCTTGATATATTTAATTGCACAATTGTACAACTCTAACTATTTCCTTTCCGTTGCTGTAAGTCGACTTATTTCAGATAAATACGTTCTCAAATTGTTTAGCTGTAACTTGAACAAAGGCACGGAGCACCTTACCCATAGTTAAGTGAGTCCAATTATTTACCTAAGCTGCCGTAACTACATTTTATATCAACTTGAAATAATTGAGATTACTGGCTTGTCATTGTGGCAGCTATTCAATGTTATTTTAGTAATCCAAACGGTGCCAGGCAGAAATGTAAAACGAAAGCGTAAAGATTGTGCGATTGTTTTCAATTTAGGCTAGATGTCAAAATTAAATTTCTGAAAAGTTTCTCTTATTTTTTCTTGGTCGCTTTTGTATGCCTTAAGCAATTTTAGCCTACTTTTAGCATTATAGTTAGTAATTACCCATGCCCACTTAACTGTCCTAACCAAATGACCAATCATTCAACACAAATCCAACTAGGAAGGCCTAAGAAAGTGGTCCTAATCGATTTCCTGGAACCGTATAAAATATAAATATTAGCTGTACTATAATTATTTTCTAATTTGCATGCAGTTGTCAAATCGAAGTGTACTGAAATACTGACCACTAACGAGGCCTCGTTGTCCTGCTAAGCACATTACGCATTCCGCACTTCGCCTCAACCACCCCCAGTTGACGGCGTAAAGACTATCTAAGAATCGGGTTTCTGTGTCTTCCGAAGTTGTGCATTGTCATCCACTCGAGGCGTAGTTTATTGGACTTACTCGAATTGGGGTTGCGTTCGGTGAACCTTCTAGCTAATTTGATGGATTGTTGAAGTAGGTTCTTCGGGGGTTTGAGTTTGTTTGGCTGCTTAACAATTATTTTGTTGCGCATTAACCTGGACTAGACAAGTGCCAATAATAACGGTCGAATATAGGAAAAAAAACTAAACACATATACTAAGTTCTTGCTAGAATAAAAATAAACTATAGTTTATAGATATAAATAAATGCGTACACATCAATTTGGCAGAACTATTAATAGCTTAGTAAAAGTAGACATTTTTCAAAATTCAAATGCTGTTTTCATATTTAAAATCTTCCAAGAATTTGAAACATTTGCTTATATCCAAAAATTATACAAATTTATATGTTTTTTCTCAAGGTTTTCTTTCTACTGTTAATAATGCCCCACCATTTGCTGAGCTCTTTTATTGCTTCAGCTTAATGGATTTGATATGAAACGAAATTCATTAACCGCAGCCATATAACTCATAAGTCAATGTACTCCATATCAGCAGTAGTCAGCGTACTCCCTACTTATGAAATTCCCGTTGCCCCAGCACCATAAAAGCAGAATAATAAAAGACAAATCTAGTTGCAATAGAAAACGCGTAAAATATTTGCAAAAACACAGCCAAGCAGGGATCGATTCACGCTTCCAAGTGGTGTCCTCCTCTCCAGCTGGAAAGTGTCAACATTGCATTTCCTTATCAAAAATCCGCACATGATTAGATGGCGACGATGGCAATGTGGACGTCATAGCCGCAGCAAGTATTCAATTGCCACTAACAACAAACTGAAAAACTGACAAAGCGACAAAGTGACAGATGGACAAAAGGACAGACTGCGACTGTCGTTAAACGTCAATGGTGCAAGAAAACGCAATGGTTTAGTGCACAGTGGAACAATTGCTGGCAAAATGCTTTCATCTAGTTTTGTGGTCTGTCCTATAAGAATGTTTTTAGTTATTTCTACTTATGAACAAGATCTTCTGCGCTGCTAAGACGAATTGTGATTTACAGCATTTGGTGAAGTTCCATATTCTTCCTCATCCACCAACGATGACCTGTCTGATACACAAGGCTAGTTTATATCAATTTTAACCAAAGCCACGAGATCTTAAATATATAAAAGTAAAATATAAAGAAATTAATAATAAGTTTTTATAAACCATAATGTTTACTTAGCTTTTGTTCCACTGTGCGGCAGTTGAAACTGCAAGTGTTTCTTGTGGCAACTATTAGAAGAGCTGTCCATAGACGAGTGCTTAACCTGCTCCTGCACCCAAACCCATCTAAATAACTAACTGCACTATAAAATCCAGCTCCACTTCAACTACTCCATGCGTATCTTCGTTGGCCCCCTGTCCCTGCCCCTCTCCTTCTCCGACTGTTTCAATTTGGTCTTTCAATAAGTGTTTCAATCTGCGTGCGGTTCTCACTTGAAACGTTCATTGAACGATCTCGCTCTCTCTCTCTGTCTCTCTCTCTCTCTCTCTCTCTCTCTTTCTCTCTGGCTAAGTTTGTTTGTGCTTTGTGTTCGTTCGTTTTGTTATTGGTTCGTTTTGTCGCTTGGCTTTCAATTGCTGCTGCTGAATGCGACTTGTGGCGCTTTTTTGTGTTCGGTTTTGGTTCAGTTCGCATTCAGTTTGTCAACGCGTCGCATGCGCGTCTCGTGAGTTAACCGAAATATTTTCGAATTTTGTAATACGAATAAAAAATTAGCATACGAAGGCAGTGCAAAGTGAAAATCTGTGTGGAAATATAAAAATACCGAAAGTATTATTCAACAGCTTAAGCAAGTGCCACAGACAAGGCGACCCATCCACAACAAAAAACAACAAGTTGTTAACCCTTTTTTGCTTGTCATGTCGCCCTATGCCACCTGCATAATACTGCTGGGGTTGCTGTCCCTGGCGCTAAGCCTTAATGCAGGTGGGTGCCCAGATCCTGTGCGTGCACTTGCATGAATGTGCCTGCTAATTAAGTGTGTGCTAACGTTGAGTGGCTCGCTTTAAAACGGGTTCACTGAACCAATGAACCCTCCCGCCCCAAGGGGAAAATACTCATATATTCCTATACAGACAGTCAGTGAATAAAATCAGAAAATTAAAGAAGCTTTATATGTTGATACGTTTTGAATATTTTCCCTTTGTGCCGCTTGGAAAACATCATTCATAAAACTCAATTATGGAGCGATAATCAATCAATTTCCTTGTTGACCCCAATTGATAAGTCTCCGCTAGCATTGTCTGTGTCATTATCAGTGTTATTTGCACGATGCACTCATCTGGACAGCAAAGCAGCCGCTATAATGACTCTTAATACGCTATTGATTGGCTGTCGCCTCACGGGCGTATACTTAACATTGCACATTGTGTGAAGTGCCTGCTGCAGATTACTTCATGATTTATTTTTATTTATGCGCTTGTCGGCTAACGTATTTATTTATACATGAAACACTGGCAGGCCGCGCGCCGTTTGGAAAAATATTTTCTCAGCCTTAAATCTTGAAGAAATTTTCAAGACATAAATATAGCGCATTAAACGGGGCTAACTTGTAGATATGTATAAGCAACTACATCCACACACACAGCTACACACACTATCTACCATACTGTATATGAATGTTCTTTCATTTTCATCACTCTCAAGAAACTGAGCAATAAATGAACTGCAGTTGAAAATTACAGACCTCAATTGATTAAGGCATCATTAATTGAATTGAAATGTGTAAGAAAATACGTTGGCAGCAGCACTTCAAAAGTTGCAAACTCTCTTTGTATCTGAAATGTTTTTACTTCTCAACACGAAAAAATCAATATATTTGTTGAAGAAAAAGTGTCTTCTGTGAAGCATAAGTTTTTGAACAATGAAGTAGTACAAAGAAAGTGTTTTGATATTTAAGTTTTGTTAAATTCAATTTGTAGAATAAGATAAATATATTGGATTGGAATCATTTGCCTTTTTATATGCGTTGCTTGCCACCCACAGTTCTTGCACCGTCTTGTAACTTGTCGACGATGTCGTCATATTTTCTATTTGAAGTTGGTGTGTTTGAATTTGGGAAGTTTTTTTTTGGGCGTTCACCTCAAATTTGGGGCAAATTGTCAGTCAATTTGTTAGTTTGGTGTCCACTCGGACACTTTGGCTTACACACCTCAATAAAAATTGTGGACCCTGGCAGTTTCAGTCTGGCGCACATTCCATTTGCAGCCTTGTTTTTTTTTTGGTTTTGTTTTTGTTTTTGTTTTGTTGATGCCTTCAACTAATTGTTTATATTTCGCGGCACAAATTTCCGAGTTTTCGTAGCCAAGGAAATTGGTGGAATGCGCTTTTTGCATTTAGTTGATCTTCTGAAATGCCAGCCAAAACAAAGTAGTATTTCCAGCCTTGATTTATGTAAATTTTCATAATTAATATAATCGCTGGATATATGTGAGCTTGATTGGTGCTAAACCGAAACTCCACAATTAAGTCAAATCTCTTAGTTGACTAAGCGCGATTATCTTTCATTTGACATGCAAGTCATGTCATTCGCATTTTGAGCAAATTGCTGGAGATACAATCAGAGCAATCATTTTAATGCGAATCAACCCAGCAATCCCTCAAACGCACACCCAAAGCCCCAAAAGCATGACAAAATGTCATCATTTTTAATCCGAATCGTGTAAGTCATTAAAAATTTTCTAGCATTGCGATGGAATCTTTTTATGATATGCTGTAAATAAAAAATGGCTCCAAAATAAGTAATACAAAGTAGTGCACTTTGTGGAACACATGAAAGACCAGATCATTTGGTGTAATTTAGTGCCTTACTTTTAGCAAAAGTAAGTTAGAAACAATAACTAAAAAATACAATGTGCCCAAGTCAACTTGTTCTTCAATTAAAATTGTATGCGTATAAATAAAAGGGAAATGTTCAAAAAGAAATGTTTAAATTAGAGTCAGCTATTTAGAGAATATGCAGGGTGTATTCTAGTTGGTCAGCTACAAGTTCAGCATTCCATCATGATTTGCTTGCGTTTATGAGCGTATTTGTATATTTTCAATGAGTTGGCCACACATTTATGGGTGCGAGTGCATAGCTTTTGGATTAATCCCCATAATATAGTACATTAGATATTCCACTTGAATTTAAAATAACCCTCTGTAAACAACAAAGCCCCGCTCTTTTACTCACAACTATAGCACATTTCCATATAATGCACGTACAATTATATAAGCATTTGGGCCAACTTGGAAACAATTTCAAATACGTTCGACAAATCGTCACAATTGTCGTTGCTGTTTGCAGTTGGCACAGTTGAATGAACTTTGATTGTGTGTCAGTCAATGTGGCCACGTCCATTTCCACAATTCCACTAGTACCCCCCACTTGAGGGGTTCGAAAAACTAAGTGCCCCTCTCAAATATTTAGGGCCACACTCGTAAGTTGCCGATTTTATGGCAAAGATATGGCGCGGCATGTTGGCGACTTTGGCTGTGATTTTCTTTTATTTTTTGTGGCGTTGCCAGATTGCTGATAATCTACACATTTTTACATCTCTTAAGCGCCACGTAACCCCAACAACAGTGCCCGACATAATTCCAAGTAAATCGCAACTGAAATGAATCCAACTAATGCACAAGTTGCATGTGAACTTTAGCAACTGTGTCTTCGAGTGTGTGTCTGTGACTGTGTGTGTGTGTGTGTGTGTGGGAAAGTCACAGCCCAAGTTTTAGTTTATTGTTGCCGACTTTTGCATATGTCGTTAGTCACAGCAATTGGTAGATACAATATTGCAGGGCCTCAAAGTGCATTCAACTTGGCTAATAACATAGGCGTGCCCCATGCACATTTGCCTCTCTGGGCTCAAACAGCGAAAAGGCAAGAAAATTGATAGAAAGTAACTGTAATTTCAGTGAGTTTTCACAGCAGTGTGTTAAATGAGGCGTCGACAATTGTTACGTTATTAAGTAAATGTTGGGTGGGAATTGCGATTGGACTGAAAAATGTGTGGAAAATTGACTAGAATTGCATGGAAAATTATCAACAATTTGAGGCAATTTATTATGTATGCAGCAAGAAAATGATTTGGGGCTCCCCACTCAAAATGTAATTAATATTTGATGCACAATTATTATGCCTAGGAATCGATGAACAACAGTCCAATAGTTTTGGCCAAGTTATGCGAATTAGAAGTCGTTGATGAACATGTCTATGACAAATAATTTATTTTTATTTTATTATTTTATGAACTTTTACTTTTCAAATGGAAACCGCTTTAGAAACCAATGCAACTTATTTGAATCCATTATGCGCAGAGGCATGTGTGTGAGCAGTTCTGGGTCGCTGCTTGGAACTGCCACAACATTTGACATAAACGCGCACAATATCAATTTTCATGTTGCATACAATTACAGTCATTACCATTAGTAAACTGCCACCGCAACTGCGCGCAGTGCTACACGCATATAAACAATTTGGCCAACGATCTGACAATTCAACTGTCAATTAATTTCAATATATTGTAAATGATAATAATTTCTAAGCAATGCAAAACAAACTACGAACTTGGTTTGTCGGTGTTTTTTTTGTTTTGTTTGTTGTCGTTTTTTTTCACATGCGTTATTCAAATGCGCAAAATTGCAATGTTTATGTTTGTTGTTTATGGCCAAATGCAGTTAAGAGGCAATAGAAGACTGCGGCCAAAACACGTTTCGAGTGCGTTAAGCTTGGCACACTTTATAGGCCAACTCGGGCCAGACCAGGCCCATACCGCCGGCTGTTGATGTTTGCTGCTTATCTGAGCTTTCATTTAAACGCACCTCAAAGTGTTGGTTAAGTGCATTTAACCTGAACGTTAACGTTTGACGTTTAAATTGGCCCCGCAAACGGGTTTCGATAGTCGTCATCAACATCCGCTGTCCCGCGTCTCTAAGAAAGCCTCAATGCCAATTTAGAATAGCTGCCTCAGTTTGCTTCCAAATAAAATGTTTAATAATTATTTACACGCTCCTTGGTTAATTCGTGCGCATAAACCATGCGAAAAGCCGAAAGTTTTGACACTTTTATAAGGCAGTTTTCCAATCGACTGTCCCATAAATAACTCAGCCAAAAGGCTCCCGTGTCTAATTAATATCAGCAGCAACATTTTTCAAAAGCCACCGCCAACGGGCCAAACTACAAATCGCAGCAGGCAACTCAGCCAGCCACCTCACTCATGGCCCATTATTTATGCAAGTGCAGATCAGAAACATCGCCAGATTGTATTATAGCCCCCCATAACTACTCACTTACTTTACGATTATCTCATGCACATAATTCCAAGTTCAGTATTGGCATTTCAATTAGCTTCTACCCAAATGGACCTGCAAATTCCACATTGTTCCATAATCAGTACGTGGTACGTGACTTGAGTGGAATAGTTTCGTCTCCAATGAGTCGCACTGCACTCAATTTACTTTCTTAGAACTTAGATTGGAATATTCAAAATAGTGTTTTTCAATTTATCATTTATAGTTTTTGCTGCATTTCTATGCATATTGAACCTCTATGAAAATATATAGTTGAAGAGCTTTTTGATTTTGAATTGTTGCCAATGATGCCAATGTTAACAGGCCGCAAGAAGTCAACCGATCTTGGATTATTATACCTTTGGAGAATTATAGAATGTTTATTCACCAATATCATCAATAGTCGAATCGACAATTTGACATACCTTATTCCCACAACAGAATATACTCGTTATGTTTTACAGATATTAATTCCATATCTTTCGCTTTCAGCCACTGGTGTTCTACGCTGCTGGCGCTGCTCCACAGATGTCTCGAACGGCGAGTTCTGCAACGATCCCTTCCAGCCGGACAGCATCTCCGAGCAGCAGCGCTACTGGAGCTATGTGAACTGCACTTATTCCGTGGGTGTCAAATCGGTGAATGCGCGGCCCGTCTGCAAGAAACTGGTGCAGGAAGGTAAGCAACAAAACCACAGACCGACCACCAACAGCAACAAAAAAAAAAAACAAAAAACAAAAAAACACAATTCACCCATAGACCACAGAGATCTGAGATAGGCAATTATTCAGCTATGCCCGTTGGACTGTCAATGTGCATTGTTGTTGTGAGTGGGGAGACCCACCGGTGGCACACAAACACCCGCGTGACTGCCGCCTGTTGTTGGCTGCCACAAAGCGTCAAACAAGATTGAGATTTATTGGCCTGACAAAAGTCGGTAACAAGTGCAACATACAAATCCACAGAGGCAACCGCAACAATTCCTAAAGCGAGCGCTGCAGTTGGGCGTAGATGCTGGCGAGGAGGCGTGGCTGGTGCAACAGCACACACAAGTGGCGGCGACACTTGGCCTCAGACGGGGCAGGCAAGTTCCATGCGCCGCTAATTTTCAGCAAATTTATGTGCCGAGTACACAAACTAAGAGAGAGAGAGAGAGAGAGAGACAGAGGGAGAGAGAGATAGAGAGAGAGAGAGAGAGAGAGAGAGAGGGAGATAAAACGATCGGCGACACATGCGGCGCATGAGTGATATTCGTGTTGCAGTCGTCGATCTTTGGCTCTGGTATTTTTCGCTTTTTATTGTTCAGCTGGCGACTAGTGAGAATTGAAGCGCTTGTTGCCATTTGCATTTGACAAGCACAAACAGCAACAGCAACTGCAACAACAACAAACAGACAAAAGTTCACATAAAAAAGCGAGCAAAATGTGATTTTGTACGCTGGTCAATTTGCCAAACGTTGCGTATCGTTGCATTTTTATCTAGCTTTGATATTCGTGGACAGTTTTCGCTGTTATTTTCCATGCCAGCAGTCGCGCTAGCAGATTCATTTATTTAATGCCCTTTATTTCACAGTTTTGTGTCAAGTGGGTCAACAAAACAAACGTTGTTTAATGCCATAAATAATGAACAATGGACATTTTGCAGGTAAAGACTACTGTTCCAGTTATCACACAGTGGAGCTTCCTTAGACTGGTTTAAACTGTTGCAGAAGCTTCTTCGCATTTCTTACATCGAGCCTTGAATTTTCATGCTCAATGGCAAATAATAATTGGCTAATTAAAGGCGTACCAAACGGCGTCAAATTCATTTGTAATCTTATCGATTGGCATATGATTAAGTGCCGGCTTATGCGAGCAGCATTTAGCTAATTTCTTACGGCCAATTAATGAACACCATTAAATATTTGCAATCAACCGTCTACAAATTGGCTCTGCGAATATTTGCAAAGCTTTGCGGCTGGCAATTAAAATTGCAAACTGCAAATCACAACTGAGACTCCGTTTGTGAGTCTCCAAATGAGCAGCGGCCAGAGTCGAGTACATAATATCCGAATAAACTAAGCTGGTAAAGCAGACAAAAAAATATATATATACATATATATATATATAAATTAATTAAGTTGTTGCACAGCGTGAAGCGCTCAATTACGGCAATGAGAGCTGCAGAGTGACAGAGACAGAGACACAAACATAGACTGAGACTGAGACTCAGACTCAGAATGAGACTCAGACAGAGGCAAAATGCTAGCCAAACGTCTGAGAAAAATGCAACTAGGCGATGCTGCTGTGGCTGCTGCTGCTGTTGCTGGTCAATTTATATGCCGTTAAATTAATTGCTTATGAAGTTTGGGCCGACGAGTGGCTGAGCTTTTGGCAAATGTCAAATTAAAAATGTATTCCATAATTCCATAAAACTAGCAGTCAAGCCAAGCAATTAGCTATTACCATTAAGTTCGTGTGTGTGTGTGTGTGTGTGCGTGTGTGTGTGTGTCGGTGTGCGTTGCATTTTAGTTGTCACTGTGCGTCACTGGGCAAATATTTTGCAACTTGTTGCATTTTGGCTGCCCGAAAAGTTGTCGTCGATTTTTTGCCTTTTTTTGACCAATTGCGTTGGTTTCTTATTTATATTTTTATTTTTTATTTTTTTTGCTGCTCTCTCGATTTTGTTACTGTGAAAAATGCTGCCAACCACAATTTCGACCAATAAATAATTAAATTAATTAGAATTTAAATTTATGACACAATGCAACATTTCCAACTTGGTTTCAACCCGCACACGCGTCGTTTATGCAATTTTCAAAGTTTTTTCTTTTTTGTTGTGTTTTTTTTTCTTTCAGTTTTTCGGCAATTTTCTTTGGGCTCTGCAGCTGGAAACTGCATTCTGTGTGCCTTGTTTGATGCAGTGGCCGTGATAAGGCGACAATTGTCAACAATTTTATTAGAGACTTGTACTCTATCTGTCTGTGTACTCTGCACTCCCCATTTGCCACCACCCCTCCCCGGCCTCTATCTCTCGCTCACGCACTGGTTTTACCGTCTCGCTCGCACTTAGTCTTAGCGGCTGCTTCTTGGAGCCAATCACAAAAATGGTCAACGCGCACCTTTTTGGGCCGCATTTAAAGTTTTATTTCATTTTATTGCGATTTATTTTTGCTTGATTTTTGTTTTATATCGTTTTTCCTTTTTGTTTAAATTTTCATCTGTGTTTGTCTCTCTTGTGGTTTTGCAGTGTTCTGTTTGCGAAACACACACACGCAATGAGAAAACGCAATTTGTTGTGAATTTTTTCTGGTTTTCGTTTGCCGTTTCGCTGATTGCAAATTGTCTCGTTTTGCCGAGTCTTGCGTTCGTTTTGGCAGTGTATGTTGCAGCCAGCTCTCGACATAGTCGCAAGCCTTATTTTCAGCTTATGCGTTTTTGCTGAGCGTCATGGCCTAGCCTAGCCTAGCCTGGCCAGGCCGGGCCTAGTCGGATCCAACCCAGCCTGGCCGGGCAAACGGTTGTTCAGGTTGCATGCGTTGCGTGCGGAAAGCCTTGAACCCATTTTGGCCAGTGGCCCGCTTGCTTTTGAATTAGTTTTAGTTTGAATTCGCTGGCAACTTAATACTTATGCGACTTAAGTAAAATTTAATTAGCTTTCGCATAATTCCTACAGCGAGGGAAATCTTTAGAAAACTTACAGTTTTAGCAGTGGAATTGAACAAAGCTAATTCAGCTGTTAAAAAGACTTAAATAATTTGTGAAAATAATAAAAAATTTATTCGAGAAGACAATCTTCAGATACAATTGAGTATTTAGAAAAATACAGTCAAATTAATTGTATTTACCAATTAAGAAGCTTCGGAAAACATGTTGAAATATTATGTTAAATCAATCAAATCTTATTCACAGCTGGTTGCCGCCAGTATGCATAGAACAAGGCCTTCGTACTGAGATCAGCTGCAATACTTTTGTAACAATCATTGAGCCACAAACTTAACTCGTAAACTCAAAGTACAACATTCAACTCTCGAACATTTGGTTACTAATAATTTATTTTAAAACCTAACCAATTGCATCACAGCTTGGCTATTTGGCAGACAGCCATTAGCCAGCACCTGATCGACGATTTGGACGACATTTGAAATGACATTTTTGAGATAAGTCAACGCAAGGCGAAAAACAGAATATGGAAACGTGAAGCCCACGCAAATAGCGAGCCACATAAATTATATTTAATGCACAGCGTTTTTTTGTTTTTATTTTTTTGTCTTCATTTCGCAACGAACACTTTAATTAAAATTGCTGCGAACAAGTATTTTAAAGTTTATTTCGACTCTCGTTTCATTGCAGTCTACGGCAAGCAAGTGATTTCACGCTCGTGCTTCTACGAGGATGTGGATGACCCGGCAGACAAGTGCGCAATGGACACAACCTCGTCCTACATCAAGACCGTTTATTGCCGCACGTGCACCACCGATGGCTGCAACTCGGCTGGAGGACTCGCCGGTTGGATGGGACTGCTGGTGCTGCCACTGCTTGCCGCTCTGAGGCAGCTATGCAAATGAGCCAATGAGTGGAAAATTCAGTCGTGGGTGGAGACTACACTTAATTGCATCATGCAAATGAAAAACTGAATACTGAATTTAAAAGTTGAGAGTCCTTCAAGCTAAAATACATACTTACAAAACAACCAATTCTTTTTTCGCCTAGTTAAGTCGCCTTATTTTAACTTATTTGTTCAAGTCGCTTAGACAATTTGCCTGGCCTGCGAAATTTTCTAATACAAATTCACAACAGATGCACAAAATATCAGCACACAAAAACTCGCGTCACTCATCGCTATCTATATATATAAATATATATACCATAAAATTACCATATAGACAGACTATCTGAACTGTAAATGTTATGTAGTTGCAGAGCAGTCAATGCTTTCCACTTGGTCAGATCACAGAGTCAAACGATTGTATTCTAATTACATATTAATTGATTATCACATTTAATTAATTCATACACACACACACACACACACTCACACATATATAAACTTAAAATATTGACCTTTGAAATATTGTATTACTTATTTTAAGTGTAATTAAAGCACTTTTCTATGGTGTCTTACAAATAAATTGATTAGATGGTACAAACATTCGAAAACAAATTTGTTTTTACTATTTTACTGCAAACAAAATTTCATCATAATAATAATAAAACTTGTTTTTATTGTATTGATAACAATTAAATTATATTCCAATTATATTTCACATTTAATTGGATTCAAACGCCTTAACTTGTTCCGTATAAGGGGACCCTTTAAGATAAATAATTATTTTTTTTCCTTACAATTTCTTGTCCAAGTCCCGGTTTCTTCTGCCCAGCCCACGTAACCTTAAATTATTTAATTTCAAAAGCAAATCAAGAGTAATTGTCTCACATCATTGCGCTTGACATTGTGCAAGCTACAAAGATACAAGATATAAAATTGGATGCTCAATTCTTGCCCCGTTTCTTTCCTGATGTGTCATTTAATGTGGTTCAGCACTCGGCATCGGAGCGGAAATGAGTTCAGCTCTGAGTCCGCCCACATTTAAGAGTTGTTTAGTTAATTGCCAACCACGCAAACATGTCAATGCCAGCGCTGACATTTGACCCGAGCCAATTGAGTTTCTGATTTGTGTGAAACATCTTCAGGTTTGGCATTGTTGTGGGAGTTCCTGCGAGCACCGCCCTGTGGCGTGTGTATTTTATTATATTTAATTAAAAGCGCATAACAAGAAAAACAAGCATAAATATAATTTGTTGCACACACAGAAACTCGAAAACTGTCAGGCTAAAACATTTAATTACACAAGATGAAATAATCTACATGAGAGGAGTCGATTGGGAAATATCCGCCACTGCTTGGACTAAGATAAAGTATCTTATCTAATAGGAAGGAAGTAAAGCTCAAAAAACATTAAATTCGTGTAACATTCGAAAACACACAAAGCATCTCTGCTGAGTGTCTCATATTAGACATTATTTCTGCATATTGCACATTTTAAGATAACTCATTGAAACCCCTTTTTTACATTTTTTGTATGCGTGGCATAAAAAGACAAAAAAAAATGGGTGGCAACTAAGCCAGAAAAACGTTTTGGCCATTTAAATTTGTCGCACGGTTTGAATAAGATTTTTATTATTATTTGTGCTTTTTTGTAAATACGTCCATGCAATGTATGCATTTTTTTAAAGCTTTTTTATGACGTGTCCAGCGAAAATGTCGTACAGCTTATGCAATAAAACTGACCATTTATCATGGAGGGGGCATGGAAAAAATTGTAAATCGACATTGTTTAGCGTTTGAGCTGGCTACAAATGTTACGCATACGCCCCAATGGCCCCAGGCTGGCTGTCAATGGACCCCACGATCGACTGGTCGACTAGCTGGCTGGCTAGCTGGCTGGCTGGCTCTTTGTAAGCCTAGAAGTCTAAACCTGCCGCCGTGCTTGAGTTTATGATGTGATTTGACTTTTTATTGCTGCGGCTTAGGCTTCGACTTAACCTCCTAATCCGCTTCAAGCATTACATTTGCAATTTAGTTGTTGTTGTTGTTGTTGCTGCTGCTGGCCAGGCCCAGCTCAACGCGACTCAACTCGACGCGACTTGACTCGACTTGGCTCACTCCGCCAATCAACTCCAAGTGCGGCGATGGCGTCGCTCTTGATCGTTGTTTAATTTGGTGTGCGTGCAGCTCAAACGCAACTCGACGAGTCACATTTTTCACGCTTTGTCAAGTGTTTTTGGGTGCAGGAGGAGTCAGTCGGCTACTGCTGGCTAATGCTGCAGCTTAATGTCAACATTTGCATATGAAATCATATATTTGCTGGCTGTGCCAGAGACTTGAACACCAATTTTGGCAAAAGAGTTGCCCAATTTGGCCACATACTGCTCACAGTTCAAGTCGCATGGGTCAAAATGTGTGCGTGGCTGCAAAATGAATC
This sequence comes from Drosophila picticornis, assembly GCA_035043845.1. Classification (NCBI taxonomy): domain Eukaryota; kingdom Metazoa; phylum Arthropoda; class Insecta; order Diptera; family Drosophilidae; genus Drosophila; species Drosophila picticornis. The sequence goes on from JAWNMR010000491.1 coordinate 12,150,259, forward strand.
ACAAACTGATGCGTTGATTCATTGCATTAGCTGACATAAATAATTTATTTATAATCTATATGCATATGTCACAAAATTACAGCAGGCTCATAAATATAGCAATCAGTGAAAAAAGTATGAATTTAATAAAATAAGTAATAATTCTTTTCATGAAATTGGGAAAATTATTATGTTATTTTCTGTATTGAGCATAATGTTGTATCTTAACGAAGCACAGCCAACGAACAATACATTTTATTTGCTTCAATCGAAATAAAATTAAATAATTCTTTATTAATTTAAATTATTCAAATTATAATGTATTTAATATAATAAAAGTAAAGTCATATGACACGATTTGGTATTTAATGTGATGTATTTGCTAGCTTATTGTTAAATTTTATAACAATTTTTATATTTTCTCAATATTTCAATGAAATAAACATAATATCTTTAAATATAAGCTTAGACCTGCAATAACGGTTTTTGCATAAGTCAAAACATAAACGAAACTAACTTAGGCGAAAGCTTTAGTCCTCAACTTAGCCAGGTTTCGCACCACTTTTAAGTTGACCAATCCAATTTGTGAGGCGGTGTGGTGAAATTTCAAGTTCAAAAGTTTGGCAAGCAATCAAAATTTCTGAAGGAAATTTCATTGGCAAAAAACTTATTGAATAGTTTTAAACTTTATTAAAAATGAATTTGTAGAATTGCATAATTATAGAATTCTTTCCGAATTTACAATCATAAAAATTCAGAAATAGCTTTTATGAAGGACTTCATGAATATTTTCATTAGTTTAATATTTGGCGAACAAAATCACACTTTTAAATATTTGACTCGGCTAGTTTAGATGGCGGCAGCATGGGGCATCCCCAGGCAACGTCATCATTACTCTGCGACACAGACGGAGCAACCTTGCTGCCGCAGTCGACGCTGCCGCTGGCGTTGACGTTGACGCTGACGTCAACGCTCACTGTGGCAGTGTGGCAGCATAGCCTGCGGCTCGCTGGGCCCGCACAGTCGTTAGTGAGTCGAGCAACCGTTTGCATCGCGAGCCGTTTTCAAAATACTATATAAGCGCATTAGCAAAGAGTTGGGAAGCCACACAAAGGATATACAAAAGGAATCCGATAGCCCGTCTTGTGTCTTGTTTACCGAGAAGCCGGCGCCACAGTGTCGCCAACCCGTCTACCTTCCTGTCTTGTAGAGATTTTTTGTAGATAGCATTCTCAGCGCGAAACCTAAAACTACTTCAAACTATGTCGGCGCCCATTAAATTTATTATTGCTGGCTTTTGCCTGCTGGCGACCGCCTACAACATCAGCGGTGAGTTAATAGTCGATCGTCGTTGCACGTGGCTTGAGTGCATTCATAAACACAAAAAAAAAATATTCAATTTGTTATTAATTTTGTGCCAGTTTCGTTTTGTGGCTTGTTTACGTGTAATTACATCTGGGCCGGCAAGGTCAGTTTTAGTTCATTTTGGGTGTTCTTCATCATCATTCCCATAGTGAAAAGTTAGCTCTCAGGTGCGTTTCTTCGTTCACTTCAATGAATGAAACGCTTCAATTAGATTTTGAGTTTGTTTATATGTATTTTTGTGTTTTCCTTTGCTTACTTTTTATTTTGTGGCAAATTTTTACGATTTTTTGAGGTGTTTATAATAGATGAACCAATCTTTAAAATAGACTCCCGACAATAGATTTTAATAACTCAACTGAAAGCCATTTAAATAATTTCACACTTGCTAAATAACATGCAGTTTAATTTTCTCCGGACTTAACATCAAAATTACTGTCTATCTTTTTTTCATTTTCAAATTGATTACTTTTAGACAAGACAGAAAGATATTAAGCAAATAATAACAATTGAATGTCAGAGAAAGCTGTTTCAAATGTTTTCGCACCTAACACGAATAATTCATAATATTTAAAATTTATTTCTGTTTTATGGTATACAGTAAATCGTAAACAAATTGCTTCAAATTGGAAGAGCAGTCGATCTTTCAATGTTTGAAGATGCGCAACATTTTACATTTTACGCGTTGTGTGAGCTCAATTCCTATTTCTGATTAATTTTGGCTATTTTATGACAGAGACAAAATTCGAATTTCAAGAAAAGTGCGAATTTGAAGGGGTACTGAATGATTAATTACAGCATATCTTACTTAAACTGAGATACGATTTAAAATTTTTATAGAAATTCTGATATTTAACTACGTCTTTTAAGTCAACAAAAGGGCTTGGCAATCTTTCAGCTGAGCACAGAAAGTATTTCTTTACAGTCACGCAAACACTTTGTAGGTCAGTATACACAAATTTTGCGCACTTTTTACACACATGTGTGTGTATGTGTAAAATGTGTATGTATGTGTTACTGCATGGCGGCATTTCTGTGATTTTCACGCTGTTCAATGATTGGCATGGAAAGGAAATTGGAATGCATATTGTGTATATTTGTTGGTTTATTTAACTTACAAATATATTTGCCAAGCTATTTGCTTTTATTCATGCACATGCAAATATGCCGTGCGAAATGCATATCCATGCAGCCAATAAAAGTTAAGATAAATGAAGTAATCAGTTTATTTAAATTCGCTATAATTGTACATTAATTGGCTGATGAAGTGTGCAACAAATTGTAATTAATTCAAATTGAGGCTGTTTTGAAAATTGAATTTAGCGGATGTTGCAAATCCTTATTTTATTACTTATTCAACTTGTTAACTCCGTAGATGAATTTGTGTTTGTCCTGTAATTATCTAATTGGCTTGAATTCAATCGGAACCCCACTGCGCATCAGCTGGAAACAGTGCGCATGTCAAACTGGCGCCGGAACGTCGTCTGCTCCAGTTTCCAGCAGCGTCTAGCAAAACTCTTCTCAACTGTACTCTCGGTATCCAGCACAGATTTCCATCCCACTCCTCTCTCAGCTGGAGGCATGGAAACTATGTCACAGACCAAACTTGTTTTGTGTGTGTGTGGGGGGGTAGTTTGAGATTGTGTCGAATTCCTTGGCATGAATTGCGTAATTTGTGGACAACTGATAATGAGGAGGCGTTGCTCGGCTTGTTGTCATTTGAAATGAGCTGCCAAACAGGATGTGCAGATTGAACACGCTTCACAGGACACTTGCCCCCACCCTGTTCACTACCACGCTACCCAGCAACGTTTGATACGCATTGTCCTGGGGGTTTCTTAATTGCAGGCGACAACAAACTTCCGATGCGTATCAAATTATGCCATGAATACATTTCGCTTGACAGCATATTTATTTATTTATCTTTTTTGGTTGTGGTAAGAGCGGAAGCCTTTTCCACTGTATGTTGCAATTTTCGAGATAGGGGTTGCAAAAGCCCATGAATCAGATAAAAAATTTGCTTGTAGAGTAAGAAACTTCCTTGATTTTTTCAATTGCAACGATTCGATTATTCAATGCCAAAGTTCAAGTATAAGTTTAGTCGACCAACGAAATACCCTTAAAACTTGAATAACCTTTTTATATACATATATAAAAACCCTTTAGCCAAAGTGGCTTATTCTGTCCCTCTCAGTCTGCATAATCTCACTAAATAAATTAATTTTATCAGTGATGCTCCCAAAATATATTTTAAAGTCTAGTTACTTTTCTACTTAAAATATCAATTTGTACACTGCTATTTTGTCTAATTGTAGAGCACGGAAATTTTGAAAATGCCCGTGCTTTGCAATTGAGGTAAAACAATCAATTACTCGCACCATAAGAACGACTCTACCTGAGTAGTTAGCCGGCAAACTGTCCAGGCTAGTGGCATGAACGTGGGCGTCTGGCTTAAAGGGGCAGACCACAGCACACCACAGCAGTAATAGTAACACCTCCTTGTACATGTGCCACTGTTGTCTTGTTGGCCGACAGTCGAAGGTCGCGCAAGTGACGTTCAAATTGCCCATAAATTCCGGAAGTCGGGCAACAATTCATAATATTGTAATTTAATATACTTACAATTTTTCAAAATGAAATGCAAATGTTTTCACAGTCAATATTTGACACCTCAAACCAAGCCAAGCTTTTCAGCAGCTGGGTCCGGTTGCTGCCTTGACGCGTGTCAAGGTCCCAAACTTAATAACAACAATAAAAAGAACTCTGCTCGTTTGCTATAGATTTACGGCGAGTGACTTTTAAAAGAAATCCAAACATGTATGGAAATTGCCTTTTGTAGGTCCCTCCCCTTAGCCCTTAACCCTTATCCTAACCCATTTTCCTTCGCTGACCACGTTGCTTTAGACATGCAAAAACTTAGAGGCCAAAAACCATCTAGATCGTCAGCGCTGTCCGAACAAAAGCAAATCACGCATATCTAAGTGGGAGGAAAATGTTAAATAAATGGATTTGCATGTTTGTTTTGACCAGCAGTATTTTCCTAGGGACTGTCGATTTCATTTCGGCCCTCCTAACGGTAAGCGGCTTAACGAATTTTTAATTTTATACAAATGAGTTCCAAAAATACTTTTATTCTCAGTGTGTGCCATTTAACATATTCGTTAATCAATGTTTACCAAAAATCCATTTTAATTTAAAACAAATTATGTAGAAAACATAAATAAACACAGCACAAAACAAGAAAGAAAGTGATCATAGTAAGTTGGGCAAATCAATCAGCACGAAATGGTGAGGAAATAGTGCTGAATATTTTTTCGTTAAAATCCGCATTCAACAAAAATGTGCCACATCATTTTGTAATTTTTCTTGTTTGAGTAAATAAATAAATTTCTCTATTATTTGGATTATTTTTTGTTATTCGTGAAAATGATGTATTTTTTAACTGTGGTTCATCCCGTACTATTCTTGAATGCTATCACGTTTGCAACTCAAACAGTTTTTAGTGCTCTGCCAAATGACGACACGTCCACGCTGTGCAGACAGCAACTAAATCTCGCGTTTTTTCAACTACGACTTCGTTGTGTGTACGTAATAAAAAATTAATGAAGGCGCCTCTTTGACTCGCTACGCACAATTCACTGTCTGCTACGCTGGTGGCTGAATCAATAAGAAACGGGGGTTGGTCCAAATTTTGTGAGTGGGGGGCACATAAAGTCAGCTTGGATTGTTTTTGGCAATGAACATGATGATGTCAACATTTTACAAATGCATGGATGGGTTGATGGGTTGAATTCGCATAAAGTAACTGTTGGCGAATGTCAATTCAGGTCAGACCATTAAGGTCGTGTAGTAAACTAAATAATCTAATGATTATCCTTGCTTGCGCTCACAGCACTTGAGCATCAGCATTTGCAGTGCTGGCACTGCAGCTCGGACACCATTGGGGCGGAGGACTTCTGCGATGTGACCTTCCAGGAGGACAATATACCCACGGAGCTGATAAAGGAGCGTAACATAAACCTGCAGCGCACATGCAACAGCACCATCAACTCGGATCACGAGCGTCCTGTTTGCCGCAAAACCGTTGAGGAATGTAAGTAAATTGAGGATAGTTTTAAATGAGTTTACTTATGAGCTGACTTTTACTTACCAACAGATAATGGCAAGATTATAACTAAACGCTTTTGCTACTACACCAACAAGTCAGATCCGGTGGATCTGTGCAATGTGACCAGCCCCGAAAAGAATGTGCGTCGAATATTCTGCGAGGATTGCGTCACAGATCGCTGCAATGGCGCTGCTCGTCTTGTCGCCATATTGGCAGCCATTTTGCTGCCCGCTCTGGCCGTGGCCCAGCAGTTGTCCAACTAGGCGACAACCAAGCTACAATTGTATCTCTATTTTAGTTGGAACGTGATATTTTGTTTAGCCCCGTTTGCTAAGCCAACTGCTGATTAACATTTAAATTTTACTTAGTTTAGTTGTAGTCATACTTCTTCGTAGTTCTTTTAATTTAAGACCTAAGTTTAAACTCTATTTATAAACATAATTTTAAATTCATTTTAGATTTTGCTTAAATAATTTTAAATAAAATAATAAACAAATCTGATAAACAAATTAGTCAACAAGCTTTGCTTAACAACAATATGAGCAAACAAACAGCACAGCAGCTATTTATTGTTCTATAATAATACAAATACCATAAATAATAATAATGTAAACAACAAAACTTTTAATGTACAAGTCAAACACCGCATGCATTCTTCAATGTATTTATCACAGTTGTATAAACCAAACACACACCTAATAAAGTTCATTATCTATGTGAAAGTTGCTGAATATTTCTTATTTGTACGATCTACATATATAAATCTATATATATATATATATATATATATTGATACGGGCTTGCTTAAAAGAATTTAAATTTCAGTGCATTATGTCAACTTCTGATGAGGTTAAAAATATATCACTTAATTTGTTAAAATGAGTTTGCTTAGATTGCTCAGTTCATATAATGTAATTTTTGGCCTTGTAGTGTCCTTCAGATATTACCTATTATTTTGCAGTTTCTCGCAAAGTCTTTAGTTCAGGTAAAATTGTTAAATCTACAATGAAATAGGTGTCTTTAGTTAGAACAGAAGTTGTATCCTTGTGCATCACTTTACCAAATTTCTCAGATATTTTCCCGTTCTCGCCAGTAAGTTTTGATAGTTAATTACCTTATCTCACTAAGTCGAACACATCTTTATGTTAATTAAGCGACCTACTTAATTTACAAGCAATTCACTTCGACCTCATTTCGTGCCTGTCACTTTGTTGTGTCTCAATCGGTGCTCTCGATCTTAGTCCCTTTGTCACTTGTCAACGCTGTGCTGGCGATATCTTATTTAATCTATGCAAATGGCAATTCCCCGCTATTGCAAACAGCTGGCACTTCAATTTATTTAGATTTTAAGATTAAGCTCGCCTACGAAGCTTACATACCTAAAGCAATCACATAAATTTTCTAATCATATTATTTCAAAATAGCTAACGTTGTTATTCTTACATCAACTCATTTCCGTTCGCTATTCAAATGAAATTTTTACAAGTCTTAGGGTTCTTGGATGGCTCCAATATCCTTGAACGCCGCTTATATCACCACATTCTTCAAAAATTTGTAAGGATTTTGGCGAACTATTACAATATATATTGTTTATTTGATTTTAACCATAGCTCGGCAAATTTTCAAAGGATCTCAAATCTAACACCATTTAGGGCTCAAATTGAAATGTTTATCGACTGGCGTCACTTAGTCACTTTTTGCAGTTTTGTTCAATGAACCAAACCAATTCTAAAAAAATTCTAATTTTGAAATTGGATCGTTTTTGACGAAGATATATCGCGGTATGTCTTTGATCACAAAGAATTCTTTTGCTGTCTACCCGAATAAAGTGATAGAAGTCCTTCAAACTGACAAACAAATATAATTGCTTTAATAATACTAATTTGCTCATAGTTCGTGCATATTTTTCCGAATCCTGGGCTTTCCCAGTCTGTTTTGAAAATCTGTATGCGGGAATCGTAAGTTTTCTGATTGACTATGTGCCCCTAAAAGTATGAAGCGTTTTTTGTTGCTTGGGCCTAATTTAGTCAATGCAGCCATACAAATGCCATCTTATACAACAACCAACAGCAATTTCGATAAAGTTATCATGTTTCACACCCAAAAGAAGAAGAACTCGTTTTTGGTAATAAAGTGAATTTTTATTTGTATATTGCAAAATCAGTAAAAACTTTATATATACCAGATATCTAAGGCTGAATTACTTAAGTGAAATACTTACAAGATTTATAACTGTTAGTTATCTGATATCTGAGCTTAACACTCAATATTACAACTAAAGCTACAGAAACTTCGCAAAGGTGGGTGGTGCTTGCTACTCGAAAGTCCTGCAATAAGTAGAACACACATGTTTAGCTCATATTATGATCCTTTGTAATTAGCGTGTGTCTTGAATTGTATTTCGCGCAGTGTACTTAAAGCTTTTTGAGGTATGGATTTTTGAGAAATATATGTATCGCTGCTCCACATTATTGCTTGAGGGCATGTCCTTGATTGCTAAGGTCGCTAAGTCCAAGGCTAATCCAATTAGGCAACAATTGGCAATCTCAATAAGCCCTAAGCTGACCTCATTTCAAATTCATCCAACGGCTTCCTTCGTTCCCCTCAATCTCCAGCTATGAAGCAATTGATACCCACTGTGTCAGCCTGTGGACAGCTTTTCACATCTAATTAAATCTGTGAGAATGGCGGCTCTGTCCCCCATGGCTTATTATCAAACCGTAGCAAGACAGAGAGTGCCTCATTAAGTGTTTCTAATAACTTCTCTATTTATATATATTTATATAAGTTTAGATTAATGCTCCATACTTTTAGGTGATACTCATTGTTAGGTGATAATTCAGTGGGCTTCACTCAATCGCACTGTAAGGATTTGTATAGCTCAAAGAATATTTGTTAATTCCAAAAGGTGTTAATAATATGTTGACAATGTTTTTTTGCCAGCCATACGCTAATGAGTTGAAAACTAATATGAATCATTCCATAAAATAAACTCAACACAAGTCTTCATAGCTTATATTCTCTGACAAATGATTTAAGCTATCAGGCATCGATCTAAAACATTTTAGTAGTAAATCTCTAGAAAAACATACTAATAGCTTCATTAAGCACTGCGAATAAAATTTCACAATATTTTTATTTAGCATAAAAATTATATTCTGTATGTTATGCAGTGAGATTCTAGTGCATTGTTTAAATAAATACATATTTAAATATGAAACAACAAATAATTTTCTGAATTTTAACATATTCTCTTAACATTTAGTTGACATTTTGATTGTGTAAGTAGTCTAATTTTTTCTCTTAGTGTATGAGAAGACGACAGCCTAAAAACTTGAGAACAAAAACCTGTTTAGCAATTATTCTAAGCAACTGTTTATAGCAGTTACACAAGACTATAATTTTCACTCGATTTAAAACTTGACGAAGGCAGAGTAGTTGTTGTTGAGTTAATCGTTACAAAACACTAATTTGTGGTAAAAAAAAAGAATTTAGATGTTTAGTGTTATTTTAGTATATGACTAAAACACTCCAATACCGAAATTCTAATTCAAAACAATGGCGCAGCGCAATCCGGTTTAACCGTTTTTTATAAAATCTCATTGTATCCACTCAAAACAAAACCGAACTCGGAGCGAGCAGCGCAGTCGCCGTTGTGCTCAGCGCACTGACTGAGTGAAATGCGAATGGGGGGTGGTAGCTGTTTGTTTAGCCAGACGTCGACGTCTGAACGGGGCAGCAAAATCGTGAACTTGTCAGACGTGCAGCAGACATTGTCAGCGGTGGTTGAGAGTTGTGCATTCAGAAAATTTTCCAAAGTCAAATAGAAAACAGTTTTTCAAAAATGGTGTCTGCCGTGAAATGTGGTTTGGCCATGGCCGTTATGATTAGCTTGGCTTGTTCAGGTGTGTAGTATTTTTGTTTGGTTTTTTTTTTTGTGTACCTTCCCATAAGCAATTGAAAGATAATAATTTGAAACAAACTAACGTTTTTGAATGATTTGCAGCCTATGCCATCAAGTGCTACCAATGCGAGTCGCTAACAACACCAAAATGCGGGCTCAAATTTGAGGAAGATGATACCCTTTTGATGGATTGCGCCAGAATCGGACCACCGCGTTATCTTCAGAACTTCTTCCCGCTACGCAATGCCACAGGCTGCATGAAGAAGACACTCGAGTCGGGTAAGTTCTTAAATCACACATTTTTACTAACGACTTATCGGCAATCTGTAGCATTCATTAAATGCTGCTCTCATGCGAGCAATTCGACTCGCATTATGCTACGACAATGATGTCATTTTATGGGTTTACATAGCTAAAAACGTTTTTTTTTCGGCTTCTGGTTATTTTGCGCAGTTGCTGGATATGCATATTTGTGGCCATTGTCGCGTTTTCGTGCAGCTTCGTAAGATTTTGAGATTAATGTGAGAGCGTATATAAATAATAATGATGAGATTATTGCTTGGAGTGAGCGTGAAATTTGGTTATTTACATATGGTCATATTTCTTTCCAATCGACTCAAGATTGGCTGCAAATGCCAGAACATTTTATTGTTCACCAACACACAAATAAAATCTATTCAATTTTATTATTTTTTTGTTTTGTATTGAGCAAAAATTGAATCAAATCTGCATAAGAATTTATTTGAAAATTGTATTGTGGATTTGTTGCATGAGGACTTATAATTATTTGAGATTTAATGGCGGTAATGAGCATGAGGTCATCAAAACAAATCGTGAGCCAACTCAACCGCGAAACTGCTCCCAGCAGCTAAGTTGGCTTGGGTTCATAAGTAAATTACGAAGCTCGTTGACTCAAGCACTTACCTGTTTTGTTAATAATAATGCGTCACAGATCGGAACGAATTTTCATATAGCAATTACCACCCATTTTTTTAAAAGGTACATCGAGCTGTACAATCGGATTCCATTGTCTATCAGAAAAGGGCAAACAATGAATGTGTTTCTTTTAATTAACATATGTTTTTTTTTAAGCAAATAGTGAAAGTTTTTACTCATCATTTTTCTCACCTCCATTGTGATTTTCAGTTGTCGGTCACCCCCAGATCGTGCGCAGTTGTTACTTCGGTGATGTGTCGAACATTCAGACCGGCTGCCAGTCGGATCCGTCGCTGCCCTTCGTCAAGCAACTGGGCTGCGATGTGTGCACCAAGGATGAGTGCAACGGTTCCACTTCCATTGCCCCCATCGCTGGAGTCATTCTGCTGTTCTTCGGCGTGGCCCGCATGTTGGCCTAGATCTCTTGTACTATGTGGCTTTAGTTCTTAACTTTTTGTTATATTTAAGCATTTTTCTGTATCAACTGCAATTTTGTTCTCATAGCTGTGAAATATTCTTGTTTAAATTTGTGCCTCTCCCATTTGCCATTGCAAGCAATAAAATATTTATGAATCATCTGTACTACAACTTTTCAATCACTTTTCATTATAGTTTGTCTGATCTGCAAGTTGATTAAATTACTACCGACGAATATATCATAAATCAAATTGAATTCTTATTTTTGATGTTGTGGAATGCATATTAGCAAATTAAAATACTTTTTGTAGGGAGACAAAAATTTATTCGATTTGCCTTTGGTTGGATTGAATCTACGTCATTGTACTTTATTGAGTATAATTTAGGTGGAGACTAATGTATGTAAAAGAAATTAATTTTATTATTACTGTTTTTTATTATTACTGTTTTTTTCTGGCAATGTTTTTCTTTAAATTATAATCAGACTGGTAAACACAGAAGATGCATATATTTCTCAGATTTAGATTGTCGGTCTTTTTCTCTCTTGTCGTTATTATTAAATGTTTTCATATTTAGCTCTTGAAACTTGCAAATGTATACATATATATATATATACATATATATGATTTAAATGAGACAGCTGCTCATATTCTAAAGAGCAGACTTTGCCAATCCATGAAGTAAAATATTTTCAGAAACTCAAATTGATTGAATGGTTAAATATGGTATAATTGCATCAACATATACGTATTCATTACAAATGTTTACAATTTACATTTAATTTATTTTAGTTTACGCAAATAAGGCTTTCTCTGAAAATGCTTATCGGACTCAAGTCAAGTAACTAGAACTGAGCTAATTAAATTCATGACTCATTTCAAGTTGCATGTTCAAAAAATGTCAAAAATGAAAAAAGCGGCCCAAGCCCAACACCTGAATATTCTAATTAGTTGGAGCAATAATAAAAACTTCCCATAAGTGTCCCAAAACTCAACAATGAAACTGAAAAGGTCATGCAATCCGTTGAACTGCCTATTAGTGCCTTCATATGTGCGTGGGTATTTGAGTGTGTGTGTCTGCATGATTAATTATGTTTAATTGAGTTAAATTTGAATGTGCAAGCCGAGTCGAATTAGAGTTTACGAAGTGCTAAGCACATTTTACAATGCTCAGCGCGTTGAAAAAGGTCAAGAAACTTCAACTCAAACTTCTTCCCGCTGCAGCTGCTCCTCAATTAACCCGAACTCATTTGGAATAATTTCAAAATATTAACCAATTGAAGAGCATAGGAAATTATGTAGGTAATTTAAAGGAAACTCAGTGACTGCTTGGGAAAATCCACTTAAAGCAACTTAGAGGGTTCTAAATTAAAAAAAAAGAGTTTGTAATAATAATGCAAATATGTAATTTTATTAAAAATGTAAATGAAATATCTAAAACTAAATATCAAAAATATATATAGACAAAAATTATTATCAATATTATTTAACAATAAAAACTTGATTTTTAGGGGATATTCAACATTGTAAAATTAGTTTGCATGTAATTTTGAGTGAGTGTTATTCTCTTTCGAAATACGCACCATAAAATGAAACAAATAAAATTTAAATACTATTTATGACCGAAAATATACTACCCTTATAGAAGTAGTTATCTGATTGACGGTAATAATTTAAAAACATCTGTAATTGGGCTTAATACTCATAAATACATTATGAATAGTTATAATATATTTCAGGAAATTATTGATTTCTCATCATTTTGACACTGAACCAAATATATACAATACAACTATTATGATAGGTTCAGACAAAAATATTTGAAAAAATGTAAAGAAAAACACGTTTGAGACTTGGGTGGCGCATAATAATGAGACGGTTATAATAATGAAAATAGCTAAAATACCAAAACACTCGTTTCAAAAATGTTTATAAAATTGTGTGTGTGTTGCGTGTGTGTGTGTGTGTGTGTGTGTGTTGCGTGTGTATGTGTGTGTTGCGTGTGTGTGTGTGTGTGTGTGTGTGTGTGTGTGTGTGTGTGTGTGTGTGTGTGTGTGTGTGTGTGTGTGTGTGTGTGTGTGTTTATTTACATCGTGTCAAACGCAATAAGTAAATAAAGAAGACAAAATATGTCTGACATCACCCAAAACAAGTTTTCCGATTCGTAATACGTACACACAAAAATTGCGTTTGTATATTTCAATGTTTGTGTGTCAACGAGCAATCTTAGAGAGAAAACGAAATTAAAAACTGCCAAAGGCAAAAACACACGCAAACGAAACGAAACGAAACGAACATCACTCAAAATGTTGATGAGTGTGTTTGTTTGAGTGTATGAGTTTGAGTGCGAATATAATTGAGCTGTTGCACGACAATGTTTTCAAAATGTTAGAAACCAGAAGTCAAACAGTCGCCGAGCAGTTCAGATCCGAAAATTGTACTTTGCTTTATTCCACATTGCTTAGCTCGCATCATCCCTTTCGAGTGCTTCAAAATGGTGTCAAGTGCAGGGCATGTGTTGGCTGTGACCATTCTGGCCGCTTTGGCGTGCACGGGTATGCAACTGTTTGGGCTGGATTCATGTTGGGATCTCTCTGATAATTGTGATTTGAACTTACAGGCTATGCCATCAAGTGTTATCAGTGCGAATCTGTAAGTAGCCCTAAGTGTGGCGAGAATTTTGAGGCTGATCCCGGTCTACTTCTGGATTGCGCACGCATTGCCCCACCGCGTTTCCTGCAGAGCATCTTCCCTGTCCGCAATGCCACCGGCTGCATGAAGAAGAGCATTGATGGCGGTAAGTTCTATGCCATTCCATATACAAAAATACTCTTCCGTTCTGAGTTTAAATGATGTCATGAGCGTCCACTTGTTTTGTACATTTAATTAGCTTGATTAGTAACGGAGAGTGGGCGTCGCCCATGTCCATTACTTTGGTCGTACAATTAACCTACTGGGCTCAAATTTTTATAAAAATATACTTTTAAAGTATATATATATATATATATATACATGTATTTATATACATAATACTGCTCTTAAAATATGAAGAAATACATATTTTTAAACAGATTCCTACAGAGTACACATCAAATAAATTGTTTCTTAACAAAAGAGAAATATGCGTATTTATAAACAAATGATCCAATATAAAATATGTATGAAGTGACGACATTTTAGGGGACTTTGCATTCATAATAATGCGTATATGTATATTTGTATTATACACTATAAACATGTTTATGCCCAACCCATTTTGTTTTCAACCAAGCAAAAATGTGGGAATATTTGTGGGGATCGTGTGATCTAAGCCAATCTTCAGCTAAGCTTTCTGTTTTACATTTTAAGGCAATTAACGTTTACGTGTTTGTCATAAATTATTATTATTACTATTAGTACTATTATGCAGCATTAGCAATTCATTCAAATATTTTAAATATTTTTATTGATAGAGACCCATTGTGTTGCTCCAGGTTTAGGTCCAAGAGTGATTTAAGAAGATATTCGATGGTAACTTAAGTCAGCATTGCGTGATTATTCTTCATGCGCCAATCTTGGAAGATGAATGTGGCAAATAGCAAACACTAACAATTGTATTTAATTGAATCCACTATTGATGACACAGATGTGTAGAGAGAACAAGATACCCATGTGGGCACTGGCCCACTGGCAATTGAGTGGCTCTCAAGCCGCTCTCTATAAATTAGTCACAGTTATTTTTAAATTAATTTTTGTTCATGCTCTCTTTGCACTATTAATGAGTAGATTTTACGTCATTAAAGTTTTATAAGAAAACTGCGCAGTGGGCATATTTGTAAGGCTTATAATAGCGACCTGGAAAAAATGTGAATTGAATTTTGAAAAGCAAATTATGGATACTAAAACAGTGACAGACCTTGAAATGAAATCAACACTAAGGTTAGAAGACTTTACCTGACAAGGTTATTGGGTTCGATTATCATTTGTTAGCTGATATATGACAAATGCACAATATACAGCTGACAAACTGCATTCAAAATTAGCAGCTCGACTATAGAAAGTACTCCAAATATGGTTACATAGATATCTGATAATAAAATCGAATTTGTATCCATTTTCAGTTCCCGGACATCCCCAAATTGTGCGCAGCTGCTACTTTGGTGATATCAGCAACACACAGACTGGTTGCCAGGCAGATCCTTCCCTGCCCTTCGTCAAGCAGCTGAGCTGCGAAGTGTGCACCAAGGATGAGTGCAACGGCTCCGCTTCCATCGCCCCCATCGCTGGAGCTATTCTACTGTTCTTCGGCGTGGCCCGCTTGTTGGCCTAAATAAGGATGAAGTCTTCAGTTCCGTCTTTTAAATTGATAACTGGAACCTTTAATAAGTTTCACATGTTGTATCAAAACTTTGCATATCATTTTCGCAATTTTTATTAAATTTTGTAGAAAAAAAGAAGAAAAAACAACACATTCTAAAAGCATATTAAAACAGCTTCAATACCAAATTAAAATTGCATAGATTTAAATAAATATCAAATGAAATTTAAATTTAAATTGTAATGTAAATGAAATTAATTTTGTATTCGCACAACTGCTTAAGAACCGCTAAAATAAATAATTTGTTATTCTGAAATACGTTCGAAATCCGCGTAATAATCGTGTATTTTATTTTTATTACGATAGTTTCAAATTGTTTTCGTTTAGCATGTTAAACCGCTTATCTCTCCAAACTTGTCCTTTGACATCGACCAATATGCCGCTTTTGAAAGCTGTCCTTGCGTGCAACGTCATAATTAAAGCCACTGCTTAGACTATGACGTGGACACCACAGGAAACCCACACAGACAAACACACACACATACACACACACACACTCACCGAGAATGGCAGGTTAGTTGTGCTCTTTGGCAACTTTGGCAGCTCTCTTTGGTGCTGTTGTTAAAAATGGGCTAAGAGGCAACTACACTTTTCTGATGTCTTGCTCCATATGTGTGCTATAAATTCTATCAATCATTCATTTTTTTTATGTTCCGCGTCGAGGGAAATTCATTTAAATTAGACTATTTCAATGGGTGTCCGCAATCATTGGCCAACAAGTTGCCCAGACGGACAGAAGAAAGGAACAACCAAGAAAAAGAGAGACCGACAAAGAGAAGGAGAGAGAGCAGAGAGGTAAAGAGTGAGAGCTGAGTAGTGAAATTTGGAAACGCTTTGGCATTTTTCAGTATAATTTCGAACGCGGCCGTCGACTGACTGACGGTTGAAACGATTTGTGCTTTATAAACAGAACACACCGGAAAATATCGACAACAACAACAAAAACAACAAGAACAATACAAATCTGTCTAGTGAGGACAGATCGGGCGAGTGTTGTTAAGCATCGGTGCGGAAAAGTTATCCGAAATTCAGTCACTGAACACGCTGTACGCAAGACGCGGGCTAAAGGCGTCTGAATGAAAAAATAATACAAATATAAGAAATATGTTAAAATACGAGTAATTTATAGAAATAAATTTCTTAATGTGTCAACTTAGAGGCGAACATATAGCAAACACTTTCAAACCGAATCGTTCGTTTCAATTGCGCCCGAGCGCTGAGTGAACAAGATATAAATACAAACAAAAAGAAAACAAGAAAAAAAAAAACACCAGAAGAAAAGCATCACAAGAATTTTCCATAAAACGGCAAATGCCAAATCGGCAATTAAAATCAAATGTAAAATTTGGACCGTAAATTCAAATAATTTCTATATTTACATAAATGGATATTTGAAACGTGTTGTCGAAGGTGTTTGAGTTTTCTTTGTTTTTCATCATCGGCAATAATGCAATTTTTACTTGGACTTGGAGCCCTGCTCACGCTGCTGGCCACAGGTTTGCTCTTGACCATTTTATCTTTAGCCTTTTAACTCAAGAATGTTATATATATATATATGCATTTGTAAATATGTATGTGTATTTCAATGCCAATAGCTTACGCCATCAGATGCTACTCATGTGAGTCCGTTTACGAGGCGGGCTGCGGAGAAAATTTCGAAATTGAGAATCATTTTAAGTACGATTGCGCCTTCATTGCCCCACCCCGTTTTCTGGACACTGAGTTGGTCAACAAGAATGCGACCGCCTGCCTGAAGCGCGTTTTTCGCGGTAAGTATTTCCCCTCAACCACACCGCGAATTAACTGAAATGGTTTGCTATGTGACCTCATTATGTATTGAAAAAAATCGATTTCGCACTGCTCCTTAGCCAGCTCGCTAGCGTAGATATAAGCGGGTTCTTCAATTTGAGTTTCTTTTCATTCATGAACGAGCCTTGAACTGCTTAAGGTAAAGATATTATTAAAATACAAGAAGTGGAGCAATGCTAGGAATCGTGCCAGAAAATCAATTTAAATATTGGATACAAACGCAGGTTGATATTGGCTCTTCCCTTTACAGTTAGGTGCGCTATATTCACTTAATAAAAACTTAAATTTTCCAAAATATTGGCAATCGTATCAAGTTATTAAGAACTTTATAGAATTAATTTACAGGCGAGTTCACAACTCCTTCTTCTTTTCTTCAAGGCTAGAAATATTATCGCTCCTAAAAGTATGCAGCAACATTGTTACATTTAATTGTTTGTTTTTGTGAACTCTAACACAGAAAATGGCGTCCAAAAATACGTGCGTGGTTGCTACTTTGGCGAGGTCAACGAGACGGACATTGGCTGCAAGCTGGACCCCACACTGGTCGCCGTGCAGAATGCCAGCTGTCACGTGTGCGATAACGAGAACTTCTGCAACGGAGCCGATCACATGGAAGCGAATGTTTGGAAACTGCCCGCGCTGGCGCTTTTTCTAGTTGCGTCGCAGTTGTTGCGAGCGGGCCAACGCGACGTATAAGCGATGTTGAATCCATTAGACAAATAAATACGATGTTGTTGTAAATGGCCATGGCCAAGAAAAATGCGAGAAAGCCTGAAAATCCAGCTAATAAAAAGTAAATTAATATAGAATAAAGCGCACATTGTTTATTTTCGCGCGCAATGAACTTTATGAGGCACAGAGGCGTTTGAGCAAGGGCGCGACGCCTCCACACACACACACGCACACACACACATAGTCACTTACACATACATTAACACAATAGCTACCGTGTATTTCATGTTTCATGTCAACGGACAATTTATTTTTGGGCTATCAAAATGCCGCTCATACCATTTTCATTTCCATTTCAATTTTCATATAGACACGGTCAGCCAAAATGAAAACCAAATGTGTTGTATGGAAATTAACATCGCAAAAAAAGCAAAAGCAAAAAGAACAAAAAGAAACAAAAATTCATCAGTCAGAATGCGATTGGATTTGGGCTCAGTCTCGTGTGTGCTGCTCGTTCGACTGGTTCTCGGCCATGTGACGCTCTGGGAGCGATCAACGGGCCCCGTACTGTGCACTCATAAAATACAACAACTATCCATCCATCCATCCATCAACTGTTTTGCCTACCTGTGCTCCACACTCGACCATCAACAACTGTTGGGATTGAGAGGATGATGCGCTGGGTGTTGATGTTGGGGCTGTTGCTTGTGCTGCTGTCTGCCACAGGTGAGCGCATCGATCTTGTCATACATTGTTGACACACATATTTAACACACATTTATTCCACACACACACGCACACACACATACACACACACGCGCGCATATCACGTCATCGACGATCGCAGCTCTGGCCGTTAGCTGCTTTGAATGCGATTCTGTCAACGATTCGAATTGCGGCGATGATTTTCAGCCCGATGACATTGCCAAAACGGACTGCGATTCCATGGAGCTGCCTGAAGAATTGCGTCCCTACTATCTACAACGACCAGCCACGGCGTGCCTCACCAAATACTACAAGGGCTGTGAGTATAGCCGGATTAATATTGGTGTCAAATAGTCAGCTATAAAAAACTGTTTACAATTTCGCGGAATAAAACAAGTCTATTCATAAACATTATCTCTTTTTCCACATGCCAGCGTCTGATGAATCTTTGTTTGTGCGTCGCTCCTGCGCTTTTGGTGACTTGTCTGTCTGCGATGAGCAGCCGGATCCGGTAATGCCGCAACTCAACTTCCTTGGGTGTGTCTTCTGTCATAAGGATTTGTGCAATTTTAGCACGCGAAGCGCGTTTGCCTCCAGCTCAATTATGGGCGTAATACTTGTTTTTTGGGCATTACTCATAAACTGAATTTGATAGTTAAAAAGAAAATTTCAACTTTTTTGCAACATTTTTATTTTTATTTTATTTTTTATACATCCACTAAAATGATTTAACATACACATATATGTATATATATGTAATAATATATCTTTTCATTTTAAATATATAATATAGAATTGGGCATATTTTCAATTGTATTCGTTTACTACTGTATGTGTGTGTGTGTGTTTTTGTAATCGATCAAATGTAATAATAATAATATAAAGAATACGAACAACACGCTCTTTAATTCGTTTATCAAACGGCATAGTTTGTGTGTATATATTGTATATTATTTGAATATGTTTTTATTGTAATATTTCGGTTTGCATAATAGTATAACTTCAGTTGGGTTATCATCGTTTACACATGTATAACACATTTAGATTTAACCGTATAATGGTTGCTTATTGTACAAATCAAATGATCGAAACCTAACAGCGACTACACATAGAGAACAATTCGTATTATTATTTAGAGAAAAACAGAGTAAACAATTGTGTGTACAAAACGTTATGAATTAGTTGACTGTTTGTTTGCCTTTTGCCAAATACTGTTCAAATATAAATAATATAAGAGCGCACCCGCAACTCCTCCCCTCGACATGAAACCCAACAATCATCAGAGAATTTGTATTAATAGTCAACTAAGTAAATTAAAAACTTTAATCAACAGCGCAGAAACAAGTAACAAATATATTTATAAATCTATTTTTTTTTTTCTTTCCTTCATATTTTTTGTGCTGATCAAACTTTTCAACTAGGCAATTATAAGTATGAACTAAAGCGTTCAGTTATATGCCTTATTTAATGCTTCTTACATACACATTTCATTCAACAACACAGAGAGTTTAATAAAAACAAAAAAACATAATTAAAATTATATATATTTATATATACGTATCAATATTTTTAAATATTTGTATTATTTTCTGTCTGCCACAAACATGTAACAAAATTTGCTGCTGCACCGCGCCACGAGTGTTTCGTATTTCGTATTTCTTGCAAATGTTTGTGTTGGGGGGTTTCTTTCTTATTGGAGTACCAGCTCCGAAATGTGTTGAGTCATTTGTATATAGAGTTTCGATCCGGGCACTAAAATTGAGTTGCGCACAGAAAATCGAGTTTGCACAGCAGCAGCAGCAAATCGCAATTAGTTTTTCTGATTTTTGGCAAAATTAACAATGCTTATTTATGTATTGTTGTAATATTTTCTATATATATATGTATAGGTATATTATGGGTATTCGTTGTGATTGTAACAATTCGCTTGAGTAGTGCAAAGAGCAGTCGCTAAATGGGCGTGCAAAAACGCCTGCCAAAAAATATGTTGTGTGCACAACATGTTTGAATTTTTTTCTTTTCGTTTTTCTCTGACTAGAAAAATTGATAGAAAATTAGGTAAAATTACAAAAAATGTAACAAAATTAGTCAAAAAATTATCGTTGTCTGTGAAATTATTTACCAAAAATATATTGGAGCTTGAGCAATGCGAAAATGGAATGAATCTTAAATAAAGTTTGAATTTGTTTGAAGCTTTGAATAAGGAGCATAAATGAGATCAATATGTGTCATGTGTGCACACCCCCAATCCCACCTCATCATTGTTTGCCCGCACATTCCTGCACGCCCAAGTAGCTTAAGTGTGGCTTCTAATTGTCCATTATAATATATGTATTGCTATAGGATATAGCTGTGTTTATGTAACTAATACACTGCACTGCAAGTTGTGTGTTGTGAGTGTGCTCTGAATGCATGCATGCTGCAAATTCCAGTTGTTACTTGAATATATTTAGGTAGGTTGTTATTTATACAGAAACTAGGCCTAGTAAGAAAATAAAAAAGGTTCCAATGCAATTTACAAAATATATATAATTTATACACATATGTAATAATAATATTAATAACATTTATAACGAATTCAGTCAAGTCAGTAAATTTGGTTTAAAGAAGCGGAAAATAAAAATAAACATAAAAGTAATACAATAATAATAATAATAATAATAAGAGTAATAAAAATAATAATAAGCCAAATGTACAGACAAAAATGTAACATGAAATTAATGTTTGATATTTTCTCTTGCTTTTCATTTAAGGAATATATATTCTGTTTGTTGTTGGTGTCTGCTTTCTAAAGTCGTTATATATAGAAATAGTTTTACGTTTTACGATTTACATTTAGATATACACACAATATATATATATATATATATATATATTTATATAGATACATATGTATTATAGCATATAGTTTATATTGTTTATGAATAACAACTATTGTATCTATATAATTTCAAAGCTTTTTCATTTTGAAACATTAACTCACAGAGTATTTCCATTATATAATATTTAGTTTGTTTTTCGCATGGTATTTAAACATTTAACATTAAAACGACAATGACGACAACGATGGCTGCCTTTTCAAGATACGTATTTATAAATAAGCTTTTATAAATGTTTACACAATTCTTCTTTCATTAACATCTTTGCCTGCCTGCCTTGTGTTTCCGGTATTAGCGGAAACACAAGCGTTCCGCATTGTATTTTTGCATATTTGATTTAGGTTAAATGTGTGTGTTTGTGTGTGTGTGTGTATGTGTGTTTTCTTGTGGATGCGTGACTCTGAGAGGAGCATAGGTGCGGGTTTTGCTGAGCACTTGATCATCGGCGGGCAATTTGGTTTCGTTTTGAGTGTCGGCCCTTTTGTGGGCTTATATGGCCGGCCTTAGATGCCCACAAAGCCGTAGACTTCTAGTACACGTATCTCAAAGTCACCTGACGGACACAACGGCGGATTGTTGAAAGTCTTGCAACCGTCCGTCTTGCCAAATCGTATATTCTCATCCATCCAAATGGCTTGGCCCTCACTGTAAAACATAGCAGAAAGTTAATCATAATATTTCGTAATTACATATGGAATACAATGCTGTGTTAAGGTCGACTTACCCGCCGCCAATTGTTATCATTTTGGAATCAGCTGCCATGAAGAGTTCTGAGCTGTGGCCCAGACCGCGATCACCTTCGATGCCCACCCAGGGATACTTGGCCCGTTCGGGATACAGGGAGAATAAAAAGGTTTCGCCGGTGCCAAAATAGGCCTGCCTCTGTCCTTTGTCATCCTTGACATTGCGCTCAAACCAGCGCGACGAGCAATAGGCCCCAAATACCTAAATAGCAGAGAATAACATTTATATTTTTCTAATAATATGGAAGAAATGTAAACTTACCTCATTGTTGCACGTTTTGATCATTAGAAGCGTGGGCTCGTGCTGTTCAACACGCACATAGAAGGTCGTCAGAGAGCAGCCATGCTCCTCGGTGGTGTACAGCAAAACCGGTTGGTACATGGTGATACGTACGGGCAGCCAGGACCAAAGCGTGAACAGCTGTGAGGAGGAGTAGGGAGTCAACAGTTGTAAATTAGTAAGGACCTTCCAAATTTGTATCAAAGTATCATTTTATTAGGCGAAAAATAACTACGGTTAACTATTAAAGAATGGTTGCATTAGCCAATGTTTAAAACAGGTAAAGGAATTATGTATATTATATATATATTTATATAAGTATTAACACACACAAAAAAACATAATTAGGCGTTTTTGGAAGGGGGTAATTACAGAGCGATAAACAAAGACAAAAAGAGAAATACGCAGAGACATAAGCTAAAAGGCCGAAATTCAACTAAAAGCATACGACAAAAAAATAGAACATTTATTGTTAAAGCTGCCAAATCAAAAACTACAATAAATACAAATACAAAAATACAATTTGCTGAGGTTTTGTTTTATTTTGGATGTTGAGTTTTTTTGTTTGTTGGCCAGCAGCAGCAGCGCATGAATTTGCAGCAGCGTATTGCATGTCAAACTGTTATGCTATGACTGTCAAACTGTCGGTCTGCCCAACTAGAAAATGCATTAGTGGCCCAAAGAATACTTGTGACATGTTTTGGCTACTTTCTGAATGGATGTTGATTGCGATTTGTGTAGTTTAAGTTACCAAATACAAGGGACGGACGCACACACACACACACACGCACACAAACACACAATTAAATGGGGAGAGCGAGAGATAGCGAGTGAAATATTGGGAATATAAAGAGATATGTAGCGCTATGGGGAACTGTTAAAGTGGCTAATAAACGGCACAAGATATAACTCTTTTACTTTGGATGGGAAATATTCATTGGATGTGGTGTTTATTCACGTGTGTTTTTTTTTATTTTTTTTTTGTTTTTTTGTTTTTTTTTTTTTGGAAAAGCTTTGGCTCGTAATTGATATGTGCTTACAAATTGTCTATCCGTCCAGGTTTTAATGAAATTCGTTGTGCCCGGTAAACCAAAATGCTATGAAAGAAGATGATATATAGCAATGTCAAGATTAGATGCAACTCGATTTGTATGATCGATTGAAATTTGACATGAGGAGATACAGTTGTTTTTCGGGTAGGTGTGGGATAACAATTGGAGGGGCCCTCTAGCTGCTCGTTAAACTTTTTATATAAACACGAATATCAACGAACTATACAAAAACAAATATAAAATAATTTCAAGAAATATGCTAGAAAAATGCCAAAAAAAAAGTACAATATTTGTATGTATGTATTTATGCAAAAATTCGATTATGTTGCAGACATCTGAGAGCATGCACATGTGAAGGATCGAGGGAGTAGCACCTTGGTAAAAGGTCTGTGTTTGTGTTTAAGTACTAAAGAGACATCTTTGGGTGCAATTCGATAATCATTACATTCCGTTTTCTTGGGTGTATATGTAGTTGTACTTGGTGCTTATACAATACTATATCAATGTAATATTACTAAAAGGAAAAAACCAAAGTGGGATAAACTAGCAAAATAGCAAATGGCATTGAGTTTCGAGTTTTGCCTGCTCTCTGGACTTACATCTTCGTTCTTACAGACTTGACTTTTGAGATTGTGTATGGGATAGACGCCCATGGCGATGGCTCTATGACCGGGCGACTTTTCGCCCTGTTTAGTGGTATACATGCATATATATACATATAAATATATATATACGTTTGTATATCGGTATATGCATATATGATTTAATGTCAGTTTTGAGAGATGAAATATTTCGTGTTGATAAAGCGCACGCATGTTATTTGTAATCGTTATAAATATTTTCATTATTTCGCAAATCGTTTTTGTTTTATTTTTTAAGGGGGGTTTTTGTTTTTTTTTTTTTTTTGTTCATTCAAAGTTTGGCAGCGCAAAATACAAGAAAAATAGAAATAACATTTTATATATAGAATATATTTATAAAGTTAATATTCATTTATATAACAATTTTGTGCGTTATGTTGGTTGTTTTCTTTTGTGTATTTGATTGGCTTGGAAGTGCAAAACAAGTGAGAAAATAAATAAAAATAAATTAAATAGTAAAAATTAAAACTGAAAGGCAAATTTGTGTTAGACAACGGAAACGAAGTTGAAGTTGTTGCTTATGTTATTTGTTATGCATTGAGAAAAAATAACTCAAAAGCTGCTTTTGAAATAACATTGTTTTTAGTATTTTCCGTTTGCATGACACATTCAAGAACTGCAGCAATTAAACACAAATTTTAGTAGAAAACACAAACTATTGGCGGTAAAACTGCTACATCATAAATCGAAAATCCTAAAAGAATTTCGGAGTTTCAGTTTAATCTTTACCAATTGCCACCAAGTTGAAAACAAAACGAAAATAATTTAATTAATTTTGCCATGTTCTGTGCATGTTATTTAGCTATTAAATAGCTAGAAAACATTTAGCTTCAGCATGCAAAGGACATGACTCTTAAACTCAGAACTCGTAACTAACAAATTAGTGTTTATTTTTTATTTTTTTAATTAATTAATTATGAAAAACAAAACAAGCAGTGTTTGAACATCAGTCAGCATTATCATCATATAGTATATAGTTATATATATGACAAAAACTATTTGAAATTTATAGCCCCATACCAAATTGCGACAGCTCTCGGAGTGCAGCTTCTGGTTTTGTTTTTCAATTCATTTTTGTTTTTTGTTTTTTTTTTTTTGTTTTTATCAAGTGAGTTGAGTTGTTGTTGTCGATGTTGTGCGAGTTTTGGAAGAACACAAAAACAATAAATCAATAGAAAAGTTGTACAGTTTTACCATAATAAATATAGATATAAGTTATAAATGTGTGCAGTGCTGTGCTGTTTGGAGAAAGGATAACCAAGTTTTGTTTCGTACTTTGTACTTTACTAAACCTAAAGCTAAAGTTGAACTAAGAACTTATAACGAAAAGAACTGAACTGGGTGCAGTTCCAAAGATCTTTGAGTAGGGTTTAGTTGGGTTATACATAGTAGTACTACATAGGTAGTCATCTTATATGTGTTGCCTAGCTGTTTGTGTGGCTTTCAGTTTTGTTTGGGTCGGGTTCTGTTTGTGTTGTTTTAGGTGGTATTGCGGAAAGGGCGGTTTGTGGTCAACTCACCTCACGAATGGTCAATGTGTGCGACATCATCTGGATGTTGACCTGCGACTGACTAGTGGGCAGATTATCACTTGAACGCGATTTGATTAATTGCTTCGAACCGCTATTAAGCACGGATCGGCTTTTTAGTAGCATTTCAGTCTTGATAAATATTCTAGAAATATACTGGGTACTGCAAATCGACAAAGAAAACATTAAGTTTAATTATTTATCGAACAGAACAGAAGAGAATAAGAAAAATAATCGCACCTGAGTCCCCTAATACTAAAAGCGGCATGGAGCAGCTTCGCCGGCGATACTGGTATCTTTTTGCAGAACTTGATAAGCGCATTGCCAATGTCGTTTTTAATATTATCCGGACTCCATTCGTTGTTTGACTGGCATTCCTTGTGGAAGAGATTGAGTATGACCAGAGCGACGCGGTATAGCACCTTGATGCCCTCATGAAAATAGCAATCCATAATTCGCACCAAATGCTGAAAGGGTAGACCAGCTAATATCCACCAGCACCAGTCCATAAAGACGCGCTCCAGCTTCTGCCCCGGACAGATGCGTTGGAAATACGCAATGGCACTTTTCTGCAATCAACATAAATCACGATTAAGATTGATCAATCAAAGTAAGTGGGTTAGTTTTATGTGTAACAACATACTGTGTGCTTTTTGGCTATCTGCATGACTGTCTTCCAGGTGACCTCATTCTGCAGTTTGGTTTGATTGATGAATGTCTTCTCCTTGCTGCCAACAAGTCCGGCCAGGCACACATAGGCTTCCTCCTCTGCAACAAGATAAAAGAGAAAACAGTTTATTTGATTTGCTATTTCCATTTTTGGTTTTTCGTGCACTTTGCAGTTTTCACGTAATATTGTGTAAATATCTATTGCGCTATTGAAGTGCATTTGCCCGGCAATTAACTGGAGGCTTAATAACAGGCCCAACCTTAGCGACCAAGTTCATCCCACTCACTGCCCCCTCCCCCTATATGAGTATGCCTTGTCTCTCTCTAATTGAATTGCACAATTTTTAATTAGCTATTTTCACTGCAGCTTCCAGAGGTCGTTCCACGTTCTAAGCACATCGTCGCAAGCTGCTCAGGCTCTGGCAGTGGTTGTCGAACGCTCTGTGGTTTGAGGTGGTGCTGGTTGTGATTGCGGTTGAGGTGCAGAGCCTCGAGGGCGTAATGACTCAGCACCGTGTTGCATTGACTAGCGTGAATAGCGTAATACACATCAGAGTTGAAGGAAAGCGCTTGACACTCAATATACCCTATAAATAGAGCAACACCCATAAATGCTTTCTACAAAAAAAACTTTTATCTGAGAACAAACTTACATCAGCAAAGTTTGCTCGAGCATGAAAGCATCAGCATAATTTGTAGAGCAACTTCTGTTGTTGGCTAAACTTTTTGAAAAGTATTTTATCTTCTAGTAAAAATGAATTTTTTTTTAGCAGAGCTAAAATGTTAAATTCAAATAGTTCAGAAGCAATAACTTAAATTATTAAGACTTAGAGCGGTGTTATAATGATGCTCAGTCAAAATACAAAAAAACAAATATTTGCAGCAATTTGGCTTGGATCTGCACTTTGACCGCCTCAAACTGAGAGCAGAGCTTAAACTGGCACTTCGTTTTTTATAAGTACTTTCTTCGCTTGTGAGATTTTGTCATAATTTACAGCCGCGCATTTTGTTTATCAAATTAGGCATTGTTGTGCCGCTCTTCGCGCCTCCCAAATTTTCTTGATTTATGTTAAGATAGCCGCGACGAGTGCAAATAACAATGTTAAAAATAGCTTCAGAGTTGTGAGCGAGTTGTTTATTTTGTTCTGGATACTTTTTTTTTTTAGATTTGCGAGTCGCAGTTGGGATTCGTGTGTGGCTCATTAGCAGCGTTAACTGTGCACAAAACGAATAGCAAATAATATGGAACAATAACAAAATCACCAACAAACTTTGTGTGTGACTTTTAAAATGCAGTTGCAAGTGATTTTTTAGTTTTATATATTTTTGTTGTTGTTGTTTGCGACCAATTAAATGAACAATCAGCTGCAGTTCAGCCGCATTCAAGTGCCACTTAGATATCGCTTTGTTTTAATAGCGACATTTAATAATAATAATATAAATGTGTGAATGCTGATAAGCGTGGCTACTTCTAAGTTGCATTGATTTGCACATAAGCAAAGTAATTTCCTACAAATGTGCAGCGGACCGGCTTTAGAGCCTATCAGTTGGTGGCTTCTTATCAGCCACAAAGTGCAGTTTGCGCCGGTTCGTTTCAGTGTAAGGCAGTTTGCCTCAGTTAATGATTGCTCTTAGTAATTTGATTGCATTACTTCCATTGTTATCAATAGCTGGGTCAATCTGCTCAAACTGCTCAAAGATACACAACGAAGTTGTAGCACACAAAGTATTACAATGGAGCTGTACTTCATTTGTGGTATCTGTGGGTATCTACAGGCTACCAGGTTATCACTTGAGGAAGCTTCCACACAAATCTCCGATAAGGAACTTCATTGTGCACTGTTTGTTTAGCGTATTTTTATCATGAATATTATAAGCGTTGTTTAGTCTATTTAAAGCACATCCCAACTTGTTTTATGTGCGTAATCTGAGATTATCTTGAGGTTATTTTTTGTAATCGTTTCGCTTTAGACATTAATTGCACTGTTTGCCAGTAAATAGTTTTACTTATTAGCTGCAATAGTCACCCAGTCCACAGACAATAGCCTTATTAGGCCAAGGGGGGTGCGAACGGGTGTACGGACTTTAATTTTATGACACCAATTGAACCGATAAGCAGGCAGTAGCACAACAACAATAAAACTGGTTCAGGAAATCGCAGCCCGTTTCACGTTCCTATTTGCCGTCAGTAAACTTACACGTGTACATTGTTTAAGGAGATATAGTGAGGTAGAGCAGTATTTTGTTTTACTTAGTTGATCAAGTTTACACAACTTTGATAAACTGCAGCACACCAACTTTTTAACGATGCGGCCTGCACACAAAAGCAACAACATCTACAATTTGTTAAAGACCAAAATAGACGCGGCAAGTGTAAACAACATTTGAATTAAAGTCATCAACAATTAATTTGGCTAATTTTCTACAGCAGATACGCTAATTGAAATTGAATTGATGGCAATTTCAAAACACTGTAAGGTAAGCATTTCATTTCAGTTTATTAACTTTATTAACATTTTTTATGTTAATCAAATTTCAGTCAAAGATGTTTGGAGTTTTGTACAGAGTTGAAAATTTGTGGTATCTTTTTTTTACTCTATTTCTAAATGCGTTTGGCTAGTTGATGTTTGCCTTTCTGTACGTTTGCCAAGGCCAAAGCGAACTCCGTGATTTAAATATGAAAAGCACTCTCCGCATTTGAGTATTGGCCAAAGCTCTCTGCACACACCAATGCACTGATGCACTAATGCACAGAGAGGGGATGCGTGCTTGAGCTCCAACGGATTTCAGTTAATGAATATGCAAATCGAAAGCACTATTTCAGCCCTTAAGCTGTACATTACTGAAGTGCTCAGTGCGTTCAATTGACTCACGGAGCACTCAGTGCTCAGGTTGTATTCGGGGAAAGGTGGTTGGGTGGGTTGGGTTGGTTGGAGTGGTGCCTGCCGGTTCGTTCATATAAAAGCCGTGCAAAAACAAATATGCATAGCTCGACAATGTTTGGGTTGGGCACGAGCACAGAACAGAACAACAGAATAACAAACAGTCATAAAACAAAAGCAAACGCACTCGCAAAGATGATATGTACATAATATATATAAATATGTATGTATATATAAAAAAGTACTCATTTGTTTGGCTTCGTTGCGTTCGGGAATGAGTATACGTGATATGGGATACGGAGGTATCTGAATGTGAATGCGAATCCGAATGGGTTTGCCTAATTTAATTTTATGTGAGTTTTATGGCAACGTGTTGGCGTCACTTGCGCGATACGACAAGCTAAAAATAAACTACAATTAAATTTCTAGATCTTGGGCAATGTGGAGCGAAAAAACAAAACTGTGTCGCATGCCAAATTGAGAAGAAATGGCTACAGTGGTCACTGCAAATATAAATAAAATTCCAATCGATTTAACAATCGAAAACATGATCAAAAGTTACAGTTTTAGATTGGATTATTTTCATTTCAAAGACATTACAAGTATTACAACTTTTTGAACCGAAGGAAATACAATTTCTTAAACAATTTTAAGTGGGAACAAGCATTATTTGATTTTCCAAAAGTTGCATTTCTCGAGCAACTACTGTACTGCAACATTTGTAGTCTTGTGCCGTTGATCTGTAACACTTATTTAAGTGGCGAAATAAAAGAAAAGAACATTTGCATAAAATTCAACGAAGACGACAACGATAACCAGTCAATGACGTCAACAACAAATACAAATCGTCAATATGGGCTTGATATCGATATATACACACATATTTATATACACAAATGCATAAAGTACACATGTCTCGCACATTTTTATACTTTGTTTATGTAATTCTTGAACTTGAATTGCACAGAATGCTTATTGAAAATTCAGCTCAAATTTATTTTATTTTTATTGCCAATTATTATGCAGTATTTTTGTTTGTTGACTTAATGATGTGGAATGTTTGCACAGGCTCTGCGCCCGTCCCTTGTGTCCTTCAGGGAAATCCGACTGTACACTGGTTTTCCATTTTCTGTGTTGTTGTTTATTTCGAACATAAACAACGGACCTTTGTTCTATTGAGCGGGGTGGCAAACTATTTATAGCGATTGTGGCGACTGCCTTGAATCTGCAGCGAAATCACAATCTGTAGACGCTCTATCACTTTTTGTTGAGCCGTGTAAACAAACCTCCAAAAATGGGAGACAGAGAGCAGACCCAGTCAACCAGAATGAAAACAAAAACGACGTTGTCAATTTTTAGAGTCGCTTTTCGTTCACCTTACGCCCGAGGCGAGCTTATCAGGCGCAGCTTTATCAGGCGGATGAAGGCGGTTCAGCTGAGTGTGCGGTATTTTGAAGTCATGTGCCTCTCTTGAGTAACGTCGCATATTCATCGTATGCCAAAGCCAAGATAGGATGTAGAAGTCTGCCCCCTTTTAAATGTATAACATAAGAAAGTAAGCTGATTATAATCAATATTCCTAATGAAGTGCACAGCAGCCTTGAACCCAGATTGAGATCGATTGATTGCCTTAACGCTTTAATAGAACTTATAATACAAATGTGCAAATGTGGGGGGTGTTCACAGTTCAGCAGCGATTAATTTGATTGCGTCGCTTTTTATTCCGGCTGATGATTAGCGTTAAATGCCACGATGGGGGTTACAGACGGCCCTGCATCTGTCAGCTGTAATCTAAGGCAAGTGGGAAATCGGAATCGAAACAACTAAAGGTTGTCATTGAAACCAAATGGGAGACCTTTTTCCGCTTTGCAAACACAATGTTGAGCTAATTCACATGAAATGAAATGACAGCTTGAATTTTCTTAAATGTATTTTTTGTTTCAAGATCACAATGTGTGGCGCAATCAATGCAAATCTGTTAACCCTATGCTCTGCACTTCCCTTGGCTCCCACAGGAAATTGGAAACACATCATTTAACAAACAAGATACAAAACAGCTCAATCCAAAATTAACATGAAGTTCAGAGTAGAGCTCAGGGTTCTGGGGAGGCACAATGGTTAAAGTTAAAGGTCGCATTGCGTATCCATAACAACAATATCATTAATAGAATTCACATGTTTAAAGGGCTCTCAGCCGCATGTTGTTGATATTGGGAGTGTATTTGAAATTGCTCAAAATTATTGGCTCATTGCTTGTTGACGAAAGCAATTAGCTACAAAAATCACGATACATCAATTTGCGTTAAGCTGTGAGTTACTTGAGGAGCCCGCAAACGTTGTCGATTTACAATTGTGCCAATTACTTGTGTATTTATTTGTTTGTTCAAGCGATAAAAGCAACAGCAACAAAACGATAATAATCACAAAAACAAATATTGAACAAACTGAAACTGAGTGAATAAGCGAATGAGTGCTGGCTTAGGCCTCAAGTGCGTATGGCATGTAACAAATAAAACGAATACACACAAACGAGTGTGATTCTGTCTCAAAGTCAAATATGCATTGATATAAAAAATGGAATTCAGTCACGTGCTCTGTTTGGATAGGAGAGCCAGAAGTTCAACAACTTACCCGACATGAAATGCAAAAGTAACGATGTAATTGGATACAATACTGGACTGTAGGTAATGTCGGGGCAATCATAGCCGAGCACATTCACAATGCGATCGGCAACGGCGCGTCCCGTGCTGGTCAAATGATACGGTAAACAGTGTGTGGCATCCACAAATGCGGGCAGCATGATGGGCTTCTCCGACAGTTCCGTGGTGCCAAAGACCTAAAAATAAATGTATCCAAATTAGAATACATATTTTCGAGGATGAAAGTATCGATTTTTATTGTTTATTGCCTTACCTGATGCACCATCTCCCAGTAGAAGCCATCCAGCATATTTTGCTTGGTCAAATGCTGGGCGCACAGTGCTGGCCACAATTGTGAGCGTATCGGCGAGTTAATTGGCCACGAGTTCTCTCTGAGTATATTCTTAACATCGCGCTTCTTGGACTGCTGCAGAAGCTGCTGTATTTCGGTGAATGACCGCAGCGCCGGCTCTTTACCTGGAATAGTAAACACAATGCAAACAATTTAATCAGACAATTCAGTCAAGTGAATTTCACTTAGGATAGGTCACGAACTCTTTTGTCTAGCAATAAGTAATTGGTTAAAGTTAACACTCATTTTGTAAACTAGACTAGTGCACGACTAGTGGCTACTCTGTTCTGCCGATTAAAATGTATACAAAAAGTCAGCGCTATATAGATTATCAAAGTGTATACTGAAGATTAAATATATATCTAAAACTATACACATAAAATAAAGCTTAAAATTCCATATTACTAATTAGTGATTAACAAGCGATCGTCATGAAGTTTGCAGCATGAAAACAGATCTTATTAACTAAGTTAATTAGAGTTCTTAGTAATTAATGTTACCGTTCTAAGACCCATGCACTTTCTTTGCAAATATTAAGTATAAAAAAAAAACATAAAACCAATCAGGCAACAGCGAGTTACACATAACAATATACATATAGAAATATATATTTATACATATATATATATATATAATTAATAATTTGGTTTCGTACATTTTATTATATATATTCAAGTGGCGGCTGATAAGCGTTGGTCAATTGACGCTGCTGCTTTTGCTGAAGCACTTAAGTCCTTTTATGACATTATGATTGATAAAAAACGAAGCCACAAATGCTTGCCCCAAACAGTTGCCCTGAAGTCATGGCAAGCCAATTGAACTTGCAGCTGGAGGCCGCAGATACTGTGGCGCAGCCAAAGCTAATAGAAATAAGCAAAGTTGAGCTCCGATAAGTAAGTAAAATTTATCAAAGAGAACAGATATTACTCATACGCCTGTTCGGCCAGGCCAGTGTGCCAAATAAAGTACTTGAGTTCTACAATCCATTTCTGTGTATATCAATCAGAGTGGTGTATGTATGTGTGTATGTGTGCATGTATGTATGTGTGTATGTGTTTGTGTGCTTATTGCATTTTGTGTGTAGCTTGTCTGAACGAAATTAATGCTGAGTACTTTTAAATAAAATTCTACAATGTAAGTTAGCAAGCAAATTACAAACATCAATCAACTTGTATTTAAAATCGAAAATTGTAAGGTAAGTGAATATGAATAAATTGATTAAAGTAGTTGAACTCGAGATACTCAAGAATGTTATTATTGAACTTATTTGATCTCTATAATTTCAGTGGTATTTATTTTAGTGACATTCTTCGCATTTAATGCAACCCGAGGTAGGCATTAAGTTAGACTGAATTCAATTATTTCAATGATGCAATAGATGTGCTTAAGTGATCAGATGTGGATTATTGTGATTAGCGGATAATTAATAAGATTTCCATATAAACGATACATGTGATTTATAAGGCATCTAAGTCATCAATTAGAAATGCAAAAATGTACACGGAATCGAATAGAGATAACAAGTTACGTAGATCTAAAACAATTATTACTTAATGTATAAAATCTGTATATTTTAAACTCTGTTCTAAATGGATACCATCTGGGAATATCAATAGAAACTTAAGCACTTTCCCCCAGCAAACTAATGAAATATCAAATATCAAAAGCAAAAGCATTTGTGGATCGATTGTTTCTTCGACATTTTGGAGTATTTTGTGCTCAACTATATAATGAAAAACTTATCGCTGCTGGTCAGCTGGCTGTTCGAGGAACCTCCTCAATTGACGCCATCGATAAAGTACAAGACGCGCAACACTTCAATGCCACGTGGGGGGGCAAGAGCGAGCAGCACGAGGAGAAGTGGGCGGAGGAGTCTCTTTTTTTTTATTTTTATTTAATTTTTTTTTTTTTTTTTTAAATGGAGCTGCCATATTGATTATTGATTATTGATTATCGAGGCGGCCGGTAATTGATTGTGCATTGGGTACATGTCTCATTACGCGGCCAAACGACAGCTGATCGATTTTTGCATGCCACTCGTTCGTCCCCTTATCGCTCCCATTCGTATTGTTTGTTATTCTTCTTGGTGTTTTTGTTGTTGTTTTGGCCCCAGGTCCGCTTAGCGCTCTGATAACGTGCCAAACCCAGCGCCAGTCATCGAGGGCCAACTTGCTAATTTTTCACGAATCACAACAGATACAACAAATTACAGTCAGGCTCTGCTCCATGTTTAACCTTATATATATAGATATATATATATATATATATATATATATATATATTTTTTTTTTTATTAATACTGCGCCTTTAAAAACCAATGATTATTAATATCACTTAACCAAAATTGTTGTGGCATATCTATTTGCTTGGCTGAAAATATCAAGTGACGCTCGCCTGATACACTTATATGGCTCTGAATATGGATCTGAGGGGAATGACGAATTTTCTAAATGCAATAACAATAAAAACTGGTATAATTAAGCGAGCATCGTTTGCATTAATAGCGCTCAGTTGTGTGTGTGTGTGTCTCTGTGTGTGTAATTAATCTACGCCTCTGCACATTTGCATTTGGAAGAGACGCGATATGAAAATGAGAATTTGAGAGAATATCGCAGATATAAACAGAAAGATATAGATACACATACGTTTGCCTGATTTCATACAGCTGCTGATGCGGTAATTTTCCTATCAGCGCAATCAATCTCATTGTAAGCGGAATACTAAACTGTTGTTGGTTGAATCGTGTGAAATATAAACACACAAAAACGATTCATAATTAGTTGCTACACATTTAAAATAAACACATTGAAAATAGTTTAAGTTTCAATCAACAGCTTTGCAATATAGAAAAAAACGTGATTTGAAATTTAATGATGTTTAAATGGGTTGGGAAATCTCGTATAAATAAACGTTTAACAATATAAAATGGTCTTATCGAATGAAATGATTAAATAGTATGGTTTATAGTATGTTATTTTATTTCTTGTATCGGAAGTGATTCAGTCAACTCTATATAGCATAATAAGACTCAATCTCAACTAATCAAAAAAATAAATAAATATATAAAACCCCAACCAGTTTTTTGTTAGTGTGTAGATTTTGTAGAGCTCCATAAAATTGATGAATGTCTAGTTTGGTATATGTTTCAACTGGTCATTTGACAAAGCTGCTTAAACTTTAATAAATGCTGACAAGTTTACAACCAACTTACAATTTTAAACAATTTATTGTGCTTACACTTTAAATTAGCTACTTTTATTAGCAGATCTTTTTATTTGCTTAATTTTATTTATTTGTTTATTTTTGTGTTTGGCACTGTTTGCTGTGCTGATGCGTATGTGTTGTGCGCAGTGTTTTTTTTTATTATTACCTGGACTGAACTGAAAGCACTGACACTTGGTTGTTATATCATTCGAGCTGGCCGCTATGAAGACGGGCAGCTCAAAGAACTTTTCGCACTCGGGATCAACGTAGACGCTACTGCGACGACTGCTTAACTGCTCCAACTCTCGTATGCCCAAAACTTTGCCAACCATCTTTGATTTATTTTATTCGTCGCTTTTTTTTTTTGGTATAATTTGCTTGTTTTGGTGTGTATTTTTCTTATTTTAGGTACGTTTTTTTTCTTTCGTTTTAGTTTTTGTTTTTGTTTCACAGCCACAACAAATACAATTATGTAGATTTTTGGGTGTTTCTTGTTTTTATTGTTTTGAATTTATTGCGCTCTGCAATTTGCCTGCTTCGTTAATTATTCGTCGTGCGAGCGAGCGAGCGGCGCAGCACTTGAATTTAATTAGCAGCAAATGCAAATTTATCAATTCACATTTTATTTAATTTTCATTTTGGACATCAATGCTTTAAATAATTTTGCATTCAATTTGGTGTTGTATATTTTATAATCCTTGGCCTGTGCACGAGTTGAACAATTACATTAAAATGGTTCGATTTGTCAATACGAAATTGAAACGAATTGAAAAGCAAGAAACTCAAAAATTCCGTAGGCCTACGTGCGACGCGTTTGAATGCGTTTAATGTTCTCAACAGGCAGGCCGGTTTCTTGCGGTGAATGAAACCGAAAGCTCCCCCAAAATGGGGTGAGAGAGCGCGTGCCCGGCCAGTTAGTGAGAGCGCAGCAGAGCGTGTTGTCGTTAGATATGGGTGAGCGGTAATGCGGCGGGCGATCACAACCTGGCGCGTGCAAGCTTCGTTGAAGCTTTTGCTTCGTTCTCTCTCATTCTCTGTGGGTGGGTGTGTGTGTGTGTGTGTTTATTTTCTTTTTTTGCGTGCTGCGGCGATGAGCTCGCTATTTGATTTTTCTTATTTCGGTTTTTTTCTGGCGCCGTCAACACTGACAGCGACGTCGACAGCGTGAACAGCTGTTTTCTGTTTTCGTTCTGACTGCCTGTTGCTCGCCTACTAACAGGTACAACTCTCATGACGGAAGAGATGAGAATGAGAGAAAGATGGCGAGAGAGAACACGACCCGATTCTCTGTATAAACAGTTATATTAATAGCCCACCCAATGCAAAGTGGGGGAAATTTCGTAAGCTTACGATTTGGCAACAATGCAAACATACACAAGAAAATGCTTGAAAAGCCGCAAGAATGTTGCTATCAAAATGAACAAGAAAAAAAAAAAGTTTAATAAAAATGACTGCAACTTAACGCAAGAGCTCAGGTTGAGAAATGCCTCAGGAAATTTGTTTATGGCCAAATCTGATTTTCGGTGGTAAATTGGATTTACGAGCTTTGCGGGAAAACCATTGAAATATTTGTGGAACGTTTCTGCATTGGCGGATGGATGAATATCTAAGACAAGGTTGAGATGCATTAAACAATTGAGAAGTGAAAAACGCTTTCTAATTCCAAGTCAATTCAAATGGAATTTAAATTTATAATTACAATTCCATTCATCTTCTGTTTATTACGAGTTTTTCAAATCTGAAACCTATGTTTAACAATACCCACATGCTCCAAATATTTTCCCATGATTATTGTTTCATTCACTACCTGAAATCCGTAAAACTGTAAACACATCGACAATGTTTTGGTTAACCTCACGTGATATTTCCCTATTTCCTGTGCTGCGAAACGCTTCTCACTACCAACAACCAAATCCACAACAACAACAGTTAAGACAACTAAAATTGTTTTAATTGCCGTTTCCCATTCGCTGTTTGCATTTCTTTTTACACCTTTGTGCATTAGTTATGCGATTCTTGAATATAAATTGGGTTTTCGCATGTTTCGTCAGCGAAGGAACGTGAAATCTCTTGTTTACATATCCAAGGTGTATAAATAAGTACATATATAAACCGTATATACTAATTGTGTATAGAAAGGCGTTTCATTATATGAGAAAATAGAAAATTGAAAATAAACAACGCGTGGTCATTGTGAAAAATTATGCTCTTTGGGGTTTCAAGCGCACGAGAAACAGACAGAAGTCAAATGATTAATTGGGCAACCCGTTCGAATATACTTATATATAAAGATATATCTATATATATATGTATATATATTGAAAAACATTGGCAATTCTGTAGAAATGCCTGTATCAGTCACACATAAATACATTTTAACATTAAAATTCTTGGTGCTGCTGCGTCAAACATAATTTTGTGACAGCTAGAAAAGAAGATATGTATGTGATATATCTTGGCCAACACCTCTAAATTTATATGGCTAAATACAGATATGGCATATATGGTGTATGATGATGAGTCGATGTGTAGATAAGCCCCGTGCAATTAAACGTCTCGTAAACAACAAATTTTCGTCACGTTTGAACAGCAATTGCCTTGGGCAACTAACTAAATTGCATATCGAATGACGCATATCAAGTTTATAACTAAGTTGCTCTTAGATAAATACCAGCCAGATAGGTGCTTGTCAAACAAATAATATTTACTCAACTGGTGCTACAAAGATGTAAAACATTCTACGAGTAGCAAGTCTCTTATCAGTCGAAGGCTTTTCGTACACACAAAACTTTTATGTAACTCGAGAGAATGAGAAAATCGTACTTGACTGATAATAAATCAATTTTTCTTCAAATTAATATACTCATTTATTTTTTGCTGACCTAATTTATGGCAGCAACGACGATCGAGTGTCTTCAAAGCAATATCAAAATGCGCACTTATCAGTCAAAAAGTTCGCATTATATAAATTGAAGGCACTTCTGAGATTAATCGAGTATGTCGTAAAACTAATTGATTAATTGAAATTACGACAATTTATAATCTTTGATATCTTTATGGAACAAAAGTCGCCTCGAGACTATAGCATAAATAACGCTCGATATTATGAAAATGGGCTGTGGCCAAATGTTCATAGTTCGAATTATGGGCGCTAATTCTAATTGACGTAGTTTATAAGCCAATTCAGAAGCAGCTGCTAAATAACAACTCACGATTTCTTGGTTTGTTAATTATTTGCTAGCTTTGTTAATTGACCAACGCACATGATGAGCATTTACTATCGATAAATATGTAAGAATAAAATCAAATTGAAGGCATCAAATGAGCTCAAATTCGAATCTGCAAAGAGGAACTCGCAGAAATGGTATACATTTTTAGTGATTTAAGATTATTATGAGATATCCATTTATAGATTGTGGAAATCACATTATCTTTTATTTACCTCACAAAACATTTATTGTAAGAATCTAATTTTTTATTTGCTTCTCGAAAAATGCTTTATGGCGTTTTCAATCAATCATAAAGTTTATCACAAAGTCCTCAATAAAATTGTAATAACTTAAACAGAGCGGGTGCAAAAACCTTTGCACTTGTTCCAAATGCACACAGATTTACATAAAGTACAGATAGAAAGTAGAATTGAACACTCAAGCCAAAAGCAAGCTGCCGATAGTTTTCAATGAGAACTAAGAACAACAATAAATAATAGCAACAATCAAATAAAATGATTGTGACATGATCTAATCGGCAATTTTTAGCCAAAAGAGAAACGCGAAAGCAGAAGCAATGCAAAGCAAGAAAATGCAATGCGAAAAGCAAAATACGAATTGACGCCAGTGGGGAAACCTTAAGACCAACAATTAAAGGCCTGAACTGAGGAGACGGGGGGTTGAGCGGAGCGGTCCTTGGTATGAGAGAGGTCACAGCTCTGAGCATGCTGGCTGCAAATACAATTTATTAGACCTTTCCGATGGGTTGCCCCGCTGAATGTTGACGGTTGTCGGTTGACGACACTGTTTGCGACGCTGTTGCCAACTACAAGAAGAAGAAGAACAACAGCAGCAACCACAATTAATACAGTACTAACAACAATAACAGCTACTGACGGCTGCATCTAAATTTAATTTGCAACCGCAAACCCAAAACACGTTCAACCAATTTTATTTTTTCATGCTGTTTTTTCATTTTTTGGCAGAAAATTCATGTTGTTGACGGCTTGTGTTTTATTGTGTATTGTTGTTGTTGTTGTTCTTGTTGTAAAAGTTTGCTAATTAGCACCGCGTTTCTGCGAAAATTGAATTCGACTTAAAATTAACAAAATTAATATTGATATCAGTCGACCTTACGACTTGCCTATGTATCTAGGCACACATTTAAATCAAATCAATACTGCACCCAAAAACTTAAAAATTGCTGAACGCGAGTCGATATTCCATTTATTCTACAAGTCAAGTTTGATTTCAAATAAAACTCGGCATAATTTTTAATATCTAAATCAAGGCAAACTTTTCCTTAATTTACTCATTAAAAGCTTGAATAATTTGATTTAAGTCCATCCCAAAAATTATACTCCAAGGCAAATCTTTGAATCACTGCATATTTGTTATCTATTTTCGATGTGTTAATCAAAATTACCTTTTTTTTTTAAATTTACTCCCCAAGAGCTCAACTCACACCTGACACAAATAAGACTTTCATGTTTCTATAAATAGCAACAGAGAAATACAAAAACAAATGCTGACTGCTGCTTAGGGGAATCGTGGATGTCGCATACCCTGTCAATTGCACGATTTTGATTTGTTAATCAATTAAATTATTTGCGGTTCTCAACAAGGCTGCGACTTCTTCTCACCCATCGCTGTCGTGCCGTGCTGCATGTTTAGCATGTTATAAAAATAGTATGCGCACGCAACTCACACGCACGCAGCGAGGATGGTCTCCGCTCCCTGCCCCCAACACCATATGAAATTCAATAAAACCATCGATCGAGCGGAACACGTTGAGTAGCAGCAATTAGCACGCTTTTGTGCCACAAACCAAAACAAAAAGCACATGACAAATATCCAAAATTATACCAATACTCTGGGCGATCTTTTTATACACTGAACCCATTCAAAATGAGTAACATGGATATAATGAAGTTGTTCTATGTATGTAAGAGATAAATCGATAAAGTAGACTAGACAATAAGGGATGGAGAGCTGAGAGTTGCAACAAAAGTTTGTTTCAATTTATCGACATAATATATATATATGCGTATATTTAAAAGACTATCAAAGATGGCGACTTAATATTTGGAATAAAAAGTAATTTCGTTTTACAGATAACTTGACCAATAACAACCATGATTTTTAAGAGATATCTTGATAATCGAGAAAGTATGTTAGAGTTAAAGTCTTGGATAAAGGGTAACTTTCCGTCGCCCACACTCGACTCAAAAATTCTTACTGGTTTTTTTTTTGATACGATTACGGAATTTCAGGGATCGTGTTTGGCTTGCTGGTAGCTTTCCGCATGAAAGGCATATTTAGAAGAGAAGCTGAGCAGAGCGGACATTCTTCGATTGATTTGCGATTGCGTATTAATTAAATTTGCGCATTAAGTGGGCGGCATCTGTTGAATCTCGATTGAAATTCTGAGACACGAGCGCGCGCCGTGTCCAATTTGTTTAGGACTCGATCAAAAATTATCAAAATTATTTAGTATACATAAATTAATAAGTTAAACAATTGATTAGTTTATAGTGCGAAGAAATACAAATCTATTAGCTTCCTACTTAATGGCGCCTCTTTGAGCCTGGCACTAAAAGCAGTGAAATACTCTAAGCGAATGTGGACCCGAGACCAGCATGTGCGAAGCGGCAAAGCAGAGGCAAAAATAAGTTGTTGTTCTTTTTTTTTTAAACCAGTTCTTCAAATGGAACTCTGTGAGTTGCAGCGAAAAGTTCCAATTTTAATTGAATAAAATCTATATTCACAATTTTTTGCTTTTTTGCTTTATTATTATTTGTTTTGTTTATACCAGGCGGCTTTTAAAAAGCGTGCGGTTAATTAACATATATCAAGTTTGTATTTTGAGAAAGTCAAGTGTTTTAAATTTAACTGGTTTTTGTACTTGATTCAACACGAACAAGGTAAGCTGTATATTTCCCATAACTTGAAAAAAGTTTTTTTTTATTATCAACTAAATATAAATATGCAAATAGAATTATACTGCACATAAAACATATTGAGTAAACTGGAAATCGAAATTGCAATAATTAAAAGAATAAACATGTCGTGAGTAGTTTTATTTCTTACTCGCAATAATTTAATTTAAAGGGTATCCTGTAATCTATCAGACTCTAGACTGCTGAGACTTGTTTTTAAGTTTAATATCTCTGAAATGTTTTCAGAGCTTTGTTCTACTTATTCAAAATTATTCAGTTAATCGATAGGTCTTATAAGCAGCTGCCTGCATATGCGACGTATGCGTAATATTATGATAAAATGATTCAACTGATTGACTGCTTGGCCGATTGCTTTAATATTGAAAGCTTGACGAACGCCACGCACGAGATCTAAAATGTTAAATATACAAAAATAAAATGAAAAACGTATGCCGAGGTGCGATAATTAACGAGTTGTGATTTTAAAACCAATTTTGGATGAATGCGTATGGCGATTGCAGTTTTGGAGGCTGCTGCAAACACAAACAAACACACACACACACACACACACACACGCACGCACACACACACGCACGCACACACACGCACGCACAATTGCTTGTATTTACATAATTAATACACACGCACACATACATTAAATGCGTATTGCACTACAAACATAAAGCAATTTTCTACAGTAATCGATGGACACGCGACTTGTTTCGTTAAAAAGTATCGTTGAGTTTGTGATGTTGTTGTTGTTGTTGTTGTCGGACAGTTGACAACTTTTGGGCAAAGGCAAGCGCGCGTGTCGCAGCGAGAGTGAGGAACGTAATTAAACCTCAACGCCCGAGGGTTGAACTAAAACTGAGCGCACCCAGCATTCGATCGTCAGAGACCCCGTTCAGCCGTCTCAGCCCAATGCAAGAGTTTAAGAGAGAGAGAGAGAGAGGAGAGAGAGAGGCATAGACCAACTGCGCTCAAGTTACGCTCACGAGCGCAGATGCATTGTAGAGCGGCGCATCAAATAGTTTACCTAAACACTTGGGTCGCAAAAAGCACACACGCAAAAGCTTTTAATTAAAAAAAATGCATGGCAAGCACTATAAAATAAGTTAAAAGCTTTGCTAATTTCAAATGAAGTTGTCGGGTTTCTTACTATTGTCGGCAGTTCGTTCAACTTCAGACGTTCAACAGTTATGAATGAGTAAATAAGTTTCTTACATGCCATGCCGGAAAAGCTTTTTGTGAATACTTGAGAAATTGTCGCTTCAATGAGCTATAAATATTTGAATTTCAGTTTATATTATTATTGGTAATTGCCTCGCGCTTTAAGTGAGATGGAAATGAGTTAAGTGTGTATTAGACACAGTTAACTTAAGCCATTATGTGTTCAGCATGGCTTGCTGATGTCATTGTGAATTAAAGTTGTTGCATGCGACTATAAAAAATGTAGCTGACAGTCGACAAACCTTAACCGACAAGGCTAACGGAATAAGGCAAAAGTGCTTATGAAATGGCAAAAGCACATCAAAAAGAGCTGAAATCTGTTTATTAAGTTAATTAGACAGTGTTCACTGTAATATTTAACATAATGCATATTTAAGCTTTCAGTAATTTCGATTTTCTCAGACATTTCACTGTCAACACTGGCGTCCCATATTTAAAGTACAAGCTCTGTTCGCTTTACCTGTTATTATAAATTTTGAAGCATACTTTACGGCTGATATACAAAAGCACATTGCAGCATGGCGAAATCATTTTTGCCAAAGACCCGAAGAGCTGCATACTTTCAGGCGTGAACAGTATTGTTAAACACTGGCTGCCGAAAATTCACGCGAACGCAAATGCAAAGTGTTCGCATATAAATGTTATTTGCATACATATGTAAATAGCGCAAAGCAAACAATAATAAAACTAACAGCTGAAATGATAACGGCAGCTGTTTGCTTTTAGCTTCCTCACACTTGCTCAACCCTTTCATCATGGCTTCGCCTTGTTATCTTGCCGCAGCACAAGCAATTTTATCTGGTGAATGAGAGAGAGCGCATATAAAGCTTGAAACATTTAGAGAGAGAGACTGTGAGAAAGAGAGAGAAGGAAGACTACTTTGATAGCTGTCAGCTTTTGTGACTAAAATTAAAACAGTGTTGTCGTTGCTACGATTCCTGTTGATATCAATGAGTATTTGAATATCAAAGAGCTTGTAAACAAAACGCAACTGAGAGAGCTTTATTGCCGAGTACATGTGACGATATTTAGTGCTTGACCTCAGTGTCGACTAACACATAAACACACACACACACACACACACACACAGTGATGAGTGCCTGTATAAAAATAAAAGTGT
Organism: Drosophila picticornis; assembly: GCA_035043845.1. Taxonomy (NCBI): domain Eukaryota; kingdom Metazoa; phylum Arthropoda; class Insecta; order Diptera; family Drosophilidae; genus Drosophila; species Drosophila picticornis. The sequence goes on from JAWNMR010000491.1 coordinate 12,193,875, forward strand.
GATTAGCAGCACCGCTGTTGACAGTGAGACCTAAAAAACGAAAAACAAATGAAATTGTTTAACATTTGCCTGTTGCTGTTGTTGATTTTGCTGCTGCTGTTGTTGCTGCCGGGTGGCTAAATGTTAATGGTCAACATTTATCGATTGTTTTTGTGATGGATTAGCTAAATTAATGGGGTCTGAAAGAGCTCAGTGTGAGAATGAATGTGGGCATTGTGGGGTATTGTGAATCGCCTCATTGCTATCAATCAGTGGAGGCAGCTGGTATATTTCAACAGCTGTTCTTCAACAGCCAAGCACTACAAATATTTGTGGTTTTCAATTAGACGGGTATTTTGATGTTATTCTAATTAGACTATTGTGCCTCGTAATAGCGATAAAAATAAACAAAATTTCGATCAAGCTGAAAACATAAAATAGAACACCAAATTAGCTTCAAAATCTAAATCAATTTGTAAAACATTAAATTGGAGAAATGGGTTTATATGCAGAGACACTTCTTAGTAAACAGCTTCAACAGCAGTAAAATATCACAACTAAGTCAAACTTTTGGAAATAGCAATGTGAACAAGTCAAAAACTCGTGATTGAGTCACACGCAAGCTTTCGTGACTTGGCACACACTCACACACATCCGTCTTATGGCTGTCATTATTAATAAATCCCCCTCATTTTCATCGCCCTCCGCCGACAGACTGTAGGCGTTGTTTGTTTTATGCGAGTGCGGATCAAAGAAACCAAAAGCGCTTGAAAGGGTGATGGCGGCAGTGTGAAGCTGTCCGCAGATGGAAGAAGTGGGCGTGTCTTGTCATTTTAACGGATTTGATCTCTGAACTTGCCAAGAAGAAGAAAACGAAAGCAATGAAAGCAAGTGTTATGCTCAAGAATAAGAAGCAATTATATGCATATATTGCCTTAATCATTTTAATTGGACTAATCTAATCATGTGGGGCAAGCAACTGAAAACAACAAAATTCATATCCCAAAATAGAACTGAGCTGTGAACTAATCTATATAAGAAATTTTTAATACTCTGCATTTAATCCGTTCAAGTTTTTTCTTCGATTTTGATTTTAATTTTTCTATATTTTCCCCCCTCTCTCTCTTTCTCTGTCTGCTCTTTGACAGCGGTCAAAGCGGTCACATTTCGATTTTGAAAAGAGAAACACATTGATTGGAGAACAATAATATGAAAAACGCTTTAAAACGCATAAGAATCCAAAAACAAAAACCAAAACAAAACGCAAACAAATTCGTCAAAACTGGTTTCGCCCAGTTACAAAATGCATTCAAAATCGGAGTCGTCAACGGTTTCATGCACTTTTCGCATACTTTTAGAAAGAAGCACGTGCTGAACTGACGCAGCATCTCTCTCAGAGAAAGAGAGAGAGGGAGGGAGACAGAAAGAGAAAGAGAAAGACGGGCGGAGTGCAACAATTCAGATTTGTTGTCTTACCCAATCCACTCCCCTCGCTAAACGCTCATAGATAGCTCACCAGATTTATTGGCCGAGCAGCAAGCGCGTGTGGCACTTACGATCCATATCTTTATATACATCTATAGATATACACAAGCATCCATATCTATGGAAAATTTTAATTTTGCAAACATTTTAAAAAAATAATATGCAAATGTTTTTTAATCAATTTTTGAAGTGGCTCGAGCAAAGCATAAGCGATTTTCTGAATTATACATTGTTGTTTTTCTTTAAATGCAAACAAAACCAAATTGCTACGTAGCTTATAACATAACATATACATATGTACATACGTACATATGCGTATATATATCGGACATAATTTAACCAATATATCGTCCATTCGCGTCACGGGTGGCAGAAAACATTGCTCTCTGTTTTGCGTAAGCAAAAATGTTGTTGCTTTGGCGAAAACAAATAAATATTAAATCTTAAGCCCATCAACTTGATGCCAAACACTACTTATATCATATACATACATATATATATACATAATCGATGTTATAGTGCCGGCACGCGGCCTGTGACAGTGCATTTAAGACATGTTTTGGCCTGTCTTATTCTGTGTACCAGAATAATATGGTTAAAGTATTTTTACAAGTGCTTGGATTTCAATAATTTTGCTGAAGAAACACGGAATACATATATAAAATAATAAAATAAATTCTGTATTCTGCATGCTTGGAATTATATCGTGTAGTAAAATACTCTTTCAAAACAATAACAAGAGGCTATTTTTAATATGAAATATTTCAAAAAAGATCATTGAAAGTTGTACACGACTGCCAAAAATATAGCAAAGATAAATGGCAGGCGGTCCCTATAAATAATATAAATCACATACGATGATTAACACAGACAACGAGATCTTAAATGTCCCAGTAAATGTAGCTTAAAATATAAATATAATACAAATTTCTAAAAAGTAAAAATTAAAAAGACATTTACCAAAATTAGCTGATACATTTTTATGCCCTTGCCAAAGGCATTAATGTATATTTATTCTTGATCAGCAGCATCAGCCACGTGTATAGATCCAAGTCAGAGGTAGTCGCCTATTGGCCAGGTAGCCAGTTAATATGACAAAGCTAACAAGGTGAAACTTTAATGTTATGCTCTTTGCTGCAGGCAATATCCGATGGAAACCCAAGTAAAATTTGTCGTAATAACTCAAACAACAATGTTGAACATGTAAAACACTGTCTAACTTTCTCCCATCATAGATACTCCGACTTCAAGAACAACAATCCAATGCACCCCCTTGCAGAACCCAACAGTCCAAAACTTAACTTTATGTTAGAATTCCTTAGGAAAAACCACTTAGAAAATAAAATATAAAAAATGCAAATCAGTTAAACTATCGGTTATTATGGGTCCAAGTCATAACATTGACAAAATTTGACCGATATACAAAATCAATATTTTTTTTATCACAGTTTGATTTCTAGAATAACAATGCGATGAAGTTTGGAAGTATGCAGAGCCGTGTAGAGCATGTAATCTTGGCATACCTTGGCCGTATTTTAAATTTTCATTTCTTATTTGAGGGAATTATAAATTCAAAAAGAGGCCATAACTTTTCTTGTATTTCATAATTTAGCAGCTAAGTTTCAGATTAAATTTTAACACAACGCAAAAAAAAGAAGGAATTTATAGAAAACGGAAAAATTAAAAAAAGAAGAAAAAAAATGGAGGGGAGATGGCAAGAAAATTGCATTTATTTTTAAACTAATTAATTGGCCGCTCGCCAGCTGCCATAAAAACGTGAATCGTTTTTGTTTAGCTTACTGTGCACATAACGAGAGACAATAACAACAAAATATATATGCAAAATTCTTTAGCATTATGTCAAAAAAAAACAATATATATATATATATACAAATATATACAAGCAAATATCTACTTGTATGTGTATGTATCTATTCTTCATAATGCAGACTTATTACAAATCGGATTTTCCAAACACAAAGTTTCGTGCCGCGCTGCGTTCTAAATAGGTGACAAAATAATTATTGGGCCAACACGAACACTCGCAACGAGACAAGATCCGCACACTTAGGTAACTAGCGTGTGTGTGTTCAAAATCTGTTTACAGTATAAGCAAAAGAAAGTATAGGATAATCAAATGCAAAATTAAAATCAAGGCCAATGTCGTCAGCGGCTGAGCCTCTTCGTTTTCCACCTAATGGATTGGACGATTGGTTCGATTGCAATTCCAAATGGCATTAATGCATATTGGCATTTTGACAAGACACAACTTGCAGGCTGATTGAATAAAACGATATTGGGTAGGTCGATAGAGAGCGACTGTGGAATACCCTGTTTGCAGACAGTAATAATCGAAATCTAAAAATCTACACATATTTCTTCCGTGATCATTTTCATGTCCTATACTCAGAAGTATTCAGAAACTATAAAAATATACATTTCAACTTGTATTCTTCTGAGTAGCTTTTATGGGGTAGATACTGATTGTATACTTTAATAGCGAATCTTATTCAACCACGCTCGTTTGGCTTTCTAATGCATTGCAAATGTAAAATTCAAAATTGGCTTTGATGTGCCATAAAAATGTATTGAAATTCGCCTGTTATTTGATCGACATTTGAACGCAAATCATTTGCGACTTCAAACCAACTGTTCTTGTGTCTTTAGCCCTTAAGAATCTAGGTCAATTGGTTTTATAACCTTCAGTTATCAGCACATTTCCTATTTATATTGATAAGCTTTGATTGCTGACTGCTGTTGGCCAACTTCAAAGTGATCAACAATATTTACGTTCATTTTCTACAAACCCGAAGCCCAAAATATGTGCACAGTGCAAAATTCAATTGCATATCAAAGATTATGTAAATGGCGATTTGCATTTTGGAAAGATGAAAAAAAGACCGGAAAATTCGACCAAGGACCAGTGTAAATAAAAATTAATTGAATAAACACTAGTCCACCAGGGTGTAGCGAAAACAAATTCGAAAAGTTTTCAATATTTCGTTAACATAAACAATCGAAAAAAAAAACAGATACAATTTTTAGTTTGATTTAAGGAATTTCCAACCTAAAAAAGTCAGATATTGAAACGTTAAGTTGATCGTTATTCGACTATGCTGAAATTTTGAATGCAATAAATAAAGTTTAATGTTTTAATGCATGTCAGAGGCACCTGATCGGATGGTTTCACTACTCGAATAATGTCACACATAAATTTGAAAACACACGAAAAACGAATTATGGCAGACTTCCGCTTAGAGCATTTTCTAGTTGAGATCACTCAATCAGAGCATTCTTGCATGTTTAACACTTCCGTTCAGGGTATATGCCAGTCGAGCTTACTCAACATAAGCATTCTAATGTGTTTCTTCATTTATTGTTGGCTTGAGTAATGTTTCAATGTTGATGTTTACACAAAGTTGTTAGCATAATATGACAGAAAGCCTTCGGGCATACATTTTTTGGATCATTACTTTTTTTGCTTGCGTGTTAAAATAGTCCGAAAATTCTTATAATTTAAGCAGCTCGATTGAAAATAAAAAGCGTACAAATAAGCAAAATGAGTACAATCAATGCTTGTGTGCATGCAATCCAGTCTAACTGTTCGGACCGGGCCAATTGGCCGGTTCGGTCAGTTTCAGAGGCAGTTTTAATTTTTTGGGGGCAATGTGGAGGCAACTTTGCAGTTTGGCCCGGCCAAGCGGTACAGCCATATTAGCTCGTAATTATTACAAATGCCTATATTTAATTTATTTTGCTTGTACGAAATTCGCTTATACGTTATTTTTTCTCTATTTGTGTGTTTTTTCATTTTTTTTTTTTGTCTTGCTGCTGTTTATTGATTAATGTATTTTTGTCGGTGGCACAGCGCAAACAAATAATATTTCATGCAATGCATAAATTAATATTTTACTAGAAATATTTTTCTGCAGCATTTGGATGAAAACACGTGTGGTACTATGTATATGTGCTGTATGTATATATATATATATATATATATATATACATAAATATGCAAATATATTTGTGTATGATCCATACACATTTGGCGTAGGTGCTTCGCCGTCATTAAATTTCGACCTTTTGTTGCTTTATTTTATTTGTTTATTGCCAAAAGAGCTCGTTACAAAATGAGCACGCACATATTCAAAAAGAATCTTTTCACCTGCTGTTCATGTTTATAACGTGCATATTTATATAATATCATTCTTTTGTTTATTTGCAGTAATTCTCAAGCATTATTGTTTATTTTAAAGACCTACGCTGATGGATGGATCTTGACGATCAATCGATCCGATTACATTTTGATTGATTGCTGATTGGATTGAATTTAAGAAATAGCTCTCAAATACTCAACTGTTTTGATATAAAAACAACCATATTAAGTAATTTTATGCTGTTGACACGTTTTCTGAGTTTCTTCGGCAAGTTCTGTATTTCTTATTTGGGTAAATTAAAAAACAAAAAGCATAAATATGAAGTGCACTCACCAGTTTGCTTTGGTAGGTTGTAAAAATCGAGTGTTTTGATTTCGGATGTTTCCACATGTGGCGCAAATCCCTCGTACAAATCACTCTCCTCCACAATGCCGCTCAGTTTGTCGGCCTGAGCCGATGTATCTGCACGATGATAGGGCATCTTAATAGCCTGTTTATTCCCCTTTCTGAGTCCGTTTTTTTGTTTGCCTCCTTAGTTAACAGGTGTGTGTGTGTGTGATTCTGTGTGTATTGTGTGTGTAGTTAGTTTGCAAGACTTGGCTTTTAATCTGTATGCAATCTGCAACGTAATTTGCGGTATTTATAATTGTGACTAGATCAGCTTCAATTTGTAATGAATTGTGATTTGTTGCCGTTGTTATTGTTGTTTTGATATTGTTGTGGTTTAGCTACGCGCATTTATGGAGACAGAAACACTCCAATACGATGATGCCGCGCGGAATTCATTATAGTAAACAATTTAATACCAATACTGCGATTGCATAGTGTTGCTAAACATCAAAAAGAGTGGGGCTTCAAGGTCTGCAAAAAATACAACGGTTTATATATATTAATTTCATAGTCTAAACAAAAAAATTTAATTTATGTTGAGTGCTAAGGCAAAAGTGATCTTATGCTTTAAAAAGATTTTAGCTAAACTGAATAAGATTATATATCCTATTTTTTTCGTTCTGATTAAAGCGAATCTGTTAAGAATAACTAGCATCAATGAATCATGCTCATTTTACTAAACAACTTGAAAAATACTTCAAAGTCATATCTTTCAAAGTTTCATTAAAGGCCATTACGGCAAATTGGGTTTTAGAAAAATTGATCAGCTACTAAAGATTGTTTGTTTATTTTAATTTGAATGTTTGGCAATCGAAAAAACGACGCATAAATAAAAAAGAAGAAGAAGAAAAACAGTATGCAAGCCAATCAACATCCATCAGTAAGACAAATAAGCCAAACAAGTGAATGGCAATGGTTCTAGGTGTGTGTGTGGGTGTGTGTGTATGTGTGTATAATGTTTTTATATTTATGAATGTTCATTAAATGTATGTATTTATAGTCCTTGTCACTCACACCCGCACAAAGATCTGAATTCCTCGATTGGTTCAATGACACGCATGAAAAACAACTGAGTACATTTATTTAATTTCATTTGGGCCTGACCAACAAAAAGATTGCGATTGTAGACAAGCCGTCCGGTGCCTCTGGGCCATAAAATATATGAAACGGCATTAAATGCCAGCGTCAATAAAAATCCCAACTGGCCAGAGACTTGAATGTGTGCTATATATGAATAAAGCATGAAAGTACTTCTTACAAGGCAGCCAAATGTCGCCTGAGTCAACTGAACTCTGCACGTTAACAGCAGCCGGTTCTGATTGCGATATCTAATTAATATTTGGTAAACCCGAAACTGGCAGAAATACAAATCGACTGCTATTAAATATACATACGAAAGATTTACAGTATTTGTTTGCAGCCGCAATTACAAATCAATAAAATTCACATACAAAACAAATGGAAGCGAAAATTTGTTGAAATGCACTAATCAACAATATGTTATTCAAATATTTTAATGTGTTTTCTTGTGTGTATTGAAAAATTAATTTGTGGAATTATATAAAGTTAACAATTTCTGAATGTACTTTTCCATAAATATTTGTTTTTGCATTTTTTTCTAATATATTTTTAGTGATTGTTTGTGTCGTAAATTGTAAGAAGAATCACTTTTATACTTGTATTTACCTAAGGCAAAAAGTATTAGTTTCACGCACACTGCGTATACACAATAAGCGTATTGTTTGTTGTTATTGGACGCGTATAAAGTACGCAAAAACATTTCAAATATTGATTTACATTATTGGCAATAGCTGATATACAAAATCCAAATCAAAATCAATTGGCGCACATGTTGCGTATACTTAATTATTCGTTTCTACGCCGCACGCTGCGTTAAGCTTTTACTAATCGAACAAAAACAAAACCGAAACTAAACAAATATTATAATCCCCATAGGTTTGACTTAGACGTTACAAGCGTTTTCAAAATATATATATATATATTTTGTATCATTTTGATTCTTCCGTCGCGTATAATTTTGTGACGAGTGCTTTCGTTTTAGCGCCTGTGCAGCAGTTCGCATGTTAAATAGCTCGGTAAAGGAGGGTGGCCAATGCCCTGCCCTGCCCTGCCCCACTACACTTCACTTCACTTCGCACCCGCTACCCTCGCAGCTGCTGTATGTAAAATGCAAAAATTGAATTGCAAATTTCAATTGAAATTCTGCACACATATTGAAAAACCAAAAACAACGACAACTATGCGAGATCAACAACAAATACTTCTTTCAGTTTCGTTTGACACTTTTAATGATTGCGCTTGTCAACAGCAACATTCAGCTTTAGCCTGCAGACTGAGTAGTCTGATAGATCGCTGCGTTCGTCGACTGACGTGTGACAAGAGGTGTTAAATGCTCAGAATGCGCGGGCAGGTGCCAGAGCCAATGTGATATCAGCTGACTTTGATATTACAAACGAAAAACAGACGAAGACAAAATAATCGAAATTTAGTGTTCCGTTTTGCGACGTACTAAAGGAGATGTCGTGGATCCTCTAATCAGCATCAACTCATATAGCCATGTTTGTCAGTTCGGGCAGCTATAGCTTATATAGGTCAAGCCGACCAGATCAGACCACTACAAAATAAAGCTGCCCAAAGAACGGTTTTGATCGAAAGATAAGTCTAAAGTGATATGTATGTTTACGCCTATCTCGATCAAGAATTGAACCGATATCTTAGGCTCGCCAAATACTACTTTGATTATATGCCCTTGTCGACCGTCGTAAATCTGCTGACATCAACATTATTGTATAAAGTTGGAAACATTATTCCCTTCTTGTTCAAAGTATATTTTAGAAATTCTAAGTCGTACATATTGAAATGTTTTTTTTTTTTGCTTATCAACAAAGTTGTAATTAAATAGCAAACTGATAAAAACTACAAACTGAAGATCGCTTCACTCAATTTTAATTGCATGACGTAAGGCCTCTTTAATTGGCAATAGTTGCATTGTGTACTTAAATTTAATTTGTTTGGAATCCATATGCATCTGTGAATATTACGCTAGTTTCGCATTTCAAGGCGCTTATCGCCAATACAATTTACGAGAAATGTTTATAAAGTTATTAACAAACGTTTCTGAGTTTAATTTATTTGCAGTTGCAAGCATTGCTTATCAAGTCACAAATGCTGTAAGCTAATTTAAGTAAATGAAAGCAAATCAAATAAAATCAGTGCTCAGGCAGCTTAACAACTTTAAACGACGGTTGCAAGTCAATTGAATTCAATTGAACAAGCAAAAAAAAATTACAAAAAAAATAAAACGAACAAAAAAGTTGTTTTTACACGATTTGATTAGCCTGCCCCCGCAAGAGAAACCACATTTCACACACAACAGAATGTAGCTAATTAAAATGCCTCTGAAAATTAAATGACACGGGTTGTCAGATGTCGCATTGGAGGTCAGTTTAAATTTTCCCACCTTTGGCACCCACCGCCAACACAACTTTAAATATAGATGTGCCATATATTTAAAAATTATCGTTTTATTTTATTGTTTGATCTCTATTTATAATTTAAATATGATTTTTTTGCTGGTTCCAGGTCAAGTGCTTTCTTATTTTTTATATTCTTCAATATATTCACAGAGATACTCACAACGTCCACCATCCAGTCAGTTGTGTAGTTTCAAACTCCACATATTTCAATTCAAATTTCATTTTTCAATTTACGAACTTACATCAAGTCTGACACGAAAAAGTCATGTTGAATCGTTCCGAAAACACGACACGCGGCCAATATACATATCTAATACTATCTGCCCCTGTGGACAGTTGCACAGATTTAACATGGCGAGTGCCAGTGGCAATATGTCAGTATGTATTAAGTTTTTTTCATTGGCCGCAGCATAAACAACTTAATTAGTTTTCATTTGCGTTGCGCGGGAGCGAGACACAAATAGATCGTCGTCTGGTCCCAAAAATGTGGTTTCAACGGTTTGTGGACAGACAGACAGACAGGTGGCAAGCACTGTACTAAACACGAGCTCATTTCGACTAATCAGCAGTTAAATGACGAGCAGTTAACCCACATTACCACATCACAGCCACAGGCAAAAGCTGACTGCCAGAACACGCGAGCGCTGTCCGTTCGGTCAGCAAGACGAAACGCCCACGCGAGTGACGTAAGTGCAACACGAGGCAACTCAAGACGGGAAACTTAACTCGCCTTGCAGATGTTTAGACAATTTAACGTCAGTGGAACTGCATAAATTGCACCGCAATAGCAAAACTTTCCATTCTTTACAAATTTATGAATGTTATTAGTCTGCGGAGGCATGACGACGATATTGGAAAATGTCAAAGTGCAGCAGTGCTTGGACAGCACACGCCCAACCCAAGCTAAATCTATTAAATGAGGCCGGTAAGATCCATCAATACTCATACTGCCAAGAGTGTTATTGGTTGCCAGTCATAGTTCTTATTTTAACTTGTTAACATTTAAATTTAACTCAAAATTGACTCGCATATATTTATAATACTTTTTTAAGTTCAACGTATTTCAGAAAGTCTAAGAGATCAAAAGAAATTGTGTTACCTATGAATCATTTTTAAAAAGTAAGGCACAAGAATTGCATAAAGCTATTCAAATATTCTGTTTTTAATATTTTATGTTCACTCTACTCGCTTGCCACCTCATATTTTCAAGTGAAAAATGTATTTCCCGCCACATAAATGCCAGTACCTTTTCATTTTCATATATATCAAACTTAATTATAGTTGCGTTCAACTACAAGTTCTTAACTAGGTCAGCGGCAACTAAACTGTCAACGTTTTATGACTTTTAGACACACTTGAGCCAAATTTGCATACGATATGCGAGGTGTATAAGTTTGTGGCACGCCTGGAAAAAGAGGAAAAATGAGAAAGAGAAAAACATTTACGAGTGGCGCTTCGAATTACTAAACTGGGGTAAGCAGCCGGCAGCTGTCACTTTTCCCAACCCTTGTCCTGAGAGTGCAATGACTTGTTAGCCAGCCCACGTTCTCATCAGGGCCAAACATTAGAAAAAGAAAACATAAAAAAATCGTGTCAATTTTCCTTTTTGCTGCGAAGAAAAAACGAAAAAGGAAAGAAAACGTAATAGAAATTATGCCATCATATGCTTTCGTAAGCCCTTAAAGTACACCACGACAACAGTGCCACAATGTGGGCCAACAGCAAGCACATTGAGGGTGTTGCCAGCCAGCTCTGTGGGGACTTAAAACGTGGAACGGGGGCTTGTGTGGTAGATTTCTGGGGGCTGTGTGGGTGGCGGCAGCTTGGAATGACACTTTACGTCAGCAACAGAGCAAATACAAGTTGAATTGAGTGGGGAAACAAACGCAGGGCAGACAGGATGGAGAGAGTCGAGAGAGCTAAAGAGTTCGTAAACGAGAGCGAGTTGAGTAAAAACAAAAAGGGAGAGGCAGAGAGAGAGAGGCAGAGAGAGAGAGAGAGAGAGAGAGAGAGAGAGCGCATGCTAAGGCTGGGTAAATCAATGAATGAATACGCACACACGCACGAACGCACACGAGCGAAGGCAACAACACACGCACACACGCACACACGCACACACGCATGTGCGAGCGAGATACTTAAAAGGCGACAGGGCGACAAGTTATTGAATCAATTTATGCTCGGGTAGCCTGGCGAGAGGCACAGGGCAATCTGAGGACATACAAACGAGACGGCGCCAAGGAAATCAACTTGTCAACTGCTGGCAAGGACACACACGAAAATTTATTTCAGCCCAGTAAAGACAATTAAAAAAAAAGATATATATATATATAAATATATTTATTTATTATATATTTAGCGCAACAAAAAACCAGATCTAAGCAAACGGACCAAAGGCCAAATCGAGTCATCAGGATTGACCTGATTTACAGAGAGATACCTGTACCGGTCCCCCAATACACTCAACAGACCCTGTTAGCTTGTGCGCCAACTTGGCCAAGTTTTGTGGCAGACGCAGCGACGCTGAAAATGCCAACACGCAAGGTTTTTTTTCTTATTTATCTTTTATTTCGATAGTTTATTTTTCTTTTTTTATTTTGGCAACACAAAGGAAAACCTGTATAATGCACTTGCCACAACAGCAGCAACAATAATGCTGGTCATTGAACCGTGGCACAAAATTCAAAAAAAAAAAAGAAAGAAAAACTGCAACTGCAGCAGCAGCAACATTTTTATTTTTCTTTTTTCTTCTGTTTTTTTTTTTTTTTGTGTATTTCATAATAATTACATACGATGGAAATATCTATGTAAGCGCATTGTAAGCACACTGGCTAGAAAAATCACGTGCAACGGACCAAGGCACTGTTATTAGCGGGCCCATCTTGTCTCCATTTGCCCCTTTTTCGACTGTCACTCCTCACCCCCGCTGCACGTTGCGAGAAGAAAAACAAGAAAACTAACAGAATGGCGAGAAGAAAAAGCAATTGCCCGAAAAAAACGTGAAGAAATAAGCAATACAGGAATATACCCAGTGCTTTAAATCACATCAGCTTAGATGAGTTTGTCTAATCTTAAATAATTTCTATTAATTTTAAATTATTTCTATTAACTTTCAGAAATAATACCTTTGTAGTTAGTTCTCTAACCGTTAAGTTATTTTATAGTAATAATGTTAAAAAAAGTAAATAGTAAAAATGGTACTTTTGAATATGAAATCCATTTTTCGATTGCCAAAAAGTTTCTTAAATTTTGAACATATGCAATTATTAAATCTCAAATATGAAATGTATATAATATATTTTTTTATAACAGCTAAACTCTTTGAAAAATATACATTAATAATTCTGATATAATCCCATATGAATACTTTAAAAAATAGTTTCTAAAATAACTTCCAAATATATATCCCTTCGAAAATGAAGGGTCTCTTACCACTTACTTTTACAGCTTCTTTATGCGCTTCATTTATCGTGCAAAGTTTTCGGTTTAATTTGCAGAATTTTATTACACCCAGTTTTACACATTTTATGGGCACAGGGTATAATACCGTACACACACACACACACACATTCAAACACATGCATAACAATGTTGCATGTGCGAAATGAAGCAGACAGCCAAACAAAGTCAGCACCACCACCAGCAGCAGCAGCAGCAGCGGCAGCCGATTCAGCATTGAAGCCAGCTCGCTTAACTTTTGGCTTTGGCTGCACACAAATGTTATGTAAGTGCACAATTTCTCGATTTTTATTCGTAACCACTTTTCATTTGCTTGGCTTGGCAAAAGTTCGTCGATTGTGGCCAATGTGCAGCGCTAGCTAGTGCAGCGTATGTCTGCATGTAGATATATGTATATATTTGCCCGATTCTTGTTCATTGGCAAAACACATGAATCATCGTTCAATTTCAGCGTGTCCGCTAGAAATTACAAACTTAGTGGATTTAACGCTATTATATATTATCTATTTAACGGACAAAGCCGCGTATGGAGGTGACTAACAATTATAATTATACATACGTCATGTTGACAGACCAACATCATTAATTTATAATGATAATATTGTTGAACGTTGAGTGTTCAACGACCTTCAGATACATTATTGATAAAACATTTTAAACAAGTCGTCTACATAAATATCAATTTCACATGCTGGTGTTAATGAAAATAAAATACAAATATGGCAGACAGTTTAGGTAACCATTAAATTATTTAATGGACATAAAGAATATTATTGTTGCCATTGTTATGTTATGTGTTGTACCAAACAATTATATATGTTTGCTTTAAAATAACTCAATTCACTGATAAATTCTTGACATTTTTATTATTATCCACTTATAAAATTAAAGTTCTTGTTTACGTCAAAATAAATGACTTTTTATATTAGTTTCGATGAACTCCCATCTACACTATTAATAGCAATAATATTAGTTTGTCGATTTAGCTTGAAGCAAATGCTTCCATATGTTAATAACTCAATTAAGAATACGAAAGCGACAAAGTAATTGGCTGTAATTGCATGTTACAGGAATTCTCAGCACTTGCTAATCAAATAAAAATATGTTAAGTGCACATTTTGAGGCCATTTGGCTATGGTCAATGAAATGTGGATGGAGACACCATCATCAGCGCCAGTTGGCTCACTCAAATTGCAGCTAATTACACACACTTACGCCATTTAATAGACGCCCCATATGAGAGGCCCCATATGTCGCCACGCTAAGAGAAACTAATGGCCCAAAATGATGGCTGGCTGCCTCACAAAAAAAAAGAAGGAAAATAAAATACATCAAAACAAAATTGGAAAACCCAGACGCTATTGTTACCAGCCAAGCCACGGGAGAGTACTTAGTACAGTAAAACCAAATGATGTAAAACTAAGCGGCCCATATAGCACGACATGGCTGAGGGGTCTCTGCTTCGCCTGGGGATTTCTCGCGATGTGACCTGGCCAAGGTCAGAACAAACAGCAGGGCTGCCTGTTGCAAGTTATTTACACTTTGCCAGTTGCAACACTGATACACACACAGAAAAATGTGTACGAAAAATGTCTAAATAAACTTTTACATTACTCATATTTGCTATAAATTTCATATGTGTGTTTTACAAACAGCAAAAACAATACATTTATTAAATAAGCAGATATGAACAATTCTTCTGAGCTGAAAGCAGCATGTAGTCGGATTGAACACTCCAAATTAAGAAATCATTTGGTATTCATAAATGTATGGAAACCGATAATCGAATCACATGCTGCATCAAGGTCGGTTAGTAAAATTTTAATAGCAGGAATAAGTCAACACAATAAATGTTATGACCTCAGCGCTTATCCGGCGGCTTTGGCTTCAAGTCACATGGATAATATTGTATAATCAACATGTTTTTTTTTACGTAACAATTACACGAATTATTTAAGGTACTTCTGCTCTAATAATCACGCGAATTGGAAGTCAAAAATCTTCTCTTATTATTGTTTGCTCGTACAGCTCTTATTCCACTTGCGATCGATGTGCTCTGATAACTTACAGCCTTTTCCAGCACGAACATGACAGCGGATATTATTGCATAAATCCAAATAATATTTGAAAATAAAGCCCCAATACGAAGATAGGGAGCATTAATTCACCCGAACACCAGTTTTCAATGGGAACCGGTCATATTAATAGCTGTTATACGCCTAGATTGAATAGTTTATGTGTACGTGCGCGGATAATTGCGGATAACCAACGAGTAGTTTAAATACTTTGCAAAGATTCATAGCTCATGAGGTTATTTGAAAAATACAAATGTTTTATACTATAAACAACTAAACAGTAAAATTTAGCGTAACAAATTGCAGACAGATGTATTTATACTTAAACAAGTGTTAAACTCATCCAGACATTTGCCGCACAGAATTTCCAGCCAATCAAACAAATCAAATGTCAAGTTTCTCAGTCATAAAATATGAGCTAAGACGTGCGTCGAGGGCATCAACTATTATGCAGACTATGCGAGAATATAGATTGATAAGATAGACGTCTAACTAGTTAGCACTTACGTGTGAGTATTCCTGGTGTATTTGTACTTCTGCTGGTATCTGTATTAGTTCGGGCAGTAGGCAAAGTCGACAAGTCGACAGCGTGGGTTTGCACCCAAAAATAAAAGAAAAAACATTTTTAACCAATCTCGCTGATAAGCAAAAGTTTTGAAGCTTGGGGAGTTTGCTCTCGTAGTACCTGACAAAGGGTATTACAATTGTCTTTCTGGCAAAAGACTGTGGACTTAAGCTTACTTTAACTTAGAGCCTAATTACACTATCAACCTTTCTTATATTATAGAATTTTCCCATTTATTTTGTACTTTCTACATTCGTAAAAATGTTACGATTTCTTTAATTTCGCCCGCATCGACATATCGAATTTTGTATTGACTATGGTAAAACACTTATTTATTATACATTTTTTTATTATATATATATATTATTATTCATTTTTCAAAGACAAATAAGAATACAGCGGTCAGCTGTCTTACTTAATCAATCAGTAATTTTGTCTACTCCCACGAAGACCCATAATAAAATCGCATAATGTAAAGAATGCTATTATTTGTTAGAAATGTTTGACAGAAAAGAGCATTTAAGTGTCGGTGCTCCAAAGAGAAGATTTTTTTTTTTATTTAATTGGTATAAGTAGTTTTTTGTTTTGTTTTTTTCTTTTGGTTCGCATTGATAAGCCGCGTTAAGTAACATGGTGCGAGGGGCATTGCAAACGGCACTGTCACGAGTCGTTGTCGCTATCTGCCGCATAAGCCAGCTAAGCAGCGTTTGACTATTTTTAGTATGTTTAGTAGCCGACACAGTTGCTGACATTGATTGTAAATCTTGGCAATGGCAAAGCTCAATGTGAAGTAGGCGGAGTGGCGCCCGTTCAGTTCTAAAAAAACTGAAAAAAGGGGCGGCAAGCAGACAACGTCATCAAGCGCAGTAAAGACGAGGGGGTGGGGCGCTATTCTGCTACTGTTAGCAATATGCCGGGCATTTCGCTGACAGCAGCAGCACGTTACTATTTCAATCGAATTCGAATTCGGATTCTATCGCAATCTATTGGATTTATTCTTTTTAAGTCTCCAGCCGATTGAATGTGAAATTTACTTTGAGTGTGAGAAACCGGTTGGATGTCATCATGATTATATTTTATTTGTACTTATGCCATATTTATATTTCGGCTGTGTGTATTGCCAAAATGTGTAGAGAAATAACACTCAGCCGACAACGACAAAAGACAGCACAGAGAGACGCAGTGTTGCCAGCCTAAAGTTAATAGAAAAAATCTTAAAATAACTATCAAATTAAGCTACACACATGATGATTAAGGATAATTTCGATTTCGATATTCAAAATAATCAGCTAACTGTGTTAATGAAATATGCTTATTATAATTTATTCCAAAGTATTGCCAATACTTTTCATACATAAACATGAATCATTTAGTAGTTAAACTGTCAGCCTTAAAAAACCTACTTAAAGTTCAAAATAAAACAAAATAAGATTAAATTCTCGATTCTCGCCATTTCCACCGTTTAGCCAGTTTGGACGGCTTTAAAGCGGACTTGGCAACACTGGCAAGCACAGGCGTGACTCAGCTGGTGTGGCTCCATTTGCTCCATTGTTCTACACTTGTTGTTTGGCATTCCAGCGAACTTCAGTGATATTCGAGAACTGCCACCGAGCGCGAGACTTGCCGCAAACTGAAACTCGCTACTCAATCACGTGCTTTCCAATAAACGAATAATCGACTTATCGCACAGCTCGACTTCGAGTCGCCTTATTTATTTATTTTATTTTTGTTTATTGTTAACAATGGACAGGCTTGTTTCTAAATATTTTTGGTGTCGCGGATTATACAATACCATTTGAGGTTATGCACGAGTCTGCTTCGACCAAAATTGAGTTAATTAGATTCGTTTTGGGTGGGGTGTTGTGCTCAGGTGGGCGGTGCTTTTAATGAATATACAGCCTACAATAAGTATGAATAGCGCACTCTACTCAACTACTCCATTCCGACTCTACATTGTTTGAGCACGTTCCGTATATACTTTGGCACACCTGCTAATTACAATGGCAAGAATTACCATGGAAAAGATCTTTGCACGATTTGCTCAATTAGAGAGTTGGATGAAGGCATATATTCCGCATTATATGTGAAATGTTAGATTTACACTAACTAGCTTCTAACAATCAGCTTCAACTACAGCTAGCGATCACAAGCCGATCACCAATATCTTTCTGTCGTTATACTATATAGCACACACAAAATATATGAGGCAGCCATAAATTACTTATCCATATATAAAAAATTGCGGATCATTGCCAAATTTGTAGACCTTATCCAAATGTCGCAATAAAATATTGAAAAGCATCCAGCAGCAGCAAGCTCTAAAAACGTCGCAATTTATTTATTACTGGATTGCTGGAAACTATTTTCGTTGTGGTTATTGTTAATTTAAGAAACCAGAGCTAATTAATTAGTGGGCAGATGTTTGTGTGACCGGTGGCCACTGACACAAATGCGGACGTGACAATTACAGCTGCCCAAAGCCCAAAGTCGAAAGCCAAACGACAAACAAATTTAAAATCATCAAGAGGCGTGCGAAAGAAAAAATAAATAAAAATAAATCGCAAATCCAACTAATGAACGCCCACGCCCAGAAATCTATGCGAAAAAGTGGGGATCCTAGATGACTTAGGGAGGGGGAGGGGTGGTGCGTACCCGAAGTATAAATTGAATGACGCGCAACACAGCAACTGCTTAGCAAAATAAACAAGCTGGACGGGGGAACGGGGCAGGGGTTGAGTAGGGGTAGGGGTGGAGGAACTCTGCATAAAATATGCATGTGACAACAAATAAGAGAGCGGTAGTTTATAACGCAGTGCGACTAGGAGTTACCCAGACATAGGGTTTAAATGTAGTTGAATATGTGTGTTTTACTCTGATTAGCTGATTATTAAATATTCATTAATTTGATCTAAATAAATGATCTAAATTTGATCAAAAATAAAACTCAAAATAAATAGTTAGATTGAATTAAATAGATCTCTGGAATATATACAAAATCTTTGTCATTAAAATAAAAAGACTGCAAGATCGATCGATCACCTTGTGCACAAGGAGTTGCAGACAGTCAAGTCTAATCAGCTTGGTCAAGCTAATCAGGAATGTGAACATACTCGCAGCTGTATGTCTCTGTGCAGGGTATAACAAAGCAAAGCTTCAGAACTTTACAAACTTAAAATTCCAGTGTTCTTTGTGCTACGCCACAATTCGACGCTGAACTCAATTAAGCGTTTGACACAGGAGAGTTGATTTAAGTTCAGTACTAACCGCCGAACCCGCGCTTTTGCCGATTGGCCTCTGCCAAACTGAGAACTGAGAACTGAGAACTCAGATCTTGACGATTGACGATTGGCGACTGGCGTCCAAGTGACTGCTGCTGTTGTTGTTGTGTTTCTCTGGTGAGCTTCTTTTGTACGTAATTCACTTTATTCAAATAAAGTATAATATAATAAATGCTCGTATGCAAAATACAATGGGCAGAAACAAGTAAACTACGCGCCATTGTCGACTCGAGTTCTGAAGCCGTTTGCCTCGCCAGACAAACAAACAGAAATAGTCTCTCTAGAGAGAGAGAGAGAGAGAGAGAGAGAGAGAGAAAAACATGCTCGACATTTAATATAACGACCTCGGAGACGCAGGCTGGTGGTGGTTGTTGCCTGTTTGCATTGTTGGGCCGGATGTTTTTGTGGCACTGCAACAGGCAGAGAGCTCCTCAGTGCGAATTGAAGACACAAACACAAACATATCACACAATGAAGACTGACAACGGCATATGAGTGAACGCCTCTCGTTGATACCGCGTATGCTTAATGCGGAAAATGTCGCATCGGATAAGGGGCAAATGGAAAATTGCAAATGGGCAATATGTGTGCTTTAAAGCCCAACTGCCAGCCACTTGTCGATAACAATGAAAGCACCCCGGCGGTGCATAAATGACAGCAGTTCATGACATTTCTAGCGCAATCACTTAAGTCAATTATAACTTAGCAGCGCAACATCAGATAACATAATCGCAAATTGTAGCAAATTGGGCTTATAAAACACCCATCAAGCAGACACGGCTTATCCGGTCAAATTAACAAGCACAGACTAACATATACATTATAGTTTAGTTAAAATAAATAGTATTCAAATGTTAGACTACAGCTTACCTGGAGTTGCGAGTAAAAACTATATAGGCATTTATAAAATATTTTTAACTTATCCGTCTTGGCATTACAACACGTATAAGGGCGGATAAGAAATGAGACAGTTGCTCTCAAGTTTATATTTGCCATTTACTCAACAAAGTCATGCACGAATTTACAACATTTATTTTGGCGTCACTTTATCAACGCAGACACTGTTGGAACTTGTGGTTGAACAGAGACACCCCCAAAAATAATGGCAATCATAATTTAAATATATATCAGAAATTAGCAACTTATCCGCGACTAACGAATACAAGTTCCGATAACCTTTACACCATACGCAAAACACAACATACACGATCACAATCAAGGTTATTGAATCAAGGCAAAATGTAAAAATATTTACTAAAAAACATATGTACATGTGTACATAAGCCGTGTGTGTAGTTATTAACGTTTATTCATAAACTGAGCAGACACAATATGTATGATATGATGGTGATGAGTGCATACATATATAGATATATGTGTGCATTTGTATTGGCAATCGTATAACGTTTACTTTTGCAGTTGTCGGAGAACTCTCAATGAAATTACTTGCACAAATTAATGCCGCACAATTACCCACATCAGAGCCGAACCAGAGCCGGACCAGAGCCAGACAATTGATTGTTTGATATCTCACGCGCGGGGGCATACATATCTATGTATTTATATATATATATATATATGTATCTGTATGTTATACATATGCACAAATAATTTTATTGTCATTGTTGCTGTTGCTTCATGTTTACTTTCAGCTTTCTCGCTATAGGATATTGTGGGCGTATGATTTTTGTTATTCTCTCGCGTTATTATTAACACACTTGAGCCGCGAATACTAACTCACACACACACACACACACGCACACCCACACAGACATAAGTTATACTTGATTTGATAAATATGATTAGGATTTATGAGCGTGTGGGGTTTTGTTTTTTTAATTTCAATTCAAAGCCTGCATAAAGTTTATGTCTCAGCAGTAATTCGATCATGTGATCAAAAATAAACAACAAAAAAAATAAAATAAAATAACCATCACGGTTTTGTTACATAATAGTGGATAGATGTGGGTAAAGTTGCAATAGTTCGCCAATCGGTGCATCTCAATTAAAGTCGAATTCAATTGCATGTATTTCATATTAAATAATGGTGGATAAATGCTGATAAAGCCAGCCAGTTTTATAAAAGACAACAACAACAACTCAATTAAATAATGTACCCATAATTTAAAGTGGATAACCAAATCCACATCGTTTTGTAGCTGATATGCTAAATGTCAGCGAATAAAATAAGAGTGCAGTTCGAAAATATGCTTATATATATATATATATATATACATATATGAACATTTCAATTAAAAGCGATAAATGCATACAAAAAAATAAAAATAAAAAGGAGAATCGCGAACACAAAACTGTAATCTAGAATCAAAGTCGTTAAGCAACACAAAATTTATATGTATGTCATAAATAAAGTAGGCAATCAAATGTAATCTATATAGACATAGATTAAATGCATTACACAACGCCAAATAAATTATTATCCAGTTTATGGGCAGGTGATTATAAAAAGCGACAACGATTTGTATGTTTTGCACTGGTGAATCCCAAAAAATCAGAAATGTAAAAGAACTTTAGCAAAGATTAAATACGCTTAACATTAACATTAAGCAACAATTAAATCATACCCTCTGCAAAATGATTGATTTTATTTATAGATTTTTTTAAAGGTTACACAAGTTAAGCCTGTAGGAAATCACAAAGCAAACAAGAATCAAATTTATACCACTACATAGTTGGTTTGTGTGAAGTACAAAAATCGTACCTTCATTAATATTAATTTAATACAGCTAACAAGCACAAACAGGCAGGCAAATGCCGTGACAGGTCAAGCGGCACGCTGCACGGGTCTATCAGCTATAAATAACGTGTACAGCTCAGCAATTTAAGGCAACCCGAAAGGAAGAACAGAAACAATAACAACAGCAAAATGGTAACTCAAATAAAACTTATTGATTTTGTGAAAGAAAAAACATTAACCTGTCAGTCACACACGCACACAAAAAGTGTTTTTTTTTTTTTTGTTTTGGAGTGAGTTTTTCATTGGGTTAGTTGGTCGATTCTATTACAAATCTACAAATAGATAAAGATCAGCAACTAAAGTTGAACGAACCGACAAATGCTTCTAGTCAAAAAACTTTGTACAACAACAAATAAACTAAACTTAGCACAAATTCAACTCTGACGCAGTCTCAATTTGTGATTGGTAAGCGTGATTTTTTCTTTATTGCGCGATGAATCACACACAAGTCGAAACGATAGACGCATGTTTGTCATCGGGGTATAGACACGTACGCAAATCACCAATTCGCGATAGGAGATTGATTCGATTTGGCATTTCAGGTTTTTACCCACTTTTACATGGTTATTTCAATTTTGACACGAAATGTGTAACGACTTAAGGATAGAAGCTACACACTGTAATATGTAAATATGAAAGGGTGAAACACGCAAAGGTTTTTAAATCTGGATCTCGATTCAACTAAACACCCTATAAAAAGTAGCACATATTTCATTGAAGTATTATTTTGTACACAATCTTAAAATTGCTATACCCTTTGTTAGAGCATTTTATGTTCGTGTTGTTTGTGTAGACTACTAACTATTTATTACGCGCTTGACCGAAATAGTATGGGGTAATTGCTATATTTTTGCAATTGATTGCTTACAGTCTCATGTGTATTTTTGAAAGCATTAACGAAATGGACGCCCAAAAAACAAATCGTTTAAAGTCGTTTCGCGGCTAACTCACGTGAGCGACTGGACCACCACTGTTCGGAGGCATATAAAAGAAGGCTTTAGAGAGCACTCGACCCGAAGATACCCCTTACCAGTTTTTACACACATTAAGTAAGAAAACTTTAAGCAAGAGAGTAATCGACTAGTAGATGCCCCTTGCCTGACTGTTGAATGTATTTATTCGATTAAAATACAGCTTCTAGTTTCGCACGCCTAAAAACAAGCAGGTAATTTTGAAGCCCGCTTCAATTATCATGTTGCATCGGAAAACGATTTGTAACGATATTTGCGAAACGGGGAAGTTAATAATAATAATTATAAAAATTATAATTTTTGGCATATGTTTATTCCATGGCATATACAATTCAGTAGTTCAGACAGACAGACAACAATGTCTAAATCGGCTTTTGATGCTGACCTGGAATGTGTATAAGTTATGATGTGGGAGATGCTTCCTTCTGCCTGCCACATACAGCTTGCACAGCTTCAATATGCCCTATTCAATAATTTCACAGCATACATTTTCCATTAAATTTTTGCTTTTTTTTTTACGAGTTGAGCACATGATTCAGTGGTCAATTGTGACAGCTACGCAATACATAATTTGTCTATGCGCCAGTCAATGCTATTCAGATAAGGTTTCTGTCTGCTTGCCAAACATTTTCTTTGCATATTCACATACATAAACATATACATGTATATCTCCTGCTTGGCCGTAACCTGCTAAATGGCTTAATTGGGTCGTCGGCGCAGATAAGATAAGGCCCAGTTATTTGCAAAAGAAATTGACTTTAGCATACTTCCCCCATTTTCTAAAAATCTTTCAGGCAAAGTTCATACGGGCTCAAAGCGATTCTGGAATTAGATGAGGGAAAGCAAATATTTAAAAGTGCAATCTTTACCAGCTCAGCTGAAGTTGTGTGTGTGGGGGAGTTCATGTTTGACAATGTTGTTTTTAACTCAAAGAATAGCTTATGAAAAAACGGTTCCAATTGCGACATAGATAGGTAAACTCTGACTTGTGAGTCATATAAGTGAAGCAAATCCCAGCATATAGATATGTCCGTATATCACGTACAAATACGTAAGTATCATGTTTTTTTCTTCTAATTAGAACCATGTAGTTTATTTCACAAAGATAACGTAATGTTTGTAAGCTACTATAAGACCTCAATGTAGTGAACAGCTGAAAATCAATTGTAATTAAAGTATTAGATTCGTTCTCATAGACTTAATTTGTTAATAAGGCAATAAGAAAATTAATAAATAAAAAAAAGCTTAAATGTTTTAATTTTCTAGGAAAATCACTTTAAAATAGAAAAGGTTGATTTTTAAATGCGAAAATAATTTTTTTAAAAATCAACTTGAAAACTCATTTAATTACTTGGAGTTTTTTTAATTGTTGCTAAATATTTATATTCAGTTGACGTCACAATTTCAATCAGCACTGTTTACTAATTTGAGCGCCCACTGTTTTATCGAGCACATTCTAAATGTTTATGTCATTATTTGTGGGCCCATCTTTATTTCACGCAAAATTTAAAGCTCCCATCTAATCGTAAAACAAATATTTGGCCAAAGATTTCGCATCAAAGATCAAAAACAAATGTCGTAAATTGTGCAAGGTTGGAATCTTTGGGCCTGTCTATCTAAACATTATCATTTAAACACACGATGACAAAACTAATTGTAAGAGGTAAAAAAAAAGTCCAAAAGTCCCGATAAGCAGACATTTATGATGAGAACATGGCCGATTGAGTCATTGGAAACGTTGTTAAAATTGTTGCACGGCAACAAAAACAACACGTTGCGAATTGAGTCATAGATAAGGTCAGCAATACAATTTGGTAGGTGCAATTGGTGCAAACGAGAAAGCAGATGATGCACTTACCTGTGCTTAATTTTGTACGCTGCTTGTTGTTTGTTATTCTCGTTTCTTTTAGTCGTCTGCTTCTCTCGCTTTCTTGCCTGCTGCTCGATGCTGCAGTTGTCGATAGTTGTGTTTGTTATGTTTTGGGTACTTAAGCTGCCCTTTCGTTCTCTCTTTCTCTCTCTCTCTCTCTCTCTTGCTCTCACTTACACACTCTGTTAGAGGTCTGTGTTTTTTTTTTCAGATTCCTTTTTTTTATTTTGCTGCTGCTTGCACACACGCGTTTTGTTTTGCTTGCCTCGTTCGTTTGCGTTTTCACTTTCACAGGTAAATTCAACTATGTCAGAGAATATGGTTAAAGGAAAGAATTTTTATTGGCTGTCACAGCACAACAGATTTGCTGCTGTTCTTGTTTGGCTGCCTGCTACTATTTTTGGTGTTGTTTTTCTTTCTTATTGGTTTTCAAATGAAATGAATGCACGTTGGGACCTTTTATTTCACACAAAACAAGAAACTGCCGCAAGTGCGGCGACTACCTTGCGTTGCGAGCGTTAAAAATCAACTGAATTGTTATGAGCAGCAGGCGACGACTCTGGCGCGAGCGAGCATACAGTTGATACCGTTACGGGAGAGTGAGAGCAAGCGAGCGAGGGTCCAAGAGCGCCAAAATTGCGTAAGTGAGCGTGTGTGTGTGTGTGTGCGTGCGACCCATCCCTCTCTGGCCTGGAGAACTTAACGTTGCACATGTGTGGGTGATTTTATTTTTTTGAGATGTGTGTGCAGAAATTTACCGGCTGATTAGTTTTGATGGCAACAGCAAAACACTCTTCATTGTATTTATTGGCGCACTGCTCGCTCTCGTTGTGTGTTGTGAATACCATATAAATGCCAAATATTTGCTCGATGCACAAATTGCAACACACGCTCTTCACACGTGGTTTTTATTTCGATTTTTATTGCAACTTCACGCAACGTAAATTCCCACACACACACAATCATAAAAATACTCAAACGGACAAAAAAAAACTTAACACGTCACAACAACAACACAGCGCTCTCTCTTTCTCTCCCTCTCTCCTGCTCGCTCTTTCAGTGTGCATAGGCGTTGTTATTGACTGGGCGAAAAATTAAAATCTTTTGAGCAATAATATTGCGAGCATTTTAAGTGTGTTAAGCATTTAGTTAGCACTTGGCTTTATAAATAATAGCCTCGAGAGTTGTCGCTGACGGTGTGAATTTTTTTTGTTAACGCTTCTTATAGTTGACAAATAGTTAAAATAAACAAATAAATCAAACGGAATTTTATATTTAGCGAACTTATTTGCGTACTTTTCCCGTACGAAAACTAAAGTGAAAAAAATCTAGGGACTGTGCAATGTTTACAAGTGTGTGTGAGTGTGTGTGCGTGCGGACAGGCCTCCACAGACACACACACACTCATATATAAACACGCTTGCTCACACGAACATTAGAAAAGCGACACAATTTGGCCTAATTTTGTTTAGAGGCAGTCAAAAACGACATTTGTTCACATTGTGTTTACCTCTCAGGACTTTTATCACACAAGCTGCTGCATATTTGTTGCGATTTTCTTTAATTATTTGTTGTTTTTTTGCCACAAATTAATAAATGCCCGCGACACAAGCGAATGTAAACCACCAGTTAACTTAACAGACTCTCATATAGCGCAGCTGTTTGTTAACAGAGCTAAAAAGTGGCAGAAGAAATGTTACACTCAGTGCCACCGTGATGAATCGGGATTGTGCAAATCTAAACTCTCAACGCGACTAGTTTCGAATATAGTTTAAGTAATAATACAAAATCTATTTTATTTTGTTAGTATTCAATGTAAAAATAACAAAAATGTTTCAGTCACTCGCGCAGCTCTACTGTTAAAGTTATGTTTACATCGTAATGTCAACTGTACTCCTCGCGATGTTATGCAACACTGATGCTCTGATTGAGGTGCGCACCATGAATTCCATGCTGTGCAGCACTGCCCACCTAAAGGCGCACGATTTAAATCCAGCTTAATAACAATAAATTTAATAATCTCTAATTGGAGTCTTAATCTCTGCAATTACAAATTATGATTGTATATGTGTATATATATAGATAAATGCGATTTTAATCTCAGGAAAATATCAGGTTGCACATCTCATTATTCTTTTGATTCAAAACAAAAGTGCAACCAGCAGTTTTATGCGTCCACGAAGAACGCAAATGTTTTGCATACGCCTTCTCCACGGACTGCAGATAAACGGAGCGAGTATTGGATTGCCTGTAAATTAAATCGTATTTTGTTAGAGAATATAATATATTTGTATATAGGATGTATACAGATACTGACGTTAGCTGCTGTTCGGGTCGCTGCAGCTGCATGCAGAGCTTGATGCCGCTGTAAAAGTCAAGATCCGCCTGCAGGCTCAGCTTTGGTTCGTGCCTTAGCGTCAAATCTTGCACCAGTTTGGCATAGGTGAAGCCCACAGCCAGGTGGGAGACAACCGCACTGCCAGTGCTGCAAGGAGCATTCAAGGATAAGTTTTATTTAGTATAATGCATTCATATTTCCAACTCACTTTTGCTGAATTTCCGTTTGGGCATTACGATTCCACAGGCTGAAACCCACTTTGCCATTGAGATCGACGCTTCGGACGCCGAGGACACGCCAGTGAAGTGTTGCACCCGATGCAAGGACAATGTAATGCTCATGATCATGGGCCAGAGTGGTCGCCTGATAGGCGGGCGTCGGCTCCGATGCAGTGCCGCCCCACACGTGACCCATCAGCTCTGTTTGGCCATTGAAAAAGACCAGCGGCCGGAGTTGGGCGCCCTGCACACTAATCTCCATGCCAGCGGTGACTGTCTCCTCGCTGTCCAGCTCATCATCTGGGGGTATTTGATCGTTGCCATCCCCATCTGCATCGCCATCGCCCACAATGGCGCCCAGTCCGGCTGTGTAGATGCCCAGCTTAAAGTTGCTCGCCTCAGCGCGACCGGCGTGCAGAAGGAACTCGACAGAGCCACGCTTGAGGATGCCCTGATTCACCTCCTGGATGCTCAGCAGCGACTCATTGAAAGCGGGCCAACGCGAAAGTTGACGGGTCAGCACAGTGGTCAGGCCTGTTTGAATGGACAAGTGATCAGTTAAAATTTATAATCCTCGTATATATTTATAGATTTGTTCACCTTTTTGTCCCAGGACATTGTAGTTGTTGATGTGCGCACGCCTGCCCAGAGCCGACTTGAACATGCCGCGGAAACGTGGACAAATGTCGGCGAGCATGCGAAGTTTCTGCAGCACATAGGTCTTCATCTCAAACTGGCGATCCGTGGAGGCCAAATAGTCGAGCAATTGGCCCAACTGCTCGTCGCTGGGACGCATGCCCACAAGGATGTCTAAAGCCAAGGTGCGAGCAGAGCTATCGAAGCGATGCAGACGCTGATAGAAAATGCTCTCGAGTAGCTGCCGATGCGATGTGGTAAAGCTCTGCGCTGGAAAGGATTTGAGTGCCTGCAGCGAGGCCACTGATAGCTTGGGTTGCGTGGCAATCATGGCCTTCTGCAGCAGGACATCGATTGTCTGGGGATCTCTCATATTTTGCAGGGCGCGAATGTAGCGTGTGTCGTCTTCATTGGAGGTGGCGAGTCCTTCCAGAAGATGGTTGCGTATTTGCTGCAGCAGCGAATCATTCGGATCGAAGCCACTGTGCCGCGTGAGCGTCGCCATCGTTTGAAGCACACTGTCATTGAGCGAGGCTTGTTTGTTATGCGCCAGTGGCTGCTGGAGCCAGTCAAAAAGATGCTCGAGGATGCTGCGCTCCGGATGAGTGCCCACTGCAAGGGATTGCAAATACTTCTCAAGCAGCTCGAGTGACTCTGGCGTCGTTTCTGCTCCCTTGTAGAAGTGGCCAAAGCTGGCATTGTGCGCTTCGCCAGTTTGCACTGCGCCCAGTAGATCCATCAGTTGGGCAGCGAGTTTGGGCTGTGATTGCAGCAACTCCTCGAATTGATGCTGCTTGGTGAGTCGCGCCAGTGGCAACAGTTGGGCGTAGGCCAAAGCTAGCGAGGATTTGCCAACGTGCTCCAATTGCAGCTGGTCAACGATACGCTCAAATTGCTCGCGCAGCTGTGGGTGAAGATTGGAAAGAGAAGGTAGAAGATAGAGCATAAGCTATAAGATCAAGGAAAAAATTAACAATTGCACTGTCTCAGAACTTCTTTACAACATTCTCTGAACCAGATAAATTTGATGAGAGAAATGTTTGTCGACCAAAATGCAAAGAATTTCAAATTAAATTAAAAAAGAGTCCTGTATGGTCACTGCCCCAAGTTACTGTCTTCACATATATTTTAATGTGCAGGTGTGTATTATAGGAATCCTTAGATCCGTTTATTCACCGTTTGCTCTTTCAGCTCACTGATGACGCTATCGACATCGGCCTCCAGGTCGAAGACGCGATACCATTCCAGCAGACTCTCAATGGCAGCCTGCAGCGTGGGTTGCTCCAACTGTTGGGGTTCGTCCTCCTCGCCCAGTGCCACATGTTGCAGCCGCAGCTGGCCTCGTACCAAACTGCCAGCATCTGGTTTGGCGGCAAGCGTTAAGCGATGCGTTTCCAAGGAATCGGCACGGAGTAGAGCGCCATCTGGCGTCAGTTCGTAGTTGATACGCTCCTCCGAGTGTTGATCAATGCCCAAAGCGTGCTCGGGGTGATAGTTGACACGCAAATCCCACAGAGCGCAATCGCTTTTCGTTTTCTCAATGTGAGTGGAGGATTTAACTTGATAACGCACACGACAATGCCCAGAAACATCGAGTTCATTGTCAGCATTATCGCTGCTTCTGCTGGAGTAACGCAGCTGGAGCAGCGAGGCAATGCCGCGCTCCAAATTGAGCAGCGACTGATCTCGCGAAGTGTGCGCAATCAACTGTTGTGGCTGGCCCTTGACGAGTGCTATGTAAAAGGGTCTGTCAGGCAGACTGTTAATCTGCCGTTGCTTGAGCTGAGCTTTTTTCGTTTTGCCGGCTGTGCTGACGCTGCTCTCACTGAAGTAGATCTCAAGCAGCTGCTCTTCCGCCTGGCTCCACACAGAGTTCACCTTGAGCTTTGTGCGAAAGCTGTAGCTGACGTCCTCTTCCGACTGCAAGGCATTGAGCGGTTCCAGGCTCACTTTACTCAAAAGCTCAAAATGCTGCTGAGAGCGGGCAGGTATCAAAGAGGCGCTTGCTGCAGCTGCAGGATAGAGAAAGAGATGATAAACGGTACACGTCATTAGCAACGGAACTTTCACATGTCGAGGCTTGAGTGGAGCTGTCTTAAGCTCAAAAGGTTATCAACAAGTCGCTGCTGCTAAATCAGCTGTCGTTTCTCTCCCGCTCTGTATCTGTGCATGTGTGAATGTTATTATTGTTTCCAGCTATATTCTATGCGTGCCGGTGCGTGCGTCCGTGCGTGAGTGAGTGCGTGCGTGAGTTACAATAAGAAGTTCATTCAACTCCAGCTTTCTACATTCTTTACAAATTACTCACCCAAACAGGTGACTAGCAGCAAAAGCAGCCAAAAACTTGCACTGCTAATTTTGTTGTTGTTGCTGCTCATTTTCCGGCGTATCTGCATTGTTGTTTTTGTTCAGCGGCTTTCTTTTTCCAACTTGCAATTGATAATGAACTAAAATTAATACATTGATTGATCGTTGCGACTGGCTAACCGCTCGCGTACACTCTAAATGAATTCTAATCTCTCATTAGCTTTGCGGGGCGTTCGACTGCGACATATGAACTAACAGTGGCATACTTATTGACCATGCTAACTTAAGAGCTTGGCATTTTTCGTTAAATACAATAAGGTCACACTAGAGCTGGTGCAGTAGGGCTGCCACATCAGTAGAAAAAGTATTTGTGATTTGAATTTAAGTCGTTTGGAATTTTATTTTATTTTTGCTTCATTATCAGGGCTATATTAATAGAGTGATTAGACGGACAGAAAAGAACAACACCGCAGCTAAATGTGGATGTTATGTTAGGCAAACATTTCTTTGCCTTTTCTTCTAAGGCTTTTTAAAAGAAGAAAGGTAATAAAAACTCCAATTTATATAAGCACTTGTATCAAGTCTCCACTGTATTGGATGTGACACGTTGTCTGATAAATACAGAAAATATGCCTATTGTAGGGATTTTTCATATTTGGGACACAAACACTTCTTGCGACGAGCTTTTTGCTCCTTGCTAGTCGCTGCTTGCTGAGGCGCCTCAATCAGCTCGGGCTCTGACTCTGGCCTGGCCTTATCGCTGCACTTTGAGGCCATGAACTCGAAGAAGTCGATGTTGCGCACATGATACGAGTACTGATCCTTGAACTGGAAGTAATTCGGATACACCTTGTGCCGGAGCATCGCCGTGTAGAGACTGAGACGCTGCTGGTCCAGAAACATGCGACGCTTGTTCTCCATGTGGCGACTTCGCCAGCTGCGTGCGCTGATCTCGGCTTGGATGAGACTCCGCAGATGCGGATGCAAGTGGAAAAGTGTCGCCCTGCCAATTTAAATGAAAATGATGCAAATCAAATGCAAATTGGATTCGATTTTTTTAAACTTACTCGTTGAATCGGTGCTTCAATTTTCTAAACTTTATCTTGTTAAATGGATAAGTGAACAAATGTATGCGATCTGTGTAGGCCAACTGAGCGGGTATCTCCAAAAATATCCTGAATATAATAATGTGATTATATATATATATATATATATATATATATATACATATATATATATATATTAGTCACCTGGTGTTCAGCACTTTGGGAAACTTTACATCGTAAATTTTTTTAGTTGTCGCAAAACGCGGAAACTTGGCCATGTCTTCTTTGTAATAATCTAAATGGCTGCACATACGTTCATTGATGGGTTTAACCTCTTCCGGGTCAATAAAATAGTTGCCAGCACAGAAATTATATTTGCCCAGGGCGGGCACGGCCTTTAACAGCTCTATGCCTAAAAAATCCAAATTATATAATTCATTTACTTATATATATTTTAATTGCTGAAATCATTTAAAATCATCTAATTCGTTTGAAGTGAAAAGATAACCTTTAAAATTCCTAATTAATGCTTTACAACATTTCTCAAACGAATAAAATTCAAAAGAAATGTTTAAAAACGTTTTTCAACAATTTTTCACTGTTCACAGCAAACTGGTCTAGAAAATCTAACTCCCTCGCTGTGCCCTTTAATACATATGTACATATGTATACATGTATGTACAGTTCCAATCTTACCCTTCTGACGACAGTCATCCGTTAGGCATTCCACAAAGTAAGTGGTTCGCCATTTGGGACAGAAACAATTTATAAACTGCTGAAACACTTCGACCCAGTCGCAGAAGACAGTTGAAAGACATTTGTTCAATTCCGTCTTCAGTTGAATATTGTCGCTGTTGTAAGTGGCAATAATGGGAGCATATTTAGTAGAGGAGTGCGCAACTGGGTTGCCAATTGCACTTACCGCACCACATGGACACATCCATTACAGCCAAGCTTTCTCAGTTGGGCATTGAGCTCAATGTGCTCCTCTTGCACGGTCAGCTTCAGATTGGAGGCATTGATGTCGACGACATAGCCTGGATTTAATTTGATTCCGGGTACAGCGGATTCAATATGTGTCCACTTATCCGAATCGGCGTCCGATGACAGGGTCTCGTAATGATTATCTTGATTGCGCTGCTCTGCCAGCGATTCATGGCGGGTTGGCGAATTGAACTCAACGATTGGCAATGAATAAATGCAAAATTCAAGATTGTCGACTGCTGTCACCCTTGTCATCACCTTGAGGTCATCCCCCCCATTGAGGTGGGTGAAGTTGAACTGGGTGCTGGCGTATAGCTTGTGCTGCATCAGATGGCTGTCCGAAGTGTAGGTTGCGAAGCTGTAGTCATAAGACACAACAGTCTCCATTTCCGCCTCCGGCAGATACTCTTTCACATAAGCTGAGAAAGGTGCTGATATAGCGCTGACTTTCGACATCCGAATAATGTCATCGGCTACTCTCAAGTCGTCGGCTACATTTATGTACATTATACTCTGTGTGATAAGCAACAACAAATTATTTTGGTTTCAGTTGATTGCTTTCTAAAACAAGTGCAACTAAATTGTTTTGAGGAGATTATCACATTAAGCAGCAATTATTTAAACAGTCTTCATTATAAAATAAAAAATAATTAAAATGAAAAGAGAATGCATCAAAATACAAAACAATTTATACAAATAAAAGCTGTAATAAACAATATTGGGAATCGAATATTTTTCTTTCTAACAAAAAGTTGCAAATTGTTCATAAGAATATGCAAATGCTTTTTGATAGGAAAAATAATTTGAAATTGGTGATTAAGAATCGAAATTCTTAAATACATATTTAATAATTCTGCTACTTACCGATTCTTCAGCAACAAAATCGAATTTCTTATGCGAGCTGCTCGAACTGATCTGTCTATCAATGTCGTCCTCGTTGACACCCTTGTCCCAGCCATCAATGGTCCTGGTCGTGATCATGGTGCCATCGCTATGATAGCATCTGAGACTATCCTCTGTCCAGACCAGTCGGACGCCATCATCTCGCATCGCATAGCTCTCATTGGCAAAGTAATCATGCCACTCTGAGACACGTATGGGTTTGTCACAGCTGATCCTGTTCTTCTCGACATGCACCACGCTGCCCAGCGATGTGGTTAGATGCAGATGCTTATATTCGATGTCGTACAGCTTCAGGATAAACGCCAAATACTTCAGCTCCGCATCGATGCTGGCAAAGAGTGCCTCCTCCTGCATCAGGGCCTTTTGTTGCATCTGCAATTTGGCAGCGCGTGCCGCAATCGTTCCCGACGATGTCGATGATTTTAAGCTTGCAGTTTTTTTCCTATTCGAACCACCTTTTTTGCGCACCTCTTTCAGTGGTGTATCGTGTTTGGGCAGCGGCTTGAAACTGCTGTACTGGGACAGTGTAGAGCAGGCATTTATGAAATCCGTCTCAGTCTCCACTTCGCCCTCCTCCGCCTCGACGACTGGGAATATGTAGCTATAGAGACGATATACCTCGCCATTATAGCGCATGATCAGAACTGTATCGTTGCCCTGGTAGAAGACTATCACACAACCGTGTGGCGTACAGATCCGACGACTCTCGTTTAGCTCGTTCGCCCGACCCGACCACAGGTGCTCAGCATGCGTGTCCAGGCAGTATAGACTGAGTCCATTCGGATAATTGAGTACAGCCTTGGCGCACTCCTCGTCCTGTGCCTCAACTCTTAGGCTAATCCCATTTGGTGTTTCCAGGCGAATATTGGGCGAGATGGCATTGATTTTACCCGGTGCATTGGTCAAGTGCAGCACCTGCTTATCGACTTCGATGGATAGGCACTTGTTCATCGCCTGGAAATTCCATTTCTCCTCGTAAAGTGTCATCAGACCCTCCTCAAAGTGATACTTTGAGGTCCTCGCCTTGATCGTTTGTCGCGTATTATCCAGATTATAGCCGGTGAGCAGTGGATGATTGGGTCTCAGGCCAATGTGTTTGATTTGGCCATCATCCAAGCCAGCAACATTTTCTGCTTGGACCTGCCGAGTGGAAAGTTTTTGGAGTTGGTGTGTGGTGCTGCGAGCCGTTTGGTTACCGGTCTTGTTGCTAGCCAGGCTCTGTCGTTTGGTTGAGCCTGGCGTAGCCTTCTCCTTCTCCTTCTCCACCTTGTCGCGCTCCTGCTGCTGCTCCACAATCTTTTGTGCCTTCAGCGATGTGGGTCGGATAAATATGCTGGGTGTTATGCTATAGCGTCGGTTGCTGTGACAATCGTATGGATTCGATTCCACATTGATGTCGGAGTCGGGCAACGTGTATACGCTTGGATACTTGGACATTGGATGCGACTCAATGTCAGTGTCTTCCGTAAGCTGAAGCTTATCTGGTATGACCAAGTCCCTGAGAAACTGTTGCATATCATACAGAGTGAAATCTCTGTAACATAAACGGGTTGGTATCACAATCTGCTTCTGATACTCGAAGACCTCGTTGAGGCACCGCTTAAAGGTGTAGAGCTTTACATTTGGATATAGCTCGCTGATCGTATAGTTCTCATGCTCATTGATTAGCTGCACAATACGCTGAGTGACCGCATCACCAGTCAGATATAGCTTGCCGAACTTGGGCAGACGTTGGGGCTC
Source organism: Drosophila picticornis (assembly GCA_035043845.1). NCBI lineage: Eukaryota > Metazoa > Arthropoda > Insecta > Diptera > Drosophilidae > Drosophila > Drosophila picticornis. Next base: position 12,228,531 of record JAWNMR010000491.1, read on the forward strand.
AATGTCGTCGGAGGAGTGCTGCGTATGGTGAAGGTTATCGATGATATAGCCCATGTTAAAGTAACGCCGCAATATGTTGTATTCCAGGCATGCATAGTAAATCTTACTGGACAGTTTCTGATCCATGTAGCCAATGAGGCTGCAGAGCAGCGTATTCGCCTGCTCCACAAACAAACATTCGCTCTTCGTCAGCTTGATAATGCTTTTAAAGGCATTCGCATACACCTTAATCTTGTCCAGCACTTTGGTTTGTATAAGCGACGATGGATTCGCCAGCAGCAGCACCTCCAACTCGGTCAACAGCTCCCGGGGCATACCGAAGTTGGACAGCAGTGATTCCAAATATAAATGGATTGAGGCATCATCGCTGCTCACCATTGGCATCTCAACTTTCAGGTAGTGGCCCTGCTTGTTCAGCGACTTGGCCAGCTGATAGCTAGCATTCATGCTGGCATCCAGACTCATCTTGACATTGATCTCGTGATATGGCTTCACATAGTACTCCTCATACTGTTCCCGCAACATCTGCATATCGTACACAAACCACGACAGCTGATCAAATATTTGTCCCGAGTACTTGACGGCCTGGCAAGTGGACATCTGAGGCAGCTGCTCCTGAAATATGCCCACTGGCTTGGTAGCCACACGCTTGCGCAGCGATTTAATGTCAATTTTGATTTGGTCAATGGTCTCCTGCAGGAGTTTTTTACGTCGTGGACGTGGCACGAGCCGATCATATGCCGAATCCTCGGGCAGGAAGTGGGCAACACCACTCAAGGGTAGACCTTTGCTGGAGGGAAGCAAGTGAAAGTGTTTTAATTGAGTTAATCGAGACTGATCAATGTAAAGATTAGCGATTCCCATGTGCGAAAGCATAAAGTCTTTCAACATTCAATGTAGTATTAATCTGAGGGGCAAACCATTATTGAAAATCGGGTAATTGTTGCTTCTGGAAATGTTTGTTATTATAATTATTATAAATATCATTTCTGGGATCATAATGGCACTGGAATTCATACTATCTGCGTAATTACATGATTAAACTTATTCAATAAATTTCAGGTGCCTCGCTCTAATACCTGATGAATAGACAAATAAAGAGACATGGCTTGAGATAATATATATATAGGAAAATATGTATTTGTATGGGTAATACAGATGCCTCCATCAGAGCATTAAAATACCCTTTCCAATCAATATAAATATTGTAAATCAGGGAATTCGCATATTACTTACTTGAGCAGCTCCATGTAGAATTCATTGTGCAAATTACCAATGATGACTATAAGAATTGAGGTGTTCGACGGTTCATCATTTATGTACTGTGAGGAGATAAAGATTTAGAATATAAATGAATTATGACTGTATAAATTACCGAGCGCTTGGACAGTAATTGACCCTTGCCCACTTTGTTATGCTCCTTGGAATGAACCTCGAAGCAAGTTATCTTTTCCATTGCATTATTGGATTTGCCCTTAGATGAAATCTTGCCATCTTTGGATTCCGAAACAATTGCCTTGATCTTTTTGCCATCGATTGAACGTATCTTTAGATGAGCGGGGTTGTTCTTCTGATAATATTTGAGGAGATTAAAGCTGATCTCCGCCTCAATTTTGCGGGAAACAAGTTCATATTCAGCCAAGATATTCTGTATGAGCAGCAGCGTTAATTCCATACGATCCGTGGGCAAATCTTCGAATAATATTACGATATTGTGTGATATATAGCTTTATATGGTTTTTTTTTTTACCCTGCTCCCCCGACTTGTCTGTTAAGCGCTGGTTGTGCTCGTTGGCAATGTGCGCCTCTTTTAACTCATGGTCCAAATCGATAACAAACATACATCGTCGCAGGCCAATCTTAATCTGTTTGATGAACTCATCCCGCACAGCATTTAGCCCATTATCATGGAAGTTGATGCAGTAAATATCATATTTGTTTGAAGCAACTTGATGCTTGTTTTGGCTTTTCCGGCTGCTGCGACGACCATTAATAGTGTTTTTCCTAGCGCTTCTAATACTCATAATAATTGTTGTGTTTGTTTCACGTGTCGAAAATAGAAGCCCAACTCTAAAAATTAATTCTGATTTTAAACTCTCAGAGAGAATTGATTGCCACACAATTTATATACATATATATTTTTTAATAAAAAGTAGTTTATTTAAATGAATTATTTGAACATTAAGTCGTTGAATAAAATTAAGTATATAAATATATATAGAACTAAACACTAAATGGCTGTTATATACAAATGCAAGAAATTAGATACAGCTAATAATAATTCTCTATATGTGTGTAGATATGCATAAGTAATGTACAAATGGGAGATTCATAAAGATACAAGTATACAGCTTGTGTTTTATATTGCAAATAAAATACAAATAAAATCAAATTTGCCAACTTAAAGCCTCTTTAAAATAATAAAAACAAAATAAGTTAAGAATCAAATAAATACAGACATGTAGGATATTAAAATGCAGTCACTGGCAATGAAATAAAATAAGCTTTCAGTTTTATCGTATTGCTAAATTAATATTACTTATATGGCAGTGATATGCTACTTACTGGACGTTATCTAAGTCTATGGCTATCATATGAAACTCATAATTGATCACAATACATTTGGAAAAAGTTTTGGTGTGGCGTCAACAGGAACCAGAGAACGCCCCATGTCCTGCGATCAGTTATCATCGCTGGACACGAGACACTCGCTGAGCAGCACATTGTGCAGATCATCCATATCGATCCAATCGCGTCTCTCATTGCGTATGGACACATTGCGTATGCAGCCCTTGAAATTATCACGTGCCAGCAAACAGCCGCTGGCTGCGATATCTGCAACAAAGCAATGGGAAATCATCAGCACAACGCATAAGGATTGGAATTATTCTCTAAATCTACCTGGCAATCCGCCGATGTAGAGGGGCGAACGTGTCTGCACTTTGCCCGCATTCCGCTGATTCGACATGCTGATCGTGGCCGGCAGCTGATCAATTCTCAGCGCGACCTGCTCGCCATCATAGAGCGCCGATATGTTATGCCATTTATTGTCGCAGAGCGCATACTTGCCGGGCAGCGTTGACTTCACGCGAAATGGTACGCCATCGCCCAGATCACAAGAGAAAACGATCTGTAAAACAGCAGAGGATTTGATTTGGGTATATAGTAAATTCGAAAGGAGTAAAGCACTCACATTGCCATTGTTGATCTCCAGCGAGAGTGCGGGGAAGCCGCTGGGCTCGGAGACGCTCAGCAATATGCCCGATAGCTCAGAGGTGCGAAATTCCATTTCCAGTTCCAAATATTTGGCCACATGAAAGTTTTTCTCTGCAAGCAGAAAGATGTTAATAATATTATAATAACTTTAACTAAATGATTATCATGACGAGTGAGAGTGTTCCGATTGGGGAATACTCTGATAGCACCGTAATACCAGCTGACAACAGGTGGCAACTTTACAGTGCCATAACAAAAGTGATCAGATTTTCAAAAACCAGGTCTTTAAATTCATGAATTGACATACAAGATAAATTTAAAGATACACTTAAGGTTGGAAGCACGATTCTGGCTCGAAATTCAGGTTAAGACTTCGGTATTACATCAGAGTATATAAATTATTTTTATATATGCGGTTAACACCTCAACAAGTATATATTAAAATAAATATTTAATATTATCAGCATTAAATCACTCACTGTATACGGCATAGGCATCTCCAGGGAAGTAACTGCCGCGTTCTACGGTGGGAAAACACTGGCCCACATTCGCGTGCTTGCCTGGACGTGCCAGGTCCTGTGTGCTATTGTTAATGTTGACGCGACGCAGGCATCCCTTGAATGCCTCCAAGCGGATATACAGCTCCGAGGGCACCTTAACAGGTGCCTGGGGCAAACCACCCACGAGCAGAAGCTGGGAGGTGCCAATCTTCTTGGGCACCTTCATTTGTGCGGATGTCTTTTGATCTGTGCGTCCGATTTCCACGCTCATGGTGACTTTCCGCTCGTGGCAGCCAACTGTGACCCGATGCCATTCACCATCGTTCAGCTTGGCCGTCAACTGCAACTCCTCCCGTCGACGTCCGCGCACGATGAGCACCAGTTGGCCATCCTTGAGCAGGAGGGCAACATAATGCTTGGGCTTCTCCTTGCTGCCTGGTGATAGGTAGAGCATTCCGTTCGGGTAAAACGAGCGGAAGTCGAAGCTCAGATAAAAGTTGCGCTGCCAGAAGTGACGTTCCGGCAGCTTTAGCTGCGAGTAACTGTAAAGCTCATCGCCAAATTTGAAAGCATTTGGCTCGTAGGAGTAGCTGCCGATCTGTAAGAAAGTATATGGATTAATCTTAGCGCTGGCTTAAGTCAAACGGGAACTTAACTCACCACGACGACTTTGTGTTAGTTCTGAGCTTTTGTGAGCGAGCTTTCTCAGCGTGCGCTTTTTTTTTAGTGAGGTTAAAAAATAAAAACGTTGGCATGATTTTTGTATATATATTTTTTGTTAAAAAACGTATTTTTCTTTTTTTTTATTTAAAACGCAAAGTGTGATAACAAGTCGAAGAAAAAGAAAGTAGTTATTTGTATGATACATCAATGAAAGCAAAAACATACACAAAGCGTTGATGAGTGAATAATGTGTGTAAAAAAGTTGAGTTGTCAAATTTGAATTGATGATATTGATGCTTACTGACTAAAGTTGAGCTTGTAGGCTTAAGATATACATAAAATATATGAAAATATGAAATATATACATTACATAAGTGTGTTGTTTGTTAAATGTACTTAATATTCAAATGGAGCTTTTGTCAGTCGAGGACCACGATTACCAGATGCGCCACAGAGCTTTTGATACTTAAAATTAATTGTAAATCTGAAATATATTTTAAGCTGGCTGACAGGAGTTGAAAATTGACTAAGTGCACTTAATGCTGCCAACTGTAAGCCAACTTTAATTAAGCTTCCATCATTTGAAAGCTTAAAAGCCCGCACGAATGGAAACTTTTGGTTAATTTGATGATTGATTTGTATGATTAATCCACATGTAGACCACATTGAATAGCTATGTTTAGTAAGCTTTTTTTAGGCGAAATTAGTATACAAAAGAGCTTTCTTGCAGCGCAGCGCTTGAAGCTTTTAGCGTAGCAGCTTTTGACATAATTGCTTAGCAACTAAAATCCTATAAAAACAAAGAGAAACATTTAAGTCGATCAGAGAGTTTGAGTTAGGCAGCCACAAAAAATGTATTAACATGCATCTCTCCGTTGAACCTCGAACCCCCCTCCCCGCCCCTCCAACGACCACTCCACAAACTTGAAGCCCAGACCAAGCATTACAAACTGCAACAGCAACTTACCCGCTTGCAGCCCTCCGGCGAGGCGGTAAAACTCTTGCCAATCATCGGCTCCGTCTTCAGCAGCACATCGTATAGACTGCCATTGAGGCTGCCCATGGCTGGACCATTGCGTCCAATCTGCACATTGTTAAAGGTCAAAGCATCATTGAAATTAATCGTACGATTGTTGAACACCACGTCCCGCACAGCGCCCTCCAGCTTGACAAAAGTGGGTGCCAGAGGCGTGTAAATTTCGTGCGGCGGTGCGCCGCCTATGTAAAGACCACCAGCATCCTGCGGCAGACTGATAAGTGAGGGTGTGCCCGTCAAGGTGCGCACTTCCTGCTGCTCATCGTCCACCATCAGCTCCAGTCGACGTCCCGTCTTAATTAGATTGATGACATGCAGTTCGCCATCGTTCAACTGACTCGCATTGGAAAACATCTTGATGAAACTGCGTCCCGAATTGATCCACACCTGTAGCTGGCCATCCACCAGGCTCATCGAGTAGTTGCCCTTGATGTCCTTGGCATCATAGTCGGCCAGCACTTCAGGCGGATATGCGGCCAGCAATAGCAAACAATCAGATTGCAGTGTGCGGAAGACCAGACCAGTGTTGGCGCGTTTTCGCAGCGACTGCGAGGGTAGTTCCAGATAACCATTGCCCGAAAAGCCAGCTCTGTGAAATGGATAATGATTTTTAAATATATTTCATATGAATCAAATATGTACTTACTTTGTGATCATGTCTTTGCACGAGGGCTCCACGCCAAAGTAGGTGGAACTCTCGAGTGGATCGTAGCTCTCGCCATTTACTTGCACATCCATCATGCAGCCCAGGAAGGGATTGTCGGCACCAGGCGCTTTCGTCGTGCCCGAAGTGAAACCTGTTGAATAGCCATTAAAGTGTGTGATGTGAAAAACCTTGATCAAGTCAGACAGAAAGTCAGCAGAAATCAAACAATAAATTGCAAGAGCTTGTCCAATATCTGATCTTAAACATTAATGATTGAATGAATTTAAATTTGAGGTGACTGGAATTATTAGGAATTATTAGCAGATGGATTTGATTAGGAGAAAAAAAGAGAAGAAATCAAATTTATATATAGACAAGTATAATCGAGATTTCGACATTAACATTTTGAATGTCCAATTACACTATTTGAAGCAAATAGTCACTTAATCAAAGCTTCAATCGTTTGCGAATTAAAAGCAAAGTGACTCGAAAATTTCAGCAATTTCCTTTCAATAGCACAGCTCGAACTGCTCACCTGGTGGCACACCGCCTAGATAATACACTGCCTTGGACAGATCTGGAAGCATATGGCTCTTCACCGGCAATGTGGGTGCGCCGGAGATGGCGCGATCGTTGTTAACGCGCAACATGCCGTTCTCCGTGCTGCGTCGAGCGGAGAATTCGCGAGCTCCCTCAATTTTGATCCATTGGCCCGTGTTGTACTTTTTGGTTGTATTAATCTCCAGCTTGGACTCGTCGCCGTAGTCAATGCGGAACATGATGCGACCGCGACTCAAAGTCACAGACACCGAGCGATTCTAAAAGAGAGTATGTCAAATGATTAAGAGCTCCAAGTTACGCTGGGCAACGCTGCTCACGTTTATGTCATCAACCGCCAGGAAGAGCAGCGCATTCTCGTCCAACGTGCGGAAAGTCATCTGCAGTGCAAATAGATTCTTGCGATAGGGACGCGAACGCGTCTTCTTCAGCTGCGCATAGCCCAAGCCATTGAAGTGACGCGACATCGAGGATGCGGATGATTCCCGTGCGCCAATCATGGCGCCACCGCAACGTCCCTCGCTGCCCACAAAGTTCCACAGGCCCAACGGCTTGTTGTCCACCTCCACCTGATGCACAACGACATTCAGACCAGGTGTTTGATCTTTAGTTGAAAAGCCGCCAAGTGAAACACGCTCATTATGAGTCTGGTAGAAGCGCGTGTGTTCCGCATCCGTGGATCCGGTTACTGGTGAGCCGGGCGTCAGTGCCCCAAAGTTGTTCATGCGGCGCACCAGCAAACTGCCCAGATTTAGTGTGCGATTCGCCTCCACCTGGTACCATGCATCATCGAATTTCGGGTCACGCGTCTGCACTTCGAGAGGATGTGTTATAGTCGCAGTGCTGCCGCCCAGATGCCAAACCAGACGCACTCGTCGCTTGTACAGCTCCAGAGTGATGTGTCGTCCCTCGCTGCCCTGGACATGCACCAGCGGTGAGTTGCCCATGTGATTCGAGAGAGCAAAGCTCAAGCGCACAGAGTTGGAGGTGCTCAGCCCATAGGAGACAGGCAAATAGTTGCGACTGCATTTGGGTCCCAGAGATTCCAGTGAGACGTCAATCTAGGGTGGGGAAGAAGTGATTTAACAACGATTTTAGATTTGGGATACATGTCTATATTCGAATCGCGCTTACCGCTTCAGCCGCATGCCTGGCCTTGGCTATTTGATCCCTGAGTTGCTGCAGCTGGTCAGCCATGCTATTGTTCCAAACCTCAAAGACCTGCTGCTCCTTGGCCGCCTTCTGTTCCACGTAGCTAAGCGAAACGTTGGCCAGCCGCAGATTCGTTTTGGTCAGTGAGATGTTCTCCTCGGCCATGCCCAGCTTGATCTCCCAGTCGGGCTCCAGCATGGCAAACGATTTGCGCATATGCCGAATGGATTGTTGCATTTCGCGTGCCTGCCTCATCTCCGCATGCATCTCATCGCTTGTCCTCTGTGCCAGCTCCATGCTGTCCTGGGCATGACGACGCGCCGAGCTGTTGGTCAGCAATTGCAGTTGACTGGTGATTTTATTGCTGCGCTGACCCGTCTCGAAAATGGTGCGCTTGATGCCCTCCACCTGCTGCTCCTGGTGCTGCAGCTTGGCCTTCAGTACAGTGGACTTTTGCATTTGCTGCAGTGCCTCGCGCTGCAACTGCTTGGAGCGATGCAGCGAGTGCTTGGCGCGCTCAATCATCGAGCTACCATCACTGGGGTACAGAGTCTGATGGGCCTCATAGACGCGCTCCTTGGACAGCAGCGATGCTTGACGAGCATTTGCAATCGCTGTGGAAATATTGCTGTGTGCCGAGCTGAAATGGAAAATCGATTTGTGAATGTTACAGCTACAATTTACAGCAATAAAAACTTCGAGTTTAACTAAAACCAATACTTAAGATTGCATTATAACCAATTTAAGATAAAATTAATTTTATTAAACACTATTTACATATATTTATTATATATTTCAAAAGTCATTAGAAAACTAAACTTGTTTAGTCGACAGTAAATTTGAGAGGTTTTTCGGTTGTATTTTCAATATTTTCTGGAGTTTTTATAAAAGTTGTCTACTCTATTACCGAGGGGAGAAGAGGTTATTTGAATTTATAAATCTTCTCTATTCTTCGCTTTCTTTATCAAGCTGCAATATGTTTGTCAGATTTACAACATTTTAAACAGCTATGTCATCAATTTATTTACATGATTACTTATTGAACAAACATTTAAGAGATATTTAAAGTTTTAAAATAAGTTATTAATTCGATTTTAAAAATCAAGATCGATTTCAATTAAAAACATTAACGGTTTTTAATATCAGACAAAGCGATTTTTACATTTTGAATCATTTTAAAAGTAAGTTTTTAATCTTGTTTATGGCATTTGGCACTTACCTGGCCAACATGGCAATGCGTGCCGCATTCCTTGTTGGCTGAAACTGCCTGGCATACTCATTGGAGCGCTCGAGTAGTCGTGCCGCATGCTTCTGCGCCTTGGGCAGCCAGTGTTTGCGCACCTGGCGCTGCAGCTCCAACTGATCGATGAGTGTACTGTTCAGGAGATCAGCTGAGGCAGTTAGCTGCTGGCGTTGCTCGTTGAGCTGGGACTGCTGCTGCTGTGCAGTTTGCCACATTTGCTCGCCACGCTCCACATAATCCCGATTCAGGTGGTGCTCTATGCGCTGGCCAAGCTCAGTCAGTTGCTGATATTGTTCGCTCACATGGGCGCTCAAATTGCGCACATGCTCGAGCACATCGTCCGCCTCGCTTTCCACATCTTGGGTGCGATCAATGTGCAGACGCATGTCTGACACGCGATAATTCGTTTGATTCAGATCCCGCCAGAACATCTCCAGGCGAGCGCGCTGATCGTAGGCCGCATCCGAGGCATTGCCGGTGGAGTAGAAGTGCTGCCAGGCGCAGTCGCTGGTGCTCCGAATATCCTGCACCAGCTGATGATGCTGTTGAATGGCCTGCAGATAGAAACGTGCCTCTTTCAGCGCCGTTGGCAGACTCAGATGCTGTGCACCCCGGCCATAATTGTGTAGGTCATAAAGTGTTTGCCTCAGCTCCGCTTGTAGTGTGTCCACATTCTGGCGGAGCACTAAAGCAGCATCCTCCATCGAAGTGAGCGCATAATGACGTTTGCCAATGGTGGCCAGCGCTTTGCGGGACTGAAATTTCCCATTCTCCGCATGCGCATCCAGTTTGAGCAGCGCCGCCGTATCATAGCCAAGCAGCAGCTGCTTCGCCTGACTGTAGTCTTGCTCCCGCGCTCGCCACACCTCATAGGCCTGCTCGTACTCGGATAATTTAAGATAAGGCGCCGGTATGCCAGTCAGATCCATATTGTGCAGCCCACGGCGCAGCTTATGACCCACCAGCTCCACATAGTCCAGCAGCAGTAAAGTGCAATTATCGCAGACTGAGAATTTAAAAGTTTTATACGACGACGACTTGAAAGCTCTTAATTTGAAAACACTTACGCTGGCAGCCATTCTCCACCAGATGATGCCGTTCTGCCTCGCATTTGTTGCACTTGAGTCCTGTGACGCCGTCGCGGCACTGGCACTGACCCGTCTCTGCGTCGCAGCCCTCTGCACGTATGCCATCCGGATTGCAGTTGCAGGGCTGGCAACTGCTGTTGGGATACTGCATCGGATGGCCAAAGAAACCCAAGCGGCAGCGTTCGCAGAGGCGGCCCGTGTAGCCCGGTTTGCAGACGCAGCTCACCTCGCCCTCCCACACGTTGCAGCCGCGCGCAAAGTTTCGATTGGTTTCGGGACACGGGCACGCCTGGCAGCCATGTCGCGAGTTGGGATCCCCATAGTAGCCATCGGCGCAGTGCTGACAATGTGCGCCGCCGCTGTTTTCACGACAATTCTAAAAGGGTAAATTTGTTTACTACAAGTAAATAGCTTTAAACGCCAAAATCAGTGTTGAAAAATTCTCAAATGTGCATTAGTTCGTTCACACTTGCAGATTTGGTAAGCTGTGAATTGATTTAATACTGTAAGCAGGCCAGAACCATTTATTAAATAAGTTTTCGAAGTGATAAATGATTTGTGGGCATAGTTAAATTGGAGGCGAATACATATATATTTGTAAAATATGCTCAGCTGTCTGCCTGTTTATGTTGGGCTCGCCAGCTGCATACCAATCATAATGGGATCAGTTTCTAAGCTCGAGTTTACACGAACCAGTTCAAATCTAATTGGGAACGTGCTGATAAAATAACGGCAATGAAGCGAATAATGGCGTGATTTTAGATTTTGGTTTTGTTTTTGTGTAGTTTGAGTTTGTGTTGTGTTTATGTTTGTGTTGATTGTGTTATTTCTTACCGAACAAACGCCGGTTTCTCGATCGCAATCATTGCTACGTCCATTACAGTGACAAGGCGCAGCGCGTCCAATCAGATCCTCAATGAACACACTTTCCACATCGGTTGTGTTGCGCCAACGGTAAAAGGAGCGTCCCGGATCCTGGCACGAGAGCCCATCAAACCGTTTGGGGCACTTACATTGCTCGACGCCCTTGGCTATAAGGTTAGTGGAGCCTTGCACATATATAGCCGCGTCCATGTGCACACTGTGTAAGCTGTGCAGCGAAATAAACGTGGAAATATTAATCAAATTATTTAACCAGGGAAGGTGCCTTAGAATGCGATATACACCAGCTGGAGGCACAGAGCGGCATTTGCAACACCAGAATAAATTTTAAAATCTGACTTCAACTTGACATTTGCAGACTTAAGCGCAACACTTACACAACTTGCTGGAAATCGGCAAAGGCGAAGGCGCGCAGAAATATGTGACGAACATTTTGCAGAGCCGCCATCAGCGTTCCTCGATCCACAGCCTGGCTATTGTGGTGGTACTTCCAGTAGGACTCATGCAGCGGCACACGATGCGTCACATTCAGAGAATATTCGAACTCTTCGTACTCGTAAAAGTCCAACACCAGCTTGGCATGCGCATGCAGCTGGACGAGCGGAAACTGAGCGAGCACCTTACGCTCCAGCGGCGTGTGAGCTCCCTCGGTGAGCAGTGAGAAGTAGAGGAAGCCACCGTAGCTGGTGGTGCGATCACCGTAGAATTGTGGCGGCAGCTGAAAGTACAGCGGCTGATAGAACTGAGCATAGGCGCCAATGGAAACGTTGCCAGTGGAGCGTGGCACCAGACTCAGATCGTTCATGTGCTGGATTTCGGCATCTTCGCTGTACGATGCACTGCCCTCCATTTGGACAACCACAATGTACTCGTAATCCGCGCCCGGCACGTGCTGCGGTCGCAGCTGCTGTACGCTGAGATTACGTGCCTCCGGCATGCGGATGTGGCCCCAGGAGAGTTCGCTCTGCTCGCACTCGGCGGCACGGCCAAAGCAGAAACAGCGTGTGCAGCCCTCGGGATTCAGCGTGGACAGCCCAAACGTGCTCTGCATGCAAGTGTCGCACTTGAGACCCACCACCAGCGATTTGCACGGACACTGGCCATTCGAATCGCAGGCAATCAGGCCATCGGCGCGCTTGAAAGAACCTGCCACATCGCAGCCGCAGCGCCGGCACTCGGGATAACCGAAATAGCCAACGGCACAGCTGTTGCAATTGCGACCCGCATAGCCCTCGCGGCACTCGCATTGCCCGCCAACTGTGGCACACTGCTGCCCAATGGAGCCGATGTGATCGCATTCGCATTCGCGACAACCTAAACGTGCCTGCCAGCCCCAGGTGCCGGGCACACACTGGCCACAGCCCAATCCTCGCGTGAATTTGGGACAAATGCAACGTCCGTTCAGTGGATCGCACACCTGACCCTCTGCCGCGCATGCCGAGCAGCGTTGACAGCCCTCCGTACTGAAGCCATAGAAGCCCTCGGTGCACTCATTGCAATGCCGACCACCAACTCCAATTTTGCAATCGCATTGACCCGTCCACGGATTGCACTCGTGACTGCGTGCGCCGTGCGGATCGCACTGGCAGTCGTGACAGCCGACGCCTTGCGTCAGATTCCAGTGACCCGCCTTGCACTTGTCGCAGCGACGACCAGCCACATTCAGCAGGCAGGAACACTGACCCGAGCGCTTGTCGCAGGCAGTTAATAGCGAGCCAATAGGACTGCATTGGCAATCTGAAAATAGAGGAATAAATAAAACGGATTTAAGCACAATATTAACGTTAATTTAAAAATCGAATAAACAAAATCTCTTTGCGGCATACAAATTAATTGAGATTCTATTTTCTTCAGCTTGAGGCTGTTTCAAATGCAACTTTTATATTAGGCAGTTACTACTAAACACAAGCTGGCAGGTCATAGATTATATTAAGTAAATTATATTATTGTCTTATGTATATTGTCAATATATCTTTAAAGCTTTACTGATATCAAACATATTTCGGAAAGGATCAAACTTCGACTAATGGCTTAGAAACTCCAAATTTGATGATTTATGTAAATGTTATTGGGGATAATGTCAATATTTGAAAGTTATCTTTTGTTAATAAATTATCTCGTGTGTAAGAGTATTAATGGGTCATAGTGTCGCAGATTGGCCAATACAAGGCTATTGTCACTTGAATGTCCAATTTCTTTCCCGTTTTTATAAATTTGTTTACTGGGCCACATGTGCGTCCGGCACTGTCATCATCATCATCATCATTGCCAGCAACAGCAGCAGCAGCAGCAGCCGCAGCAACGGCTGCTAACTGCAGCCCAGACCACGAGCAACATTAACAACTGTTGGCCTGGCTAAAAGATCCGCCAGCTAGTTTTGGCCGTTTTGTGGGTTGCGCGTAGGCAGCACCACAAACCGCCCACATTTGCATAGAGTTTCCTCGCCGGGGCGACAAACTACAAATGCAACAACGACGCAGGACGCAATGGACGCTAAAAGGGTGAAGCGGATAGGGAGGAACATGGACGCGGCAGACAAGTCTGCCAGGCATATACGAAAATAAATTCATTCATAAATCCGGTAAAACCAACGCAAAAGTTTTCAAATTGATTGCGCGATCTAAAAAAAAAAAAAAAATAACTAAAAATGTTTACATACAAAAATATGCATAAAGACTGCAGAAATCCAATTAAACAAGTAGAGGAAGTTTTACTACGCTTAAGTGAGTTTTTAAGATATTAATGCCGATTGTAAATTGTTTTCTTAACTACATTTTTGAATGGTACTCTAAATGTTAAACGTAGGTTCTCAAAAGTAACGTGCTGCTTCTAAAAATTATAGATAAACATATTTTAAATAAGTTTCCTAACGCCAAAAATGTATATATTTTCACCAGGTAAATCTCGACACTGAATAACTAGAGTTATTCTAAGCTATGCAGTTGCATATAACTTGTTAGTCGATATTTTTAAAGTTATACATTTCAAATTGCAATATCGCTGAGCAATATTTCAGAGGCCTTTCAGTTAAGATTAAATAAAAGTAATTTTTACTTTTTATTGAAGTGATAAATAGTTTTAGATGCAGAGGTTTATATTGTCTCTAAAAATGTATGTTACGGTTACAAGCTTTATCCCTGGTTTATAGTACCCTAACTGAAGTCAGGCGTATGCAAAATAAATGTAGAGAAATATGAACATGCTCTAGCACGCGACACAAGGAGATAGTAGTTGTGGAACAGTTTGTGGAGCAGTCGCTGGAAGAGTAGGCAACTGGCAACCGGCAACTGGCAAATGGCAACAGTCAGCAGCAGCGCCTCAAGGCTCACTTGGCTAAGACGCGGAATGACTGTGGAGGCTCTCTGACTGGCGGCTGCACAGCTGTCAAGTGCCTGTTTAGAATTTGCATTTTCATGAATGAAACAGCGAGCGCTGTCGTAAGCTCACAGCAAGAAAAACATCTCAAGAGAAAGGTTTTAGTGGTGTTGTTTGTTTGGAGTTGTTGTTGTGTTTTGCCACCTCTCAGACAAGCAACCAATAAAAGGTTCAATCAACTGACGCCATTGACGACCCTCTTTGGCTGATGATGCTGCGGCTGCTGAGCAAATGATGTCATTAAAGTTTACAATGGGGCATCACGACTCTGTGCTTCAGAAATGCGTCTGTCATGCTACAGTTTGAGAGGCGCTGCACTGCCACAACACTCGCAGCACTCACAACACCCACAGACGTTGCACTGTCTGTACTTCTGGCAATGGCTGTCTGCGATCTGGCAATGTTTGTTTGAATCTGTTTGCTGCGTGGGTCTTCCATCAGTTGTTGTTGCTGCTGCTGTTGCTGTCGGTTTCTCTCAATTTTATTGACAATATTCTTTGTTTGCGTTTTATTAATGAGCGCGTTTTGTTTTCGACTTTGGTTGTGATTTGCTTCCAAGTTTGGTTCCACTACGTGTATGGTCAGATCTAGTTGGTGTGCCGTGGTGTGGGCTAACTGTGGTGGGCAGTTAAAGTGCACTTCCGTTCGTTTAACGGTGTGTTTTATGCGAATGTGCGTGAAATTTAAATGCGTTTTTTCTTCTCCCATATTTGATGGATTGCTAGACAAGGCATTGGCTTATGGTTAATTGGAAATATGAATCTTTGCTTAATTCGTTTTTTTAGAACTCAAAATCATCTTTGATATTGTCTTAAAAGAACTATTTAACTTATGAGATAATCATAATAGACTAATTTTTGAATCGAAAAATAAAACAGGCGTTAAGAATTGAGTTGGAAAACATTTTGAGTTAGCTACTAAGGTTACACACCTTGATATTGGCCTTAAGCAATATAAGTAACCATCAAAAACTCCAAACAAGATCAGAAGAATGTTTAACATTTAAAACAGCTGCAAATCACCAGAGCGTGCCATAAATTAACAATTAAACAATATGAAAAGCTCATAAGTGAACATGACGAAGAATTGACAGTAGTCCACATGCAGCAGCAAAAAAGTACAAACAATATAAGCGAAAAAAAGAATAGTTGTGTATAATTTGCAGCATTGTTGCTTAAATGTGGAGCACGTGTTTTGCAGCCATGCAGTTTTTCACTTTGGACATGACAAAATATTGATTAAATGATTTATTCTGTGACCAGTTGCAGCCAGACACCGCTGCGTATGCGCAATGTGCTGATTGCCAAAGAAACTCGCGCCAACGCGGTCAATCAATTATCATAAATCTCCAATCAGCAACCAAAAAAAAAAAAAAATAAATAAATAAATTAAAAAAAATGTATTTACAGATACCAAAGATGCCAAGAAAAATATAAATGTGTTTTCGAACTTTAAATACGCTATAATAATATGAACTCAATATACTTTTAATATCAAGAGGACATTTACTTAACAGGCCAAGACACTACACGTTTCTCATAGAAACTGTATAGAAAAATGTGACTAGAAGAAAGTAGAACAATAAAGGTTAACTAAACCGATTAATTTAATACTTTATATGCATGTATTTTAAAACAATTTGTTGGTGATTTCGTCAGCACTGAGTATACAACAAAGGACTGATGATAATATTAAATTATAATTAAAAACAAGTAAAAATAATTGTATCTGCCGTTTAGAAAGAGCATTTGCAATTGGAAGTAATGCTCAATTTAAAACATATTAGATTCAGGTAGATTGTGTGCGAAATCAAACGGCAATTAAGCATTGTAGGCAAGAACGATAACAATCTTGTGGCAAAGCAGTGACGGTTTGAGTGAATGACTGACTGACTGACAGACTTGCTGACTGACTGACTGACTGACTGACTGAGTGAGTGAGTGAGTGGACGACTCTGCATTGACAAGATTTATGTGTAAGTTGACATTTGAAATGTCAAAATGCAAGTTGGCCAACGGCAGCCGCTTATTCAGTTAGTAACTGCAGGCGTAATGCGTTTACAGTATTTGTTGTTGTTGAAGTTTTTTTTTGTTGTTGTTGTTACTTTTGTCTCGTTAGCCGCCCACCGCTGACCTATATTACAGCGGAGACAAATAGGGGGAGAAAGAGTGTTAGAGACAGTAAGCTATAGGTGCTTACAGACAGCCAGGCAGATAGGCAGCTATCGACCACCCGGTTGTGTTTCTGCTGTTTTTTTTTCTTCCTTTTTAATAGCCTCACGTAGCGCAACGGTCGAAAATTTCGTAGTTAATTAACCCGTTTGCATACATTTTCTGTTTTGGCCAGGCCTGGTTACTGGTCCTGCCAGCCAGCATCAACCAGTTGCCCCAGTCTATAGTGGGGCATAGTGCCCAGTTCCCACTCCTGTTGCCGTGGCATTATTTATGCTTTCTTTGATCGAACTCGACGCTGGAGCGTCATAATAGTCACAGTTCTTAAGTCACAAGTTGCGAGAGTCTTGATTGTTTTCGTGCGCTCCATAAATTAAATGAATGTTAACTCAGCTTAGGAAATTGCTTTGCCTCTGAGATACCCTGTACTCTAGGAGTGTGCTACATTTAGCTTATTACCGACCACATTTGACAATAAAAACGTAAACTAGGCCGGCAGACCGAATCAATCATGTACTTATTAATATTTACTTACATGGCATTTATGCCTTTAAATAACTTTGATAATTGGCATTTGGTATGCCTGCTCTTTTAAATTGCTACAGAGTATTAGTTAATTATAGCATTTTGTTTGCTATAATGAACGGTTAGCGGTGTTGAATTTTGCGGCGCCCCTAAAGTAGAGGTAACTGAGGAAGTGGCTACATTAAAAGATCACAATTTATGCAATTTATTATAATCTGTTTTGCGGAGTTGACTCAATTAAACTCGTTGTCAAATGGTTGCAACAATATAATTGTAGAGTTAAAGTGGCAGAGCGGAAAATCGACAGATCAAAAGTGCTTAAATTTTAATAGTTTGAAAAACAATTTAAAGCTGGAAAATTGAAGACTTGATCAAGCTATTAAATAGATCATCTAACAGGATATTGTGTGTGCAATGTCAAAATCATTTTATCTGCTTCCGTTTTCAAGCAGAAGTTTTACGGTTGCCAGAATAGCATTTGCAATAAACTTCAGTCTGAAAAGTGCAAAAATTAACTTGCAATTTTTACACCATGCAAAAAAAAGAAGCAGATTTAGTAATAAGAATTATTATTTCGAATTTCGACTATGTATTGCTGAAATTGAACTCAACTTTTAAATGAATGCTTTAAATAGCTTAAACTGCTATATTTTTGGATTTTCGGGTTTTTTTGTTTGTCCCCATATCAGTTTCTTTTCCCCCATTTATGTATTTAGTGCTGTCATGTTGCGTTACATTTATAATACACACTTAATGCGTTTGCCTGCAAAAATCTCGAAAATGATGGAGTTTATGCGACCATATCCATAGAGACAACTACCAGACACCGTTAAGACGTCTCGACATCTGAATTATGAACAGCATTATTTTTGTATACGATTCCTCTTCGTCCCGCGCCCTCTGACTGCCCACCTCGAGTGTGTTTCTAGTTTACAATTTCGAGTTTTTATTTTTAGAGTCTGGCATTTTGAAGATTGTAGTCACGAGTTTTGGCGTTAGCATTGGAGTTGGTCTTAAGACAAGTGGCAAACTACCCCCGTGTCCAAAATGAAAAATTATAAGAAAAAAAATCATATGCAAATTTGCTTATGCCACATAATGCGAGCGCATTAACCAACATAAACTTTGGTATTATACAACAAGTTTTTTTTCTTAATGTTTGTTTTCCAGAATTTTGAAAGCCATTTGAAATACTTATTCATAATAAGTGTCCAACAATTTGAAGCGCTTTGACCTTTCGCAGTGCTTAGCAAACTGTGGAAAAATGATGGATTGGCGTTGTGCTAATGAATGGCATATTAATTTGCATTTAAATGCACCAACAATTTTTTTTTTTCGATTTTCTGTTTTCAGTTTTCGGTTTTTCGAGTTTGTCATTGAATAATGAGACAAGTCGTTAGTTTTTCGATGAAATAAATACAATTTTCTGCGCTCTCAGTAAATTGTAAATGTTTGGGGCCAGGAAACATAAATTATAAGCGACAAAATAGATTGGATTGGAGCTGCGGCAGCTCTAGAAATATGAGAAAAACATTTTGTAAATGTCACATTCACATGCTGAAAACTACGTGCCAAATTTCAGTCGCGCCCCCAATAAAAAATGATTATTAATATTTATACACGGTTTTTTTTTCGCACAGCGTTGGCGGAATTTTCAAATTTTTCTGTTGACAGCTTTGCCGTTTCTCATGCGTGCAGATTTATGCACATTTATCACAGACTTTTAATTGAAAGCATTTTTCTTTATATCATCTGAAGAGTTTGCGTCGGTTTGTTGGCAAACTGTTTTGCAAGTGTTTCAGTAGTTCTTTAATGGCTACTTTTATAGCGCTACTTGGATCGTTTAGATCGTTTAGATTTATGCCGATAGCCGGCGCGTATTTTAAGTGTTGTTTGCCGATTGTTGTGGGGATATTGCTGAGACGTGCCGCGTTCTTCTATCTATTGCTGGAAATCAAATAACATTGGCTTTACGGCTTTCAAAATACTTAGAGCTTGGGCAATTTAATGTTGTGTTGAAATATTTGGATGGATTTATGATATTGCACGACACAATTTGTATTTTGCAGTCTGTAGCTAATAGATTTATGTCTTACCAGATATTTCATAAAATGAATTCATGTTTCTAAATAGTGGAATCAGCTTAGATTCTAAGTGTTAATTAGCGTGTTTTTGTTGTTTACACAACTTTTCTTATCTAGATAAAAATAATCTGTGTGTTTCAAATGTTATTTTAGTTACTGACTAAAAATGTGTTTGTACTTTTATTTTGAGATTTTGATATCAAAATGTTCCCTGTAATGTGAGGACGATATTAACTTTTCTACATATAAGTTCATTACACAAATGTCTAATTACCATCCATATATAAAAATAAGATCCTTTCTTTTTTAGTTTTTATTTCTATCTGAATTCTTCGCTTTTGAAGTTGACTTAATAACTTTTATTAAACTCTCTTTTTCTTTTACATTTTCCCATTATGTACTCAATTTGTGAACCTCTGCTCAATTAAAGTCTTTTAATGCGCTTAATTAAGCAATTGCCATTAAGCTCGCAAGATCTTTTCTTGGATACACCCACTGGGCAACACCCACCAGGAGCTCCATACAC
The DNA here is from genome assembly GCA_035043845.1 of Drosophila picticornis. Lineage (NCBI taxonomy): Eukaryota > Metazoa > Arthropoda > Insecta > Diptera > Drosophilidae > Drosophila > Drosophila picticornis. The sequence continues at coordinate 12,248,196 of JAWNMR010000491.1, forward strand.
AAGCTCTCTCCACACATACATATATGCTCCATATGTGTGGCTGTGCCTGGGCCGACTTTCGCCCATCAAAAAATGAACGCAGTCAAATGCTTGGCGGGCTCAAATTGCATTTCCTGTCACTTGGCCGATCGTTCGACCAGCCCAACCATGAATCTCGCACCCAGCTTCAGTTTTGCCCAGTTACAGGCCATGGGTGTGTGCATATGTCTTTCTGGGTCCCGGGATCTCTAATAGTAAAGCTTTGTCCGGGCCTGTCTGGGTTGGTTGGTCTGGCTGTCTGCCTGATTGTCTGCTAGTCCCAAAAGCCAAAAACCAAAAACAAAAAACCTACAACATACGACATGCAAAGTTACATGTGTGTCAGCCGCCGCCAATGTTGTGGGTGTGTCTTTGGGTGTACACAACGTGTGTCTGTTGCACACAGTCTCGGCCAAACAACATCAGCATCAACATCAACTCAAACACCAACAACAACGTGGGACACTTACAATTACATGGCATATTGATGTTCAAATGTAAAATGAAACTATGAATAACGAAAATTTGAAATAAACATCTTAAATACTCCTACAAATAGGACACGAGGATCATTCATTTCGAAGTGTAACTTGATAATTAGCACATAAATAATTCAGTTTTATTTAACATCGATTTCGAAGAATAGTTGTATTAAATCGAATATTTATTGTATTAGATTACTTTTATTTTTGCCGAATCTATATTTAATATTCGCAAAATTATTTGCACAAATTTAACACACTTTAAAATGCGGACTGCAACTGCTAAAACGAAATTTGAATTAAGGTTTTGGCAGGTTATGCCAAAAAAAAATATATGTATATTTTGTAGGCCATGGTATCTTTTTGCCTAATTGCAGTTGGCTTTTAATTACAACTACTGAACTCTTACCAATTTTAATTAATTTTAGTTTTTTGCTTCAGCTTTGACCGTTACTCGTAACATTTGTGTCTAAGACTTTGTCTGGCAATTTCTTATCTTTATTTGCGACATGTATTTTTAATTTAAGCGCGACTATCAAATATTTAAACTGCAAAGCCAGCAACTCCCTCGACAATGCCCCAGAGTGTTTGGTTAAATGGTTTTCTGCTCGCTTTTTCTGTATATCTTTAAATTTTTTTTTTTTGTTTTGTTGGAGAAGTTTTTTGCTTGACGTCTTGAATCGCCGCAGGCTTCAGACTTTGCCTCTTTTCCTTTGATAGCGCGCATAATTTTAAAAGTGTAGCTGGTTATGTTTATTTATTTTTTTACTGATCGGTTTTTATTTTCTTCTTTTTGGGCAAATAGTTTCGTTAATTGAAATAAAATTCAATTTGACGTTTTTATGGCATGTGGAGATAGTTTGGCTAAATACGTGAGATGTTGCAGTTGCAGTTGCCCGCTTAGCGGGGGGGTCTAGACAGCGTCAATGAGAGCTTTCAGTGGGTATGTGAATGTGTGTGTGAAGTGTGAAAGTTGTTTTTTGGCTCTAGAAAGATGCAACCCGTTTTTATGGGCAATTTCAATAGTCTGGATAGCCTTAAGATAATGTGTGCATCGAATGCAAATGCCTTTTTCTTTTATTGCGACAAATATATTTTATGCAGATGTCTTTTAACATTCAAATATTTGCTACAGATTTGGGAATTTTCAATGTGTTTCATATTTTAAAAGTCGATATTAAGGATAATTGAAACTATCGTTTTTTATGAGCTCTTTTAAAATTATTTGAAGATCTTACTTTTTCTTTGTTAATTTAAAAAATATATTTTGAGCAGCGTTTAGCTAACCAAAATAATCTTTACTAAAAAATCCACACTCAAATCCATTTCCATTTGTAGGTATACAATATAACTTTCCCATCTTAACACATTGTATCAATTTAATACCATGCAAAAGCTCAAATCAAAATCTATACCAATCTTCAGTTACTTTTGTAATATGGATTATTATGAATTTTTCTTTCATACTTTGGATAATAAGATTCTGTGCATAGAAACATTAACCCAATGTTGCCGGTACACAGTTGGCAGCTGTAATTTTGAACAATTTTGCGCCTGATAATATTTATTATTCAATTTGCATTAAATCTGATTATAGAAAGAGAAACCTGTTTGCAGCGCTCGCAAATAAAAATGCAAGCAAATTATTTTTCTGATGCTTAAATTAAGCATTAATTTTTCGCAATGGCCAAGAGGCGGCGTCATAAATATCTGGCGAGCGCCGTCGAAAATTGTGAGATCATGTCGCGAAATAAGCGAAACATTTTTTAAGGTGTTGCTGCGCTTGTTGTGACAAGCGAATGGCGATATCCAAAAATCGTATGGCAGATAAGAAAAATAATGTTGGGTGCTTAACAGTTAACATATATGTATACATATATATACATATATATATTTGTACATGCTACACACAATTTCACGCCGAGTGCAGCGTATAAAATTACAAATAAATGTCAAATTAGTGGCTAAGAGCGGGGAAAGGGAAAGAGATAAACGTTAAGATATAACAGATATGCCAGACATGCATTATAAATCAATTTTCAATTAAAACGAACAATACAAAAAAGAGTCATTGACATTATATGGCGTTGAAGTTTAAATACTCTTTCGTACAAAAAGCAATTTGGAATATAATATTCGAATATAATATAATATTCTATAGCTACATTTGATTCATTAGTATTCGCCTAATCAAGAAGGTGCACATAGATTCTTTAAGTAGTCTGAGCTGTGTTACATATTTTATTTGAAGACTATAATACCCAATGCAAGCAAGTATAAAACCAAACTCAGCCAGCACACCGGAAATACGAAACCCTGTGTGAAAGACCACGTGTGGAGTTGCCGTTGAAGAGTTTCATCCATTGTGGTTAGATTGGAAATGAATTGAGGTTAATCAGCGCTAGAGAAATTTAAATAACATAAAAAAGAATTTCACTTTGTACAGCTTAACGTTGCTTTTGTTTATTCGCTGGTGCAGCTTCAGAGTCTGATTTTTGGGTTCAGAGAATGTCAGAATTTATTATTACGAATACATACATATTTAGTTTATGCACCTTAAATATGTATACAAATGTACGTGTACTATTTTTGGCAAGTCACGTTTTCATATTTATTTTGTAATTTTTGACTTGAATTCAACGGGAATCGTCAGTGGCCCCCACAACGTGTGCCGGGTTGTCTGAGGTCAGAGCCAAGAGATGACGCTGACGCCTGCCCTGTGGGCCAAAATCAACAACGCAAACAACGCAGGCATAAGTCTGAAATGTGGCTGCAACAACAATAATCATAATGACGATAACAACAACAGCAACAAAAAATTCAACTGGCGCCTCGGTCACTTTGATCTATGCACTTCAAATGATTTTTTCCTTTTGTTGGCGTTGCCTTTTTTCCGCCGTCTTCAGTCTTAGCGTGTTTTGGGCTCTGTTTCTGCTGCCGCTGTTGTTGTTTGTGCCGATGCGTAAACAACGAAGCGGCAGTTTAAATGAAACGGCAACTTTTTGGGCTGCCTGTTGAAGCGGCAAGGAAGTTGGCACAACATGTGCTTCAAGAGCTATGAATGCTGACTGGGGCAGGAGCGGGGGGCACTTGCAACTGTAAAAGTGTTCGGATAAGTGGGACCTGTGGTAATGTTGATCTTTTGAGATGGAATCGCAAACAGGCATGGCCACTCTCGTAAGATCTTTCTCTAAAAAAATATTTAAGATAAGCGATACAGATTCGAATCTCAGAGTATGCCAGAATGGTTATCTTTTCTAAATTGAGTGCTTGTAACTATAAAATATAGAATTTTAACACTTATTAGTGTACCTTTATTCTATAATTAAAAGAAAAACTAGTAATGATCAAAGGGTTTTAAAAAACCGTTGATTCAACTTTTTTAAATAAAACTAAAATAAAATTAATCAAAAAATTTTTCATAAAAATAAGAAGCGTTTTTCGTTGGAGTTATACATTAAAAATTACGGTTTAATCTCTGTTTTTTTTTTTACCAATATTCTCAATATGTTTACGTAATACTATATTAGAGATTAATAAACATTATTAAATGCAATTAAATATGGTGTAGCTATCGATAAATTCAGCAAGAGTATGTTATTTATCGTTAAATAGATATTTTCACCCGCTTTTTAAACTATAGTTTTGGTAAGAAACCCAAAAGTTTAATAAAAAATGTTTTGGATTGTTTCTCCACTCATTAAAAGAAAAGAAAATTTACCAACAGTTTGATAATCCATAAAATTCAACTCGCTTCGAGCAGTTTGTGAGCCACTGGGACTTAATGTCAACTCTGCAACTGTCGTGTCTACAAGTTTGACACTTGCATTTGTCATTCGAATCATTTGTTTGGTTTTGTTTGGTTTTGTCTTGTCTTGGTTTGGTTTGTTTGCCTGTCCATTTGCTCCGCTTGCGTTTTCAAGTTTGTTACTGTTACAGAATCTGTCCCTCGCCCTCTTCCGCTGTTTTCTTCAGCTTTAACGGCGTCTTAGCTTGTCTTTTTTTCCTGTTTGTTTTTGTAAAATATTTTTCTTTATATTTTTTGTTGTTGTTGTTTTGTCTTTGGGTTAAGCTTTATGCGCAATTAGCGAGCACATTGTTTGTTTTTGTGGCACGTTTCATTGTAATTAAAAAAAATCAACGCTGCTCGAAAAATGTTACTCAATTCTGTCCATGGAACTGTAGATTAGTGTGCCGCGTAGGTGTTTCTCGAGTCTGTCTTGAGTGTTTCTTGGTCTCTTGGCTTGCCCCGGCTTGTCAGGCGTCGCGTCTCGTTTAAAGCTCTCAGAGGCTGCAACTGTCAATATTTGTGGTTGTTTAGCTAGCCGGTTTGTTTTCTCCCATGTGGCATGCTTAATCTAAATGACTGGGATTTGTTGCGGCTAACAACCGCTGGAAAGCGTGCCACACTTTAAACTATATATGCAACCCATTGCACGTTCACTTAATAATAGAAATCTCAAGTCATCTAACCACATTGCGCTTACACACATCTCTAAATGAGAATGTCATCTACGCCCCACGTTGGGCGCCAAGCCGGATAGCTAAAAATGCGCCTACAGCCGTCACACAACTGGCACTCTAATGTCAGCATCGTGCTCGTTTGCGGCCATGTACATTTATTGTTGCCTGTCTCTTGTCCGTGCTCTCCGAAACTGCTAATTGATCAGGCGCAACAGGCGCCAAACTTCCAACGACGAAACAATCTATCAATGGAGCCCCACAACAGCTGTTTTGGTAGCCCAATCCAATTTGCAACACAATTTTTGCCTTTGCATTTCAATGTGTGCGTAATTTGATTTAGCTGCAAAGTCGTTGAGTGATTTGATTACGTAAGCAAAAAGTTGAGGGGAAAAATATATATGGAAAATCAATAAATAACGCGAGTCTTAATTTATTAACATATTTTGAATTCATTTATCTAGCTATAATTATCCGGATTATTAATCAAATTTTATTTAATCATACACTATTCGTTTTGGTGTTTTTTCACATGGAAATATAAACAATTTTATTTGATTTTGTTTTATGTTTCTTACGTCTTTTTGTAATTTATTCATTGATGCAATAAGTGAAAGTGCTGGCTATGAAATTGACAACATTAGTAGTTAGAATTCTTAGATTTTAGAATCGATGCTTCATAAAAAACTTATTCATTTATTCCTAATTTTATTCGACATAAAAAATTATCGTCGTATAATTATTATTATTTTCTTGTAATAAATGGAATTGAACATTTACAGTAATTTTAATTTCTTCGATAAATTACTTTATCGAGTTATTTGAAGAGTCAGGAAATGAAAAGCATCCTTAATCTTTTAATGATATTTCGAAAGTCAAGGCACGCCCACCCACTGCCGTTCACACCAATCCATTCATTATCTGAGAATTCTGCAGAAAAGTTCTCTCTTTCATTAAGTTTGTAATAGTTCAAAAGCATTTCTAAAATGCAACCTCATCTTTCGATGTGAAACTCAGTACAGATTGCTTAGTCTTAACCAATTTGGAACTGATGCCGCTGCTGGCGAGCAAAATGTCATTTGCTGTTGACCAATTAGACAGACTTTCTATCTTGGCTCTGGCCGCAAGGAGCATGATTATGCCGGTGGATAGGCAATCGAGACGGCAGATAGCATGACGTGGTCACTCCGCCTCCGATTGGCTAGTGCCATTTAAGTGGGCAAACACATTAAGTGCCATAAGCGAAGCGAATGCAATTTTTATTAGCTTAATTAACACCTGATTTTTTTTTTATTCGTCTTCATGCGTTGCATTCAACGCGACAATTAAATGAATCGTGAGTGCGCAAATTTGCTTACCGCGTTGCCGGGATCGCTGCGTTGTTGTTTGCCGCAGCGGTATAAAATGCTGTGGCATCAGACGTACGCCAGTTGTGGGCAAAATGCCTGGCGGACAGGGCGGTATTGAATCGAGATTGCTGTAAAGCACAATGTTGTTGTTGCCGGGGTGAATGAGAATCTGTTGCTGCTGCTGCAGGCTCAGATTGCCAAAGTGCTGTTGCTGTTGCTGTTGGCGCTGGTGCTGCTGCTGTTGCTGTTGATAGTAGGTGGCAGGCAGCAAGGCGAATCCAGGTTTCTGCTGCTTTTGCGGTCGCGGCGTTATAGCAACAAAGTGTTGTTGCTGCTGCTGTTGCTGTTGCACGCCAGCAATATGCTGCTGCTGCTGTTGCTGCTGCTGAAAGTTTGGATGTACGCGTGTGCGATAGCTAAAATGTTGCTGCTGCTGTTGTTGTTGTATCTTTGGTATCAGTGTTGTTGCTCTTGTTGCGCTCGCACTGGTAGCAATTGTTGCCATTGCTGTTGTTGTGCGCGTTGCATGCGTCACATTGCGTTGATAATGATGCGGCCGCAACAGTTTGCGTCGCTTGTTCACGTTGTTGCTGTTGCTCGCATTGCGGTTGGCGACAAAGGGAAATTTTCGACGCCATTTGCTGCGCATTGGTGTAATTGTTGTTGTTGTTGTGCTTGCTACTGTGCGTCGTGTTGCTGTTGCTGTCGCTGCGGCCGTGGCTGTGACAATTTCATTGAAATTGTTGCTTATATTGATATTTACACTGCTATTTACACTAGTTAGATGATGCTGATGCTGCTGCTGCAACATGTTGCCCTCAGGCGTTGCATGCTGCTGCCGTAGTGGATGATGCTGTTGTGCTGCATATTGCAGCGTTTGTGTTATGCAGACTAGATAGATGCATAAATACAGCAATTTTGTTGGTGATGTTGTTGTTATAGTTGCTACTGCAACATTTCGTTGTCGGTTTACTTTTTGTTGTTGTTTTATTGACGCGCCTGTCATTTTGACAGTTCGTTTGTCAGACGCTGACATATTTTCCATATTTGAAATATTTTTCCAATCAATATTTGTCGCTTTTCATCGGGTTTTCACACATTTTACGACGCGTTTTATTTACGTTTTGCTTTGAGTTACAGAACATTTTCCTTACCCGGAATTTGTTCTAATTTGTGTTAATTTAGAGATATATTAGTGGAAACTTATAGCTCTTTTTTGTTGTCATTACTTTTGACAGTTGCAGTGTAAATTTGTACGTTTAAGTCGCAAAGATTAAACGAAAATCGATTTTAATTAAAATTTATAACATTAGTAAAATTTCTCGATTTCGCAACAATATAAAATTTAATTACCAATAAAAAATCATCAATTTATTTGTATTATTCGTATTGCTCAATTAACATGAAATCATTAAGCAATGTATTACCAAATTGCATTTATAGCCATCAGCAACAAGAAAGCTACAAATTTTTCAACAAAAGTTTTGACAATTTGTAAATAAACAAACTGTTATTTACAATTTCCATTTTGAGCACAAATAAACAGCTAGAAAAGTCGACAGACGCGTTTTGTGTGGGCTATGGTAAACTAATTAGTAAAGTTCTAAAAAAAATCAGCAAGACATAAAAAAGTAAATATTTTTAAGGAATGTGTTACAATTTGTGTATTTGTTTTTACTGAAAAAATGAGTTTTGTCTGTGGCACAGTTTCAAGTTCCGCTGTCCAAAAACGAAACCCTCGTTCGAACACACAGTCTTTGGCATATCTAATGAACTCCTTGCCCAACAAGAACTTATAGCTATGGGATTCGCATAAATTTGTACCGCAAAACTCATAAACTTATGTCGAAAAGTTTATAAAGAATATGTTTATAAGAGATTTCAGCTGCAAATACTTAAATATCTATTCGATAATAAAGGGGTTCTATCGTCATCTGCTAGATAAATTAAGTACTATTTTCCAGGAAGCGCAGCTGCCAACAAATTCGCATAGCACACCGCAACAGCAACCAAAAGCAACAGCAGCCTCATAAACTACAAAGCAGATCTGAGGAATCCAAAAGCAAACAAAAAAAGAGATCGTGATGTAATAAATTTCGAATGGAACTGCGGACAGTAAGCGAAATACAAGTAAAGCTAAGCGCATACATAAAAGCTCGGAAATACTTTTGGTATTTCTAGTTATATGAGCAATAAAAGCAATATCAAGCCTATGATGAACATCAAACATATTTCAGCCATCGAAGAGCTGAACAAACGATCGTAAATAATCAAACATGAACTGACAAATCAGCGAAAAAGGGGCTATACACAAATGGGGTCTAAGCCCCAGGGTCAATGGATTTCCTCTCTCTCTACCTCTCTCTCTCTCTCTGCCTATCCCTCTCTCTCTCTCTCTGTTTATCTCTCTTGTGGTATACACAAGTGGAAAATTAGTTGCCTCGAGAGAAGAGCAACAAATTTCGAATAAGTGAGCTTTTGTTTTCCATTGAAATTTGGCGGCTTTTTGTTATTTGATCTTTTTTTTTTAACTAACCCAACAACCAAAGCAAAGCAACTCAAAAACAACAACAACAACGCATATATTGTTGTTGAAACATTTTTACTCTTTTTCATAATTTTATTGTTGTTGTATTCTTCGGGCATCTTCCGCTTGAGATTTCGTAGTCATTGTTGATCATCTGAGACGCATTTTGCGGCTACCTAATTTAAATTTCTCACATTACAATTAAATTGGACATTTGCCCGTTGCTTCGCTCAAGTTTGGAACGTTTATTTTTTTTTTTACCTGGTCAACATTCATCTGTTGTGTAACCAGACAGCACCAAGAGCAAAGTGCCTGAGACCTCGTTGTGACCATTCTGATCTGACAGTTTAGTGCCAAATTAATGTAAAAACTGAAATATGTCAGAGACGAGTGCGTATATAATTAATTCTGAAATTGCTGCCTAATTGAATGTGCCATACCTCGCTTTTAAAGTGACACGAAATACATAATTTCTTTTCATACGTTGGCATAAGGAAATGTTGACATGGGTTGGCATCTCAGTAGGTACAAAGGTACACATATTTTAATATAATTCTTATACAAGAATTTCGCAAGTAAATAACTTTAATTCAGAGTATTTGTATGTATGTTATTCTCCTCATGCTCTATAAATATAGTGTACGGAAACTACTTTACAAATTTAGGACTCCGACAAATACTAAGGAGTTATTCTTGACAAGCAATTAACTGTTACAACTTAGATGAAGATGAACATATTACCCTGGCTTACTTAACACAGATCAAAGCTTAATTTCTCTCAAACTCTCGCTTTGGAGGACCATAACTCTATCAAAATGTACGTTCTTTACGCTGTAATCTGACTTATGGTAGGAAAGCCTCCATTAGTAAGAAAAGTAATTATAGATGCAGATCTTAACATTAAGCCCATAAGCTTCAACACCACCTCAACTCACTCTATAGTTAATCTTTAATCTAACAATTTCCCACCTGCTCGCAACACTGTTTGCTTTGAAATTCCGGCTCACTCCCAGTTCATCTTCATTTGTTTTTGTAGTGCAACCCAATTACGAAACGGTTGAACATTTCGCACATTTCCACCATTCACTTTACCTGCACGAATCTATTAACGCCTAACCCAACAAAAAAAAAAAAAAAAATATCAAAGAGTAGAAAAATGTAGAAAAGGAAATGCTGAGAATACTGCCGAGTGGCGATCATAAAGTATTTAAATATCTCGCAGTGCATTTGACGGCACCAGAAAACCACCAGGCAAACCACCGGGCAAACCACCCGCTGACCCGTTTGATCAGTCGCGACTGGACATGGCCACATGTAGAGCGGTCTATGGCAATGTTTTCTTTGCCTTTTTTTTGTGCTTTTCCAATCTTTTTATTGCATAATTGCAATTGAATTGTTTGGCACGTTTTCGATTTCGTTTTGTTGCACGCGGTGTAAATGGGGAAATATGTTAATGATTTGATTTAGTGCCTCATTGGCTACCAACTTCGAACACATCAGCGTCATGTACAGTCATAAATTTTGTTTATAAAGACATTTTTTTCATTTTATTTATTTTTTCGTTTTCTGTTTTTTTTTTTTTTTTTTAGCAATTGGAGCACAGAGCACAGCTAAGAAAACTATGTGTTTGCTGATGAGCCCCATTTGAATTAAGCAATTTCCTGGGGGAACGCAATAAACTAGGACATATACATATGTGTACACATATGGCATGACTCAGCGGGGGCAAAGTGAAAGGTTTTCCTGAGGCAAGAACAAGAAAATTGGGTCAGGGAAATGTTAGTAATGTATTTTTGATGAGCGATCGTTGCGATAAGAAGTGGTTTTTATTTTATTGGAGATTTGTATAGTAGTTTCTTGGGATCTCTAATGATTGTTAACAATTAGTTGAACTCAAAGAGTCGAAAATTTTTCCATATCGCAGTTTCTACAGTCTTTTTGAATGGCATCGAAATAATATCGATTGAAGCATTCACAAATATGGATTGCCAATCACTTTCATCAAACGCCACAATATCAATAATCAAAAATAAGGTTTGTAGAAGAGTTTTAATACACTTAATTGGGATAGAAGTAAGTGAATAGAGTCTGTGTATAGAAATCTGTTGGGCTTGTGAGAATTAATGTGCAAGCGCCGTAAAAAATCGAATACGATTTTCTTTTGTTTTTTGGTATTGCTCAAACAGAAGCAAAACTGTCAACACTTATTAACTGCATCAGCTAAACAACCAAATCAATAATTGGTAGAAATTTGATATCTCATTAAAAAAAAAGATGTTGGTCTGCCAACTAAGAGCAGTGGAGTGTTAAAAACAGCGGCCAGCTAATTACGTAGAATTGTCACTTTTAATTAGAACAACTGGGGAAAAAGTCCAGATACGAACACAAACACACACTTTGCTTGAGAAGTGACAACGCATTGTCAAGATAAATGTTTAAAAAATGTATACGTATATATTTCACTAACAAAGTTGCTGGCAATTTACAGGTCTAAGTAGCAACTGTTCCCCGAGGTAACCAAACGAGTTTACAAGACTTTAAATTTTCGGCTTAAACTATGAAACATTGCAGTGCTGGGTAAGGGGATGGCAGTGGCACAAGCCCAGTAGCACTAGCTACGCATAGTGTGGACTACGTGGAGTAAAAAAAAATGAAGAAATAATGAGCCCACATAAGAAATGACTTAATCGCTGGCGGCTTGTTAACCCCAGCTGTAAAAAAGTTTTGTAGCCAAGTCTTTAAGTAGCTGCACAAATAAAGATTTACAGCAATTTACTTGAAGGCCTAAACTCTGACTGCCAGTCAATAATTTCCGTTGCCCAGATTATATGTCTGAGCAGAGTCTAGGACAGGGCGGCCAACCAACGGAGGGCGGGGAAAAGGCGACCACCGTCAGCGCCTATGAGGAATTGCATAATTATAGCATTTTCCGGCCAATCGATCCCATGAAGGCTGGCAGGCAGGCGAACGCTCTCTGGAAACCATTCCAACTACAGGCATTGGCATCGGCCCAGGCTAATTTGTTTAGCATACCCCATATTGCAGTTGGCTGTTTGTCCATATAATCTAGCTGTGGATACACTATCTGTGCCACAACACTTGTCCCATAACTAGTAAAAGTTATTTGCTAATGAGTTAAGTTGTTAAAGATGCCATTCCCTTTACCATTAGCAGATTTACATCTAGAAATCTTTGCATGCGTCAACTTTGCCCAAGATAAGCATGCATTTATTAAACGTAAGTTGTATGCCACATCTACACAATTAGTTGTAAGTGGAATTTTAAATGAATAATAAAATAACAACGAAATAAAATGTATTACATGACACCCACAAGAAAACATTTTTAATTCTTAACAAAAACTCAATTAGCGAAACTTTGAATAAACTCAAAAAACTGAATTTTCAGATGTACCCGATTTGTATTAATAAGTCTCTCATTGTATTTATGAAAAGGGTATACAAGCTGATATAACAGAAAATAGTTGCCATCTATAGTATATTTGACTTTTTGGAGCCCGTAGGCAGGCTGGCTTTTAATGTATGTTGGAAAGTCAGTCTGTGCCTAGATACCGAGTAAAGGCAAGCGTCTTGTACAAATATTGTAATGGCTTGATATTGATCTTGATTGTCAAGATCGCACACAGCATGATCGCAGACTACGTTCGTCGTCGTCGTCGTCGTCTAGTCGAGAGAGTCGCAGAGTTCAAGCGAGTTGCATTGTTTAACTTTGACTTTGTGTCAGTTTATGCCTGTGCCGATAACGATCATTGATCGTGGCTGCCGACTGTGTCATGTGATTAATCGTGTGTGTCGGTGCATGGGAAAGGGTCGTCGTTCCTCAGCGTAGAAAGTAGCACTCATATGCATATGAATCAAGTACTCGCACTCGCACTCACACTCACACTCACACTCACACGGGCACAGTCACTCATCTGACCAACTGACTTAATCACTTGGCCTGGATGCACTTGTCTCACTTTTTAGAGCAGCTGCTAACTTTCAATCTGAAGTCCGCTGATTTGAGTGACAGTCAAAAGTACTGTGCATGTTTTGTTAATTTGTTTTCTTTTCTTTTTTTTCTTTTGTTGCGACCAGGCGCCAGCAATTGAGGAAGCAATTAAACTCAAAATTATAATGCTTCTCAATAGATTGCCATCGATCTTCATGATGCTTACCATATGTGCTGGAATTATCAGGCTTTTGCCTCAGCCAAGCGACAATTTAGATTTATGTGCTTGTTTTCAAATGTAATTTGCAAAATTTGTTTGCTTTGTTTGATTGAGAAAAAAGCGATCAAAGCTAATGTCCTCCAAGAGTCGACGCAAGAGTTTTAATGCTCTATGTTTAAAAGGGGAAGAGTATTGTAAATTGTCTAGTCAAGTTGTGTTTCGTTAAGTTGTTTGATTAAAATATAATTAATCACATTTAATTTATTGATGAATTCATGCATATTAACTAAGTGATTTAGATTGATGTCATTCAATTAATGAAAGTAGGAATCAGCTGCCAGATCACCCAAAGTTGTATTGACAATATTCTCTGTCTAACTATCAGGGACAGATTAATGTAGTAATTAACAGTCTTGGAAACAAAAATTTCCGGTTAAACTTTATGCTCGTTAGGAGCGTTGTCATAAGAAATAAACTTATTACCGAATTTGTATCAGCTGAATGAAATCTTTGTAATTTGAAGTGAAATTTTCCAAAAGGTGCTGCATTGGAAGCAGTGATCACCGCTCCTATAAAAAGACTCAAATCATAGGGTAACCGAGGTTCGATGTTCCTTTAGGCTCTGCTTAGCCTTAGGCTTGCAGCTTTGGTATGCCAATTTAAGTTTTTTTGCCTGATCTTTGATCTACAATTTGAGACGCAAAGCAATGCGAAGGAGCAGAACGACATGAAAGAGAGAGAGAGAGTGAGAGAGACGGCTGAGAGGTAGAGAGTTAAAGATCAGAGACTGAGCAGGGCGGCCGTTAAATCAACTCGATGCGATCTTTTTTTATGTAGGGAGTTAACTGCGCATAGTTAGAACTTGTTTTTTTTTATGGCAGACAGCAAAGGGGGAAACTCGAAAAGAACAATGGAGAGGCGCCGCTTTCAAGTTCAAGTTGCTGTTGTTGTTGTTGCTGCGGCTGCTGCGATCGATGACGATCGACAAGGAGCACGACTAATTGGGTCAGCCGGTCTGTGGAGTCGGCTCTGTGGCTTGAGCCATTTAATTGGATTACCGCCTTTTCATTATTTTCATATATTTGGCAACACGCGCCTCAAAAATTCTGAATCATAAATTTTGGGCGTGCGTTTCGCAATCGTAATGCCATAGACTCATTTTGGAGTGCTGCCACCTTTATTTACAAGTCACAAAAACAAAAGTACAAAAAAAAAAATAATAATAAAAGAAGAGCAAAGAAAATATTAGAACTCGAAGCTTATCAGTTTGGTTGAACAAACATTGTTGCATTTGTCATCTGGAAAAACGTAATTTAGCTAATGGAATGTCTCCAACTACTACAATGTAGTTGCTGTCGGCATGTCTGGTTAGTTTTCTCTTATTTTTATCTGTCAGTTGGGCAAATAGCGTCACCGAAAAAGAAATGTTTGAAACAATGACGACTACTGTACTGAGTGAGCACAGTGGTCTCTTTCGTATCGGGAGGCCAAGTTGCAGCTCTATTAGCATTCCCAGAACAAGAAACTAGTTGCAACTAGTCGATGTCTGCCTCTCTCTCTCAATTACTGTTGCTGTTGCTGCTACTTCTCATCCATCCACACCGTCTCTCTTGCCCATTAATCATCATGGATGTCCGAGCCAATCATCACTTGCAGGCGCATTTCAACAACTCCCGAGAGTCTAGACAATCAGCCACTAAGTAGAGCTTTAGGGCGTTACATTAATGACTTATGGCCCAACATTGTGTAATCTTTAGCGGCTATTAGTCTCTGATTTGAACACTGATTTCATACATTTAATTAAGCAGCTTTTCGTTTGCTGCGTATGTAGGAGGTTTTCTTTTTACAAACACCCATTTGCCAAAGCCTCAAACTGAGCTGCAACGCTTACAAATAGCCATGGGTAATTACATATGTAAATGCGATATGTAACCTGGACAGCGTTGAGAGTTTTATATATGCTGTGAATAAACGTGAAATGAGCATTTGATTTAAGAAGTTGATTTATTGACAGAATTTGCAAAAGGGGTCTTTAGTTCTTTGGTTAAAAAACACTAAGTATGATTATTGAACATTGAATACTCTTGTACAATATATGCAATATAATTTCATCTGTAGATAAAATCACAGAGTTGTTCTTAAGCCTTTTTTAAGACTGACTGACTGATTGACACAATGGATATTTGGCCTGCATAGGTATACATATATATATTATATAAAGCTCGCACATCTAATAACAAAGTAAAAATACCCCCTGCCAGGGTATAATTCAATCGTGAAATGATTGGAAACCTTTTCAAACGACGCTCTAGGGTATTATTCTTATAACTTATAGATTGAATACCAAATATATCTTTAGCTTGTTAACTAAGCTGTTCGTTTGTAAATAAATTAACGATTTGTTTTCAATATTTATTTAATTGATGGGAGGATAATTTATTCTTTTTCACACAGCTGCAACTATCAATTTTAATGATTTTTTTCGCCAATTCTTCGCACCTTGATTACATAAAATTCGGTAAATATTTCGTTTGCCACACATTATTATTATTATTATTATTATTATTTTTGTACACACTCCCGCAGAATTCTTGTAAAATGTACGCCCAGCTAATGAACACCTTGCCAGCACATTCTATAATCAAATTGTGGGCGTGCCGCGATAGCGTAAATATCGATCACAAAAAAAAAGCAGACAAAAGATAATAATCTGCAGAGGATCAGTAGTGCTGGAGGTGGTGAGGAGGCTGTGCGCCGAGCGATCGTCAAATCAATTTTCTTTCTTTGCATTGCAAATTTTCGTTATCAAAATGGTAAAATCAACGGCGACGATCGATCCGCTCAGATCCGATCCGGTTCGGTTCCGTCAAGCGATCGATGAAGTCGCACGGTGCACAAATCAACATAATTGCACTCGACGCGTCGCGACGCGAGGGGAACTTGCTGCAGTAGCTTCACCAACTTGCAACTTGCAACAACTTCAACTGGATGCGGAGCGCCAGTCACGTTTCGATCAACACGGCGCGTGCGTCGCAAATCAAGTGCAAAAATAGATCAATCAAGCAATCAATCGAATCGCTTCAATCGCCGTGGCAAATGAAAAGGTTTTCTATTTCTTCTTCGTTTCGTTTCGTACGTGCCGCGTCGCGTCGTGTGAAATAAAATATAAAAAAAAACCAACAAATGTTAACCGTAACCAAGGGGGGGGAGTAAATTCAATTGGAATTGCAATTGGCCAGAATCAACAAATTTTCAGTGCTGATATGATTCTTTTTGTTGTTGTTGTGCTTTTGCCATTTCCGCAGAATTGCATACGGAGAAAAGATGATTTGCTGTGTCTTCTTTTACCGTTTATTTTGCATTCTGCATAAACAAATTTTCACACACAACACAACACACACACTCACACACACACCCACAGACCCGAAATACCACAGAGCGGAACACAACACTCAATTGGCAGCCGAACGATTTCTCATGTAACAAAACGCGCCCGTCGTCTTGTTGCAACTGATCGCGATTTGTCCCAATCAGAAAGCATTAACCGAAAGCACAGGGAGTTCGATTCGAACATGTTGCGGCCATGTTGCCAGGCGGTTAGTTCTCAGCTGCCAGCTGATGTTGCCAGCAGCTGGGCAGCATGTTGCCAGCGACAAGTGCGTTAGCAACATGACTTTGAAACAGCAGCTTTTGTTTAAATTGATATTTTAGTATGATTTAATTATTAATTAATGAGAATTTAATAAGATATTAGAAATAAGCTGAGTTCTTTGCTATATGTTTATAATATTATGCATATTACTATTTGCCACTAAAGTAATAATTATTTTCATGATAAAGCATATATTGACTGCTTAGTAAGGCACAGTTTAACTAAAACATTAGCACATATTTAAAACGTTTTTGCTATGAAGTCATTAAAGTAAAAGTCTGTTGTATATTTTAAGCTAAATAACTATTAGTTGATATTAGAGTTAATATTAATTGAATATAAAAAGAAAGTTTAAATGAATATTCATTACAATATAATAAAATGATTATACATTTAAATGAATAGTGTTTCTTTCCTAAAATATTTGATAAGTCCACAGCAAAAGTTTTGATATCTATTATAAAAATCATTTTATGTACACTTCCTATTAGTTTATCACATACACATATTGTATGGTCAACATATGTATGTACAATTGGACTTCCATAGCCAACACTTAACCTTGTTTTTCCTAAGAATGCCCCTTGAAATGCTTTATAAGACTTCCAGCTTTTTGCCGCCCTCTTTCATGCATGCCATATATTTATAGACTTTACTCAAGTTTTTAATTGTTTAAACGGATAAAAAGTTGTACAAAAGCTGTTGCTGCCTGCTATTTTTGAATGCACTTAACGTGCGTGGAGCAATGTAGACCAGACCCAGACCCAGACCCAGATCCAAATGCCTATCCAATGCCAGACCAGACCAGATCTTGATGGGGTAAATGCAGTTACGCTTTTGTGCGTGGGGTCTACCCCTGCCTCCCCCTACACACACTCTCCCGGTACGCCTCATTTTGCATACGTAATTTCTATAGGCCCCCTAATTAAGTTTTCTGTTGTCTCGGCGTAATTCGATGGAAATGAAAACTTGCCGGCTATGGTTGTTTGTTATGCGTGGCCCGTCGATTATGGGCCATAATTTCGAGAGCATTTTGTTGTTTTTGACATTTTTATCGCTCACTTAGCCGCTGCCGAAAAAAACAAAACACAAAAAAAAAAGAAAAGGTTACGAAAACTTGTTGCAGACAGCGAAAAACCAATCGAAACACTTGCTTCAAAATGCGACACACGCATCGCGAAGCGTTTACTTTATTGGAAAAAGTGGCAGAAAAAATGAGTAGGAAAAAAGTATTTTTCCCGCAGAATGCGGACACACACAGTGGACGCTGATGGCGACAAACAACATTGCTGATAAGGGAGATGGGGAAGCGAAGGGGAGCACGAACCGGCTACGTTTTCTGGCTTGGCAATTAAAATATTGACAGTTTTTCCATAGCGTAGAATAATAAGTTTTTAGCTTGGGATTTATTTTATATATTCTTTTTCTTACTCTTTTTCTTTTAATTTATAAGATCTCCTGCTGCTGTTGTTTGTTTTGCGGTTTTATTATTAGTATTTCTTTTCTTTTTTTTTTTGGCGCGAAAGGTTAACGTGACATTTTCATGTGACAATGTCATATAGAACTGCCGGCAGTTGTTTGCTTTGAAGCGCATAAATAACTGCGTCTGTGACATGGAATGCCTGTTGTCGCCAAGCTTCTACGACTGCACAGTAAACAATTCGAGTTGCAATTTAACTCCTTGTATACGTCATATTTTCTTTACTAACATTGAAAATGGAATTTAATATTATAATCACAAGGGATGTGGTTAATTGTATCAGTGTATTGCTTTTTAAGTTAAAAGAAGCTTTACAAATTCAATACGATCACTTGCAGCATGTTCCCAATTTAAAATAATACACAGATCTTGTGGATATTTTTTTGATAAAAAAAACCGCTAAGCTCTTGTTTCAGCATTTTCGCATTTTCGTTTATATTTTGAAAAATTTGTAATTTTACCAGTTTTCATATTTATAGACTTAAATTTATTAATAACGAATAACAATTGACGAACTTATTTTGTTTCGACCTGAATATTAATACAAATTTAAAGTTTGGTTTTAATTTAATTTCTTAATTGTAGTTATTAAATTTAAATTTAAAAATTGTTTACCGTGTGGGACGGAGACTGAAGCCGGGCTGTGGCATGTCTAGGCCTAGTGCCCGACAGTATGGCCTAGACGGGCTCTCACCGCCCGTCTGTCTGGGCTGTTGGCCATGTCTGGCGCGGATTGGCCTGCTGCTGGTTGCTGCCTGCAGCTTCTGCTGGTAGCAAGGTGCGGTGACCATATGCAGCACTCAAAGCTATTTGTAGCTCGCATTGTTGCTGCTTATGGAAAATGGGCAAGATGTTTTCCTTCTGCCGCGTGCTTCTATCTGCTGACACTCGTTTTTAGCCATTTCTCTCTAATTTTTCCATTGCATCACAGCAGATGCGTTGATGTTGTGGCGATAAAAAATTAAGTGGCGGCAGAAATGGAGAATACATCAGTGGGGCATAAGTAGTTTCAAGTGGACGTCAAAAAGATAAGCTAAGGCATAAACTCCAAAGCTTTATGTTAATTAGTTGGCTTGAGAAAAAGCTAAAGCTTTAGAGAAATTAGCACTGTGCTCAAAGTTTTGGTAATTATGCCCAAGCGTAGAGCTTATTCGATTTAAGAGTGTTTCAACATAAGAAAACGAAGAAATCAAGCTCATTAAAATATTGAAAATTATGCAAAATGTATAAATCATGTAAATATAATTTTATAACCATTTTGATCTGTTTTTAAGAGTAGTAGCTTTAAGCCTCTTATATCGCGAAGCTATTGAAATGAAAAAATAGATAATTTTGATTGAAAAACTAAAATGTTTTGAACTCAAAAAAAGCTTATAAATTTCTAATTAAATTTGACAATATTTGTAAACCATTATGTTCAAAATATAAAAATATAAGTCTTATCTGCTTACAGCCTTCGACTCTTTTCTCATAACCCATCTCCCCCCCTCTCTCTCTCCCTCTCTATCGCACTCTGTCTAAAATGCAAAACACACCTCACCTGCCAGTAACTGCAACGTTCGTTGTCAAAGTCAAGCCCACGAAATACCAAAACGCTTGACACACACACGCACACACACACACACATACACACACGTATTTGTATATAAGCTAAAATCTTTTAAACCTCTAACTGGAAACTAACAATAAGTAAATGCAAAGATTTAAATCAGCTACAGATTTGTTGCGGCCACAGCAAGAAAAAAAATGTTAAAAAAGAAGATGAAGAAATAGACATATGGAGTAAGTATAAACAGCTTAGGAAAAACTTTGACTAGAAACAGGAAATCCTACACACAAATTTTCAGTGTGCTGTGCAGCAAATTATCAAAACGCCAACATCTTTTTGACAAACTGCGAACAGGCCCCTGTATACCACCCTCCTTTACCCCCGTTGGTACCCATGCCGGGTACACCTAACAACCCGCAGCTGTCTCTGGTGGTCCGCACATTTCTCGGAGAAGATAGCACGAGTCGCATTTTATTTTATTTTCCTTATACCCTTGTCAAGGGTATTATCGTTGTGCCTTTGATCAGCTTAGTATATATTCGTCTTGGCCGTATTATAGCCAAAATTTTGACTTTCTTTCATAAGATAAGCTCCTAAGATATCTTTAATTGACTCTCCAGCCTTGCTCCTTACAAAGTTTGGCGTAAATATCAACATTTTACTACTCCTAAAGCTTGACCTCTTTGAGAAACAATCGATTTAAATTCAAATTATTATTAACTAAACCAAATATGTATGATGTAGATTTTAAAGAGTGAATCTTTTTATGAATTTTAGCATAAAAAATAAACTAGTCAGCATCAGATGTGAATTGCACTTCGCTCTTCAAGCGTATGAAATCTTCGGCACTCTTTCTTATTTTTTTGTTGTTGTGTGTGTTGTATACTTCTCTGATTTGTTGCGATCGCAATCATGTTACGGACTTTGGCTTTCTTATATGTGTGTGTCTGTTTGAGAGAACGGTGCAAGTTGGAGTTTTGGGTCGGGGCATTATTTACGGAGCGTCGGGCCATTACATGGCTCGTTGCCTGAGATCGGTCCGACGATTGACGTGTCTTACTGTAATTTTTCATGCAATGATCTTTTCTTATGGCATCTGCGTCCTCGTCCTCGTCGTCGTCATCGTCATTCAACGCATCGTTGACCTATTGAACCATAATGTATGCGCTTCGAGTAGAAGCTCGTGTGCCGAAAGGATATAGAGGCTCAGAGGAGAGACAGAGAAAGAGACTGCAAGTGCTATTTCTACTATTAGAAGACTACCACCAGTCACGTTTTAAGTTATTTTTTTTAAATATATTTTCTTAAGAACCTGTTCTTGCCGCTACCTTTCTCGTATGAATCATTATTTGTTGTGCTAAAGGTAAACCTGTGTGGCGCATCCGATCTGGCGGAAGGTGGCGGGAGCAGGGCGAGAACTCTTTGGGACAGCTGCAAGTTTGGCCAGTTGGTAAACCCTCTGGGCACAGTCGCCTGCCTCGTTTGCGATCATTTGTGATTGATACTATTTATTGGTTGTTTGGCTGCAAAACGTAAACGCTTTACGCATTTATTGTAGGGTTGTCGAATCGCATGAATACGTAAGTTGAGAGCTTGAATGAAAACAGTAAATTGGCAGACATAAAGAGAATGTGTTCCGCTGTCGAATATGGGTATTCTTTTTATTTTATTTCTAAGAATTATTGGGGGAATCTGGATGACCAACATAATATGCGATGGCAAGATTCCATGTAGCTGAAGAATATGACGCAAGTAAGATGGAGAAGGATGAACATAGAAAGAAGTGATGGAAAGGTTAAAGAGATCTGGCAGAAGGACTTGGGTAGCCTGATTTCTTAGGTGTATTGTTTTTTTATGATATAATAATTCTGCAAGAAAGCAATAAAGAAAAGAAACAACAAAATCTATAAGGAAGTATCTGGTGTATAAAATATTCTATAAATTCAACAATTCATTCAAGTATTTTACTACTAATTTAAACACTTAAAGACTCTTATATACAAGGCTTGGTAACCCTTCTGCTCATTCGTAGATTTAATCCCCCTCATAGAGGAAATGTGCCCTGCTCCCACCAGTTGCCCCATTCAGTTGAGCGTAGATGCTTTTAGCGTCTATTGATGAAAGAATTTCACCAGCGGCTGTCGTTGCCACTTTTTTCAATTTCGAACCTTGGTGCAGCCTTTGCCAGCGAGTTGGGCAGCTGCATGGGCATTATTATAGATTACGCTCGTGGAGTGTTTTCAGTGTGTTTATCTGTGTACATGTAGCCGCGCATCCGCGTATCCGGCGTGCGATTTTGGCCAGGCAACAAGAAAAGCGTGCGAAAAAGTGGGCGTCCTCGGGTTAGCGCAATCTTCGACCTTTTGATCTGTTTTCTATGCTACGCCTCGCTTGCCAGCGGCAGCGACGTTGACGTCGACTGCGACACGGACTGCAAAACACTTTCAGCTTGGCAACATTTTTGTTTGCTGTTGTGCTTGTTGCTGCAACATTTGCAGCATTTGCAACTTCCTTTGCGTGCCAAGTGCAAATGCATTACTTTTAACGTTACCTTCAATGTTGCTGCAAAACACCCGTTACCCCCCTCTCTGTAACTTTTACTCTCTACCCGTTGCTGCTGTCGTCTTGATTTTAATTGATTTTTTCGGCTTGTTGTTGCATTTTTGTTGCACTCCGTCGGCAAAGCTTTGTGTTTTGCTTGATTTGAGACTGTGTTGCTGGTGTTGTTGTTGTTGTTGTTGCCATGGGCGAAAGTTGCTCAACCAACAGTTGGGCCAGTTTGTGAAAGGGGAGTAATGGGGAGGTGTTGCCTAATGGATTTTGCCATGAGTTACTTTCGGGTTACCTTCAGAATTTTTCAAAAATCCAAAAAAGAAAGAAAAATAGACTTTGTTTGTTCCTACACTAATTCAGTTTGATTAAAACAATATTTTTGGATAAAAGAAAACAAATAAATAAAAATATATAACATAAAACAGAGAAATACTTCTTTTTATACACAATTATTTTTAATTCTTTCTTAAAAAATATATATTTATTCATAACATTACTTGTTATGCACAGCATGATTCTCCTTAATTATTTATTATAATTGGGGTAGTCGCGGATTCTGCTGATAGTGATTGTGTATTTAATTTAATCTTTAAGTATCTACATCCTCAGCAGCTAAGACAGCAGCTTATCTTTTGCATCGGATAATCTTCTTTTAAATGTTAAACATTTATCACTCTCAGAGCATTTCAAGAACCAGTTGAGTTTATTCACTTGAAAAGAACATTGATCACACTAAATGCTAGAAAACAGTTCTCTAATTTATTCCAATTCATCAGGCATGGAGTTTGAAGAAATAAACAAAAGCACCGAAGCCAGAAAGCAACTTCAATTGCAACTGCAACAGAAGAAGCGACTCCATTAAATAATCAGGGAAAAAGTGGTATTTGTTATTGACTCCCGACTTTTGGCTGCCATCAAATTTATGGCAACTGTCATCAATTGAAATTAGCAATTTTGTTTAATTGCAATTTACTTTTATTGAGCCAGCAACAATTTCCGCTAGCCTCCAACGAGCCAGTGGCCCAAGTGCATCAGGCCGATGAACGTCGTCGTCGTCGCGGTCGTCGCTGTTGTCGGAGGAGTTGTTAATTGCACTTGTGATTTACGTTGTTGAATGTCAATGCACGCAATGCGAACGTATATCGCAGATGGGTTTTAGTTTTAAGCGACTGAACTTTGATTAAATGCGTCTGTGGCGGATTGCGTGATGAAAGATGAGTTTGCCGGATTTGGCTGACTTGGGAGTTGGCAGGTTGAAACGTGGAGAGCTGGCAGACTGATGAAGCGCGGGGCGTGCTTTGGCTATTAGAAAGTGCATCAGGTAACCCGCCCACAGGCGGCTCATATGGATTTACATTGCCCTGAGGCTGATGCTGTAGCTAAAAGCGCTTTGCTATCTAAATGCATTTGACATGTTTTGCGGTCACATTCTGAGTAGGCATAAAAACTAATGGCACCGCCAAACTACATGCATTCAACTTTTCAGAAAAACTATCATCGCCCAGTCAACTACTTCAGATTTTTACGATTTTTTAATGTTGAAAGCTTCTCATAAACCTAAAAATAATAATAAAAAAAAAAAACAAAATATGCAAGCCGAGTCGCAAGTCAGAACTGTGAAGTAGGCTACAAACGTGTTGGGGGCGTGGTCGCAAGCGATGAGTAAAAAGTTAAATTTTTTACGGTCCTAATAAAGCGCCCAATTATAACGGTAAACGGAATTTTGCAATAGCTTTGGTTAGCTTTCAAAAGCCCTACGTAAAAGTTGTAAAAGCAACGTCAGTTTATTTTCCCAACTTGCATGATTTGAGTTCGTTTGAAAGCTACAGAAAATGTCACCTCGGCTGACATAAAATGCTTTATATGAATTACTTCCAGAGAGACCACACGGGCGGCAGAATATGACAGTTGGCATAGAGAAATATATAGGAATTTACATATACAGACTTGTATATGTATGTGTATCTGTGCATGTATAGCCGCTTTGAAGTGGCAACCAAATAACCAACTGCTAGGCTATGAATCCACTCCCCCCTCTCAGGACTCATACGAAATGTTGGCAACTTTATCAAGAGCACAATTTAAATGTCAAGTTGATGACGTTTCGTGTCTGTTCGCCTGGAGGCTGATGATGTTGGCGTTGTTGCAGTTGTTGTTATTGCTGTTGTTGTTGCTGTTGTCGTGGACCACATTCAAGACAGATGACTCTAGCAGCTGGCAAAACGCAAGCCACGAAACGGAAGTGCAGCAGTCTAAACAAATTCATACTGCAGCTGAATGCATGGGAAGTGCTAATCGAGCACAACACGAAACATGGCCAAAAGGCGTTAATGTTGTTGAAGATGAAGTAACTGGGAAAAATGCCAATACTCTGGCACAACTTCATCCGATTGAGTCACAGAAAAATATTCGACTAGTTGTTATGCATATTATCACTTACAGCAAAGAGTTGGGAGAGATCTTGACTAATGAGTGTGGGATTTAGTTATGAATGATTACGAAATAAACTCAAATTAACTTTGAATTAACTGAAGTATACTAGTTTTCTCTAGTTTATTATATAGTATATATAAATACTCATTTATTTAATAATACTATACTATAAGTAATTGTGCTGAGCAGAAAAATAACGTATTAAAATATTCTTTGATTTCAGGGAGAACGAGAATTTCTTACCTCAACACACTTAACACTTTTGAACTTTTATAGAAAAACTTAAATGTACGAAATGTGTATCGATTTTTTTTCTTGGTCGAAACAACAAAGAAATCTGATTTTCTTTTAGTTTAAATAGTGAGATCGTATTAAAATTGTTTCATTGTTTTCAATTTTTTCTTAGAATCTGTTCCAGCTGTGAATGATTTGGGTGATTCATCAGCAGTAGTAGCAACATAGAATGAAATGATGTGTGAATTTACGCGAAAAGAGGCATTGCTCGTTAGTTTCAGTTTATAGATGGTTTTGCTCAGTCGCTGCATGCATGCAAAAGGGCCGAGGCATAACAAGATCATTAACGTGCCGCATACTGAACGCCAGCGGACATTGGACAGTGGACAGGGGACAGCGAACAGTGAACAGCGAACAGCGAGCAGCGGCTGCATAACCCAAATAAACAAGCACAGTAGCATTCACCATTCACCACGTTGCACACTGGATGCTGGATGGCCATAAATAAGCCGGGAATCTCTCTGTCGTCTGCCAGCAAAAATTATGACTGAAGCGCAAGCTTGAGGGAAAAGCATTAGCAGGTTGGACACTGCTGCTCGTGGAGGAATGAAGCGACGGAGGGTGAGTGTGGAACAGGGAGCAGCCAAAAAACGGGAGACGATGTCGTCGTCCAACGTATTGGTTATCTTTTTGTTGTGCGCCGCCTCGGGAGGTTAGTCACACATGCGCGGTGATAATTCAACACGGCAGCAACGGCAACATTAAATGGTAGCAGCAGCAGCCATAGCAGGAGCAGGAGCAGGAGCAAAAGCAGAGGTTGCTGAGGCAACAGCAACATGTTGCCGGTGTCTTGTTAGTTGGCCTCGCTTAGTTGCTGCTGCTGTTCTTGTTGTTGTAGTTGTTTTTGCAGCGACGGCGCAAAATCGTGACAAAGTGTTGCCATTGTTAGGCGCAAATGAAGAAAATGCCATTGTGGAAAAATCTGTGCGCGAAAAACAATTGCCTCGCTAGTGGTTGTTGTTGTTGTTGTAGTTGGAGTTGGAAAAGTTGTCGGTTGCTTGCTACGCTTGTAGCACGTTGCTGCCGTGAAAACGTTTGGCGCACGTTTTGCAATCAATCAATGCGCTTCTGAAAAGGCGACGCGACAATTGCTTTGGCTTGTATGTTTTTGGGCAATACCAAATTCTTACGAGTTGCCTTTTAATCAACCAGCACATGTGATTAAAGAGAGAGAGCGAGAGAGAGAGAGAGAGAGAGAGAGAGAGAGAGTGAGAATATAATGATCTTGAAGTCCAATAATAATCCTTCAATTTATAGAATTAAGTTCAGACAAGGGTTGGTATAGGATAAGAAATAAATAACTATAGCAGATACCTTGGAGTATTCTATTAAAAAAAAATGCACTCACTTTCTATTAAAATGTTGTTCTTGATATTCTCCCACTTACCAAGAACAGTTCCCACAGTTTTTCTCACTATACAAAATTTATGGTCAGCTAAAAATCACAACTACCGCAAACAACTTCTTCAGCTTCAATGTATTTTTGTGACGCTCTACAACCAACACTTTGCCGTTTATTTCACACCAAACAATCATTTTATTTTCATGGAGCAGGCATTAAAAATTTCATTTGGAAGTGAATGAAATCAAAGCCAATTGCTGGCCGTAAAGTTCTTTAATATTCATTGACAGAAGGCGGAGGCGGAAAATTGTTAAAAAGCAGAGAAAACAATGCCATAAATTTTTACCAATTTGTCGACAAACTGAATATAAAACAGATATTGAAGACAGGCGGGCAATTATGCTTATGAATGAACTGCAATTCAATTTATGTTCATTTCTCGACTTGGCTAATTTTATGGCTAGCTAATTTTTATGAACCGCTAAAGCGGTACGGAAACGTGGAAAACCAAGAGCTCTAACAGCTCCAGAGCTCTCAGAGCACCGCACTGAAACTACCCACAGTCTCGCTATAGTTGCCGTCAGCCATTTGACCCTAATGAACTGACATGAGGCAGCGACATGGTTGCTGGGAAGCTGCGGTGGTGCGTGGTGAGATGCGGTGTGGTGCGGCGCTTGCGCATCCGCGGGGCGCCCACAGAGCAAGCCCCCACATGCTGCACTTGGAACATGTTGCAACTGAGACCCCTACACACAGTCTCTCAGTTTATTGACTGGAAATAATTTATTAATTACTTATGCCTTTTTGGTTTTATGGGATTTTTGTGTTTTGATTTTTCAAGTTTTCATATATTTCCTTGTCTGAAAAGTTTTTATATTTATTTTTATTTTTTTTGTGATTAGTTTCGCTTTGTTGGGTGGCATTTTGAATAGAGATTATATTTTAATGTGTTTTCAAGTGTTTTGTAAGCGCTTTGGAGTCTGCCTGATTAGAACGTACAGTAGTTTGAGCATTATGATGCTCTGTCTACTGATGCGTGTTAATAGTGTGTCAGGGAAGTGCAAATGGGGCGTGCGCCAATGTGACAAAGTTGCCTTCAAATTGTAGCGCTATAAAATTATGAGGTTTATAAGCGCTAGAAAAACCAATTGGTAAAATAGTGCATTTTGTTTTACTTCAGATTACGATTTGGAAACCATAATTGAGATCAGAGAAATAAATGCCTATAAATCTCTTTGGAAAATGACCTAATTTTAATTACGATTTGTTATAAGAAATGACTACAGAAGCTGACTAAAAGTGTGTTTAAAATAGAATAGAAATGTGTATATGACAGACTTGACCTGTAAATTTTGTGTTAGTATTAGTAAATCAATAAATTAATAAATAAAGTAAATAAATATTTAATAAATTTTACTAACCTAAACTGATCTACATTAACAATACACAATTTCCGTCAGTTGCACAGAGTATGCAGAAAGTGGTTAATCAGGGGTAACCGAAGTAAATCCACATTATGCTACACTACTCCGATCCCACACAATC
This sequence comes from Drosophila picticornis, assembly GCA_035043845.1. Lineage (NCBI taxonomy): Eukaryota > Metazoa > Arthropoda > Insecta > Diptera > Drosophilidae > Drosophila > Drosophila picticornis. The sequence continues at coordinate 12,276,052 of JAWNMR010000491.1, forward strand.
TAGTCGACTAATTCGCCCCAATTGTGGCTATAAATCTCAGCACCTTTGTTCCAAATGCTGGCAAAGGCGTCTGTCCAAAAAAGAAATAAATAAAAAACAGAGTTCCTGAAGATACCACGATTTGCACTCGATATGCGCAGCATGCGCGACCGTAAAGAACATTTGTAAGAGCAATTAAAATCACACCACACGACCAGCTCGAAAATTGGAGACGTGTTTTTATTTTTTTTTTTTTGGCTTTTTTTTTGGCATTCGACGATAGATGAACATTGGAAGCGGGCAGCAGATTCAGACATCGAGGTGGGTTACAAGAAGCAAATACTGGTCATAAATTAGATAATCAAAATGCCAAAAGACCAAGTGATTTGGATTAATGTTAAGCACAGTTTGAAAGCAATTGGATGCCAGTGGCAGTTGGCTTTAATAACATGCAATAAATTTGGCTTAAATAGTGAGCAAATTGTCGCCAGGCAATTACATTCGCTTGTTAGCCACATTCATTAGTGTCAAGTGCTTTGCATGTCCTCGGGATGCGAAACTCTTTTTCTCTTAGCCATTTTCTATTAACTGTTGCCAGCTGGCATTGCCATTTTTTTTTACCGTTGGACAAAGCGTTTATGTCACAAGTCGCTTGAGAATTTTTTGAAATTTATTGCCACGTGAGTCTGAGGATCCTCTTGCTCCATTTCCAGACATCATTCGAGCCGAGATGCGTTGACAGGCCAACGACAACCACCACAACAACAACTACTTGTCGCAGCTGTTGTTGTTTTTGCTCCATTTTGTCCATTTGGACGCTTCTTGATTACCTTGCTGCGACATTGCGACTTTGCGTCCAACTCAACGCGTCAACGTATAAAGTTGCTTTTTGTATTTGCAATTTTCTGTCTTGTCTTTGGCAATTGTGAAAAAGATACTCGCTACACACATACACACGCACACACACACTCACACACCAAGAGTAAAACGCTTTCGGCTCGCATTTTTCTTGTTTTTTTTTTAATTTTGTAATTGTTTTGGCCTGGTTAACAGCTGAAGCATCTCAAATTGTTAGCACTTGTGCAAGCAAAACATTAGGCATTGCAATTTATGGCAGTCATGGATTCTAATAAAAAACGCAATGTGAGTCAAATAATCTGAAGAGGCTGCGTTATGATAGAAAGTTGAAAGCTATAAATTCCTGAATATCACTTCTACATTTATTGAGTGTAATAAGAATCACGTTGTGAATAATTTATTTATTGGTAGAAAGATAAGATTTATGAATTCCTCTATTTAAAAGCAAGATTCTGTGAGCAAATCTTTTTCACGATTCTTAAAAGGCTATCTTGATACAATTTAGAATATGTTCATCTTTTATCATACAGCTGCCATAGGAACGATCGGTTAATTTTTGTGTGAAAACTTTTTTGTTGAACAATCAAACTCACTAGCTATCCTTAATATAATGCTCCTTAAATTTACATAAAGAAATTTTTAGATCGGACTATTATATCCTATTACAGAGTCGGTCGCATGACGTGTTCTTGTAAGAATAACTTTTTGTTTAACAAGATATCCACACCAAACTTATTAGTTATGCGTGATAGGATATTACTAATATTTTGACTTCAGACTACTTATCGCATAGCTTTTAACGAAAAAATCGGTCCGTTTTTTTTTAAATTTATTGTAAGCCGAACCCATTACAAATTCAGAATATGACAAATAAACCATTGAAATATGATACAAGCATATCTCTCAATGATACTCATGTTCTTATCCGGTTTATTTTCATAGGCTAAAAATTTGTCACAATCCTCAATCATTTTCCCATGTCAAAATTAAAATGCTCTCAAATTATAGTTGTTTTTGTCAAAAACAAAAATCTCATGCAATTGCGCTTGCATAGTTGCAAGTAAGTTAAAACTGGGGCACTTAAGGAGCTCATTTGCATTACCAATTTGGCAGTTGGCTTAGTCATTAGCGTGGAAAAAACAAAAAAAAAAAACAGTAGCACGTGAATTGTGGCTAACCAAAGTCTCAAACTTAAGGCCCACGTATAAAAATTAAAAATACATATCTATCTAGCTTTTTGCATGTGTAGAATCGAAAGCCAAGTCTTTGGTATCTAAGAAATTAAGCAGCAAACGGCGCATACATTTAGCCGCTGGTCATATTTTGTAATCAGTTCCATTTGCCGCTCACCAGAGACATGCCACAGCAGCGGCGACAGCACCAGCACCAGCAGCAGCAGCAGCAGCAACCAGCAACAACCACAGCAAAATCTCAGACAGCATGGAGCCAACGAGATGTGGTGTCCAGTTTTAGGCCCAGGCAACCACCAACTGCAGCAGCAACAAACCACTTTGGCAAGCCAAGCCAATCGGCACATATTTTCTTCACTGTTTTCTTGTTGTTACTGTTGTGGTTGACATTTTTATGGACATTGGTATGCCCAGAGTCTGGTTGGTGGACCTCGCACAACGAAAAACAACCAAAACCAAAATCAAAACCAATACGTAAAACCGAAATACGAAAATTGTCACTGCCTTCCATTTGACTTTGCTCCTAGGCCGATTTACGTTTCGGCCAAAACTGATTAGTGAAACAATTTCAAATATTTGTGTTAAATACCTTGAAATTAATTGCAATTGTGCTCACTCTTGCGGTTTCACATTGCTGTCTCAAAAATGAAGTTATGACTATTTGGAAAAGCAATTTGTTGCGTTGGCGGTGCCTTTTAAATGACTGCCAACGAACCACTCTTTGATAAGGTCACAACAATCTGGCAAATGTCGGAAACTAGAGTAGAAGACAAAAATTATATGAAACAGTAAAAGAATTAAAAGTAGAACAAAACTAGCAGTTTAAGTATCCAAGTAAAGATTAAGCAATTTTATATGAAGCATGTGCTTGAGAGAGCTTTGCTACTCAATATATTAAGTATTATGAACGCTTCCAGTCAAACTTGTGGAAAGCTTCCAGAGAGAATGATTGCTATTTATCATTAAACCATCGGAAACTGGACATGAACGCTGTCAGCTACATTAAAGCGCAGTTTTCTCCTAGTCTTCTTGTCTTCCTAAAGCAGCTTAGAGTGTATTTTTCCAGATTAATCGCCTGTTAAAGTGACATTTTTAGCTTTAGCTGCACTTGAATAGATTTGAGCGATTCAAAAAGTCTGCAAGCTTGTTGCTCAAATCACTTTTCATTGGTATAATCTTATATCTTGAGCTGCTGACTGGGCAGTTATTTTACCGGGCATTTAGCGTGGGTGTTGCTTATGAAAGTTGTTGGCATTGCTACTGTGCTGCCAATATATATGCAGCTACCGCTGTGTGTGTGGTAGTCGCAGGCAACTCTTGTCCAGGCCAATTGTCATTGTGGCCTTTCATTGTCATGACTCTGAGAGATAGTGAGATGTATCGATAAGAATAGAAGAGAGGCAACGAATGAGAGAGGCACAAACTGGGTGTAGTTATTGACTTCTTGAGTGCAGCGAAGTCAAAACTGCAGCCACTTTTAGGCGCTGGCAGATTAGAGTGTCAGATTTATGGTTAAAGAGCGGAAAACGAGTTGGCAGCCAGTGCTTGCAAAACTGTGACTTCAAACTTAGACCACAAATTGTTAATTATATCTAATGGCCAGTTATTCCTAAGCGGCTTGATGCTTTAACCTCAAAACAACAACGGCCAACACAACAACAAAAACCACTTGCAGCATGTTGCAATCACAAAGCAGCTTCCAGCCTGAAGTCTCTTCAATCAAGCTAGGATTACGACACTTGACCCTAATGTGCTTGCCGCAATGCTGCCTTTTCATTTATTTATTTGTTATAAGTTTTAGCATTTTATTTGGCCAAGTTTTGCATAAAATTTAAACTTTTATACCGTCGTAACTTAAATTCCAGCAATTGGCCATAAATCAGTTTTGTGGTTGTCGTTCCAGTGCAATTGTTTGTTGAATGCAATACACAAATTTTTCTTTTAGTGGGCTTTGCTCAGATGTGGGCTGCATTTTGTAATTTTTACGAGCTAACGCTTGTTAACCCAATTACGTAATGACGACGGTTTAATCAATTAAATATTTAATATGTAGCTCTGCCCAAAATGACAAAGAAAACAACAGACTAATAAGTTCGATTTTTTTTAATATTTATGATTTGAATTTTGCCATAGAACAAATCATATTTAACGCAAGTAAATTAAATAAACGATTCAGTTTGAATATTATCATCATTTTCAAACAACTATTCATGAAACTTAAATAAATCTCAAGGCATTAGTTTTATTCATTTGTGTACTCATCATTATACACGCTTATTTCAATGTAGTTTTCTGTACATTCACACTCAACTCATACATCATATATTGCTCATTACAGTGCCCCATTGTAACTTGATATTTCTCGTACACAGTGGGCAGTTCTCCTTGAAGTCAGACCAAATCTTTTTGTACCATTTTAACGCCACAGACAAAAGGCAAAAAAAAAGCAGTTATAGTACAAAGTGTACTCAAATAACAATTTGTTGTTTTGAAATACGGCTGGGCAACAAACCCAAAGTGCAGTTAACAGAAACCTCCTCCTAGGTCTTCATTACTTTTGTATCGCTCGCCATCTATTCTTCTTCCTTAGCTGGCAGAGGTGTTGTACTTGAACAAGAACTCGGATTGCATAGGCCAAAGCACTACCGCTTACAAGACTTCTGAACTTTTCCAAGAGTTGGCTTTTGTTTTTAGATTTTCAGTTACTTTGTTTTTGAATTGCTGCGTAGCGTTTTAGTAAACCTTCAAACTCGAGATGTAAAAATCTTCAGCTTTGCTTGTCATTATTTTAAAGTAGTTACTTTACGTATTTTATTGTTGGCTACCTCATTTGCTAACTGGCAGCTAATTAGCTAATAATTTATGCTTGTTCTGTGTAATTGATTTTCCAAATAACTTGTACTGCAGCTTAAAAGTTTTTAGTTTCTATTGCATTTCCCAGTACTACAAAAATGTAATTATGTCCGTATTTTAAATCGACGGCATTTGTATACCCTTACAAAGAGTATTATTATTTGCAGGTATAGGGCTTAAGGAAACATTTGTTTATAGAATTCAACGGTCAAGAGATGAGTTTTTGTAAAATAACCATTTTTGCTTTCAATGATACCTTTGCCAAACGCTATGATTATGCCTTCCATAAAACTTTTACACAAATTACCAATATCCGAAAGCAAAAACCTGTGGCTGCCATAGGAACAGTTGGTTGGTTTGTGTTTTATTCAAAGAATCATTCGCTTGGCTTCAAGGGAGTGTGATTTTCGACATGCCTCAGATAGAGGTTCTTTCTTGTTTCCATTCTTATTGATGGGCTGCTCCGCCCCATGCAATGCACATCACACATCTGGTTTTCGTAGTAGTTGCAAGCACAACAAAGCCCACAAGTCATCTATCAGTGAGGCACACAAATAAATTACCGGAATTTACATGGAATATTTCAACAATTTCTTTGTTCTTAACCGCATTTAAGTATGTTTCTTATGTGTGTGTCTAAATTGATGACTTGAAATATTATGCCACATAAAAGCAATACTAAATTATGTACTTTTATCTCAAAGATAATACGTTTCTGGTAAATATTGAAAATTCTATAAAATTTGTACTGTAAACAGATTCTTCTATTTAAAAAGCATAACCATTTAAAAAATAAATCGTAGTAAATATTCTTTGTAGAAGAATGTGGTTCATAAATATGTCTTTACTCACCCTCGCAGGCCACAGCTTCGACTTGTTCGTCATTATCGTTGATCAGTTCCCAGTCATCATCATTCTCGGCCAGACGCAGGGCAGCCAAATCCTCCAGTTGCTGAGCATTGATATTCATGCCGAAGTAGCCATTCTGGCACTCGTGACACTTGAGGCCCATGACGCCCACTTTGCACTCACACTGTCCACTGCTGTTATTGCAGCTGTCCAGTTTGACAGCACCCAGTGCATCGCAGCCGCAGGGTATGCATTGCAGTTCCACTTGGGCATAGCCCACATCGCACTCATTACACTTCTGGCCGGCGAATCTGGGACGGCACAGGCACTGCCCATCTGTGCTGTCGCAGAGGCCACTCTCGGAGCCATCGGCAAAACAGTTGCACGGCTCACAGCCGACAGCGGGATCACCCCAATAGCCCAGTTTGCAGCGCTCGCAGCGCCATCCTTCTGTATTCCCATAGCAAGTGATGCATTCACCACTCGTGACATTGCAGGGACCGCCCTGGCAATCGCAGCGCTGACAGCTGTTGCCCAATTGCAGCGGATTGCCAAAGTATCCATCGTCACACACCTGGCAATGATCCCCCGTATATCCCTCCGGGCACTGTGTGCATATGTATTCCGCATGCTCGATCAGCTCGAATTGCGGATTCAGATCCATATAGTTATAGCTCTTTAACTGACAGCTGGGCGAGAAATTGTTCGAGTCCTCCAGCAGGGGGCAGGCGCAGCGTTTACAGTCGTGTGGTGTGCCCTGCAGAGGATTGCCATAGAAACCAAGCTGGCAACGCTCGCAGCTGAAATTGCAACAAATGAACAGAGAATTAGGTGTGTGTGTGTCTTGACTAAGTTGTTGTGTTGCTGCCAGAAGTGGTGAGTTTAGTGCAATTATAAACCAGCGCGCTCTCAGTGGTGTGTGCATCGACTAATCGTGGATTGTGTGCGTGTGGATGTTGTGCGACTTGGCTAAAGCAATTCTCAACTTTCAGAATTTCATTTTATATTTTTGTAATGTCTTTAAACTTTTCTTAATCAATTTTGTACATCGAAGTCGGCATACGTAAATTCCATAAGTTTAGATAAGCAAATTAATTAGTCTGATTTTTAAAAGCAGGTTGAAAAACCACCGCTATTGAAGGAGTTGGCTTACGGCAAAATGTACTCGTTAATTTGAGAAGTTTTTTAAAAATTTAAAAAAATTCTCATTCCAAATGAAAAATATAAGTCTAAAGAAAAATACCTCAAATTTTAAAGTGGATTACTGTGTTTTACTCACCGTTCTCCGTAGGTATTGTGCATGCAATCGCCACAGTTGCCGCTCTGCAGATCACAGGAGTTCGAGTGGCCATTACACGGACAGGGTATGCATTTGCCCAGCAGCTGATGATCGGTGGAGTTTTCAAAGATACGCTTATAACCAAAGGAGCAGCCCTCACACGAGAGGCCCGTGTAGCCAGTTGGACAGATGCACTGCTCCACCTGTGTTGTGGCCTGGGCGCCCAGCTCAACGCCACCCGAATAGATGACAGCATGCTCCAGCGATGTTTCCACCTGATCTGTGTGAAAGGCGGCGCGAATGAGCAGCGCATCTAGAGAGACGAGCACCGAAAGAAACTGTGTCCTGGTCACCTCCTCGCCGTGATAATAGCCACCCTCAGTGCGACGCAATCGGGTCTTGATGTCCTTAACTGTGGGTGGCACATGATACCAGCCGTGCTCCGTTAGTGTGACATTCAGTGCGAGCTCCAAGCTCTCAAACGACTCATCCGCATAGGCAATCTTTAAGCCGTTCTTCCCGAACAATATGACATTGGGCCCAGTTGTGGGTTTGCCCGAAGTATCACCCCTCATCACCACCCAGGCCAATTGCAGTTGCAGCCTGGCACCGTAGCTAGTCAGACGATTGCCCAGATAACCCATCGGCGCTTGCCAGTAAACCGCCTCCACTTCAGCCAACTCATTACTAAAAATCAAACGTTTTTGTTCCGCATCCAAAGAGATGGGTATCGATTGCGATCGCTGTATGTCTGTCAGCCTCCAATCGTTGAGCGTTTCAAAGGCCAGAGTCTGCAGCTTGGCACTGTGGCAATTCTCCGAGACATGTGAGCACCAGCAGCGACTGCAGCCCTCAGGATTGAGAGCATTCAAATCAAAGTAGCCCGTGGCACACATCGAACAGGTGTCGCCCTCCACATGTGCCTTGCACCGACAGCTTCCTGCGCAGGCGCTGTCCTCCAGAGTTCCACGAGAATCGCATTCGCAACGTCGACAATCATCACCGTAGTAATTTGGAGCGCACTCCTCGCAGTGAGCACCCTGAATAATAAATACATATTCATATTGATGATTGCAGAATTGTTAAACGCTAGTTTGTTTGGGTAGAAAAACCAACCAAGAAATTTAGGCAATATAAATGAACTAAAATGCCCACAATAAAATATAATTATATAATATTCAACAATTGAAATGGTCAATAAAATTGTATTAAATGGAAAAGTAGTGATAAAAATAATCGATGGGTTGTTCCCACAACACCCACCTGGAAACCCTCCAGACAATGACAGGCGCCACCCACAGGTGCACAGTTGCCGGTGGAACGTTGCGGATTGCAGGCACAGGGCAGACAGGGTTCAGTGGGTGCCGCATCTAGTGGTCTATAGAAACCGCCTGCACAAAATTCACACTCATTGCCGGCTGTATTGTTGCCACAGCTCTGGCAGATGCCACGCTCCAGGTACGCATCGTAGTTGCAGCTCTGCGCATGTCCGTTGCACTGACAAATCTCACATTCGCCGCCCGCAGCATAAGCACGGTCATGGAAGAGTGGACAGCACTCCTCGCACTGCATGCCACACGTATTGTGCTGGCAGATGCACTGCAGCAGCGTATTGCTCGCCACATCCTGTGTGCGATTCGCATGTCCATGACAGTCCAGGCGACCACTGACACGCAGCTGCTTCAGGCTGTAGAAACTGCGCTTTTCCAGCGACTGTGCATCGAGGGCCCAATCGACGCTGTTCTCCAGATTCGCCGTCGAGTGCATGCCCTGCAGTCGAATTCGCATAAATCGAGCCGTGATGAACTCCATCAGCTCTGGGGTCTGCTCCTGTGCACCAGGCCGATTCTTAAGCAGGGACACGTGCAGTTCCCCGTTCTCCAATGGCAGCGGTTTGGAGTATTGTGTGGAACAGATCACTTCAGTATCGTTTTTAAACGAATATTTGCCATTCCGACCGGACAGATTGTAGCGTCGCTTGCAGTCCGCATCGCTGAGACCAAAGTATTGCCAGGGCTCGTAGTTAATGCCATCGATTGATTTCTCCAGTATCCAGGAAGCAGGACGTGGCGAATTGGCCGATTTCAGCATGACGAAGAAGATTTGATACGTCTGAAATGGTTAACAGATTGAGAGAATTAACAACTGTGTAATTCCGGTGGATGAGAGACTGTTCCAGAGTCAAATACAATATTCGAAATGGAAACAGTTTAGCCCAGTCTATGCACATGAAGTTAATCCTTTCCATTGTCACTTTATTAATACTACAAGTATAACTATCATCTAGCATCACACGATTTTCCTCACGCTATTCTGTCTGTCAATTGACATATTTTGAAGTCAACTCGAGTCACCTCGATTATTTATGCTCGCTTTTAGCTAATGGTTCGTTTTAATTGGAATGTTAACAGACCACAAATTCGGTTTACCGTTTACAGTTTTACATTCACTGGCAGCGCTATAAATTAGTTTGTGCAGCCCAAAGACTTGATGTTGTGCTCTGTCACTTTGGGGCACGGCGCCGATGTTTCTATTATTTAGTTGTATACATCTTTGTAACTGCAACAACTGCAACCGCAACGCTGCAAACTTGTGTCTGTTGTGGCTGCTGTTGCCGCTGGCAGTGTAAAAACTTTAAGCCAACACCATCGTCATGTCATAAATTCTGCAAGCTGTCAACAAAACAGCGACTAACAAAAAAATAAAAATAAAAAATAAAAAATAAGGCAACTCCCAATCGCCAGAAACACGCCCGGCAGCTGACAAGCGATATTTATATGTATTTTTATTTATATTTTTGGTGAACTATTTGCGAAAATTGTTTAGTCAAAAAATGGCAAATGCCAAAAACGTTGCGTGTTTCTTTGGGGCTATCGTTGTGCAAAGATCGGCAAATGGAAAACTGAAACCAATAAAAGGCATGTGCAAGGTGTGGCCTTTTGGCCTGATAATTGATTATAACACAAAGCTAAGCTGTCTGGCGCCATCTAACGAGATTTTTCAGCAACTCCATCGCAAACAATCCGCTCATAAGCCATGGCCAAAATGTCAGCCTTCGGTAGAAAACAAACGGCAGGCGGCAGGCGACAGGCGACAGGCGACAAGCGACATTCAACAACGAGTCTATCAAATTTCAAAAGGCACTTGTTGGCCAAATATCTTGCTATCTCTCTCTGACTCCTCTCTCGGTGCAACACATTTTCGCCACAAGCTTTTCCGATTCACAGCACCTGATAAAATGCACGCAGCCACTGTGAAAAGCCACTGGGAAAATTCAGTGCAAGCATTGCGCATGCGTGCCTCTTTCAGCGGCAACAACAATTCGCTTTGCCCGTATTCGATTACAATAACTGCCAACAGACGGCACGACATGTGCTGATAAGATTAGAGCGAGATTGGCAATCGGACAGAGACAGTGCAACGTGCACAAATAAGTATTGGGGAAATTGCTGGCCAGGCAAATTAGAGAATGTCTTGGAAAATTTATTGCGTGCTCTGAAATGATTTGTGAACGAGAAAAAAATGTCTGAATATATTTGCAGAGATAAGCAATATCGATTGGAAACTAATTTCACAGTACGAGAGAGAGGGGAAGTTGGGGAGAAGGGGGAATAGTTGATAGAACCATCAGAAGAACTATATACAAGAGTTATATTGCAATTAAATTAAACACAAGTATCGAGAATCGTTTTTAAAATAGAGTCAAAAGCTGATCGGCCTTTAAATACATAAATGTGAAAAAGGGATTATATAATTGTGTAAGAGTTGTTCAAATTCTTGCAGAGAACCGTAAGAGTATTTTTACTTTACGTACGATGTACGAATTGGTGTTTGTGTTGATGAACAAAAGATTTTAATTGCTTGCCAATGAAACTCTTCAAGCCAGTTGCACACTAACTGTTTTTGTATGTGTTCTTTCGCATTGTTGTGTCGAGCAAGCTATCAATGATTTATCTCATGAAATTATGTTGTCTACGTCAATTGCACTAACCTTGATCAGAGATAAAGTCAGGCTAAGAGCAAATGCACGCGTCTCTGACTGCAACTTCCTGCTGCTGCTGCTGCTGCTGTTGCTGCTGCTGCTGCTGTTGCTGCTGCTGTTACTGCTGCTATTGCTGCTTCTGCTGCCAGTCCAGAAACAAGTTGTCGATAAGAGAAACGTGCTTCTATAGGGCAATGAAAGATCTGTGTAGATCGCAATCAGCAGCAGCAGCATCAGCCGCAAGTGGAAGCTGTCAGCCTTTGGGGCAGGCGATGCAGGTTTTGACATTTTTATCAGCTATTTTGACATGCCCAACAACAATAAAGACATGTTGAACAAATGCGAAAACAATAACGAAACAAAATCGAAATCGGACACGATGAATACATTCAGGGCGTGTCAATGAAGTATGTCTGAATATTTGTTCAGCTTTTTGAACCAGCTATTGGTGAATGCATTACCAATTGATATATTATGCTAAAAAGAAAACCCGTTTCCAAATGCCTGCCAGCTGATAGACCGCATGTCAAATTAGACAACAAAATGTTTAAAATATGCAAGTGAGACAACTTAATTGAATAGAGGCTTCTATAGAATTAACATAGCGTCAGTTCCACAATAGAGATAAACTGTAAGCTAACACAATTGCAAGTCATAAATAAAGTTATTTAGCATTTTATATTCATTAAATATTTATCGCTCAATGGCCGAAATTAATCGGGTGCATCAGCAACACGTTCTAACCAACGCTAATTGTTGGAAAAAAGGCAAACTATGGCCATAAAAACTAAATGCAGTAATCACCGACAAAACTCACTGAATCGTCGCATCGTAAACTTTAAAAATAAACAAGCGCGAAATTGTGTTGTGAGACAGACAAAAACAAAAACACGTCCAGACTGTCGAAAATAAAGTCAAAAATATAAAATAGTTTAAGGCATTTAATTTTGTTTTGGGCGCGTAGTCTGTCATATTCATATAACTCACATGTCTTTTATCTCAAAACTGTTATTTTTATTGCTTTTTTTTTTGTAAAAATTATAAAGTTTTGTGGCCCAAGAAATAGAATTTTCTGCTGGCGCGTTTTTAGATAAGGCGGCCACGCAAGCGAAGCGTTAAATTTGTGTTGGCTTATGTGGTGAATGAACCCACATGGCAGACAGAAGGAGCCGAATGTACCCTGTGCAAGTCAACTAAATGGGTATGTTATTTGGTCTTATAACAAATAAAATGTTCACTGCAGGAAAAGTGAGGCCAACGCGTGTAAAGTTTATACAGCAAATTCTACAGTCGCATTGACTTTGATTGATTGTTTTTTCACTTACTTATTTTCTGGCTGCCATGAAAAAAGTTCCTTGGTTTTGCAGCTTAAAAGTTGTTTAGCCAGCAACTTTTCTTATCTTTAAATTGGCGCATTAAATGCAACTGCAACCGAAACTCAAAACAACAACTTGCTGAACTTGGCTCAAATAACGGACAGCGCTCAGCTAGCTTTACCGGAAAGAGCGACATAAAAGGATTTCAGGCAAAGCTTCAATCACGTTAACAACGCACAGCCAAGTGATTTATGCAAATGCAAGCAGCGACAACAGCAAACAATCCAAACAACGAGAAGCATTCTCGAAAAGGCGAAACGTGCATACAAAAAAAAAGTAACAACAACAACAACAACAACATCGCAATAGTCGAAACAAATAAATAAATTGACCATTAAAATAATTGCAACGCCTAAATGCGTTGCGTACGTGGCTTGTAACACGCCTTGCCGGTTGTTGTTTTTGTTTTAGTTGGACCGCTGCTGCGAATGTTGCAACAACTTGTCAAACATTTGAATTACAGTTACGTAAAGCTTGCCCCAAAGCCTCCAAGCCTCGGGCGCCGCCGCCGCCGCCAACAACAACAACAACAGCAACATCAACTTTGGCCAAATTTGGCTAAATTTAATGAAGCAATTAAATGGCTATAAAAATAAAAAAGAGAAACACTTGTTTTTTACTAAGCTTGTTGATGTTGCCGCATGGCAACATTTACAAAAATTTGGCATTTAAGGCTTGAAAATCGGTGATACAAATCAAAACCCAGGCGGTTTACACTTAAAGCAATGAAAAGAACGAAAAATATATTTCGCTATCGCCAAGAGACTCTCCTGCAACCTAAACTTTTTAATATTTTCTTTTATCTGGTTTGATTTAAGCTCCTTTTTTAACTTAATCCACTGAAGTTAACAAAAATCTAAATTTTTCGGCTTAGATTTCTTTTGACAGATAAATTTGAAGTTGAGACTGAATTTAAACATCATCAGTGTCTCAAAATTTAATCAAATCACAAAATAAGTTGGTTATTTGAAATACCAAATAACATAAGTGGTGTACAGTTTGAGAGACACTGCGTTGGCTCACTTAATCGCAATTTTGAGAATTCTCGCTAGACTTTCAATTAGTCACGCGCGCCCCAAAGCCATTGAGGCATAAATCTAGACATTGTTGTGGCCAGAGTGTGCGGCAAGCCAAGCTGACATATAGTCTGACAGACGCATAGACGGACAGATTGACAGACAAACTGACTGACTATCTGGCTGACAGTTGCAGTCGCTTTCTGGCCGCAGTTCTGGCCGCAGTTCTGGCCGCTCTTGGCGGCTGTTTTGCTGCCTTTTGCTGACTTGCGGACATGCCAAACAAGCGAGAAAAATATTTTAAGCTGTCAAATCGTTGACACATGCCTGTCTCGCTGTTATTGTTGTTCTTGCTGTTGTTGTAAATCACTCGATTAGTCTAATTGTTAAAGTCAACTAGGCGACTTCGACATTTTTGTCGCCCATGAAAATGTGAAACGCCAACGTTGAATGTCAAGTTTTCGTCAGAGGTCATAAATTTGGTTATATTTCTCCGTGGGGATTTTTGTCTGTCATCTGTTTTGAGACGGCAGCAAGCAGATTTCTTTTAATTTCTTTTTAAACAGTTGTGACAAATGCTTTAAATATTTCCAGTCCAAAAACACACACAATACATGAAATTAAGCAACAGCTATTGAAGTTGGAGCATAGGAATTAGGGAGTGCTAATTCCCTGCGACAATGGGCAGCTGAAGAGTGTGTCTAGGGGAGACTAGCTTTAATGTTTAAATATAGGCGACAAATTGATTAATATTTATATCCCTCTGGCATTTCTCCCTCGCAGTGTTTTCATATTTTTGTGGGGTTATTTCCTTATATGCAAGATATATTCAACTATAAACTTTTCTTTCTTTGTTACCAATCCATCTTGCCCACCCAACAATCCATTAGCATTTCTTTCATCCCAAGCTTATGGCTCTTTAAACTCTATTGAGTGCTAACAATGCGTAAAAGTGTTAATTGAAATTCCATTGGGGCCAGAAGCAATAAAGTATTACCCAAACACATACAGACACATACGGTCAGAAATACATTTCTACTCTTGCAGCTGCTTAGCTAATAATCATCATCATCATCATCATCAGGATCATTAAGATCCGTATAATTATCGGGAACTTTCTCTATATGGCAATTAAGTGCTGAAATATCATCTGCTTAGCATCAGCCGACACAAAGTTGACATTTCAAGTGCAGTTTGCACTCGAGCCTCATCGTTTGTTTGCCTCGTTGCCAACAACAAATATTCCCCCCTGTTTCGTATGATTTTTTTCAATGTTTTGATATTATTCTTTCATTGCCATATGCCGTCGAAGAGAACAGACAAGGCAAAGATGCAGACAAGACCACGACAAAGTCTGCTTCGAGAATATGGAAGTGTACACTTAATTAAAACGTGCAGAGAACCGGGGAACAAAACGGCCGACTCCGACTCCGACTCCGGCACTGATTTAAAATTAAAAACAATGTTCTCGCATATGCCCCTAGCAAGTATGAGAGATTTATGACAGCCATGCGTTCCAAGAGTTATTAATAAATAATGAACGGGAGCACCAGCTTGCCAACACAGTCGAATAAATATTTAAATTGGATCCTACGTTAATTAACATTGTCAGTAGATCGCCACAGTACTCTGGAGTGTAAGCTTTGCCCAAAAAAAATCGAATTACCTTTTATGGATGCGTTGTGGGCTCTATGTATATGTCAGTCTCAGCTCTGCTGACAATTTTCAATTTTAACTACAATTGACACATGTTGAACTGTATTTTTGGTCAGACGGCGACAGACCAAAAAAAAAAAAAAAAAAATGGCATCAAAATGTCAAAAGAAACATTTAACTAAAGAAAAAACCAAAACTTTGTGCGACTTTTAAATGTTCCCATGACTTTTGTTAGTGGTGTTGGCAGAGGGCAGCGCCAGTCGATGATATTTCCATTTGTACTGAAAGGGGTTGGGAGGAGGAAGGGCAAGCTTCAACACATCAACGGCATGTGTCAAATTTTACACGCTCTCTTTACGTTGATTTTGCATCAGCGAGTCTGTCACACAATTTTTGATTTATTTTTCAGTTTACATTATTTTTTTATTTTTTCGCGGCTGATGAATGTGATGGGAAGTGAAGTAGGATGGGAAGTTGTTTCTGCCAGAGAAAAGTATTTAAAAGAGGCTTCAGTTTTAAGTAATATATAGCAATCTATAAGAAAATACAACTCTGTGTTTACTCGATTGCATTGAATGTGAAGGTGGTTCAATTATCTTTCATTTTCTTTGATTATTCGTTAAAAACTTTTGTATTTGGCGTAACTATTAATAATACTTGGAGAAAAGTTTGTTTAGTTAGTTACTATATTAAGTATCTATAAGAAAACCTTTTAATTTAATAGATTTCTCAAGTCGTACTTATAACATAAAAAAAAGTTCATTTCGGAGTATTCAAAATACCTTTAAAATGATTCATATGATCATATATTATATATTCACAGTATTACCACCGGTAGTTTTTCAGCAGAGTTTTAGCGCCGCTGATAGATACATAAATTTTTTAGTTCAATCCTAAGACCCGGAAATCATTTCACATCATTCGTAACTGAAGAAAGTCGCCGCTTGCCCGTAAGATGATATGACTTAATCAAAACTCCATCTGAGCGAATTTATGATTGTCATTTTGAGCATTAGAATGTATTAGCTAGTGACCGGTTCCAAAACTTGATCCAAACCCACTGCGATCATATTTCATGTGCACAGCATCTAATGACCGGTGACAAGCCCAAGGCGCAAATGGATCATAGAACTGGCGTTAAATCGATTGTAAATGAATGACAAGTCAGCGGCTTGATTACAAACAGGATCACAGCCTCGCTGTCACATAAGATCAACCACTCCATGGGGGTTGTCTATGACCCAGACTCCGACCAGGACTCACCTGTTTCAGATCCAACGTAATGGTTACATACTCAAACTGACGTCCACCCTGTAACGTGGGCGATTGCCACCAGCTCTCCTCGAAGCTGGGCGAGATCAGCGACTCTATGGGTCGCTGCTTGGAACGATCCGAGCTATGGGCATTACAGGTGCCGCAGTGCTTGGCCCAGTTGCGATGCGGATAAGCATCCACCACTTTGCAGTACTCCTCAGCACCATTCTGGCCGCAAGTCGCATTCACTGTAATCGAGGCGCGTGGCGCGACATTGAAGAGAGGCGGAAAAAGTCCACCAATATTGGCGGCCTCGTCTGCCTGTTGATTGTTACGTAACCGCAAATCTGTAAAACAAAAATAATGCGTAATGAGTCTAATGGGTTTTATGGCTAAATAGCTGAACAAATATTAGTTTTCTGTCGAGTGAAATTAGCTTTCAGTTTTGCTCCACAGAGCGACGGAAATGATTCATAAAATACTGGAACGTATTTCCCAGCATGACCATTGAGTTCGTAAAAAAATATATTCAGTAGAAGCTTAAGCTAAATGTTGATACCTGATTTAAAGGAGTTGAAAAATTACTATATTCTTAAGCTGTAGCCATTAAATGCTTTACTTAAGCTCATTTCCAAAGCAACTGAGCATAAAGCTGTCAAAATTATATATGCTCATCCGAATTGGTTTTATATGCTCCGTCTACTATGTAGTTGACAGTTTTTCCCATGTCAATCAATTTAATTGGCGAAACAAGTCAAGCTCAAGCCCTCATACATGGCCCATAAATCACTGAGCAGCTGTTCGCTGCACATTCAGTCTCTGTCTTTGGTCATATTGTTGATTGGCCAGCATGAAAAATGTATCTCACGGTTGCAGATAGATAGCCATAAAAAAACGACAACTTTCGAGATAAAGTTTATCGCTGGCCAGCAGCGCAGTTGGTAGCAGCTGAACTAAGCTACCAGAGTTAGCAACGTTGACCTGGTATGCGATTTGCATGTTTGCTCGCTCAAAATTGCAATTGCTGCTGTTTCTATCAATGTATCTCGCATGCATTGTCGCTTTTGTTGTTGTTGCTGTTGGTGTCAGCCGTGTGCACTTTTGGCAAATGTCAACAAAAACTTTTCGCATTTGTTTGTGCCAGGAAAAATGTTGACGTAATTGCTGTGAAATTGCATATACAAAGGTATATCTACGAGTCGACTCCAAAAGTTTTGCAAGAACTTAAAATCGAACAGATTAGTTTGCCAAATGTGTGAAGCTTCGAAAAGTTTAAGTGAATATGTGAATTAAAGCATTTTCTTACAAGTATTGGTCGCTTGCGTTAAATAAGTAGGTTCTGTAAGCATGTACAGAAGTAATTAAAAAGAAAAACGCTATAGATAAAACGAAAACTTTATTCTTTATTTAAATTCTTTATGTTAAAAACGGAGTCAAAGATGTTGCCAACAATTACTTGTAATAAATCAGTTTTGTATTTGCTTCGCTTTTAAGTTTTTGAGTTTCCACAAGTTTTCTTTTAATACCTTCACACACCGATTGTGCCAACTTGAAATTAAAACCATCACCAGGCAGTAGAGAAAAACTCCATAAGACTCTGATCACTTTCACCTAACACTAAATTTATTTCGACAGCCAAACTGTAATTATTTAAATGAGCCGAAACAAATGAACAGATAGCCAGTGGAAAGGCAACACAAATTCGCTTTGGGCACCACCAGGGCAAGGTGTGAAAAGTGGCAAACCAAGAAAAATTATCGGCAGCTGTCAAAATGCTGTAGTACATGCAAATGGCATTTAAATGTTTTGACAAATAACAAATCTGCGGTAGCTACAATTTTGACTCCACTCAACACCCAAACAGAGTTGCTATACGCATTCCACGCTCCCCTCTGCATCTGTATCTGGGCTGGGTTGCCCACGCTGTGTGCAAGTTTTCCATGCGCGGACAGCTCGGAGTGAGAAAAGTTTAGCTGATTAAATGTTTTGACAAATTGAACGCACCTCAAATATTTAAGCGCTTATAAAATGCATAAAGCATCACGAAAACATTGCGTGAGTGTGAAATAAAGAAGAAAATTCACACCAATAACTTAATAGATTATCAGTTTGAGCAGTTTTTAAAAGCGGCAGTAAACAATCTTAGTTAATCTTTAAAAGTGGATATGTGCGGTTTTTTTTAATTTTGTTTGGATTAGTTAGAAGACCATGCAGCAAATGGACATAATTTGAACTCAATTAATTCGTGAAAGCAACCCACAAAAAAACCAATAAAATATACATCAGCCAAGAACATGTATTGCCGCTTTTTTAAAGAGTATTCAGGCTGAAGTCTAAGAAATTTGGTGATTGCTTCAGGTTTTGATTAATTGCGAACCATTATGGGCACACGCATGAGTCGGGAGACTCGGATACTGCAGCTCAACAGCAATTGGAGGCAGCTGCTGCTGCTGCTTGTGTTGATGTTGCTACCACGACTTGCATAGTTGAAAGCATTTTACTGTTTTCTGCATTTTATTCATATCGACCCGACCGTCGAATAACACACAAACATATTTTCACTATTTTTGGATGTTGTCTTATGCACAGCTGTGCATTTAATTTGGACTCATCCAGCTGCCTGGTTTATTGTGCTTCCTATCGTTTCTTTGGGTGGCAATTATGCATATAAACAGACAGTGTAGTTGGTATAAATTACTTATATCTTCTAGTTGCAAGCTGCTTATTAAGTTGTTGAAGTTGGACTCCAACTTCAAAGAATGCTGCAGCAATGGCCAACTGTCCAATTTCAACCTGAACTTCCTGTCAACTTCCAAACAGCGTTTTACTGCCGCTTTCTGTTTTGCATAACTAAATTGCCTTAGATGCATCAGTGTTGACCCCGCCAAAATGGGTTTGCAATAAAAAAATGATATTCGGTAGCCAAAGTAGCTGCCAAAATATCTGATGACGGCACTCACTCAACCAACAGCAAAAACTTATTAATAATAATAAAAAATTACTGCTCCCCGAAAAAAAATCCCAAAAAAGCAACACTGACAGTGTTGCAGAAGGGCTTAAGCGACTATGGAATACTCTGAAACCATTGAAAAATTATGAATATAGATTTAAATTTGGTTAAATTTAAGGGTTTCGTAGTTTTTGGGGCAGATGTACTCTGTAACGAATAATCTCCACTATTACTTCAATTTGAGAGAGAAATCAACTTTCCAGAATGATGCGATTCCCAAGATCAAGACTACTTTTAAAGTTACAAAACGCGATTTTGGTTTGAAATTTATTCTAAAATTTAGGGGTCAAAACATTTCATAGCATTACAGCCATAACTTTGTCAGAAATTAACCGATTTTCAAAAACCAGTTTTTCTTATAATGTTTTGATTTCGAGATAATTTGTATTTAATATAGTATATATTCCCAAGGGTGCCGAGAAACAGGATGACTGACATTGGACAAAACCAATATACGGCAGAGAGTATCAAAAATCACTATAACTGGAGGACTGGAGAATGACGTTGCTGATGATGTCTGATGTGAGGCGGCAGCGTGACGAAAACAAACTTTATGCATCTTGACAGGCCGCACAGCTACCGGAGAGCGTATGGATGGATGGATGGATGGATAGCTGCTTGACTGGTTGCTCGGTTGCTTGGCCGATGATGGAGCCAACGAAAACAGCAATCAAAATGTGGCCATAAATAGACGGCCAAAAGCTGCGAGGAGACTTGCCACTCGAAGCTTTGCTTTTGGGCGACTGCTCAAACGGCTCAATTACAAATGGCGACAATGGTTAGCATATGACTTGATGATGCAGCCCGCACCAGCAGCTTTTGAAACTGGGTGGAATACATATTGGAACATCGTATTTTTTCGTGGAATTTTGGCTTGGTGCTGCAGTTAATGAAAAGTAATCAAATTTAATGCGTTGAGCACGAAAATTGTTATAAATTAAGTTAAAGGAGAGCAAAGAACAAATATACCAAATTAAATTATGGTGATTGAAGTATGGAAATGGATGACTAAGATATGTGAAGAATAGCTTCGCATCCACGATTGATCTTTACAAATCTGATCAGTAAATATTAAATAAGTATGTCATATGCAAATATCCACTAAGAATGCTCTAACACCTTTTTAAGATTTGCTAGTTCACTTAAGCCAACTCTGTGAATTATGCAGAAACAGACACTTGGCATGGCATTGGAAATGGATTTTGAAGGGAACTAAGACAACACATTCGTCAACACCTCGTTGGGTTTGTCACACAAGTTCCTCGAACAATTTTTCGCAACCAAATAGAAGAAAAGTTCAATTCAAACATCCGCATTGCAAAGCAGCGGGGAAGATGGAGGTTTAAAAATGCATCAAGTTGAAAAGCAGTGTGCAGCAGAGAGCTTAGAACTTGTGGCAGATGACTGTCATAGCGAATGCAGTGTTTACGATGGGGTGGACGGGGTGGGAGGCTACGGTGGCGTGGTGGCGATGCGGTTGGGAATACTTGAAAAATTAATGTACCCGCTCCGTGTTGGCAGCCAAATGGTTGACTGGCACTGTTCTCTCTGCTGCAGGCCGGCTCGGGAAAATGCCTAGACAAATGTCAAATATTTATTGAAAATAAACAAAACGGGCAAACAAATAAACAAACTGACAAACAAGACGGCAAACTGAGAGGTGGACTGGCGTTCAGGGAGGGGGGGTCAAAAGCGCACATTTCCAAGAAAATAAATAAAAAGAAGGAACACAGAACAACTCCGAGCATCAAACTGACCAGAACTGAGGATGTTTGGACATGCATCAGCGCACCACTGCAGCCATGCCACCAAGCAACCGATCCGACGGCGTTGCAGCAGCAGCCAGTCAACTTAAAAGCCGTACCGGGAACTTGTCACAGCTCCAAGTGGATGGGATGCTGCTGTTAACGTTTCATTCGGTGGGTGCTTCAAAAGCGAACGGACGGGTTCAGAACCAACGAGAAAGAGACAGAGAGAGACCGATATCAAGTGAAAGAGAGAGAGAGAGAGAGAGAGGGAGAGAGTGGGAGAGAGAGAGACACAACGCGTTGAAATCAGGCTGGGGCTACCGGCGTTCTCGACGTGCTCAAGTGGAGCCCAGTTACAGCTCCATGTGCGGAGCTTCACTGTTCAAGTTGGGCTTTAGAAAAATATTTATGCATGCCTGCACCTTGATGATGATCACAACAATGATGATGATCGTTGGTCGATGACTTTGCTATGGGTTATGCAAGTAATGCTTGATTTGGTATTGAAGACTGGTAGCTGCCACTTGGCGTTGTTTTGATGACTCACACAGACACAATCAAGCTGCCTGCCTGACAGCTTGCTGTAGCGGGAGGTGACTTAAATCAGCGAGACTAATTCGAGTGCTGCACATTGGGTGGCTATTAAGGAAAGGTGTCAGTACATGAATCCGAAAGGGGTCTGTGGGGTGAGAGTGAGTTGATTATGCAGCACTTGAGTGATGTTGAGGGGTTTTACATCTGCTTTGAATGAAGTGAGTGAGAAATTTGAAATAAACCTAAGACTGCTAAGCAAATGAGATGAGATGTTTAAAATGCGGAGAACAATCTTAAGAGATGTGCCCCTTAAGTCCCATTTTGTTTTTGGACAACCTTACAAACACATCACAGCTCCCCACTTAATTCCACAAACTTAATTAACTCATTTTGTCAATATGCTCACGCTGACAAAGTATCGCAGAACCGGCAGTTAACTGTTTAGTTGCAGTCTCTGGAGTCTCGATGTCGTCACCTCTGTTAATTAAGCGACTTGTTTCGCCTGAACGCCCAAACCACTCGACTTTTATCTAATCGCAAATCGAAATTGTGTAAGCTACTGGCGGAAAAAAGTAAGTAGTTTATAAGTAAAAGAGTTGTAGCGGGCAATCTGCCAAAGATCTCAACGTGTAGCGGTTCATTTAATAATTTAATATTAGTGCCACAGCATCACGAGAAATGCTTTTCGTTGGATAATTCGATTTTTGGGCTCACAACACTTGCTGCACTTGCAGCGATTATTATCACGATTTATGAGCCCAAAAGCTCTTATCGAGCACTTGCAATCGCCTCCCGTTCACCCGTTTACTCATTAAGGCGAAAAGGCGTTGAAATGTGTTCGAAATGGCTTTTCTATGTGGACACTGGAAAATTTGCCTTGTCTTGTTTGCCAATCACTTGAAATGCATTTGCGTCAAGTTGTTTCGGAACCCCGACAAATATTTACCCGCAATGCGTTAGCCAACACTGCAACGTAGAAGCTGCACATGCGCAGTTTTGGGGCATCTCAAAAGTCACATCGCTCTCATTACTTACGTCTGACTGCGCTTTGGTTAAGCTTTAGTCGTCATTTGATATTTGATATATATTTCGGATTTTGGGCTTAAATCACAACACTGACACGAGTCACAAGTCACAAACGATCGCCCACACTCCAATGGCTTGTTTTTTTGTTTTTTATTCGGGCTCACTCTTTTTAGCTGTTAATTTGTCATAAGCTGTCAGTTCTTATTAAGAAATGCGCCTGTTGTTGAGTGCGAGCCTCGCATCATAATGTCATAATTAAATTTATAAATTCTGAGTCAGCGCATCAGCCAAAATCAAAAGCATTTGCTGCAGTCTGCCAGACAAGCGGCACAGGAGGGCCCATGACAGGCACGTCGCCAACATTGTCTAGACAGGCTCGGATTAACGCGTTAGAAAAATTATAAAAGACTCGTATTTGGTTGGAATTTCTGCATGAGGTTGGACATGTTTTTGAGGTTTATATATGAGTATTCTTAAGGAATTTCAAGAGCTGCTTGTCTACAACTCTGCACAATAGATACAGAAACAATATTCAAAATACTTTTAAAAATATATGTAATCTATTAAAACAATTTCTTTGTGTATGCAACCTCAGCATCCGCCAGCAAGTAGCTTTTCCCTTTTCAGCACTTTTACTCTGGAGAGTGTTAATTTTTGTACGTTTGCCTTGGCTTTGATCAACGTCAAAATGGGCGTTGTCCTTACTCTCAGAAATTCTACGTGCCTCTTTTAATGGCGTAAATTCAATTGGAAAGGGAAAAAGATGATCAGTTTAGGTTTTTTTAAAGTCAATTCCGGCGACAAGTCAATTGCAACGCGCCATAAAAACATTATATTTACGAGCCTGATCAAACTTTAGTGCATTTTAACGAGTTGGCAGCGCCATGATTTAAGTGGGTCGCACAGTTATAGTATGGAAATCAGCTGCTAATCCAAGTGACAGCCATTAATGGCACACGCTGCATGCGATCAGCAATAAACAAATTCATTTCACCCGACACATAAAACTCACTAACGTTTCGGCCTGGAACAAGTTTAAAAAAACACCATTTCGATCTATTCAATAAATCTTCAAGTTGCTGGCAAACTTTTCGGCAAAAAAACGAGAAAAAAACAAAAATCTATCAAGCGGACTTGTAAACTATTTAATTAGTACGTACGAGCCGCGTGTTAGTTTTGGCTGTAAAAAGGCGCCGCCGGAGCAGGCAAGCAGTCAATCGGTGTCGGCCCACGATAGCTCCAGGCGCCGCTTAGCCATTTGATGGCGCCGCCATCTGGCCAGCTGGCCAACAGTCCAAAAAGTCATGTTCGTTTAGGCCATTTTGTCGCTGCTTTTGTCTTGCATTGTATTTTATGGCATATGCAATCTGCAATAACTGCACAGTTAACAATCTTTTCTTATATTTCCAATTTAGTTAGTCTCTGAGACTTACAGAGATTTGACGAGTTGTCAGGCATAAAAATAGTCATACAGACCAACTTGGAATTCAATATGTCTCTTTTTTTTAACTTTCCTTATTATATACATTAAACCAGATTATATCATTCTGGTATAAATATACAAATAAAATAAACATCAGAGTCAATCACTGGTTAGGATAGGATAGACAGTTGTCGGCCAATAAAGCCCGCTCACTTTGGCCACAGTCACAGTCAACTTAATTTGTTTACTGTGTAACTATCAACTGCGCCTGTCTAATTGTATTGTGTATCTGTTGTATGTTGGAATTACATTGAAGAAATTGCGTTAATTTGCTTGTTTACGTTGTTGTCTGCGCTGTTGATGTTGATGTTGAAGTTGCTTATCTGTTGGCTTGCTGTGTATTTATCTTCTACAAATTTTTATCGCCTGAGCGAACCAAGTAAACCAACCAGTTATCGGCTAGTGCAATTTGATAAGCGCTTATCCTGTCGTGTCACAAAAATGCTGATTTTGATTAGCAATTAGAGTTTTATTGAACAAGCTGACTTCAAGCTGAGCTCAACTTGAAGTTTTTGCCATTCCAGCAGATTTTCGCTATTTAATTGAGTGGCGTAACCCAAAAGCTATTAGTGGATTGCGTCTATGTTGATAATTTTCTATCTGTGTTTAGTCAAGTTGTAAATAAGCTTTTTAAACAAATGCGACAAGTCTATTTGATAGTTATCACAACACTTTTTTGTCTATAAGCCTTCTGGTGATTGCTAATTTAGCTTTGAAGTTATTATTATATATTTTTAAGCACAAAATCGTAGTGTAGTTGAGTGTGAATTCGAGACTATTTTCTATACCTATATCATATATTAAACCCAAGACAACTGAAGGTCATACAACCAATACTCACACACAGAGTACATCTCTATTGAAGTTCTATTGTCAGTTTAATATATTTGCGGTTTTTCGATGATGA
Organism: Drosophila picticornis; assembly: GCA_035043845.1. Classification (NCBI taxonomy): domain Eukaryota; kingdom Metazoa; phylum Arthropoda; class Insecta; order Diptera; family Drosophilidae; genus Drosophila; species Drosophila picticornis. The sequence continues at coordinate 12,301,052 of JAWNMR010000491.1, forward strand.
CTTCCCATTCATTAATTCAGATTAGCAATATTTGAAGTAACTCATGACTTGTGCAGTCTCTTCAACATTGTATCTCAAGGATGCACGAAAAAAACACGCAAATAATTATGACAGACGCAGGCATTAAATAATATTTGCTTTTAAATAAAGCTGAAATCTGGACACAATTCAAGCGAAAAATTTACTTAAGTATTCAGCTCGTTTTTTAATTAAAGAAATGCCAACAACTCAGCGGACTTTTGGCTTTTGAAGTCAACTGCCAACAGGTTTCGAATAATAACAAATCGACTTGAAGTCGTATTAATTAAGCAATTTGTCAAGCAACACTTCGATCCGTCTCTGATCCCGATCCAAATGGTTAGCTGAAATCCAAACCGAATCACTTTGCATGTCACACGTCAATTTCTCTACTACTGATTCGTGTTTGGCCTCAGCCAGCGAGACACTTGCGTTATTTAGAACACTAATCACGGCAGCTCCAAATGTTTCAATCCTTTTAAAGTTCAATCTCGACAAAGCTGTCAAAGATGCCTCCCCAGAAGAAAAGCCGCCAACGGCAGTCGACAGCTGCTGCTGTAGTTCCAGCTGTGAGACTCCAAGACTGTGTCTTGCATCTGTATCTCAAGCTGCTGCTTAGATTGCATCTGTATCCTAGGCTGGACCAGATCTCACCAGCTTCTTCTTTAGCTTTTGACGTGTCTGTGCCGCCTGCAGACAATTTGTTTTGTCGGGCATTTTCATAGTGATTTGACAGCAGGTTTTCATTTTTGAAATGTGGTTCTAGCCAGGCATTTTAATAGAGTTTTTGTGAATTGTAATTTCTCCGCATGCACTTCTCAGTTCAAAAAATCTTACAAGTGTTGTCAACGCCCACAACAACTTGAGTGCAAAATTACTTTACGCATTTTCCGCCTAATTTTCCCTGCTACTCAATGCATGAGTCATGCGTTAAGGCACGTTTCGGCATCTGTCCATCAGTTTGTACATTTATCTATCTGTCTGTTGCTTTTCCTGCTGCTGTTGTTGTTGTTTATTGTTGTTGTTGTTGCTTCCAGTTTGTAAATAGTCTGCACATTTGCAGCATGCTGATGGATATGCCCCAACCTAGCAACTAATTCTACTTGCTGTCGAGTCGTTGCCATATTCAAAATAGACTGGGCGAAAAGTTGTCGACAATTCTCGGCACATTTGTTGAATTGTCAGACAGTCAGACACATAGTCTGTAGTGTACTTGCAGACTTAAGTCGAGGAGGTCCTACATACCTCTGATTGATGACTCACTGTGAGAAAATCAAACAGAACAGTTATCTAAAGAGCGTCGAATACTTAATACTCTAATTACCCGAAATGTAACACCGACCTTAGCCAAACTTCTCACAATCTGCTCAATGTTGTCCATGGCTGATTATTAAAATTAGATATTGCCAAGGGATACAATTTGGCATCTGTTTAAAAGTATGTTACCTTATAGGTTTTTAGAAAATTAGTTGCTTAAAATAAGTATTCTTAATGCATGTTCACAATTCAAACAACATGTCATGGAGTATAGGAAACAGAATCTATATAACAATCGAGGCATCCAAATTTCGTTCATTGTGTATCAAAGTTGCGCTCCTTTGTCATTTTGCTTTGGGTAAAAGTCGATTCACTGGTTCCATGTGCATTTTTTTTACAATTTGGATAAAGCGTTTCCCATATTTGATTCCTTGAGGAACACGTAACAAAAATTTGATAAAAATAACATCAATTTCCAAGTAGTACTTGGAGTTTAGACAGTAATTTCAATTCCAGATGTTTTACTGCAACTTCATCAAAGAGTGTGAACTCTGCCACACACACAGACACACTCAGACACACACTCACAAACCACATCCTGTACATCTTACGCCAAATTAAATCAACACTTCGTCTATAAACTTCACTCAGCTCAAAGGGATAAACCGCAGCGAATGAAAGAAAATAAACAATTTGTTTTGATGGAAATTCTTTTAGCGCAAACATAAAGCATAATTAGTGCGGGGCAGAGCTCTGTAGGCATAATTTGTAATATTTATACAACACTTTCGAGTGTTGCTCAAAAGTAAGCAAGACGCGTTTCCCTTCCCAGAAATCAAAAATCTTCTCGTTTTTTTATTCAAGGAGCGCTGTTCTCAACGTGTTGACATGAAACTGAAATATTTGCTACGATTTAGGCTCGTTGCGAGCCGCAGAGTGCAACAGGTAGAAAGCGTAATCTGATATCGGCTGAGTTATGGGGCATGATATGAGGTTCTGTTCTTGCGTCTTTCAGAATTGACTCTGAGTGTGTGTTTAGCTTATCATATGGATCGACGAAAGTCGATACTTTTCGGCAACTCGCCGACTGAATGAAATGCATTTCAGTATTTACTTTGAGTGCCAGTGTGCTGGAAAACTTGTCGTCAAGGCATTTATCAATGAAGTTCAATGACAGTTGTTGCAGCTTTCGATCAACGATAGTTTATCAGCTTAAATATTGACAAATGGCTCGATAAAGACGCCGCAAGTCGCAACAAGTTCGACAGCGACATCGACATTGAATGTATTCAGTTCAGATAGTGTTAAACATGTAGTCGCAACACGACAACGATGACATTGATGAGTGTTTAAGGCTGATAACTGAGGTGTAAAAAGGTGGAACGATGAACACAACTTGAATATGAAATGACAGATGTGATGAAGACACCAAGCTCAAGTGAAGTTGAGTGCAATCAGATATCTTAACGTGTTCAAAAGAGTTTAGCGAACTAGAACCACTATCTGAGTTGGAAGATAAATCAAACTTATGAATTTAAAAAAGGGGAAGACTTACAAAAATCAAATTATTCCAACCTCAAAATATGTATTTAAGTCCTAGAAAAATTATAACCCTGTTGTTAAGTGTTATGATATGAGATAAGTTCCTTTATTAGCATGTTATTTCATAGATATTTCGTTTTCAAATTTCCACTTAATTAACTTCTTGGGAAATCCTCATAATTCCTAATAAGCTACCAATCATCTCACATGGCTTTCACTCATATCCATATCCAAAGAGTTTTTTCCTCATAATCAACATGTTGATAACTCAATCTGGTCTCAATTCTTGTGCATTATGTGATCATTATCAGAACATTAGGTAGTTTACAAAATATGTGGCACTGATGCGCCCTTTGCTTGACCCAATTTCTGGTATTCTGACCAAATTTATTGGAACTGCTGCAATCTCAATCAGAGCGCATTGCATTTTCATCTCCACTGCCTCTGTCCCTGTCTCTGCTTCTCTTCCCTCTCTCTCTTATCTCAAGTGTCTGTGCTAACGAGCTACGAATTTGTATTTCCACAGGCTGCACATCAACAGCCGCTGCCCGCTGACCCGTTAAATGTTCCGGTGGCCAGACCAGAGACAGACCAGATAGGTAGACGGCGGGGTGGGGGACAAGTGAGGACTGCCGTCTGCTTGGCGGCGTCAATGTCTTATCAAAACGTAGTCTATAACAATAATTTATAGGCAACGCCAGTGAGGCACTTCAAAGCTTTGTCGAACTGCCTGAAAACATCAGATATCAGCCATCAATTAAGCATAAGTTTATTGCTAACCTAACCAAAATGATGTTCTTCCTATCCATGTAAACAGCACCACAATCCGTTGCTCTCCCAGGGAGTTGATTGGGAGTTTGCGAGCTGAAGAATTTCTATAGATCATTTTGTGCGTCGTCTGTGGGTCAATTCAGCGTTGTAGCTCTTTTTGTTTCAAATACCCTGTAATCTCTACAAATGGGGAGGTATACGACATAGACAGCTATTCATTTTGTATAATTGATAAGTTTTCGGAACTTTAAATTGTATTCTGTTCTTGACTTTAATCAATAGAAATCGATCTTTAACCATTTTTTTTAACTTAAGTCTTGTTCTTTGCGAATTACAAAATTAAAATGTATAATTTCTGCTTACCAAGAATTATGTTGTTCTTTTTTGGACCTGCGTACAAGGTCACTTCTAGTTTATCAGTTTCCATCACAACATTTCTACAACTTTTCGGTTCGATTTGGTTACAAATGTTTGTTTGTTTGTTTTAAGAAGTTTTGTACAGCTACAAATTGCGTCGTGTTTTTGGATTTATGAATCCCAAACAAAATATTTACATGTTATTTTGGTATTTTTTTTGTTAGATGATCTATAAAAACAGTAAATGGCTGTTGGCTCTTTAGTTTTATGCCCTTAAGTGGTTTATTTATTGGAACTACATTTCAAAAGCGCGCTCGCAATTTGTATAGATATATTGGGTTTCCATATCAAATTACCAATCCCAACAAATACCCGAACCCGACTCTCGCATCCATTGTATTTTATAGCTTTTGTTTATTTTTAATGAGTTCCACAATTGCCGCAACTCCACGGCTGTTTCTTCTACTTGATGTTTATTGTTTTTGTGGAGTTTTGATATGTGTTTCTCCATTTTTCACATTTAACCTGTTGAGATATTTTAAAATTGCTTTACATCTTCATCTCATAGCTGAAAATCTTTGTTTGGGTTTTTGGCTTGTATTTTGTGTCTACTTTATGTTTATTATTGCTGGCCTGCTTAATATTTAGGCTACTTTATACATAATCCTGTAATCGCCTGCAGCTGTTTTCTGCTGCAATCATGGACATCCGTTAACCCCGGGCAAATTATTGCACACTGGAACAACTCGAAAGACAGACAACAGGCCAGGTGTTTCAGCCATATACCTTGATTCACCCAATGATATGTAAAGTGCATTTAAATAAATTACCACAACAAAGAGCAATGGGCAACAAATTGCAGGTGAGATGCAACACAAAGATGGAATGCTGAGGGATTTTTAAAGGGCATTCCCCATAAACAAGTTGAGGTCGAAGAAATAGCTTGATTTACACCCAAAAAATATATATCAATGTCATGAATAGTTTATTGAATAAAAGTTTGACGACCTGTGTGAAAGCTCACTCAATGAAAAGCAGGGGAAACTAAATAAAAATTTAACTGATAAAAATATATTTTAAGATCACAAAAGAATACAACATTGAAATAGCTATTATAAATATGTTGAGCGGATTTCTAAGACTATCCATAGTTCATGTAAGCTGATGCATCGAGACTTATCAATATGAACGATAAGAGTCGCTGCACTTATGCTTTTCTTAGTAAAACCACTTGGCAAATGCGTTTTTCGAAACCATTTTCCTAATAACAAATTATAACATTGAACGCTGTCGAAAGCAAGTTCAAAACTTTTGCTTTTCACGCTTTGGACGGGCGAAGATTAAGTGTAAAAGGCAATAGGAAAGCGAACAGTAAAGTTCACTAAACTTCCACAACTTCACATGTCAATAAAAAATTAAAAACAAATAAAAGTCAATGACAGGCAGCAGCAGCAACAACGGCACAGAGGCCCGTATGGGGAAATGAGGGGAAACTGAGTTGCACACAGTTCCGAGCTCTCTGCGGCATTTTCCCACAAATCTAAATTTCTAGCTCTTCGCATTGTGTAATGCAGTTAACAAGAAGCAAACAACAAAACAAAATAAAACTGCCGCGTTAAAAATCAATGAAGAATTGAAGAGCTGAAGAATGTATTCTCCAAACAATATTTTCAATGAGCAAACAGCAGCCGCTGCTGCTTTCCCGCTTGCCGTGTGTAAATATGAGTTAAAAGGAGGTGGCCCATGACTTACAGAATCGAGATATATACGCACATACCTTATATATATATATATCCACACGTAGCAGCTAATGAGCTGATAAAGTGTGAGTGCCTGTGCTGATTAGCCATGGCTCAAAGCACAGCGACGACGACAATGACAAAAACAACGGAAATGCAAGCAGCGTGGGCTCCATCATGCAGTGGCATTGTATCTTTTCCCTAAATGTATCTGTGTCTGTAGCTGTATTTGTATCTGTAACTTGTATCTGCAGCCCCTTGTTGACCCATTTTTGAGCGGCGGCGCACACAGTAAACTTTCATTTTCTGTAATCTAAACAAGCCATCAATCAATTAATGCCAATAGCTGTTGAATCTTGCTGCCGCTTTGCAGCTTTATAAATAGTCAACACGCCAATTTGATCGCCAATAATTTGCTCTATCAGTTCGCTGGCTCAAACAGCTCAAAGCTCAAAGCCCACTTGACTACACGCTTAAACAGACTGCCGGTTATCTATTTACAATTGAATGATTTAGAAAACCCCCGAACGCATTCAATTTGCAATCATTATCGCAGCTGCTTAAATTGTTTGATGACTTGCTTGAAAGTTGATTCAGTTGGAGTTGAGATTTTGTGTGTGTTGACTATTTATAAACGTAGCTGTTGAAAATGCTTGGGTAAATACAGTGAGTATACCCAGGCAATTCTCACCTCATACATTTATAAGACAACATTTTATTAAACAGCCTATCATAATGCATAGTTATATTGAGTTTTATTTCTTATCTGACTGGGTCAACTGTGTTTTTTTCTTAGCCACATTAAATTCTATAAACAAATGTCCACATTAACGTGTTATTATCATAAAATTTCTTTCTCTCTCTTCTCAATTCTGAATTTAAAATATATAATCAGCAGGCATCTTTTGAAGACCAGTCATCTATTAGCAAGTCATAAGCTCAAAAAGACCACAGGAATGCATATTCAAGCGAGAAATCGGTTTGGGCCATAACAAATTTCAACGACGCAACACGATAAGCCACTTAATTTTTATAACCAGTCAGGGTTGGTGCTAGAACAGGCCTCACATATGTACAAGTTCTGGTCAACACCCAGGCGAACTGCGAGCTGGAGAACACATGTTCCTATTAGCGCGTGTTGTGGTTCCTGCCACATACACAGTGGAGGATGCACGCACGCAACTGGCACATCCATTATATACTCATGTGTCTCCCAGCACAATTGGCTATTGTCTTCATCGATGCTGTTGTTGTTGTTGTTGTTATTGCTGTTGTTGTTGTTGTTACGGCATCTTCTTTAGGCTCGACCACAATTACTAGACTAGAAAACTAGCAGGCGGCATCTGAGTAGAGCCTGGCGCTATTGTCCTCACCACGGGGTCATATATGCACATCCGAGACAATCTATGAAAATGCCCTGAAGTGCACACAAGCCCACACAAACAAACAAACAAACAAACACACATGCACACACATACATGTGAGCGGTGTGTATATTCTATAGGACATATCCCTCCTTTTTTCTTTTTCTTTTTTTTTGGATTTTTTATTTTGAGTTCATTTTGTGGGTCTTTGAAATGGGTTCAATTGCTGTTCAATTGTTCCCTTTGTTTTGACTGCGAGTAACAGTTGTTGTCGTGAGCATTATAAACCTGTTATGTGACATTTGTTTAATTGAAATCTTGTTAAAACAATTGAAGTAAACTTATCAAATACATTTTCCATCTATCATCCGACTATGAACAAAATCAAATAAAACGGATATATTTTCTTCTAAGACTTACAATTTAAACTTATACTTGGCAGGCTGAACGCTGAGTGGATGTCAAAAACTTTGTAAAATGTAGTTGCGATCATTGACCTAAAAAATAAGCTTAAAACTGAAACTGATAGGGATCTTAACATATTTGCAGCTTAAGACAGTTAAAATATACAGCGGAAAATAATATTTTAAATAAAAACCCCAATTTAGGCTGTGATCTAACGTTTGTCAGCTGGTCAAACAGTTATGCAGATAACTGTCTAATAGGCAAAGTTCACATCCCAAAGAGTAGTGAAGCAGAAGCAGATGAAGAAGAAGAAGGAGCGCTGCGCATGCCACAACCACAACTGGGCGATAACAAGGGGCAAGACCAACGGCAAAGGCAACGACAGCATTGCTGGCCCATAACTGGACCTCTCACGTAATAACGTATAGAATTACTTGTAAAAAGAAAAATAATAAATATAAAAAAAATCTCTTCCTCCTGTCACAACTTTCACATGAAAGTTCTTTCAACTTGAGAGCGGCCAAATATGGACGCGAGAGACACGTCCGACACGACAGCGAGGCCTACAACACAAGGAAGCCGCAGTAACGAGGCGACTTCTTGTGCTTCTTCTTTGACTGGGCGCAACAATCGATCAAAGCCATATTTAGAATGTTGGTCCAAGCCTGGGCATTAGGCAACTCGTAGTTATGGCTGCAACAACTACAACTACAACAGCAACAGTAACAGCAACAGCAACAGCAACTTACCATTGGTATTCGATTTGCCGTCTGGTCTTTGGAGGCGTCCATTGCGTCCACGTTGCTTGGTCTTCTTGCCCGTTCTGGAGCTGGAGCTTGTCTCTGAGGAAGCAGATGGCAGTTCATCGCTGATGTTACTTTCGATCAGGAGGCCACTTTTGGTTTTACGCCGACGCGGATTTTGGGCTTTCCTCTCGCTCGGCTTGCTGCGCGGCTGCTGAATGCGTGCTCCCGTCCAGGACACGATGCTCTCATCCAGCTGCTCAGCGGACACATTTGTTGCTAACGGATTGTATTCCTTGAGCATTTGTGCCGGCGATAAAATTTGTAAACGCTTCAGCTGTGACGATCGCCTGCATTGAGCCTCATGGGTCAAGAGCAGGATCGGCAGCAACTGCAGCCAGAGGCAGCACATGGCCCAATTAAATAACTTTCTGGTTTTCATTTTCACACAAAATATTTACTGTAAGACCCAGCTTGAACTTTACACTAAGCACATTTTGCACTCACATTGACTTTGAACTTGGAACTCTATTGAAACAAAATTTTTATCATAAATATTTCTTTTGAAATGCTTTTTTCCTATATTAAGCCAATCGCGCACTTAGCATTTCCAAGAAATTTGATTCATAACTTGATTTATTCTGTAATTCTTTTTTCCTGGTTTCTTTTTTTTTATTACAATTTCCGCTTGTCAGCTGTCGACTCGACGTTTTGGCTGACTTTTATTTGTATTATTTTGTACACATTTCCTTTTGCACTCTATTTGATGTGGTATGCGAATACGCTTCTATATGTTTTTCAGCTCATTTCTATCTCTCATTTCTTATTTATTTTTCACGCACATTTTTGCGCTATTTAATTTTATTTTCGTGTGAGCGCAACACATTTTCGCACGTTTTTCCCGACAGCGACAAATTTTCTTTGGCTATTTTCGTATATCCTCGACGCAAGTGCAACACACACGACAAAAATAAATAAATGCAATTTTTATCAATATATTTGCATATATATATATATGTATGTATATATAGACACGATCTATGACTGTCGCCGCAGTTGCATAAAGCACTTTCGCTTTTATTTATTGGCACTGCATTATCATTAAATTGCCAGCAATTCTTATGACACTCTCATTTATCAGGCAAACGCAAACGCAAACGCAAACTAAGAACAACCCGCAGCACTATCAACGACAAGCGGAGCCGCTGCGCATTTAACCGATCGACGGACCACCGACAAACGACGATCTCCAATCCCAACGCTTCGGCACTCGAGCGAGAGCTGCGTCCTACACAAACGACCGTCAAATTCGAACTGAGGCGATCGCTCGTGCCGGCTTGACGATCGTGCCCCCTGTTCGTTGCACTCAGTGATGCCGCCAACTCGTTGGTTGCAGCCACAAAAAAAACAGCTGAAAACTAATATGAGTCAAACGCAATTTGAAGCATTCAATTAAATGATTTTGTGGATACATCAACATTCATCTAGTAATTTTACTCACTGTTCGACAGCTCAAATTTTCAATGGGTATTTTTTTTAGTATGTGTATTTTATTGATAATTTAGCAAAAATCAATATCTGCTGCAGTTCTATGAATATATTCCAGATATGCATTTATAAACGGCAAAATCTGGCTGTAAAACCATCACACGAGCAATACTGGTTGCAAGTGGCATTTGGGTCTGAGTTGCTTAATTTTGTGGAACGCATTGCGCCGACTCTCTTAGTTGCACTGCAGTTGCACATTTTCTAGAATACTTCGTAGCTCCATTAAATAGATACTAATAAGGGGTTTTTACCGATTAGCGTTTAATTAGTTATTTTGTACATCATTTTAATCCTTATTTTAGATATTTAGAAATGCTATGAAATCCACCTACAAAATAAGTATATAAAATAACTTCCAATCATGCATATAATTTCAGTTTTTAATAGCCAAAAGCGCATATTATTATTCAGATTTTACTTACGGATTACTGAATAGATAGATGAATATATATTATATATATATATATACATATATTCATATATTTTTTTCTTGAGATTAATTTCTAATGAATAAATGATTGGAAAATGACGTCCCTATAATCATTTAATTATATTGCTTTATAACCCATTATTATTGAATTTTATATAAATTCTTAGCCAGGTCACGTTTTGTTTACCATATTTAAAACCCAGGTTCCACAAGACGCGATCATTTTGTGCTCTTCGAAGACCATTCGCTCTTAACTTCCGCTCTCCATCATCGGACACATTCTCTCTTTTGCCGGCTTTGGTCTGTGCTCAAGTGTTTACCTGTTGATTTTCCAGTGTTGTTCCTCAGCTGTGACTTCACAGGTACTTGAAGAATAGAAATACGTATTGGGCTCAATGGGATTTTCCGGTGCGCAAAAGGAAAACATTTGTTGCCCGCCCGCAACCTGTGCCTTTCGGCCCCTGTCGCTGCATTTTACACTTTATTGTTTGGCCCTAAATTCGTTTTGACAGTTGCCAGTTAGGGATGGATGGCCACTGGGACACTGGGACACTGGGAAACTGGGAGACAGAGAACTGTCCAACGGGCATTCCTGTTTATCCTTGCGGTGCTTTTGTTCTGCTTGTGTTTATACGCGGCAACGCAGCAGGTGATGCATCTGCAACGAATTGCGGCACTTAACGCCACGGAACGAACAATGTATCTGTTTCGTAAAGTATTTGAAAGATACTTGAGGCACTTTTAGTAACGGTGGCGCACGTTTCAAGTGGCCCGCTGGCTATTTGCAACTCAATTCGTGGCACTCACATAAATACCTGATCCGCATCATCGGCTCAGAATGTTGTTGTCGAAATGCTGTGCCTAATAAGTTCACCACGCGAAAAGTATCTGCCAGTACGCTTTGTATCTGATGCAATTTGTTGCCTGTGTGCTAAGCAGCACCAAGCACAAAGGGCATTTGTCGAAGCGTGAAACAGCAGTTTCACGAGCTGCCTGCACTGCAATTGCAGTTGCCAGTTGAAAGTTGCAAGTTGCCTTATTTACAGCTCCCCTGATGCCCTCGAACTCAAGATTCGAAACTCGAACTCTGTGCACCATCATCATGACAAGGATTAAGTCGGTCGCCCTTTGTCTGCTCCGTTTAAATTGGTTCGTTTGCCAAAGCGGCAACGATTTAAGCAAAAGGTTCTCCTTGCTTGCTTGCGTAGGCTGTGCGCCTGCCCAGTGCCTGTTTAAGTGCTCTGGATAAGTACTTGAGGATAACGATGTGTACCTCGAGGATCATGATTATCGTGATGATGATGATGATCATCATCATCCATGCTGTTGCTGCTGATTTCCTTGTGATTTATGCGTCTTAATTGAAATGATGGCTTACAAATTGTTTGGCGCAACGACACGTTTGGCCTTGGCACGCCAACAAGTTGGTTTCTTTTTCTGGGAATGGTTCGGGTTTGGGTACGGATACGGGTTTGGGTACGGATCGACGTGTATTGAGTTAGGAATGGACTCTTGATGAAGTGTGACAACTTCCTGCTGGCACTTGAAAACAATTAGAGGTCGTGCTTGAAAGTAAGCAGTTGTTAAAATGGAGAAGGGTTATGCAAGCAGTGGCGAATACTGAATTCTCTGGCAGACAATTCACATGACATAAGCACAGATCCCTGCTTTCAAGTAAGCAGGTTTGAAAATTAATTGATCTGAGAAATTAGAAACATAACAGTTGTTCAGCTGTGCAGTTCTTCAATTTTGCGAAAGTCTTACAACAAGTTATTCTCTTAAACAGAAATACAACTTTTATGTAATTCTTTCCATGTCAGCTTCATAATATATGTAGTGTTCCGGTCTGTCAGATTGTGACAATTGTACTTCAGCTTCGAGGATTTTAATAATTTCCAGCGTTAAAGGGAATAGTATTCGGATGCTTAAGATTCTTATGGGAAGACCTTACTCCGAGCACTTGTTGGGTGAAGAGCTTCAATTGCTTTAGGCACTTTATGACCCACTAAACGCTGCAAGGTTTTTTTTTTTACAGCCAGTGATGCAATTTTTTCATGACCAGATAGAAATCTCAGCTTCGCTTCGTCTGTGACTTTCACACAGAATCTTAAAGGAACTCGTGTATTCAATTTTCTAATAGCAGCCTTCTAATCAAAACTAAGGCATCGTACGCTTGCTCAGTTCTCTAGGCGCAAAACCAATTAAGCCAGGGACTTGTGAGAAGTGGCCGGTGGGGGGAGGGTCGCTTGGTAGCGCAAACAAAGCTCATACATATAAGGAAGTTTTCCAAGCTCGACTACTATCTGTGGCATAGAGCAGCAGCAGGCAAAAATGGCCTCGACAAAAAAACATAAGAAAAACCAAAAAACCAAATAAAATAAAAGAAGACAAAAAAAAAATCCAAATAAAATCAAATGAAATTTACCGCCAATGCCAGATCGAGTCTGGTATAACTGTCTGTGTGTATGGTATCGATGCCTGGGCTCCAACTTTGGAAGCGCCAAAAACGTTAAATACAATTCATGGCGCTCACGAGCGGAATTTAAATTATGCCCAATTAGAGTTAGGTGCCAGCTGAGGCGCAATCTCAAGACTGAAGTCGGAGCGACTTACAATTCCTGTGGGGCATTGCGGCACACGGTAGAACTGGACAGGCGGACAGGCGGACAGGCGGTGGGCGTGTCATGTTTGGGGCACGTTCGTGTGCTAAAGCGCCAAATTGATTTCGATCGCCCATGGGGTCTCTACCCAGTTTACCACTTCTCAGTGCTTGTTTCTACTAGTGTCTCTCTCTCTCGCTCTCTCTCTATCTATCTCTTTCCCTCTCGCTGTGTAGCAACATATGTAGAGTCGTTGCAGTGGCAGCTCCAACAACTGCCAATTGTTGTGGCTCACATGTTGTTGTTGCTGCACATTGCTGTTTGATGGATTATGCGTTGACAGGCTTTGGGTTGCTGTAGCGCCACTGATTGTCTGCCTCTCGCCTTGGGAGCTGGTCTTGTTATGTAAATTGCCACAAGTTTGTTGCATTTCTTGTGGGTGCATTTCGAGTCCACAGACTTTGCCCCAAGTGCTAACAAGGTTGCCTTTTTTAGTGTTTTTCTCTTGTTTGCAGTCGATTTTGTTTTTGTTTTCCTTGGTTGTCCGCTTTTGGGCTTCCAGGAAACATTGCCTCAGCAGTTTTAAAGAGAATACAATTGGTTGCACGTTTAGCGGTAAAAACGTTTCTTCGAGGAGGTTTCAATTTGAGTGCTTCATTAGCTAACGCTGCTGCGAGAGAGGGAGACAGAAACAGATAAGCAGAGGATCCCCAATCGTTGTAATATGCTTAATATGAAGTCAATCTCAAACCAAAGTCATTTGTTCAATGTACTTTTGCTCGAATATTTTCTCAAAAATGTGGTTACAAATTTTAAGATCTATTGCTATATATATCTCCCCCTAACAGCCTTGAACTTCGCTTGGAATTCTGTGTCTCTTCGTACCATATTTGAAAAGTGCGTGACGTAAGACAAATATAAACACAAATACCAATGGACGTGTGTATCTTCCACTTGTGCCCCCGTTGCATGACAACGCATACTGAATACCCTCCAGGCAAGATCATCTATAACTTCAGTACATCAAAATTTATGCGCCGCCACAACCTGCCCCAAAAATTTCGTTGAATGAGGAAATTATGCATTTAGAATCCATAATTAAGTGTTGGAGGGAAACCTCTTGAGTAGGTCCGCAATCACGACCACCCTTTGGGAACGAAATGTGTTTACCAAATTTTTCTTCTGATCCGTATCCAGCCACAAACAAGAAGTTGATGCAAAGGGTTCGGACAAGTTTATGACCCTTTAAGTGTCATGCAGAGCATTTTCCGATTGACACTCGCCGGAAAATCTTGGGCTGGGCTCGTTTTATAGCCACCAGCTGTGCCTCGGGCGGCGCCTTGAATGAGCTACTAATTAGAGAATTTTATGGGAAATTAATATGATTACGCCTCAAAGCGTTTGAAATGTTGTAAAAATTAAGTTATAATTATGGGTTCGCTTAGCTCGAGATAGAGTCGGCAACACGAATCGATTATTTTGTAGTTCAAAGCCAAGTCGGCAAACAGATTGTAATCCGAGTACCGTCAACAGTTTGAGAGGCGTTACTCATGGTAATTTAATTAGGGAATACGATAAACTCTTTTTACAGAAACATTTGTTCCAAAGTCGGGGAAATTGTGGTTAAGAATGTGAGCTGCATATTATATTATTTTTTTAAATCTGTGCGCTGCACATACAAAATTCGAAATGAGGGCTTCTTGACCATATCAGTATTAACGTTATTAAAGATCAATGAATTTTCCACATAACGTCATAATTCTTTTTTTTTTAGCTATTAGTTTGCAGTATTAATAAAAAGATCAAGACATGAAATGAAATCTGTTTATCTATGAATAATTTATACAAATAAATTGAACTCTTTAACATAAATAGTTTTTGAAAATTAGGTTTTTAAATATTTCAATAGAGCCTACCTACAAAGTAAAGACTATTGAGATACATCTCTGTATCTACAGTGAGACCACAGACATAGATCTCAATATCCCTTTTATTCCTGTCCAATTAGCTGTCAGAATCAATTGGTGTTTTGTGTGGTCGCTTTAAGTTGAAATGTTGGCCCATTATTAGGGCCGCTCAGAATAATGTCTAATCACTGAAATTAGCACACCTTGAAGATAACATTTGGCTTCAGCTCTCCGGACGGCCTTTCAACGCTCAACGAAAGGGAAATGCCAAAGCACGCCCAGAACGCCGCAATGTTGCGTGACGAGGCTGCAGAGTCTGGCCATGGGCAAAGAGGTGGGCGGGAAGGGAGGTGTCGGCAACAGCAGCGTCAAATAAATGCGTTTAGTAGGTCATCCAGCGAGTGCCTAAGAGAAAGAGAAAAGAGGGTGAGACAGGGGGTCAAGAGGAGGGGAGGGGAGGGGGGGGACGTATCCAATCAATGCAGTGTGCTTAAAAGGCATTATTTATATTTTACATACGATACTCTTATGCAGTTTAAAGAGGCCGCCGCCGCTGGAGCATGTCGCGCATGCGCAATTACAATGCTCCCTTCCCGTGGCACTTGCCTCCCCTTTCCCACCCCAATAGCCAAGCGCAATGATTAAGCAGATTGCTTAAGTCACCGCTTAATGCAATGCTATGAAAAAGGGCCAAGGAGAGCAAAGCGAGACCAAGGGGGAAATTCATAATTTATGTTGCCAGCGCACGCCAGACTTGAGGAGCAAAGAGTGACGGAGGTGGAGTAGGTGGAGTCTCGTCTCCAAGCACATCCTTTCCCAGCTATATTTAGCCAGTCGGTGTGCTTACAAGCGGCGTCTGCAGCCTGCGGGCAACTATTTTAAATATTTTGATTAGCCATCGCCCGACGGAGCCATTGCCAATGCCGATGCCAATGCCAATGCCCAAGCCAAAGTCAGACGCCACTTGAAGGCTTTTGGGTTGCCTTCGAGCTCTGCGAGACTCCTACACCAAAATGGCATTGGTTCTGTTCTCCACTCGACTCGCAGTCGATTTTTCTGGCTGTCTTTTCCGTGCTACCGAAAGCCCATTAATTTAAACCCCATTTAAGTCCTGTGGCTTGATTATGAGTACACCGAGAGAAATTATTGTTGCGAGCAACAGAAGAATTTTAGTGTTTAAATATTAACTCAGTAAAAATCTGTGAATTACTACAACTCATATAAAAACAATCACCACTTTAATACAAGTCTGACTAATAATTTTAACTAATCTAATATTTTTTTCTATTTAAACCCCTCCAATTATTATTAATTTATTCCACTCAAACTTAACATGATAATTTGTACACATTACTGCCATCGTTTATATCTTCAATATGGTTATTCGCAATTCAAATTAATTTATTTTCAGTGTCAATTTCTTGGAGATAATAATTTTTCTTTTGGTGTCTGATAGCAAGTTCTTTTAGGCCGTTGCTAGGGTTTGTGCCTTGCGTGATTGGCTTTATTTGTGGTCTGGCTTATCGCATTCCTGGCATAAAATGTTCAATTTAATTAATTTTAGACAAATCACTTAACAAGCTAACATTCCGTGCTGTGCATTAGTTAAAATATGAGCTAATAAAGAGAGGAGCTTCAGAAGCCCATCTGAGGGCTGGTCAAAGTCAACTGTTGCCACAAAATATGCGAAGAGCAACAGTTGCGAAAAACAGAAATCTAAAAAACATATTTATAAGTTAGTTGAACCGCAGAAGTTGCAATTTTAAAAAGCAATAAACTCTTCTTCTTGTATACATGCAAGACTGCTTGCAACATGTGGCACAAAGCGGGCACACGACAAGTGAAAGTTGATTTTGTTTTACACCTGAGGACAACTTACGATTGCCTTCGATTGGCAGACAACAGTCGAGATTTCGTATTTTAAAAATGTAAATTGAGCGAAAATCGCTTCATTTCCAATTGTGACTTTTAAGGGCACGCAATCTTTACCGTTATGCAGAAGAAAGCGAAAAAGAGTGCAGCAGCTGTGGCCGAAGAGAGTCTTCTCACCGCTCTCACTCTACCAGTGCAGACAATGGAACTTTTGCACAGCTGATTGCGATTGATCGCTGTGGCTTTCTGACATTATCATTATCGATCTTCACTCATGACGATGATGATGATGATGATAATGATGATGATCTTTGTCTCGTAATCTGCAGAAATGGTCAACAACTCTGATGAGATTTTGCTGCCATTTTTGGACGTCCCTTCTGCCTATGCGATTCTCAGTTTTCAGTTTTCCGCTCGACTAATGAACACCTTAAATGGTGTTTTTGCCAGCAACTTGTGGATTTGCCAGCAGCAGGCTGAGCCTTTCTCCCGCCTGGAGCGTTGTGGCTGCTACACGCATTTTGTCACATTTTGACATATTTTTGCGGCATGCCACAGCCTTGGCCATAGTGCAAGCCAGTTGCCATATTTGGTGCCAATTAGAGAGCAGGCAAACTCGACCCTTTTTGCTCGCCCCCCCACACACCACTCGAGTCATTATCCGGCTCGACTAGCCAGTTATGGAGGCGCAAATGGAAACCTGGCATATCTTCCTGGGAAGTCACGTCGCGTCGACGCTTCGAGATAAATGGCTGACAGTTTCGTTTAATTGTCGGCCAACGTTCAACGTTGGCCGTTAATTGCCACAAAAATGTCCAGTGCCATAAAAGATCTCACGATTTTATTGGTAGAAATCTCTCAAAATGTTGCACAAATGGCGCTTTGCTTGACAGTTCCAAATCACAGTTTTATGACTCTATTAGATAAACGTGTGGTGGGCCAGCTGTTCATGTTTTCCATTGAATATAAATGTCATAGTTGCCCACATTTTGTAATTGATATTGACAACGTGCCAAACTAGTTTTCCCTTGCATTAGAACTTGTCTGAACGGGTTGCAATAAACGATAAAATACCCATCAACTTGTTAGTTTTATGCAGTTGGTAGTCGTATAATTGGCATATTATGTTTACTACCCTATAAACAAAAAAAATGCATACCCAAATAATCACATTGTCGGCATGCATTTTTCCAGTGTGCTGACCTCGCTCAACCTTTGCGTCTCGTAATTGGCGAAATGTTTCAATTCCGAGTCAGAGTTGGAGTTGAGTCAGTCAGAGTCTTGGCCAAATCAAACACAAGTCATCATCAGCGACGTCATTGATGACTTCGTCGTGGGGCAATCGAATAACTATCCAGGTCAATAGTTCAGCACTCTTTAAACGGGCGAAGAGTCATGAAACCTCAATTTCTCATTGCTCTACGTTGTGTGTTGTGAGCGGCATTATGAATTTTGAATGGGATACAGATTTTAATATGGGAAATAGTGATCCGATTGTAAAGCTTAAGTTTAATTTTAGACAGAAAACACATTACAATTTCCAAGATCACATTTAATTCGACTATTAATGAGATGTTTATTTTTCATTTCCATTTCCATAACCGTTTACATTTCTGACCACTTTGTTCGCTCTTCATTTCTACATATTTTCCAGATGCTCTCCCCAAACTTGTCGTGCAACAAATTAAGGCATCTTTTACACCTTAAGCATTTAAATCTTTAGTTTATGGCTCCCGAAGATTTGGGTATGTCTAAACTTTCATTACGCTGTAGTTTCCACATTGTTAGGCTCAAAACTAATCCCGAAATTAAGAAACCACAACACGAGCTGAAAGAATCGCTTTTCTTTGTTGTTACGCCACATAAAGTAGGCTTATCTCCGATTCGATCTGCAATTGGATTTTAGGTGGATTCCGTTCTACACACACAACACACACCACACAACACACACCACACAACACACACCACACAACACATTAAAGTGCCATAAAAATTCAATGCCAAACACTTTTGAATGTTGGATTGTAGTTAATCGAAGAGTTCGCTGAGGCCGCAAAGCTTTTCAGCACGTTTTCCACATTTTACAACTTAATTTTTATTATGTGGCCCGAAAAGAAAAACGCTCTCAGCGGATCGAGGGACAAAGAATCAAAACTTGTGTGGCTTCAATTCGATTCGGGTTTGTTGCAGGAGGGGCAGAGCGGGGAGAGGGAACAAGCTGCGGCTAGAAAAGTAGAATTTGCATTCAGTCAAAGCTGAGGGAAAAACAAAATTAACTGCAATCAAGTAAAACGTCATTCAACTGGGACTTGGACACGAAATGTGAGCGAGACGGCAACAACAACATGCAACTAGGCCTGGACCTCAACTGGAAACTGAGAGAGGGTCGGGGCAGAGGGACAGAGGGGGGAATTGCAGGTTTCTATTATGCGGTTGCAAGGTTTGCCACAGAGCCGCAAACTTGCTAAATTGCCAACATTCAACGCATTATTCTCATATTTTTGTTGTTGTTTTTTTTGCTAGATTTTGTTGTGTTGAGTGCCCCACGGGCAAAAGAAGCGCGACCAATCGACTCTGCCCCTTTCCCTTGCCGGCACCTTCTCCTCTCCGCTCTTCTCCAGCAACCATCGCTTTGATGAACCTTTTGAAGAGTTTTAATTAAGCTAATAAAGTTGTCTCTGCGTATTGTCCGTGGGGGGCTTTAACTTACTGCGGCAAAATTGTTGCATGCCCCTTAATTGCTTTGTTAGACACACCAATAAAGAAACGGGGTCACGAAAGGGTTGAGTTTCTCGATCTTTTTTTCTCTTTTGCCTGTGCGCTATAATTTTACATTGTATGCATTTGAGGCAAGAATGCGCTTTTATCAAAAGTCACATCGGGGATTCCAGATGGATAAATAGAGTCTGTCGACTTTAGATAAAACATATATCATTTTTTGCAGAAAAATTTGTATTAAAATCGAATTACATTTTGTTTCCAGCGAAGCCATGCTTTGATCAGAGTGCAACAAATCTGTAAAATAGCTGTTAGTCTTGTAATAAACTAATTAGTATAATTTTTTTAGATTTTAATTTAATTCACCTGTTTTAATTCTTCTAAAATTTCCAAGAAAGAAAGAAAGAAAAACTTATTTTAAACCTTCATTTAACTAGGATTTAATAAGATCTCTAATGACTCACCTGCATAGCAAATGGAACTGGTAGTTTTGGCATTTGAACTGGCTGGCAAGCGGCTCACGTTTTTCCCACAAAACATTACACCTCAAAACGGAGGCGCCATTTTCGCGCATAAAAAGCGCAATTGCAAAACCGTCAACCGAAATCAAGCTAAACCAGAGACGGAGCCGCTGAGCATTATACGTAAGTAATTATTTACGAGGCGTCGCGTGGGCAGCCACTGCGAAAAGTAAACTGTAAATTATCGCTGGCAGTGGCTGGCAAAACATATTAACGCCTATTAACTGGCCAATTTGCATAGCGGCCGAGCAGGAGTTGGGGCACAAACAGAAGTTCAAGGTAAGCTGAGATAGTCCAGGATATGCAACTAAACAGTAGTTTTCGCGGCATGTAATTGCTTTTCTCAGTGGTGCAGTGTTGCAGCAGCTCAGTGGTTGCACTGCTGCAGCAGCTCAGTGGTTGCACTGCTGCAGCAGCTCAGTGGTTGCACTGTGTGGCGCATGCGCCGATTGCTGGCCACTGATAACATTCCAGTCAGATGCGACTGCTCGTTGCTCCGCTCGTTGCTCCGCTCGTTGCTCCGCTCGTTTGCCAGCCACTTTATTTTCTTTAGTTTGCTGATTAAACGTGCGATTGTATTTTGTGGCATCGCTTATGTTGCCACAATATTTGGGGCGTAATTAAAGGTATTACGTGTGGCCAAGTGTTGGCCAAAAGCGCCTTAGTTTGATGCCAGTCAGCTGAAAATATGGTGTGAGGTGTGCTCGTGCAGCCCCTTCGAGGCGTAAGAAGGCGGAGAAATTAAAGCAAATCTCGCATGAAAAATCGACGAAAGTTTTTAACCCAAATACTTTCCATTTTTTTTTTTTTGAGCTTATTGCGATTATTGGAGAGATGATCTTAAGCCAATTTGATTTTGCTTATCAACCCACACACAATCTTTGAATCTTGGCTGTGATTTGGTTATCAACGAAAACGATATGAATTATTGCGTTTCAGATGTGAATGTTTCAATGTTGGCGTGCAACCCTTTTCATGTTCCGCATCCTTTTCAAGCGACTAATCAATCATGGCCAAGAGCCGACACCTTCACTTGCAAACAATAACATAAATAAATCAAGAGTGGCTTCCGCATAACTGAACAACAAGATTAAAGAGCGACAGACTCACACAAGGAGGAAGGTTCTTCCTGGTGTGTTATGTGTTGCACAGAAGCGCGGTACACATGTCAAACAGTTGCCAACTGGGCCAATGAGCTTGCAGTTCTTCTGCCGTTGTTATTGTTGTTGCCCAAAAGAAGACATGATCGGCAAAAAGCGGCAACAACAAGAACAACAACAACAACAATAGTTGGCTCAGAGCGTGAACTTGATATTATGCTAAAAAGGCGGCCAATATGCAAAGTGGCAACAGACGAGCTGCTCCTCGGTCTGCTGTGGTAGCCTCTGCCCCGAGCCAATTTGGTAGAGTTGTTGCTGCTGTTATTGTTGTTGTTCTGGTTGTCACCTCGATAAGCATCTGTGCAACAAGCAAATACAAAAATATTGACTGTGCTCCTGTTATGGCCCGTCTGGAAATGAAGCCGAGTTTTGGTTGTTGTTTTTTTTTTTCTTCTTCTGTTTTTGGGTCTTGTGGTGCCGACACAACAAATTACATGCAAATTAGAGGAACACTGTGTGAACTAAAACTGTAAAAGGCACATATATTTGAGCAGTGTTGGAAAGGTGTTGACTGTAGACTGGTGTTGCAAGCATGCAAAGAGAGAAGTAGTTTAAAAATACACTTTTCCCTTTGCCACTCATATTAATGTTTATGTTACAAAGAAATATTTCTTAAAAACACTTTATTTATTTTTTATATTGTTATAGTTAAATCTTAAAGTAACAATAAACTCAGCACTAAGGACAGCATTATGGCATCATGTCCCCCATTAAACCGATCTGCGCGGCTCCCATTAATGAATTACCACAGTTTTTCGGGCACTGCACGCGACATATTTCAACACTGCCTGAAAGTATGCAATTGACTTTCGCTGTGCGATGTTCAATTTAATTCACATTTATGCACATATATTAGGAACATCATATTTACATATAAAATTAATTAGTTTCCAAGTGGTACACAAACTTGTACAGTTGACGTCAACGCATATATTTCTAAATATAATAACCTTTTTAGGGGTTTATAGAATACGAAATGAATCAGAGTTTGTTTTTTGATTAATTTCGGTAACCAAAAGTGAATTTCCCCTACTGCCAAAAAGTATGCAACACGCATGTGGGGCAACACTGTGCAACAGAAGTAGGTTCAACTCTTGTTACGGATTAACTGAGGACCTAAGATTTACTTTCTATTTATAAACGATTGAGTAGTTGGATGAGTATAAACTTAGAACACTCACTGGTCTATTGTAGACAAAGGGTTACTTAGCTAATCCTGTCGATTTGGTGACAACGAGAAGGCATCCCCAAAGCACATCACCTGACATAAGATCAAATATTGGTGGATGAATTATAGGCTGATTAGATATGACTAGCACAATAATAGCAATAAATAGCACAATAATAAATTGTTAAACTTATTATGATTCTCTATGAATATTTATTATGCCAAATTGTGTTTGATTTCGTATGTTGGCCTGTGCTCATTGTTAGACTCAGTGTTCTAGGTCGCTGCTGTCGTCACGGCCCAAGGATACATGTCATGTGTTAGATAAGACGCACACGTGCTTGGGCTTTCTTTTGAGTCCTTGTGTTACTTTAGTGACATGTGACATGTGGCATTTGTGCCAAAAGTTGGCCTAAACACACAATTTGTGTCCCATTAAAATGCGTAAATGATGTGATAATCCAGAAAATCTCAGCTTGGCCCAAAACTTTTACTGCTTTCATTCAAATTTGCATATTGTAGTGGGTAAGTTGATAAGATCAGAGATGAGACACTTTGTAAAGAATGGAGGAATGCTGGAGTGCATAGTAATTGATATGAAATGCATATCAGCAATCACTGAGGCAGTTGACCCGCCCGCTCAACTACAACCGGGAATGTGCCAAGCATTTGACACAAGTCGCGTGCGATTCTCTTCATCTTCTTGTTGCTCTCGTTTTTTTTTTTTCAGGCGCACAAATTAATAACAATTGACGCAATGCCTCAAGTATAAATACGTGTAAATTGCTGACTGCCCAGAAGATGCAACTATATTTTGTATGTGTGTGTGGTATGCGACATGGACGCATAAATAGTGAAATGGCATGCGACAGCAAAACGCGTCTACTTTTAGAATACAAAGGAAAGGCGAGTGCAAATTAGTCGAACAATAAATGCAGATCTGAGTGTGTGGGTGAGTGCCCAAGTCTAACCAGGAAGAAATAAGAAATAAGAAATAAGAAATGAGAAATGAGAAATAACTGTAGTTTACAGCAACCGACTATGTTTTTCAACAGGAGCGGACTGAGCAACCTGGCAAACGATTTTGGGGCGCTTTAAAGTTATTTTTATAGTTGGTGGGGGATGGTTGCACTGCGACTTACTCAATCTACTGTGCCCCCCTCTGAGCCCATCAACCCCAGCTTCCGCTCGAATGCGAGAATCTTTGCTGGCTTGTCTCTGAAACGCAAAAGTTTAAAACTATCAAACTAAGCTTATGCAAAAGTCATTGTGTTTATCAAAAACACAGATAAAATATTAAGCAATTGTGTATTAATCTTCCACATTTGCCAAACCGCACCTGTTTCCCATTTAAGTGTACGTATTTATGCATAATTACAAAAGTTTTCTAGCATGTTCACAGACACAAGCAATAATTAGACTCGACAATTGCTTGTGACTCTTCAGTTCCTTTTAAAAATTTAATGCGGCATTTTTAAAAGCATGTCAGAAATTTAAGTCGCAAAATTCTTATACTTAAATGTAGCACAAAAAATGTAAAATTCTATCTTTGTCAAATTTTGTAAGCAATTTTCAAATAAACTTCAAATTAGTTCATTCATTTTATAACATTTCTTCAATTATGAAATTCCTATGTTTTTTTACAGTATTTTTATGAATATTTTTCGCATAAAGCAACTGCTGAATTTGAATTGCTTTATTTATTCTACATATTCTGTATATTTTCCTGAACAAATTACGTTTTAGTTGCACTCCACAGTGCGGCAGTTTGACATGCACTCGCCCAGTTTGAAATGCACTTGAATTGCACTTGATTTGCATTTGCATTGGCTTCTGACACCGTTGACCTCTCCCGGCGGCTATTGTTGCCATAAATTTGTAGGTTACCGTTAATTGCATTTGTTAGGCGTTCAAACTGCCGCATAAATAATTGTAAATTATTGTTCAATTCGCTTTTGTGTCGTCAAATGCTTTATTGACTTGTTGTCGATATCATTTGCCGCTGCCTCAGTTGCAAGTCTCGACATTTGGCGCGTGATTTCAAATGACACAAACTGTCAGCTTTGGCAATTGTCATCGCTGCTGCTGTTGTTGTTGTTGTTGTTGCTTGGCTAGTGTTGTTGCTTGCTTCCCAGCTTGTTTGTTGTCTTTCCACACACACACATACACAAACACGGACATGCTCACACACATGTGTGTCTTGGCTTGTTGTCTCCCGTGCGTGCCTCATTTCACACTGCATATTTCCTGACTTTTGTTTTGCTCGTTATTTATTTGATTTTGTGATTTTTCCCCACTTTTGTTGCCGTCTTTGGCTTCATCTGCTCGCATGCTTTTCCGCAGTGACGCATCTGAATCTGTTGCAAGTGACGTTTTGCACGTTTCTTTTGTCGCTCGATTTCCCGTCACTTTGCACGTTTCCCCGAGCCCCTCCCTCCCTCCCCCTCTTGAATGTCACGAGCGCGCATGTTCAAGTGGGTCGAAGACACAACTCGTCTCGGCTTGGCTTGGCTTGGCTTAGCTCTGACGTTGGCTTTGGCTTTGGCTTTAACTGTGGCCATTGGCTTTTGATTAGCCGGCAAATGGGGGGCGACTTATCCACTCAGCTGCAGTTCACTCAGATGCCTTTAAAATTAGCAGCTGCATTGTTAAAAATAGCCGTTTGTTTGTTTGTCTGTGCCTGACACCTGCTTTGTCACGTGTCCGCCCCATCTTGACTAGCTCACCTGGCATTGGATTCGAAAATCGATGCAATGTTTCCCATTGCCGGCCGGCCAGCAGCTTAGTGCGCCTCGATTGCAATTGGGGCCCAGACGACGACGTGGCTGATGTTCTCACCGTCTGCCTGAAAATCGAGGCTTTTAAGCGGATTAGTTTGATTTGCAAAGCGGGGCGAACCATGTCCCCAGTGACAACCGTGCAACACAAAAAATCAATAGGCTAATGCACTTGAGCAGGCTTTATGCTTTAAGCCAACTGTTTTGTGCTCAAAATGTGACAAGCAATTTTCACTTTTTCTTCTCGTTTCCACAATCTGCATTCTAACCAAAATTTATGCATAATTTATTTAAATTAAATTACAACTGTAACTAATCATTTTGAGGAAAAGAAGTCTCACGTATTTTATTTGGCTTTCAAGTGAATTATCTTTTCTTGAAATGATTTATTTTATTTTATCCCATTTAAATCTTTTTATCCAAAAGAAGCCATGTTTTTTATCATCATTGATAGCATGGCCCACAACAAGTTTGTGTTGCAGTCGTGCTTGGTGAACGTGTTGTGTTTTTGGTCGAGTCATTAAATCATCCCAAAACACTTTAAGTTTGGCATCAAAATAGTTTGTTTTTCTGAAGTTGTAGTTGAATTTTGAGTTAATCTTTCAGCGCTCAGCTCTGCTTCTATGCAAATGATGATGATGAATATTTGGCTGCTTTGTGGGCAATGACGATTGCCTGACTGAGAACGTGACCTTTTGGCTGTGCTCGAAATGAGTGACGATTGGGCAAAACTACATTTGGCTTATATAGAAACACGTTCCGCATGAAATCAACTATTTCACACAGAGAGTGACGCCCAGCAAAATCGATCCTTCCAAGCAGCAGTTGAGTTGTTAATATTCAAAAAGAAAATACAAATATTTTTATAAACATTCTTATTGATTTCTTGGGCAAAGTCAAGTTGCACTTTTTCTGTTTACATACTGAGAACCTTGAGGCAAGCGTCGATTGTTGAATGCGTGTGTTTAACGATGGCTCATTTTCATTGCGAGATCAGCAACCATTCGGCGTGCTCAGTCACAGATTGATAACAATTCACACCTAGTTAAATGTGGCACAGGCAGACTGGCAGGCTGGCAAAGTGGGGCGAGTCAAAATCAGAGTCAGAGGCGTAATTGGCCCACTTTTGGGTTATCGCTGGTGCCGGGCTCCAGGCCAATCTGATGACTCGACAGCTGTTGGTTTAAGTAATTTGTGCAAATTATTGCCCATCTTGCGAGCCATTTTATTGTTATTATAACACAAGCACAACCGGCGAGGGCGAAGCACCGAAAGACTTTCGACTTATTTCTTGCCCTGGTTTGGCCTGACTTGTTACACTTACTTTGGAATACCCTGTTTTTTTTTGTCAAAGAAATTTTTGTAATTGCGAAACTCATCAGTTATCAGTGTTATAATATGTGGACCAAAAATCTTCGAGATCGAACAACTATATCATATAGCTGTATGGAACAGTTTGTTGTTTAATAATTTATTGCAAAGAAACTCATAAGTTTTTTCAGCGAAAAATCAGTCTGATTTTTAAATATATAATAAAATTTAGCTGACATCAATTCGAGACCCGTCTGCAAGGGTATTTAATCTTCGGCATGCCCTTTCCTTTCTTTACTTCAGTTGTGGGTACTTTTTGGCGTATTCTACGCACACGCACTTTCCACTTACGTCGGCTGCAGCTGAAAAAAAAAGGCAAACAAAAGAAACTCGACTTGAATTTAAGCGGGGCTTGTTATGAGAAGGCACTCTCCATCTCTTTTGCTTTCCGTCTTCCTTTCTTTCTTTCTTTCCTTTCAATGTGCTGTAATTTCGCAGAGTTTTGTAATTTTGCGCATGCGTCAATCGTTGTTTTTGTTTTTTGGTTGGTCCGGTTTTTACCGTTGTTGGTTTTATTTTGTTTCGCCCGTTGTTCAATGCTTCAATTGCAAAATTCAAAAATAAACAGTAAACAAACGAGATTTTTGCGCAAAACATTTCGCGCCTCACTTTTTTTTCCCTCTGCATGAGTAATGGAAATGTGATTCACGCCCCGAGGTTGCCTCCGCCGTGTCAACTGTGACAGCTCCGTTGTCTTGTTTCTCGTCTTGTTTTAATTTTATCTTTTGGCGAACGAGCGCTTTTGCTCAGTTTTGTGGAGCAAGGACGCAATCCCATTCGGGCAGACCTTGTGTTTCCTGCTTTCACCGCTTTTCGATCCACCCACACGCAACACGCTGACGTCTGTGGCAAGCTGCCTTTCTGCGAACTGCCAAAGAAAGTCGCATTAAAATAATCAAACTCTTTTTATGCCAAGTTAAAAATAAACAAATATTGATTCACTTAATTCCACTTGGTTAATGCATTATTCGCAGTGCTAATGAGTATTTTAAGCAGGCGTCATTCATTATGGAAATCAAACGCGGCAACTTCTGCATAAACAGTCACACTTTGTATGCCACTAACTAATTTCGAATTGGGGGCACATCAACCAGCATTCAAATTGAAGAAGGCAGCCGCCGTTTGCATTTCGTTTGGTAATTTGAGGGTTCCTAAAATATCTTGACTTAAAGAGCACTTTTGAGGTTTGTTGGCTAAACACATTAATCAAAGACGATCGCACTAACCACGTTGGTCACTCATCGCTGGCTTTTTCCCCAATTTCTCAAAACCATTTCCCAACTAAATTGTCAATTAAAGTTGCATTTTCCGCCCACAGCGCGATCGAAAAAGAAAGCCACAAAAATTTACAGCAATTTTTCACACATTTCTTTTTGGGAAATGCCCTGCAAATGCATACGAAAATGTATTTCAATATGCATTTTTCTAAATTTAAATCGATGTATTTCTTCAAATTATTTCGACGCTGCAATTTGTTAACAATTTTCACACGACGCCGCCTGACAGCTGGCCCCGCCTACCGCCCCCGACCCCGCCCCAAGAAGCCCCCATAAATCGAGTGCTTAGGCCATTAGTCAGCTTCTGACAGACACTTAAAGTCGGATACTGATGCCGATACAGATACAGATACAGATACAGATACAGATACATCCAGCAGATACATTTGCGCACTTCATGTGCACAAATGAAAGCTGCATGCTAATCAAGAAAATCCAAAAGCAAACCTTTAAAGCAAATACGAATACGAATGCGGTGCCTGACTGGAAATGCAATTTGAATGGGGTTGCATCTGGTGTGGCTTGAAGGGGGTGTGGATGGACACAAGGTAGCGCCATGTGGCGCACAGATGCCACCACCGCTTGCCGTTGTCCTCGGCTTGAGTAGCTTCTGTTCGCCTTGATACGCTGCATTTTCAGTTCGTTTCCCGTTTTCCACTCCAGTCGTTGCTGTGCCCTTTTTATTTATTGTTTTTACCGAACCGCAATAAACAAAACAACTGCGGCACAATAATTAACTGAAAATCGATTTATGAATTGTTGCCCCCAACGATCTAGTCGTGCACCTTGGGCATGACCTGCAGCTCCGTACAATGCCAAGGCGCCAAAAGATCTCACAGCTGTTTCTCTGCCCAGCAAATGTGTGGAAAATATTGGAAAAAAAAATTGAAGAAAATTGGAATTGTTTGCTGTGCGTACATTGAAAGCATCGAAATTCTATTAAAAGCACAAAAAAATAAAGTAAAAACCCAATTTTTAAAAATTATTCTTTAGAACAGAATTTGAAAATCTATTTATCGAATACAATTTTATAAATACTCCAATTTAATTTAAAATTTTATACATTTGCTGGGAATTGAGAACTTATTTTATGCTTATCAAAATTTGAGTTAGCAAAGTGAAAAACATTTAAATATATTTTGACGTTTGACTAATATTCAGATGAGAAATTCAAACTATGCAAGTTGATTCAGGTGTGGGAAAGCCATGTGAAAAATCGTAAAATGTCTGATTGATTTTGGTAAACACAAACTGAGATTGCACAACCGAAACGAGTGGCTTAATCACTGGTATCACAAGCAGCTAATCGTCGAATGCGTTGGAATGCATGGCAAGATTGTGAAATAAAGCCGATGCAGATAAGACGCGGTGGCTTCCACAAATCTGAGTCGCCCCCGTCACAATGAAAGCGCATAAACTCAAGCAACACTCACAGATATTTGTGTATACAGCGAACCTTGGACACTGCACATTGGTTTCGACTAGTCGGCAACCATTTTGTGGTAAGTCAAAACTCAACGACTCCAATTTTTGTTGTTGTTGTTGTTGTTGTTATCGTTGTTTATGTTTACAATAACAAAACGAACCGAAAATCGCTCCAAACCAACAAATGACATAAACAAATGCCGCTTATCGCTCCCAAAGCAACCAGAAACATAACGTAATATTTAAACTGAACGCAACGATCGACGCCAGCTGAGGATGAGAGTGAAAGTGCCACAGAAACACAACACACAACAACAGATGAAATGCAAGAAGCGCACAAATAAAAATAAAAAACAACAATAAATACAAAACGCACTGTATTCAGTTCCCCCCCAACCACCACAATTGGCTATCCGTGAAAATGCCTAATTACCGCACTGGAGACTAGGCCCCCCCACAGCCCAAAACTCTCCCCTCAATTCTGCCAGCGGCGACGGCCTCGATGACTGCACTTTTTCTCAAGCGTGCAAGTGAAATTTCCCATATGCGGCTGACGATGTGTTGCACAGTGAAATTTACGTCTCGTCTCGTCTCGTGTCTCCATCCAAAAAATAAAAATAAACCCCCCCCCCCCTGCACCCCTTTTGGGTTCTTCTTAATGTTACTTCACCCGCGGCTCGTGCGTTTTGTTTACAGTTGCAAGTTTTTGTTATTGTTTTACGCTAGCTTCGAGCACATCGAATTTATGGTGAACTTGGAGAAAGAAAAACAGCTTTATAAATATGTCTTTCGCTGACTCCAATAAAAGAAGTCATCCAACAATATATATTAATCTATTTATATATAAAAATCCATTATAAAAACTTAATTGAGATTGTCTATTTTATATATTATTATTGTTGACTTCTTTGGGTAATGCACTTAATTAATTAATTTAAGATATGAAATTGCTTTCGTCATAATTTTAATTGGATTATTATTCTATTCCACTCTTAGTTTATGTGTATTTTTATTAAATATAAATGTAAAATGTAAGGAAAACCATTCATAAAAATATCAATATCGATCCTAACAATAAAACAGGCTTAATAAATTCCGCTTAATGTGTTCAATTTGGATTCCGCAATCTCATTTTGGTTTATAAAATAGTATCAATCAGAGATATAAATTAGCAGAATCTCAAATAAATTACAAATATATTTAGAGCCAATAAAGTTAGGAACACATAAATATAAATAACTAAATACAACTACTAAATGCATATAAATAATTACTGCAAAAACTTATTAAACAGTTTTAAGCATTATTTATAGAGCATCACATTTTCGTGCTGGTTGACATTGATTTGTTGCCAGTTTTTGTTGCTGCTGTTGATTTTGTTGTTTTCTATTTATTTTTGTAGCGACTGCTGCAGTCAGTCAATGACTGCCTTTGCAGCTTTTGTTGTTTTTGTTATTGTTGATGTTATCGCAACAAGATCATCTCAAAAACTAAATGCTGAAAAATCAGTTGTTGCACTCCAGCTGCCTTCGACAGCCATTTCGTAATTGGCTTTGAATTGAGCGGCTTTTCGATTCCCGTTTAATTATATCCTCGAGCGGACTGGCAGCATTCACGCATCAATTGGCCAGACAGTTGCGGAAAACATTGTACAGTAATATAGTATTATTATTACGGTTTGTGTGTATTACGCACTGGGTTTTCGAAGTGCGTTTTGATTTTGATTGGAATTGTCATTAAATTTCGTATTGCCGGCAATTTGTGTGTACTGCGAATTCACGATTCGCAATTATCGCTAAGTTTACACGTAATTGCCTGTATTTTTCATGACTTCCTTTTTGATTGAGCAAATCAAGCGTTATTTGTTTTGAAATGCTGCTGCTTAAACAGTTACCAAATATGGCAAATATCGAAGCTTTAATTTCCATTGTATTTATTTGCTATAATTTCCTACTTAAAATACTACTTATTGATTTCTAATTTAAATATTCATTTTTACATTTAATCATTATTTATTAAACATATTAATATTCAATTTTAATTTAATAAAAAAAATAATATTTGCCTTAAGAAATATTTTCCTTATCTAAAGATTTTCTTAAATTAATATTATATTACTTCAAACAAAAATATATAGTTCCACTCTACTTTAGTTTAATTGGTATATAAAAGAAAGCGAGTCCATTTCAGGGCACTTAGGACTTTCTATTGTTGTTGATAAATCACAAAGCTGTAAACTGAGTTCAGACAACCCACTGCTTATTTACTGTGCTACTTAACAAAAGCGCCAACTTCAGATTAAACTTTTATAAAACTTTTTGCAAATGATGCCAAACGCTGGCTTAGGCGGCCCACCCACAGACAACTTTCACGCCCCAAATTGACGTCATTGTGTTGGGTGTAATGTCAACGCAGCAGAGAGTCTCCTACAGCTTCTGCGTCCCATTTGACGTCATCAAAATGGAGAGGGAGCGACAGAGATAGAAGTTGGAGTGAGTGAGTGATGTCAAAAACATGCTTACAAATGCAAGAAATATATCTGTAACATTGCATAACTGTTGAGTGTGAGAGTGTCAAGCGAGATGGATGCAGCGTTGCCAGATCAATGCGCACGCTCACTGAGAGAGAGAGAGAGAGAGAGAGAGTAGAGGAGAGTTTTTGAGTGGGAGAGTGTAAAGAGCGGATGGATTGTGTAGAGTTTCTCAACTGCTTTGCCGTTGAGTGTCCTTCGCTTTGGATAACAGCTGTGGGGAAGCTGCAGCTGCAGAGACCACCTCATCATCAGTGACGTCTCCTTGAACTCAACATTTGTCGAGGCCAATGCATATATGTATGTACACATATACATACATATATATATGTGTGTGTGTGCGTGTCTGCCTCTATATACACGTTGATATTACATGAATTTTAGGTGTTTCAGACAGCCGCCGCTTGTTGGCCATATTATGTGTGTTCTGTTACCCATTTCGACATGTGTACGTAATAAAATTCAGTTTTATTACTGCCATTTTGCTCAACGGCTAAGTAGGCAACAGTTCTGCCTCGCCCCTTCTCCCCTGCAGCCTTCCCTTGTTTAAATATTTATTGCATTCAAAGGTCAAACGAGAAAGTGGCTTACATCTGGCAATTTATTGCTTGGCAATCCGCTTAGCTTATTTATATACAATATTCCAATGCACAATTTACGTTTAAATGCTACTTCCGATTTATGTAATGCTTTACACATATTTAATTAGAGCGAGGAGTTCATCGACTTCTTAACTCTTGGGCATAGATCCTGCGACAGAATGAACAGAATAATATCCTTTCATAACTCAGTGGGAAACGATTAAAGTAAATGCAAATTAATTGGGTATTTTGGGTTTAATTAAATAAGGAATAGCGTCGGAGGCAGAAAAAATCCTTTCTAAAGTTCAGCTTTAGATTTCCATTTTAATTGTAGAATTTAAATTGTTGTCATACAAAAATGAACATTTACCAAAGTGAAATTTAAATTCACATTCATAATTATTAAGTCATTCTTTCGCATTTGCCCAATTCTTATTTATATTTATTTCATATTCAGTAAAATTCACATTTCAGTGCTTAGCATCCTTAGGAAATCCCCCACCACAATCCCCATTTACGGCTACTCTCGCTCTTTAATAAAGCTCTTCATAATGCGCATAAAGTTGGGACAAAGCTCAAAAAAAAAAAAGAAAATGCGGACAGGGAAATAGAAATTTATTTTTGCCTTACTCAAGGCAACATTTATCATGTCCGTGACCAATAAAAAGCACATTGTACGTTCCACTAGAAACGGCAACAAGAGCAACAAGGAGGACAACCCTCAGTTGGCAGCCAAAAATTCACAACTGGCCAACAGCATCCGAAGCAGACGCATACAAAAATCGATAAAATGAAAAGCAGAGCTGCAATCGGAGTAAGACAAATACATACAGAAACCACAAGCGACAGAGAAAGAGAAAGGGAGAGAGGGATACAGAGAGAGAGAGAGAGAGGGAGTGATGGGAGATTGTTGGAAAGGTGAGGGGGAGTCATGTAATGACAGCATCCAAAGCCAAACAGATACACAGCCCGAGGCCTGGAAACGGAATCACATAATGTGTCTGGGCTGCAGTCCTTTTTAGTCCTTTGCAAGCGCATCAGTTGAAAGTGTTGCCAAGTTTACGCTTAATTAGGCTAAAATGCCAACAGAAATGGAAAATGCCAAAGCGATTTAACTCAACAAGAACAGCTGTTCTCTGCTGGCACTTTCAATACCCTTCGCCAGAACCGAATGCAGCTAAAAACGGCTACAAATTCTACTTTGGATTGTTAACTCAAAGATTTTCAGAATTTGCTGACTAACTGCCAAGTTTTGTAGCCATAACTTGGCGGACAAAAAGCGGTTGAATAAAAGAGTTTATCTACTTAAAGAATATTTCCATCGATGCTCTTTTATCTAGAATTGTTTCAAAGCGGACTTTGATATTTTGGTTCAAGTTTTATTATCCAGTGAATATGAAAAGGATCAGGAAAGCTCCGTAACTGATTAAACAGACTATCGTAGATACTTTTAAATATATAAAAAGTAGATTCTTCAATGCGTTACAAATTGAGTCACAATATTGGCATACACTCGGCCAGTGTGTAAAATGGATGTAACGAAACATTTTTGGTAGCACTTCCGGCAGTGCTGCCAACAACAAGCTCTCTCCCTCTCTCTGTCTCTCTCTCTCTCTCTCCCTCTCTCTCTCTCTCTCTCTCCCTCTCTCTCTCTCTCTCTCTCATGCTGTCTCTATCTCTGTCGATGAGTCATTCGTGTCTGGACGTGGCTTTCCATGTTGACATAGGCTGGTCCCAGACTCAGCCACAGCCTGGCCCCCTTTGTGTCTGGGCCTGCCTCTGCATGGAGTCCATAAGCACATAGAAAGCGCGCACAGGCGAAAGTGATACATAAACTTAATCCTGCTACGATATATTATTTACTTGGCAGGCGGGGTACATGGCTCAGCATAAGGAGCTGTATCCTTATCATGCTGTGAATCCGAGTTGCTGGCTGCCACTTTTCTTCTTCGTTCTTTTGCGACAGACAAGCTGTTGATTGTTGTGCGGAATTTTGTGGCAACGCTTGTTGCCTGCTTGCCTGCTTGCCTCACAATTGCCTGGTTTGGCAATATGGCTTGTTTTGTGTGGCTTTCAGATGTGCTCTCAAATGTTGTAGTCGAAGCAGTCGCGATGATTGCCTTGTGCCGAAGCGCATGAAACTGTGATGTGCGCTCGATTGGGCTTGGAAAATATTTAAGAACTGTATGAATTTCATGACTGCAAAAATTTGAATTTGAGTTTAGACTCCAGGGAATGGAATTTTTAAGTGGTAAACGGCGAACTGTGGTCAGGTTTAGGTATTTGAGTGCTTTTGAATAGGTAATTTCACTTTGCATACATATTGAAATCAATTTATGAGAAACAAATTTGATGAAGTAAGAAAAGTATACAGAATTTTGCAGATCTTTTCAATGGTGTAAAAAGGATTAAAAAATGCATAAAAAGCAGACGCAAGATGAAATTCATAAACATTTTCCGTATAACGAAAACATATTATTTAATTTGAATTGTATTTAATTGCTTAACTTTACTTACTTTAGTTACCAAATTTAGTTTATTTTTTTGGAAAAAATTCAAGTCAAAGTCTTTCCAATTATTGCGTTATATCATTCTTCATCAGCTGCTGCTCAACACTGCCCTGCAAATTTTCATTTATTTTCGCAACAATTTGGTTTGATAAACCCAATTAAATGCACATAAAAAAAAACATAACTTCACAAGTTATCGCTATATAAGTTGTTGCTTCCACTTAATTACTTAAAATTCGCCATGGCTAACGGCTAATATAACAAACGAAAAGTATCTCGACTGGCATCATGTCTATAATTAAGCAAAGCAATCGCATAGAAACAACTGCCTCGATTCGTTTACCATTTCAAAATTCGCGTGTGTTTCGCTGTTTTTGTTGTTGTTGTTGGCTGCTGCTGCTGAAAGTAGGCTCAATCAATTTATTTCAATCTAAACACTACGCACATCACAAAAACGAGTACGAATACGAGTACGTCACTCATACGTCCCGTGTTCCCCCAACTTCCGCCTGCAAATCAAAGTAAAAGTTTATTCACATTTGCGGCGATTTATAATTACATTTTGCATGCTCACATCGACACACCGAGGCCTAGGATACAAATTAAAAATGTTTTTATATCTGTATCGGTAACGGGTCACAAAATGTATCTGCTCGCAACAAAAAGTTATCTCATAAATGCAAATCGCGATTTGGCCAAAAATATTCGCGTGTTCCTCATTGTTTCTATTATATTGTTGTTTCTGGCGCTTCGCTGCCCATTTGATTGAGTAGCCAACACGCAGACATTGCCCCCATCTACCGTCGGTCACCCCCGCTGCCCTCCTTTGCCCCTCCCCTGAACGCCGCCCACACAGCGCTGGCACACGATTTTGGAAAGCGACGCCACATTTGCGTCAGGCGTGACGGTCAATGATCACTCTTGGGCGACAACAACAACAACAGCAATCATTATCATCATCATCATCATCATCATCATCATCAGTATTCGTAATCATCGTCACCAGTGGGGCACACAGCTGGCAGCAGTTTGTGTTGTTTTAGCAGCTGTTGTAGTTGTTGTAGTTGTTGACGCACTCTAATAACTTTTTTAAACGATACCCGGCTATTTTTGCCATTAAATATTTTGTTGCTTTTGGGCACAAACCCAATCGAGTCTCGTTGATCTGGGCATATTTACTTTATTGTGGAATGGCAAATACATAATTTGTCATCACATAATTCATTTGGTTTTCCTTCAAATTTGCAATTTGCATAATTATTTTTGCTCGTAAATTGATGCCAAAATAGTTTTATCTTTCAAAGAAATTTTAGAATTAGAATTTACGAAATAAGAAATACATTTTTATTTTTTTGTAAAATTAAACAATAATTAACAATTTCTCTTTCAAGTAAATCTTTAATTGAAATTTCCAAAATAAAAACAAAATATTTTACAAACATAAATTAGATTCAACAAACACCCAACTTGGCCACTGATAAATTATTTATTTGTTTTATTATTATTTCTATTCTATATTTTCTCTTTTAATATCTAAATTGTGAAATTAATATTTCTGGTTTTACTTCGTTAAGAAAGGGTATTTTAGGTGCGACGCGTTAAATGCTTTTGTGCTTTGCTCGCTTATGGTTTGAGCAGCCTCTTTAATAATTTAATTTAGCAGTGAAATTGAGCACGCCAAGCGGAGTCTTTGCCTAACAGTAGCTTTTTTGTGCATTCGGTGTGGCATGCGATCTAACAGTTAGATACTTTTACTGGAAAATCCTTTCTCGAGTGCGACTTCCGTTTGCAGTGCAACAATTTCCGTCTGTGCAACGGCAAACGTTCAATGACTTTGGACTCGGACATTGGCGTGACTTGTTGTTGGACTTGAGAAATCTGATGTGCAATATGTAAACATATATGAATATATATATATATATATATATATATATATATATATAAATATATTTTTATATGTATATTTTCAAAAGGCTATCGGTCGATTCATTTGCTGGAGTGTTGTGCTTTTGTGTGTTGTGGAGAGCCGCGCCTGTTTGGCTACCCAGTCAACCACTTGTTGATTAATAGGCGACAGCAGTGCACAACTCCCCAACCACCCCACCACCACCCACAGCACACTAGGTGGCTGACCTTGCCATTCCGTTAACCATTCTCCACTTCCTTGTGCTTTGTTAAGCCCAAATAAAACACCCACACACACATAATAATTACAAGCAATTTAATGATACATTTTCACATGAAAATTCGGTTGCCAGCTGCTTCCGTGAAATGATCGCGAAAACCAAAATAACCAAAAATGAAAATTACTTGAAGTGTCGCAGCAAATTCTGTTGAATTCTGCTCCCTCAGTTTTGCAGGTGATTTCTTTGTGCCAACTCAAAGATGAGTCAAAGTTAAGTCGAGCACATTTTTGTTCAGTGGAAAACGAATTCGCTGGAAATTGTCTGGCTCTGGCTGAGTCTGGTCGCGTCAATTAGTTGCTTAATTTAAATGAAAACCCATAATTAATGTTGATGGACTCAAATTTAACTTTTGGGAAAAGTACAATTCATTAAATGTGACATTTATTGGACTTATTTTGAGTCAATTACATTGGATTATTTTATTCGTTAAGATGTCCCCTTGGTTCATTTGGAATAACATTCAATATTTAGAATGTACTTAAAAATGCTTGTATCATTTTGAAGGCTTCCCATTTAATATGTTTTATAACCGATGATGATGTTTACATGCCAGGGAAATTAATCTCAAGGCATAATGTAAATGTTCACTTGCTTCCTTTGACTAGATGGTCTCATTAGGGACTTCATTTGCCATCATTTACCAGCTCCATATTTGAGCAGCTCACAATCCATTAGGCTGCACAGTCTCTGCAAAAGCAACGCTCGAATCTGCCACAGCTTCGCTGATGTATCTTGAAAATATACATATGATTGAGTACCTGACATTTGCACCGACAATGACACGACACAAAATGTTGCTACCTCAACGTCAGTAACTCATTCATTTCAGCAGTCCTTTCCCCTGTCCCTTCCGCCTCGTGCGGCCGTCCCGCAGCTGCCTTTGCATTCAAATTAATGTGCTTCATTAACAGCTGGCAGAGTTTTGCGCAGGGGTGGCGTGGCAAGGCACAGCGGGGGTGGTGGGAGGTGGTGTATGAAAATCGCCAACGTTGTGACTATTTCCATTGAGCCATAGAAATTTATCTTTAGCTGGCATCAACACGTTTAAGTTCAAGGCTGTCGCTCATTCCACAAAGACCCAAATGCAACAATGAGTTACAAATTTATCTTTTTGCATTTAGCTCTTTTGAGAATAGAAACCGTTCACTATGCAAGCCATCCAGTTCCCCAATTGATATACAAAACGCGTAAAATGCGCATAAATTCATCGTTCTCGGTTTCATTTCGGTTTTTTTCTTTTCGCTTTTTGTTTTCGGGTTAAAAATTGGTAGAACAGAGTTGAGAAGACTTCTCGGCGGATATTATCTTGATCAGCTTTAGTATTTTACACAGAAGGTTGATGTTTAAAAATATATGGTCTAATTTTACTAGATTAAATCTTTGTTGTTTGGATAATATTATTATTATTATTTTACCAGGTTTTTTATTTAGCACAATTGTAACATGAATTTCGAGTCAGAATCGCGTTGCCAACTTGAAAAGCAGTTTTAACTCGAGTTGATTTCGGACAAGGACAAGTCGCGAAAGCTGTTCACGATTGAGAAGGGATATTTTTCAGTCGAGAACACCCGGCCAGTGCGATTATATTTATTTTCCTTGTGTATTTTATTTATTTACACTGAGCAGCAAACCTTGTGTGCATTTCCACCTCGACACTGCTTAGATTGCCTCCCTCGAGATGCACCTCCCCCAATGTTCAATGCAATTCTGTTCCTTCTCCTTTGTGAAACTGTGCCGCATATTTATCACTTTCGGGCTGCGCAATTGGATTGCATTTGCTGCAGCTCAGCTCAGCTCAGACGAACACAATCTGAATCTTTCGAAACGGTTGTTTGGTGTTGCATGCGGTTAATATTAATGCGAGATAACAAAAGACTCGCTTTGTAGAATCGCTAGAGCTGCTTGCCTTGCATTCGGTTCTGTGCTTAGAGTTCTTATTATTATTATTATTATTCATATTTATCTTGAGTGCATTCAAACAACAAAGCACAAAGCAATGCGGCAACAATTCAGCTGTTGCTCAAAAACTTACGAAAGAAACCCCAGAAAGAATTCTGTCAAGTTAATTACTGATTTCAGTGGTGTTAAATATGAAATTTTAATTTATTCAACATTTAAGAAATAATGCCATATTTAGATTAGGGAAAACAAATCCAGGTCATCAATGAGCGGAGTTGAAGTGCATATTATTTGACTGCCACTGACGCAATTTATGGCTGTAAAACTAATCTGTTTGCGGCATCAGCTTGTGCTAGATTATTGCATCTCTTACATCCATATCATCCCTAGCTGCCACACGCTGTTTGCTTTGGACTAATATTTTCTTTAAACTAGGAAAAACATTCTGAAATTTCCTCCTTTTTGAGCAGTAGTTTTGTAGTTTGTTTAGATTCAACCAGCGCCATTAATTTTAAGTTGTTCTTCGCACGGTTGGCGATTTCTTATTCTCGAACTATTGCAAAATTGTGGACCATCTGGCATGGCCATGCCCCATGTTGCCAGTGCGTGCCTACCAACTATTTTTCTTTGCGTTCCGTTCCAACCACCCCACAACTCCCCCAACTGGTCGTCATTTGCTGTGTTGTGTTTGTTTTGCCGCTTGCAACGCGTGCAGTTTATAGTTTTCACCCCCCCACTTTCCATTCTTATGGAGGAAAGTGAAAATGTTTATGATCTTGTTGTTTTCATTTCATTTTCCCTTGCTCAGGCGATGATGCAAATATCTCAAGTTGTATTGCATCGAACAATTTGAAACTACGAAAGGGCTTTAAGTATTATTTCACAGCTAGTCCAAATCCATATGTATGCCAACGCCCCAAACTTAACTTGGGGTCGCCAGACTGCTCTATGAAGTGTCCATTAAATGAATCCATTAGTGT
The DNA here is from genome assembly GCA_035043845.1 of Drosophila picticornis. Classification (NCBI taxonomy): domain Eukaryota; kingdom Metazoa; phylum Arthropoda; class Insecta; order Diptera; family Drosophilidae; genus Drosophila; species Drosophila picticornis. The sequence continues at coordinate 12,340,708 of JAWNMR010000491.1, forward strand.
GTGCAGAAAGCGACCCCTTTTGTGGGCCAGGTGGCAATTTGGAAACGTTGGTTAAACCTCGCCAATTTCACTTAACGTGGCTCGACCCTTTAGCGTTGTACACAAATGAAAATTACATGAAAATTTAGCAATTTTCATTTGAGTTGCACGCATTTTATAAACACTTCTCGGCCTTTATGGTATGTGCGCCGTTTACACACAAAACAGAAGACCGGGTTCGTCGGGTCGGATCGAGTCGGATCGGATCGGGTCGGGTTGGGTTGGTTGGTTGGATCGGTTCGCTGATCTCCCTCGATTGTGTAAGATCTTCTTCTGCAGTCTCTGTTCATGCTTTCTGGACTGTAAACTATTCGTATAATGTATTTGTATTTACGTACGTACATCTCGCTGTCGTACTCGAGGTCTACTTTGAAGGTTTAATTAATGGAAATTGTGATTGCGAGTAGGTCAAGTGTATCACAGAATTCGGTGAGGATTTCATCAAATGGCAATATTTGACGCATTCATCAAGATCAAGGTCCAAGGCTGACCCTCAGCTAATGTAAATTTATTTGAGTTATTGGGGCAGAAACAGCAAATGAAATTGAGCAATATACCAAATAGCTCACAATGATGGATTTGGCATAAGCATGAACAACTTGCAACTACTTGCAAAATATTGATAAACATGATCTAATCTTACGCAAATGTGAAAGATATTAACATAAAATATCTGTCTGGATAATTGATAATCAGTATTGTATAATCCACAATTAAATCATGCATAGAAAACTAATTACAGCTGCCAAATAATCAAGAGGCATTGTGCAGCAGCCCAGCCCATCCAGCCAACCAGCCAACCAGCCAACTAGCCATAATTCTCTCTTAATAGTTCTCTAAAGCGATGCCCCAGGAAGTAATTATGAAGTGTGCAGCTCCTAAGACAATAATTCAACATGATAGCTCATTTGCGGCAGGCTCAAGTGAAGAGAACTCTGCTCAGAGGCCCTTCTCGTCGCCTCCAAAGACGGTCATAAATGCGTATGCGGAAAGCTAAGCCGCAGGCCAACACTAAATCTTCATTTACATTCAGCTACACCCCCACAGACACACACACACACACACAGACACACAGAAGCAGTAGAACTTGACTCCATCGATACTCGGGTTATAGTTGGACAGACTTTGCCCACAATGTTGACAATTAATCACAAAGAAAGAAAGAAACGCGCAGCACATGTCAGAGTGCCAGACTTGTGCTCCACGTCCATAATTACCAGAGTCGAGAGTAGACCCCCTGCTTGCACTACATACATACACATCTACATCTACATAGATGTATGTATTAACATATGTATTTTTTCCCCCTTCGCCGCACACCTTGAAAAGTTACTTTGACTTTTGCGGACTTAATCGGCGTGGCAACCGCTCACAGATAAGAGCGGGTTGTCTTGGATCGGTTCGTTCGTTTATTATCAACAAGTAACGGTTAATGTACGCATAAATTAATTATTTCCCAAGACAGATCGAACATAAAGAGAGAGGGAGAGTGAGAGAGAGATGGAGACACAGTCACTTAATGAGTGGGGCAAGAGCCAAGCTCGAATCAAGCTCGAATATCAATTCAAATAGAAACAAGAAATGTAATGCAATGTAAACAAAAGATCAAATTGTTACCACCAAACCACTCTCAAGTGAGTTACACCGTTAAAAAAAACTGCTATACTTTTGTATATATTTAAATATTTACTTAACTTTTAAACTCTTGTCGAAGAATAATAATACAAAAAATAATGTTTGATTTTGGAGTTTAAATTGGTTTTAGAAATTCCACTCAACAGTTTTAATTAATAATTTTAAATTAACATTATATAAATAATGACACATTTGTGTGCATAAAAAATGTGCTGTGTAAACATAAAAGTGAAGAAATTTTATGGCCTCTAAAAAACCGAAAAATGTTAGAGAATTTCTCGAGTGCCCTGCGAACTGATTGCCCAAACGAGTGGAGCAGGAGACATGACAGCTGTGCATCAAAAATAAAAAAATAAAACACGAGACGGATTCAAAAAAAAAAAAAAAAAAACCCAAGTCGGGTTCAATTCGAGGCCAAAAGTTCGATGCAAGAATTCAAATTGTTCAAATAAATCCAATGGAAACGGAAAATACAAAGCGAGAAGCATTTCTTGTAATATTTATTTATTTTTCTTTTTGGCTGTGGGAAATGTGTGGATCATAAAAATCTGGTCAGAGTTCATCATGAGGCAGCCACACTTGATTAACCATTCGAACAGCAGATTCACAAAACAGATGAAGAAGCTTCTGCTAGCAGCGTACTTCGGGTGGCATCAAGTGGATTTATGTCTGTGGCAAATGTAATTCGATAGGCGAGCAGCAGCAAAAGTCGCCACACACAGAGTGGCAGGCGAGTGGTGGCGGCGGGGGGTGTGTGGGTCGCTTCAGTCAAGAGTAGTGTGCAAATAGGAGTCCCATTCCCCGCACTCCCCCTTCCCTCCTTACCACATCTCGGGTACAAACAAAATTGCGCTTCGTCTAGGCGTTGATATCATTTTTAACGACTCGTTGCAACTGCAAATTGAGCGAAAATAAGAAATTTGCATCTTCTTTTTCTCCATTTTGTTGCTTCTCAAACATATCTCTGTGTGTAAGACGCTTTTCATGCGAAGCGCACAGAAAGTTGAGTGCACTGCACAGTAAATCAAGTTCTAAGCAGAGAAGTCAACTGTTATGGGAAGGATCCTCCCTGTTGGCATGTGAAACTTGTGGTATTTGAAGATATTTGATATGTGCAACATTTACCATTTTCTTATTATGCAATTAGAGCATGCTTATTTTATACATCTTATTGAATTAATGTGTGTCTGTTTTATAATTTTAACTTGAAATTATTCCTCCAAAGATTTACTTGTTTCATTTACTATGCTCATCATCCTAATCGACGTAAAGCTGATCTTTAACTTTATATACATATGCAGAATGCACTCTTCATTAAGTGGTTGATCATCGGAAACGGTAGCCAAATGACTTGCCACAATTCTTGCAGCCTGATTAAATGGTCAGACACAGAGGCAACAAATATCACAAGTTCTTTCCAAGAAATCAGCTTAGGTCAGCAGACGGAGGCAAGAAGTCAACGCCAATAATCATTTAGGAGACAGTCTGTGTAAGACTGAACGAGAGAGAGAGAGAGACAGAGAGAGACAGAGAAAGAGAGAGAGACAGCGAGAGTGAGAGAGACCGAACAGAAATTGGCGGCGATTGAATGAAGACCCCGTCGACGACCCCAGACAACCAGCTAAATATACTTCATAATAATCAAAGAGGAAGAAGAGCGAGAAAAAATTGCGTAGGACCAGAAGACAATCGAGAAGAAGCAGAAGACCACATCAGAAGACTCCAGACTAGACATCTGACAATGTTGCTGCAATGATTTGATTCTATACCCTGAACACATTCAAAATAGCTGAAAGGGCCATAACAGGCTGAAGGAAGCAACCTAACTGATATTTGATGGGATATTCATCGATTTATCGATAATAATCGATTATTGAAAGCAATCAATAAACCACAAATTTAAATGAGATAGTTTTCTAATCGGTTTTTCTCTATATACCTCGACATAATAATGGTTAACTGTACAAATTTCAACAAGATCGGCAAGGACAGAGGGTATCTTCCAGTCGAGCTCTATTTGCTTTGTTGTTTTTGTTGTTTTTCTTCGGCTTTTCTTGCCTTTTGTTTTAACTGCAGTGTTTTGATTACTTTAGGTTTTTGATTTTTTTTGCTTTTGGTTTTTTCTTTATTTAGTTTTGTTTTGTTTTGTTTTTTTTTTTTGATAAATGCTGCTCATCATGTAATTTTAAACGCAGCGCGCATGTTAAACAAACAATTTCCCGTGACAGTGTAAAATGCTTGGCCCTGCGGCAGCAACTGGTGGCAAAGGGTGTTTGGGGGGGAAAGGGGACTGGGGACTGGGGACTGGGGGCCAGACTAATGTAATACTCCCGGCAGATGACTGGCGAAGAAAGCGAGTGTTAAATGCAGCTTTTATTCCATGTTTCTGTTCATTGTGCCTCCGTCGAGTTGATGGATTTCTTCCTCCTGTCATACGCACAGTACTAAAATCTGTGGAAAGAAGTGCCAACTGCTCAGCCCATACCTACTTGCACACATATTACCCACCATCTATGTGGGCTGCCTGGCTGTCGTGATAGAACTTGTTACTCTTCCACTCGCACTCGTACTTTCAACGAGAAAAAAAAAACAAAAAAAGAAATTATCATTCAAAATGCGTGTGAGAGACACAAAAGTTGTTGTCTGGTTGGGACTTGAGGTGAGCTATGCAGTAATGTGGGTGTGCGAAGGTGTAACCGGGTGTACTACAAGCCAAATATGGGGGAGCTTTCTAAAAGGAAATTGAAAATACGTGTAAATAACTCGTTTTACAGCTCCATGGAAACCACACTTTGATGACACAACTTATGCAAATTACACAAACTCAAATCTAATTCTATCAAAATTGAAGATTCAATTGGGTTTCCTACATTAAGTAAATAAAATGACAAGGAACTAAATAAACAAATGCAGAACTTCTTAAATTATCATCACATTCGAAGATCGTCAAAGATCAGTTAGAAATACGTAGAAAATTAGAAAAAATTAAACAGAAATTTGCTTGGCTTATTAAAGTTATGATAAATTAGGCCGGATGATTTCGGTCTACAAGAGTATTTAATTTTCTACATGGCCAAGATAGATAAATTTTCTTGACTTAAGTGAACATTGTTATTAGTTGCGATCATCAACGGTTTATTTATAATCTCAGCAGTTGATGTTAAGTAAAACATTTGAAGACACTTTTATTTATTCAACGAAAACATTGCCATACAAAAGATGAAATTTGCTTTAAATTCCTAATATGGAATGGTTTAAGGCCTTTTCGTTTATCCTCGTGGAATGACATGCTCAGCCCCAATTATATTCCCTGTGAAAAGAGATAACTTTTGAACCGAAGAACATAGAAGTCATGGATCTGGATTCCCTAGAAAGGATTCGTCTACTTAATGAATTAATACCGAAAGGATTTTCAGCTCTTATTGTTAACAAGGATTAAGAAGTTCAATTTGTACAGTTTATGTTTATAAATATTGAGTTTCGATTTATCATTGTTTCTTTAATTACAGTTCCGGCTTCACTTTTTTACGGCTTCAATTAAAAGTAAGATTGAGTTAACTAAATACTTATAAATTAAAGAAATTGTATTATTATATATATTATATTATATGAAAAAAAAAATTAATTAGATAGTTGTAAAATACCAATTCAAATATGTTGTGTTAAACTCAGACTGAATAAAGTTGAGCACTCAGCAAATTTGCATTCAAATATTGTTTTTTCAGCTAAAAATCCTAATATTGATCTGATTAATTAGCACAGTTTTGAATATTGTTTATTTTTTTTTTTTTAATATGAGTTACTTCCCATTGTCGTTTATTGGGTGTGTTTACTCAAATCTATATGTGCACTTAATAAGCTACTGTTATTTGAACCATCAGAAAATCTGTTTCTATCAAGATTCATTCAGATTTTAATTAAATATTCTTATATGTTGGCAACATCGACACAAATCCATATCTAATTAGATATTCGATGTGTTGGCACCAATTTCGTGTGATAATTATTCAAAACACATCCCCAGCATTTCCCATTTGCCAGTTGGGATTGGTTTGTGTGCCCCTTTTTGTAATTTGTTGTTTTCTTGAGTTTTGTTTTTTTTTTTTTGTTTGTTTACTGGATTTCCAGCTTTGAGTTATTATTGCGTTCGCTTCCTTCTTTCTTTCTTTCTTGTTTCTTTCTGGGGATCGGCGGACGTTTTTGACAACAGCTGTTCCGTATGCTGTAATTGGAATAAACAAGTTTGTTGTTGAGATTGATAAGAGTCCGTAATGTAAAGTTGCATAATTACTTCCTCTATTCATTTGATTTAATCTAGTTATTGTGTAATTAATATTTTACAATTCTTCGTTAAATTTTAATAGGCTTTAAAAATCTGAACTAATCTCATTTCTAACATGAAATTTTAAGCGACACTGTTAAGTTGCGACCACCACATGCGGCGCTGTTAACAGCTGGAGAGCGACAACAAAAGAGAGAGAGAGAGAGAAAGAGAGAGCACGTTTGGCTTTGCAAAGACAGAGGCAGAATAATAACAAAAGAGAGCGGCGAAGTCGAAATTTTTGCATTTGCTGTATGACTTTTGCTCGAACTGGCACTTAGAGCGTTGCCAGACCATCAATTGGATTTGATTTCCTTTCGAGTCGTGATCAGCCCAACAATTATATATAATCACTTGGCGGGGTTGAAATTCAAGTTGTCGCTTGAAGGCCAATAAAAGGAAAAAACTAACTACTCATAACAAAGCAATTTCAATAGGCATCGGTCATATGCGGGCATGATTACTTGAAGTGTCTCGCTTTTAATGTGATGTCATTACTGCAAATGAGGGTTGTTTCAACCTTAAATCATATCTGCTGCATGCAACATGATCGATCTGTATGCAGTTTGTAATCTATATTTAATGGGGGCTTTTTGTGTTATGGTTTGTTTTACAACATATATGTATTTGTAAACTTGAGGGTGGAAATTTGATTAAAAGTCGAACTTAAATATTATCTTTCAACATTTACATTTCACACATGTTTTCCATGCTATTCTCTCCACGAATGTCGTCACAAAAACCCACAACAAAAGGCACGCTCAAAACACACACACACATGGCTCACCCACACGCAAACCTTTGCTTTCATACGCCACTCTCGCAAACCTCTCTCATTCACTCCCTCTGAGTTTGGTGCCTTATCTCTCTCATTCAATTATGTTGTGCTGTTTACTTTTGGATTTGCTTTGCGTAGTTGTTGCTGCTGCGTTTCTGCTTTTACTCTCGCGTGCGCTCTCTCTCTCTCTCTCGCTCTCTATTTATGGCTCTCCGGGTTCCTCGTTGTGTTTGCAGTGGTATTATGGTTGTTGTCTTTTACATTGTTGTCGTGCGTTTGCATTCTGCTTATGCCCTGTAGTATATTCTTGACGGAGAGCATTCATATATTTCTTTAGTGTAGCATTTCATGAAATAAACGCCGTGGGCTATTATTATTAAACGTATTTCAATATTATTCACATCCAGCTTAAGATATATGCACCACAAAGATAATTACAGGTTATTTTCAGAGCAGGTAGGTTGTTGATATTTCGTACTTACTTGTTTTCTTTGCCTTTGTCCGTCGCTTGCAGCTGCTGTCGCTGGTGCGCTGCTAGCTGACTGCTGACTGCTTTTAGCAGACTCTTATTGGATTTCAGTTCAGAAAATATTTTCGCGCTGTGCGGTTGTGTGGAGCGGAAAGTTTAAATTCGCTTTCAAGTTGTCTAAAGGTTTTTATTATTATTTGTTTTGTACTCGCGTTCGTTGGCGCATTGTTGATTTCAATTGTGAGAGAAGCGGCAGCAGCAGCAGCAGCATCTCAAGAACTGCAGGCGCTAATGTTATTGGGTTCGATTTGATATCGGAGTCGGTGCAACAAGACGCGGCAATAAATGTAATTCAAATAATTAATACATCTGTAAAAAATTGAAAGTGAAATTTTGTTGACGGAATTAAAACGGTAAAACAAATACAACGGCGACGACGCGCACAAAATTTATTGAATGAAACGCTAAAAAGAAGCATTAATAAAAAGTAATTTAAAAAAATATATCCGCAAAAAAATCTATTTCAATAGAAGTATATAACTATTTAATTTTACTACTAAAGTGCTTAACAGTTTAACATCAATTAAAAGTGTTTCTTGAGCGATTTCAAAACGAAATTGAAGCAGCAGCAAACAGCAAAAAATATTATAAAAGGTACGCGTCGATGATGAACAAGAAGCAGAAACTCTCATTTATTTTGTGGGAGTTGATGAAATTTCTGACCATCGAAAGGTCTACAAACACACAGATGAAAACCTTTTGTCTGCCTGCATCCACCACAAAAACAAAATGCGAATAACTTTTTTTTATTTTCGTATGCTGCTCGAAATGAAGTTTTTGTCACACGTTGATGAGAGTAAGGTAGAGAGTGTGTGAGAGAGAGAAAGAGAGACAGGAGAGATAGGGAGGGTTTGGTAGAGTTTTAAGAAAGAGTGCATATAATTGGGAGAGTTGTGCAGCATCTCAAAAAAAAAAAGAAAAACAAAAAAAAAAAGAGTTGCATGGGTCTGCGAGTCTGTGTTAGTGAGTTGGCGCAAAATACACATTCATATATATGTATATGAGACTTGTGTATGTTTTCAAGTCCTTTTCAATTGAAGTTCTGAGACGGAAATTCAAAGAGATGCATTTTGTATTCATTAAAATAACGAATTAAAGGCGGTTATATATTTTAATTATATGAAACTTGTATAAAAATAGGCTAAGGGAAATGCACTAGACAAAGTTATCCTTAAAAATAGAAACAATAAGAAATCTAAAATTCAATGTTCTGTTTAAAAATCTTCTGTTTCTCGAAAAAACACACTTAAGAAAAATATGTGTTTCCTAATTCAAAACTTGTGCAAAAATAATTTAATGAAACAATATTAACAATACTAAAAAAGGAACAAAAAATATAATGAGCAAACAGATCCCAATTGTTATTTAAATTCATGCACATATTATCCTTTCTTTAAAAATATTCGTTTAATAATATATATATTAGCAACAAAAAAGAAACAAAAAAATGAAAAAGGGCAAATAGAACATTATATTTGTTAAGTCAAGCACATATTTTTTCTTAAATGTAATATTTTTATATTTTTATGTACTTTTCAAGCAAACCCCTCTCAAAATTGAATTCAACCCCCCTCGGATTGACCTTGCGCCTTTCAAAGTCATAAATCTTATCAGCAAACTCAGATGATTTTCAGTACTATATCAATGAATTCTTTTAAACAGTGTTCGGGGTGGGGTACAATGACTTTTAAAACAAATAATCTGAAATATAGTGAGTAATAACTTTTAATTTAGCTCAGCTCTATAATATATTCCCAGTCCCAATCTTAATAGTATTTCTACTTTTTTTTTTGTTTATAAACAAAAATTGTTGTAGCGCCACTTGCGGCAGATTAGAATCACCTATTAGAATAAATATTAATATATGCACAGTTGATAAGAGCTCTGGTTAGACAATTATTTTACTATGATTAAGCGTGTAAATATTCAGCTTAGATTTTTTTTTGCTCGGCAACACATTTTTCCACAGCCTTTGCTGCATTTTCAACAAGTTTATGGCGTGAAAATGAATTTTAAGCTTTTCTTTGGGCATAAATGGATTTCTAATTTTGCTTCTAGGTGTTTTTGCTTTTTTCAAAGTCAACACATCTAAAGAACAATCAATAAAAGACGCAGTCGTAGAACCGGCAGCAGGTGAAACTTTTGCGCAAAGAAAGAAAAGAAAAAAATAATAAAAAATCAAATAAAAAATAAGGAAAGAAGAGAGAAAAGAACCAACAACAACAAAAGCATCGATATCGTTGTCAATGTCATTCACTAATGAGCAGCCAAGGGGGATTCGAAGGGGTTGTGGACTCTGAGGTTATTGAAGATTTTAATCAGTCATGCACACACAGACCAAAACCTAAGAAATATACTCAGTTTCTAACGTTCAGCTGCCAGTGAAATTTTCCGTATCTAACAGATACTTTTTCTTTGCCATTTCGATTTTTTTTTTGCATTTATTGGTTTTTTGTTTTTGACCCCCCTCGTTCGACTAATCAACACATTGTTCGTTGGTCGACTTAAGAGAATTGTTAATAATATTTGTAAATTTTGTTGGTGTATTTATTTTTTGCTCATTTTTTGTAATCAATTTGAAGCACGTGTTCGCAGCTTGATTTCGTTAAGCTTTCCATTTCAGTTGGCTGCTGTATGCTTTCAACACGATTTGCCATGCAACTGAAGCTGTTGCACAAGGGTCGCAGCCATCAAATTTTTAAGATGAAATGCTGTCAGTGGCGTTAATGGAATTAAATTTATGATGACAACAAGGATCGTCAATATGAAATTTTACTTTTAAATGTGCCATTAAAAACGAGAAGAAAAGGGGTATAATAAAGTTGTAACAGACAGTAGAAAGCGTCTACAACCCCATATAAGATATATATATTTTTTGATCAGCAGTCTTAAAATTTAAAATATAAGATCTCATTTAACATCTCATCTTATGTAATCGATAGCTTCTCCAATATCGATACAAGTACCGATGGCATATAAGCCATAATTTTAAAGATGTATCCCTATAATTGGGTTTGTGTAGTATCTTTGTATCTCATAGTCCAGCTTTCTTGACTATAGCCTTCTGTGATGTCTTTGTTTTATTTAAATTAATCACTATGGAACAGTTGTGTCCAGCTGCTGCTAAACAAAGTCTGCTTGTCAGACTTGCAGCTGTATAAAACATCATATTTTATTTCTGCTCTCGAGAATAATGTGTATTTATTTATGCAGTGCTCTTAAAGTGCTGCATCGTAAATTGAATATTTACAAGAAAAATATGCATAGCAAAGCTGCTGGCTCTCTCCGATTGTCTGCCTTCTGTGGAACTTATCAACTTATGCAAATACACGAAATGAAATTTTTCTGGCCTGTTTAGAAATTCTAATGAAATTCCGCTGTTGCCGTTGTTGTTTTTGCACACGCATAAAGCACTCACAGTGACACAATTCGTATGCCCTCAGGTGTACTTTGGTTTTATTAAATATATATATATAAATATATTTTTTTTTTTGTTTCACTCTTTATGGTATCGCTGAAGTGTCATATGGAAAAGAAGCTAAAAGGTAACCCACTTGCTGAACCCCTCGACTGCTCCGTTTCCTAACGGACTTGCTTAATATGTTATTATCATAAGTATTTGTTTTGTAGTTTTTTTTTTTTTGTTCAGCTCGAGCTGGAGATGAGTGCGTTTTTCTGCTTCTTCTCCCAATTTTTGGACTGTCAAGAGTGCCGTTAGACGAGCAAGTAACCCCTCGAGAAGTGGCCAAATAAATGTTGCCCATGAATTGTGGCCACAACTATAAAGTCCGCACAAAACTACTTGATGTCGAGGCTAAACCAAAAAAAAAAATAATAAAAAAAATAAAATAAAAAAAATTGATAAGGTTGCTCCATAAACCGATAAGAATAAATGACAAAGCAAACAAATGTTTTAAATAAACACACTAAGTAATTTAGGCTAGGTCAATTCCATTATTATTTGCAATTCATCCCAAATCTTAAATCCATATGTGTAAAACTCACACAAACGGGTTTACTACAATACGATCAGAAGTATCAGTAGTACTATGAGGCAAATCAGTATTGTCAAATAGATAAGGGCAGCCAAAAAAAATTTCTTCTACATATTATATTTTATTATAGCAAATGAGACCGTAGGCATCGACACAAATAAATTTCTTAGATAGACTCTATATCATTGTAGCGTTATCGCTTTGAGAATGCTAAAGTCGAAAAACCAGTAAAATTCGCAGTGACGCAGAAAATTCTTGTTGTTTTTATCAAGGGAGACCCCCCAAACCGAGACCTTGGCATGTGAGAGTGCGAGCAGTAATTTCCGCAGAAATATTATCAATGCGATGACAAATATATGATTCCAATGAAGCGTCGGATGAATCTTGCAATCTTGTTTCGCACAAAACAGGTGTAAGCCAGAGAGAAAAAGAGGCTGTCTGGCGAAAACCCAAAACTCATTGATACGCAAGCTAAAATACCAAAAACAATGATAATAATAATAAGATTTAGTATTCAGAATGAATTGCCTGAGCGTCTGTATAGACGTTGAGGTGTTAGTATTTAAATATGTTATATATATGCTTCTATTTAGCAAATAGAGAATCGCATTGTGCGTCACAATTCTCGCAGTGATTGTTTATAGTATAGAAAATAGTAAGATATGCATACATATTGATTGCTATAAGGTTTCTTGATCTAGCCTAAGCAATCAGCTGTTATTTTGCTAAATTGCAAATGTGTTCAGGAAGTGCACTTTTGCTTTGAGATTTTCCATTTGATTGTTGTGCTCAGCATTAGTTTCAATTCGATACTCTGGACGAGGTCGTTTGCTTATCAATTTTGTAGTTGCGCTTATCTGTTGCATGGCTTGACAAAGTTTACGATAGCTTGTCGTAATTAGTTAAACGCACATACATTGAAAACCAGAAACTTGAATTTCCAATCTCGATAAGCGGCACACGCAAACAAAACGTCGTTTGATTAAGCGACCCAAACAAGTTTCTACAGTTAATTATGTTTAATTGCATTGGTAACATCATTGCTCTGTGAGCGGGGCTTCGAGCGTTTAATTTGACATGCTGCTGAGTTTTTGTATTGCTTTTCTACATTTATTATTCTGTTGGATTTTCAGGTAAATCGTTATCTTTTTATAATGAACCTCGATTTTGTTGGCATTTCCTTTTGCAATCGAACATTTCTTGATAATTGAATGACTGAATTCAAAAAACATGACTTTTGTCTTTCTTTCTATTTGCAGTTTCGGTGAGTCAAAAACTGTTTATTACGCTTTAAAACTGGAATTTATGGGTAAGCTTTTTGGATCAGAGAAGATTAAGATTTAAGCTCGTAGTAATAGAAACTAGTTAGCGATTAGCTAATATCTGTTTCACACATATGAGAATTAATTTGATATTCCGCTTTTCCGCTTGCTGTTGCCAGGCATCTTTCACACGACCTTCTCTTTACTGTTTGAGCACAATTATTTCGCCTACATCAGCTGCTGTTGTGCGTGAGTGCCTGTGTATGTGTGTGTGTGTGGCGTGTATGTGTGTAAGTGTTATTCTCATAGGCCTCGACAGGCCTTCAGCAGAGCACTTTGCCACACAGAGTGCGATGTGACACCTTCAATTGAAATTGATTAGGCGTGCGACATCCACTCACTCACATAAGAATACAAAAACTAATAATTATTTAATTAAGCGAAACCAAGTTGACATTATAGTTGGCACTATTCAAATGTATCGTAAAAGCCACAAGTCACAGCAGATTTCAACTGTCTTTGAGCTAAATGATGTAGACAGTGTTCTGGCAACGCCTACGTTGGGAGAGACTCCCCCTCATCGTGTAAAGCCCCAAAATGCAGCAATGAGATTTTAATCATATGATATGATATGATATGATATGATATGATATAGTATACAAGTGTGTCTAGCCTATACCCTAGTTTGTCATAAATTATGCGATTGATTTCTCTGATAACATTCAGTTTACTTTCTGAATTATATTGATAGCAAAAGCACAGTAATAAAGAGTAAATAATGTTTATTTTTGTATGCGGGGTTATTGCAATTGAATTTATGCTCGATAATAGTTAATTCTTATTTAATGTTATTGTTCGAGCCAAATTTGAGTACTTCATTATGAAACTGTCTTACGAGTTAAAGCAAATTAATAATTAGTAAATAAGATTTGTATTATTTATTGCATAAAAAAAAAATACAATAAAAAAGCCGTGAAAAATAGATAATATTTGATTAATAGGGTATTCAATGTTCGGCAGCTCTAAAGTGAAATCATCTTCTTGTTTTGGGTTTGTCGCCGACAGCTGTCAAGCAAAAAATAATAAAATTTTGCCAGGCCTTCGAAAGTTTTCCAGTTCCGTGGGTGGTTTTTTGGCAATCGAGGCACTTGTCACACAAAGCCGGGTGGGCACTGGTGGGCGGTGTGGTGTGGTGTGGTTTTTGTGTGTGTTGCGAATTGGCGTGGTGTTGTGCGGCTTGTGGAGTGTCCAAAGTTGTTGCGTGTGTTGTAAGGTCGTTTCGCTCATGTGAAGGAACTATTTGCTCATACGTATTTTAATTGTTGCCAAGACCTTTGTGTCTATATTAAAATACTATGGTAATTGGAAACGACGCGACGACAACTGTAAAAGTGACACTCAATATGCCCGTTCAAGTTGATAACAATTTTTCCTTTTGTCATTGAGAATTGGGTCTTGGTCGGCTGCGCGTATCCGTCAGATACACGCACGCATGAGGGCGTTTACTGATGAGTAACTAGACAGCTAAAACTGAAAACAAAATAATATTCGTGTTCTTTTGCCACTTGTCGCACAAACTGGGTCAAGTGTAGCCGTCTAGAAGGAAACAAATGAAAAAAAAGCAAATTGATGAAAGAGTGAAATCTCAATGCTTAAAAAGCTGTAATTAAATCTTAATCATTGGCATTAACTCAACAATTTTCAAGTCATTATTTATTTGCCTCTCTATTTTCTCTCTCTTTCTCTGTCTCTGTCTCTCCCTCTCTCTGTGTTTAGTCACAACTTACACTTTTGCCAACTAATTCTTGAGTTGAGCAGCTGCAATTGTTATTAGCCAACTTATTTCTGTGTTCATAATCAAGTGTTAACACCTTGACAGCATTTGCTTGAGATGATGGCATTGCTAGACAGTCTCAAGTCTAGACAGAGGAGCAGCATATTGATTGCTTCAGACGAGTGCAAAATGAATAAAGCTAGGGGCACTTTTTGCTAGAATTAAATACAGTGTTTGCTTGATAATTGCTAGCTTTGAAAATTACTAATTTCATTGTATTGTAACCTACAGCCTGAAGTTGTGTAAGCTTTGTTTATAAATCTGTTAAGAGTACTTTTAGGTATTATTTCTTTTAGCTCATGTTAAACAAATTAAACAAATAAAATTCTCTATTATTTTTCTCTTTGTATTTGCACGTTGTGGAATGACCACTGTACTGACTTTACTTCCTCAATGCTTGATGACTCTTTCTTCAGTCAGACAGCTTAATTATTTTTAATTACATCCAATTTCTTCGGCTGCATAATCAGCTTACAAAAATCAAGTAATTATAATGAATTATTATACATAATGAATTGGATTTCTCTCTCTGTCTCCCCCCCTCTTTCCCTATCTGTTTAAGTCGCCCACTCTTTTGCCCTGTGGCTAATTGCACAATCGCCTCATCAGCTGCTTCAATGTAATCAATGGACCAGTTGTTGCAGCTGCCGCTTAACTGCCATCCCAGCTGCAGCTTGAATTTATGTATCTATTTCGTATATCATTTAACGAGTGGGTTTTTTATATATTGCACATGTCTTTCATAAATGCTTCTTGAATAGCCAAAATAAAAACGATTTGAAGCCCGTCGTCTGGCGTCTGCCTACAAATATCGCACTTAATATGCATTTCTCAATCGATCATTATGGCAATCTATCATTGCGCATAGAATCATTTATTCAATGCAATTTTGGGCACAACGAGTCGCACAGTAATTCTGACGATGACGTTTGCCACAAACTTAATTAGGCGTCGCGTCGCTTTGCTTGATTTGTGGGCAGCACGCGGCCACCTTCGTTTGTTTTTTTTTTTCTTATACCACATATTTGCTGTTACTTCTACCCCCTCTCCCTCTTCGCTCCCCATCCCCTTCCCCTCTTTCTCCTCTTTGCTTTTGGCCAGGTTGTGTAATGCGCTCCAAAAATGAACTTAGTCCCCATTGACATTGCACTTTGTGGCTTGGCTTTGTTTTGTTTTCTAGCCAATGGCAGTTTTTGGTTGGCTGCGGCTATTAATAACCTCAACTTGAAAACTTACGCAAATGCAAAAAAAAAAAAAAATCACCAGGCTGTTGTCATCATAAAATATTTATGAAAAATATATATTTAATTTATTACTCTAATAATGAAGCAAGCAAAATCGATTGCGATCTCATGTTAAAATTCATAGTAATGTTGAGCTTACAAAAATGGAAGTGAAAGAAATAATCGCAAACAGCTTACAAAAATGTCAATTAGACAAAGCACAAAAAAAAAAAAACAAATTTAAAAAAAACAACTGTTAAGCGATAAAACGCAATATGCAAATCTTTTATGGCTGTGGTGTATATCCTGCAAAAACACAATTTTGAAAGCAGCTTGTTGTGTGCAGCTGCTAATTTACAACAATAACAACAGAAATATGATTAACCGCAGCAGCAGCAGCAGCAGCAGCAGCGGCGGCAAGCCGAAAGATACAAAACCGAATGTTGCAATCTGCATGCAACTTGACAACAAAAAGTAACAACAACAACAACTGCAATAACTGCAACAACAACTGCAATTGCATGATTTTTCGGGCCGTGTTTCAAGTCATAATGAAACTGAAAGCAGACAGCGTCCAATGGCCGAAACAGTTGGCGTAAATTAACGTTCAAAACAGTTGAGTGAGAGACCATTTGCACAATTTTTTCTACACATTTTTTATTTCATGCATCTGTCTTGCTGTTGTTGCTGCTGTTGTTGCTGTTGTGCACACCCTGATTTTTCGCACAGTAGTCCGCAAATCGCTAACCGATCTCTCAGTCTTTATAGCTTTAAGCCGGACAACAACATCTGTGGACAGGCCAAAGACTGCGACTGCGGTTGCAACCACAACTACGTAGATTTGGGGCAGCCAGTTGGGTGTCGGGCTTGCAGTTGTTTGCTGTATTTTTGTCGCTGACTTGCTGGCTTGGACATGGCTAAATGCTTTTAATTTGCCTCTAAAAGCCTTGCTGTGAAAGTACAGCGGGTATATTTGGCGTACATGGTCAAAAAAAAAGCCAACTCATGAATGGAAAGTAAAACTAATTCTAACATTTACGAGGCATACAAATGGCGATTCATTTAATTTATAATTATAGCATTTGAAACAATGCAAAAGACTCAAATATATTCAATAACTCGGGCTCATCATTCAAGGTCGTTTAAATTGTATGTTCTGATTATCTCAGTGTCTCATATTTTGCTACACAGAAACGCAATTGGTTTTTAATATCTTTAAAGTGTTTCTTGCTAAACAAAATCCTTCGTGTATAAAGCGGAAAAATATTTTCTAATATGCCAGAGTATTACAAATAATAGTCAAGTATATCAAAAGTCTATTTAAAATTTTGCCAGCTGAGCTGTTTTCACAGCAATAATCGTAAATAAATATGAAGTATTGTAAGCCGCTTTGCTAAATTTAAGTTTTATAATTTGGGATACTAAATTTCTAAATATCTGCAAGAGTTGTGTGATCGCCGGAGTCCGCCTACTCTTTACATCATTTATTATGTGGGTAAGCGAATAATGACTGCGTTTTCGACTTTAAATTACTTTTTACTTAACTGCAAGTACGCTGCTTAAAGTCTCGGTTAGAGGAGGAGGGGGTGGGGGTGGGGGGATTTGATTGCGGGGGCAATGCGATCTCATTGCAAGTGGTTGTGTGTGGCACGCTTCGCTGATTGCCTCTGCGTTTATCGGTTCGCTCAACTGCAACTGCAACGGCGATTGCGATTGCGTTTTGACTGAGTGAGGTGATTGAAGGCAGGCTACGCAGTCAGTCACTTAAAACTAATTTCTGTTTCTATTTCTTATTTATTTATTTCTTTAATTACTTTTCAAATAAAACTAAGATATACTGATACCAGATACCAGATGCAATAACTCTCGCACTTGTAAATACAATTTGAGCAGTAGGCGTATGCTGTCTGGTGTCTGCTCGCTGGGCTTTTGAGTGTCAAGAACTTGTCTTGGCCATAAAAGAGAAACCGGCAGCAATGTGCACCAAATGCACCAAACAAGCCAACAATTTCGATTGCTGTTGCTGTTGTTGTTAAAGTTCAACCAGTTTCATGGCTGAGCCAAGCTGCGACTTTTATGGTAGCTTGCAGACATCAGCAAATAACAAGAATTGACTGTCAATGCGCAGGCTGAACTCATGGCTAATACCTAGGCCACAGTTTTGGTATGGCGATTTAAGGGCGAGTCCACAGTCATGAAGGTTACGGACTTGCATCCTTGCAGATTGCGAAGCACACAATGCGGTTTCGCCTCCCTCAATTGTTTCAGATTAAAAAGCTATTTGGTCTAAGGCGGTATTTAAGATTTATCTGTGCTAAGAGTAAAGATTTCATTTAGCATATTTACTTAATTTGTGAGTTTGCTTTTCAAAAATGTATTCATTATGAATTAAAAAGAAACATGCCACTGACTTGTATTATTATTTTTAAAGCCTTCGCTTAATTTTTAAGTTCTTATCTCAAATGTTCACATAGTCAGACATTTTATTATTCTTCTTAATCGATAAGTTCTTATCTCAAATTTGACTATGTTCATCTGTAAAGACTTAATGTGTACCATTTTTAATCGGCCTCAGCATGAACTTCAAATATTTTGACCTGTATAGCAAACCATAACAAAGTCAATAAACCCTTTATCATCAAACCATGGGCATAATCAAAACAGAAGAGCAAACGAGCCAAAACGAGTTTAACATAGTATTTTATAAGCCAGATTCTGTTTCGGCCGCAAACTAGAATACTCAAAATACTGAGGACGCGCGCACTCAAGCATTGAGAGGCGAGAAAAATTGTAAAAAATGGCGTATTCTAAAAACTACAAGAAATACAAAAACAAAAAAAAAAAAACAAAAAAAAACAAAAAGAAAAACAAGAATAGCAAGCAGAGAGAAGAAGTGCAGGGCAGGGCCGGGCTGGGCAGCTTATATACATAAGTAAGTGAGTACGAGTAAGTACCTACGACAAGGCGAGATCGGATAGACTTTCAAACAAAGCGCCTATGAACCTGGCAACCGGTTTTCTTTTTAGCTTTCAGCCTCAAAGTACAACAACACAAATAGCAAAACTTCAGCTCGAGAGTATCCATAAGCCAAACAACAAACAACCAACAACCAACAGCAGCAAGCAGCAGCAAAGGGCAGTAGATGTTTGTAGATACTTGTACGAAATCGGGTTTTAGAAGCTGCTCGCCACGGCGCAGGTAGATGCACCCCAACTTGGCCAGGAGCAGGAAATTGTTGGCCCAGACCAAAGCCACAAGCCCAAGCGACACACAATATGCGTGCACTCAAAAAAACGATTTTAGTTGAATACCAGTTCTGAAAACTGGCAGTTGATGAAGCAAAATTTAAGAGAAGTAAAATACCTACCTGATTTCCTAGAATGATTAAATCTTAAAAAAACAAATAATAATTTGTGAAGAAGCTTGCGGTAATTTTAAAATATCTTTTTAAATTTTCAAAATTACTTGTTGGAATTGTTATTTTCAGAAATATTACAATTAGCATGTTGAGTATTCTTTGAAATATTAAATTGGTGGTTTTTTTTCAAGTTCCAGGTTAATTAAAATTAACAAATTCAATCTACAATATATTAAAAAGCTTAAAACGAAGTTCAAAGTTGACTCTAAGAAATTTGTATTTTATAAAATTAATAACTTGTTGTTGGACTTTAGAAAATCTTTCAGTGGATGCCCGCTAACAATAAGTGTTTTTTGTGAAGCCTTTTTGGTCAATGGCTTTTGCCTCGCAAAGAGCAGCAGCAGCAGCAGCAGCACTGTAACAGAAAAGGCCCCAAGTTGGGGCGACGTCGTCGTCATCATTATCATCATTCATTTTTCATTTTTCATGGCTGAGTGCCTGCCATGCAGTTAGCTCTGATTGTTTACAGCTGCCGTCTCGAGCCCAGAGTCGAGCCTCAGTCTGAGCCCGAGTCTGAGACGGGGTCTGCGCTCCAAACTGGTTTCGCCTCGTCTCAAGTCTCGGCCCAAAGGCGTCGCACAGCTGTTAGCTGGCCAGGTTCAGAAATTTAATATGCTCTCTACGCAGGATGCAGACGGACAGACTGACAGAGTGACAGACAGACAGAAATACACTCAAGTGGTTGGCAGCAGCTGAAGTTGGAGTTGTTTTAGCCAGGAGCAGCGGCTGCGGTTTGACCTAAAACTCGCGTCGCTTTAAGTACGTCCGTCTGTCCGTCCGCCAGTCCCTCTGTCCCACAGCGCATATGAAAATGTTGAAATTTAGCTTTTGGGCCAAAGCTGTGCTGGTCCGATTCTTGCCTCGTCTTTGTTTTTGTTGCGAATCTCCCGTTTCTTATTTTATTTCCATTTTTTTTATTTATTTATTTTTTATTTTCCTTTTTTTTTTTTTTTTGGCGTTGGTGCAACTCATTATTTTGCGGTTGAAAAACTTCGTTCTGCCTGCTGCGGGGCCCAACTTCTGCTTTAGCGTCGAAGTGCATAAATAACTTTTGCTGTTGTTGCTGTTGCTTAAAACGGTAAACGATATACGATGATGTTATTATTGCTGGCTTTGGTATAATCTCTGGGGCATTAATAATACTATGTATGAATGCTGGCTTAGTCAGATTTCAACGAGTTTTGCTCGTGGGTGAAGTTGCGACCCGATGCGATGCGATGCGATGCGGTGCGATGAGCTAAGACGAGTGGTAAACTGATTGCTGTGGTCAGCGGTGGAGGTTTAAAGAGCGTCAATCTTACTAACGGGTTCTTTTTGTTTGACAGCACAGGAAATGTTTAAGAATATATATATATTATTTTTTAATATACTTCTGCGCAGCTGACTGAGCTTATTTATCTGTCTGAAGCATAGAAGGTCTTTTATAATAAAACTCAATTAATCTCAATTAGTTAACGTGTATTTCCAAGCCTACACACTAAACTTGAATGATTGTTTATTTATAGACAATTACCGTGTTTTCTATGTGCTGCATAAGTGTATCATAAAATGGTTTAGTATACTGTATAACAATTAATTATTTATTTATTTTTCTATACATAAATAGTTTAGCTTTAAGCGATCTATAAAACAACAATAAATGGAATTAAAAAATCCACGTAAATTTTCTTCATTTGAATATTAAGTTTGTCAAGTTTTAGTGCGACAATAAAACGAGTCGCTCCAAACATTTTTTAATATATAGTTTCTCATTTGGTGCTTGGCCTTTCATTGATTATTTCAATTTATTGTGCAGCGCTATCAATAAAAGTTGTTCCACTCTGATTACGTATGCGAGTGTCTTCAAAGATGTGCCACAATTAATTCAAGTGCCTATACAACTGATGTTGATATTTATTTGGTCTTCAAAATAAATATCAGTCCATACATAAAATACTTATGGCTGCCATATAAATCAGCGCAACAGCTGCCGAGTAAAAGATGCTTGTATTTCTATTATTTCAATTGGCGCTTTCACTTGCTGATTTTTTTTCTTTCAGTTTGATTTTTGCTTCGCATACTTTCAACAGTTTGTTTTTTTATTACACATATTTTTTTATTTGGATAAAGAAAAAAAAATATTTTTTTCTTTAATAATTTTCGTTATGTGCGCACTTGTCATTATTTTTTCATGATAATTTATGTCATGTGCTGGATGGTAAATTTATTCAACAAAATGATTTTGTTGCTTCTTTTGTAAATTAAACAATAAATCCATTGATTTACCTCCACGGCCGATTTCATATATATTTCGCTTGATTTGTTTTAATAGTCTAAGAGCATAAATCATTGCAGCAATAATAAATTAAATGTGCGTTTGTACATATAAGTATTGATAGTCATTCGTTTGGAGGCTTGTTTCGTAAACGTAAGCGAAACCCAAACAAAACTGGGAAGCTGTTTTATTTGACTCTTTTGTATTAATGAAAAATTGCAGTTGCATGCAAATTGCATATTTAAATAAAATATCAACGACGTGCCCACAATAACGCACCCCATTCGGACGATCCGATCCAACCCGATACAAAATGATACTCCGTCGACACTTTCGTTTTTTTATATCGTCTCCTCTGTTTTTTACTGGTTTTTCGAGGGGACCAGCGGATAAATCTTTAATAAATCGCTCGTCTTTAGCATTGGCAAACGCGAATTTTATGCGGCTTAATAACATTTTGATTTGTTGTCTTATCAGGCTTTTTGGGTGTTCATAATTTATTCATACAGCTGAAAAATGTGCGAAGTGCAGTTTAGTTTTCTCGGCTGCATAGCTGAAAATGTATTTATATTTATATATTTTCTTTTATTATATTAAATTTAAAAATATTATTTGCAGTTGTAGTAAAATATATAAAAACCCATGCAGCACCTATTATACTATTATGTTACCAAGTAGTAAAAATGCAAAGCATATCAATCGAGCTGTTGTGCAACACACTTTCTTGAAAGTTTTCTCAATCTAACAATGTTGCAACTTCGTTCGACTTCAATTGCCATCGTTATTATTACTGTCTAAGCAGTGACTCACACGCCCCCAATTACTGATTAGGGTCTCTACCCCATTATATTCAATGGATTACCTTTTATAATGCTTATCAGTGAAACGTTTTGTTTCTCACACACACAATTGATAAGCGATAAGGAGGCAGGCGCTACAGCGTAATATTTTTAATGGCATTAATGTTATCATTTAGTTTAGATGCACGCAACGTAAAATATTTATTTATTGAACACACTTCATTTCGTTGTTTGTGATAAGAATAACGTTTTGAAATGCTTGTGTTGATTTTGGGTGACCTGCTTCTAAGGGATGGGCAGGTTTTAGGAACTTATGTTGAATGTAGGTTCAACGGTTCTGTCCAGAGCACGATTAGACGGGATTTATAGATAGTAAAATAATTAATTGATTGCCTGACATACTTCTCGTCCAAATATATGTATAATAACATAATCAACTTTTAATGTATAAGCGAACACTCAGCGAGCTGAAGGCCTTATTTGCAATTGCTTTTTAATCTAAAGCTAGCTTTACATGAATAAAAAAAAGTATAAATTTAAGTCCGTTATTAAATTTCTAATTAAATATTGTATTTCTTGCAGAGAACCCTATGTACGTCAAGTACATACAGTGAGAAACTTGATCCATAACTGAATTCAATATTAGGTAAGTTTAAAGCTTGGCAAACATTCAAAAGCTTCAAAATCACCATAGACAACATTCCGTGGAAAAAAAACTCACAGCGAAATTCTTATTCAGGCACATTAAGTTTTGCGTATTTGGAGCAAACATTTAATTTCATTTTCATTTTTTATGAAAAATTCCTCTACACAACATTTAACTGCATATCAGGCGTGGGTGCCATTGTGCGATTATCAAATCAAATTGTAAAAGCAGCTGTGCAAATGGCGCAGACCAAGTATTTGAATCAGAAACCAGAACGAGAACTTGAGCAAGAAATCGCTTAATCCAGTAAATATGATAAATATGCGTCACTGACTACTTATTTCAATTCAATTATAATTCATGAACATAGAATTCAAATTTCTTGTAATTCTCGGATCAGCGTCGTGAATATTTCAACAAGTATTTAATGCACAACGCATTTCAATGATTTCAATGCAACGCAGAACTTATGCAAAATTCTACTTCCATGTGATAGCGCCAAATAAAGGCGTATTCGATGTTTCCCATATTTTCAATTTGTTTTTGCGATAAGCGCCACTCAATTCACAAAACAATTTACGCATTGCTATCGTATACATAAAAATGGAGTTCCGGGGAAGAGCTGTTTGCCTAAAACACCAGTCAAGTACACTTGATGAGAATCGAATAAAAGACTAGTGTTTGCCGGATGATTAGTGGAATATCTTTAGTTAAAGTACCTGATAACCATTAAGAGGGGCTTATTAGATATTAACATTACCATTATTAATGACAGTGAACAAGTGATAATCATAAAGAGCTAAGCATCTTATGGACAACTGATGGGAATCACATACAGAAGTGTCAAGGCTATTAAAAGAGTTGAGTGACGCAATAACAAGCTTTTTAGAAGAAATGAAGATATTCATATAAAGCTGTTCATATTTGACAGCTAATAAAGTACATATAATATATATATATATATATATATATGTTTATATATTTATATTTAGCAAACAGAATCGAATGGATCACATTAAAAAAGGGATAATAAACAACAATTTACTATTGCATGATTGTATTTGATAGCTTAAATTGTGATAAGAACCGTTTGAAATAAAGAGCTCGTCGTAATGCAGCAGTTTTGACAACCTTGTGGCATATACGATTACCACACTTTGCAAATCGAAATCGATTTCGAATTACGTATTTTACAAAACTGTAAAAGGAAACGTAGCAATTCACATGGGAGCCGCGTGAAAGTCAACCTTGTGTGTGTATGTGTGTGTGTAAGTGTGTGTGTAGGAAGCTAAAGCCTGAAGTAAAACACTCAACATTGTTGACAAATAAATCACTGAGGAGAAATGTAAACAGCAAATGTGCTCACACCATCAGTCGAGCAATCAATGAAGATACTTTAAATGCTTGCCGCGCTTGTCCAGAGCAAAAAAAAAAAAAAAACCAAAGTCTCGGGCATTAAGCAAAAAACACACATATCAAAGAAACACAATTTCAGCTTATCTAAGATTTAGCGCTTTGAAGTTGTTTTTATTTATATATATTTTTTTGTTTTTTGTAAAGCTGCCATGTCAAGTCAGGTTTTGTGGCAAGGTTATTGCACACGAGAACTGCTCATAAAGCCACAAAAAACAGACACACAAGAATACATTTTGAGAAATGGCAACAAACAAACAAAAAAAAAAAAAAACAAAAAACAGCAACAAAAAAAAGCATTCGATAATTAAATATTTGATATGTCAGCTGTTTGCTGATGTAGTCGTTCGGGGCCACAAAGCAAAGCCAATAAAGCTGCTCGGGAATACAAATATATAAACTTTTTTGTTTAAGTAGTTTTATTTACTAAACAAAACGTGTAGCCAATTATTATAAGGAATAGATATAAAGCTGTGTTTTATATAAGGTACAATTGGACTCTGAACTTATCTGTCTATAAGATTTGCCTTCGTTTTATTTGGGATTATTGTGCAACAGAGTTTAGCTTCTGGTCACTTAGGAAAGTGGCAAAACCTTGACAAGATTAATAGACTTGAGTAAAGCACGAGGTATGAATTCAATTTCACCCCCTTAAATATATATTGAACCTGCTCTCGATATCGGACAGGCAGAGCGTATATATCTTACAAGCTCAATCAGCAGCACCCCTTATCGGGCAACTGGTTGGTCAGCAACAACTTCCGCGAACAGTTTGTGTCCGAAGTTGACCAAGATTTATGACAACTTGTAACTGTGCACAGACACACACACACACACGCACACAAAACAACACACATAACTCATTCCTTCGTTGCTTTGTCGCCTGAGCAATCACGCAAAATGACGGCGCAACTTGTTGTGGTTACAACAAAAGCAGCAATAACAATAACAATACAAACATACTTAGCATTTTAAGCACATGCCAAGTAACAACAATTGAAAAGCACTTGCACTTGGCGCTGGCTTGGTATTTGCATTTGCATTAACAAAGTGTGACCAACATTGAAAATGCATCTCGCAATGCAAATGAACATTGAGTGCGAGACGCGTCTTTATGGAGCATTTCATTATTCGCATTCGCAAATGAGCTTTATCCATATTTATATGCATTTAATAAATAGGCGAAGGCTGTTTGCAAATTAAAGGGGAATGGTAATTGGCTGAGTTTTTACGACGCTTGTGCATTGATATGAATAATATAATTAAATTAGGAAATTGAGAACAACTCCTTAGATTATAACATCAATCATTTGCTGTTAAACTTAATACTTGCTTATCTCTGCTTTAACTGCCCATTTCGTAACATTTTTATTTAGTTACAATCAGCTTTCATTACTCAAAAGCTTGCCAACTAATTTATAGTTTCGATTCATATATCACTTTCAATCTAACAATTTTATACCGTCCATTATTAGTTGTTTGTTGCCCCACACTATTTAAAGCAACTTCTTGTTAGTCTTCGCTATTGTAAGAACCGCCTAAGATTAAGACACAAAGGCAACATCTTCTTGCGCAGCTTGCACAACTCAACTCGTTTACAGCACACACACACACAGACATAGCCCAATAGCAAGTCTCACATGACACACATACCAGCTAAGCGGCACGCCCCCCTTTTGCAGCCCACCGAATTTATTATCATGCAAAACTTGTGTGCAACAATGCGACACAAAAGCTGAACACAGTCACTGCTACTGTGCAGCTGGCAAGCCAAACAGATAGTCCGCCTCCCTTCTGTAGCCAGCCGGAGCAAATTTGCTCTAGTTGATAATTTATTTGAATATTTTGTTTAATTAGAACAACAAAAGAAACAGCAACAGAGATTTTGCAACAAAAGTTTAGAAAACAGTTGTGCAGCGACCGCTTGTGGAATATATCTGTATCTGTGAGACACAAAACTGGTCAAGTAAAGTGCTGGGCGTTTAAGTCTGTCGAGTGGCTGGCATTGAATTGAGCTAATCACAGACAAAAGCAAAGTGCAATGACAAAATACAAATGCGAAATGCAAATAAATACTTAACTAAACATTTATAGTAGGTTTACCGAATACTATATATACTCTTGTAAACGATAATAAGATTTCAGCAGACTTAATTCAATTGGCGATTTAGCTCAAGGTAGATTTAAAAAAAAATAAACCTATTTTTCATACAAGAGCTCGTTTTTACTTATATCAACTTATGTGTTATTTTGGTAGCTATTTAAAATAGTAAATAAACTGTTCAACACAAAAATAGTCTTTTGCAAGCGTATAATGATTGTCGCTAATTAGTTGCCTCCTCTTTTTATAATTGGACAAGGGGAACACGAATTCGAGTCAGACCCCCGCTGTGGCATTCTGAGATTTAACAATCCAGTCAAGAAGACAAATGATATGCTTAGCATTGGAACTGACTCAACTAATTCGTTTGCTTTGGCTCTGCTCTGGCTCCAGCTGGCGACCACTTAAAGACGATTAACCGAACGTCCAGTTCGGCCTTTGTCTGCGGCCCTCCACTTATTTATTTATAATTTGTGGTTCTATAATTTTTGTACATATGGCGTATGCGGCGACCTAAGCAAGATTCACGCCGCAAGCGACTCAAATCAAAACGTGCATAAATTTCTATGCTTTGTGTGTGCGTGTGTGTGTGCACCACTCCCCCCCTCATTTGCCATCCCTTCCCCTTCCCCAGTTCCAGGTCGTGTATCAAACAGTAGCGGCATTCATTAATCAAAGAGCTGGCCATTGGTCTTGTGTACTCCCATCAAAACCATTACCCATTACGTTCAGGGCAGATTTGTAGCTAGCATCGTATTAGTTACACTTTAACAGAACGTTGGGCGGGGGAAAGGGGTGTTTTGGTTGAGTGTGTGCCCCACGGGTTATTTCCAGAGCTGTGCATGCAAAGAAGTTGCCAGATGAATGAGCTAAGCACAGAACTCGAATTGATCTTGTGGGTTGGGTTTAAGCTTGGGTTTGGGTTGGGTCAAGGTAAAACTCAAGTTGAGCTCATCAGAACAAGCAGCGATGCGTCTTTTTAAGTGTTTTTTCCGTCTCTTATTTTTTGGGTGTGCCTTTATCTGCAAGTGTCAGGCGAGGCCAAGGATTTGACATGATATATGAATATGTTTCAATACTAAGCACATACATTTGTTCAGTCAAAGTAATTCATGCATGAATCTGTACATTTCGGATGCGCTTACTAATCAAAAGTTTACATTCCTCATGGCTTAACGTATCCTGTGCAAACGCTGCCTGCAATAAGTAGCTGAATAAATTGTGTTTGCATTTGAACGTCTTGTTCACTCCACAGAGGAAACATTATTTTATTTATTTATTTAGTTATTTACTTGCTTTTTATTTTCTTTGCATATTGGCAAATGTATGCAAATTTTTATTTATTTAATAAACACGCAAAGTGCGTGTCAGTTGCGGGAAAAATTCAAAAGCGTCTGTTCAAGCTGGGGCTGGCTGGCCCAAGGGGCCAACGTACGCAGGCAAGGACAACGACAGCAAAAGAGTGAGAAATTTTTTTTATTGGCAATTTGTTGTAACAACTGTAGACACCAGTGGATAACTATGCATAACTGACGATGTCAATCGGCGCTAACGAACATGACTGTTCTCAGATCCGCCTATCATGTCTATCTACAAATTGCCATTTTGTCAACACAATCGTCGAGTGCCTAAAGTGCCTCAGCGGCCTGTTGATGTCGTCTCGTCGTGTGGTTGTGGATGTGGATGTGGATGCTAATGGCAATTGAGTGAGACTTGTCGAAATCTCAGAGTTAATATTACTATTATAATATCATCATCTACACGAGGGGAGAAACCTTCTAATGCACTTCAGAAACAGCTGAAGCGCTTGGGGGCTAAGTAAAACACTCAACGAACTTGATGGTCGTAAAATGATATTTTTCTTCAAAATATAGAAAAGTATCTAATGATAAATGTAAAATATATATATATATATGTAGTTAGTTGGTTATTTTCTTATCATGATATCCGTTCAATTTAAAGTGAACTAGACAAAAAGTAAAAAATATATTTATTTATGTAAATATTAGTCGATCGTCTTGAACAATCGTGAGAATTTTGAAAGTTTGGCTTAAGCCCAGATTTTAATGCATATTAATGCTTTTAAATGTTTTTTTTTTTTTTTTGCTAGGTTTTACAAAGTTTCTTAATGCTTAAAGTTCAAAGTGGTAAAAGAGGAAGTTCATATTGGAAACTTGGCACTATCGCACAAAACCATTAATTATTGTTAACTTTTGCAAAGTTAGTAACTTGCACTATTTATCTTTTAAATGCTTTGTGCTTTATACGCATAAAATCGACATGAATTTAAAGTTGAAACAACTTTGTGCGCAGTGCGTACAGTTTGAGTATTAATTTGTTGTGCATAAATGTCGAGTCCTTTGCCGTCAGAACTCATGATTACCCAAGTCGGCAACTATATTGTGCTCTACTCTGTGGACTGTCAATTATAAAAGATACTGCGCAACTGAGCATGAAATTAGCTGCGTGCTGCCGCCCTTCAACACACCCCACCTCTACACACACACACCCCCTAGAAAAACCATGACTTTCATGTCATATTAGAGTTTGTACTCGTATTCATTACACGGTCATCGTCATCGTCATCGTTTGGTAGTCACAGTCGATAACATTTCATGCTACGTACTTATTCTCTCTGTAGCTTTATTAATTTATGCATTTCTGTTGATTGTCTGCGTTACAGTTGACAAGTTTCCCTCCAGTTGTTATTTTTTTCCTTTGAGTGTGAGGGAGTGTGGGTTTCGTACAGTCAGAATGGTTATAGGTTGATTGTTAGACAGTCAGTTTTATGTTTGGTAATGAGTTGTAATGGTTTCTAGTCTGGTCTTGTCTTTATGTCATTGCGACGTTGATTAATTTTAAGAGTTTTTTTGTTGTTACTTTAATGCCAATAACTAGCTAGGCATTATGCAGGCTTTTCACATCTAATCACATAAATTTGGTTGTGTTTCTGGCATTTATTTACCGCATGCCCACTTTTTTCCCTCTTTGCAGACGTCGCGGCAATTGCGCAACAAACAACGTTTCTGTTTAAAGGTGAGTTCAACTTTTGGGCAACAGCCGACAAAAAAAGTCACATTTATTCAAAATTAAATGCAAAAAAATATGTATATAATAATTAATTAAATACGTTGTAGGCGTATCGAATGGCAAAGTTCTTGTGCAAGTGTTGGTTCAGCGGTCACCGGCTGAAGTCACGGGTTAAAAGTTCATTGACTTGGCTCATTTGTTAGCGGTTTTTTGTTTTTTGTTTTTGGTGTCGCAGCTAATTTTATTTTAATCAAATTTAAAGTTTTGTTGAATTTTGGCTAAAATTAATTGCAATTGGCCAATATCGTGCTGTATGAGGCCAATAGACTTTTATCGATTTGAGCTGCTTTTTGCTTAATAAAGCTAATAAAAAGTGGACTTCGAAGAGTGTTCCAGGTGCACTCATTTGTAGTAAGCAAGCTGATATTAGTTATCATTTGCATGGCACACACTTATTGTTTATAGTAGACACACAAATTCCATTCAGATTTTATCAAATAATAATCAAGTTGACTGCTCCACTGACCCACTGTCTGGCTACCACTGATAGCGTCCATGTTGCAAGTATAACTATGCGCCATCGTAAATTCTTTCATAAATACCGACACCGCGAGCTCCATTCGAAAGTAAAAGATAAAAAAGAACTTCAACAATTTCAAATGCATAATGCAAAGTTTCACAGTTTTCCCTTAGACAGACGATGACTCTGAGGCTTTATCAGTGCATTGTCGCTCACTGTTGACTTTGGATATTGTCGATGTAGATAGTCAACATTCAGTTTGCTGACCCAGTTGTCAGTTGCCAGTTGCCCGTCCCACCGACAATTCCAACTCTTTCTAATCAGTCAGCAGCAGAGATTTTGAATGACGCGCGTTGCGGTTCATTCAACTCCCTGTTTGGCAGGAGGGCAGACAGAAGCTGGATGCTATGGCACGCGAAAAGTGTAATGCACTTTTCGACGAGTGCTTCCTGAATGATAAATACTTAGCAGCCGAGACCAGAATATCTTCTAATACCCCGCCCAATATATGTGTCAAGTTATTGTTTGCGACTTCACAGATACTCGCAGTCACAAGATACTTTTCTATGGCTGCAGCTGCTGCCGGTGGCGGCGGCGGCGACGGCGACGTCGTTGCTGTCATTGAGCTGGGCCTTTGTTTGGCTTAGCCGCACGCCCTTTCAAGGCAGCGACGCATTGTTAGGTTTTCCAGCGCAAAGTAAGGAACAACTTTTTCATATACATGCATGCATATACTTTCAATATGTATTTCTTATCTAATTAAAACTTTTTTGCCGACAGCTCAACGCATTAGCCGCAATATTTATACGCAATTTTATTGGTCGCCCACTGTGTGATCCGCTTCTGTCAGCCTCTAAAACTCTTCGGCTGGGGGCTTATTAGTTTAGCGAATTTTTCCACTTTGCGCTGCCTTATTGAACGCATGAGTGACAAGCCGATAAACGCCTAGAAAACTCTGGCTTTCAACGTGGAGGCGTCTCCCTCTCTCTCGCCCTCTCTCGTTGTGTGCGTGCGTGTGTGTGTGGGCGACAAGTCGGAAAAACACGTAGCTCCACATGGGGTCGTCACTTTTGTGACCAGAACAGATGCGCACTCCTAACTCAGACGGTTTTTTGTTCTGTGTATTTTTGTTTATTTTTTCTTTTTTTTTTTTGCGTTTCTATTCTATTCTCATTTCATTTTGATGCCTTCTTTTTTGTTTTTATTTATTTTTTTTTATTATTTTACCCAATTCGCGCGCGCGTAACTTGTCAAGAATTTCAATGAGTTCGTTTCCCTTTCGGTAGTCTGTCGGTGGTCGGTGGTTGCTGGTCGGTTTGGCCTGTCAGCTTTCAGAGCCGAGCCAAAGCAACGGGCCGCAATATCATAGTGGAACCTGTTGAATAATTAGTATGATTCACAATAAGACCAAAGAAAACCAAATTAACAATGAGCATAAAAAGAAGAGATTTGTTGTGAAAAATACCAGTTGCTAATAGTTGCCTTTAAAAAGAGATCTACAGTGGTCGAGTTAAATATATGTATATAAATATATTTGTAAGATTTTTGTTTGTTGTCGGACTATATTTGCCGAAAAAACTTGTCTACAAGTATGAGAAACTTTCGTTATGAATAATAGGCTTATCAGCAAAATCGATTGTCTAATGAATATCGAATTGTTAACTTTAAGCCTATTAAAGAATAACACTCATAATGTTATCGATTTTATTTTCGTATAAATTATGTATATATCTTAGCCTAGTTTGTCGGCACCGAAAATCGCTCTTTAGCATAATCTTGCACGTATTGAATTCATAAGTCGATTTGTTCGATCACGTCCCATTGTGATTTTGCAAAAGCTGACTCAAAACAACATTTGGCATTCCCTCAAAAAGTCGTTAGCCAAATGTAATGCAAAATTCATAAGCAGAAACCGAAACATAAACAGAAGAAGAAGAAGAAGAAAAAAAACATTTTCCACATATGGCTAATTGTTATTTAGTGCGATTGGAATAGCTGGCAACACCTGTGTAGCTTGTCCTATGAATAATCAAATGCTGAAACACTTTAAAAACTGGAAATTAAGTTGGTTTTCTTCTTTTTTATTGTTTGCAACGCATTGCGTCACACCTCAAAGTTTAACGATCATCGCCTGTGTGTGGTACAGAATTGTGTGTGTGTGTGTGTGTGTGTGTGAGCTGCGAAAAGTTGTTGACACTTTATGGGCCCAGTTAATGCAGCCCTTTGCATGTGCCAGTCACTGTCAGGGGTCCATCGAGTAGAAACACTTGGCAAAACTTTTATGAGCAAATTAAATGCAAGACTGAGTCGCAAAGAACATAGCGGCAAATATCGCATCCATCACATGCTAAATTCGCATCAAGTAAATTGTTCGCAGCAGCAGCCGCCGCAGTTGTTCCTCTGGCACAGGTCCGTTTCAGAGTCTGACTGCATCTATCATTAAACTGTCGTAAATCAGAAGTAATTGACATTATACAATGGCCATCGACAGACAGGCAGAGTGGGAGAGAGAGAGAGAAAGAGAGAGAAAGAGAGATAGAGATAGAGGGGCAGGCAAATAAGCAACAATTACCTTTGAGATAGCCAGCATTTTGCTTCAAATACACGTAGCAACAATTAAGCTAAGCATATCACATGAGAGCAATGATGACTGTGCAAGCGAAACACTTAAATACACTAGCAGAAAGAGCTCAAATAGAAGAATACAAAAATAGAATCAGAATTAAATATTATATTTCTACTACTCCAAATTAAACTATATATTTAATCAGAAATTTTTAAGAACTAATCACTTTTGAGTTTGAATTATTAAACTGTTGTAAAGCTTATCAGTTCAGATATTGATGATTTTATGAATGCAACTTGTATATTTTGTATATGAATATGTAATGCTTTATTATGAATACGAATGTGAATGATATGTATTCTAAAAGCTCCACTCAACTCAATGGGGTTATTCGGGTTAGTGAAAAAACTCACATACGCATACAATTTGAATGCATTTAAGTCTAACATTTACTCAAACAGTTCGACATTTTGCTCTGTTGCTGAAAAATTTGGCATAGATGCGACTGGGGCTGTGGCTGCGACTGTGAGTGCTTCGAGCATCTTGGGTTTTCAGTGTTCACAAGCTGAAATGCACATTTAAAATGCAACAACAGCAACAAATAAAACAATGGACGTACGACCAGTATTTTTAGACCAACACACTAAACAAAAGGCTGGCAGAAGGCAGCACCTCACCCTCGCCCTCGCCCTCGCCCTCAACCTCGCCCTCGCTCACAGAAGAAGACATCTTTATCGCTGTCTTTGTACGAAGATTACGAAATGCAATGAAATTACGATGCGGCATCAGCTGTAGACGTGCCTCACGTAATTCTATATAGAATTCGCACAAGACACTTCATTAGACGACTAGGCGAACTGACGTAAGTGGTTGTGGGGTGGTGATGCGGATCGTGCTACATATATGTGTATATATAAATAAACTGCAGCCGATAGACGTAATCGCAAGTGTTAGCTAATAGCTGCTGATGACGCTGCAAAGGCGGACGGTGGTCTGCTAGGGTGGTCAAGGTTTGATATTATCGCGTAAGCATTTCAGCAACCTTATCACAGACGCCCAAAGACAAACAGCAAAATATATATTCAAATTATAAAACATAATCATCAACCTGATGTTCCAAACAAAGCCATTGCTACCAGCAAATATTTGCATATTCAGCAGGCAATCTCATACTGAAATTCATATTAATGTTAACGCCACATGTGCCGGCTGTATAAATAACAATAAAAAATTAAAAAGCACGCAAATTGTGTGGAAACACAACTATGATTGTTCGAACCAACGTCAGAAGTAATGACGAGTTCTTCTGGTCTCAGGGTGTTGACT
Source organism: Drosophila picticornis (assembly GCA_035043845.1). Lineage (NCBI taxonomy): Eukaryota > Metazoa > Arthropoda > Insecta > Diptera > Drosophilidae > Drosophila > Drosophila picticornis. Next base: position 12,374,398 of record JAWNMR010000491.1, read on the forward strand.
CCCAATGAGGCAATGCCTGATATGTACTTTTGTAAATTAATCGACTATTCAGGAAATTATTTGCGTGGCAAAATGTATAAATATTTTGTGGTAAGTGCGGTTTTAACACGTGGTTATTACGATTGTATTTAGCAGTAATTATTCTAGTATTTTTAACTCGATTTCAGATACTTCTCTGGGCATTATATTTATTGTGCATTATTCACAGATGAAGAAATGTCCATAATCACTTGAATTATGAGTCATATTGTTTCTTGTACATGTTTCTGGCTTTTATACACATTCATACACATTTCTGCGTATGGATCCTAATTTACAGTTATTAGTGCCTTCTTTTTTTTATAAAAGTTTGATTCTTGCATTATAATTATCACTTCAGTACTTTAAGTTCTTCATAGTTGAAAATGGGATATAATATTTTTGGCCGTCTATTGAATTAGCACTCGATTAGAATATATTGGCCATAAGACTTCCAGCACATACATAATATATATTGTTATTTCCATCTTTTCACTTAAGACTCATTTTAAGACCTGAGGTACTTTATGCTTCCACCTTGTTAAGCAGTTTCTAAATATTAAATTACATTTATTAGTTAATTCCTGTCTCTTAAGGAGTGCATGTGGAACACATGTGCTTGTCATTTGTCCAACTGAAACGTCAATTGCTGTAGCATCTTCGGTTGCTTGTCATCTATCAGCACGTCAAGTTGTGAGTTTTCAACTAATTTGTCAAATGTGTCATAAAAATGTTTAAGGAGCAAAACATATGGAACATAAAAAACATGTGGGTCAAATCTCGACCACACACACACTCACAGAGAGAAGAAGAACCAGGAAAAGCCAAACAGCAACAAAACAGCCGCAAATTTACGAAGCTCCAACAAAAAGTTCGAAGAGCAGAACCCCCGAAAAAAAAAAACTAATTGCATTTCCTGTTATGTAGGGGAGACATAATTTCATTTGAAAAAGTCATAAATTAACAAAACAACTTCCGATAGAAATAACAAAAACAAAGCAAAACACAAATGAAAACAAAAACGAATGAAGCACGAAAAACAACAACAAAGAAACGAGCGAAACCAAACAAAAAGTTGTCAAAGGGTAGAAAAACACAACACTAACAACAACAACATGCAGCGTTGCAAAGTGGCGGCTGCCCCTCCAACGCAATTGAACTAAGCGAGCGTTCCATAGGAATGCAACGGGGGCGGGGTTGTCTGCGAGGGGGCTTGGGTGGGTTAGGCAGTTGTCGGAGAGCCGTTAAAGCGTGACGCTCCAAACCACTCAGGCACTCTATATGCAGTCTGTCTCTCTGGCCCAACTGCTAAATCCCAATTTTGTATTCCAACTGCAACTCCAGCTGTAGCTGACCGCCTGCCACATATTTCATCTGGCATTTAGAATTTCTCCCTCTACCAACCAATCTCGCCATCCCCGCTTCTCTTTTGCTCTGGCAGCAGTAGGGCATGTTAATTAGTTGTGGCTGCTGTGGCTTGTTTATGTTTATGCCGTTGTCTGCTTAATTTTTATGCTCAGTTTGTAATGAGAAAATTCCTGGCCTCTGGCTTCTGGCTCTGGCTCTCCATAGGGAATGCGTTGCACTTCCCTCCCACTGAGTCATCATTTCCGTGGCAGCCATTAAAAAGTAAACCGCATTTTATTGCGCCTTCTAGCGCACTAATCAACGACATCAAATTATGTTTCTACAACCGCATATATATGTATTTCTTTTCTTTTTTTTTGCTGAAACGGTATTTCCAGTTAAAACTCCATAAAAAAAATTAGAACCGAAACTACCAGAGACATTTTAATAGGCCGGTTAAAAGACACGAGAGTGTTCGCTGAGGCGTATAAAAGTACGACTGCGAGTACTTACATAAATTTGCCAGGCTGAAAATGTGCCTCGTAATAGGCTCTATCCAGATCGTAATGGCCTGTGCTCAGTGAGACCGAACGGAGTATTATAATGTGTTGAGTTTTGGCTATGACATGCTATTTCACATTTTTACAATGCACTTGAGGGCGCCAATAAAAATTTGTCAGGAAACATGTACATGTTAATGTGCTTGAGCGAAGCATAAAGTGTACGCAGTTCATTCCGATCGAAAAGTTTGAACTAGTTCTTTCTGTGAATCGGTTGGTTTTTGGTATTTGTTGAGTTTGCAGCTGTGAAGTTTGATCAAATAAACTATGTATTTTAATTTTCTGGCTTACAAATTTGAACACAATTATTTTGATTAAGATCACTAAAAGCTTTTTGCACCTTTCATACTGTGTTTTGTTATTATTATTTGGGTTATGTAATTTTTTTCTAAATTTGACTTTGATATGCTCTTAGTTTTCAAGCACGTGTCAATTTCGATTGCCAAAAACTCAGTGCGCCAAAAGTTTTCCATTATACAATCTTTAAGTATGCAACTAGATACGGGTGTGTCTGTGTTTATGCATCTGTATTTGTGTGTGCCATATTGCAGCATTTTCCGTTCAATTGTTTTTATTTTATTGCTAAAAATAAAGCACGAAACATTTTACGTACTGATTAAGCAGCGTAAGGTATGCGAGGAATTGGCGCGTAAAAGATTTCGTTTGATTTCATTTTGGTTTTGTGACGCCGGCAGGGAGGTGTGAATTGAGGTGGCCAACAATTTGGGACGTGTGGAAACCGTCTGGCATAGACAACAATTGGAAAGCAGGCAGCAAAAACTAAAAAACAAAAACAAAACGAAGCATTAATTAGACGGCAGTGCGCGCAAAATATGAGCAAAGTGAAGATGTTCGACAGCTGCAATTTTCACAGTGAAAACAAAGCAAATTATAAGGCGCCAACCATGCCTCCACCAACCCCAACTGGCCCACAATGCCAGACAGACAATGCTACTCTGGAGGTAGTCGGTCGTCAGTCTGTCGATAATCTCGATATCGATTTCACTTGGAGCCTGGAGTGGGGAGCTGGAAAAATAACCGAAACTCACGTTTGTAAAACTCGTTCGCGCATGCGCTTTTCATTTTCAATTCAATTCAATGACAATTGGGAGGCCAGGGGGCGCCAGCAGGCAAAACAGCAACTGTTCCCATTTGCCGTTCTAGTTGCTGTCTTTCGACTCCTCTCAGCGATCTCTCACACGATACGATGATATACAAAAATATATATTGAGCTCACACACACACACAATATCGCGCACAACATTCAGCGAAAAATCTCATAAATTCTTTCGGGGGCAATCGCCGCTGCAAGTTCCTTTCTCTTTGGTTGGCCATCGTCTATCGACCTGGCTAAGCACTCACATAACTTGGTCACTGGGTCGGTCTCGCACCACGTCTGGCACTCGTTGATCTTGCGCCACAATCTATTCTGGCTGCTATTTGTTTATTTTATTTACTTATGCATCATTTACCAACAGGTAGCAATTGGGCAAAAAAAAATAATTATAAGAAGAATAGTCGAGAGAAAAGAAAACTTTTGCTTCATAGGTGTCTAAAATCCACATGAGGCTGCATTTGATGAGCTTTGTTTTTCTGGGAATTATAATGAGGAAGTTTAAGTGGAATATTGTGAAATTAAGGGAAAATTGCGTAAATCAATGAGTACGACTTATTTATTGAAGAGGAAGTTTATAATTATATTGAAAGAGAACTTCAAGAATCCCCTATGAAATCTGCAGAACTATATGAAAAAGTGTAAATTCTTTTCTTTTTTTTTTTGATTAGGAGACATATTTCACATTAAATATATTATCAAAGGTTCATCAATATGCGACTTCAATAAAGTGTTTTCTTTTGTCAGGGCTTAGTATACCAAACGCACATGTAAATGTTGCACCAGTTGTTGCCCCTGTTTTTCTCTGTTGAACATTGAAGCATTGAACATATCGAATCGAATTGCCATTTGAAATTTAAATCGCTCTTTCGCTTCGATCTCATAAATTACCATTGCAATCAACAACCCCAAATCGACCTACATAAACAGTCAGAGGCGAGCGTGGCAGACCTTTTTTCGCCGAGCAGCCTCGTCGACACGAAAATGAAAATTATGCATGGCTCGATAAAAAGCGGGAAATCGAACCGCGAGGGAGAGTCTATAATAAAGCGCGGAGCGAAGCTTATCGTAGGTCAGAGTCAACGAATTTGACAGCGTGGCTAATGAACTAGCGCAGGAGATGCAGTCGGGGTGATGCTACAAAAGCTAGCACTAATTGTCAATAGAAAGAAACAAGCAACAACAACAAAATGAGCCCCTGGTCAGCAAAAAAAGAGTGCGCCTCCTGTGGCAGCGACTGCAATTGCGACCAGCAGCGCTCCTCTATGATTAAGCAGTAGATGATGACGTTGTCTTTGGCGCTGGCGAATGTCGATGTCGATGCCCATGTCCATGTCGATGTCGAGGTGCTGGTCAATGGTCAGTGGCCAGCGGCAGACAGTAGGCAGCAGCAGCAGCAGCCACAGCCGCAAAAAAGTTGATTACGATGGCCAGCAAACTTTGTTGCTGCTGCTGGAGCTGTTGCAGCTGCTGCAGGCAGTTGTTAAATCAAAATCGCCTAGTTTTTGTTTTTCTTACACCCTTGCAGCGGGTATTTTAGCTTCGTCACGAATTGTGCAATGCTCGACAGCTGCTGTAATGCATATATAACTCATTATTGTCATCACACTATCTCTATGCAAGTCAGTCAATTATTTTTGGATTAGATCCCGTTGAGTTGTTGTCTGAGAAACTCTTTTAATTATACACATTCAGTGACTATTGAATATTGAGTTGTAATTAAATACATTCAGTGATTATCAAGTTTACCCCTGCAAGTGTATTTAAACTTCGGCAATCGATAGTTGTGTGCCTGTTTTCTTGTTTATCTCTTTTATTCATTTTCCCAGCTCTTATCCGACATCGATTTTTTTTTGCTGCTCTTTATTATATATTAAAAGCTGATTTTGTTGTTGTTATGACAACGAAAATTGAATAGCCAATTGATAGAAAATTGGGTGAAATTTCCAATCGAGACTCGTCTTTGGGTTTGATTGCTTGCAACTGGCGGTTAACTGGAGTCGAGCTGGTTCATTGACTGCTTAACTGATGCAACTGCTGCACAAGCTGTAATTAATGCACATGATATTGTACTCTTTGGGTGTATGATGTAAGTCAAATCTGATTGACAGACAGCAGCAAATACCGCTGCAAATTAGTAATTGATGATCCACAGCAAATGCATCAATCATGTCAGGGGCGTGGCTGTTAAGCGAATGAAAAGTGAAAAATACAGATTTCTATTGCAGTCGGGGAACGGTATCGTTCGGGATCGGATATACTCTGTTAAACCTATGAACGCTTGAATATCTATGTGTTTCAAGGGGAAATCAATTTGTAAATGGCCAAATCTCAATCAATATATTTAAGATACTTTCAGCGCACACACAATTGGCGACAGCTGTCAACGCGCCTCGCAAGTGGACAGAAAACACACAAATTTATTGCATGTCAACGATAAAAATACAAAAAAAAAATATATATAAAACTGAAAACAAACATTTGCAATGCCTGGCAAAAATAAAAATAAAAAAATAAAGAAACAAGAATAAAAATAAAAAGAGGCGAACGCAATCTAAAGAGTATTAATAGCCAAGACGACCCTGGCTGCCCTTAAAATGCCGGCAGTGCGCTCTGTTTAGCCCGGTTAACAAATTCAGATTGGCGTGTGTCGTGTGTCTGTGTTTCTAAGTTATGCGGCCAGGCAAAGTGGCAGATAGGCAGACAGTCAGCCAAATCACAAACAATCGGAAGTTGCGACTTGTGGGCAATCAATAGAAATCAGCTAGAAAAGTGTGAAGCTTTTGATTTTGAGCAATAGGAAGCAATTTTCCTCTCTAATAGTATCTTCCAATAGATTGCATTTAGTTTAGGAAGTAGTTTTCTGAAATGGATTTACTTAGGTTTCCTGCTAAAGGTGCTAGCAAACTGTTTTTACCTTGAGAATATTCAATAATTAAGTTGGAGCAATCCTTCCTCTTTTGAATGTCAGACTTTGTTTTCTATATCTTATCTATAAAACAAAATAACTTCACATCAACTACTAGTTACTAATGTTATTTCTTGTCTTTACAGGTAACTAGGACTATTAAAATACGCCCTTGATGATCAGCAGGAATTGACTATTTAGATTTTAAGTGCAATCAAGGTATTTGCAGTAAACCTTTCTCACCTGTCAGAATAGATGGCAGACACTTTTCGGTGCCACATTTACCACATTCTTGATTCGTACCAAAGGTCACACCCTCTTTTGACCTTTGCGGTAACTCAAATGTAACCAAATTACTCGTGCATAGCAAAGAATTGTGGCCACTTAAAAGCATCCAAGCCAAGAATATACTCTTAAGCCAACAAAATTCTAAGCTACCAGTTTTTAATTAAGTAGCAGCCACAAGCCGAAACAAAAAGCAAATATTTTTACCTCTTTTTCGACTTTGTTTCGTATTCTTGTGAGCATTAATTAACAACTTCCTCTCGGAGTTGCGTCTTGGGGCTCTTATTGCCGGGCGAATGAAAATAATTATTATTATTATGATTTATTTGATTTCGTATGCATCGCACACTTGACCCAATTCGAAAGGAACGCTGACAACACTGACCCATTTAAGCAATGGCAAAGGCCTGACCAAAAACTTGGGAATTTCAATTTTATATATACATCCACACGTATCCCAACGAAAACAATCGTGTTAATAGCATAAACAAAAAGCACGCGCAAAAAAAAACCACCGAAAAATTAGGGGAAATATCTTTTTGGCATTAATCAATTCCAATTTATTTAGCGACCAGTTTTCCAAAACCATTGAAGCGTATGTGAAATAAATTTATGTTTGAATTAAGTTCAAATCAATTTAGTAGAAAACACACGCGGAGATCTAAACAAAATAGAACGAATTTGCATATGAGAAAAGTTGCAGGTTTACGAAAATACCCTCTAAAAGCTGGCAACTTGTGCTTAGCCAGATCTCTATTCTTTTGTAGTTTTAGCTTTTGTATTTATATTTTATTTAACTTCGCAAGCATATAGAAACAAAAAAACCCAATTTATTCAAAATTTTGTTTTTATATCAATATTTATTGAAGCCTTATCTCTCCCATGCCAAGTTTTTAATTCACTAGAAAACTTGTTGAAGGCATCTTTTTTCTTTAATTTACAAATCTCTGAAATTTTTGTTTCCGACCACTTTTTCTTTCGCTAAGCGACTGCCTGTTAAATAATATGTCTCTTTAATTAAGCAGCTGCCGAACTAGTGAAAGTGTGTAATGCACATCAAGTAAAAAAAATTCAGCCATAGCAACACTGATTTTTGTGACATTGCCTGGCACTCAGTGTGCAGCGATGCGTATGCGTAATAATTTTGTCCCGGAGCGAGATAAGCTATTTTAGACGCTTGTTAAAGTGAAAACTGCGCACAGAAAAAACACAAAAAACAAGTGTTTTTTTTTCTGTGCACCTCAAACATGGCATAGAGAGGCCCATGGTAATGGAGCTTACTTAATTAAGTTTACGAGCATTTATTGGTGTATGATCGTTAAGTTGTAAAATCTGCGATCTGCACTTAAAGTCAAGTTTGGTGCGCAAAGAAGCGACAATGAACTCAAGTGCATTAACCTTAGCAATCAGCATTTAAGTGCCTGCATCAAAAACAACAGCAGCAACAACACTAAGGAGAAGGCATGCGTTTGGCGACAACAACAACAGCAACAGCAACAACAAACAGTTGGCCTGGACCATGATCTTCAAGAAACCTGCAACACTTGCAGCCAGCAACCTGAGCCCCTCAGCTCACAGCTTATGTGCAAGAAGCAGCAAGCAGCAAACAGCAAAGCTTTTTTAAAAGCCAGTTTGGCAAGTTTCGACCGACTTCAATACAAAGTCCAGACTCAGTGGTCAAAACGTGTTAGGGTTTATCTCGACTCTAACTCTTGCTGCACAGCTCCCAATTAGTTTTCGAGGCAAGCGAACATACTTTGAACTGGGCTTCGAACTCTTAGCCATTTGAATATCGCATTTATGGTATAAGTATGCATTTACCATAGTAGTTCATTTATTTCAGTCGATCTGTTGACTTCAAAATGCGTTGACAGACACTTTTGTGGCTGTTTATTTGACTAGTTTCGTTCAGTTTCCATTTGGTTTTCTTGCTTTTTTGCACGAATTTCCACTTTCAGTTGGGCATTTCATGCTTTCTTATGGAAATTCATTTGACATTTTTATTTACGAGCTTTGGTTTTTTGCGCCATTATTTTTTTTTTGGCGGCATTTACTTTGTGATGGTCCATAGTGAAAGAGAGAGAGAGAGAGGGAGACATTGAGAGAGAGAGAGAGAGGGAGAGGGAGAAAGATAGACTGACAGACTGTCTGCTGTTTGCTCCAGTTGATATATGACCTGTCTGAGGCGCTTTAAGCATTTAGTTTGCATCTTTTGAATCGCATATGAATGTCAATTTGGGCATTAGATGCCTGCATGTGAGTGTGTGTGTGAATATCTGAGTGTATTCATGCAGATGATAAGTGAGAGGTTTTGACTTGTTTAAGAAAATTTACTGCCCATTGTGTGGAAAACTTGAGCTATAGAAAGTAAACGGCAAATTTTAAAAGGAAAAAATAATAGAAGGGCCATCATTAAACATGAAAATATATACAAAGACTCATTTGAAGAGTTATGGGTACATAGATGCATACATTAATCGGTATATAAAGATAACAAAAATATCGATATTTTTGAACATTTGAAACATTAGTTAAATTGAATCAGTTGCAACTATTCTTTAATAACTTAAATTAAATTAAAATTAAATTTTTCAAATTTTAGTGGCACTTGCAGTTCGTAACTAATCAGAAATTTAAAAAAAAAACAACTTCATCGATTGTAAATGGAAAACGAACTTAGTGTTAATTACAAATATGACATTACGAGTACTTTCGAGTATTGCATGTCTAATTGTTTTGCGCTTCGCGGGGTTTTGAGTTTTTGAGTTTTTTTTCTGTTTTTCGTAAGTTTTCATGACGATTGCCAATTTATTGTTGGTCTTGCCTGAAGAGATGCGATAAATGTTGATTTTTTTTCGTTTGTTTTTTTTTTTTTGCTTGTGTGTTTTCAGTGCTTAGAAAATTACCAGCAAATCAAAATAAAAATCGAATTTTCGCAATTTGCAGTGTCGAGAGCCGTTGAATGAGTAAGACGAGTGAATGGAATGGATTTGTTACGGCCTTGGCTAAATTTGTGTCTAAAAGAAACGTTTACAATAGATTTGGCTGACAAGAGGGGAGCGGCAGCAAGTGCTGTACACTCATAGCCAGAGTCTTAATTATTTGTCAATATGTCAATTTGGTATAGTTCAGTGCGGCTACAAATCAGGTCAAGATCTTTATGAATTCGTCCATAAAAATCCAACTCAGGAGTAAACAAAGAAATTTGCTTGTTTTCCCTTCATCTCTCTCTCTGTGTGTGTGTGTGTGTTTCGGAGAAAAAACCAAGCCAAAAACCCTGCCCACCCTCAATGAAAAACAAATTGGGTCACTGAGTCAAAATATAAAAACGAAATACTAAAAAACAAAAGCAATAAAGCCTACAACATATCAAACATCGTATATAAAATATGATGGCATAAAAATGTTAATAAAACCCAAAAAATATATGAAAACATTTGATTTTTAATGGCACAAATATTTATCAAAAGTCGAAAACAACAATGGAACGAACTCAAGGAAAAACATCAGTTTTTTTTTTTAATTTTTTGCCTGTCGATTTCGCTTGTGGTCTTTTGCGAAGCTGTGCACTCAATCTTTATGTGTAGTAAAATGCGCGCATAAGCTGAAAATGCAGCCAAAATACCAAAGGAAAAAACTTTTTACAAAAGGTGCTTTTCAGTCAGCCATGCATTTTTTTTAGCCACTTGAGAAGATGCTTTTTACCAAATGGATTTTTCTGTGTGTGTTTTTAGTTAAAACTTTTGGCAGTCGCCATCAAAGGATGCAAGGTGCTACGTGCGGCATTAAGGATTCCTTATATGTGTGTGTGTGCAGTGAATGGGATTTGCGTGGTTTGCAATTTGTGGTTTCTACTTTGGTTGGTGGCACAAGAGCGATGTGTTTATGTGGCACTGAAAAATGGCGCAGCTGGAATTGTGCATAGCAATTTGTGTCTGAAATTTATCGATCTTGGCAGGTGATGTAAATTTTGTGAAGCGTTCAGTGACATGCGGCACAATTAAAGCAGTTAAGGGGAACAATTTTTTGACCAGAGATTTAAATTTCTTAAAGATTTTGTATCATTATGCCTAAGTTGTAATTTCTCATTCTACTCTCACTGATCTCACATTAAATACAATTTGATGTTTTAAACCACAAATTTACAATAGTATTTACATAATTTGGTCTCCTCTTACTGCCTTCTGCAGCTGCTTTCACTGATCTCACATATCCTCAACAATCTTCATTGGAATTCAGTACTCCACCATTTTTATATAACAATTGTGACAACTATCATAAACAAAAGCTAGTTGCGATGATCGTGACTCTCCACGATCTGTTACTCAAGTCCGAGATGAACACACATTCACAAACTTGTAATTGCTTCAATTATTTTTCTCTTATTATGTGTTAATATGCTTTTTGTTCAGTTTATTTTATATATGTGTATTTTTTCACAGTTGCAACCCCCTTGCAGTCTGACATCAATTCATTATGCCTCGGTGGCATGGTCTCGTCGTCTGTTTGTCTGTCCGTCTGTTCGTCTGTCCGTCCGGTGTGTCTGTCACCGGGTCTGAGTCTGGACATACGGGGAGTGCTCGCTAAAGTGTGCTCGTGTTCATTAACGCCAAAGTTGAGGCAATTGTCGCCGTTGTTGTTGTCGACGTCTGTCCGCTGTCCGGTGTAATCTGAACGTCGAGTATCTCAACGCGTCTCACATTGTCTTGCCTCTCACCTCATCTCTGCCGTCAACTGTTCATCTCTGGAGTGACGGCAATTGCTGGCATATTCCATGGCTCATTGTAAAGCAAAGTAACCCCGGCCCTCTGCCCGTAACTTTTGCTTTGATTTTTGTTGTTGTTTGATTCTCTGTAATGGGTAAATTGAGTTGGTTAATCAGAATAGGGCAGTGAGGAAAGTATTTGTAAGGAAAATTAAATTTTATTTCTTCTCAAGGAAAGGCCCATAAATTCTTTATACGAATTTATATATAAATAGTTATAAAATAGCTTAAGGGCATCTTTTAACTGGGTATTTAGCTAGTCGAGATCTTATGCATAATGTTTCAAGCATTGTTGTTGTGGTTGGCTTTTGGTTTTGGTTTCTTTGGCTTGTCAGCTGTCAGCAGAACAATATTTTTTTATTTTTATTTTTACTTTTTTCGGCATGGAAAGTGTGACATTTTGATTAGTTGATATTTTTGCTGTGATGGCTTGTGATTGAACTTGAAGCGCTGGTGGGTTAATGAACGTCAAGGTTGAGCTTAAATAAAAGTCAAAATGTAGAAATTGTAGAAGAGATGACAACAAAAAGAGGCACCACTTATTTATTTAGTGAATCGATGTAGCTAAGCTAAAAGCTTTTAAGCTTAAGGTGAAGAAAGTGAGAAAGCGATTATAAATGTAAATTTAAATTGAAATGTTTTTGGTTTTTTAATAAAACACATTTTGAATGCAAATAAATTAAATTATAAGCTGCGATTCAGCGCAAAGTGATACATCAAAAAGTTCAGATGTTACCGCGCTGCAAATGTGGCACTTGCCACACACGTTGTTCAATCGTATTCGATATCTTGGTATTCGTAATTGATATTTCTCCAGATGCTGCCGACAAGCCCCGTTTTGTAGGCCCGCTTTGCGTCTCATTTTTCACACACACACACTCGCTCGCTCGCTCGCATGCCCCAGCCTGTTGCCAGCCCTTGGTTGACAACCCCCCTACAGTTGAGCACCTGCCCCTCCGGCGTGAGAGCTAGTCAGCAACCGCAGGCAAACACAATTGACATTTGATTGACTGACAGTTGTTTGTCAGTTTTTTGACAATTAGGCGGCAAAGTGAAATTGCTTTCGATTTCGTTACAACAAAGAGGAAGCAGCGGACAAACACAGAAAAAAATAAATATATATTTATAGCCTTGAAATAAGAAGGAAATAATAGTAATATTGATTGAGAAATTATAAATCAAATGGTATTTTTACACAGCATTGCCTATTTTTGGTTTGGTTTGCGATTCCATCAGACGCTCCGGAGAAAGCGCCATTGAGAATAGAGTATGATTGTTATTTTGTATTTGTTTTTTGCTGCTGTGTTTTGTGTCGTGAGTTTTGGAAAATTGAGAGAATGCCTTCGGAAACTGGGTCAGTGCGCGCCGTCACTTGACATGTGAATGTCGATTTCGATTTGAATATCAAAACTAATTAGAGGTTGCGCAAATTTTTTCTAATGAAATTATCAAGTGGTGGTTGTGCCCCAGCAGCAATATCATCATCATCATCTTCTCCGGCTTCATCAGTTTTAACAGCTCCCCATCAACGTTTTATCAAAAGCCACAGATCATTTTGATGTTGCCCAATTTTTTTATTGCCATTATGATGGCTTTTTAAATATTTGATGTTCTAATTTCGTGATCTCAGCGGGCAGTCTCAAAACAAAAAAAAAAAAAAAAACAATAGTACAAAAAACGCTTTGAATTCATTTATTATGTAAATTTTTCCGCTCTTAAATATTAGTTTTATGGATTGAGTTTTGGACAACTGCCGAAGATATTAACACATCAATTGTTAATATTTGTGTACAACTTTGTTCGAGTCATCATATTTGGATATTAAAGTTTGCTGCTAATTTTCACAGTTTGAATTTTGGTATCTTTCTTAATTTTTGTGTATTTTATTGCATCTGTAGCGGTTCAGTGAACTTTGAGTGAACCACCTAAAAAAAATAAGCAAATTCGCGAGATGATCTTGTCTGTAGCTAAATTTATTTTATCCTTTAAAACTGCAAATGCTTTTTTTGGTTGTGGGTTAAGGTTATATCAAATATTGTGTAGAAATGTGCAATTTAAACTGAAACAAATTGAAGTGATCAAGATAACCATAAAACTGTGAACAAAATCAATAGCTATGAGTGAATTTTTAGGCCCATTATCAAATATTTATTAGTATTAAATGGTTTTCAAATGGCTAAGCATAAAAATCTTTTTACAGTGATCTTTACTAATGCATTTTAAATTATTCACAAATATGAGAAACTCAATCTGAAAGGCGCTGCTAAAGTAAATAAAGATTTTTATTTAATTTGCAGAGTTTGAAATTATTTTCAAGCCTACGGCTTAACTTTAGCAAACATTTAATGCTCGCTCGTTCCGTCCATTTAAGCCACACCCCAACAACAACATAAAAAGTTAGCTGCAGTCAGTTGCTGTTGTGGAGTTTTGCATGTCATGCAGACACACCCACCTTCAACTCCCTCCAACTGCTGACTGCTCGATCAGTCAACAGTTTGAAGCCCACTATTAAATCTAGCTAAGTAAATAGGCCGTTGGCAAACAAATTCGATGCGCTTTGTAACAGTTTCATTTGCTTCCTGCTCGACTCCGAGAGACGTCGCCAGCCGTTGTCAGACCCATTAACCAAATTGGCAATGCGTTCGAGCCGGCATTTGACGAGCATGGGCACAACTACAAATACAAATCCAACTCAAGATAAAGATAGAGAGATTCAGATACTTACAGCTAGATATTACTCAATCAAAGCCAAAGACTTCCGTGACCGTCTATGTCTATATTTGATAGCGAGAGCAAAAAGCGTGTGAAGAGAGGGAGAAATGCACTCAACTGTCAAGTGAGAGGGGAAACTGCAACAACAACAGCAGCAGCAGCAGCAGCCAAGGCTAATTGTCATTTTCCGACAACAACAACACAATAACGACAATAGCAATAGTCAAGGGGAGCAGCACTTTTACTACTGCAATTTACGATTATTTTCAACGCTGCGCCAATTTTACTCAATAAAACATAACGCTCTACACTTACTTAACTTGGCTGAAAACAGCAGCAGCTGGGAAGCCATTGACCAACAAATGGCGTTAGCCCGTTGCACTTGTTTTTCCAATTTTTATTGCCAAACAGCAAACAGAGAAAAGTGCCGCCCAGGCAGGTTCACATTTACCTCCATTGTCTTTGTGCAGTCACCCCACCAGGAAGAGGGGACGGCGGAGTGGAGAGCAGCAGCTCCGGAAAACAGAGTCGAAAAGTGTTTGTAGAACGGAAGTTATTAAAATTGTTTTAGAAGCCTGAATCTGAGGGGGCGCATTTCTAGTGCATTGACCACTATTTGCTGCTCAATTATTACACATACGCAACGCGCGACCAGAAACCGTTGCTGGGCTGAGTTTTTATTATTATTTATTTTTTTTTTTTTGTTTGCTGCGTGTGACGTTTTTGTATGGTGTTCTACGGTATTAGGGTTTATATGTCACGCCTAGAACAGTCGTGTTGCTATAGTTTTTTTTTTGTGTCTGTTCATTTGGCAACTGTTGCGCCGCACAGGTTTCCTTACGTGTAGCTGCTTCTTGTGATACCCTGCTTTCTGATTTGAATACATCATCTGACCAGGGACTTAAAATCCTTGACGATGATGTAGGATTGGATGATAATGTTCATTATTTAAATACTTAAAATTGTTTGATGCTTATAATGTTTGCTAAGACTGCATGAGTATTTCAATTTGAATTATTACACTTTTAAATAAGTAATAAATTGATAAATTGTATATTCTTTACTCAATCAAGACTTTTTTATAGCTTGTCATAAATTTGTATGACACTTTATGACAGTCCACATATGGTTGCAAATGTCTTACAATCCATCCACATAGCTTACATGGGCTGAAGTACATATTTAATCTTTTAGCTGAAATTTCCCTTATAAAATTTGTTAGACAATTTTTATACTCATCTAGATTATTTGTAGTAATTCTGATAACACTCCTTGGATTTCTAACTGCTAACGGGTATTTTTATGGGACATTGTCATAGGCCTGCACATTTAAGGTGAAAGCATTCGCCAGCACCTGCCAAAAGCACCTGCAGCTTAACACTTGTCTGGTCTCCTCAACCTCCATTCCCCTGGCCCCTGGCCTCTTCCCACCTACCATACTCGCCGTAAGCTCTTTCAAGCACAACGCTAGCTAGATGGCTACTTCCGCTTCGCTCTGAGCTGGCATTTGTATAAAGCAGTTGAAATCTATACGCGATTAGTTGACATTTTGCTTGAGGTCATTACTTGGGGTTGGGGTTACTGGGTCAATAGTTTATGAGGTCACACATTTATAGTGGCTAGAAGTGGGAAGGTGGCGAAGGTGGAAAGAGGGGGGGGGGGGGATTTAGGCTTATTGTGCCGGCTGCTAGCTTTGTTAGTTAGCCAGCTAGTTAGTTGGTTAATGCCCGCAACACAAAAATTGTTGCCACGCTTTGCTGGGCTTAACCAAATTACGTGGCATGCGATTGCTGGCCTGCTTTTGCCAAATAATAATAATAATGAAAATTCTTGTAATAATGAAAACTAAATGAATTTCACTTATGTGTCGTGCCAGTGCCAAATTAAATGTAACACAAAAATGTTTATAGCATGTCGCTCTGGCCCGGCTCGGCTCGGCTCTTTGCTATTTCTGTGATCGGGTTTTTTGAGGGCGCCTTTCTTTCTGGGCCACGCCAAATGCTTGTGACAAACGATGTTTTTGGCTGCGCTTTAACCGGCTGTGCTGTGCTGTGCTGTGCCAAATGATTAAGTGCTGCTCCCCCTTGTCGTGGGTCAGTTCTAGGATATTCAACTATTTGAAGTGTGCTGCGGGAGTTCAACACCCATCAGAGTTATGTGTCCCAAATTTTTTTTATCGAAATACGGTCGAAATTTGAGTTTTGCATGCACAAATGCAAATTCTATACAATTACGGCATATTAAGGTAGGCACTGAATTCATGTGAAAAAACCCCTAAATTGGCTTGTTTATATACAGTTCTTGTCAAATTGAGCATGCTAGGTGAAAGTTTGTGTCAGAGTGAACAGTGTTTTGAGTTGACAGATTTCTGTGTAGTTACCAATTCGCTTAGCTCAGCAATATGATTCTACTCTAAATTTCAGTCTTAAAATTGTTATTGCTTTGTTTTTTTTTTTTTTGTGCAATGAGTGGTGTGAATATGTCAATTGGAATTCATTTGCAGGCTTGTTATAAATTGAGCAAAATAAGCAAAGTGCCATAAATGCTGTTAAATGTCTCACAAAACACACAGGTCAGGTGGGCATAACATTATGGCTGGTTATAAACTGAACTAAACTTTACGGTACAGCACAAATGTGCCATAAATGCTTAGTATAGTCTTAACATTTACACAGATATGCATGCTGTTTATCATTCTGACTCGCTATAAATTTGGAGCACGTCAAATTTGACAAATTAAAACAATGCGTGAAAGATCAAAGGCCCATAATGTGTTTTTTTACCCCTGAAACAGCAATGTGTCCAAAATATTTGGCATTTTTGGATCGCTTGCAAGCAAATCAATGAAACAATCAAATAATGAATACAAAGACCTTTTCAAAAACCTTAGACGTGATGGCTTAAAGCCCCATTATGGGCAACAAGTGTGTACATGTCCGAAAGAAACAATGAAAGAAATGTGAATGATTTAAATTTCAATTCATTTCGCATTACACATTGAAGAACTTGGCACTTGAGGCGTCAAAAAATCAAAAGAAAACATTTTAATAAATCAAAACCAGAATTTTGATAGAGTTCTGGACAGCTCTTGACATTTTGGGGGTATACGTAATGTGAAGCTCTTAAGGAAAATTCTGAGAATTCTCAGCTGCAATATGAAAACATTTGTCTGCTAGCCCAATTGTCACTTGTAAATTGCCAAGTAGTCAAATACTTAAATGGCAACACTCCCCGTTAAGTTAAGTTTGACATTTGCAGCAAGGTTTTTTTTTAATGAAAATAAACAAAAATAACTTTATTTACATAAAAGCGATTCACTCGGGTTCAGATTCGTCGAGTCAACGGTAAAATTGTATATAAATCTTCCATCCGGCTGCCCAAAAATGATCGCAAGTGTCAAAAGTCAACAACAAAATGTCACGTTTCGATGTTTTTTTTTGTTGTTTTTCGCTTAATCATTGAAAAGAAAAAAAATACAAAACGAAAACAGAAAAAACAATAACAATGGCAATTGACATTTATTAAGTATGTTTCGGTTTGGACTTTAACGAAATGCACTTGAAAAACGATGCACAATTTTATTATTATTATTATTATTTTTATTGGTAGTTATTTTGTTTTTGGAGAGTTGATTGAAATGATTTTCTTGCGCTTGTCAAAATACTACAACTCGCTTGGAAATTGACAAATTATGCACATAAATTTCTTGACAGTTTTATTGCCATTAAAGTTGCCTTCTCCTCGTGGTTTTATCGCACATTTTTCTGTATATTGTTTTTCTCTCGTTTCAAGAGAAACGACTCAATTACGTTGACCGACCAATTTACTGACTTTGTTCAGCTTAGGGTCTGCGACACTTGACGTCAAAATTTAAAATAAATGACTTTATCTTTAGTTTTAATGATTTGGCTCTGTTGGATGCAGCCCTAAGTAAATTAGATGGCAATTGTGTGATAGCAGTTATGCAATGGGTGAAATTAAATAATGATTTCTATGATAAATTAATTGCTATATAAATGAGTGAATTATAATATCGAATTTAATGCGAATCATCTTAAGTGGGCTTAAACGGATACAAATTGTATTATCTGACAAACTGCTGTCTGCTATAAGTCAATATCAGTTGTTGTCTGATTTTTCGAAAACTGAATCAAAACCCGAAAGCCTCAATGCCAATGAAAAAAAAAAACCCCCAGCAACTTTAGCTGACACATCTTCGTAAACTTGAGCGCGCAATAGATAAATAAAAAGCATTGAAACTGACATTTGAATTTCAATGCCACTCATAGAAATTGCAGATATCGTTTATGCACATACAATTAATACAAAATGCTCAAGCAAATAAAATCATTGACTCATAAACACTTGGTGGGCGTCAGAGCAATGTCAAACGTGTTGTAGCCCAAAAAAAAAAAAAAAAAAAACTGGCTGATTTTCAATTGAAACCAAATGCGAAAAGAGTTTTGTCTCAAAGTCACAGCATAAAGTGACGCTCGATCAATTGTATCTTGTATCTTTGTCATTTGAATGTGACCCACCTTCTAAAAACCATTGACAGCTATTTTTGGTCAAAATATGACAGCCTTGCGATTGAATTGTAACTTGTGTCTTTTATATGAGAGCGGCGGGGTTCAAAAAACTTTCGCTTATCAAATTACGCCACACAACGTGAAACTCAAGCAGCCAGTCAGCCAGTCAGCCAGCCAGGCAGCCAGGCAGCTACTGCAACCAGACTTGGCATATGCCATTTGCTCTCTGAGTTGCCCAACTCGTCGCTTTCTTTACAACAGATTGCGAAAAGCCACTGAAATAAACCAGCACAAAAACTGCATTTAATGACAGGCTCAGAGCAGACGACGCCGTCGACGACGATGATGAAAAAACGATTTTAATAGACAGCTGTAAACTTCAACCGTCAAAACACCAAACGAACGATAAATATTGCCAAACATAAATAAGTAAAAAAAAATCTGGCACCAATAAAAAAAAAAAAATAAAAAAAAGCAAGCCCAACTCCCACTGATGCCATAACAACTGTCAAGTTGATCCAAAAAGTCAGTGTCGAAAACGAATGCTGTAAATTATGATTTCATGACAGAAAACTTTTTAAAAGCCAATAAATAATGCAGGGCATGTTGAAAACCTTCAAAAAAGAGCTAAAGTCAAAGGTTAACTATAGAAAGTAGATAAGTTATGATTCAAACTCTCACAGTTGCACCTTGAAATGTGGCAAACATTTAGCTGCACTGTCAGAAGTTAAACAGTTCATAGAAATGCAAGTTAATAATTTAATGTACTGGTTGAAACATAGACAAATTCAAATTATATATTTATATTATTAATTATTTGTCTTAGCGTTCTTCATTCAATGAGAAGTATAAAATTGCTCTTTCAATATGTAAAAAGACATTTAATGTTTCCCTCTGATTGATTTGCTTTGTGCTCAGTGTATTTGCCCAACTGTTTACTGATTATGTTGCTATTCATAGCAAAACTTTAGCGCTGCAACAGCAAATACAAAAAAGGGGTTGTTAGGGTTTGCTGCTCCCTAAGAAAAAGGGTTATGCTTATTATGAATACTGCTGAATGCAAACGTAAATTTGGCTGACTGCCTGGGCGTTCGTTGTACACTTGCCCCTGCCTCTGCCCCTCGCAACAAAGTGCACACACAAAATGGGCAACAAGCTGGGGCATGCACACAAAAAGGCAATAATTGGTCATGACTTTACCGGTTACCAAGTTGCAGGGCAGTTAAGGAAGTATGCCGGCCTCTGAGTGCAAGTTCTTAGCTACGAACCCTTCGCATAACAAAAATATTAATAAAATCTTGGGCGTTTTGATGATTTGCCGACAAGCGACGCCTTGACAATGAAAACTGCTAAATGCCGACTTCTCTCTTTCCTTTTGGGGTCTTTTCGATTTTGAGTTAGTTATGGTTATGTCTTGACAAGTCGTTGATTTTTTTTATTCTTTTATTTGTTGGTCTTTAGGGGAGTACGCCATCGTTTTATTTATGGTGTGTCCTTTGAATGCGCATCGATTATTCAGTTATATTTGCTGTTATTCCCTGTGGTTGGTTACCGTCAATTTTCCGCTGCCGCGGCCGCTGCACATCAAGGGTTAAAGTCAAGGGCTTAAAGACATCCGTCCGTTCGTCCGTTCGTACAGTTTAGCATATTATAAATGTGTTTTTGCCGCATTCTCATATCTTACTTACATTTGTTTTGTTTTCTTTTGCAGTTGCGCCAAACAACAACAGAAACAACAATAACCATACAAATGTTGTGCGGCCCGAAGACACATTGCCCAGCAGCTGGTTATCAATAATAATTCTTTTTGGCCGGTTCCATAAGAACAACCAACCACTAAGCACCAGCACTCTGCGGCGACAGCACTCACTGTGCCATTTTGGATAACATTGGAAATTCGACACCCACTCGCACACACACACACACACACACAACCACCACACAAAAACACAAACATAGCTCACCACGATGTTGGATCGATGTGAAATACCTGTAAGTTGTTCAGAATTTAACCGAACCGGGAACGGGGTGCTAGAAGTAAAGAGAGAGAAAGGACCTTTCCACGATTTAAGATTGATGTGATAAGCGAACAGCAAAAGCACAAAATAGACACGAATATCGTGTAAGAACCCATAAAATCATATCTGAAAAAGTTAAAAAATTAAATGGCCCATAATTAATTACATTTAACATTTCGTAAGCCGATATGTAGATGTGCAGAGAAGATAACTTTTGTATGCACATCATTTAAAGACACCGGACAATAAATCCCTCAGATGTGGAGAAAGGACAAGGACAGATTAAATATATAGTGAAATATTTGTATGACTTTCAAATTTAAAATACCTATAAATAGTTACGAGTTTTATTTACTCATCTTTCAAATATAGAAAATCTTTTATTCACGAAGTCCATAAAACTATGCAGTCAAATTGAGAGAGAATTGATTTTTTAGAGGCAGGCCACAAAGTATGCAGCAAAAATATGAAAAATATTTTCTTGGTTTATAGCAAGATGCAATACTTTTAAATGTAGTTTTTATCATTTATAATATTTTTTATGTAAATACACATTTTTCCTGCAATGTCAACAGATACAATTGGACAACGAGAAGCTGCGGCGCGATGTGCGTCTGTCCAGCTCGCGCCTGGACTTGCCACAGTTGTGCAATGTCGGACGTCGTCTCGATGGGCACATTAACAGCAACAACAACAATAACAACAGCAACAGCTGCAATCATGTTAACGAGATGACAACAACACAGAATGGCAATGGCAATAACGTAAACAACAACAACCTTGGCTCGCCGGTCTCCTGCTCGACCACAAACAGCAGCAGTGGCAACGAGCGTGGCTCCTCGACCAAATCAAACAGCAGCAGTGGCAGCGGCAGCTCGGGCAACTCGGCGAGCAGCACCGGCAGTGCCGAGCTTAAATGCAACACGCCCATGACGGCTTCAGGTGCGTAAAAAATGTTGCAAGCTGGGAAGGGATTGGAGCACAATGCAGGCTCGTGTCAACATTTGCAATGTTTAGCGCGTTGGGTTAATACGCATCGCTGACGTCCAATGCGAATTAGTAAAGCTCACGCTCCCTGAGCTCTGTGCTTATTGCTTTGGATTAAGGTTTCCACGGTCCACAGTGGGGTAACGTTATGTGGCAGTTGGAGCGGCGATGCTGGCTGGGCATAATTAATTTTATATATAAATGGCAACGAGGTCAGGGTCATGCGCAGGCACAGTTTTCAATTACTTTTGCTCCAGCACTCAAAACCGCGAAATGGTCTATGCAAAAAGTCGAAAATGAGAAGTGGATCTCAGTTTGGCAACTTTCCTGAGTGCTTTTATTTAGTGCCAAAATACACAAATAGCTGGGGATTAAAAAATATGTGTTTAAATTTTCATATATTTCTAAATTAAGATCAGATCAATATGTTCGTAGAACTTTCGCCAAGTTATATTCGACTTTTCTAATACTTCACTAAGAACAAAAAACAATAAACTAAACAATAAGAGTTGTTTACAGGACAGCTAAAAGTGGAATAACAAATCAATGTAAACAACTCTATTTTAATATTAAATTTATTATGCAAACATACAAGTAACATAATTTGATCATTGTTCTTCCGTCATCTCTTATAGAGTTGGTCAAAAAATATCGCAATTATTTGACCGACTTGGAGCTTGAGGAGTTGAAGGTGCACAAGGAGGTCTGGTATTTTGGACAGCACGCCAGCAAGAACTACAATAAACCCGCCCCGTCAGCCAATACCACAAATTTGGGCTATGATGACGATAATGGCAATTACAAGATCGTAAGTTTATATAAAATATATGTATAATATGCTATACATACTTTAACGCTTTGTTTTGCTTCTGCTAGATTGAACACGATCATATAGCCTTTCGCTACGAGATCTTGGAGGTGATTGGCAAGGGGAGCTTTGGCCAGGTGATCAAAGCACTCGATCACAAGACAAACACACAAGTTGCCATCAAAATCATAAGGAACAAAATGCGTTTCCTCAACCAGGCAGTCGTTGAGCTCAGCATACTCTATGATTTGCGCGAAAAGGATGCAGATGGATCTCATAACGTAATACACATGCTGGACTACACTTATTTCCGTAAACATTTGTGCATTACCTTCGAGCTAATGAGGTGAGTTTCGTGTGCTTATTTTTCTACTTATTTACATCGACTTATATTAACGTCACAGCATAATATACAGTAAATAAATACATATATATATATATATATATATATATTTATATATGTTGCTTAGGCAACTCCTCAATTAGAAACGCGATTTCCTTGCGTATTTCTATGAATGTTTCTGCCAATTAAATTTATTCGCAACTTTTGTATACCCTTTGCGTGCTTTATTTGTTATGCGTTATATATATATATATATATATATATATATACATTTATATATGTTGCTTAGCCAACTCCTTAATTAGAAACGCGATTTCCTTGCGTATTTCTATGAATGTTTCTGCCAATTAAATTTATTCGCAACTTTTGTATACCCTTTGCGTGCATTGCCACCATTAGACAACAATCTTTATTAACTTTCATGCGAGTCGCTTTCTGGCTCCGACAAGTGCCTAGCACGCATTACCTTGATCCTCTCTAGCTCAAAGAGCTAGCAAAAAAAAATGCTGTCCCCTCTCAGAAATTTACCCAATGATTAATATGGATAATACATACAGCGTGTCTCATATACAATATGGTATTTTATTAAGCTTGTTATTGTTCTTTGATTTTGTTTATATTTGCTCATAAATCTCGTAGTGCTTTATTGGAGAAACATATATGCGTTAAGTGGTTTTCGTAATTTTTAATTGCTTTACAGCTGTAGTTTATTTTTATGGGGGTAACTTAATGAAATATCTTTGTTGTGTGTATGTCAATCGTTAACTTATCATTTTATGCGTCATAAAATTTATAGTGCATTGCTAAGTGGCTGGCTTATATCAGCTAGTTTAATACTTGTAGCTTGTAGTAATATTTCTCAAACGGATATTGTTATACATATACCAGCAGCATTGAAGCAGATAATAATAAAATTCTTTAATCACCTGGCCAGAATCAGTCACTAATCTCATTCTAGTTTTATGCATTTCACACTCGGCTGTAGCAATTTTAGCCTGATTTAAACTCAAACTTGTTCGCAAATATTTAAAAACAAATGAATACTAATAATTTGAATCCCACAAATATTTTAAAATTTAATGAGCTCTTCGAATAATAGCTTTTAAGAATGTGAATAATATGAATTTGAACTCGATTTTAAATATTGAAAAATTATTTAACATCCACTTTTAGAAATGTTTTTAGTTTCGCATACGTTCAAGTTGTTCGATAAAATCACAGCTTTATCAATTGGCATGCCATTTAAATGCAATTTCCTGCAGACGCTAGTAAACAAATAAATTTCTATTTAAATTGTTCGCATGTCAGTACACACACACACACACACACACACACGCACACATATATAGACACACTCACACACATATGCAGCGAACAACAAACCGCAGTTTCTGCCGCTTGGCTATCAATTTCAATTTAAATATTATGTAGCCTACATGCGGGGGCACGCAGCGGAGTGGGGCTGAAAATGGAGGTGGCAGTGGCACTGGCTGCGGCTGCGGCTGTGGAGTGCTCTGTTGAAAAGCGCATTTTGCTGCGTGCTGCAAGCGCATGCAAGTTTGTGCGGCTGTGTGTGTGTGTGTGTTGAGTGTGTGTCTATATTTACCTGTTGTTGTTTGCACTGCGATGCGATAGCGCCACACTCTAATTGATAGACAGGCGGCGGCCTGCATAAGGCGTTGATTGGCGTTGGCGAGGAGAGCGTGCGGCATGCCCGCGCCCCACACACACTGCTCCTCCTCCGACTGGTTATGTCAAAGCTAAGACAGCTGGCAACGCAAATATGGCAACTAACACGCGATGCAAATATATTGCCTGCAAGTATTATATGGAGTAACGAATGGTTTAGGTAAAAAACTTGTGTGCAAAACTTGGAGAATTTGTTGAAGGTCATGGTTTTTGGCATTCAACTCGTATCCGTTTCCGTATCCGCTTTGGGCCCCTCACTACTGCCTGACATTTCCGTCTAATTTGTCTTAATTGTAGGCCTACAAGTTGTCGGCTTTCAACTCGGCCCCGTCGACATTTTTGAGTCGAGTTTTGCGGATTTATAATTTGAACTTTTAAATGGATTAAAAGCACGCCATCGACTGAGTGGGTGTGCGTGACCTTTTCTTCTATATGTGCTTTAACTTAATCGATTAAGCGACAGAAATTAATTTGTTTACCATATACAACTTGAAATAATTCTTTGCCTTTTGGGTATAATTAGCCGCAAAATCGTTTCTCAAGTGCTCACTTTGCGTCCTGTACAAGAAGTTGCTCCAACGGGTAAAGTTTTCACAATGACCATGGATTTGGGGAAGGGACTGGATGGATGGGGTAGATGGGCTGCTCAGCTGCATTGACAATGCTGGCGGCAAGTTTAAAGTTTGTTTTGAACGAGTAAACAAATTGTGTGGCTAAGTTTTATGTAATTAAATTTACGTGCACGCAATTGAATTCAGCATGATAATTACGTTTCCTTTTCTTGTAGCAACTTGCTAATTGAGTTAGTTTGCTGACTGGATTAGCGGTTAGTAAAGACTCGATAACAAATAGAAGAGCAGATAATTAATGAGTTTATAATCGATCCTTAATACGTACAACACCAAATCTGTATAATCTATTATAAATAATTATTGTCTTTCCCATATTAATATTTTATATAAAACATGGTTTTAAGGGTTGCCTTATCAATTTTTGGGTATAATCAGGATGCAGTTTTTTAATGAATTGTCAAATTAAATATTTTTCATACTGTCACACAAATTTGTGCTAATTAGATAATCATGAATCTCCAGCAACCATTTTAATTATAAGAAACACAGCTTTTAAGCACAATTTTTGCTCTTCCACTGCATTTTCTATTTTATTCCACACTTTTTTACTGCCATGTGCAGTTAGCTCTTAATTTAATGCTAGCCAAATGGCTAGGATAAAAACCTGGCACATCGCATCTGAAGGGAACCACAAGCTGATTAGCTAATTAACAAGCGGAAAAACCAACGGAAACTGCACATTTTCACAATGTGGATAAGTGCAAACATGTGAAACATAATCCTTGTGTCTAATGTAACACTTGGAGCTCATCAAGTCAGGGTTGGATGACGCCCACTGACACACATTTATAGCGCTTAATTTGACTAAGGGACGCCGACAGCTTACCAAATGCATAAGCACACATATATAATTTTCCACCTGTAAAATGTCGTTGCTGTGCCATCCCACAAAAGTCCATTTGCCGCAACTTACTGGAAAGATGCGGGGCCGTGTAATTTACACCGACAGCGATAAAATGAGCTGCCAAACTGCCAAAGACAGTCAACAGAGAGTGTTCGCTGCTTCTGTCTCTGCCGCTGCTGTCTTCTCACAAGATATGGTCACACTGAGTGCCATAACTATGCAGCATATTGTGCAGATGACGTTGCCAAATTGATGTTGTCATGGCCAAGTTTCGGTTCGTGTGCATGTTTGGCCATTTTGTGGGTGTCATGGTCATAAATTTCACCAGAAAGCCGCTGGAGAATTCCAACAACAATATGTCGCCCACTTTCCCTATGTTGATGTTGATTTTCTCTGTGTTCGCTGTTGTTGTGGCGCATTTTGGGCAATGTGTCAAGATTTTTGTGTCTTTGTCTTGAATTTATTTCAATTCGCTAAGCCCATGATGAGGTAATCAAGGCTTTATCTGTTCAAGATGTGGACAACATTTTACACATTATGCACATCTGTAATGCAATGGCATGAATTGTAAGTGATGAAATAATGGATTCATCTTTGCAAGTGGAGCACTCTACCCTCTATCGACTAAATACTCAGATGATTAAGGCAACCTTAAGCTGAACTACAAGCTCATCTAGGTATAAACAGCGTATATTTTAATTACTCGGCTTAAATGTTTGGTTGGCTGTCAGCATGAATGCGGTTGTCCATTTTGACATGCTGCTGAACAGCAGTCGAAGGACAGTCTGAGATTTTTAATTTAAAAAATGGCACACAGAATGCGATGGGGTGTCGCCCACGTGTTCTATATGCAAATGAACCGAGTTGTGCAAATTGTTTTTCTTCTAAATTAATTTTTGCACTTAGCGTGTAGATTGCAAAGTGAGCTGAGAGAGCAACCTGGGAATTGAGTTACCAGGACGAAGGCGTCACAGGACGTGGGCAAGGAATGACAGCAATGCGAATAGACAGCAAACCACCCATGCCACCCAGTTGTTGTTTGTAGTTGCCGTTGTTGTTGTTGTTGATGCAGACTGTTATAATTATTATTATGCCGTGACGTGGTACAGTAATTACTGCTAATTTCCATTTGCCAGGCATTAAGTTTGTTATTTGCCAGCCAAAGATATACAAGTGATCACAGAGCACAAAGCGCACGCCAGCTGGCATTGTGATATAAACGCAGTGGCCAAGGCCAAAAAGTCACTTTTCATGTGGTTTATATGAATGCCACAGCTTTAAATATTTAATATCTTCGTTTTTTGCTTTTCATTTGACGTTCTGTGTCAGGCTGTGCGCGGCGACAAAAATGCCACACAAAAGGCAACGAAATGCCGCTCACTAATTAAAATGCGAGTGGAATATAAATGTGTATGCGGACTCAACCTTGAGCCGATGTGACTTTCGATTTCACATTCGCCGACAGTCGGCAGATAAATCATGGTCCTTGTGGTAGTTGGCGACCCTGGCCTTATGGTTCCAGACTGTAGAAGTTTTTTATAATGCAGATAAATAATCTTTTTAAACAAAATAAAACTAAGGATGACAAATTTATTACTTTTGCAATCTAAGCGCGTAGCAAATGTTGATAAACGCTCAAAATTCTATTACAAATTCTGTCAATAGTCGCAAGGATACTTTTGTACTCGATTATCCCGGCATCTTGAAGAATCTTTTAAATACATATTCCGTTTCGAGATAACAATTCCTCTGTAAAAATGCAAGCAGCCATCTCTGCTTAACTTGTGAGTAAAGAAAAGGTATCTCAGTAAATTTTGGTCTCAGTAAAAAATTTAGTTGCAGCATTTGTCTATGTGATGTGTGTAAATTAAACAAAATAAGCATTATTCAAATCATTACACTGCTTTCGAAAACTGTCGCCAGTTTGTCAGAGCAGCTGCTGCCGCTTGTCAATCAATTTTCACGTATTTTACGGAAAACTTTTCATTTTCACTTTCTGCGCAACCGAAAACCAATTTCATTTCGAAGCAGAAAACTTTGTTGACACCATTTTGCGTTGAGGAACGAATTCATTTTGCGGCCAACCGACAAGCGCCAAAATGTATGCAACGAAACAAATTTAATGTTGAAACACAAAATCTTTGACTTTGGATCAATGCTGATGTTGTCTAGTTGTTTATAGGGGGCGTTACCCGTGACTATTGCGAACAGCGCTCTGCTTAGACAATGCCTAAATAGTTCCTTGGATTTTCGGGTAGATGTGTTTTTCTGGTGCGCTAAATGCCTGCATTAGTGGCTCGTTACAGTTGCATGTTGCAAGCTGGTAGGCAAATCAATCAAATTACCAAAAGGAATTTTTGGCACGATGCAAAAGCCAAAAGGAAAAGCGCAAAAGTAAAATTGCTAACAAACAATAGTTTTTCAAGTTCACGAACAACGATAGACTTTTTCTCTCTCTCTGGTTGGGTCTCTCTCTGTCTCTCTCTCTCTCTTGACATTGGCAGTGTCATCGGGGGCATGTGGCATGTCATAATGCAGTTATAATATGCCTTTTTTGACACAGGGCCCCTTCTAGTTTTTGTTGGTTCGCTCGATTGAAATTATGACATTTTGATGATTTTCTTATTGGTTTGTTATGCGCCGATGATGCAGTTGCCTTCCTCTCTGTCAATCAATAACAACAAACTGCAGACAATGGCTTTAAGCGACAGACACTTTAAATGTGGCTAAAAACTAAAAATCCTTATGACCTCGCTTGGGTCTCTAAAATTGCGTTAGTCTTTGCTTATTTTTGGTTAAGAGTCACGACTTCCGCTTAACCCAATTAGCCTTAAATGCTTTTAGGCATCTTTAACAGCACTTTGAATGAGTGGGTAACAGCGACAAGAGAAGTTTTGACGGTCATGCGGCTTTCTCGCCTGACAGCCTAAGAAAAGTCTCCTAATTGGATTAAGCGCTAAACAAGATGTTAGACATGACATTAACTTGTCCAAAGGCTCGCAGCACTCATCATAATTGACATGAGACGAAAGCAGCCTTAATTTGGACCAAGACTAGAAGCAGAGCTAAAATTATATAAATTAAATGGACTCTTACAAGCTTGCTGCAAGTAAAAGTAATTTTAAATTGAGTGGTTGAGTTGGAAATGTAGTTCTGAGCCAAGAGTTAGTTAAACAAACTAATAGGAAAACAATTAATTATATAATCAGAGTTAGCAAGTTTGCAACTGAATACACAAATACATTAAAAGTATATTGCAAACTTACAAATTTTAAATTTGAAAAACGTTTTTCGTTTAAATGTATATATTTTATGAGTAGCATCTATTTTTTTCGGTGTATTTAAGATTTTCTGCTATGAGTGCATTCTTGATTTGGTCTTGCCCTCGTTAATCTAACTTTGCTGTAATTTGATCAGAATTCCCCAACAAACAACTATTAAATCCCAATGCACCCATACACATGCATATCTGTATGAGATGATGATGTCCTTAGTTGCCGCTACGGGTGCCAGATAATACTTTAAGCATTTTCTGGCTCGAATATATCTGGGTCAAAGCAGCTCATGAGAGCATGTCAAATCAGCTCAGCTTTCGAGCTGCTGATGAAGTTATTGATGGCATTCTCAGAAGATGACATTCAGGCAAATACTCATATAGATTGCTTATGCCAGGGACAGGGGCAAACGGAAACGGAAATGGAAATGGCAGCAAAAACTATGTATGCGGTCAGTGAGTTCAATAAATGTACCCAGCTGGCCGACAGCTTATCAAATGCTATGAGCACTTAAGCTGAAATGTATGCCAATATTGCTGTGTGAAGAAGAAGAGTAAAGGAAGGGATGAAGTGCTGGAATTATGATGTGTGGTCTGTGTGCACTGTCAAAAGCTCATCACTCACAACGCAAAAAAAAAAAATAATAATAAAATAAAGAAATAACTGACGGCAATCACAAAAATTGACAAAACTTGAGCACTCTGTGTGGAAATTGTGTTGACCCAACCACAACCACACAACAACCACAATATTTATATATATACGCAGTGGTTGCACTGACGTTGCGAAAGCCCAAAACAAAAGAATCGAAAAACTAGCTTGTTATCAGTTAATTAATCGCCAGAAGTTGCAGAAACTGCGAATGCGAAACGTATAATAAAAATCGAAAAAAAAACTGATGAATGGAAATGTACAAATTGTAAACAAAAATAGCAAAAGGGTTGTGACACAAAGCCACTCGCAAGTCAAATGGCTCAAAGGTACAGTGGAAACATGTTTGAAACGATTGTGAAATAAATAAATCAAAATCATCAATACTGAAATTAATGAAAAGCGAATCATATTTGATAATTACCATGTAAACTACTTCAACTAATTAAATATATTCCCACTTCAATTATGAATAGATGGGAATTTTTTCTAAGAAATTTTTTTGCTCTGACATTTTGCGCTCTTTTTCCCCAAATTTTACTGTTACCTGGCTTGACATCGCTCATCACACAGTCAAATTTGTTGACGGTACTTTTTTGTAGTTGTTGTCTGTTATCGTCATATATCCAAATTTCTGTGCGACATGCAATGAAAATTAATTCAATGCATGTTGTTTAGTCGTTGTTATTGCGCCGCTTTGGGCTTTAAGCGGCCGACATATTTTCGGAGTGTCTTTCATTTTTTCTCTGTTTTTTTTTTGACTCGAACCCAATTTGGAGTAATAACAAATTGATGGGGTTGCTCTGAGTCATATTCTGGCATATTGTAGTGGCTCTAACTAAACAGTTTCTATCTGTCATTCGGTGTCATTGCAGTTTGAATCTCTACGAGCTGATCAAGAAGAATAACTATAATGGTTTCAGCATGAGTTTAATACGACGCTTCTGCAATTCAATTGTGAAATGCCTGCGTTTGCTCTACAAGGAGAATATCATACACTGTGATCTCAAGCCGGTAAGTAGCCCACAATGAAATATACAATTACCATAGACAATAGATATATAAAAAATTTGTGTTATTTAATTTATTTTCTTATACATAGGAAAACATCTTGCTGAAACAACGCGGCAGCAGCTCGATTAAAGTCATCGATTTTGGCAGCTCGTGCTATGTGGACCGGAAAATCTATACATACATCCAATCGAGATTCTATCGCTCCCCGGAGGTGATACTTGGACTGCAATATGGCACCGCCATTGACATGTGGAGCTTGGGTGAGTCCATGGAGTGAAACTTGATTTTAATTAAAAGCCATTTTGCACCATAGATGTGTGGAAATGTATGTCTCGCATTTGGCCTCGTTGCAATGAAAATGAAATTGAAAATGAACATTTAAATGGTTTTCACCCTGCATTTGGCAGGCAAATTTATTGCCTCACACGCTGCATCTATAAATAACTGCGCGCGTCTGGTGTAGGTGTAGCCCTTTTACCGCTTTGCAACGTTTTAATATTTTATACACACTTTTATACCCAACCACACACAACATGTGCTTGCTTTCAATAGATGGCTTGGGCATTTTCCCTTTTGTGGGTCATGCGGCTGACATTTGGCATGTGTAAAGCGACTATTCAATGGTTCTCATGCGGTTTGAATGGTTAGCCTTAGTTTTTCTTTAACCATTGACAGTTGTCGTTAAATATGTCAGGGATACAAATGACAGTTTGACAGGTATTGGAATTCAGTGTATTCACTGAATTATTAACTGTGTGATCCACAGCCTTCAAGTTTATTAAAAGTATCTTTTATCCATTAAATAAATACATTTTCTCCCATGAAAACGCTACAGTTTTTCCTAATTTTTTGCCTTTGTAACTTTCCTCATTTCTTGTGGCACTTTCAATTACAATTTTAGCAGCAGACCGTAATTAATGCCAGCAATTATTCTCAGCTTTCCTCTATTTTCCATACTCTTCAAACTGCTGTATTCATTTCTTCCATATCAGTTGAGTTGTAGTTGTGCTAAACTCATTATTCTTCACATATTTAGCTGCCAAACGGCAATGTTCAATCACTGCACACGAATTGTGAAAAACTAGCACCCCAAACGACTCCTAACCGTGGTAGTGGGGTGTAGGGGTAGGGGTAGGGGTTTGGTGGCCCAGCCAAGTGTAAGAACACGCACTACCCCAATTAGCAGCAACAGGCGACGAGGCTATTAGGCTATCAGACTGCCAGGCGGCTCGAAGCCTAAGGCCACGTACAATTGGAGCAATGAGATAGCGGGGGGCATACGAGGAGAAGGAGGTGAAGGAGGTGTGGCACTCAACAAGTGAGGCCCACTCAAAGTTTATGTATACAATAATATTGCCTGACCCTTTACGCTTAGCAACGTTGCTTCCTGTACTCGCAACCCCATCTTCCATCTCCCCTTCTCCCAGTCTCCCCGCCGCACATCCTTTTAGCGGCCATTTCCGACTACGACCACGTCCGGTCAGGAGGAAAAATATCGTGAGCTCAGCTCAACTCCTCACAAAAGACTCATTAAATGTGCACAGTACGTGAGATATTCTTGTTGTTATTGTTGTACGGGTTCTAATAATCGCAATAAAAGCAAGGCATGTTTATTTTTAGACAGTGTCTTGCCTTCCATGCTTGCTTGCCAGCTCATGCTCATGTGGGCGGTTAGTTATTTGAGTAACTGTGCTCACAGCAACACACATTTGCAAATGGGTTACGTGCTGAATAATGTGGTACACTATTTAAACAAACAGCTACCGGGGCACGCCATAAGGCTTGAAAGAGAACGTAAAGTGAGGTAAAGTCTACTTTCAATTATGGAAATGGGCACAAGTGATGAAAGTAATGGAAAGTGTGGCACAGCCTGAAAGCTGTAAACGACTGCACAAGCTGACAGTGAATACAGACAAGTTAAACTAAGAGGCGCACATAAAACGTATATTGTAATTATAGGAAAAGGTATGCTAAAAAATCCTCTAACAACTGATTGACATATGAGTCATAGAGTAAAGCAAATTTCCGTTCAAGTTGAGCAAAGCAATTTCTCTGGTCCTTTGTAATTGAATCAATATTGTGCTAAAATTTCAAACAATTTGCAGCAGCACATAAATAATGTCCCAGGGAGAGTAAACCCAATTGAACTGACCTCAACTGAACTGTGGTCAAGTTCACGCACGTGCCAGGCCCAGCTGGGTGAGCGAAGAGTCAAGGTCAATGCGCTTCTCTGACAACCAAAATGACTGCAGCAAAATGTTATTTACACACCATAGATCAACCAGAGAGCTAGCTCGACTACCAAATACCCTACAACAAAAACAATAGATTGCTTTCGTGCTGTTAAAAGTGAATTTTATTAAGTCTTCATAAAACGCCTCTTATTCGATTCATAGTCAATACTAACAACTCATAAATTTCTCTTTCCTCTGTTACAGGCTGCATTTTGGCCGAGCTATATACGGGCTTCCCACTGTTTCCCGGCGAGAACGAGGTGGAGCAGCTGGCCTGCATTATGGAGGTGCTGGGTCTGCCACCCAAGGTGCTCATCTCGGTGGCTCGTCGTCGTCGCCTGTTCTTCGATTCGAGAGATGCGCCACGTTGCATTACGAATACGAAGGGCAGGAAACGTTCGCCGGGCAGCAAGTCTCTGTCACAGATTCTACACTGTCAGGATCGGTATTTTATTGACTTTCTGCTGCGTTGCTTGGAATGGGATCCTGCGGAGCGTATGACGCCGGATGAGGCGGCGCATCATGAGTTCCTGCAGCCATCCGCATCGAGTCGCCATCGCAGTAGCCGCATGTCCACGAGCTCCTCGAGCTCGGGACTGAACAGTGTCTCCCAGAAATCCTCCTGCTACAACTTTGCAGAGATCTCGCCCGGCAGCGGGCCAGTGGTGGCCTCAATCACGAGCACCACAGCTGTGAGCAATGCAGCCATAACGACCAAGTCCAGCTCCAGTTCGCGTCAGCCTCACTCCCATGCCCAGTCCAATGGACACCTGCCCGACATCAAGCTGAGCGCCAGCGACAAATACAACAGCATGCAAAAGGTGGCGGTCCGCTCAAAGATCACGTCGAGCGTCTCGGATCTGGAATCGGTGCAGCAGTATTCGCTGCATCGCATCTACGGTGGCATTGGCAGCGGCAGCACACACCACGTCTCTTCTGCGGCGACCCGCAAGCATCTAAATGGCAACCCCAGCGGTGTTGGTGTCGGTGGCAACGTCAGCAACAGCAGCAAATATGGCAGCAGCACGCTGGCGCACAATCATCACAATGTGACGCATCACAATGCCTCCACGGCGACCATAGCGACAGCAACGCATCATCATCATCATCATGGCATCGCTGTTGGGCAGCAGAGTGGTATGGGTGGGGTGAGCCAGCAGGGCGGCGTTGGTCCGAATTCGGCCATGTCGCATTCACAGTCCACTGGTGATGTTTCCGATCGAGCCTTTGGGCGTGCTTGACTTAGGGCGAGGCCCACAAAGCTAGAGCTCAAGAAGTGCAAGCTGGTGAATATGATGGACTTCTGGAGCTAGAAGTGGCGTCCACAGCAATGCGCTGCCCTGCGGGAGGAGGAGGCGCTGCCAACTCCGTTGCCACCCGCAGCTCCAACCTAGTTCTAACTAACGTAACTGTTATATAAGCTATGTATGTGTAGGTTTATAGCGTATGTATGTGCATTGTGTATTGTGTATCGTGTATTGTGTATTGTGCGTTAGAAAGTGTGTGTATCTCCACGAATTATATAGTTAGATATTTAGATATATAGTTGATATATATATAGAAATATATATTTCATACCCCAACACAGAAGAACACAAAAGCACACACACACACACACACACACACACAATCACACACTTGCAACACTATTGCAGTATTCTCAGTTACTTTTCTCTGATTTTTTTTTGCTACTGCCATAGCTAAATATATATATTGTATTCCCCAAATGTATTTTCCCGTAAAGTATTCGCAAAATCACACCTATTTCCCTCCATTATAAATGCAATTTTAATGAACGTTTTCCAACACACTTTTCATCAACTTCATCATATATGCAAAACTGTATTCAACACGAACTAATGATAAATGATAGACAAAAAACAAGAAAGAAAAAAAAACCCCAGCTCAAAATGGAACAACATAACATAGTTATATATAAATAGTATGCATATAGATATATAAGGAATTCAACGATATATTGTATCGAATCAAAATATCTGTAACAATTTCATACAGCTTCCATGTCTTTTTTGCAACAGTATCAAGGCTGTTATTAGTTGCATGTGCAAAAATGTAGCTATACAAATACATATAAATAATAAGTTTTGATCTAGGCTAGAGTGTTTCAGATGCCTAGACTCGAGATCTATTAAGAGTATATAACTTACTCGTATTCAAGAACATTATTAAAGTACATTTGCTAGGGAACTCATAGACCCACCAAATTATCAATCAGAACTACCCTAGTAACCTTTATGGCCTAAAATCAAACTGAAACATTCTAGCCCAATTGAGCGACAAGTTTGAACAAGTTAATTGTAAGTTTGTATTTTGCATGTGAGTATAAACTAAACGGGATAGATCTGGATTTCAAATTCGATTCAATTTGCAAGGATTTAAAAGTGAGAAATCTTCAAAATAGCATTAAAATCGATTTCCAAAACAGCCCTGAAATTGAACATGCCCAAAACACTTATATATATATAGTGCAGGAAACATGTCATTATCTAAAGAGTATACATATTTGATGAACTACATATATATACATATATATGTATATACTACGTAATTATTGCCTACAATTACTTTTGTGCAAATAAACAACAATTTATGGCCAATACAACACAAACCATATATAAAAAGAACTTTAACTAATTCTATGTAAATCGTATTAATGGAAAAACAAAAAAGAAAACAAATACAATTTTACTATAATCAAAGTTTGTAAACTGTACACACACACACACACACAGTTTAACAATAAACGTTAGCAGCAAGGAACAGAGTAATCCTTGC
Source organism: Drosophila picticornis (assembly GCA_035043845.1). NCBI lineage: Eukaryota > Metazoa > Arthropoda > Insecta > Diptera > Drosophilidae > Drosophila > Drosophila picticornis. Next base: position 12,409,927 of record JAWNMR010000491.1, read on the forward strand.
CCGACCCCTTTTGGTTCCCTTCCAACTTCCCCTTGTGTCTCTGAGCATAGACTGTCATGTAAACAAAATTGGTAATGTAAGTTTAGATATCACTGTAAACAAATGCAACTTTTGCTCATGACTTTGATAATGTCGAACGTTTATATATTATACACACATAAATTCGCTTATTTTATGTATTGTTTAAATTATTATACATATATTTATATATGTATTTTTCTGCCGCTTCTAACTACTACCATTTAATTTTTTTCTTTTATGTATTTTGCCTTTTGATTCAATAAAAGAAAGTTAAAAAAAAAATGCAAAGCTTAATTTACAAAGTGAGTTTCGAATTTAAAGTTTAGTATTAAATTAAAAACAAAAAACAAAAGCAAAAACTACTTTTAATTATTAAAATATATCAATTTTAAATTAATGAATCATATTTAATGGTATAGAAACCACAAAGAAAACAACAACATGTAATCAATACAATTACAATAATTGAAAAATAAATTTAAAACTATGTACTCAACAATTCGAAAAAGTTGTTTCATTTTACGATTTTTGTTAGGTTGTTGACCAGTCAGTTTTATTCAACTGCAACGTTCTCTTCGCAGCTTAGCATGTTCACGCACCAGTGGTACAACTTAGGTTGCTGCATTGGCTACATTTCCCAACACGAAAAATTTACAGCATACTTTCAGCGGCACTTAGGTGACCGGAAAAAAGCCTAACAGCTCCGTCAAATTCTTGCCGACTTTGAGAAGACATGGTGCGTTAGAATCGCAAGGTCTAACTCTATTGAACTGCATTCAAGGATTGTGGGATAATTTAGGAAAAATGTCAATAATTTGTGAAAAATGAGTCAAAATTACAAGTACAAATATTAGTCTTTTCTCGGAAACAACAAGAATAATTTGCATGTCCTTTGGCTAGTTGTCAGCCCTTGTTAACACAAACAGCGCAAGGACTGTCGGTAGTCCAAAGACTGTATAAATCAATTTAGATAACTTATTGATTAAATAGAAGCTAAAATAGACAACCAATTAAGAATCGACATTTTCGATTCTAATTAAGCTTCGTTAAAGTGGCAACCTTAAACTTTAATTGAAAAAAAAGGGCTTTAGCTAATTATAGAAAACAATTATAAATCCCAGAAAAAAACTAATTACATTATTTTAAAGACAGGCATCTAAACGACTTCACTTTACCTAAGGGTTAAGACGATCGTCGCTTCAAAGATAAGAAGAGAAAACATTGCATAATTTAAAGCATAATTGAAATAAAATGAAGCCGGCAGTTTTTCTTTTTAATTTTAACTTCACTTAAAGGGAAGTTAACTAAGGTTATCGATTGAACTAACTGTTATGGTCTTATTGCATTGCATAAAATGTGTATTAATCTTTCCATCAAACATATTATCTTCCACTTTCAACTGGAAACGTTTATGTCTAACACAAATTTCATTATTTACGATCAACATTAAGCTACAACTTGATGCGCATCAATAAATGATCACAACGTTGACACCATTTTCAATATCCGTAGGGCATCAATTTGATCATTCAGTTTTGGCTACTAATATTTTTTGTTGGTAGTTGCAGGAATTATGCAACATTCACATGTGCAAATTATTGAGATATTTGGTTTTTGAATGAGATTTTTAATTTATGCTGTGGACATTCGAGTTTGTGTTTAAATAATAATCTCGCACGTGTGCCAGCTCTTGGGAGATAATTTGATTAAAATGTTTACTTTATTAAGAGCTTTTAATTGGGCAATTAACTGAATAGAGTTGCAGTTTGAGTAACAAACCCAACTGTACTGACTGTGGACATAATTCTCCAGCTTAGATTGTTGGCAGGCCTAAATATTTAGATATTGTTTTCACTTTTTGTATATGACGCACTTGAGAAGTGTTGCGTGGGGGAAATTCATCATCTGAGATACTTGCGGGAAAGTGACAATTCTAAGTAATAGCCCACTCATATAAATTACTTCATTCCAAGACGCCTAGCAAGTGTATTGAAAAGAGGCCCCATTCTTGAATGGAAAGTAAAAGCTGTTGTCGCGGCGCCGATCGTTGATCCACAACGAAGCCAGCAACAAAACCGTATTCCCATTGAGCGCTTCGAGTGATAAGCAGACGCGTAAGACTTTTTGAGTCAAAGGTTTATTGACGCAAGCAGCGCTGTCTCCATCGTTTGTAGCCACAGCATCTGTTCAACTTCAGCTTCAGCTTCTGCCTCGATGATCTTCATGATCGGCACTTGTTGCTGGGGCCAGGTCGGGTTCGACTCGACTCGACTCGCCTCAACTCGGTTTGGTGTGCGGCTCGGGTTCGGGTTCAGGTTCGGTTCCATATGGCAATTCGAAGGCCGCCGCTTCTGCAGTGACGCTTAATTTTTTTCGATGCCTTCGTCAGCTACGGTTTTTTTCTTGTTCATCTCAAAGGTGAAAGTCTTTCTCCCCCAAGCTTTTGTGTTGTTGCTATTTGTACAGTATTTAGTCTCGTTTTTGTTTTGCCGCCGTTTTGATCTCTGTTGTTTTTGTGAGTTTGCTTCGGACTTTTGGTAATCTCTTGCACAAATATTGCGTAGTTCATTTGACCATTTTAAAAGTCTTTGGCAAAATTTTAACGTATACCAACATTAAGTATTCTAAATTGGCCTGTACCAGCAGCTTCCCACACTTGAAGAAACAAATTAGTATAAAAAATAGTAAAGCTCAAGTACAAAAACGTAATACTATTAAATCATTTTAATCTTATATGCCCACAACGTAATCTGCCCCACTCATGACTCATTTAAAGGTGCGCTGTGCAAAAATCAAAGCTATATTTTATATCTGAAACATAAAACTGAATTGCAAACTCTTAACTGTCACGACTCAAAGAGGTCAATATGGTTGTTTCGGATATGATGACAGGCATACCTGTGATTATAAACTTGTGTAACCTTTTGCTTACCATCGATATGGGTTATTTTAGGTGAGGCCTATGCCAACTTACGAGCTATCATAAAGGCTGTTTAATAGATTATCAAATGTAAGCTCTTGTCAAAAACTGGAATTGATCGTTAAATGTTTGTACATGCAAAGGCCAAATGAGCTTTGACTTTTAAAATGAGCTGTCAATTCCTTGAAGAGCGTCGATAGGCTTATGGCTAATGAGTACTGAGTTAGTTTGAAATAAATTGTATAATTTAATAATATCCATATTATTTGGTGGCGGTTGTTCCATCAGAGCTTTAGAAAGAAAGATAACTTTTAAAATCGACTTTTCAATATATTTTCATTTCTTATTGTTAAATATAAAGCAATAGTCTTTTGTGTGGGAAACTACTTAAATATTTACAATGTAAACAAACAAAGCAAACATTACAAACACTTGAGACAAATGGGGAATCTTCTTGAATGGACTCTGGTATTTTTCATCTGTTCAAAGCCTGATCCCAGCAATTTAATCAACGTTCACGTTATTTATGTGTGAGCCCCAGACAAACAGGTGAAAATACTTTTGCTTTTTTATTTTTTATATTTTCAATAGATATTTTTGGTAGTCATCGACGCTTTTCTTTCCAATCGATAGCCAAACAAAAAATAGCCATCAAATTAAATTTAGGCATCAAACGGATACAAAAGAAGAAGCTGCAGTTCAAGTCATTAGACTTGAGACAACCTGCGGCATCATCGACGCTCAGCAAATCAGTCAACTCAGCATACACATTATCATTGTCTATCTATAGTCTACAGACTATAGTTCAGGGTCTACAGTCTGTCTGTCTGGCACTCTTTGCCAGAGGAAACCTGATAAGCTGCTTATGCAACGCGATTCGCCTCGAGGCGGATTTCTGCTTTGGATTGCAGTTTGTACCTTCTCTAGAATTGCATTGGGCATCGACTTAATGGGCCATTCGCTTGCATATTTTAGACGAATGTGTGTGTTGCTGTTGAAAGTGAAAATTTATTGATGAAAGCTGGCGTTGAAGTCTCTTTGTATTTGAATGTTGAATGATGCATCTGTCGATTAGTCGCGTTGCCGAAATTTTTGTAGCCACCGACAGCAAATTGCTGCTATAATTGCTGGAAAGCTGAAAATGCAATAATTTGTTGATTGGCCCAGGTTACGTTTTGATAAGGGCCCAAGATTGCCAGCTAACTGGCTAACTGGCTAACCAACTGTTGCGCAAGAGGAAATCAGTTGCTCCATTTACTACTTGAACGGTTTTCCCAAAGGAAATTGCTAAAAACACGTAAACCGATCAATTTTCATTTTTGTATGTGGATATGTTTGCGGGTATTTGGTAAATATAAATTCCTGAGTTTTTCCTCATACTCTTTTATCTGTATGACTGCAACTCCATTAAACTAATTTTACTTTCTCTGCAACCTTGCATTTACTATGAACTCCCGCTCTAATCCCTAATCAATGCTAAACATCAATTATTTCCGATTAATTGATCAAAGCATGCTGTGCATTTAAACAAGAGAAGAAAAAACAATCAAAACAAAAGCAAGTCAACCTGTAACCATTATTCATCAAATGATCCACTTCGTTTCGGGTGTGATGTAGGTAAGTGCGTAATATGTTGATCAGTGGAGCGCCTCATATATGATCAGCTCAGCGGGATGTGAGCTGCTTCCCATATTGAGCATGCATAATTCCGGCAGACAACGGGTAGCCCACATTAATCATCTACTCTGATAATTATAGTTATCCGAAAAAAAGAAGTGAATCACTTTAAATGAGGCAGACAAATTGTTTGTTCGTATTGACCACCGCACCGTGCATGGAATGCAATTTTAATGTTTTGTTCAGATTGTTGTTGCTGGCACAGCGATTTGACACACGTCAGTCAATTATAATGATGATGATGTCTGCAGATATGGGTGTATTTTCGGAAGCTATTAAGAGATATTTATTGTTTTGATTCATGCAATTTGTACGCCTTCAATTTGCATTCTTATCTGCATTTCCGAGAACGCCAGCTTGAGGAAATTACGTGATCAGCGAATGATATCGAAATCGCTGTGGATGGCATCATATTTGGCTGGCTCAGACATTTCTGGTTTGATAAAGACGGTCAGTTAATCAGCCAGAGCCAACAAGAAATGGCTTAGAGCGCCCCACAATATGACGAAATGTTGCACGTTCAACAATTTGTTGGCAATACTTTCTCTTTCACTCGCTTAAGCGCACTCTTATGCTTTCTCTTGACGGTTGACAGCGCTCTTAGCGCTTGCCAAATGTTGCTGCTGCATATGTTGACAAGCTTTGTTGCTGGCAACATGTTGCTGGCTCATCGCTAGCGTCGCATCGGCTTCGCATTTTTTGGCATCTTCGTCGCTAGCATGGCTTAAATTGTTACCAAACGCTTAATGATCTTCAGTTAAGCATCGAACTTTTACCAGACAAGTCGTGTCTGCGGCTACCACTCGACACCGCGGCAGCAACAGCCAACGCTTATGGAATACTAAGTAAATTAAAGAGTAAAAAACACAAAACAAAAAAAAAAAACAAAAAAGAAGAAAACAAAACGAACTGCATCATTTGCATAAGGCAAATAGAAAACGCGCTAGCAAAAGTTTATTTCAGTTGAGCGTTTCTCGCATTTTTGACATTTCTCGCGCGCCAATTGGAAATTTTTGAATTTCCATTCGCTTCGTCTTTAACGTGATTTGTTTTTAATAAAAAAAATAATAAATATACATATATATAGTGCGACAAAAAATAAAATAAATAATTTACATAACAATTGCATATTGTTGCTATAACTGGAGAATAATACCCTAAATAAATATTGAATTGGGCTTTGTGTGAATCATGCGAATTTTGTTGGCACTTTGGGGCACTCTGTGCTTATGGCTGGTCTCGGCAAATGCGCAGGGATTTATTCCACCCAATGCGGGAATACATAACGGCGTAAGTTTAATATTTATCCATATCAATAACAAATTAAAACTATTTAGAAAAAGCAGAAGTTTTTTTTAATTTTGATTTTTTCTGTAACTGAATGCATTTAATAATTAAATATTAAAAATGTAAAACGATTTTTCGATAGTATTTTTTTTATTCATTTCATTTGTATTTTGAGTATTGCAGACAATTACCTCTCTTTCATAAAAAATGAGACCAAGCTTTATTCAAATCAAATCAGGTGTTCCAGATATTCACAGACAATATATGTATACAAAAGGCTTAGTCACAATTCATAACCCAAATTTGTGCCAAAAACTTATGAAAGAAAAACAAAATTGATCACTCAATTTGCATTTCCATTGAATGTTATGCAAATATTTATTGTTAAATCTAGTTGTGAATTTTTATTGTAACCCATTTCAATTTTAGACCACAAATGCGAATTGACACCATTTTTAATTTATTGAAGAAAGTTGCTGTGTAAAATAAAAGCATGCAATAAATATTTTAAAATACTGGATAATATTTGTAGGTAAATATAGTTTTCGAATGTCTCATCATCAAATAAAATTCCAAAAATTTCCAAGCAACTGAGTCTTGCATAAGAAATACTTTAATCTAGCCTATTCTCCTGCTTAAACATTCAATTATTCAAAATATTTTCATAAGCATTTTCATATTAATTGTACAAATATGCAACTGAGGCGCCTCAATGAACTTTCCCTTTTATATTTATATATATATATGTACATATATATATATATATATATTTTTTTTTTTTTTGGAGCTGCGTTTAATGAAGATGCAAAGGAAACGGAGAGTAAAAGCTTTAAAGTCATGACAACGCTTAAAGCCGCAAAAGCAGCAACAACAACTGTGGCAGATAATAAACCTGTTCGCTTGAAATGGTCAATATGAACTCAAAAGAAATAACAACATAAAAAAGAAGATCTTCGGATGAGCAAAAGTAACTGCAAGTCGACTGCATACTCAAATTCTCAACCTATCAGCAAGTTGTGTCATATATATATATCTATACACATATATATATTTATATATATAGATATTGCGAAAAATATATTTCGATTACAGTTTCCCATTAACAAATTACTTGTCTCAACATAAATGAGAGCTATTAGCCAAATATGTTGTATACAAAAATCTGTATGGGCCAAGACCGAGCGGTCGCTGATATGACCAGATTATCCCTTGTTGTTGCCTTTGTTGTTGTTGCTATTGTTATGTTTTGATTGTTGGTCAATGTGGCATTTGTGGCATCCGTTGTTATAGTTAGTTTTCACTTTCATGGCCGCAGCCAAACTTGGCAACAGCCGCAACAATTTATGATATTTCCAATTTGGATGTCTTTTTCGCTTTGTACTGTTGTTTTCTTGGAGCTGGCTTTGATTTGCGGATTTACTAATGTTTATAATTGGTACTTTTTCCCCACACTTTTGTTGAGACGTTTTGTTACATAAGCGCATTTCGATGATGTTTTGACTAAGCGCCGTTTTTATATCATTGTGACCAACAAATCAGATATTTCGTATCTTTGTCTAAGACGGCTTAAAGATATAAGATTGAACATTTTCTTAAGTTTATAAGGCAAAACTTAATTTTTGATTTTGTTTGTGAGAATCTACATTGATTTAATATTGATTAACATTCGTTTTGCTTGTTTTTAGCAAAGTATACTGACTACTTTCATGAAAACAAATTGACTAGGATTATTTTCATTTATTTGTAAATGAGAAATACCTTCACAGAAAATTGAGCTTAGGTTCAACTGAATGATTATTGCTAATTCTTCCAACTCTGATCGTTGACTTAATTTCAGATTAACTACTATCTTTATTGCAATATATTTGACTATTGATCTTTGACTCTAAACTAGTTCTTAGTTGATAATTTACGATTGAATTTCATAATAGGGCTTATGTCATAGCAATTGGAATAGCCAATAGCCAATTGCAATTTCAATTTGTTTGGCTAAGCAGCACTTCCTGACCAACACTTTGGCTGCAGTCCCATTAACTTGGCGCTGTCCAATCAAGCGCGTCATCAGCAGCACAATTTCATTCACTTTTCCACGTGCGCCAAACGTTTCCAATTGAAATTGAAATTCGATTTGATTCTCAACAAGCGCACAGCAGCAGCGCAATCAGTTTGGGCCCGTTCAACTAAACACGAATCGAGTTCGAAGTAAAACCAAACAAAATCACAGCAAACACTAAGTGTTTGAAAAGGGTGGCACAAACAGATCACAGAAAGGGAGTGAGAGAGAGAGAGAGAGAGAGAGAGAGAGAGAGAGAGAGAGCTGGTCGGAGAGGAGAGAGGAGAGGAGTGGTAGGACTGCGTAATTGGCTCTGCGTGTGATTAGCGCCCAATTACTTTATTTGCTCCACATTTCGATACAATGTAATCCCATTTGAGTCGAGTCATATTCGATTTGATTCCATTTAATTTAGTGTAGCACCACCAGTTAACGAGCTTTAAGTGCCAAATCCGAGAGACACAATAAGCCATATAAATCGCTGGGCTCATGTGTGTATTAGCTGGAGTCATCCTGTTACAGTTGGAGATGTGCTGCAAATGTGGCTGTCAAGCAACTTTCATTTTTCAACACAAATCCATTAACAGTTTGTCACACCACAAACTGAATCTTTCAGATAGATATGCAACCAAAATATTTATAAAGATCTCTCGATTGACCCACTTTCCATGTCAACAACAACGAACCAAAACGAAACGAAACAAAAACCTGCTAGAACGACGGGCCTCTTCAACAAAAATACGCGCAAAAATATAATAAACAACGAGAACAACTCGAGAAAAAATATATATAAAATGAAAAGAAATTACAACTTGAGATTCGTACAATAAAATGCGAGTGGCTGCGGCTGCTGCGGCAACAATGAACATGTTGAAGGGCTGTCACACAAGTATCTTAAATATACAAAGATACATAAATACGATAAGTATATTTAGGCAGCGCTTCTGAAATGCTTGCGTGCTGTTATAAGTTGCCAAATTAAAAGTGAAGCTCATAAGCCTATTACAATCCTAATCGGATACAGTTGACATAGGCCCAAATATTTTTGACTCACATTGAAATTATAGATGCGAAATCATATTGCGACATGGTGATTCACAAACCGCTTGTCATTTAGCAACTTTTTTTTAGTTTTGATAAAAGAATAAAGAGATTCTGCTGAGAATAATTATTACAAATATTCGTTAGACTTTCGTATTCAACAACAGGTTGTAAAGATTTTCTTTTATTTAAGCTTGGCATTACTCAGCTCTCTTGCCACTGCTACTTTAATATTTCTCACAACTATTTCATAATTAATTCATGCATTTTAAAATCGATCGCCATCGACGAAAGTGAAAGCCAAATATTTGATATAGAAGACTCAATAAATATGCATTAAAAATCGAAAATATAAAATACCAAGAGATGAAAACAAAAGCCAAAAATTGGGACGACAAAAGCCACAAAATAGAGCCCCCAGAAACACGGCGATCCAAATTGGGTGCTGGGCATTTTGGACACTGCTCGGATGATGGGCAACAGATGTTGCGCGGATTGTTGCAATGTCTCCAACAGTTGTTGGTTGTTCGCTGTTGGCTGACTGTTAGTCGGTGGCAATTTCTGTTTACATGACACAAAAAAAGCAACTGCAAACGCTACGTGAGCCAATATATGTGCATGCATATGAACATATACATATATATATATATATATTTGTATATTCATGTACAAAATAAGGCTTAAAATTAAGAAATACCAAATACAAAACCAAAAAGCAAAACACATAAAAGAAACTGCAGACGGCGTCAGCCGTTGACTTCCAACTTCGACTTGGTCTTCAACTGTGACCAGTTCCTGTTCGCGGACAAAAGGAAGATGATGATGTGGCTGGAAAATGCTTTTTGTTTTGTTGTTTTGTGTTTTGTGTATTGTGTGTTGTGTTTTTCTTGTTTACCAAAAAGTTTGCAATGGGTTGTTGCCTTGTTTCTTGTTGCTGTAATCACAGGCCGTTGCCGTTGTCGTTGCCTTTGTCTTTGTCGTTGCCACAGCCAACTTATGTCAATAGTCAAAGACAGACGGCAGCAATCTGGTCTGGCACGTTTTTCTCTGCAAACTCTTGGCAAACAACATTGGAAAATTGTGCAAGCCATAAAAGGCAACTCAACAGCTGGACAAAAGGTTAAGGACAATGTCCAAGCCAACATGCAATAGAAATAGTTTCGACAGACTGAGAGAGTGGGGGAGTATGAGATAGTCAACCAACAATTTGGAGACATAAGTTTGTCTATGAATAAATCATACAAAGGATGCCAAAAATAAAATAGGCCTCGCAAAAGAGCCCCATTCGAATCAGCATCCGGAAAGTTAATCGAGTTTCAGATTCAGAAAGAACATTTATAAATAATCTGGCTATTTTGGAAGTAGAAATTTCGATGCGCGAATATATTTTTTGCCAAATTTAAATATCAACAACAGATTAAAATTATGTTGAGAATTTTAAAAATAATTTTCAAAAAAAAAACAAATGTAATATAAATAAATAATAAAGAAGACAAAGAAAGTCTTATATAATATATATTATATATATTGTCTTACTCCGAATACGAAAAAATTTCTTAATGAACTTTGTTCAATAAATATTTGTAAGTGAGTAAAAGTCTGTATCTCTTTCCCAATCCCTCTGTATTTTAATCTCGATCTGCGTCTTCGCGATTCTCAAACTCTTGCAATACTTTTAATAATTCCTAAACAAATAAAATGACTTCCTCGTTGGCTGTTTCTCATGCCACTCAATTATTAAGTCATTACTATGGTATCTGATGTACAACCAGTTTTTGTTACGCCCCAATTTTTGGTAAAAAAATATACATTTTTAAGCAAAAATTTCACATGGCCAGCGGCCGGGGCCAGATCATTAATGCTTCTACTTGGCGCATCTTTTGGATACCCGATAATCGCTGAGAAAAGAAAGTAAAAGGGCTTGCGACATAACTCATCGGTGGTTATTGACAGGGCGTCTTTTTTGCCCCCCTCCTGCTTTTCTCCATCTTCTTTGACCGATTCGCTGTGTGGCTTAAAACCAAATGAGTTTTGGCAGTTTTTGCGAGGGGCTGATGAATGCTGCAATTAGTGCTGCCATGTGCAATAAATATATCAGAGTGGAATTTTCACCCACCAGACTCACAAACAGCAAGCGGCAAGTGTCAACTTCCGCATTACCCATACGCCACGTAAAACAGGTTTTTATTTGCTGGCATCGCAATTGCTATTGCAATTGCATTGGCTGCATCTTCTCGCCATAACTCAACACAAATATGGCCAAAAAGTCAAACGATCCTCGTCGTCGGTCACGTAAGCGTTCGACCAAGCCCACAGACCCAGACGAAGTCGACGAATGCTGCTGCGGCAGCTCCTCGTGCCATGCAGCAAATGGGCAAACCAACTGGTTGCAGTTGCACTTTCGTTTTTGTTTTTCGCTGGGTGAAAATGAAGAAGCGTTTGTTCGTTACTGCGGCTGCTGCTGCTGCTGCGAGAGAGTTCCAAAACAAGATTCAAAGATCTGGCTGGGTTGGTTGGCCTGCCTGGAAGATGTTGCAAGCCAGCAAGTTGCATAATTTTTGTTGTTTTTCTACAACTGCCTCACAGGCAGTTAGTAGTCGCTGTTTTTGCTGTTGTTGTGGCTGGTGGGAGTCGAAATTGTTATGGCCAAATGCTTTTAAAAGCTTGTCCATTGATTTGCACTTTGAATTTGTTTTGAACGAGAAGAATTCATTTAAAGACATTTTTGTGGTTTAAAAATAAATTTTAAAATTGGAAAGAGAGGTAAATATAAATCCTTATATAAATATTTAAATTCACATTAAATATTAAGGTTATTTCATTACAATTGAGATTGTGAGTAGTTTCAACTTATTTAAATGAATCAGATTAATTTATTATTATTTTTTTATTTGCCCACTTTAATGCCATATGAAAATCGATCGACGGCAATTGAGGTAATTGGATAAATCTACACGAATTAGAAAGGTGAAAGGTTAATTGAAAAATTAGTCAATTAATGGTTTTTGCATGTTTGCAGAACTTATCAATATGTATTAATATTACTTAAGCAAATCCTCTGGCAAATGCTTGAAAATTTCTACACAAAAAACATGTTTGCTTTTTGCTAATTTTCTCCTGATGAAATCGAAAGCAAAACTGATATTTTGGCTTGCATGCTCAGCTGATGCACTTAAGTGCACAAAAACACAGCAAAACAAATTAAAATGTGTTATTTGCAACAAAAAGCGGCAAACTGTACAAACTGCTCGCGCACAAACGTTGCAAGAAGCCAACAGGGAATGGGCATGGAATGGCATTAAAAAAAAAAATGCCAGTCAAAAACTTCTGCGGCGCACAAAATCAGCGAAGCTTGCGAAAAGTGTTTTTTTTTTTCTTCACGCTGAAAACTGAAAGTGGCAGCCACTGGGGCTGCTGCAGCTGGAGTTGGAGCTGAAGTTAGAGCTGCTGTCAGGGCCTACAATTGGTCGTTTGGTGGCCATAATCTGTTGGCCGCACTCTAGTGTGAAGTGGGTTACAGTAGGCAGTTTGGGAAGGCAGGGGATACATGGGAGGCAATCGCCGAACACCAGCGGCATTTGCGGGAGCTTTGACTTCTGCGTCGGCGTAGCCGTGAAACATGCGCTCAAAAAATGCGCCAAGTGCTTAATATAAAACACTCTTGCATCACAGCTAAATAAATATGATAATATGTACTTATGCATAATCGCAGGGCACCGAAAGTAACTTATACTTAGAGTGGACAGTTGTTGTGCAGTGCCTATCCGAGGTAGTAGTGATGTAAGAGTAGAGAGGCAAGTCTTGTTTTAAAGCAATATGAAAACACTGAGAACTCCGACCAAGAACAACATCAAGGTAAAGAAATAGCTGTAGAAGTGCATTTAATGCATTTAATTTACTTTACTCAAAAACACCTCGTAATTTAAGAATGCCGAGTAAGAGAAATTCTAAGAACAAACACGCGACTCGCGCAGAGTAGATATGGGTTAGATTAGGTATGGTTAGTTTAGGTTAGGTTAGGAGAGGTTAGGTTGGGTTAGGTTATGTACGGTAAACCAGCACTTAGGCCAACACTCCGTTTTGCTGACGTTGGTTGGAATGATTAGCTAGTGACACTCATTAAAAATGTATTTACGCAGTTGTTTAGAAAAAGTAGCAGTTGAAGCCACCCACAGTCATAAGACCATTTTACCACAGATGCACATTTCACCAACCATATTTTTCAGGTGAAGCAACATCTCTTACAGTCGTCCTATCAATCATAACCGACAATTTGTTAACTGCAACGCTAAAGAGTTTGCATTAAAGCAGAGACCCATTCGGGTTAGTAACCGCTAAACAATGGTCAGTCAGTTTCTAGTCTGGCGGTCGACTGCGATGACAACTCGTCTCGTGGGGGTAATTGTTAAAAATTGTCACGAACTAAAAACGCGAAAGTTTACTGACTCCAGAGCTTAGGCTTTGGCATGTACGGTGCATTCACAGTGATTGTGGTCAGGCCACTTAGGGAGTAAGGGGTTAACTAAAGCCGAGACCTCTACAATATAATTTGCATGTCGCGACGGCTCTTAACCACGCTTCTCGGAAAATAGGGACGCAAGTGCAGAGTTTGCGTGACCAACAAGCAAACACAAAAACAATAGAAGCAACAATGGAAGCAACAACTTTGTATGGGTATACTAGAAGCAATATTAGTAAGCGACTGTCGATTTAATCTGGAAATTACCTAATTGTTGAGCTTTGGCCAATATAGTTAAAAAAAGAACTCTTTTTCGTGTGAGCAGATTTCGAATTTCCGTTGAGCACTGCTAACCTATAAATTATGAATTCCAGTTGAAAACAAAAAAAAAAAAAACGAAAAATGTTGCACACAAAAGTTTTCATTTCATTGGCAAACAATGGCGCCGCAACAATTGACACAGAGCCACTCGAGGTGGCAGGGTAAGGCGGGAATGAGCCTGGTTGTTGGTCTGGAAATGAAATTGCATGTCTAGATGTCTTCAAGTCAAAACTTGGCTGAGGCAAATCCAAGTGTGTAATTAATTCATTTACAATGAAATTTCAAGAAAGATCTTAAGCGTAAAGTTGCAATTCGATGTTTGCGTTGAGGTTTTGGCTGAGCGAGTGGAATGTTGAAGGAAAAGTTGAGATGCAGTCAGTGACTCTTCAGTACAGCTAACTACTAAGAAAGATAATGTTATCATTGAAATAAATATAATTATGAAATGAACATGTCTTTTTTGTTTGGCCAGCAGTAAAAATTAAATCGATTTCAAAACTATCACAATCCTCATAAGTGCAATTAAGCTTTCAAGTATTTAAAATCGTACAGCAACTAAGACTTTGGATTTATTATGGAAAAAGCAATGCTCGGCTTTACATGTATAAGAAGGTTTCTACAGAAACGAGGAGGAAGAAGAAGAATATCCATCTTCTTCAGCTTAATCATCCCTTTATAGGGAATCCCTTTATTAAGCCTACCTTTCTCAAGAAAAATAGGACCAACCAAAATTGCAAAATTTATTAACGCATCCGGTTGGGCAGCCATCTGACTTCGTTGTTTGATACTATAATCTCTCAAAGCCATCAGATATTTCAATGTGTATTTGACACTGATATAAGCAAAATCTCCCACAAATCTTTTGGCGTAGTCATGTCATTAATTGACTATTTGAAAAGCTGACAAAGGTCAAGTTAGCAACGCATCTGAATAAATATTTGTGCTCTAGGTGTAGAGCACAACATGTCGGCTTATTTCTGACCCATTTTCAATGGACGTGGCGTCGATTGCAATTGAACGCCTTATTTGAAGTGACAGCCCATGAAATGAGTGGATAAATAATCAACATTGAATGGCTTTGAATAGAAAAGTAAATACGCATTGCGAGTGCGAGTGTAAGTACTGTTCGAACTATATTTTTTTCGGGGTTTTTTTTTCAAGCTATTCAAGTCGCAGAAAAATTGCACAAAAAACTAAAACAGAAAAACAAAAACAAAAACCAAAATAATGAAAGAGGTCCAAGATAAATGCGCTGAATTAGACAAAAGGCATAAATTGTGGATGAGCGTGGCGCGACTATAGCTATAAGGCTATAAGGCGTTTGGGCGTGGATCGCTCGTCAATGGAACTATATATTTAAGGTTACGAAATTTGAATGTCGAGAGCTGCCTGATGAATGCATATCTGAACGCTGAGTTGCGCAAGACATCGCAATGAAAACGTAATTGTCGACGATTCTCTAAAAGTGATGTTGGCCAAAACCGATTGGCTTTGTTGGCCGGACTCGACGCCAATGTCCATCAGCAAAGTAAGCCAAATAAATCTTGGCCAGCGGGCCGTGTGGGCGCCAACAAAACACAACAGCAGCGGCAACTGAAGCTGCACAATATACGAGATACAAGATACTAACAACACCAAGATACACAGATGCATACGTATAAATATTTATATATATACATATATATATATATATATATATAGCTATGTATGTAGCTGGTCACGCAAAGACGCGTACTGAGTGCGCCAAATTTATTGAATTGGAAAGTAAAATTGCAGTTATCTTTTATATTTCTATTTAAATTTATTCCTACAAATATGCTTTATGCATTTAATGTGCATTCAACACGCAATTTGTGTGCAATAATTATGGTATTTTTTAGAGGTTATTATTATCTATTATTATAAATGTTTTAAGACACTAT
Source organism: Drosophila picticornis (assembly GCA_035043845.1). Classification (NCBI taxonomy): domain Eukaryota; kingdom Metazoa; phylum Arthropoda; class Insecta; order Diptera; family Drosophilidae; genus Drosophila; species Drosophila picticornis. The sequence goes on from JAWNMR010000491.1 coordinate 12,425,628, forward strand.
TTATGGGCTGTTGACTTGCAGATTGAAAGTGTGCTGTGTCTTTTTGACGTTCAAAATGATTTCTTTGCTTGTTATCGTGCTAAGCTGCTAGTTTTATAATATTTTAATACTTTTATCTACCAAAAAGTTAAATTTTTAATTTAATCTGTGCAGATTTCTGCTTCCATCTTGTAGATTAAAATCTAGCTATCCGTATTTTTAAGATCTTCTCTCTTCAACTTTTCTTCGTCTGTAAGTCAATATAATATTCTTTATTTTGAAGCCGATGTTTATCTTTCTGTATGTATTACTTTCTTCTACTTATTTTCAGCACTTCTTTTGTCTTGAAATCAAGCTGACTTCTAAATGGATTTCTTTTAAAGTCATAATCTCTTTATGATTGAATTTCCTTTGGAAATTTCTTTACGCCACCCTCGAAACTTTCTAATAACTTGCTCTTTTAAAGTGTTTCCAATTCGCTTCCCCTTTGCTTCCTTTAATCTCTCTTTCTCTCTTTTATACTTTCTTTCAAAGTTTTCTTCACAGCTTAGTTAATCGCACATTCAAAAATAAACAACACACAAAGCACAAGCAGAACCACAAGAAAAACAATTCCAATTAGCTCTATGAACATTTAAACTAACTGGCATGTAAACCTCGATATTCGCATGCAACTTAAAGACTTACCGAAAAGTGGGTTTATTTAAATTGCAATTGCGAGCACCGAGCACTAAAAGTCGACTAAGTAGCGCCACTAATGATGCCATAAATCTTTTTTGGCTCGTAAAAAGTGTCAGGCTGTGTCAAATTAGGCATGCCACATGAGATTAGGTAGCAACCACAAAACCTAGCCGCAGCTAGACAGCTTCACTGTAGGTGAGTTGCTAGGAAGCGGCTGTCTACCTTTTGGGCATTGGCATTTTAGCCCAATTCAAGCTAATTTACATGCTTCACATTCCACTGATCAAAATATCTGCGCAACAAATTTGCTGCCTGTTTGCATGTGTTAAAGTTTCTGATTGCGTTAATTGCTGTGACTTTAGCCGTTTGTTGCCACAGGCAACACTTACGCAATCCAACTGCGAGTTGCGCCACACATCTCGCATCTCCGAGATGCAAAAGTCGAAATGATCCAACAAGCGCAGCAGCTGTGAGTTAAACAGAAGCCGCCTCGACAGCCGCCAATGCAGGTTAATCATAATTTTCCATGATTTTTATGTCGTATCTTGCGCAGTTTGCAGTTTCCAGTTGCCAGTTGGTGGATTAATTTTTGCATACACACAGAAAAACACCAATAATTATTGTGTAAAATGTATTGTCTAAAAATGTGTTTCTTAAATTGTTTTCTTAATAATATAAATCACAGTGAAAATCAAACTCATCAGATTAAATAACTTTTGATTCGAAAAATATACTTTACATTTCAATATTTAAGATTTTAAAGCATTATTTTTCAAAGGCTTCAAATCAAATCAATCAAATTATCTGAATTTATTTAACATATTAAGTCTCAATTTTAACAATTTGTTAACACTCCAATTAATTGCTTGTGCCGCAAATTATACGAAAAAAAAACAAAAGTTACCGACCCGAAAAAAATCTAATTTTTTCACTTGTTATTGCCCACAATTGACAACAACAACAAGAAGACAAATCGTGCTAATTTATAAACAGTTTTACGAACATTTTCCAACAGCCGCGCCGCGGACAGACAGACGGACAGACGTCAGTACCCGCGATAATATCAGCAAAACTTTTGACCAAGTTTCTTTTTCAAAGCGTTGGTTAAATAACATTTGCTGTTGTTGTTGTGCTTTTTTAATATGTTTTTTTCTTCTGTTTTTGGCTGGACGTGTTATTGTTGTGCTTGCAATTGTTTCACTTGCTGGCGGCGATTCATTGTTGTTATTTTTGTTGTTGTTGTTTTTTGGGTGGCTTCTTTCGCTTTCATGTGACCGGTTCGCTTGCCGCATGCCTTAACTGGACGCGATTGTAGGTGTTGCCACAAGGCATTTTTGCTGCGGCTGATTCTTCTTGTTTCTGCCATAAAAAAAATTTCAGTTAATTACACAATTTTATGTAAATTTCTCTTTCAGTTGTTGCCATCGCTGTAGCGCTGCTGGTGCTGTGCATTCTTTTTGTGTGGCCACGAATTAATTACTTATTTGCGTAGAGCGCACAACTATTTTGTAGGCAATTAAAATGCCTTAAGTTATGGGTGCCTTTTGTTTGGATTTTAGTTATTTGTTTTTGGGCTCGAATTTGCTAACTGCAGTCATTTGTCGATACAAAAGTGAAAGGCCAATTGCCAAATGCTCAGATATTGACCAACAATAACAATAACAACAACAGCAAGCATAACAAAACCCCTTAACGAACATCAAATGATTATGTTGCACATTTAAAGCCATGTGGCAACGGCAAAAAAAAGGCGGCCGCATCGTGGCCAACCAGTTCTCTTTGCCAATTGACAACAATCCCAACTGTCATCGTTCTTTGTAGACACCAATTTAAATGCATATTCATTGTAGCTTCAATCCCAACGATGTGGGCACGATCTGTGAGCTGCCGAAGCTTGAGTTTAACGATCTGCGATAAGCCTTGCACTATTTACGAGTCAACCCATTTTAATTCACACAATTCAAAATTGCAACATGATCAATGCGATCAATGTGAAGTCGAACGACCAAAAAAAGATATTCAATGCAGATTTCAGTTATTGCACAATAAACGTTGTTAAATCGCTTAAAATGTTTTGTAGGATTTGACAGTTTTTGATTACTCAAGCGTAAAATCAAAAAGAAACATTTTTAATAATAAACATATGGGAATTAAATATAGACGAATAATGTATGTATATATAAAATATAAAAGCATTATCATTATCAGCATCTCCAGGGAGTAAATTTGAGAGTATTAGAAATATATTTTAAATAATTTAATGGCGTAGATATAATGATTGTTATCGTCCGAATGGAGAGCTGTCAAAATGCAATATTATTTATGCATTGGAACAATTTATTGTGCTGTAAATTTCAATTCATTAAATCTATATATGTATTTTTGCTAAATTCTTTTACCCTAAATAAAAGATAGTCAGTACAAAATTTGTGTAATTTATGTGATGGTGATAATCTGTGAGCGTATGAAAAACTATTGATATAACTCTCCGGGGAGTAAGCGTGAGAGCATGAGAAATATATTTAGACATGTTGCATAGCCTAGATTCAATAATTGTTTAGTTGCTGCTAAGCGCTGCTGTAAGCAACAAAATTTTAAATTTATGTCCAGTATCCAACAAGCAGAATTGAGCGCTGCCAATTAGCACATAACAAGATGTGATCGGTCTACATGAGAAACGCTCATTAATCATGTCCAAAAAAGAAATCGGTTCTAACTCTGGACATATGCATCTGTAGATTATGCAACCCGTCCACTGGCACCCAAAAAAAAAAGCCAAAAACTCAATCAAAAATACACTCGAGGCAGCTGAAAGAACCTTGAAACTCCACGAATGACCGAAAATGCAGGCGTCCTACAAAAGAAACTGAAACAACAAAAATACATATAGCCACTAACTAGACAAGTCAAGAGCCGGTAGTAAAAAATACAACATAAAAAATACAAGAAGCAGAAAATCAACAAGAGGGCAAAACACATACACCAAATTTTGTTGCACTGGAGAGGGAGGGGAAGCGGGTGGGTGCTGCGACAGGAAATACGAAAGGCAGCGGGAAACGAGGCCACTTGGCCAGTCGCACAGTTTTTCGTTGCCAATGGCCACATTGACGTTGCAACTGAAGTTTGTTAAGACGTATCCGTAAGATACACAAGACACAAATACTCGTGGCCGATTGCGCAACATGGTTAGCTCAACGATTTGAAGAATTTATGGCCAAGAGCACTTGGGTAACTCTTAATTAACTAAAACGAGCACAACAGCTGAGAGCTACGAGCTATGCGATGAGCGTGCTTATTTCTCACTTTTTGATCCATTATATTCTGATTAACATATGCCACAGAAACACTGCAAATCACTTTCACTTAAAAGCCACGAGTCAGAAAAATAAAAAAAAGCGAAACGAAAAGAAATTTCAGATTTCAATTTTGAGATTTCGCTTTCGTTTGGAGCTGATCTGGCGAAGCCTAAAAATACAATTTGCTCAAGTGTGGTGTGATGTGAAATCAATTATGACTTATTAACAAATTAGTGAGACAGCTGAAGCGTCTTGTAACTAACAGTTATAACATCACATCATGGATCAACGCCCCAATGCCAAAATATCAACAAAAAATCGTTTGGCCAAGTGAAAAATGTATTTTTTGTTTTCACTTCTTTTGCTACTTACATGTTTCTATCTCATGTTTGATCTTCATTCATTAGCATAATGCTTATTTGATTTGACAGCCCAAATATCCAAAGAAAATTCCATTTGGACAAGGTTTTGGTTTTGGGCCACTTTTTGTGGAGTGTGGCGTGGCTTTCTTTGTTGTCCAAATATGAAGTAATTTATAGACCCGACTTATTTGTGGCGTATTAAGCAGTTTTTATCGAGCCACAACTGCTATTAAAGCTGTTAAGGAAAAGTGAAGTTATGAAAGTTAACTTTTTATGCGTTACTTAGTGACCTAATCGAATCTTTTTTGTTGACCTTCACGCGAGCCAGAGCTCTGAAAAGCGAATCCATTCATCTATGAGTTACAGTTAAGCAGACACACACATATTAATCAAAACTTAACAATCGAGCCACATTCCTTTCATACAAATCAGTTATTTATAAGCAACGCTAATTTTCTATTTATAATTTGTGTAAACATCAATTAAATAGAAAGAAATTAACTGGCACACATAAAGATTATCATCCAACTTTAATTGACACACATAAAAATATCTTCATCAATAGCAAATAATTTATGTATATGTATATCAAGACCATCGTCGAATTCATTCGACCTCATGACAATCACAGCTGCCAATCAATAAAACCAATTTCACTCAGCAGCAGCGAAAAAATAGAGACAATCAAAAATCTAATGATTAATTGCCTTTAGTTGTGTGCATGGCCACCGTTTTGGTTTGGTTTTTTCTGATCTATCGCTCAATTTCGATTGAACGGCAACTCTCGAATTGTCAAACCATTGACACCTTCAATCACACAAGCACAACCCACAACATGTCGAAGCCGCTAATGTGTGTCTCGTGTTGGCATGTGACAACCACAACCACAACTGCAAAGCGACAAATGCACCTGCCCCGATTATAAGCTGGGCGCATGCGTAGCGCCCAGCCCAGGGGATTGGCATTTACAGTGAGAAAAGGCAGACAAGAGAAATGAAAGTGTTTTGCATGTACATACGTACAAACATACATACAAACATGTACACAGAGGCCCCGGTGTGAAATTAACACGTTCGAAACGTTCCAGCCATGATAAACCATGCTTGTGTATGACGCAAAACGATGGAACCCTTTTCGGCTGGAGTTCACTGACTGCTGGAACTGGGAACAGCAGCGGGCCTCTTGGGATGTTGTGAGGCTGAAGCTGAAGCTGATTACCCGTGCCAATGCTTATGGGCACTTGATTGATGATTGATTGATGTTTTCACCAGCTGCGCAATTTGTCAAAAAAACAACAGCAAATTGCGGAGGGAAACTTTATGTCGAAAGCCAAAGAAAACCTTAAAAAGAAATCTTTTATGTGAAAAATATTTGTTGCAAGAAGAAGATGCTTATGTCATTGAACGCTGACCTATAAGGTCTTGAACTTACTTGCATTATAAAAGATTCCATAACTGCATTTGAACGTTTCCCAAAGATAATTCTTCTGCGCGTTTATTAAAACAAATAATAAAAATTTCTATGTGTTTTATTTTTAAGTTCTAAAGTGCTAAAAATAGAAATAATTCTAAATCCAGTTCAAGTTAATTGTAGAACTTAAACCAACAAATTGAGAACTTACAGAAACCAGCTCTTTGGCATCCTTTACAAATAAGAGAAGCAAACTCAAAAAAACCGCAGGAGTTCCAACAATTATGTTGGCAGTTGCATAAGCTGAGGATTGAATGGCAGGTTTGACAGCAGCGCTGATGACGAGCATCATCATTAGCACTAACAACATAATTGCAATGTGAAAAGAAAAAGCTATAGAAGCAGAGTGGGAAAGAGGAGAGGGGGCAAGGGGGAGAAGTGCGACTGACGGACTGATATTTGAAAAAGCCATAAGATTTATTCGCTCGCCGACTAAATTATGCACGATGCTCAGCATTAAATCCATACCCTCTCCCATAACCTCTGCCCCTCGCTGCTCATCTTCTCTTCTTTCGATGGACAGCCGCGTTGAGTAACTGCTGTTAAACATTTTTTGTTTACTTCGTTTTGCTTGGTTTTGTTGCTGTAGTTGGCTTTCTGCGTTTTGTCTTGTCTTGTCTTGTCTTGTCGTGTATCTCATTGTTTCAATGCAGCTAAATGCGTATGTAATGCGTATGACAAGCAGTTTGCGACTTACCACAGATTGTATAAGCCGCGTGAAAGAAAGATCCCAGGCGAACACCGTTTACAATTGCAATTGAAAAGGCAAAAGGTATTTCGCCTATTGCAACAGCACTTCAATAAGCAAACAGCGCTCAAGTCGTTTGCCAAGCAATGTCTCAATTCATCAAATTTGATTCCTCTGGAAGACAGTATTTTCGGAGCACACTTTTCTATCTTGTTTCTTGTTTCGCACGCCAAATTAAAAATAATACTACTCACTTTTTGCTAGTGAAATATAAATATTTAAAAATATCACACACAAAAGTTAACCTTCGTTAATATATCAAGTGGTGTTATGCCAATATAAACAAATAAATATATTTTAAAATTAATTAATAAACACGAACGAAGTATCTACATGTGTCGGAAGTATCTTCATGTGTATAAGCGTTGCAACAGGCAACGAGCAGTGTTAAATTTTGTTTAATCGGTAAAATTAAGTGAACCATCTTTCTTTGGTAAACTTTGCGTTTCGCATTTAAAATTTAGCTTCGGAAGACAATTTTAATGGTTTTTTTTTGCTGGCTGGTTTAGCGTGTGGGGATTTGTACGCTTTCTTTTGATATGCATTCACATCATACGGATATTTATAAATTTGTGTGTATGTTTGTGAAACAGAAAATAAAAGACAACATAAGTTTGTCAATTATGGAGCAGCACAGTGACGTCACTGGCTCTCACTCTCAATTGGCATTTGTTTTGTATCTGCTGCAAGTGGTATAATTTTGTACAAGTTCAAGATCTCGACTGGTTTTAACCCACTTTGCCATTTTCATAGACATCCACTTGGTGCAGCAGCCGCAAAGGACCCCTGCAACTACGCACAAATCTTGTTGTTGCCATCTTAAATGGAGCAAGCATAAAAACTGGTTCGTGTTGCGCCAAGTGGTCAACGGGGGAAAGGGAAACTTTTGATCAGTCAATGGCAAATTTTCTGAGCCAGTTTTCGATGATAAATCTGGTTTTAGTGTCGACTGCAAATGATGCAACCTCATTTATGCTCCTTTCCCACAAAACTAAAACTCTTCAATCAGTCTCTGTTCAATATTATTGATTTGCATTTTATTACAGCTCTACAAACAAACTCCAAAGATAATAATAAAATGAGTTACAATAAAATGTTGACCTTTACTGATAATGGCTTTCCCTTCACCTCTCCCGCTTACAGCGACCGCTGCCGTTTCCCAATTCGCATCGCCGTCAACTAAATCTGCAGCAATATAATCATCAGAATTTCGTTCAAGCCGGCGTCGAGCTGCCCATTCCACCTTTGCATCAACAGCAGCAACGTCAGCATCACCCGCACCAGCAACCACATCAGCAGCATCATCAGTCTCAGCAACACCATCATCAGCAGCAGCACCATCAGCAACAGCAATATCGCTTTGGCCAATTCCCGCAGCAACAGAAGCATCAACAGCCGCAGCAACAACAACAGCAACAGCCATTGGCTCACAACAATCAACAGTTCCAGCGCTCCACCCAAAATCAATTGCAGACTGCACCACAATATCCACAGCCACCACAGCAGCAGCAACAGTTGCCCACGTCTGCTAGCAATCTTGATTTGCATCATCAGAACTTCTTGGACTTGCGCAATTATGCCGGTACACAGCAGTTGCCGCAGCGCCAACGCCTGCAATCCACCGCCTTTCCAGCTCAGACTTATCAGCAACAGCAGCAGCAGCAACAGCAACAATTGCCACAGCAGCAGCAACAACAATTTGGCTACCAGCAGCCGCAACATTTTGGGCAGCAGGCAACACAAAAGTTGCCCAGCCAGGCCGCTGTGCCCACCTTTCAGACCATACAACAGCCGCAGTTGAACTATCAGCAACAGTCACTTGCAGCACAGCAGCAGCCACAATTGCCAGTAGGACAACAGCAGCAGCAATACCCGCTCACTCCTCAGCTAGGCTTGCCTCTGCCCTCAACCTTTAATAATTTACAATCGACTGCTTTTCCACTGCAGCAGCAGCAAAATCAACAGCAACAGCAATATCCTCAACAGCATCAGCAGCAGCAACAGCAACATCAGTTCATCAACAATGCACCACCACCGCAGGCAGCGGATCAGGAATACAAACAGAAGCTGATACAGAAACACGAGCAGTTTGTGGCCAAGCAGTATGAGAAGTCGCAGCACAAGGTGCGTCAGCAGCACGAGGAGTTCGTTGCCAAGCAGCATGCGATCAAGCAGCATGTGTTGCCCACAATTATTACCCAGCACAACAACTATGCACCACAGCCACAGTTTGTGCAACCGCCACGGGGTCGTCCAGTTGCTCATCCAACGGATTACAATCAGTTCAATAATGCACTCCAGCAATATTACAAGGAGCATCCCACAACAACAACCACAACCACAACGACAACAACAACCACTGAGGCCAGCACCACGCCCAAAAAGAATATCTACTCGCAGGTCAAAGCGGAGCTGGGCAAATATGGCACTCAGAAGTTGGGCGGCAAGAAACCCGTTAAGACAATTGCACGCGAGGATTTGCTGAAGCAGCTGAAGGCAGCGTTGTCGGAAGCGCCACAGCAGCCCTTAACTGGCAACAAGACTTACGATGAGATGGATCTGCTGCTGCCCAATGGACAGCGTGTGCAGGTCATACGCACAACGGATCCAAATCTCGTCAAGGGACAACAGGCCTACTCGCAGGATCAGCTGCAGACACTGCTCGCCCAGCAGGCTTTGGGCGGCGACAGCAAACTTAGCCTCAGTGATGTGGCGCCCAGCAAGAGCAAGGATCTGATTTTGCCCGGCGGCGGTAAAGTGCAAATCCTGCGCTCACCCGATCCACAAGAATCCGACACGTTGCCCACTCAGGCACTGCCCGGCGGCGTCGATCTCTCCAGCCTGGCTGCTCTGTATGGTGGCAATGCAGGCGATATACAGGGTGTTAGTAATGGCGCCAATAGCATTGCCAGTTCCACTGTGATCACCTCCGATTCTGATAGTCCACCCACCCTGGAGGAGCTGGCCAAACGCGGCCTCATCCCCGATGGCTATGAGATCGAAGGATTGAGCTCCGACTCCGCGAAGACCACGGAAGCACCGCCACCACCCAAAAAGAAGGCCACCTATGTCTATCTTGAGGAGCAGGCCGATGGCAGCTTCAAGATTCAGGGCGTCAAGGCTAACGGCGAGAAGGAGACGAAACAAACTGGCGCCGAAGTCGAGAGCATTCTTGAGCGCATTCGCAGCGGAGAAATTAAGCTGCCACCTTCCGTTTATCGCCTGACCTTGCCCAACGATGAAGTTGTTGAGATCAAGAGTGGCAAAATCATACAAACTACCACAACGCATCCACCACCCACCACTACCACCACGATAAGAACTACAACCACCACAACGCCAATACCATTTGTCTCGCGCAACACGCCAAGCAATCATCGCCAGTACCACCCGTCACGCACCTCCACAAGCAGTCCCAGCCCCACCACCACCATATTCACACCCAGCACCACCAGTGCCCCCTACACGCCCCGCTTCACAGCTATCTATGAGAGCAGCAGCAGCGCAGCCAGTGCCGTGTCAACCGCCAGCTTGATCCGCACCACAGCTACTCCAGTTTACCACGCCTCGCCCGTAACCCAGTCACCGTATATTGGAGGCATCTCCACGCATCTGCCTATTGTGACAGAGCGCCTGTCAGAGATTACACACACGCCGGACATACTGCTGCCCCCGACTCCTCCTGCTCAGTATGCGGATGCCTTAGTGCAGGAGACAGAGAATACTGAAAAGGCAGCATCAACGGGAGGCGTCTCGGTACTGTCCAATCCCAGTGAGGATCTTATCCAGATTCTGAAGAGTAATGGACTGTTTGCCATGGCCAAGTATCTGCGCCAGAGTGGTTTGGATAGCATATTAAACGAAACGGGACCGTATACCATCTTTGTACCCACCGACAAGGCATTCAAGAACCTGCTCGTCCAGCTGGGCGGACCCGAGCGTGCCGAGGAGAAGTTCCAATCGAATCCACGCCTACTCAGTGGAGTAAGTATAATTGTGCTAAGCAGTCAGGATTTTCGCAGCACTCACTGTTTGTCTATCTGCAGCTGTTGTTGCATCATGTTATTCCCGGTGCCTTTGAGATTGCCACCTTGCAGGACGAGATGACGGGCGTCTCCTTGGCAGGCACCCAGCTGCGCGTCAATCAATACAATATGCACGATCAGGAGTGGAACGATGTCACTGTGAGAGATTTAGATATATATTTCCAGCTCAACCAAACCGAGTTCTAATCAATATATGCCTTTCATTGTTCCTAGCTTACCACAATTAACGGCGCAATGGTTGTGCTGAACAAAAAGGACATTAAGATCCCGCAGGGTGTGGCCCATGCTGTGGATCGGGTGATGTTCCCTCTGCCTGTTGGCGATTTGCTGCAGACCCTGCAATCCGATCGCGAGGGTCGCTTCTCCAACTTCCTGAAGATTCTGTACACCTCGGGCATGTCCGAGAAACTGCAAAGCAAGGGTGAATAAATTTTGAAATTCAATTTAAACAGTAACTAATAAAACTGCAAATGTATCGCTAGGTGTTAAGACGTACACAGTGTTCGCACCGGTTGACAAGAGCTTCAGCGAACTGGACTCCGATACACTGGAGAAACTCTACACGGACAAGGAAGCAGCCGAAGAGTTTGCCATGAAACACATTGTGCCTGGTGCACTCTTCTCGGCTGGCATGCGCTTCTACCAGGTGAAGGACTCGTTGTTCACTGGCAAAACGGTTGTGCTGCAAAAGACCTCCGCCGGCAAGATAAAAGTGAATGATGCACAGATGGTTACCTCGAATATACCAGCCACAAATGGTGTCATTCATGCTCTGGACGGAGTGCTGGCGTGAAGAGTTTAACATGCGATCGGCCCCACTTTGGGGGCCTTGTTAATGCAGTTAATGTATTAGTGTATTAAGTTTTTGGTTGCGTCGGCCAATTTTTTTGGGGGTATCTTTATAATTATATCACAGACGAAGCAAATTGTTAGTGAAATCTTGCCTTAGAAATCGCGATCTAATAGAGAATTGGTGCAAAAGCAACAACAACAATAGCAGCAACAAGAAAAATACAACAGCCAGCAAATGGGAAACGAGAGTAACACAAAGATTGGTGCTTCCATTAATGTTTCTGTACTTTTTCCTTTCGCTTTCATAAACAGTCATTAAAAATAGTAATAGTTTAACTTAAGTGGAAGAGAAAAAATGAAGATGTGTAAAAAAAAGTGTTTAAGAACGATGACAACAGCGAAATTGGAGCTACTCTAAGAATTTTTAATATTTAATTTATTGTTTGGTCATTAAATCCAATCACAAAATTATATTAATTTAGGATCGTAATTAAGTCGATGCAAAGCGTTAATTGTCTTAAATATTAGAGAAATATAAATAAAATATAAAACACATATTTCGTTACATATGCATTTGTTTGTTGGATTATTTTCATTGGGAATTACGAAAAATATGGGTATCGAAAAATATAAAGAAGTTTGGGGGTGGCTGTGCTATTGGTTTGTGTATGTGCTGAGTAAAATCAAAGAGGAAATTTAATTGTTTAACGTTTGAGAGCAATTGAATTACATTAAAGTGTGCAGCAGGTTTGTGAAATTGCTATCGAACTGATTTTTCCCAAAGCAATTCAATTTCAAGTGAGGTTTTGGGACTACTGTACCAAAATGTTGTGTAGGTTGTGAGTTGACAGGTTGATGTCTAGATAAGCATGCAGCATATCAGGCTACACATAAGATAACACAGTTTGAGAGGAAGTGGAACACAACTTAAATGAAAGATTGATGTCAGTATTTAATATACATATAATTCTCATAAATTCTTTATTAAGTCGACTTTTAAAATGTTTTTTGTTTTTCGTTTTCGGACTTTTTAATTAGATTACTTTTCTATGCAAATACCGATCAATCATATTATAGTTAATAAATTTTAGTTATCGTTATTATAATTATCGTTTTGACTGGCAAGCAATTCATCGAACTTAATCTCCGTTTCGTAATTAATATTTATTTATTTGTTGATTAAATACGTTTTGTATTTTATTATATTATTAAATTCTATAACTTGCTTTGCATAGCGGTTTCTCATCTCGATCTTAACTGATTTGCGTCTCATTCGATTTTTTATTTCCGTTTTTGGTATCGTTATTTTTACATGCACATTTATAGTTGCAAAAAACATTTATGGCTATTTTGTATTTAAATATTTTATCTCGTATTTCGTATGTATATCAATAATTGAAAGAACTAATGAACAACATAAGTTAGATTTAGATAATTACATAATAAAGAAAATAATAAAAATGGAACAGTGCTCAATGAAAAACTAGGCACAGGCTTAAAATATTAATAAAGAAACAAACTAAAAACTACAAAATGATTTTAAGAAATACAAATTCTGTTTTAATTTGTCATCTTTTTTTGTTTTGTTTTTTTAAATACACATATACCAACTTTTATGTCTCGTTATTTGCCTTATATTTTTTACACATTAATTTTTTATTTTTGTTTTAATTTTTAGCTTAGTTTTTTTTTGTAATAATTTCTGAAAGTATCACCCTGTGTTTTCTCATAGTTTCCCATATATTTTAAATAATGTCCATTTCTTGTTTGTTTTTTGTTTGTTGCCTTAAAACGTGTTTTATCTTTTCGTCTCTCTGCTGGTTCGCCTTAAAATTTACAACAATATTCCAACTTAGTTACATACAATACATTATAATATATATATTTGTTTTTTTTTTGTGATTCTCATTTCATTCATTTTTAACAAATCGCGTACTTCAAACTGGGCCGGAAATTGCCGCTCCGAAAGGAGCATTAAAATGTAATTATGTTTTTATTAAAATTTCAACAAAAACGTGAACGCAATGCAAGTGTGTGATTGGGTGTGGCTATTGTAGATTTACTTTTAGTAGACACTGTAGTAAGTTGAATTGCTGATTTCTTTTCATATTTTGTATTTATGTATCAGTTTACCGTTTTCAAGTTCAAGGACTTGCTAAAATAAAAATCGAGGCAAGGAAATTATTATTATATTAAAAAACAAAAGGAACATTTCATAATTTTTGTTTTGTATTTTTAAAACTGTCGCGAGCTTTTGAACTATGAACAATAAACTGATTTGCTGCTTCGATAATTGCAATATTTACGGATTGGTTTTTGGTATGTTTTTTTTTTAAATCGTTTGCGTTACCGTTATTTCTATTTTGAATATGCTTTACGTAGTTTGAAGGAAAAAACACTTAAAATGCTTGTTAAAACGAACTTTTTTGACTATTTTTTTCTGTTGTTTATTTTTTCGTTTTGTTTTTGTTTTGCTTTTATGCTTTGACTATTTTCTGCTTTCTAATTTGCTTAGTTGCTGTGTGCTATTGGTGTTATTGTTGTTGTTGCTGTTGTTGCAGTGTGTAATTCAATTTAAATTTAAATTTAAATAGGAACAACCCGAGCGCGCCTCGCGTCGCTTGGGTTTGGAAAGAGTGCCCCAATGTCTGCACATCTACCCCTGCCACGGCCACGGCCACGCCAACGCCCACAGCCACGCCTACTGCTGCTGAACGAGCAGCTGCTCCACCTGGTCAGCGGTGCGCAGCAGAAACGCCGCACTCTCCCTATACGCCGAGATAACCTGCCGGGCAGCGGTCACCTCGTTGGGGCTCAGCTTGTGTGGGAGAATGGGCGCCACTCGGGAGCAGTTGGCATCACCGGACGCAGAGAGCAGCTGCTGCTGTTGCTGTTGCTGCTGTTGTTGTTGTTGCTGCTGTTGCTGCTGCTGTTGTTGCTGTTGCTGCTGTTGTTGCTGCTGCTGTTGTTGTTGCAGCTGCTGCAGCTGCTGTGTGGCGGTGACCAGAGCATTGTTGTTGCTGGCATTGCTTAGTGTGGCCAGATTGGCGGCACTCAGCTGTGCGCTGACCGTGTTGCTGTTGTTATTGTTGTTGCTGCTGCTGCTGCTGCCGGCGAGGCCAACACCCAGTGATGTCGGCTTCATGGAGAGATCGGTGGGCGTAACTGCAAAGAGAAGTTTGAGTTTAATTTGTCTTGCACTGTCTAAAGTGATCTTGAAGTTGTACTCGTGCTCCAATGACACCTCGCTTCAAGCTGCTAATAGTATTTATAAGAGATTGTTCATTTTATGAGACAACAGTTTGGTTGGTTAACAATTTTTGCAAATGTTTTAAACAGCTTAAGGCGCTTGCTCCAGACCCTCTACAACTCTTAAGACAATTTTTTACTTATTTTATTTACTGAGTGATTTCCATTGCGGTTTCTTTGGTAAATAATGTTTTAACTCAAGTATAATTCATTTTAATTATCTCTGCAATGTTTTGAATATTATTTTTAGCTGCTCTTGGCTTTTATTTGTGTATTTTTTCAATTGGATCTACAGCCTTGTCATTGGAATAGAAACTCAACCAGCTTTTGTGGCACAGTTAGTAAATTTTTACTTACCATTACCCAGGCCGGCGACACCGGGAAAGTAGCCAGGATAGCTGGGCGCTCGACCGGCTGCAACAGCCGCTGCCGCTGCTGCCGCCACAAAAGGCGAGGCCGCCGAGGGCGAGCTGAAGTCCGTGGTATACGGGCTGCTGGAGGGCAGGCCGGCGCCATTCGATGCCCCACCAGCGCCGTTGGCCAGCGTCAAGCCAGTCATACTCGTGCCGCCAACGCTGGCATTCGAGCTCAAGGCCAGCGGTGAGCTGCGCGCCGAGCTCATGCCACCAGTGCCGCCGCCTGCAGCACCGCTAGTGCTGTTGCCGCCTGCACTGCCAGCACCAGCCAAATTGGCAACGCCTCCAAACGCTGCGTCCGCGTGCTCCGAGTTGGGCGTGGAGCGGGCAAAGCCCACGGCGCTGACGAAGGGCAACGCAGCAGCTGCCACACTGGTCAGGCCAGCCGCATCGGCTGCCGTGCAGGTGACGGTTGCTGCGTTGCTCGAGGATGTGGTGCTGGTGCCGGCAACAGCGGCAGCAGCTGCTGCGGCGACAACGCTGCCCGGCGCTGGCACCGCATGGGTGATAGGCTCCAGGCCAATGCGCATTCGCTTCGCATTCATGGACTCATTTTCGCAGGCGATCGCCAGGATCTGTTCCGCCTGCACGGACGTCAAGTGAGCGGGAGTTGGTCGGGTCTGCAACAATGGATATGAACGTATATGAGAAATAGTGGGAATGGATTCCTACAAAATTAAGATGTATTCAAAAAAAAGTGTATTTAAAGAAGTGAAGATAATTGAGACAGATGCATAACTTTTTCGTCTGAAAAATGAATGTAATTGAATGTTTATGTAGGCATTCATACCTAATGCTAACAATAGAACCAGAGTTATATGCTGTTACTCTGCAAAATTTACATTTGTGAAACATACAGAAAAACGGATCCTTGCTTTCTTCTTTTATGTCAATTAGATAAGTTCTGGCCAGCTGAAGTCATTTAAGTTGCTTTGTGTGGATGAGATGAACTCTTAGTAGTCCTTACACTCTTACACAACTCTCCAAGATAGCCGTGGCCATCGACACTATACTATTTATTCTAGCTAATGGCTCAAGTAGCTGCATGTCGAACTAATCACACTCATCTTGGATGTTCCATCACTTTGTTTCTGCTAAGGCTTATAAAAATATGAAAAAACTTTTGGCTATCACTCACCGTGTTCTCCCAGCCGTCCCGTGTCTTCTTGTTGCGTCGGCACGACTTGAGATAGGTGCGAATGCGTTTGCGGGAACGATCGCTGAACTCGGGAAATTGTCGGGCGCACGAATCGATGATAGCTTGGATCTTTTCCTTTGGCTGCTTGGAGATGGGTATGATGCGATCTAGGTTCTCGTCCACAAACAAGCGTACAAACATCTGCAAGGCAAGGGGATCGATATGAGTAACAAATAATTCTCGGGCTTTTAGCCATTTGTGGTGGCTTCATTGGCAACGTTCGCATTACATTCCAACAGCTCTCTGAGGGAGATGAGTTCTCTCCCCCTTTCTCTCAATTACTCTCGCACTTTACTCACATTGAAGGCCTTGAGGCGCTCAGGATCGTGTGGTGTGGCCAGTTTCTCGTCCATTTTGTCATCGGAATCGTCCTCGGAAACCTCATCCTCTTCCTTCTGTCCCGATGAGTTGGTCTCATCCTGCGCCTCCATGGGCGATGGAGCATCCTGCCTGGGCACCGGAGACAACGAGCTTTCCATTTTACTGGTGGCCGCCGCCACGGCCGCAGCATTCTGGGCGAGAGCATTCTGATACTGAGCCCAGAGACCGCCCACCACACTAAGGTCGGGTCCCTCGGTGCCGTTCCGCACGGCTGTCGAGTTCTGGTAGTTCCAGGCGAGCAGCATTAGCTTCAGTTTATCGGCATCCTTCATGAGGCCCGCATATGCTTCGGACTCGCTGCTCACTCCACCGCCTCCGCCGCCCAACCCGCTGGCAATGTCTAGTCCCAATACGCTGCCAGTACTGGCAATGCCTCCAGCGCCGCCACCGCCATTGCCTCCTCCAACGCCACCGCCTCCTACACCGACAACACTGCTGGTATCGGTGCTTGTGGCCGGTGTTGCTGGTATGGTTTCCTGTGTTGGGTGGGAGGATTAAGAAACCGAGATGAGTTCAAGTTCAAATTTGGGCTTGGGGTTGGATAAAGATTCTAAGATGGGAACAGCTTCAAATTTGGGAAGTTTCAATGACCGCAGAAAGTTTTTTGGGACAGCATTCGATATATACTAAATCCAAATGATTAGAAGAGGTTTTGCTGAACCAAACCACCAAGTTCGTTAGACCATTCAAAAATGTGCGCAAAAAGCGTCAAAGAAGCGACTGCCAAGTTGCAAGCCAAGCAGCATCAAAGTTTTTCTTGGTTAAGAAGAAAGTCCGGCCCGGTCTTATTTTCTTTTCTTATTTTTATCCGACGAAATGGTATAATATGGTTTTTTTTTTGCGTTCCTTTTATGCTGCACTGCAAATTAGTTGGCAAGATTTGCGGGTGAGAGGGAGGGTTGAGGGGTGGGGAGTAGCAACTGCAAAATGGGGAACGCTTTTGGGTCTCTGGCATTTGCGGCGAGCATTGCTCTGATGAAGCATTTCGTTCTAGTTCAAGATGTTCTCAGTCATTTCCTGGACCCACCGCCTTCGGCTGTGGTTGCTGGACAGTGGTTAGGTTGGCTGCTTGCTTGCTGGCCTGCTCGCTGCTTTGGAGCTTTTGGGGTTGGCTGGCATTCAGAATTTAAGTTATATACCATACGTCCAGACGTTGCACAAGAAAAATCAAGTACGAATATAGCAAACGACGCAAATGAAGTTTGAACACGGCCTCTAATTAACATTCAGTTGCAGCTAAGCTTTCGTTCTCTGTTCCGTCAAAGAATCTGAACACCCAAATAGAAAAGGTGTAAGCACATTGATTAAGTGCTTGTTTATCCAAACAGCATAGGAAAAATGTTATCCATTGGTGGCATAAACTAAGACTTAATATCGAAAGACTCACTCAAAGGACAACATTTAAGAAGTTCCATTGAAATCATTGCAATACCAATTTCAAAGAATTAGCAGTCTTATATTGCAGAAAGAAAATGTTATAAAATGACTGATTCGATTTAATGTTAAAAAAAAAAAAACAAACGAACACTTTAACTAAGTAATAATATAAATATGTAATATTTTATAAATATTAAAATATATGCTTTAAATTTAAGTTTAATCTTCACATTGTAATTAAAAAAAGTCAATGCTTAATTGCTAAGTTAATGTTTAAGTACAAAGACTGAGCAAATAGATTGCAATTCTGTAATAATGTCAATCTTTACCCCTTAGGTTAAGAGCTTCTGACTTGTTGGCAATATTTCACGACTTACTTAAAGCAACAATTCCCAAGTCAGTTTTCTAATCAAGCCAAAAGAAAACGAAATGGCAATTTGGATTTTGTCCACTGTCAAACGAAAGTTCCCAACATCGAAGATGTGCAACATGAGGCCAACTTGTGGGCGTCTTGGGTTAGGGGATTTTGGGGTTTCAGGGATTGTACAAGCCCGCTAGCTGGCAATTTCTTTCAGTTCGAGTTACCCTTTGCTTGAGGCAACGCTGGCGATTGAAGGAACAACCACATGAATAAGAAGAAAACGTATAAATTTTCCATTAATTAAAACGGTACAAGAAAAGCAACTGGGGAGTTGCTAAGCGGGGAGTCTAGGAAGATGGCCAGTACAAAGTCATTGGCCAAGCAAGCTGGACAGCGGGCGGCTGGAGTGTCGGAGGGTTAAGTCTAAGGCAAAGGAGCGCAGCGACTAACATTTTTGTGACGTTGAGGAACTCCGTCGGGAGACTTCTTTGTGCCATGGACTTGGTTTCGGCTTCTGTGTCTGTATGATTGTGAGAGTATTTGTATGTGTGTGTGTATAAGTGTGGGTTATGCACAAGTTTTTGACTTAGGAATTGGCTCAACTTCAGACTGGCATGTCTTAAGCTCATCCTAGGGCAACCTTGACTTTGCCGAGGAGGATGCGACTTGCAAAGCAATTTGTTGTGAGCTGTCAGTTCACAAGGCGTATGAGTAACACCTGCAAGACATACTCAACATTCACACGCACGCACACCCACAGAGTTAGACATAAATCCGAGCATTTATTTCCATTGCCACAATATTTGGTGAGAGACGCAAAGAAGTCGCTTTTGAAGTTTTCTCTGGGTATGGGTGATGCAGACAAATTGTAACCCTTTTATAGTTGCGCCTAAGCGCACAGAGTTGCCAAGTCTGATGGCTGAAGTATGCGGGCTGTGGCAAAATCTAGAAATACAAGTTCAATGCAAAAAGTGAAAAGCGGGGGCTGCCTTCCCTTCTGCTGCGCCTTTCTACTGTCGAATATAACTACAAACACACACAGCTCTGCCCGGCACAGCACAAATACAATGCCGAAAAGGCCTCTAAGCACACGCATAATGAATTATCAAGGACTCAAGTGTGTGCCGGTGTGTGAGAGTGTGAGTTTGTTGCTTGTGCCTGCCAACTGCCGATGACATATTTCACCCAGACGCAGCTCAGCCTGAGCGCCTAAAAGGCAGCTAAGAAAATTTGCGTTTAACTCATAAGTGCGTGAAAGGGTTGCCAACCCCATAGAACCCATCCCCTCATTCCTCATACCTCACCCTTTACCCCTCACACCTCATCCCTATTCCCCAAACCCCCCCTAAACTAAACTGAACTGTGCTGAGCGGTTGCCTCTGTGCGCTGTCAAGGAAATTGTAGTTTAAATGAAATGGAAGTTGCTTTTATCAACGGCGCCGGCAGTAAGAATGGGCAGGCAGGCAGGGGTTGCTGCCACAAGGGTGGGGGCTAGTTGTGTGAGCGTGTGTGAGCTTTCTTAGAAGTTGTCTGCCCGCCTATGTGTGTGTGGGTTGTCGTATATAAATTAAAATGCCTAAACATATGCATTAGTTTTTGTCTCAGACTCCCACTCTATCTGCCTCTCATTCTCTCTCACTCTCCATGTCTCACTCGATGTAGTGCCTCTTAGTCTTGGGGAGCTGTAAAGTTTTTGTGGTTACGACATTGGTTTTGGGGGGGTGATGGGTGTGAGGATGCTGCTTTTGAGACACGGGCAGGTCTGATGTCTGTCAGAGTCGTTCTAGCTCCTTAGAGCTGTGTGTGGGCTGGCAACTTAGTCTAATGAGAATTCGAAACTTAACTACGCAATCGTGCCGAAGAAATTAAAAGAAATTGCACATGATGTGCAGAGAGACGATATCGAAAGATACATTAATACATATATAGATGTATATATATATATATATACAGGCCAAAATGTGTACAGTTTCAGCGAAGGTAAAGTCAAGATTTAAAAGAACTGCAATAGAACAAATATTTGCTTCGTTTATTCAAACATAGACCAATTGCAAAGCTAAGAGAACTTGAGCGCTTGCCTCACATTTTCCACTGACCTCAGAAATCAACTGTGTGTGTGCAATTTATGGGCCATGGTCGAGTGTTGGCAAGTTCACAAGAAATTGAGTCTGAAAATGCTTTTCAAAAGAGAAATATTTTCAGGATAAGCTTAAGAGAAATTTATGAAAAATTTGGTAGTCATTCGGAACTTTGAATTAAAGAAATAGAAATAAAAATGGTGATATATAAAAAAAAAATGGTCACATAATAATACAAAAAACACAAAATATTTACAAGTTTCTTATAGATAATTAACTATTATGATTTGTACATGTGAATTTCGGGTTATTTATTTGTTAATATGGGATTCAGTTAACCACATCAGAATTGATCTGTTTACGAATAATACACTTCTTTCTTTTAGTTTAAGCTAAGCTTAAGCTTATTTACGAATAATCCACTTCTTTCTTTTAGTTTAAGCTAAATCTTTACAAAGCTCAGCGCAAATTTACCCAGGAAACGACACCTTCTTAGAAGTATGATACAACAGTCAACAGTTTTCATTTATTTTGGTCAATTAAATGACGTTTGAACACAACTCTTTGGGGTATCAATATGCACACAAACATTTCGCCAACAGCATTTCCATATGCATGTTTTCCATTTCAGTTTTTGGCTCTGATGCATTGCGTCATTTGCTGCAGCTCTGATGCAACCTGACGCATGAGCCTGCAGTCTAAATGCATTATATGCATGTGCTATATATAACAATAAAATATTTGGAGTATATATGTATATATATATATATATATATTATATATATATATATATATATAAAATAAAAGGTGGAGGTCCCGTTGGTAATTCCTTTCAACCAAAACCAAAACGTGAACATTGGTCAAAGCAATTACAAAAATTTTTTGAACTCTGCATTCTTTTAGGCGGTTTTGCCGGATGGGCAAAAGTTTTTCTCGTGGGTTGTCCACAAAGAGAACAAACCAGATTTGAAAATATATATAGAAAAAATTGGTAGGTGCAAACGTGGTTTGAAATCAGGAAAAGGACTATGTTAAACAAGTTGCTAGTCATATTCACATCCATTAGTAAAGAGGATGAGTGAAAGTAAAGAGCGAATGAGATCGATAGAGAGATAAAAAGTGGAGTTTAGAGCGTCAGCGGCTAATGGGAAAAATATGCTTGGCTATATGTGTATATAAAAGATAAATAGGAATGAATAAACTAAATGGGAGCAGATAATATATAAAATCTATATACGGTGTTATGGATATATTTTTGATTCAAATCTTAACTTCAAATATTGAAAATAACACCAAATATCACAATTTTCAATTTAAATATATATTTATACCTAAACATTATTATAAGCAACTCTCAAACTCTTATGTCGAGTAATCTGGATAGAATATCTTTGTGAATTTGTAAAATAAGTTAAATCCGTATGCCACATGTACTCCCTTGCTAAAAACAGTCATTATCACTGGAGCTCTATGCATGGGTTGTTTGAAAAATATACGAAATGACAGTACATAACCTCACATTTGTATATGCTATAATTTGTTGCCTTGAAATTATGTTAAATACTTAACAACTTCCTGGACAAACAGACATTTACCATACTCGCCCACTCAAATTAGTGACTGAACTTAGAATGTGGCTACGAAACCTTCGAGCCGAAGCATAAAAATGCAATCTCCTCCAGCCAAAAGCGCCCACAAACCTAAACAAAAAGCACCACCACCATCCGCAAATCCAATAAGCCCCATGCTGTTTGGCCCCACCACATCATAAACTAATCAGCCAGACAAGGTGCGGTACGTTCGCAGCACTAGAAAGCCAAATGTGCTGCAAGTGTTTGCTGGACTGACTGTATGTGCAACACCAAACAAACGTCCCACTGAGGGCCGGACAACAAAATGTTGCATTGTTTATGAAGCATGGCAAATAATATTCGCGTGCCGCGTAAAAAGCGAAGCAGCTGCCCGCCCACACCACCCGACACACCTATTGCACTTGTTGTTATTGTTGTTGTGCGATTGAGTGGCATGCAGCGTTAGTTACAGTGCCTCCCGAAAGTGTGCTGCACTTGCTATGTGGAAACAATTACACGCCCGTCCACGATTCAAACTTCTAACGTGATGTGAGCAACTTTGACCCGTTTTGTGGAAAGTCGCTGGAAAATCAGGATATATTGGAAAAAATATTGGGGGGTGGCGATTTTGGTGGCGTACGCCTTATATAAATATTGTTTACTTTTTTAGTTTTCGATTTTACTGTATATAATGTAGCCTATGTGTGGGTGTTTCTGGTCAAAAATGGTAAACCAAAACATCATCAATGCTATCAAATGCAAAGTGAGCTAGGTATGGATTCAATGGAAGATGGGCGAGGGAGGCAAAGGGAAAAAGTTGCACACAGTAAGCCGTCTATGCCATTCTATGTTGCACATTTGTGTTTTTTGGTGTGTGCATATAAAGAGAAGGGTATCTGAACCACATCAGTTGTTTTGTTAGGGTATTTCAATCAATTTCATTTAAATTAGGTATTTCTGTTTATATTAACAAATGCAACAAAGAACGTTATATAAAAATTGAAATATTTTTTAGTTTTTTTGATAGATATAAGAATTAATTATAATTAACTACAACAACAAATTAAAACACTTTTTGTTTTATTTTTATCATTACTTTCCGTTCACCGTGAAGTGATTCCATTCTGAAGATTATATCATTAGAAGTTTTTTGACTCTTGCTGTGTTTGTTGTTAATTTCTGCAGCACTTTTCCCTTACAAACATTTACACACATACACTTTTGTGTGTGTACACAACGGATATTGCTTTATAGTTTTCTTGGCCAGTGCAACAGATTTTTTGGGGGTCAATCAACAAACCCATTGTTAAAAGAGAGGGCCGGGGACGCTAATGACATAGGGATGGGTTCACAAAAAATATTTAAGCCAAATTCCAACGGTAACGCTTAAAATGTATAATGGTGCACGCGGCCTATGAGTACTTCCCGTCGCCGTGGCCAGCACATTTGGCGACTGAAAGGTCTGACATTTACATAAGAGTAAAACATGCAGATGATGATGCTAAAAAATGAACTGCATGCCAGGAAAAATATGCTGTAGAAAACAGTAGAAATGCACATAAATCTATTGATGTATGTGCTGTTTCTGCTGATTTTGTTACACATAATTTAATTATTTCCATAAATTATATAAATCGAATTCATTCTAATGTGGTTTGGCAGATATTGTTCACGGTTAAGAAAACAACAAGTTCATTTATCCATTAATCCATTAATTACAATTGGAATTCTTCGAATGTATGATTTTTTTATCTTAACGCATTTCTGGTACAGATATTTTATGATATTAAAATCATGTCTTAAATAGTGATTCAATTTGCAACCCTACCCCAACTGTCTGCATAGTAGAATCAAAGAACTTTAGCTGCCATTATTCGCATGAATACGCAACTTAATATGTTTCCTCCCCAAAGACATTATTAATATTTCAATCATCAAGTCAAATTTCGCGTCATTCATTTCACGCACACACACAGACAATAATCTGAACCCCTTTTCACCTCGCTCTTTTGTGAACACTTTGCCCATTCCGCAACAGAAATTGAAACATAATATTGTCAGACATTGAGGCCCATTTCCTCAGTGACCGCAACAACTTTGCCGGACTCCTCAGTCCGGCCACTTAACCGCAGTCCGCCACACCTCCCAACCCCCTTTTTCCCAGCTGTCGAGAGGTGCGTAAATGAAAAAAAAAAAAATACGCCTACAAGTATGTAAAGTTTTGTTGCCATATGTTCCGGTGATGCCCCACGGACCAGTACCGTAGCGTGGCGATCAAAAAAAAAAAAAAAAAAAATGAGGAGAAACACTCAAACAACAACAGCAAGAGCAGACAGAGAGAAACCTTTTGCCGTGAACGCTGCGATTTTTACGCTTTTTGCACTTTTCATTTGTCAGTTTCAACTTTTGTGTTTCATTTTGTTTGTTGTTCACAACAACAAGAGCAAATCCAGGAGAGGCAGCAGAGCTGTAACAGCGGCAGAAACTATGCGCGGATATCGTGCTGCACACTGTGCAATATAGGCCCACATTCGGCTGCAGTGTTGTGCGTGTAAAAAAGAGAAAAACAGACACAAATGGCAATTGGTGCGCGCATATTTTTAAGGCGGAGCTTTTTTGGTCCTTTTTTCGCGCTGGCCACACGCACAACGCACTACGACTCGCTCACTGGGCAATGCCCGATGCCTGCCCAGCACCACAAACCTCGCTCAATGCCCCCCTCCATACCCCTTAATCTGCGTATGTGTGTGTGTTTAAAAATATTACGCATACGCCGCGTGAAATACAAAAAACCGAAGCGTACAAGCGCGACTGCAGCCGACAAGCGGGGGGCATTATTATCAATGAGGCAATGCAGAAAAAAAGAAACGCAAGCCGAGTCGGGTTTACTCAGTCCACACACACACACACACACTGTGTGTGCAAAAAGTAGGCGTGCAACAAATGCGTAAGTGGGAGAGCAAAATAAAAAGTTGGGCAGGCTGGCGGACGCTGCATACAAGAAAATCTACTTACTCATCAGTCGGCTTTTGACCACGCCAGACATCACAATTAATGCCAACCCACACAAGCACACACACACACACACGCACTCGCACATACGCAAATGAGCTGCTGGCTGTTGTTGTTGGTGGGGGTGAGGCGGAAAAGGGGGCTAGTTAATGCCACCCACTTGCAGTTGGGTCGCTTGACGCTCGCCTCTCGCAATCCAATAATTTTAACGGTACACAGCAACAAAAATTGCATTTTATTTTTGGTTCTTGCCGCGTGCAACTCGTTGCAAGTGCATCGCAGGTTTTTTGCTTTTAACCTTTCGCATTACGTTAAATTTTTTTTCCTTTTTTTTGTTTTGCTAATTTTTTTTTGCAACAAATCACTCATTCGCCACGTTTGCATAATGGGTCGTTAGTCAATGCATTAGCAGTGCGCTCAGATCCTGCCCCAAAGCTTGCTTGATAATGCACTGAGGGTGGGGGAAGTAGAGGGCTTTCACGAGTGGCGACTTTTCAAATGAGCTGCACGAAAGTAGGCAAATGTTTTGCATACAAATGGCCAGCATATTTGTGTTTTTAGTTGTATGGAATAGCGGAGCGTTTGAGGGGCAGTCTGTGCTAACTGCTATTGATACAGAAATTATATTCAATATTTTGTGCGATATCGCAGTTTATTTGCTGTACATCAAGGATTCGAAAATGAGAGCACACAGCAGCACAGCCAATCAGCGCGACTTAATATAAATTAAAAGATGCCGTAAATGAACTTAACCAAAACATATTTTGTTTTGCAATAAAAATTTGACCTTTAAATCATGATACAGAATTAATAATAACTCTTAAGGAACTATGAAATTCGTCTAAAGTAATCTCACATTATAATTTACATAATATTAAAAAAAAGCATAAAATGAGGACAACTTTACATGTACAAATAAACAGACACACACACACCCAAAGTGCAGTTGATCGCATTGTCATTGTTGCCACATTGCATTTGGCCTGTGCACTGGTTGCCAGCTGCCGTTCACGCCTAAAGTGCGAAATTTTCGCTTCCTAAAACGACGGCACGCACACATGGCGTATGCGTAACGTGCTGTCCGTCTGGTAGGTGGTCAAGTGCATAAGGGTAGGGGCCATAGATTTGAGTTAACTGCAATGCAATGCCGACTACGTGTTGTCGTCAACAGTCTGCATTCAGGACGAATAGGACAGGGTGGGCGAACAACAATAACAACAACCATATCATCATGGGCAGCAGCATCTTCATCAAACTCCATGATGAGGATTCATATGCAAATCTAACACGCAAACCAGCGTTAGACACAGAGACGGTTGGCTGACTGTCTAAGTCCAGAACGTTGTTCCTAGAAACAGGTAAAGTGCTGACAGATGAAGCGTGAAACGAGCGGCTGACAAGTGGGGCAAGGGAATCAACAGTGTCTTAACAATAAGCGGCAGCTTATGCACTTTGCTTAGGCGCCCAAGCGACTCGATGAAGGTTGATTTATTTTCCTATGGTACCCTTATAAAAAGTAAAAGCGCCATCTGCATAAGGAACTTGCGAAATATGTAATAAAAAAATATTTAATTTCCAAAAATTAGATTAGCGCACAAATGCCAAAGGTATTAATAGAAATGATTGCAATTGATTGAATAAACATGAAAAATGCCATGTACGTATGCTATTATTATATAAAATGCCAGAAATGTATATAAAATATGCAAGAAATAAAATATATGTTAAAATAAAGGATGAGTTAATTCAAATAGAATATGGCTTTGGGCAGGGCTGCTTTATTAATGCAGCGCTGATTTTCCTATGTGCCCCTCATATTTAATAAAAAAATCGCAAACACGTCGTATACGCAATGTGTGCAAGTGAGTTTTTTATAAAACTATTTTGTAAAAACTTATTTGAATATGCAAATATCCAAAAAAAAAATGACATATACAATTTTCTATACACAAATATATTTTTTTAATTTTTAAATTTACGTCTATTGTGTTCTTTTTGCATGTAAATTTTAGCACATTGAGAAAAAGCTATGCACACTGCTTTATGTTGCTGACTGTATTGCAGCGAATGTTAGCTATCAAATATTTAATGCATGAAATATTAAACAAACTAAAATTTGCGTACGAAAAATCATCGCATAAAAATGATATAAAGAAAAAATAATAGATATACATATGTATGCGCATATGTGCCTATATGATTCTGGTCTCTTGTGTTGTTCCAGTTGGTGAGGGAGGGCACATTTACCACTGATTGATGCGTTGCTGCCTTTGACAGTTTTTGGCGGTCGTGTACCAATAAATGTTTTTTATAAAAGCTAAACAATACCTAACAAAAATATCTTGCTCTCTATATGTTTGCATACATTAAACATGTACACGGAATGTTGAGAATAAATTAGGTATTAAATCAGGGGTGTATACCAAATATTTATGCAGTACAGAACAGTTACGCAATAGTAATAAAGATGCCATAGAAAAATAACTGTACTTGAACAGGTGCTAAAATCTCTATGCTTTCAAATTATTTATGAACTTAAATCCTTTAAAAATATTACCGTAGTGTAATAATAATTATTAATTTTGTAAGACTGCATTAATAACAAACAATGTATAATTATTCACACAATATACACAAATATTAAAATTAAGATTATTTTCTTTTAGTCAGGCTATTGACTCATTGTAGCATTTTATTATTTATTGCATTTCAACGGAGGACCATCAATTAAAGCACTATTTTGCCACTGACAAATGTAAAAACCTCTTTAGAAAAATCACATTAAATGGCACTCGTTCGTCTTTCTACCAGGCGAATGCTGAGCAATGCGGAAAATCAAATTCAACTTCCATAGTGAGTTCTGAATCTTTGCGCATTGCAATTTGGTGTGACTCACAGCTAGGCTGAGTGACTAGATTCCCCCACTGACAACGTCTCCAATCGAAACAAATCATAATCAAATCGAATTTCTGTTGATTTTCATTCGTAAAGACAGAATCCCAGCGAGTGGGCCCAAGTACGAAGAGGCACTCTTCCCTAGAACTCAAGATAACTAAATAGAACGAGATGAAGCCAAATGTAGCCAAGTTCCAGGTCAGGTGCAGGGTGCGGAGGACGCGGTACAGGGTGCAACACCAAGCCAAAAGCAAATCTCAAAAAGAGGAAATAAAAGAAAAATCGCACATAAAATTGATGATAAACCGTTCCAAATAATATTTTTTCTCTTTCTTTTCATCTTCTTTAACCGAATCCGCAGGGGCAGTATTCAGGCAGGGTAGCTGCTGGGCCAAGTTTAGCACCCATCTCTCCACACCCTTCCCCTTTTCTCATCTTACCCTGGGCCAACCTGCGTGGCCCCAACTCCCAACTGCTAGCGACGTTGGCAAAGGAAAGGCTCAGAAGTCTGAGGGCAAAATGATGAATTATTTGCTGCCTCTTTCGTTAGGCGTCAAAGTTTAGTATAGCAAAAGAGGAAGGGAATGGGAAGGGGGAAGGGGTGGGGGCTACTGGCACTGGGATCTGCGCAAAAACATAAAAAAAATAAAGGGGAGAATGCCAAACAAACATTTCAGAGGTGGACCTAAAAAACCCCTTAGTCCCCAAACCACCCTGCCAAAGCTGCGTTGTTGCCGCCAGCGCCAAACGTTTTTGACACAATTTGTGCCACTGTCTGTGGGCGGTTGGATGGTTTGGGGAGTGGGTGTGTGGTCTGAGTTGGGTTCTGTCTGCTGCTTGAATGATTTTTAAACGAGGCAAGAAATCCCAAAAGATGCGGCAAACGTTTTGTTGTTTTTGTTGTTGTTGAGTTCACGTGGGTTTTCTCTTTGCTTTGCTCATTCTTTCATTTCGCCAACTCTCCTTTTTTCGGGTGATATTTTTTGGTAAAATTGGGCGCCCCTTTTTTTCGCCAGCTAGATAATACAACAAACATTTTGCAACAAAAAAATGAAGAAAACTTTTTATTTGGCTGCCACATTGGTGGCTAACAATGCGAAGAAGAAGCAGAGCCAGCTGAAAAGGGTTGGGTTCGTCGGGGCTGGTTTATCAGTGGATTGAACTCATTTTTTGAAGTGAGTAGGCCAATGGAGTTGGAAAATTCTATGAACATTTATGAATATTAATTTAGGAGGTTTGCAGCAAATGTACTAAAGAAATAAGTAGACTGTTTTCGTTTGTTTTGCGGAGATCATTGGATCAGTATCTAAATTTATACGTTACAGTTAGTAAGAAAACGAATAAAGAAGCAATGATATTGATAGTTGACTTTATGAAGTTAGTATCTTGACAATTTTAATAATAATAAAGTTACGTAAACTCTTGATACGTATGAGTAATGAAACTTCAACAACCATTCAATTACCCGAAACAAATTCAACATAATAATTTACCAAACGGCCAAAGATTTTAGCTCTAATATTCTAAGAAAAAATACTGATAAGTTATAATAGTAATATTTAACTGCAGTCTCCGCTCAATGTGGAGTTAACGGCTTGTGCTGATTCTCTCTCTCTTCTTCTATCTATGTGTTTTTGGCTAACATCCGAGAAGCAGCCCCGCACCGAAATAAAACCATGCCCAGCCCAGCAAATTCCGCAATTTGATGGCCGGTGCCTTCATAATCAACAACGCCTCAGTCTCAGCTATATGTCGCTCCCCTGCTCCCTTGATCTTCCTCCACCTCCACCTTCACCTCTCCCTCCACCGCCTGCAGGAACAACAACACGCGCTGTAGCGTCCCCGAAGCGCACTTGAGTTTTGCGAGCGCGCCAGAAAGTTGGCAACGCAAAATACTCGCAACGGCTCCATTCGCCAGTTGCCCATTTCCCATTTTCCATTTCCCATGTCGTCGCTGTCGGTTTTACAACCTTCGCTGAAGCGAAAGTTGCGTCCCTTTTTTTGATACCCTTGCATTGGGTAGAATTACTTTCTCTTTAAATATGAAAGGCATTGCAGGACGACTCTTCGACGCCATTAGGTATACAAACTCAATAACAGTAGCCGAGTCAATATATAAATTATTTTGTTTGAAGTTATATGAACTTCAAGTGCATAGGGAACATATATGCAAGTCGCCTGTATTGAACTCTCTGTAGATCAGTTGTGATTGTTATTTCTCTCCTAAGGCTTTCAACATTGTAAAACAACATCATGGATATATAAAGCTGCCAAATGATAAGTTAATTTTATGTGTGAGCAACTACGAAGGGTATGTAATATTCGGTGCGGTAAATAGCTGATTTTTCTTGTTTTTCTTTGGAGTTGCTGGGCTAGCACACCTTCATTATATGCCTGGCGTCGTCTAGCTCTGGCGAAGGCGGCAACCTTCACAAATGGTAACAATTTCAATTTCTCTGACGCCTTATCGCGCTCTCGCACATATGTGCCGCAATGTGGAGGACGTTGGAGGGTGGATGGGGGCATGGTGGTAGACCTACACTCCATCTACGGCCGAAAGCCAAGCCAAACCCCGGGCGAGTAAGCAGCGCCAGCACCGCCAAACTTTACAGCACAAAGTTGCCGATTTGCGCTTGGGTGCAACAAAAAATAAAAATGAAAAAAAAAATTTTGAGAAAGGGAGAAAATACAGCGAAATTATTACAAAATGGGCTGCAGGGGTTGGGTTCGGTTTGGGTCTGGGGCTGTGGCTATGGCTGTGGCTGTGGCTGCGGCACGGCAAAAATGCGTAGCAGATTAGCGATTTAGGGATGTGGAAAATTTGTACGTCTGCCAGCCAGCAGCCAACAGCAGCAAACTACCCGACGGCAGTTGAAAAGGGTTCTGGGTACCATTTGGGCAGACTGAGACCCGACTTCAACAGCGGAATTGTTTGCCGAGACTTGCAACGAGGCACAAAAAATGCTAAGCTGCAACTTCGACAGCAACATTACGCTGCACCTCTTTCTGAGTTCCGCAGCAGTCCGCGTCGGGATGTTCAAAACTCTACCCATAAGCAGCACTCAATTACACTGTGCATCAGGTGTACTTGAGGTGTAGTTCATATTTAAGATGTCTAAAGGTTGCCACACACACAATTTTCGAACTAATTTAAAAGTGAAAGTCATACTCAATTACTTTATAACTGTATGCTCAAGGATATTTAATAACATATTTGGATTTGAAAATCTATATATGAATAAACCGATTGAAGAGTAAGTAGCTCTGAAATAATATGACAAAAATTGAATCGTTTTTCAATCTGTTCGTTATCAAGAAATATTTTGAAGGAGTATGTGGAATAGTCGAAAAAAAATTTTAAGCTTTCAGAAAAGATATTAGCGTTTGTACTTTTATTTTTGATTTGATTTAGGAATTGACTTTTTTGTTCCAACAAAATATGAACTTAGAATCATATTTTTTACATGTAAAACTATCACTGCTTTAAATGGTTTACTAAATTTGTATATATAATTTTAATACAAGTAATTAATATATGTTTTAGTTTTTTTCTCTAAGAACCACCCAAGCACCATCCTATAAAAAAAAAATCAAACACATTTATGAAGCGCTGTGTTCAGTGCGCTATCTGTATGCATCTATGAGCTCTTAATGCGGCTTTGATTAAAAACGCAGCACGTTTTAATTTGTGGCAACTACCACCCTACCACTATACCCCTTTCACATAACACCTAGCACTAGTAGACACCGACTCAACCACCAACCGCCAACTGTTGGCAAAGACAAAAGCAGCCAATGATTGAAGTACGAGAATATCCTACATTTGAATTGCCTCAACCTTGTGCCCCTGTTTGCCACACAGTCTCTGTAAATATGGTGCAGGGTACCTCGGCCCCTTGCCTCTCTCACGACCGCCCGTCCCTCGGCAGTCCTTAATGCTGCACTCGACTATAATTTTTATGTTACCATGCACTCGCCTACCAATTAAAATGTCTGCACCCAGCTTCGGATGTGCTTATGTCGCTAATAAACCGTATTATTAAGTGCGTGGTTGGGTCGTGCGTGGTCTGTGAGTTGGGGTTAGGTTTTAGATGGCATTGCAGGATGACCACCCTATCGGCTCCCTCTCTCTTTCACTCCTTTTTGCTAGCCTGTGTGAGCAATGCAACAGCCACTTGCAACTTCCGCCGGCAAGTGTATAATTCTATGCCACTGCAACTGCACTTTTTTTTATTTGCTGCAAAAGCCTCAGCACCCCTATTCCTCGCTTCCACATTCCTGGGCCATTTCCATGTAAATTAATTTTAAGCTGCTTAAACTTATGGAGAACATTTTTCATTTAATGTTATTTCCCTTTTTTCGTTGATGGAATGGCTCGGCCAAAGTTTTTTTGTGATTATTTTTGTTGATTTCAAATAAAGACAAAATTGGTCAACAAACACAAAAACGAAATTTTGCCTTACCTACATTTTTAATGGAAATTGTATATCATTGAGTAATGGGTGGGAATTGTCGTTAATTGCTTACCTGTAAAGAAAAGAAAAGATTGCAAAGCTTCAGTTATCAACTATTTATATATTTTGTTTTTAATTATTATTTTGTGTAAATAATACATAAATTTGTTTGAAATTATTCTATTAATGCTAAAATTTAATTTCGCCTAAAAAAATGAGAAAATTAAAGCAATTTTATTTTTAATTATTTACTTATTTTTATTTATTTTTTTTTGACAAGTTAATACCCAATTAAGGAATACAGAAGATGTTTGGGTAATTTTCAATTTAAAAATAGTTGTTTATTTTTTTTTTTTATTTTAAAAACTTTTACTAAAAACAAGATGTGTTTGATTTGAATTATAATTTCATTGATGTTGACTTTTAAAGAAATATGTTACCCAAACACTCTCACCCCAACAGAACAATCTACACACAGTTCTCAACGTGTAGACAGAGCTCAAGTTCATTATGGCCACAAGGCAACTGTGTTCATAGTTTATCCGGCTGATCTCTTTACACACCAAAGCTCTCTATATAATTCTGGCTAGAAGCTGCATTCGCCTGCTTTCTAATTCATTATTATCGGCTACTGCAGAGCCTCCGCCGGCGCCACGTTTATAGAGGTCAAAAGTAAGACAAACAAGCGGTCGGGGTCGCTAAAGCACAAGCAAGGGTTGAGACAGGACGTGGGTGCTGATAAACTTTCCCAGCCAGGCCAAAAAGCAAATGGTTCGAGGTGGACGGGGTTTTTGCTGGGGCACGAAATTTATGTGGGCTGCCGGCATGAGGCGAAACTTTTGCATTGAATTTGAGCGGTCCAAACAAATTCTATTTTTTGTTTTTTTTTTTTTACCTTGTCTAGTTTTTTATTTTTATTTTTTAGCGAGTAGTTTCGGGTTTATATTCGTGGAGGAAGCGAGCAGAGCGAGCAAAACAAAAGGGTTTTGCAGCTAAAGCGTACGGATTTTTAGTTAGTTGTTATTATTTTATATGGCCCCCGTCCGAGTCTCTAGCTTGTGAGTCCGATCCGAGTCCGAGTCCGATTCTGAGTCCGACATGCAACTTTTGCATCGTCCAGAAATGTGGGCGAGTTGCCAGGCAACGTATAAGCGGTACAAAACTTTTTATTTTTTGTTATTTTTTTTGCGTTTTTAGCTGGAATGTGCGCCAAAGCATAATAATAAAAGCGAAAGGCAAAGCAAGGAAAGGAGTAACATGCTCGTTAGCCCCGTCCAAGCCCCAGCATAGAGCTGGATGATAACAGAGCAGGGAAATGAAAAAAAAAGAAAAAAACAACAAAAAATATTGTTGGACTGAGCGAGGCAAGGAATAATCTAAAAAATGAAAACCCAAACGAAACGCAAGACAAACTTTGCCTGGCAGGCAGGCATGGGTGCAAAATGAATGGGGGCAAGCAGTCGGTTTAGGAAGGGAAGTGGAAGGGAATCTAGCAACCAGCTGAAGGACTCGACGCGGCTGATGCTGCTACTGCTACTGCTGCTGGATGAGTGCCACGGGCAGAGCTCGAACTTAAAATGGACAAATGTGCAAAGGCAGCTCCACAGAGTCCATAAGTGGGAGTGGCAGCGACCCACACGTTGATGAGCAAGGACTACCACGACAGGACACAGGGCGAAAAAGGGGATACTGAAGTGGGAGTAACAGCAGCAGCCGCAGCAGCAACGCGAAGCAACTGAAATACACTAATAAAAAGCGTTACGGACGGCGTCCGCGTGAACTAGTCCCTTAGTATTTTTGGTCCCCTAGTCCTCTAGTCGACCACCCACCCCACTTCCAAGTCACTCTTCGCTCTGAGTGAGTATGCCCTTCCATTACGCTTCTTGCCTGCCCCTTCTTTTCCATCCACACCCCAAATTATGTTCAGCTTGGCTGGGGAGGTGGAATAGCAAGAAAATTTTTGTATAAAAATTGCGCTGGCAAAGTAAGCAAACGGGCAGACAGACAAACAGACAGACGGTGACCGTACCATGGGTAACCATCCGAGGGGGAGATTGGGCTTGCCGTGGGTGTTGGTTAGCTCATGAAGGGTTAGGTTAGCCTACGATGACGCTGCTTCTCTTGCTGCTGCTACTACTGCTACTGCTGCTGAAGCAATCCCAATTCTGTGCCGTGTGTAGGTAGAGACAATGGGACAAGGCAAGTAAACGCTTGAGGAGGGGTTGATAAAACGTGAGAGTAAGTAATAGAAGGCGGGTGGAGTATGGGTGGGTGTGGATTGTGAAGGACAACTGGCAGCATCAAAGACAACTGACGAAGTACGCGGTGACACACAGTGGTTCAAACTTCACGTATTTCTTAAGAAAATCTTGTAAAATGCTTTAAATTTAGCTTCTGAAAGTTATCGATAATATATTGAGACACAATATACGTGTTTCCTATCTGAACTATTTGCTTATAAAGTTGAGCTGATTGGTATTAGGCACATTTTAAATAATATATTAAAATAATATAAAATAACTTTGAGACAAAATATAAAACATGATTACTCAAGAATAATGCTGATTTTGCTGCCAGTACAACATGATAACAGCTATAGATCAATATTTGAACTATAAAAATTTTTGCTAATTCTTTCCACAGTTTGTCTCAAATAGCAACCACCTTGGTTGCTGGCACCAGTCAGAGTCCAGTTGCCAACTTTATAGTAGAAAATGAAGCGCATATTCTCGTTAAAGCCCCTGTAGAATAAAATAAAATTTCTTTCTATTTTTCTTTTTTTTTTTTGGCATGCCCAGTTACAAGGGAAGCTCTGAAATAGGGTGGGGTTGGTGCCCCGCCCACGGTTCACAAGAGCGTTGAAAGGGTACAAGACAACGTCCTCACTGAAATGTTGCTGACTTGAGCTAGTTCCTTGAGAGGGGGTCCAGGTCCTCATTGGAGGAGGAGCGACGTGTACGACGACTACAGCGATGCTTGAGTAATTCAATAGCAGGGCAAAGGAATCCAACAACTACCCCTAGAATGAACGGGGCAAAAGTTGCTGGCGCACGCTACGTGGCGTATTTCATTAGCACTGTCTGATAGTGAGCTAGTAAATACGAGTGGGGTGCGGGGGAAATGGGTATGGCGGAATGGCTTTGGGAATTGGAATGGGTAAAAGGAGCCCTGCTTAGAGACTGGGGTCCCGTCTCTGGTGTGTGCACTCAATAGCCAATTTTGCTGTAGGCTGAAACGGGAGGTGTGACTTGTGTCTTAAAGCAAAACTAAATTGCCTATTTGATGCGACTAGACAAGTCGTGATTAAGTCGAAAAATGTATTTGTGTATTTTTGAAGTGTGTGGAGCTATATGGCAAGTGATGTAATCGTATTACAAGCACAACCTCTCTTCCACCCTTTCAGTAGGAGTTTCTCTTGCTTCAGTTTGACTCTTTGATTGATTCTAAGGTATTTCCTATTTGCAAATATTTGTTTTATAAATAATACAAATACATTTTTCAGTATACAGTAAATTTTATTATCGTACAATTAGGATGTCATGGTTCTTGCCCGTTTATAATGCCTGCAAAGTGCTATTTGCCAGGAAATCTACTAATTATCAAACGACCAGAGCATTATTTCTTAGGTATGGTTAATAATATTATTGCCTTCAAAGTGACATTCTGTTAGAGTTCAATGCAAGCAATTCACTCTGTTCATTACTCCTCTGCCACTTAAATAAATAATATTTTTTTATTTTCAATATTTTGTGCTTGGAAACTTTTATCCAGAGTCGTCGGGGAGTATTGCCTGCAAAGTTCTCTAATTTGTGTGTTGAGCTTCTAGTGTCCAAGCGAATGGGGCATGGCGGGGCAAACGCTGTCGCCCAACAGGAAGTCGCAACCGGAAACCGTTTTTTTTCTCTTCTCCCAGCTGCCCAGGGACTGTAAGTGAAGACGATGTGGCTGCTGTATGCACGGTGAGTAAAGGATGGGGGACAGGCATCAGGCATCGCTGTGAATCAGCATCAGGCAGCGTTGAAGACGTTGCTCAAGCCCCAAGATAAGGCCGCCAGCCAAAAATCTTGTAAAGGAAAAGACGGAGAGAAATCAAGGAGGAAAACCGAAAAAAAGAAAAAAAAGAAAGAAAATACGTAGCTCCAACAATGAAGGCCAACGTTTTAGCTAAGCGGAAAGTTGGCTCCAGTGTGCTGTGTGGCTCGGGTGGGATTGAAAGCACGAGAAGATGAATCGTTTTGTGTTGGCGTTTTGAGCATTCGAGTGGGCGACCATTAGGTGGGGAGGACTGGGTCTTCGCCTTAGGTTTGAGTTTGGTTTCGCATTTGTGTGCCAAGAAAAACCGCTCTGCTGACGATGGGTCCGGAGACGCCAACGTCGCACACTGTCGCTGGCAATAATGTCTAGAAAAGGGAAGGGTGGATGAGGTGGTTGGGTGAAGGAGGTGAGGAGGAAGACGGCAGAGCTAGCGACGCCTTCAAGTGTGCAGCGCGACTACACATCAATCGTGTGGCCATTGCCGGACTTTGCTTTTGCCTTTGCTTTCGGCTCTGGGAATAGGGGATAAGAAGCAAGTAGAAGGCTGGCTTTATTTTCATTAAGCTGCAAAGTTTTGGTCCGGGCGGTAGCCACAGTTGCTTTCGGTACTTTTGGTCCGGAGACGTTGTCCCAAGTAATAAAAGTAAAATGCGGCTGATGAACAGCTCACAAAGGCGGAAAGCATAAAAATTGGTTGGCTTTGCTTACGCTTTTTGGACCGTTGTAGCTCATCAGCAAAAAAGCAACAACTAGCCGTGCCCCAGCTCCGACACACAAAAACGGGCACGTAATGAAGGGTAAGAAGCACAGTGAGCAGGCAAGGACAGAAACTGGGAGCCGGCAGCTGGGCTGGAAGGTTGACTTGAAGGGAGGAGAGGGAG
This sequence comes from Drosophila picticornis, assembly GCA_035043845.1. Classification (NCBI taxonomy): domain Eukaryota; kingdom Metazoa; phylum Arthropoda; class Insecta; order Diptera; family Drosophilidae; genus Drosophila; species Drosophila picticornis. Next base: position 12,462,910 of record JAWNMR010000491.1, read on the forward strand.
TGTGAGCCAGAGAGAGAGAGAGAGAGAGAGTGAGAGAGAGAGTGAGAGAGAGAGAGAGAACTTGCTACAAAACTGACATGGGTTTCATTTGTATGCTGCCTGCTGGCGACAGTAGCAGAAAGGCAAATGGTAAGGGAGCGATGGAACAAGAGGTGGAGGGGGAGGCAGGACTTGAGTCAACGTTGCCAGCTACCATGTGTGCCGGCACCCCTTTAAGATGTCTCGCTCGCTGGCACTAAAAAGCATCACAAACTAACTAAATGCGAGTGTGAGTGCTTGTGTGTGTGTGTGTGTGTGTGTGTGTATGTTAGTGTGTGTATTGTTGGTGTGGTGGCTTTTAAGCAAACGTCTTTTACAAGTGAAAGGCCTGGAGGGTAGACAGGCAGAGTGAGGATTGAGTCTGAGGGTGGCAGCCATCACACTGGGGGGAAAGCCAAAAATGTAACCTAAAACTGCAAGAAAATTAACCAAAAATACTAAGCCAAAGTCGAAGACACTTACACACACACGGACACACTCACGACTATAGTACATACACAAGCAAGCACATGTGTGGCTGAAGACTGTGCCTACGAAAAGTATAGCACACAATTTGTAGGCGGAGCGGGCGATGGGGAGGGGAGACGAAAGTGCATGGAGCCTTTGACTTGGCAACGTGGCAAGGCAAGCAAAAGCAACTTGGCACGAAGGTGAGGCGCCTTTACCTACCCCTGACCCCCGTCACCTACCTCCACTCGTACCCCCTTCCCCCTATAAAGCAACATTCTACCTCTTGTGATGTGTAGAAACTTTGGCATTGTTTTTGTGTGTAAGTGTGTGTGTATTGGGAGGCGGCGTCGCTTGTCGGGCATCCTTTTTGTGATGTGGGATTTCTATATGTGTATATATATATATATAAATGTGTATGTGTGCGTATTAAGACTGGTGCTGAGCTAAGTCTGTGCCCGCCTCTAACTCAGTTTTCGCAGCAACTTTGATTGTGGCTGTAGCTGAAATACATTGCTGCCTTCTACAGCTGCTGTTCCTGCTGCTGCTGCTGCTGCAGCGCCTTTATTTTGGCCAAGATGGAGTTCAGTTTAGCTGCCAGTATAGATGTGGATGTGTATGTGTGTGGGGAATGAGCGGGGGTGTGTGTGCTGTGTGAGCGGATGTGGTGTGGGTGATGGCCTCGCCACCTAGGTTTGTCTGTTTTGCGCTTGACAGTACGCAAAGACGTTCCATGGCAGGTTTTTCGTGAACAAGAGTGTGATGCTGCCTTCTTTGTGGAAGTGGAAGTTCAATGTGTGTGCGTGTGTGTGTGTAAGTATATATGTGGTAAGGGGAAGCTTTGAGCTGATGGCTGTTATTTATATGGGTGTCTATAGATGTGTAGTGGGGCTTGAGGATGGTAAGCCCAGAAGCTAGTGATGAGCTACACTGAACAAAACTGATGTGCAGTGTTCGCGCTGCAAAAGCTGTAAGTGGAAGTGGGATATATAACTATAAAACCATTATTATTAATCAATTAACAGATTATGTAAAGGATCGAATGATAAACATTTCTGTACCAAATTTCTGTATTAAATTGATCCAAAAATTTTTGGTTTGACAATCGATAAGTTGGTTTTTGAATTATTATTTAAAATCAGATATATTTACATGTATTTAAACAATTGTGTGCAGGTGAATCACATTGAATACAAATCTTAGTAGCAATAAAAGTGTCCACAAATATAAAGTCAGATTTTAAAAATGCTAATTGACATTTAAGTTTTAACTTCAAATAGTTAATCAGAGCTCTTGAATCGAGTCCGTAGTTATACGGTTTTCATGACCAGTTTCAGATCCTTATTCGCCACATCATTTTTGATCCAGTTTTGCCCCCTTCCATGCCAACATATCACAATCATTCTCTCAGTGTGTGTGGCATCACCCGAAATGTAACCCGTCGAGCTTGTCGCTTGCCCTTAGCCAAAGTCGTCGCCATCGTCGTTCCTGTCGTTGTCCCCGTCTCTTTGCCCAATTCAAATGGGAGGAGTTTACTCAGAGCAATGTCTTCGTTGGTTTTCTTGTCATCTATTTCTATTTTCGAGCTATGGATGAGCAGATGAGGGTCTTGGGCTGTCTAACTTGTCTGTTTGTATGATGTGAAGCTAGCAGCTATCCAGCATCACTCCCTGTCCTCCGCCCCTCCGCCCTGATCTATTCATGTGTGGCAGCCGCTCAGCACAGTGTGCGAGTTTGTGTGTTTGAGTTTGTATTGGTGTGTGCAAAAAACCGTAAGCAATTTTCCGTAACATCTAACCGAGGTAGAGAATCGAGCCCAAGACAGCCAAGGCAAAAGACATTCGCCTTCCACGTTCTCGCCAAAGATGCAACTCCTTCTACTTTCGATACGCCCGCTTCCTGGGTCCTGGGTCCTGGGTTCTGTTTCGACTATGTCCTGTCGCTGGAGCTGCTCCTGCTGTTGTTGACGACATTGACTGGTTCTCTCTCTCTCTCTCTCTCTCTGTCTACTTCGATCCGCCTGGCAAGTTGTCTGACTGCCTGGCTGCGACACTAATGCTGAGATGTGTAACCGTAACGCCACAGTCCTCAATCTTAACTTTGGGCCACCGAAAAATTGAAAGGGGCGGGCTTTGGGGACATGGGATGTACTCCAACTCTCAGATCTTGGCGGCACCGAAATCATGTTTGATTACAGCTGAGGAGCATAACAAGTTATGCCTGGCATTTGACTGAGCTGCAGCAAACTTTCGATACTTCTCCCTATCTTTACAAGTCTCTCACATCTTTAAGTTTGGGTAGATTTCCAAAGTACAAATTAAACCGAAAGACGCTTTCGACACGATGTCCTGCGGCGGCTTATGTGCGCTTAAGCACAAAGCTTGACCATACACACACATACACATAGAGACAAGCACATATCCAATTTCTCACACCCTCAAACATTCACATATGTGGCATAACTGTCCCTGCTCTTCGTCTTGGTTTGAAGTTGCCTTTGACACAAGCCCTCACACACAAACACAAAACACACTCACACCCTCTCTTGCACACTCACACACACACCACTATTTATATACAAATGCCGCCGACTATATACAAAAGTCAATGCTTTTGTTGCTTCACGGGTTTGGGGACCAGTCTTGGCACATCCCCTTCCCCGGCTCTGACCCACCCATATTTGCAATAAACAAACAAGCTAAAGAGTCCTCAGCATGTGTTTGGCATCTTAAATACCCTAACCAATGTGCATTAGCTAATTATAATAACTAAAAAAGTTGCCTTAGTTCGAACTTAGATCAACAGTCAACTTGTATTTCAATTAAATATTTATAAAAGAAATCATACGTTGTCTGGATTATAAGTAACAAACCTATCATAAGAATGCCTTCAACAGATCACATTGATCAGTTTTCGAATTTATGATCAGTACACATTTAAAAAGCAAACCTTTCTATGATTTTAAACAATTATACAATTATTATATATGTTCCATAAGGAGAGAAAGAGAATTGGGGAATATTTCATTTGAGAGATCAGATTTGCAAAACCATTACCGTAAGTATGATCCTCATGATCAGTCATTATTGTTTAGCTCTCATAATATGTACCCAGTCAAAGTTTCATATTTGCAGAGACTACCTTGTCCAAATTCGCTCATCTGACAAATCAACCAAAGTTTTTGGTATACCCTGCTTCTCGCTTAATGTGTAAGCAGCGCATATAAACTTGCTTGGGCGCTGGACAGTCTTTGGACTTTGTGGGTGTGTATCGGTTGCGGGATTTGGCTCCAGAAGCTTTACTTCTTTTGTGGCGGCAATGCTGGCGCCCAAGTTCCCGTCCTAACCCCTCTAACACCCTCCCAAAACCCAAAACCCGTCGGCCATTTGGCAGCATTGCCAGCGCCTTCGTCTTCGTCATTTGATGAATTACCGTGCAGGGCAAAATGAGCGCCCTTTGCTTCGCTGGGTACGGGTGCTTTCTGAGGGTGGATGGGTGTGTGTGTGGGGGGTGGTGTGTGTGGGTGTGTATATGTGTGTGTAAGAGGCGTGTGAGGTGAGTATGTTTGTGTGTTGCGTTTCATTTTGGGTCGCAGACACCCATTGCCGCAACCATCAAACGAAACACACAAACACACACACGTCAACTCACTTCGCGCTTCTATATATACTCAATATACACACTCACACCTAAGCAGACACACACACACACACATACACACAGTTGGCGCGTTGTCGTATATCATTAGAGGGGGTGCCCATCTCCATCTCATTCCACTTGATCTTCCCCTTTCCCCCACCTTCAAAACGTCTAGGCGCCATTTCATCCGAATCGGCATTATGAGCAGGTTTTCTTATACGGCGGCTGCGGTTGCAGCTCCTGCCTACGCGGCGTATTAGTAATATTTTCTGCAACTGTCTACGTTTTCTTCTCGATTTCTTTCATTTTCACGGGGGCAGGTGTATTTGTATGTGGTGTAAGAGGTGGATGTTATTTGCTTCGCCGCTGCTGGTCCAAGGTTTGCAAGAAAAAAATAAAAATAAAAAGAAGAAAACGAATGTCTGCCTTTATAGGGGGGCCAAATTGATTTCATCTTCGTCTAAATGATGGAGACGATGAAAATTCGGGGGTTTTTGAACGTGGGTGTGAAATTGTGGCTTAATATTGAAAGCAATAAGAAATATTTTCAGGCACAAGACAAATGCTACGCAAACTATGATGGCAATTGAGTTAAGAGGGTTTTCTAATAGATATTTAATTTTTAAATGAGGAAAGTACAAAATATCCTAGGAATATCAAGCGAAAGTGAAACCAAAATAAGATTTCTTAGATAAAAATAGAAAATTACTTGAAAATTACTTGAATAATTCAAAACAAAGTGGGGAGTGGAGAGGAGTGCACTTCAAACTTTCATAAAACAACTCTTTTGAATACTAATTTTCTCATTTGATCGATCAAAAGCTTCAAATAATTGCTATTATATGTTGGTGGATTATGTTTATAGAATTTTCACAACATTCATTCCGTCTACTGGAGGATATTTTCGCATATATATAACAACCAAAAAACTAAACAAATATTCAATATTTCTTTAGATTTTGAAGGCTGTCCTTGAAACTTATTCAGTTATAATCGCTAAGGCAAAAACAATTATTTCATTTACTAAATTATTCTTTTTTATTTGTTTCTTAAAAACAAGGGATGGACTAATCCTACTTCTATAATTCTGTAGCTGAGATTTTTCATTAATTTATAATGCTATTGTGACGTCACAATGTCAGGGTATTTGTGTGGGGGGGAAGTGGGTGTGGGTGGTCGCTGAACTCACCTTGTGCAGCAACACCGATGCTTTTCTTTTAGATGCCATTTTCGTGCTGGTGGTGGCACCTCCGCCAGCACCGCCGCCACCGCCACCGGTTGCCGATGCGGTACGTGTCGAAGTTTTTGGTGTTTTTCTCGGATTTTTCGGAATTTTGGCAAATTTTTTTATTGCCCGCTGTGAGTAATAAAATTGACCGAAAACCAAAGAATCAAAATGACGCAAACGTTGCCAAAACTCGATTATATCAAAGTTGCTATGCAGCAGGCAACTATCGCTATTATCTCTAGCACTATACACTGTTCACTATTGTTAATCTAAAGATGGAAAAGTAGCAACTTTTTTTGGCGCGAATTTTGTTTCTTTCGTTCTATTTGATTTGTTTTTTGTTTTTATTTGTTGTGAAACACTGTGCGATTGATTCGTTTTGATATGATTTGCTTTGTTTTGTTTTGTTAGTTCGCGGCGAATGCAACAAGCGAACTTTTTGGCACACTAAACGCTAACGGTTATTTTGAGTGTTTTGATGGATTTGTTTGTTCTCAGAGAGGTAAGAGCTCTCCACCAGAGGCAAACCAAACACGACGAAAGCCAACTGCTGACTGACCAAAACAGAGACAGACAAATGTGTTTTCTAGCGGCTAGAGCCAGTGACGCCGACTGCGGCAGCCGTAGAGAGAAAGAGAGCAGCAGCAGCAGTAGCAGCAGTCGGTGAGAGCCAAGAGAGCCGGAGCGTGTGTGTGAGCGAGGGAGAGAGATGGGCATGCGCGCAAGCAAGGCGATTTGAATGTGGGACGCCGCCAAAAAGCACATGGAGAACGCGGAACGTGCGTGTGGAAGGCAAATGCCAAAAACTGTGCAACACAATGTGCTCGGACGGGCAACGGGCAACGGGCAATGAGCAATGGGCGACTGAATCCCATGGTCGAGTCGAGGGATATGAGTACAAAAACAGAGAAACGCCGATAACGGCGTCAACGAACCAACGAGCGACGGGCGCACGAGGGGAACGAGAGAAACAGCGGATGGCGGCGGCAGATGAGTTGACAAACAGCTGAGTGCCGAGTTTTGTGAATGGTTTGGGAGACCAGTCAGTCAGTGGGGCGGGGGGTGTGTTTGTGTGAGTGTGTGTGTGTAGTATGGAGTGTGAGGTGTTGCCGAGTGGATGGATGGGTTTGGGTATGGTGTCCTTGTGTGTGTGTGTGTGTTTGGTATGGGAGGGTGGAGGAATGGCAATTATTTTTGTTGCTTTTTTTTGCGCGTCGCCAACAAAAATGCAACAGCAGCAGCAACAACAAAAACAATGTGGCTGAGAGCAGCGCCACCAGAGGCTGAGAGTGGGCTATACTCGCGCCTTGGTGTGAGTGGGATTGTGAGAGACTGTGTGTGTGTGTGTGTGTGGGTGTGTGTGAGTTGTTGTTGCTGTTGTCTTTCGCCGGCATGGTGAAAAAAGGCCGGTTGGGATCGGTCGGTTCGTCGTTTGGTTTACCAGGGTAGGTGGGCAGCAGGGGTGCGGATTGGGGGGAGTGCTCGTCGGCGTTTCGGATATGAAAAACGCACAAAAAATAAAGCATGCTTTGCGGCATTTTATGTTGGGTATGGGTTTGGGTTCGATGATGGGTGGATGGGTGAATGGGTGAATGGGTGGATGGGTGGATGGGTGGGTGGGCTTGTATGGCAAAGTTGGCACAGCGGAGTTGGGAGCTTGAAAAATAAATGAGAAAAATATACGATGAGCCGGCAACGTTGTTGCTGCTGCTGAACGTTGGCAGGGACAACCCAGTGAAGAGAGATGGAGGAGGGTCGTCGGTGGTGGGAGTTGGGTGGCGAGAGGTGGGCCAGCCGCGACTCGCTCTGTGCGTGTGTCGAGGCAGGGGCAAGCGGTGAGCGGTGAGTGGTGAGGATGGTGCGAAAGTGGACAACGTTGTTGTCGCTTGTCTGCCGTGTGCAAGATGCGTGGGGGGTGGGTTGGTGGGTGGGTGAGTGGATGGGTATTGCGTTTGGTTGGTTTGAGTTGCGTGAAGTTTCTGTAAAGAATAAAAGAGAGACAAATAAACGGGCGACGGGCGGATTCAGTCTCATTTTATTTTATTTTTCGTTTTTTTTTTTCATTTTTTTCGTCTTGCTGTTGGTGTGAGAACAGAAAGGGTCAAGAGCGCTGGGCTATGGCCACCTTTGGCAAAAGAAATGCTTAGCTAGAGGGTTGAGTTTGGGTTCCCCAACGACGCGTGTTTATTGAGCTGGCCGCCCCTCATCACGCGTCCCTCATCGGAAAGTTTGGGTCTAAAGCCCCGACGCTGTTTCAAAAATTTTTTGAGTTTGTCGTCTGATCATAAAACTCAACTGATTTTCGTTTTTCTTGTTGGCCAGCAACAACAATAATAGTGCCAAGAGCTGATGCTAGGGCTTGTGTGTCATCAGACTTTCCCAGGCGCAGTAGGGTGGGGGCGGGAGAGTTTGTGGGCGGTTGTTGTTCGCCGAAACGCGGTGGCGTCTTCGTCTTGTTTGCTGTTGATTTGCGTTCAGGTTATTGTCTTTATCATTTAGATTTAAACAGCGACTGTCAATGATTCAGTGAAACTTGTGTGAAACGAAGTGGAGATGCATAAAAATGTTATGATGGATATAAATTAAATACATACATACAATTTACATATACAAATGTGTTTGCTTTTCAGCTTCTTAAACACATCATGTCTGGTGGTCAATGTAGATTTTGCATTAAACAATTGTGGAACATATACATATTTTCTAGAGCCTTTTTGGATTAATATTACGCTCCGAAATACGCTAAATAAAAACGTTCTCATTTGGCATACCATGTGAATCGTGGTTTTTTTTTATCAATATATATTCATCGTTAATGTTAAGTTTTGAGTAAAGAATGTGCTAATTGAATACTTCATCCTTACGTTTTACTCTCAATAAGAAGTCAAATCCGAGCTAATTTTACAATGAAACTCCATTTTGATGTAGAACTTTTCTCTAGATTGATATCCTATACCCCGTTTTAACATTTCTTAGTATTGTTATTGCACGTGATATCTAAGGAATGCTTTGGGGACTTTTTAACTTTGTACTCTGTAAATCCTTTCAACAATTGGTTTATGGGGCCTTATTCAGCTAAATAGCAGTCTCTTAGAGACCACAAACACAAACTTTCTGCGACCAATTCCTAAAATTCCCAAACCAACTGAGCCACAAAAAAAACTCACCCACAAAAAAGGAAAGCTGACGAACACAACGCAATTCAACTCCAAACTGGGAAAGGGAAATGCTTTCAAACGTCGATGGGACTGTCGGACTGTCGGTTATTTGATGATTGTCTACTGCGTTTTTCTGCTTCCTCGCTTCTTTGGTTTTTTCTTCGTCACACCAAACTGACCAACATATCTGCGGCCTGGCAAGAAACTGGTCAGGGGTGAATGGAGCTGGTTTGGTTGGATGGTAGAACTCGAACTAAACTTAGAAATGGGGGTGTGCAATCAAAAATGTTGAAAAGAAACGAACAAATAAGTTGAGTGGGGTGGTTGAATCGAACTAAACGTCAGCGTGTGGATTGAGTTTAGGGGAGGTGCTCGGGTGGGTGGCGGACAACACGATTCCCATCTTTGCAGTTCAATATGTCAACAGCTCTGGCTTCAAATTGCCTGCTCATCAAGCTGCCCTCCACCCCTCCATAACCCAAAACTGTCGCCCCCAATTTGAGGGCCGAAATCAGGCAAAGGACAACGCGCCAATGTTTAGCATTTGTGACCACGAAGCATAGCCAACAGCCGTAGCCGATGCCGTTGCCGTTGTCGTTGACGTTGATTATTATAGTTATAATGGCTATCATGATGTTTGTCATCGCCTCGCACAGCATTCAACACGTGCCAAGCCGTAAGCGGCCACAACAACAAGGACCGCAAGGACAATGATGTGTATGACGAGGCCTCGACCTCGTCTACAGCTTGCCAGCCAAATTGACGCGCTCATCACATTTTCAAGTTTCAAATAACCACCTATATATATACATACATATAATATGCATATTTGTGTGTGTGTGTGTTTGTGTGTTTGTCTTGAGCATTTGGTAGTCAAAGTGTTTAAGTTAACAGGCCAATTGGCTTATATATAATTAAAGCTCGCTATCTTGACACAAGCGCCGCTTTTGGGCATTGCCGTAGAAGCAATCCTCTGGAAACTGTGGAAATGGGCGACAAGTGTACTATTTTAGATATATATTTAAATAAATATATATATGTGTACATATATACATATATATATATTTACTCATCTTGTGGATTTGGAAGTGGCATGTGCCATAATTAGGTTAATGAATATACTCAGTGGTTAATGAGTCAGACAATTGATTTGTTATGATAATATTATGCATTTAAGCGACTACGTTGCATTCGCACATGAAAGGAAGAGTGAGTTTTAAAGCTGATTTTCTGGATAATCATCAGATAATTATGCAATCGTTTAAGGTATCTATGATAAGTGAGCTGCAATTGACTGAGCTTGGCACCCGCTTGTGTCTCGTAAGTAAATTAGGTAGTAACAGTATTTATACCCTTGAGGGTGCCATAATTTTGAACAAAAATAAGTAGGAATCTGTCAGAGCGGGCCGGTTCAGATTATCACATCGCATAAACTCACTACAAGGTTGTGTTATTCCGCTTATAAAATTTAAAAAAATATATAAAATTCTGACTACTAAATTGATTGCATAAGAACAATTAGACTGTTTCTTCTTTTTAAAGAAAGTTAGGTGGCAACGGGTTTTGTGGTCTTTTTAGTTATGTATAATAAAAATGGAAAGTCTGGAATTAGGCAATAAGGCAAAATGGCAGAGAGATAAACTTTATAACACACTTACATATATCCTCACATATTTTTATCCACTTATGCACACTCTTGTACTCTTGTACAAATAATCAAAGCGAAATATAATATAAGACTATTTTATGTGCTTTTTCAAATTTTTCAATTATGGTAAACTGTTTTATTTTATTTATATTGGAAATATGTTACCTTAATTTAGCGCTGCTATTATGCATATAATTGAATTTGCAAGCTAAAAGACATATTAAAAATAGCATTGTAAATACCATAAAACTTGAAAAACATAAATTCAGCAGTTTTTTTTTTACCGCTGCAAAATTAGTTGTGCAAAGCAACAAAAAAGTATTTCATCAAAAATGCATAAATGCGAATCTCAAAAAGTCGCATAAAAGCAAATTAATGAAAAATTTATAAAGCGCAAAAGGCGAAAAAAAGGAGAGAAATATTATATGTAAAATAAATAATATATAAAATATTTATATAAATTGCAAAAATGCGCAGTTCGAGAAAAGAAAAAAACATTAGCAAGCTGCATTAAATGCGCAGCCGCCTCTATTTTCAAATGTCACGCCTCCCCCCTTCCCCCATGCACTCACTCCCCGCGTAAATATGCCTATATATGGGTATATATAATGGAACATGTACAAACATTTCAGACGATTTGTGTTTTTTGTACTGCAGGAGTGCCAAACTAATGCAAAAACAAAAACAAATGGTTAGTAATATGGCAAAAAAATTCAAATGTGATAAGCCCAAAGGGTGGGTTAGGGAGCCAAATTGTGGTTTGGGTCGAAGGGTTGTGGCTGGTCCAAAATGCAGCAGAAAGTGCAGCAACTGCAACTGCAGCCAATTCAATTAAAAATCTGCCACTTAAGCTTTAAATGGAGTTGGGGAATGGGGGCGGTACTTGATGGGAAGGGTTAATGGGTGGAGTGGGGAATGAATTGTGCCACATGGCAACTAAATGGCAAAGGAACCAGTCATGGAAAAACAGGTATGCATATATATGGAGGAAGTGGATTATGGTTCTAAGTAATACTTTTGTAAGGTAATAAAATCGAAAGTTAAGAGAGTGAAGAGAGTTCCAAAAGTTTAAAGCTTATTAATCGTACTAAGTACAAATATACTTTTACATAAAGTTGAGAAATGCCAATAAAGCAGCCGGAACGGAAGTAAAAAAAATACTATATTAAAGTCTATTGAGATATCTCTATATATAATATATATATGTGGGAGACTTTTCATATATAGTTGGGATTTAATGTGCCACACATGTATTTCACTAACTGTTCCATTTTATAACCTTCGCAGCCCTGGCTGTCGGTGCAGCTTAACGGCAAACTAAATATCACACAGACTCAAACATCGAAAAACGTACACCTACGCAAAACTGCATCTATATGCCCCACTCTGCAGTACACTCGCACACACATATAACACACACACACATACACATCCATAGAGCCAGCTGCAATTTTTGTATATAGAACATTTTATTTGAATTTATTTTTCGTATTTTTTGCCGCTTGCATTTTGTCTATTTTTTGCGCTTGACCAAATGCAGCGACAACAACTACAACAAACATCAACTGTGACTGTGTGTGCTTATAATAAATAATAAAGTATACACACCCACGCTTGTATGTGCAGCATCCCATGCCTTCCCTCGCCTCCCCACCCCTTCCCTTCCCCTCCCTTCCCTTCTCCAACTTTTGTTGCACAAAAAATTCTGTTGAATTTTGCGCACATTTTACGCCTGATCGAAATATTTTGCGCCAGAGGCATTCTCTCCCATAGAAAAAAAGGAAAAGACACCCACACACCCAGCTACACACTCACCCGGCAAACACTAAAATCCCTCTGCACCTAGCGCCCCAAGCCACTGCTCGACTCTAACCGCCTTCACTCTCCGCGAAACCATATTCAAAATGCGCCTACAAAACTTTTATTGTGTTCAATGTTTTTTCTGCTTTGACGCGCGTACCAAAAATTGGCAACGCTTTACGGGTGTGTATTGTCGTAAACTGTAGGGATGCAGCGCAGGGGGCCAGGGGTTATTTAGCTTAGTGCACAGTTATGGTTATGTCTGTGGCATGATAGCTCACAGCTCACAGCTCGTATTCCTATTGGCTAAATTTGTTTGTTTTGCCCCACGTGGCACGTTTGGTTTTGTTGGACTTTGCCGTTTGTTGAGGTAGGTTAAGCAGGTTGAAAGCTGGCCAAAATGGGTATATGTCTGTAATATGTGCGGTTCGTCATATGAATGAATAGATTTGGTTAATCAGCTGTAGTTTGGTTGTGGGTGTGGTCTATAATCGCATTATTACAGAGCTTGATGTTTGATATGTGCTAGAAAAAAAACCGTATCACATGAAGTATTCGACAAACGCACATTGAAAAATAATATACAAAAACAATTATTATTTATGTTTATTATTACAATACAAGCAATGGTGTTCTCCGTTATTTGTTACTAAAAAGAATTATAACAATGCTAATAACCGCTTTTATATGATGCATGATGCACTTCCCATATCTCATTTGGTAGATGCACAAATACTTATGGATAAATGCGGAATATCTTCTAAGCTGAAGTGTTCAATGCTCGATAATCTTTGACAAATTTAGGTTATCTGGCTTACGGTATTAAAAAATTATAAAGAGTGCTGGAAACTATAAATAGTTACACATCAAGTTGAGAGCTTAGAGCCCAAGTTTGGAATACAAAAAGAAAAGTTAAAAATTTACCAACAAATTCTAAAAATTTTGCGTATAAAAGTCAGTGACGACAAATAAATAGATAATGAAAACCAGATACTATCTTGTGTATAGATTGTTATAATAATTTCCGGAAGTCCTAGTTAAACCAGGGCATTGCTGGTACTCAGCAACCACTTAATCAAAGTTTCTAATAATTGCTTTTTTTAAGAAAGCTTTTGGATTTTTCATATTGCTAATCAAAGTAATCGGTAATGATACGAATAATCGACAGATTCTTTCCTTGGTGTAGATAACTATATCTATTAATAAGCAGTCAGCCGATGCTTTTAATCCTTGCTGCTTGGTTCTCGACTTGCCTCGAGTACATTGAACTCTGCACAACTTTAAAATATAATACCTCCGTATTCGTCACCAATTCCACAACACACAGCTTCTGCTGGATGTCGCCCAACTATACAATTTTCTTGTTTAATTATTATAAATTCCAACTTTTCGTCCCGTCTGTATGCGCACACGTATGTACATTAGAAATTTGAGAAATTTGAGGCTAACGAGCATATTGTATTAGCTGCTTATTTGCTGATATGTATATGTCTAATGTGCATGAATAAGTAGGAGCTGAAAATAGGCAGACTCGTTTTTACTGCTCAACGGCAATTGCAATTTTAATGCAGCCAAACAGTGCCTGCCAAAAGTATACAATCAATGACCAATCAAAAGTTGCACAGACTCCCCCGCATACAACCCGTTGGCTACTTAGGAGTACTTTAATAAACATATATTAAAATTTTAGTTATTCATGTAAGTCTCAGGCGGCTAGACAAAAGGCAGCACGAAAATGACAAAATATATGCGAGTATATATCGTATACAAATATATATACATAATATTTACATATATTTGTGCTTATATATTAGAAGCTCCAACTTAATGCATTGCACATAAGTTAGGGCTAGTGCTTGGACGTGTTGCAATTACTCACATATTTGCAGAAAATTTTAAGAAAATGCAGCAGCAACAAATTTTGACCAAAGACAACGCAATGGACGTCTTCAACAGGTGCGAGCGAGAGCTGCAATACCCAATGGCTGGATGTAAGCAGTACGGCATGTTAAATCTTAAGAAAATTGCAACAAGATGTCGTTGCACATGCCGTTGCAGTTGCATCCAAGACAGAGTTGGGTGGTGCGGGCAGGATATGCGGCTTAGGTCGTCACGCCACTGTGCGTATGCGTAGTGTTCTCCCCAAAACTATGCAAAAGAGGACCCATTGCTTGGCCGCAACTCGGTGCTATGAGTGTATGTGTGAGTGGGTGGCTGTGTGGGTGTATATGCGTATGTATGTGCCGAGCTTAGCATCCGAAAATGCAAGCAGACCTCGTAGCTACACGAAAAGAACACACATCCCACCAATTTTTGATTAGAAAACAAATTTCTACAATTTGTAAAATAATTGTATTAAGAAACATTTAAATTTTTTTTTAATAATTGTTCACATTTTGAAGAATATTGTTTGAAGTTTCTTGTTAGAAGAAGAATGCAAATGGTGAACTCCAATACCAATATATTTTTCTAAGTGCATAAACTCATGTTGCACCTTAAGTGCCCCCATGAAGTGTGGGATGAAGGATATGGGGTGGGTTTCTCGAGCAAGAAGCTTGCTCTCTGTTTACTTGACATTAAGTGCATGGAAAACTTATTATTGCAGGCTCTGACAAGCACAAAAAACAACAACAAGAACAACAGATAACCAACACAAGCACATAAATAGACAAGTATATAGATTTTGGGCCATATAATAATGAAGTATGAGGGCGTTAGGGGGTGCCACTATCCAGACAATGTGCAGTTTTTGAGTGTGTGTGTGTCTTTGTGTGTGTGTGTGTGTGTGTAAGTGTAAGCTGCAGATTTTCATTAAATTTTAAGATGCCTCAGCAGGCGACGCCTGTAAGTATGCAATGCATTTTTGTTGTGTACTCTGTTCTTATATAATGTATAAAATATACGAAAGCAGTAGAAATTGAAAATAGGCACAGATAGAGTCTGAGGCATAGGCCTAGTCATAGATGCCTTGGTATTGGTCAAAGGCCCAAGAAAACTCACACTTGGCCATTTGCAGGCCTCATAAATTTCGTTTGGGGAAGCTGCTGAATTCAGACACAGGCACAGCATCACATGTATGGGATAGATGGTTGCTCGGCTGGTTTTGATGTGCAGAGGACTGGCGGTGGGGGACGGGGGCACTGCAATGCAATTTGTAACGCACAGCAGGTCGACTGCAATGTCAGCGCACTGCAAGGGAGAGGGGGGATGGTGGCAGTGTTGTATTTCTCTCGCCTTTCAAAACGCACTCGTTTGGGGGTTGCAAAGTCGACTTAGTGCCTCAGTTCAGGCAAACCATTCCCATATTCCCTTCCCTCAATCCCCTACGCAGAAATCGTCGCCACAGCTGTTGATGCTGTGCTCTGTCCTATTCCTTGTCGTCTTTAATGCATTATTTTGTGTGGCAACACTCAGCGGTAATAACCCGAAGATAAAACCGACTCCCCCTTCCCAGCAGAATCTCACAATGTGGGTGTGAGAAAATGTTGTATGTGTGTGTGCGTGTGCGGTGGGCCACATGACGAGAATTTTGGCTGTGGCATTTCGGGCTAAGTATTTATGTGTATTAGGTGTGTGTGTGTCTGTGTGCCTTGTGACCAAAGTTGGGCTTGATTAAAATTGATTGAAGCAAATAAATGGAATTGTGTTTTTAATATAATCATTGCAAGCATGTGAAACTATTGTGAATGAAATCAACCACACATTTTCGATGAAAGGTTTCTAATCACTTCTGAGTCACTCTGTGTCCCTGAAACTAACTAATGGAAAAGATTTATCTGCGTAGGAGTTAACCAAGAGCACTTTTTAGAACCTTAAAAATATCTTATAAGGCCTTATAATTTATGCACGTCATCTTTTTGTGATACCTTATGGATAAGCGTTGTTTTTAGTTAGTCGATGAGTTGAGTAGTTGAATTTATCAGCACATTTCTCAGTCTGATCTACAAACATATCTACAATCTCTTCTTTAGATAAATATGTATATTTCGATGTTTAAATATGTTTAGCGCTATATGGTTTTATGTCGATGAAGCATTGGATATTTTCAGACATATCGATATATCTCATTTAATATAAGGCTACACTACAATTATACATTATATGATAACATTTATCTAAATATAAACACGCCAAGCAATACTCAATACAAGTTCCGATATTTTCCATAGCATTGCCTAATACGATTTTTATGTACATAATTCTCAAATGACATATGTTCTAAGAAAAACTTAGTTATATTTGAGTAAACACAGATCTTAAAGAACTCAGATTAGTCAGATAAGACTGAAGATCCTGTTGGAAAAGAATTAGACACAAGGGCATCTCAAACTTTTAAAGAAGCTGTGTCAAAACTCCTAAATGTAAACTTAAACTCAAACTCAAACTCAAACTTAAGGCCAGCATAATATTCCGCAAAGAAAAACGAAGTGTGAGCAGAAATAACATACACCGAAGTAGTCATTTTGGGGTTGGGGCAGATGGAGTTACAGTGGCAACAGAGGGCGAGCGTATATAATATTCCTAGATTCGAGCACGAGAAAGCTTTAGTTTGCCAGGCGACAGAACATGAAAATGGACACCAGACATTTGAAGACCGAGTAGAGCTGGACATATGCGCCTCGGTTGTGGCAATGGCGGCACCTAAAACCCATCAAATCTAATCTCCTAGCGACTGCTTATGCGGCTGCTTCTCGACCCGCAACGATTCGGTTGCTAAGACCGCCAGCGAGCCAGCCAACCAGCCAGGTCAGCTGCCCCTCGCCACCCAAACGCCAAAAATGAAACGGACATGTTCTAGCTGCAAAGCTGCGCCCTCGTCCAGAACGAAAATTGATGACTGGCTAGGGCAGCTGGGCAGGGTCCTGGACAATCTGTAGAGAGCGGGAAACGGGGGGACAGATTGGGGTGTTGGTCATTGGCGCTGCAGCCAAAAGAAGTAATTCATCTTATTTTTTCACGTTGCTTTTGCTTGCTTCTGTTGTCGTTTTTTTTTTGTGCCTTGGCGACGACGACTTCTCAAGACGCCCACATGAGTCAGTGGCTGCCAAGGATACGCCAAAAGGATAATGAAAGCAGCAGTAAAAGTTTGTGTGCAAAAAATAAAAGTGAGGCACGGCACAAGTAGAAGGACCCAAGACCCAGGACCAAGAATCCAAGCATTGAACTTAAGTGAACTCAAACAAAAGGCGCAGGCGGCGAGCCAGCGGCCCCCACAGAGCCTTTTGCGAAAAGAAAGCAGAGAGCAGAACGCACGACTTGGGCACCGGGACCCCCTGTTGGCCCCGCCTAACATTGCCTGATAGCACTCACACATTCACACACACACACACACACACACATACACAGAGAGTCAGTGCTGGCTGCCTCCAGGCATCATTACATCAAATGTCCTTCGCATTTCAGCAAAACAACAAGATGGCGCTGCTCAGGACGAAAGGCAGCCAAAGAAAACCCCAAAAGCTGGAGCTGGAGTCGGGGCTAGGATATCGCTGTGGCCACTGAGCACGAGGAACGAAATACGAGAAACGAGAAACGAGGTAAGGGGACTACTTGGCGCCCGACAAAATGTCGAAAGGACTACGCAGCAGTTGGAGAGTGGCGGAGTGGAAGAGTAGCAGAGAAGAAGCCAAGCAGCATCAGAAGAACTAGCTCATTGGCGCAAGCAATAAACGTTAAATTTTTTCCCTGCTGCTGCAGCAGCATCAGCAGCATAATGGCCAAGGCAACGGACAGGAACAGCAGCCGGGCGTTGGGGCAGGAGTCTGACAGTTGCCTGGACCAGGACCAGGACCAGGACGAGGCAAGAAGTCCTGACGTGCAATAAAAGACCAAAAATCCTTTTCCATTGCGCTAAGCTTCGCAAATGCTGAGGCACTGAGAGGGGTTTGTGGCTGAGGTAGAGAGAAGGAGGGTTGAGGTGCTCAAGCAATCGCAAAAATGTTTGGGAGCAGCCAGGCAAAGTTTTTGGAGCGTGGGTGCCAAAGGGGAATGTCGAAATCTTAGCCAAGTATGGGAGCAAAGTTTAGGGGGAGATGGCAAGCCAGCTAGGGTATAAAAATAATCGTCATAAAAATGGAGGGTGGGTGCCTGATTCTGCTGAATGGCAGCTGGCAGCGGGAAGAGGGAGTGATGGAAACAACCGAGCTGCGGGTTGTTGCTGGAAATGATGGTAGAAATTGAGGTTATAGCCACATGGACTGATAAACAGGAAGATAAAACGATTTGGAAGACATCGAGAAGTCGTCGTCGATAAATATAAAGGCGTTAGGGTTGTTAAATGAATTGAAGTTTAAGTGATAAAGTAATATTATCAACACACAAGGTTTGAGAAGTACATATTCTTCCATAAGGATAATCCATGCAAGGAATATACTATTCAAGAACATAGATAAATTTTGAATATGCCAATGATATTGAGAAAAACTATAAGAGTTATTGGTAGGTTGATTGGGCATTGTTTTCTTTGCTCAAGATCATTAAGTCTACATCTAGCAGAAAGGCTTTCTTCTCTGATAATGAGTTTTTTTTTTTAACTTTTACTTATTAACAGCTGATTGACTGATCTGTAGCAACAGTTACCTAACAATCCCATCTCTACTCTTTCCCTCAACTGGATTGACAATCTGGACACCTCATGCTTAGCCCTCATACTGAAATACTTAAATATTTCAGAACTCGTTTGTTGTGCAATTTTTGACAAGTGCTTTTGTGTGTGTTTTCCAGCCAGTCCCCAAATAACCCTAGGCCATGAAAGTGTCCCTCGTTGCAGCTCCCACTCGCTCCCTTTTGGCAAACGTCAGTCTTTGTCATACACTCCACACATCAAAACTCATTTCACGTTACGCGCATTATGTTTTCCACGGCACTTGGCGTTCATCAACGGACAGCAACTGCGGCCAGGGATGGGGTAGGGACTGCGTGTTTGGGGCTTGGTTAGAACTATAGTATATGTATATACAAATGGGTTTTCATTTTTAGAGCACTCGCTAGTTAGCTATTAGAACTGTCCGCTTGAACTGGTCGCTGAACTGGTTCCCACATAAAGCAAATGCTTCGGTTTAGCCAGGGGGTTGCTCGAACATAAATTCCATTTATATTTCCACTTTTTCCTGGCATGCCGGAACGTAGCGCCAACTTCGTAGCGCATAGCCGCGCCCCAAGGCAAAATGCCCTGTGGAGTGGGCACTGTGTAGGTAGCTGGCGTTTGGATTAGAAGGGGCACTGGGGCCGCACATATGAGCTAAGCCACAATTTGATATGTCCATTGTGTCTTATCAGGCGACATGGTTACACCGCAGTGCAACCCCACAGGCCCCCAGCGAATGGGCCCCAGCTTGGGCTCTAACTCAAACTAACACATGCCAAAAGAAGCCCCAACCCCAAAAACTGGTCCCTGGGCATATCCACCGGCCTTGCCCAAATAAAACCTCTAGCCATCCCCAAAAAAGAAGAGACGCGCGAGCTCGTCAGTCAGCGGCCACAGCCACAACTCCAAGTAACAAACCCGAGTCCTATAACCATTTCATGTACGAGGGCGAGCCAAGGGCCTGGGCCTGGGCCTGGGCCAAACCCAGGACACATCAGACGCTGCCCCAGCTCATTCGTCTAGCTTGGCACGCCGCCTTTATTTTTATTTTATTTTTTTTGCCAGCAAATCCTCTTCAACCCCCACCTCGACTTTGTTTCCTGTTCAACTAATGCCAAGAAAAAGTTTCTTTTTTTCGACGTTCTTTGCCCGCTCGCCCCTGCCCGTTTTTTTTAGCAGCATTGTCGTTGTCGTTCTCGTCGTCGTCGACGTCGCTCGTTGTTGAATTTGAAACGTTGTTGCGCCACATCAGTGAGTGGTTGGGAGCTGTTTGTGGGGGTCCGGTCGTCGCGCCACATGCCAGGCCAAAGGCAACACATTTGAAGAGGGTCCCTCACATTGGAAACACTGTGCAGAGGGGAAGGTGGGCGAGCAAAGAAACGGGAAACTAAAATGAAAGAAATCCGCCTGACTGCGAACGAGTGTTTGGGGCCTGGGGTTGCTTTGGTACATGTGTGTGCTTTGGCTCCATCTCTACCTCTACCCCTACTCCTATCTTCTCTTGTTCCGTTTCTTCCTCTTTGCTAGCTAGCTAAGTTCGCCCTTCGGCATAGCCTTTGGCTTGGGTTCTGGACGACGCCATGCTGCTTGTCTGCTCGTTTGTTCTTCGATTTAATGAAGGATATGCCGCATGGTTCACCTCACATCAGCTCGATACCCACACAACCAGTTCTCGGCCCGATCCCTTACGGGATTTTTCTTACTCTCTTTTCGTATATTTCATAACTTTTTTCACCCGTTTTGCTTTGCCAAATGCGCTACCAAAAAGTTTACTTTTCGGCCTACAAAAAGAAAATGGGTAGCTCATTGAAACACCTTCCACCCCTTACATACCTCTTTTCATTTAGATTCGAAGGGTTTTTTTTCGTTTGCTGCTCATCAAGTACTGAGGCTGCTGTTTTGCATAATATAAAAAGCTTGCACAGAGTACACGTAAGTGGGGTAAGGAGTTTTACTCAGGATCACCTCAAAGGAGGGGCTGTGTACATAAGATGCCAAAATGATGGTTTCAACAGCGGCTAAAGAAACGAAAAATGCGCACAAGTAAATTATCGAGTTAGGACTGGTGCTAGATGAGAAGAATAAATGAGGTCACTCCATATAGGGGCGGATGATAGAAGCTAACATGTGACTTAAAGTGACTTCCGAAACAACAGTTTGGCTTACAGTATAAAGTCAGGAGATGGATGCGGTTGCAAACTTTTATCACTTTAAGTTCCTATTGCGTAATACCAGCCAAAGAAATTCATCATATGTACAAATTGATAGCTAACAATAATATGAGTCAAGTTCACAAAGTATACTCTTTCAATAAAGTGCGCGACACATCGAAACACCCCAAATACCTCAATGACGACTGTCCAAGCAATGAAATCAAAATCAACGACAAAAAAAAAAAAAAAAAAACTTTGCCCTCTCTGGAGCAACGGATGCTCAGGGCAAACTCCACTCGATATTGTCAAAAAGTAATTAGATTCGAGGTTATTACATAAGCGCAAACGAGCCAACAAAATTGGGAACTCACACACACATTTCTTACGGGGAGGGGATGGGCAAAGGCAGAGTCTTAGCGTAAAGAATATTTTTTTATATTTGGGTAAATGAAAATGTGAAACAAAGTAACAAACTGAAAATGTAGTAGGTGGATGGTTCGGGGTGCTTAGAGGGTCGACGTCCAATCCGTCCTCCTACTCGTTGTCGCCGGCAACAAATTAAATGTTGAAAATAATACAAAGATGTCCTTCCAGGCGGCGGCGATGGCGCTAACGACGCTGGCGACGCGAGCTCAGTTTACGTTTTACGTGGCGGATTACGGAACAACATCAGAGTTATTGTTGCTGCTGTTGTTGTTGGTTTCTTGCATGGTGAGTGTGAGTGAAAGGTACAACTGCTGCCGGGCCAGGGCCATTGCGGCTGGGTGTCAGCGTCATGGCAACCGGGCGCAAAGTCTTCAGGACCTCCAACCTACACAGCCCTGGCTCCCTTTTGGTTTGGGCTGCTGCGTGGAATGGGTCTTTGGGGTTGCTGGAGATGATGATGATGACGATGGCCAGTACAGCACATGGGTGGGTCTTGAGCGCTCAGCTGGGGTGTTCCTAATCAAAAATAAATTTCGCTTTTCAAAGTAAGACTCGAGTAAAACGCTACAAAAAAAAAAAAAAAGAAGAAATGTGAAAAGGACAAGCGATGTCGTATTTTTATATGCGTTGGCTTGGAATTTTCATTTTGGGTCGGAAAATGTGTCTGATTTACATTTACGAAACGGGACAAGGGGTCGCAACTGGGTATGGGGAGGGTAACCAATTCTGAAAAGGGTTTTGGCAACGAGCGCGCGCTCTGCATTAGGATTAGATGAGGCTCGCCCAAAAAAGGGGTGACAAAGTGATTAAAAACTGAGGCAAGACAGCAACTGGGGTTGGGATGCCGTGCGGGGCCCAAGATGTGCCGAGGTTTTCATGCAGGTGAATTGATCCATTGGGGTGCGGGAGGGTGGGTAACGGCGAGGCCTAACGACTATATAAGGGTTGTTGTTCCGACTGTGTCTGACTGTACGCCCATTTTAATTTCAGTTAATTGTGTTTTGCATTTAAGCAAAACATTCGAGTTTTTGATGGAAATAACAGCAGAAAAGCGGTGAAAATGTTCTAAGCAGCAGGTCGGGGGTTCGGTGTGGGATAGCAGTCAGAGAGGGTGGGTGGCAAATTCGACTTAAAGGGTTGTGTAAAGCATCGAAAGTTGCCAAAGTTTCTTTTGAGTAGTTTTCGAGCTTGAAAATGAAAGTGAGCTGAAAATTGTGCGGAAAATATAATAATGGAGTGGGTGATCAAATTGCGGGAAGTACAAAGACTTAAGGAAAGTTACAAAAGGAATTGAATAGACTACTGAAATTGATACTTATAGGTTTGAGATATATGATCCAAATTTTTTTAGGGTTGAGTTGGAAACTTGTATGAGTAAATACTCATCCTCAATTAGCGTTTTAAACTGGATCAATGGAGTATGGGTATTTTACAAAACATGTATAATAAATACATCAATGGATTCTGCTGAAATACATAGCACTAAACTTGTTGAGTGTCCATGTGTCCTATATGAAAATAATTGAATGGATGTGAAAAGTTAAGTTGTCTAATTGAGATAAGTGTTGAGCTACTGAATAATTTGATTATTGAAATTAAATAAGTTTATTCAAATGAGTCGAATACTTGAACCAATAAATAAGATAAATAAAATACGTTATTTCTTGGTTATAGGCGGCACTGCGTTTGATAAAAAAAAATTTTTGTTTTCAGGGCAAATTTAAAGTTAATTGAAAATCAAGTTAATGCGTTTAATTGAATGAGCGCAGCATATGTTGGAGAGCGGAGGCAGAGTAGCCGCAGTTGACAGCTAAAAACATACAGTAGAATGCAATGAAAATATACAAAAAAAGCCAATCCGCACACACACAAACACATAAATTTACACACACAGCGGGCAGCCTGAATGTTGATGTTGGGCCTCAGTTCCCCCAATGTGCATATTTATATGTGGAAAATTATATACAAACACAAACATACACATCGGGACAGAGCACACCTCATGTATGGTGGATGTACAGACGCCCACACATATATGCATATACGTAAATATATATGCATATAAATTAATATATATATATATCCATATGTATATATGAATGTTTGTTTGTAAAATCATAATGATGGCGATGCATCATCATAGAACAAAGGCGCTGTGGCTGCGACACGCACACAATAAACAGGGTTGCCACCCCCTACAAACAGTTCGCGCGTGTGTGTGTGTGTGTGTGTGCTGGTGCGGGTGTGAGTTACACTATTGTGCTAAGAGTTTGGGGGACTGTTCTAATCAATGACTTGGCCAGACATTCAATGTGTATTCGCCGAGCTGAAAGTGCTGTGAATTGCCAGAGATATGGAGTTAGGGTTGTCCAGTGGCGAGCTAAGGAGTTTAGTTGCACCTTTATTATTTCGGGTCTGTCCTTATAATTATTTCAACATAGCCAGCAACGAAAGAAAGAGATAACTGCTTTGCTCTTAAAAATGGGCAAGCCAAGCAGGAAGCTCCGTTTTATACAAAGTTTGTTTTGTTATAATTATTATTATATGCGAGTCGGTGTGTTTGTGTGTGTGTCTATGTGTGTGTGTGTTTGTCGCCCACGTCTTGAGTCTTAAATGTATGCAATCGATTTGTAGGCCTCCATTGTGCTCTATCCGTCCCGCTCTAACACACGCACTTGTCTTATGGTCATTTTCATTTTTCTTAAGACGCATTTTGATTAAAATTTTGACCAGCACATACAAAGCCATGTTCCACACACACACACACACACACACACACACACACACACACACACACACACTCATATACACACACAGCCACCTGAGAATTCTCCTACACTCACTCAAATATATATACATATTGCTGTGCATGTGCTCGTCTCAGATCCTTGTTGGGTTTTCGTGCGTGCAAGCTAAAAACCAAGGGTGAGTTGTGCATTTTCGGGAGTCACTGGGACACTGGTAAATGTCTTAAGATATTGTATTATCTTCTTGGAACAACTCAACGTGCATAGCTCTGATTCGAGGCACTTACTGGCAAGTTTTACGATATATAGTACATAAATTAGCAATTTACTTTTTCGTTCGAAAGCTGGCTTCTCATATTTTAGGAATTTAATTATTTTTGCTGGATTCGATGAGCTGCATTTTTGACGAGTCTGAAATTTTTCAACATTGTTTTTACAAAATTCGTATCACTTGATTTAAATGGATCTCCTTTTGAAATCAATTACTTCAGAGATTTTTCTTCTTTTGTAGTACGATTTAACTAATCAAATTGAGATTCAAATACATGATCCATTTTATAAGAATCATTATTTCCAATTATTTTCTATTATACATAATATATTATTTTATACTTTATACAGTTATCTGAAATTGATTTATTTATTTACTTATTATTCCCAATCTCCTTCGAAAATTGCAACAGCTGCATTTCTCTATATGAATTTTCTTCGCCTTGTGCAATACAACCCTTAAATTACAATTAAAATTAAATATGTCCATATAAAAAATTGAAATTTAGTCTTGCCCAGTCAGCAGCACACATAAACACCCACACCCCACACACACACACACACATATCTGCTTACACCCAAATTTTACAGTTCCCAATTTCGGAAGCCGAAACAGAAACTTAAACCACAAACTTGCTGCACTTTCTTTGCAAATATATCTGACTCGCTCGCACTTCTTGGGTATGTGTGTGAGTGTGTGTGTGTGTTTGCTCGTGTGTGTGACTAAGTGGGCTGCTGCACTAATAAGAAATTTTGAAATTACGGCGCTCTCGCTCTAGCACTGCAGCCGACTCAGTCTAGAGGAAATGCAAAAATGTGCATTAGAAAAGCTCAAGAAAACCCCCCCAAAAAGTTGAAGCTGCATCGGCAGCTGCATGTGGTTGCATCTATGTGTGTGTGTGTGTGTGTGAGTTGCATATGTGCTTGAGCTGCAGAGCAATATAAGTGAGTGTGCTTATGTGTGTGTGTGTGTGTGTGTGGTCAGCTTCTTAAAATGCAAGCGCACTCTCACACACACATAGGCAAAAATTCCTCGAGTAAAAGTAATGCAAGCCTTGCATATACATCACTACAAATATAGACGGGTGTGTGAGTGTGTGTGCGTGTGTGTCTGCATGTGGTTATACCTACACACATGCATTTATGTGTGTATGTGCAAGTGTATGTGTGCTGCTGACGTACGAGGACTCTTTGGTCAGTT
Organism: Drosophila picticornis; assembly: GCA_035043845.1. Taxonomy (NCBI): domain Eukaryota; kingdom Metazoa; phylum Arthropoda; class Insecta; order Diptera; family Drosophilidae; genus Drosophila; species Drosophila picticornis. The sequence goes on from JAWNMR010000491.1 coordinate 12,488,252, forward strand.
TTCTTGCAAGAAAATCTAATCAACACACACAGCAGGCTGTGTGGGTCCGAGCCAAACGTTGCGTAAACGCAACGTTGAACGAATGAAGTTTTCTGCATAATTCGTACCGAAGCAGGACGAGGCGTGGTGCGTGGCCGGAGGCGGGGTAATTTCTCCCAAGAGGTTGACTCAAAGCATATACATATACATATACAAATATATATATAGATGAATGCTTTTAATTTGTACAGGACATACACTAACACACTCACACACAGACACACCCACACACATTTATACAAACAAACAAACAAAGGCACAATTTTCAAGAAAATTCAACAGAGGACGCAGAACACACACAGAGGACACACACACACAAACACACACACAATGCGTTTTTTGGAGTCTGGGCAGATCTTGGGACAGAATGCGTCTGTAAATTGTGCTTCCATCTTATCTTTTTAGTTGAAAGCCTCCACTTGCCATGACACAACACAGCACGACCGGAGCTAGGGATAGTAAAGGATTGTCAAGGAGCGTGTAGCATTCGTAAGATCAAAGGCAGGCGGCACAGAAGTCATCCATGGGAGAACTGGAGTTGTAGATTTACGCATGCATAATCAATGCATCCACAGAGAGTGAGATAGAGAGAAAGAAAGCATAAGAGGGAGAGAAAGACACACCGAAAGAGAGAGAGAGAGAGAGAGAGGAGAGAGAGAGAGAGAGAGACAGAGAGATAGTGTATTGTGAATTGTGTTGGGCTGAGTAGTTCTAGTCGAGTTGCCTGTTCTAAATTACTTGGAAAACATAATTCAAGCTCTTGGCAAATATGCATTCAAGCTCATTGCTGCCCAGCAACTCTCCGTCATCTTCTTCAGTTTGTGTAGTTTTCCGAACTCAAACTTAAACCGAGCCAAATGAAATTCAAGCAAGAGAAATTGCAGGTGCTTTTATGTGGCTAGCAGTTTGGGGCTACTCTTGGGGTTAAGTTCGCAATGTGACAGAATTTGACTTTAGACGGCAACAGAAATAACAAGTGTAGATAGCTCTTCATAAATAAGTGAGATGTCATTATTGCAAAAGTAGCCTTATTTCGTTGGAAACAGTTTTGATTTGTTAATTATACTGTTAAGTTATGAATGATTACTATACAAAATGAAAGTGTGGCAAAATATATCTCTGAAGCACATGTATTGGGTCCATAATATATTCTTAGGCCTTATTCCTTGCTTTATATAATATTGCATTCGAAAATGATAATTTCTTGAATCAGAATTCACTTTTTCCTAATTTAGAATCCATTTGTGTTCTCTCAACAAGAAGATTGAGCTCAACCAACATGCTCGTTGGTATTAAAATTAGTCTAAAACAAAAATATGTTGATTAAAAATAATTACATTTATTTAAATGTTGATAAACTGAATAAAACTGAATCTCTTACAAATCTTTATTGTAATTTTCTTCAAGTAAGAATTCTTCTGATTCAAATTTGGTTTATAAAAGTTTTCCCTTGCTTCGCATTTCATTCATAATTTCGCAAGCATTAACTAACTGCCATAATAAAAAAAAATAATGATGAAAAGAAGTCTCTCAACACTCTCATCGCCATTTTCCATTTTCGATTGAGTACCAATAAAAAGCAATTACAAATCAATCAGTCGGCGTATCTTTTACAATAAAAGCTCCACCGCAAACCGTTGTTGAATGCCCGAAAGACACGAGTCGTTCGCCTGCCAAAACTCCTACTATTTGCATGCCGTGCACGGAAATGATAAATCAAAAAACTCGACAATCCTTTTGCCACAAATAACTAGGAAGAAAAACTCTTAACGGTCAACATGCCAAATCAAAAATCAGACGAATTCCGTTGCTGTAGAAAGAGAGACGGAGAGAGAGGGAGAGAGAGCGCGAGCGAGAGAGAAAGAGAAAGAGTTCTTGCGTCTGTTTTCTGTTCTACTTTTGAATTGATTTCACAAAAGTCGTAAATTCCTTTAGCTCTGGGCAACTTTCGCTTGTCGTTTGTTTTGTGTTTGGCGCGCGTTCTTTTTATTTTATATTATTTTGTTTATAGCTTTATTCGTAAAAAGTGCTAAAAGTAAAAGGCCAAACGCTCATAATGCTATTCAAAGCGTGCAAAAGTGTTCGTGTGTGTGTGTGTGTGTCTGTATGTGCGTCGCAGTACAATAAAGTCTGCCATAGTTGAGAACGACGCGAGTTTCTGTTTCTCTGTCGCCATCTCGTTCTCTTGCTCGCTTCGCCTCGCCTCGCCTCGCCACGTCTCGTGTTTGTTTATTTGCATTTCCGCTTGAGTTGCAGGTCTCTGTATGTGTGTGTGTGTGTGTGCGAGGCTCAACAGGTTGTTGTCTCTTGTTCGGCTGTTTTGTTCTTGTTCTTGTTGTTGCTGGCATTGTCATGATTTTTTTTGTTGCTCGTTTTCTAGTTTGTCTTTTTTTATGTATTTGTTGCTTGCAAACACTTTTGCCTCCGCATTTCTTTTCGTGTGTGCGTGTGGCATCGTCAGCGTCATCATCATCGTCATCATCGTCATCGTCGTCGTCATCATTGCCGTCTTCTCTTTTGCACTCTCACGACCTGAACGCGTTGCGTCGCTCTCAGAACGTTGACAGCGACTGCGACGCCGATGTGCGGCTCGTTTTGTTTGTTTTGTTTGTTCGCCTTGTTTGCTTATTTGTTTGTTTTGCTTCACTTGCCCTTCTGCTGCTGCTGCTTCTGCTTCTGCTTCCACTTTTTGTGGATAATTTCTTCGCTTGCTTTTTGCACTTTTATATACATGTATGAGTGTGTTTATGTGTGTGTGTGTGTGCATGGGCGAAACTCAAGTTTTTCTTTTGCTGCAAAAAATATTTTTCGCCAAGGACGTTAATTGTTTTGCTTCTATTTTTTTATGTGACTTGTATTCGTGTGTGTGCATATGGGAATGCAAGAGAGAAAGAGAGAGAGAGAGAGAGAGAGAGAGATACAGACAGAGTGAGAAAGAGAGTTGCGTGTGTCTTTTGACTTTTATTTTTGGCGTGTTTATTCTCAGTTTTTTATTGCCGCTTCAATTTGCGTGCACTTTGTGGTTGTTGTTATTGTTGTTGTTGTTATTGCTGTTGTTGTTATTGCTGTTGTTGTTATTGTTGTCGTGCGTGGCCTTGTCTGTATTTTGATTTCTTTATTCCTTTCATACGCCGGCAACTTTCTATTTTATTGTTCTTCTGTTTTTTTCTGTTTTGCTTGCCAGGCTCTTTTCTTATGTATAAGTGGCGTTTAATTTATCAATTTGTGTTTGCCAAAGGAATTCATTATTTGCCAGCTGCTTTCCTCCTCCACATCCTCTGTTATTGTTGTTGTTGTTGTGTTTTCTTTTGAGCTCCGATTAGAATTGTCTGGCTTTAATCTGTTGCTTATTTGCCAACATCATCGACGACGTCATCGACATTGTTTATTTTTATCGCTTTCTCTTGTTGCTGTCGCTGTTTCTTTTTCTCATCGCATTTAACGGAAGTTCAATCGGTTGCAACTTCCTATGCAATTTCCACTCTCCTTTTGCTAAATTCTGAGTTTTTCGTTTTTGGTATTTCTGTTGTTGAAGTTAAATTGATTATCAGGGAGTCTTTCACTCTATGCTGAAGTGGAAACTTCTCCGAAATTATTGAATACAAGATGCGAAATATTGTTACAGATAAAAATCTATAATCATTACTGGAAACAATTAGTTATAAACTTAAGGAGAATGAAGTATCAGATACGGATTTCAAGGAAAGTTTATTTGGAACACTTATTTTCTCATCTAAATAGGGTTCCCCAATCGCAATCGTTACATGAAAAACGTGTTCTTCTCTCAACAACTAAACAAAACTCTACCTAAACTATTGGTGCATCTTTAGTTTTGTTCACCTAAGCAAACCATTAATTTTAAGAGGTATTCTTAATTAATAGCAAACACCTAAGAAAACCTCAGGCGATAAATGTGATAACTGCAATGCAAATCCCCGACGAAACCTTCTCATAAAAACCTTCTCGCAAGTAATTAAAACGCAAGTCGCTAAAAAGCCAAAATAAGTAATTGCCACCTTGTTTGGCAACTTTGAGAGCTCATCAGCAAACACAAAAAAAATGTCCGGCAACAAAAAAAGAAATGTAAAATAAAATGAAAAAAAAAAACGCACAAAATTGACAAATTAAAAGCAAGTGAAAATTGTACTCAAACAAGGGAAAAATGAAGGACAGATATCCAAAAGGGAAACAAGCCGGGCGCACAATTAAGCAAAGGGATTGCCACAGCAAAGGCAACAACAACAATAAAGCTGAAGTAGAAAACAAAAAAAAGAAGGAGAATACAGGCTCAACAATTAAGAAAGAAATACCGGAGTAACTAGAGAACTTGGGAACCGAGGCGTGAGGGGTGGGCTTGTGCTCCAGGACACACAATCGACAACTCAAGACTGGGGCGAAAAGAGGAGGAGGGGGGAGGGCAGGAGCAGCACTTTCGGGCGCGCAATTATGATTATGGGTACGTCTACCACCCACCCACCCATCCACAACCCCAAACCCAACCCCCTTCTAAGTACACTTTAATTGTTTTTTTTTTCGTTTTCGTTTTTTCTTTTGAGGGTTGCTGGCTGGACGGAAATTCATTAGAGCGTTCAGTTGAGGCCCAGCATGTCAAACAGTTTCCAAGACGCTTTCTTGGCTTTTTCTTCACTGCGCAAAAATTGCAATTTCAACAGGCACCCCAACCCCAAAGTCAGTCGACAATTGTCTCTGCCAGCCGTCCATTCTACTACTACTACTTCTGCGAGCAGGGGAGGGGGATTGGGGATGGAGAGGGGGAGGGGGTTGAGCAACACAAAAAAGGGCTTCGCATCCTGTGCTGGCGATAAAAAATAAGGACCGCTAGCCAGGCGAGCAAACATAAAAATGCGTTCTGTAGCCTTCAGAAGTTGTGCCCGGCAAAATCTGCTTGCGGGTAGGTGAGGGCGGGAAAGGGGCGTGTTGGGCGTTGGGCGTGGACGGACAGGCACCTAAAACAGAAAGTAATCAACCCACACACACACACACACACACACAGATAGACAGCGACCGACTGAAACGCGCGCTATCCTTCCCAACGCACCCCACAAGCCCCACCCACAAGCCACCCATTCGCTCCACTCCACTCATTTGCACAAAACACACCCACAACTTGGCAGCAGGAGTAACTTTTCTCTGCTTACATTTTTTTTCCATCATTTCTGTTTTCTACGTTTTCATATTGGGGCATTGAGCGGAAGGAGGGCTGTAGGGGAGGGATGTAGACCAAACTGGGGACCAACTGTGGGAGTGGGTTGTGGGGGACTGGGTGTTGGTCTGGGGTTCGTTCCGGGCATTGTTCTTGTGCCGCCATGAAAATTAATGAAGAAGTGCCCGACCCATGTTCCAACGGTCCTAAAACTCCGCTCAGTCCTAGAGCCTGACTGACATGCCCAGTCCCCAGACGCGGTCAAAGTAGGGGATGTGTGTGTGTATGTGTTTATGTGTGTGTGGTGTGGTGTGGTGTGGATGTGCAAGGTTGTGGGGCGTAGCAGTAGCACCCAAAGCTCCATTTGTCGCTGGTTTTTGCGCCTTTTACTTCTAAGGGTGCGTGCCGGATCCTTGTCCAACTCCTGTGCACTCACAGCTCGCTTGTCTAAAGCAACCAAGCCATTCCATTTTTATTTTTGTTTTTTATACAACTTTTTTTTTTGGCTACGCTTATGTGAGTTTTCACAAAATTGAGTCTTGAATGTATTTGTAAAGCACAAAAATATAAAAACTCATTAGAGGACATATTGTGTGCTGAAAAATGGATTTGTAACCAAATTTCGTTTTAATTGAAAACATTGCAAAAATTAAAGTTTCTCATTGTTGCTTGTTAAACAGCATTCTATCATATTTTTGTGAGCTTTTATCACAAAATATATTCCTGAATATGGGTACATGTATCAAGTTTGAAATTTGGTGAAGGTTGTTCGTCAGACTTGGAAGATTTTTAACTCTCGAACAAAACCTTGTATTGAAAACTGATAATAAGCTGATGTTGTTTAGATACATAGATATGTTTGAACATGTTAGAGAAAAAGATCGAATAATGAGGTACTTATTAATTATTAATTAATCAGTTGTGATGATTACAATTTAATATTTGTGTGAAATTTTAGTTAGGAACTTATCCAAAAATATGAAAGATCATTTTTTTCTAAAAGTTTTTATCGCTTCTATTTTAAATATACCGATCCATTATTATATAGGATTCTGGTAAGCGAATAGAGGACTTTTTGGATCTATTGTGGTAAATAAGTTCAACTTAAGGGAAAAAAAAATGGAGGGTTGCTTGCCTTTTTGGCTGGGCCACAGACAATGTCTATGAACGAGACAGATAAAATGGCAAACGTGGAAAGGCAAATGGCAAATGGGGAAAAACAAAAGGCGCTGTTTAAAACGAGAAGCGATTTGAGCAAACAAACGGCACATTGGGTAAGCCAAACCCGGCGGGGAGTCACAAGCGACTCACCGCCACACTCAGCACAGTCAGCACAGGCAGCTGCGAAAAAGGACACACACGGTCAAGTGGGTGTGCGAGTGTGGGTGTGGAAGAGAGTGTGGGGACGTGTGTCCTATAGGTGTGTGTTCAACTGTCCACGTTTAGAGGTGCTTGCCTTCCCTTTGGCGTTGGCTGCTTTTTTTTCGGCTGGGACACTCGTGCAACGGTCGCTAGGTGGCGCCAGACGTGACGCGACGCCAACTGGCAAAACGGTGGAGGGAGGAGTGGTTTTGGGCGCTGATGACGACGCCTTTGCTTTTAGCTTGATTGCCAAGCCTAGTTAACTGTAAAGTTTTATAACTTTGCCAAGCTCAGCCACCCTACAGCAGACACCCTGCACTCTGAGCCCTGCGCCCTGCCCCCTATATCCGATACTGTGCATCCTACCCTACGCCTTGCCAGCGTTAAAATCGCTTGGTTTACAACACGCGCCAACGCAGTCCTTGCTGCTCCTGCCACGACCACCCACACATTGTCCCGTCCTTAACAGCTTCGACGTCACTCGACCCTTTTAAAAAGTCGTCAATACTTGGCATGCAGCCCCGTCGACCCCTGCCTTTCAGCCACTGGCTCAGCCGTGCAACGGCCTCTGAACTTTGCCAGCAACGAGGACAGTCGAAGGACGAGTCACAGACCGAGGCCCAGGCGTCTATCAAATTCCAATTTCGGTCCCTTTTTTTTTGTTGCCTCCACCGGCATTCAAAGTTTATGGCGTCTTTTTAGCGTAAATCCTGCATGGAACCGTTTGGGTAACGGTAGCCCAACCAGCTAACCTTAACCCCAGCTCCCAGTCAATCTGGTTCTCTGGCTTTCATTTTGGGTGCTGCACCCTTTCTAGTAAGGGACGCCACTGGACCATGGCTTCAATTCCCCCCTTATTACAGAGACAGCATCTTCAATATCCTTTTTAGCTCTTTCCGAGGTTTGTGGTGCTCCCATCTAACCCTTCCCCATAAATATCAGAAACTTTAATACATTTTTTATTTTTGTCGCTCGTACTCATAATACGAGTTTTCCATTTGACGTTCTCTGTGAAGCGCTGCTTTGTATGCGCTTGTTTGATTTATATACCCTAACCGAGTGCATAATCAATTCATTATGCAATTGGTCACTGCCACAACTGCTATCATGTAGTTGTAGCTAATTTGTAGTGTGCGGTTTCCATTGTCTTTCCGAGTAAAAGCTAAATATCTCTCCATTTTCATGTTAATACTACGCTGACATAATCCATAAGCGAAGGGTATAAAATATGTTTGCATTATTCTGCTTTTTGCTTGCAGATTTTTATGCAGTTGCCAACGCTTTGTTAGCTTTATTGGCTTTATTGAAATGCTGTCCAGGTATAGCAATATATTTTATTTGCACCACGTATTTTTATACTCCATTAATATCTTTGATACACATTAATCAATTTTATGCAGAAATGTACCCAAGCAATAGTTGTTATAGTGCTGGTTTTATAATTTTCTCATATACTTAATCAGCATCAAATTATACTCATTAAATGTATGTGTGACTCAGTTACTAAAATTTCATCGGCTTATGAAATTTTAAATGAAAGTTACATTATATTTCTAAATTACATTTCTTTCTCAAACTTGCCTGCTTAGTTTACTTTATTCGCAACGATTGATTTCTTCTTTTTCTTTAAGTTGGTCACTCAATTGAAGTCGACCATTTGATCATTTGATTCATATTATTTGATTCTGCTAATTTTTAATAGACATAAATATAAACAAGAATCAGAATCAGAATCATCCACATATACATATACATATACATATACATATACATATACATATACATATACATACACATATACATATACATATACATATACATATACATATACATATACATATACATATTTCTGGGCATTTCGTTTTATTTATAATTTGTTTTTAAGCTGCGGATTGAAACATTTGCTGCGATAACCCATAGCTAAGTCAATAATACAATACAGTGGTCATTCCAAAAGTAATGCAGAAAAAAGGTGTTTCAATTTGCGCATGAATATGAATTTTGAAATATAAATTACTATACATTTTTATTAATACATCTTTTAGAGTCTTGTCACTAAAACAAAAATATGAAAATAAGAAATAGGGTCGCTAATTCAACGTTTAATGCATTGACGGTAAAAACTTTAACATTTCCGTTGAAGCTTGGAGAATATTGTGTGTTTGAATATTTAAAATTGTAAAATGTATCGCATTCTAAATACCAATTTTATATATCAACAACAAATATACAGGTCTCAAAATATAAAAAATATTGACAAAATAACTAGTGGTTTTGCAATTATAATTTTAAAAAATTCTAGCTTTCGAGCGGCCACTATAAATATATATATATTTATATACACACATTCATATTCACATTCATATATATGTTTACTAAAAGTCGCACTTTATTTCGCTGCTAAAACCTAGTACTTAATGAGCACTCTCTCTAAGACTGATTTCAGTTACATTTTAGCACTTCGAGTGAACAAAATGAGACACGCAAATATTTTGCTGAGCTTGATCAGCTTGTGCCTGTTGGCTTTGCAGGTAGGTCAGGTTGTGTTGTTGTTTGCTTAGCCTGTAATGACGTCATCGAGTGTCTCTTATCACAGCCCGTCAGCGCGACAAGCAGCAGCGATAACAATAGTGGACCCGGCGTAGCACTAACCCGGCAAGCCATCGCTCTGGGCATGGAGCCGTCAACATTGGGCGAACTGTGGCGCACCAAACAACCGGTGATTGTGAGCAAGACAGATGCACTGGGAAAGGAGCTTTCGACGACTTACGAACTCACGCCCGATGGCCAACACATTACCAGCAGCAGCAATAAGGTGGAGCAGGTTAACCCACCCAGTCAAACAGCAGCAGTGGTGCAGCAGCCGGCAAATCCAGAATCGGACTGGGAGTATGTGCCTCGTAACACCAACAAGCTGAGCAGCTCATCGGCTTTTGGCAATAACTGGCCCAATTTCGGGTCTCCCTCGTGGCCCAGCTTTAACTTCCCATCAGGTGGAATACCGCAGACGTCTACTGGTGATCAGGGACGCACTGTGACCACAACAACAAGAGTCTTTAGAGGACCCGCAGGTAACGTTTGGACAAATGCAGCTGATGTTGCAGCCAAGTGGCCCAATTTTAACTATCCCGCTGGAGTAACGCCACGAACGACCACCAAAACGACACTGGATGATCAGGGACGCACTGTGACTACAGTGACGAAAACCTATCCAGTCATTTCAAGTTTTTCATCGGGAGCTAAGCCTGATGGCTTGCCAACTAATTGGAACGGTTTCAATAATGGGTTGCCGCCCTGGTTTCAAAACACCAACTTTGACAATGAGTTGCCCAGTTTGACGCCCACGCCAGCAGCACAGCCTATGCCCTTGCCAGTGCCATTGCCCACTCGACCCACTGTGTTGTCGCAACCACCGCTTCCCACAGCTATGCCAACTGATCAAATGTACACCACCACACCGCTGCCCTCGCTGGAGGAGTTTCTTCGGCAGACGCCCAAGACTACAGGCACAACCAATGTTTATGAGCCGACTGTAAATAGGACAAGGATAACAAGAGTCAATTTCAATACCGCTGCACGAACAAATATCGCTGATCTGGATTCCCAGACGAGAGATATGCTCAATCGTGGCGGTATTACAGATAAGGATTTACAAACTGCTCGAGCCCAGGGTAACGACTTAGTCCGAACTATAACCATGCCCGACGGACGGTCCATCACAACGACGGTGCGAGTCAAGAGCCGGACGGATTCACCACAACCACTACCAGTGCTCCCATTGCCAATGGCACCACCACGCCAAGCTCCGCCAGTTCAACCGCAGGGCAATTCAATAGACGATTACCTGTCCCAAGTGCAACTAACACCATCAGACATTCAGGCCCAAAACGGCGAGGTGATCAAAACGCTTGTCGACCAAAACGGACGCGTTCTCAGCGTCAAGTTTGTGCTGAGCACCGTCAAGGGAGACGAGCAGGGCCAATTACAACTAGGCCAGCCAAACAAATAAAATGCTTGATGCGGAAAGGAAAACTATCTAAATAACGAATTGTATAATAATTTATAATTGTATATATATAAACAAATGTATACAGTGTAAATGCTTTCATAAATAAATGCTTATCAGCGTGGGGGTATGCCCCAAGATTACATCGCATCGCAAGGCAAAATATACACACACACATATGAAACAAGTCTAATTCGGACTCGCACATAAAGAGAGCGGCAAAATAAAAAAGTGACCATGTTGTGCACGATCACTGGGCAAAATCGGGAGTGTTTTGACAGTTGCATGAACATATAATAAAATTGTTTTCATAACTCAGCAGCCGGAGGGCTACAAAGCAACACGATTGAATTTCATTTGTCTTTCGCACACTGCACGGCAATCACGTTTTTATTAGCAAAGAAAACAGAGACGAAATCAAGGCTTAAAGTTGAAAGACTTTAATACATTTGTGTATAAATGTGTGACACAATTCGGCCTAGTAGCGGCCTGCTTTTTACATATGTAAAATAATTTAACTTGCTTAGCACCTTTGACTTCTTGAGTTTTGATAGATTGCAATGATGCACACCGAAAAATGTGACTAATTCGATTCAATTTGCAGATTAATAACGAATCGGAGCTGCCTACAACGGCCTGTTATGAATATTAGCTATACAAAAGAGTTATATTAACTGGGAATAAGAAACTCAATGATAGCAAATCTTATTTGTGTAAAAGATTTGGCTGAAGATGTTAAATAGAATCCTTATTTATATTTTATCCTCATTTAAACAGAATTGAAGGGGTAAGAATGAGGGCCACAAAGAAGTTGAAGTTATTGAAGAAATTATTAATTAAAATAAATTAAAGCTGTATTACAATTATATATATAATATATTATTATTAAGATTATTATATATCATTATCATTTTTTTTTATTATTATAATAATAAAATGTTGATAAAATATGTACTTACCTCTGCTGAAAATAGCCAAAACCTTTACAAATTTACAACTACTAAGCAGCCTTAAATAAGCATTTTCATCATTTTTTAATAAGCATTCTAATTTATTAAAAATTTGTCCGTTGCATTCAAAATTTGGAAATTTCAAAAGAAATTGTTTGACATACAAAAAAGCATTTAATATTGTGTTTAACTAATTTATTACAACAATTGTTCGGCTTGCGCTAATAACTGAGCTGGAAAACAACAAAAAAAAGGAAAAAATCAAATATTATGCAATTCAACAAAATAAAAATAATAACAATAATACTCTAAACAAATAATATAAATAATACAAAAGCATTGCATTAAGCATGTTTACAGCATCATTAAAGTGAAAACATTAATTGCAGCAAATAATTCAAGCATTAAGAGATCAAATATTATTAAAAAAAAAACACTAAAATAAATAAATTAATAGAAATTCAAATTGAACTTCACACAAAACAATCAAAAAAAGCTGTTGTATTATTGTACAATTTTGTGCATTGCGCAAAGCGAAAGCATTTGTTGTGGCCGAAAGGGGTTGTTGCTGTTGTTGGCTGTTTTGATTTTGCGACAGAACCTCTCTCTCTCTCTCTCTCTCTGTCTCTCTGTTTGTGTCTCATAATCTCGATTACATTGCGATAGATGCATTAGATTTATAAGCCAAGCATGTCATAGAAAAAAGAAACTAAATTAGTTAAAATTTGTTGGTGATCAAATACGAATAACAGAACAAATGCTTAAATATTAAATTTGGTAAATGTCTTCTGTACGTAAGCCTTAAAGAAAAGTATCTTCGAGATTTCCGAAGTTTCAATACCCCATGCAGTATAACCTCATTGTTTTCAGGTCCATTTTATTAGAATGTAATAAAATATATAAGAGAAGACTTGTGAATAAAAAAGAATTTTAAATTTGAAGTTCTCTGCATGGGTATACAAAAATGTTTGTTTCGAAGCTGTTTAACTTATTAAAAAGAAATGCATACGAGGACTTTTAAACGCACTTGAAACTAACAACAAATAGAGTAGTAAAAAAAAATATTTCAAAACAATTACACAGGGCATAAATATTTGAAAAAATTGTTTGCATATTTTACTTGCATTGTTTTGGACCCAAAAATGAGTGAAATATTGCATATATATATGCATGTGATTTTTTTACGATATTAAAAAATGGTAAAGCTTGCCGAAGGCATACAAATGTAATAAAAACTTAATAAAATATGAAAAATATTTAAAATTAAAAATTGTGTTGAGCAAAAATTTGATTTGCATTTGTTATTCTTGGCAAGGCAAGTATAATACTATAAATTGTATAATAAACAATTGCGTGACGAAATGGAAACTTATCTTATAGCAATAATTTAATAATAATAAAATTTTTGATGAAAATTAATTGCAAAAAACAAACAATTTGAATATGAAATCATTCTGTAGTTAAGAGATCATATGTTAGATTAAAAATTATATTTGAGATTTTGCAGGAGCGCAGTCCAAGAAAATGTACAAATAGGATATAAAAGATATTAATTGAAGAACTAAATAAGATTTTAGATATTTTTGGTTGAGAAAATTTGATTTTTTTGGTAATGTTGGCTTAAAAATTTGGAGGTTATCTGTTTATAATTCATCAATTTGAGCATTGTGATTTCCTTTAATCTTATCTTACATATCTAAAGTGTATATTTGAAATCTTTACTCACCAAGTTATCAAAGCGAAGGGCATCCTCATCGCTGAGGCCCATGCTGCGCGTCAACTGCAAATAGGTGGATGTGATGGGCTTCAAACGCTCCAAATCTAAAGGCGGCAACGGCACGGGCAGCTGCTCCATTGGAGCCGAGCCGCGCAACAGTAATTGAGGTATGCGCAGATCTGCTGGCAGCGTCTTGGGCGGACTGGGCAGCTCCAGCTTAAGGGGAGGAGCAGAGACAGGAGTGGAAGTTGATGCTGGCTGGCCGTTGCTGGATCTGGAAAATGGAGGCTTTGTTAGATTGATAGGTGTTTGAGGGGCTGAGGGCGTGGCTGTCAAAGCGATCGGTGAGCGTGCACGGGTCGAACTCTCAGGGGAGGACTTTAGTTTTTGAGAAGAACTCGGCACAGAAGAGGAGACCGAGACAGACAATGGTTTGTTATTATTGTTGGTTGCTGTGGCTGTGGCTGAGACTGAGGCTGTGGTGCTTGTGCTTGTGCCAGCCGTGGTGGTGGTTGGAAAGCTAAGGCTTTGTAGCAGGCTGCTGCCGTAGAGGGGCGGTGCTAAGACCGGTTGACTAAGCAGCGAGCCGCCGGCATAGAAACGTCGCATGAAATCGTAATAGCGCACAAGATTATCCCGCGACTCAAGCAGTTGCAAGTCAAAGTTTGGAAGCTGTAAGGGATTGGTAGGTATTGGAGTCTGTGGCTCAGTAGGCGGACTAAGCGGACGCTGCAATTGTGTGTTGACTCGTATTTTGGGCACGCAAATCCCACTCGCTTCGTCAGGCGCCTCAACGGTTGTGGGGACATTTGGGGGACTGGATGGTGCATGTGGTGCTAGAGCTCCTGCTGCTGCTGTGGCATCCAGCTGTGTGGCACTAGTGCAGCTGGCAACTGATCCTGCGGCCAGCGGTGTATGTGCTTTTAAGTCAGCGCTCGAATGGCGACGCCGCTTGGCCATCGGACCCGCCTCTAGGGAGCTTTCTGTATGCGATGAATAATTTAAATAGGTTTCCACTTCCGAGGAACTCTCGTTGCCAGCCAGCTCGTCCTTAGACACAGCCGACGGCGAGGAGGGTCGTAGGTTCTTCTTGCACTCGGGGCAGATGGTCAGAAAGCGTGTGACAGCTTCACGGGGCAGAAATGCGTAGGTTTCGGTTATCTTCAGGAATGGAAAGAGATTTTAAAATGTTAGAAATCCAATATAAAGAAAAAAATATTTGAATTAAACATAGGGTATATAAATTGAAATATAATAAGAAATTTGTTGACTCAATCTGAATGTAATGTTATTAAAAATTGCTGACTGTTCGCTATTTACTAAATTATACATTAGGTTATATTCATAATTTTAATAATGTGATGTATAAAACCACTTAAATATGTAAAAGCTATCGAAAAATAAGTTAATCGAATGCTTAAGATCTACGGAAGAAATCTTGTGATAACTGAAAAAAATATTATGATATTAAAAGTGTTATAAAAAAATTAATACAGAAAAGATGATTAAATAATATATTAATGAGGAAAGATTATGCATATTAACGTAATGCGTCTGATAAAATTTCACTACTAATTAATGTGATGGTTCATAATGATTGACAAACCGAAATACTTTGGCTTATACTCTACACTCACAATGCGATAGGTACGTTTCTGTCCCGCATGCATGCCACTGCGTCCGCCCAGCTCCATGTGCACGTTGTAGATGATATCGAAGAACTCCTCAACGCAGGCCACCTTGCGGTAGATGCGACGACCAAAGTCTTTGCTTTTAGAGGCGGCAAACAGATCCACGGCACCGGGATTATCGGAGAGCACAGCAGTGTTGGGCAATGGCTGAAGGCGCTGTCGACTGCCGGGCGCCTCCTCAAAGCCATCGGGTCGTTTAGTCGTAAAACCTGTAAATTGTAAATCTATGTGAAAACCAAGGAAACCAACAAAACAAAAATATATTTTTCTAAGCTTTTCTACCTGAAAACATGTTTTAACAGAGTACGAATACTTTTCAGAAGACATTGTGCATTATGCATTAGTTATTAAATTAGTTATTTAGTTTCAAATTATTTTTCAAAAATATGAAGTTTAGTTTACTGTTAGAGCATGAGTAGCTCATTGGAAAAGATAATAACATATTAAGAAAATTGGGGTTGGCTGAACTTAATATTTTTAACAGTTTTCTCATTGTAGGTGGGTCAACAACTTACCCTTGGTCTTCACCCAGAAGCGAAACTTGGAGCTATCCGGCCGACTGTGCTCCTTGCCTTCGAGAGCCTTGAGAATGCGCGCCTTCTTGCGCAGCGTTATTGTCTTGGTCTTTGCTTGATCGCCATAGGTCTTTAGGGCCCATGGTTGGAACAGCTCGTAGATTACCTCACGCTCGCTGGCCAATTTGCTCAGCGAAAGCGGGCAGGCCCCAGGCTGCTCCACCAGCTCCTCCACATCAGCATCGTAAGCCGTCTCCGGAACAGGTTCCGCCCTACCCACCGTCACGGGAGAGCTCTCTTCGCTCTCGTCTATGGCGTAGAGTTTGCGCTTGTTGCCGCAACTCTCCGTCAGGCCGAGTGCAAGGGAGACTTCCTGGGGCTGAGCCTGGTCGAGAATTTGCTTACGATTGCCATTAGACTTATCCATGGAAAGGTGTGTGGATTTGTGGCCAGAGAACTTATGGGTTTTTCTTTCTTAATAAAACTATCGATCAAGACAAAGTCCAAGCAATAAGGGAACTCATTGATTTAAGAACTATAATTTTTAAAATTTTAAAAATTTTTCTTCGATCTGTGGGATTTCATATGCTGCAATGAAGTTGAAAGAATTTAAATTACCACTTGTTGAGGCACTTTATTTATTTATAATAAAATCGGGATGAATTTTTCATTAACTTAAATCATATATGAATTGTGCGAAACACCAATTTGCCACTTTTCACTTACGGCTAATTTTTCTTTTTAAGCACAAGAGTTCAACGAAAACGATACACAATGAAAATGTTAAACAGAAACAGAATTTGGTAAAACACAAAAACAAATTTTAATTTGATAACAATTTAAAAAATTAACAGAAATCCCACATTAACGAAAAAACAAACGCGAGAAATTTCAACAACAAAGCCCAAACAATGAATTGCGCTAAAAGCAACGCAACGGAACGCGACGCGACCGAAATGAAAGTTTAAACTCAACTGATCAGCTTTGGGCCACAGAGGGAACCCATCCTCCAGGATGCTGAGGTTCAGTTCTAGGTCCAGTCGAAGACAGGCTGCGTCCGGCTGCAAACCGGTTAAACATTTGACCGCTCATCTTTGAACTGCCCAAGTCAAGTTAATGAACGCTGCAAGCGACAAAGCAAAAAGGGGTGGCAAAGGAGCAACTCACACCAATACACAGGATATTTTTGTTGTAGATAACCATTGTGCCTACCTCAATAATTGCGCAATTGTAGGCTGGCCGACCAACCCAGTGAGGGCTCAACGCTGAACGTCTTTTGCGCTTTTTATGAAATGCCGTTAGAGAAACCAACCCGCAACTCTCTTCCTCTGTCCCTCTCTCTCTCTCTCTCTCTCTCTCTCTCACTCTCTCTCTGTCCCTCTAGCTGTCTTTCTCAACCCGCTCTCTCGTTCTCGTCAGGAGCCACCCCCTTGCTTAGCTGCGCATATTTAGCATTTTTCTTAGCATACTTTTCGGCGGGCGCTTCCACTTTTGGTCTCTAAAAATATTTTACGTTCACTTCGCTCACACGCCCGCACTTGGGCGCAACCCCCTCCTCCTCGCCGGCAAGCCTGTTGCGCCTTTTTGAGTTCCCTTAGGTATTGTATTATTTGACTTTGTTTTGTCATGTTCGCTCTTGCTGTGTTTTGTTTTGTACACTTTTTTTCTCCGTCAACGTATCACATGTTGCGTCATACACACAAAGTGTAATAAAAATAAATGAAAAAAGCTTAAATGGGGACTTGAATATTTGGGGGGTTGTAGAAGTTGGGCTGCAAATACCATAACGAGTACGTCATATTTAAGATAAGCTCTAAACATCTAATAACCATTGAATACATATCGCTTTTTTCGAGCAGTTAATCGTTTAAGAAGGGGCAAATGAACTGTGAAATTAACTTACTCGATAGGTTGTCAAAATTATAATTTGTAAGAGGTTTAAAGATTTATTCTAGTTTTATTCACAAAATAAGATTTTCTTTCAATTATTGAAATATTATTTGCGTATTTTAATATTGCTTTCTTACCTTTTACAAAATTATTTGTAAAAAGCGAATAACGTTGTTTGCGAACGCTTATTTTATTTTCATATTTATAGTGCTTTTTCCACTCTGCTTTATTGCAATACATATTTAATATGTTTATTTAAAATGTAATACTTTTTAAGTAACACTTTTACATGTGAAGCTTATACAAATAATATTGAATGGAATTTTGCTGAAGCGTTCAAAAGTATGCTACACATTTTTAGCAAGCACTGCTAGGAATGCATGCCTTGAACAGGACTGTCTTTTGGGGTGTTGGTTGTCGTTTTATCTCTTTAAGGGTAAGCATTTGTTTTGATTATTCCTTGCCTGTGCAGGAATCTTGACTGCTGATTGGTCGTCACTGTCCCAGTGCCGGTTCCTTGTGCCATCTACAGAACTTCACCCTCATTGTCCCGTACTGTTAGATTTGGTTGTGTTTATATGACTTCTGTCTGCAGCTCAGCCTCAATTGGACCAAATTCAACTTAATTACTGTACCCTGATCACAACTGGATGTTTTTGCATGCAAATTTTGTGTTTTTGACCGCCAAAATACATATGCCAGCGTCAACGGTCAGTTCGTAAAGTTATTGAATTTTAACCGGTTTTTGTAACGTTTTTGCTGCAATATCTTGAATCTGTTTTCTGCATCTGTAACGTTCACTCGAGTTCACAGTAAAAGTTCCGCAGCGGTCAGACACTTAATGAGTTGAGGCTGCAGATGCATAGGTCAGATATCATTATGATTTGTTAAACAAGATGAGAAGTCAGAGAACTTGGGCAGAGCTGGGAGAAGTCATCTTAGTCATTGAAACATGGGTAACTGATCTTTATGAGAGCATTTGCTCAATAAAGTTAGTCTGTATTATAACACATACTCCGTTTTATATTGCATTTACAATAATAATTCCATTGACAGCGAAAATGTTATTTCTGGATATGGAACTGAATAAATTGAACCATTTGTATGCCAAATGCAACTAAAATTGTAAGAAATGTTTTTTCCTTATAATTCATTTGTATTCATTTCTATTCTTAAATAAATACCACTTAACACTGCGGGTTATTCTAACTCCTATTTATGTGAGCTCTTCCCCAATAGAGTACTGTAGGAATCGCAACCTCTCTCGGCCAATATGCTGTCAATCAGCTCATTAAGGACTGCAGCTCATCGCTTATGCATTGAAATTGGCAGTCACTTGTAAAAAAATCAATGCATGTCTGAGTAATCGATGCTGCCTAATGGAATATCTAAGCTAATAGGGCCGCCACATAGGTCAGCGAGCGTAGTCGGCAAATCCCACAGGACACACTTGAACGGGCGGCGATCCGCCTTGGAGGACAATTAGTGCAGCGACTTGGAGACAAACAATGCTGCTGGCTGTTGGCCATTTGGTGAGCCAATGTTTGGCATCGGGGTCGTCTTGGCATTTGGTTAGCAATTAACCAACTGGCCAAATAGCATGAATAAATCGACTGGCTAAGTGGCCCTGGATCCAAGACGTTGCTTCGACTGGTTCTAGGGAGGGGCTGCATCTGTGGCAGCAGCAGCAGGACATTGGGCTGGAAACTAGTTTGTGTTACTCTTGGGCGAATTGAAACTTTCTCACGCTCAGCATCCGTGGCAGGACATGAAACTTTTATAAAAATCAGTTGAACTTTCTCATCAAAATTTCAACAGATTTGTGCCCAGAACCAAAGCCGAAAACTCTGATCCATGGCCAGGCCGGTTTTTCAAACTGGACACAGCATCAACGGATAGCTGGGCATCTGACGACGTCGAAACGTTGAACTTTGACACGCATCCCGGCCAAGATGCAACCCCTTCGGTCAACCAGTTTTCACCGGGCTCCGTCGCTGGTCACTATCTACACACGTCCTACAGTTATTTCTCCATATTTTTGGGGTGGTTTGAGGATGCTGTCTTGCTGTCTATTTGATTTGCAATCTTTGCGGCCCGCATATTCCACTCTTTAAATATTCCTTTTCTTGTATTTTCGGCACAGATAATGTCCAGTTTGCTGTGCGTGTGTGAAAAACGGTCCAGAATTCCACTCAATTTGAATGCTTAGCTGCAGATGTGTTGATCTTACTTTGGCTTCAAAGTTTGTTTTTTGCTGTTGTTGTTGCTCATAATGATGCTGCTGTGCCAAAGGACACCAATAAAAAGTCTACACATCTCCTGCATCAATGCGACTTTTGGTCAACATATAACCAGTTTGATTTTAATGGCCTGTTCTTGGGTAGTTTTTCTGTTAAATTTTCAATGCTTCGTTTTTGATGGGATCTGAGCAACGAATCAATATGGTAAAATCGTAATAATGTTTTAATGAACAGCGATTTCTTTAAAATAGTTGAGAGGAATATTTTCCATTAGCAGCTGGTAATGCTGTCATTGTTAGTTCGTTCAAATTGGATCAAATCTGCATTATTTTTTGCTCTAGTGATTTTTTACATTATTTTTAATGTATGACTTCGCTATGCCTTCAATATTTATAAGATATAAATAATATATCTAATTAGTATTTGCCCGTGTTTGCATTATTCTGAACCTTGAATCTTTCTTGTCAACTTAAGCTCTCTAAAATTTGTATATTTCAATGAATGAACTGCTGCTCAAAGACAACAAATGCATTGTAAATTTCCAATCTGTTATCCCCAAGGTCTTTTTAAATAATTATAATGCAATGTGAAAATATTTAATTTTCTTTCTTTAACCATTTCAATTACTTTGTTTTTATTTATTTGTTCGTTCAACTTTTCAAATGCGTTCAATTCAATTGAAGCTTTTGATGCCTTTCTCTGGGGACTGTGTCGATATGGTGTGCCTGTGTGTGTCCTGTGTGTGTATGGAAGAGTTCGATAAATTTCAATTACTAACCCAATTAAAAAATGTTGTACGCTTTTAGGAGCCCGAAAAATAAAACGCGACAACGTATAAAAATAAATGTTGGCAAAAAATGTATATTTTCAATATATTTGCCGAGCTTAACAACAAAAGCAACAAAACAATTGGTGAGAGAGAAAAGTGGACAACAGCGACTCAAACCAATTTTAATTTATTTTTCTACTGTCGCTGTTGTTGTTAGTGTTGTTGTAGTTGTTGTCGCCGCCGTGACACATACGCACCATTGGCCCCGCCGGCTGTCCGAGGGTATTTATTTTGTTGTTGTGGTTGTTGTTGTTGTTGTTGCTGTTGCTGCTGCTGCTGTTGCTGATACTGTCTCCCTGCATCCGCAGCTGTGTTCTCTGCCCTTGCCATATGCCCCCGTCGATATGCGCTGGCAATCAGTGCACCTATGTGTATATGTATGCATGTGCCCTGATCCTGGCCAGGACTATCGCTTCGGCCCGTTTGCTTGCACGCGTTTTCGCATTTGGGCATCTCTTTTACTTTTTGTTCATTTTTTGACGAGGTCGAGCGGGGGGGGACACGCGTGGAGGGGATGAGGACGAGCACAGCGACGACGATGACGACGAATGGTGGCCACAATGTGCGTGCGGCGACTGTTGGAGCGGTACCGTTATATATTTTTATACATTTTATTTTTCATTCGCGCACGCACACAATAAAACCCATAAAAAACAGCAGCGGCATCGCGCAAAAAACGAAGAAGAGGTAAATAATGTACAGCAATTGCAGCTGCAGCTGCAGCAACAGCAGCAGCAGCAGCAGCAGCAGCGGCGGTGGCGGCGGCAGGATGCAGGAGCTGACAGATAGGCAGCCAATGCGTTGCATACTTTTAGGCGCGGCGACAGCTTTTTACATTGGATGGATCCGGGGACTGAGTGTGTGTGTGTGTGTGTGTGTCAGTGTGTGTGCGTGTGTGTGTGTGTGTGTATGTGTGTGCGCTATAGGGGCGTTGTCTGTTTTATTCATTTTTTGTGCGTTCCACAGCTGCAGCAGCAGCGGCTACAACAAAAAAACGAAATGCGCTGCTCTGGCACTTTTGACAACAACAACAATGTTAATGATAACAACAACAATAACAGCAAATAATTGAAACGTCGACGTCGCCGTTGCAGTTGACGTCGTCGCAAACGTCGCTGTCCAGTGCAGCATTCGCTTTGTGCGTTTTTAAATTGCAACTGAAATATGCGTTAATTTATGTTGCGTTGTTAAGCTGCACACACTCACACGCAAACACAAAGACACACACACACACACACACACATACACGGACATATGCGAGAGCTGAAACTGCACGGCTCATTGTATTTTTTTTTTGTTTTTTTTGTTTTTGTTTTTGGCATATCACCCTCCCTACGAGCACTCATTAACTGCCCACTCCGAGCACCCTTCCGCTTGCCATCAAGCCGGCCACCGCAATCCCTGCTATTTATGTGCCCCACTCTTTTCCCGCCTCTTTTTTTTTTTTTTTTGCTGTTTGTTCGTCCATCAATTTGTTTGTTTGTTCGCCTGTAATTTCCAGCAACAGCCAGAGCGAATTACAATACAATTCAGCTTCAAAACTATGCGATATCATCTATCTGATTGATATTTTTTGTTAATTTGATGGAAATTTAAATGCTTTTCCGTAACGGTAAAAATTACATAACATTGACAACTGTTAATGATCGTATTGAGTGACTTTCGACATTCTTATACTATTGCAATTTTGTAAATGGGGTATTTTATTGATATGCGCACAAATTTAACTAAGTCCCGCATCCTTGGGACATATTTGACACAATTTACTATTTGAAACTCCTGCAAATACTCTTAATGTGTACGAACATCAAATACTTAAATTTTTAAAATTGCATTTTTCGTTTCTGGTATTTTCTTGTTCATTTTACTGGTTGCAACTGCAAAATTGTTATTTAACAGTCACATGCATTAAATGAATAATTAAATATCGAACATCCAATGGCGCGCAATGAAATAAATAAATTGGCTTTTTGTTACCAAATGTGTAGCAAATATTGACCTTAATCCAGAACACTCAACAACTAAGCTAAACACTTAAACCACTTGATATATATGTTTACCAAAAGGGATATTCATATTGCTGCAAAAATCACACAGAATACAAAAAGTGGACTTCTGATTTGGAATTCTCAATGAACTTAAAGGCAAAAGGCATTAACAAGTTTATAGTTTTTGTTTGTTCACAGTGTAATCATTGTGATTATTGTAAAATATAATAATAAGGGCAATAAATTAACACAAACAATTTTAATGCTTTAGTTTTGAGGAAATTACAAAATGCGGCTGTCATATTATTGATCCAGTATCTTTTGATGCAACATTACACATTAAATCTTTATATCAAGTCTGTTTTCAAAGGTTTCCAGTTCCACCCAACAAAGTTCATACAAATGTATTATTTTATATTTTTAAGCACTCGGACTCCAAATTAAACACTATAAAGGAAAGGACCAATTAAAAAGATTGTTTCGGTAATTAAAAGCTATCCCAAGAAGCTCACAAAATTTCACTACAGAAAATGCAAGGCTGACAAAAAATATAGATAAATCCTCAAGAAAATCAACTAAAGGATGTGTTTAAGGCAGTGGCTAAATGTATCCCATATAAATGCTTGCTGAGTATATTTATGAAGGCAATTCTAATGCGTGCATGCGAATGTGTGTGTGTGTGTGTGTGTGTGTGTGTGTGTGTGTGTGTGTGCATATCCGTGTGTATTGCAAAAGTAGAAACAGAGACGCACATAGAGAAAGAGAAGTCAGGTCAACTATTTACGGGACGAATTGCCAATGGTTTGAGTTTTCTTGAGAAAATTAACAAAATAACCCCTTAGAGAATGCAGAGGAAACCAAATCGGTAAAGTGCAACACGAGCAACAACAAAAACAACGACAAACACAAAAATGCAATTACTGAAATGATAACATGGCCTATGGATGCAAAGAGGATTTGAGACGATTCCTTCTTCAACGCTGCAGTGCAACTCAAGATGTTGATGTCCCTGTGCGTGTTTCCATATGCATCTGTGTGTGTGGTTGTGTGTGTGTGTGTATTGTGTGTGTGTGTGGGTGAAGTGAAGCATAAAATATATATTAATATGTACACCAGATTGAAGTAAAGTGTCCAAATAAATATTTCATTTGGAATACTCTCTTTCAAAATGTAAATATTTACAATATTAATATTTGTAAGCATAAATTATATTAACACGATATCTGCTGATCGGTTGCTTTGTTCAAGGTAAGATAACAAAATTCTCTATTTGTGTTAAATTATACGAAACCGAACATTAACTATACTTAAAGCAGCATGAAATTGCCAACCAACTTGCCACATTTGGCAAGAGTATTGCAAACTACTTTGCTTGCTTGAATACACTATATAAAATGCGTTCGTTTATGTGTGTGTGTATGTGTTGATATATATACGCACGTATATATTTTATATATGTGCAACAAATATTTTTGAGTCAAGTCAAAGATTTTCTATTTAATTTTAAATAATTCAATTTTACATACTACCGAAAACATTGCAAATGAGTAAAGTAAACCAATACACACAAATCGCCACTGTTGCAGCTGCATGCAATCGTCTGTGTGTGTGTGTGTGAGTGTATGTATATGTAGTCGAGCGTGCTGCATCTTGTCAAAAATGTTGCATTATATTTGGTTTTGTCTTGCCTCTTGCATTGTTCACTCCAAGAAAATCTTAAGCCTACTTTCTGGCCCCCGAACAGTGCTCGTCCTTTGTCGATTGTCTTTGCAGCTTACGCAATTCTCCTCCATAGCTTGGGCAATTTAAGAGAAGGTGTGTCTGTGTCTATGTGTGTGTAGGGTGGTGGGGTTGGTGTTGGTGGTCGGTTGATTTTCAAGTGATTTTTCATAGGCACTGCTCAATCGACCGCCCGCCCGCCCGCCCGCCTTTTCTACTTGTTTGTATATAATTAGATGGCATGTGGCGAGTACAGTTTTCTATGTATAGTAAAACTGCCCACAGGCCAAACGGTACTTATGTATATATACATGCCATCAAGTGTATATAATAAGTACAACACGTGTGGGTATGAATATTTGCGTGTGTTTGTGTGTGTGTTCGTCTATTTTGCCGTTATTTGTTTGCTGTTGCATGTGCATTGGACACTGCCATTAGCCAAATAATGCAATCGGATAGTTTTTATGTGAGTATTTACATTTGGTTTTTAATGATGCATACTGCTCGCATTATAAAGTATGATAATTGCAATTGTAATACTGCTAAAAATTAATCATACATTTTTTTTAATAATCCCATGAACATTAACATATTTTTATTTTATGTATTTGCCATTAAGGCAATAGGCATAGTAATGTAAATATTTTTCACAATTCGACAGAACATTTAAGGTGCCTTAAGAACTGTAACTCGATCAATTCATTCTGGACTCATTGGGTCAAATAAAATATTATCCAAGTAGCTCAATTTCATATTCGTGTTTCTTCCAACAAAGGCTCAAAATTGCGGACGAGTCAAAGAATCGAGAATATTGAAAGCCGATAAGAAAATATTGCAGAATTAAGTAGGCAAAATGCATTGTTGAAGGCGAAAGAAATAAAGCTTGTGATAAGTAAAGGAAAGCTATAATTTTTTTTAATTCAAATTGAATGAATATTTCGGTATGCATTCGATAAGGAAACTTTCCCTTGAGGCGTCATCAATGCACTAACAATCAGCTTAACAATAACCCAAAGTGTTGTGAGGTGCATAAATTAAAACTGCACATCAATTTTGACCTAAGAAACGCCACCAAAGGCGTCAACGAAAACAACAACAACAGCAAAAACTTAGTTGACCCCCCCCATGGAGCAAACCGTAGAGGACTGGTGAGGACATTCCCACACTAAGATTGAGTGAAATGCGTACTCGTAATTTGTGCTTATTGTGCAGTCCATTGACTTGCAACTGCGGAGCAGGGGCTACCAAAATGGGGCAAGCGAGTGGCGCCTCAAGATGCACACCAACACACACTGGCCACAAAAGAAGCGGCAAGCGGGTGTGTATATCACAAGAACAAGAACAAGAACAACATCAATTACAGAGAGAGAGACACACACACACTGCTGCATAAGTATGTGCGCGTGTGTGTGTGTGTATGTGTTTGTGTGTGTATGTGCTAATATTGAGGTAGGCTCGTAATGGACAAAGGGGTTAAGCTTGGGCTGGGCTTGTGGGGTTCTGTGGAGTTGCCAGTTGGACTCATCATCAACTGAAACTCAAACTCAAACTCAATCAGCAGCAGTTCGCTATATGTGTGCGTGTGTGTGTGTGTGTGTGTGTGCTTGTGTCGCTTTTGACATTTACTTTATGTATTCCATGTAATCAGCGGCCAACGGGCAGAGGGTGGAGGATGGAAATACGGCTTATATACGCGATACATTTGCCCGCTCGCAATGCACATATGTAAAACGCCGTTAATTATATACTTTACACTAGCCTACGTGGCACACACACACACACACACACAGTGCCAGTAAGACAGGCGGCAATTTTAATATACAACAAAAGCGCGTTTCATTTTCCATTGTTGTTGTTGCAGTTGTTGTTGCTGCTCTTGTTGCTGCTGTTGTTGTTGCTGTTGTTGTTGTTGTTGTTGGTGCAATTGTGCGTGGGTATTGGAGTAAATAGAATTCCATTTACACAAACAACAGCAACTACCCTAGGGGGGTGGGGTGGAGGTCTTCCTATGTACATATATATATATATATATACACACATACATACATACATACAGCATACATGGCTTATATACAAGCTTAAACCGCTCTTGGTCTGTGTGTGTGAAAAAAGTGCATATTATTTTTTAAACGCACAAAAGTGTGGCATGAAAAAAGTAAAAACACTGTCAATGCAGGAGGCACAAAATTGACACCCGCTTTGTTGTTGGCATCATTATCATTCGGTGGGGCATGCCCCTGCCGCACACTGCCAGCATTTGCTTTGAGTATTTGGTATGCAATTTTTTGCTACATGCCACAGCAACAAGCACAAAAAACAAACAGCAACAAAAAAAAAAACGAGCTCTTTGAATGGTCAATGGTTGATGTTGCTGTTGTTGTTGTTGTTTCCCGATTACAGTTGATTTGCATTCTTCATGTACTTGCATCAAGTGCAGCGTGTGTGTATGTGTGTGAGTGTTGGTGTGTGTGCGCATCTGTATCTGTGTTGCATGTTGTTTGAGTTGCATGTGCGAAAAAATCGCAACATATTTACACAAAATGCAAATATTAACCTCGTAATGGGCCGTGGCAGGGGAAGGGGTAGCTGAATGCTGTAATGCCTTCGATAAGGTTCAGAAAATTAAAAAGAATCTGCCGAAAATGTCTGAAAAGTCGTTCAAAAGAATGATCATTATAATATTCTAATAATAAATAGGAAATATATATTTTTATTATTATTTATTTGATTGATTTCTTATGGCAATAGATTCGAAAGCATTATAAATCAATTGTAACCTTAAAAATAAATTAAATAATATTCTAAATGAGTTATTTGAAATCATTTCGCTACAATTAAAAAGCTGTTTAAATTTAAATGGCACCTTTAGACAAACCAACATTTTGAAAACAGCTATTATGAAAATAATACTGGGTATAATTCACGGCTAAGCTTTCTGCACAAGGGTGCATAGCTATGCTTGAGGTTTATTTTTGTGCGGGACTTAAATGCAGCCGACTTCATGAAGGACGCAAAGTTGAGAGCAAACAATTCTCAAAAGTGCGTTGAATGAAGATGGCTACGCTTCTGCGCAGGATATGACAAACATGAAGATGGTTGTGCGCAAAAAATCACTCACGTTCAATGGCCGCAAATTTGAGCTGCATGAAGCTGGCTGCGCTCAAAACAGTACTCACGTGGGGTTGGCTGCGACTTTGTGTATATCGATAGTCAATACCGATAGTCGTTGTGAAAACTCCTCCTCCGACTAACCGACTCCACACTCGACGAAGCTTAACGAATTATATTTCAGGTTCACATTCAATAATTAAAAGACGTTATGTTTAAAACGTTATAAAATTTTTATTACAATGTAAAAAAAGTTAATAAAGTTTTTATATATAACAAATATATATAACAAATATTCTGCATTGGTTCTTCCAGTCGATGCATAGTTTTCGCCACCATGGACCCTTTGAAAGAATTTGATAAGTATATTTTATTCACATCAATAATTTGTATGTATCATTAACTCACCTCCCAAAAAAATTAGTTGGAATTCCGATTCGCATGTGAGAAATAAATAGCTTTTGTTAGTTCGATAATAATACTAAATGATGTAAGAAGATATGTGATACAATTTTGGCATGCAGATCAAATGGTAAATAAATGCAATTCTAAGTGCAGAGTAATGAAAGATATGTTTTTATTGTGGGATTTAAGAATTTGTCGAATATTGTTTTCTAATTGATAGTGGAATTGGAAGTAAGTAGCAGGAGAAAATAGAGTAATCATGCCGAAATTTGGATATATGTATAGGAAAATTTTCGATTTTTAACTGATTGTCAGCATTGGTAAGTAGCATAAATTGAAGATAAAGTTACAAATGTCTTTTATACATACACGCAGCATCATCTTTTGTTAGGCTTGCCTCATATATATATGTTTATTATATTATTTAAGAATGTTTGTTCTTTTAGGTAATTGTTATTGTTGTTATACGAAAGAAAGTTGTAAGGAAAGAACTCGGTTTTCAATTCTCTTTCAGCTGGTTTTGTTGACAAACTGCGCGTGACATCAGAATTTTTCCGTAAAATTTTCTTTGAATGAATCAGAATGACGCCAGGCCCGGATTCGACCTGATGTAACATTTTACCACTTTGAATATAAATATTTCAACATTGATATTGAACTATGATTTTGTATTATTTTATGTTGTTGTTATGCTTGCATTGATTGTTTTATCTCAACTGATTATTACAATACGAAATATTCTAATGTTCTTCTATTGTTCTTGTTTTTACAATGTATTGTTGCTGTACCAGACGATGATTGCATGAGTTTTCAAATAATAATAATAATAATAATAATGTTATGATCGGTCTATCGCAATTATGTGCGATAGGTGATTTTTCTTTGATAATGACACAATGATGAATGGACAAAAACTAAGCAATATGTATTTACATTGAACAGTTCCTGCGGTGTTTATAATACATTGCATTGATCTTACAGATATTAAACCTACAACTAGCGACACGGGATTTACCTTTCTGGGTCTTCAGTTCGTCCCTCTGCAAGCTGTTGCTAATGGTGATCCACCAATGCAGATATCAAATTTGTGTATCGTCAATAAAACTTGTTGGACATCTGCATTTTTTTGTTTGTTCTGTTTTAATTTTTTTGGTATTTCTGTCAAATTGTTTCTTTTTATATTTTTATTATTGAATAATAATAATTAAAATTTTACAATCTTTTTTGTCGGGGTTTTGCCTTTCAATTGTTTGGTTTGGTTTTTTCTTTTATCTCTTTTCTATAATTTACTATTTAGGTCAAAATGACCAATTTCAATTTTTCTAATTTTTATTTCATATATTTCTGCTTTGTTGTTGTTTTTTTTTTATTAAATTTTTATGGTTTTTTAAGCAATTATTTAAATTTAAATACTAATAACGACATAAAAAATCAGCGCATTTTCTTTCTTTTTTTTTTTTTGTTTTCTCATTTTTAAAAATTAATTTAATTTTAATATTTTCTAGTTTACGATTTCTTGTTGTTCGCTTGACTTGGTTTTTTATTTATTTATTTTGTTTTGTTTCACTTTTGACTATTATTAATATCTAATTAAGTATTATATTAAAGTTGTTTTTATGTTGTTTTTTTTTTTTATTATTTTAGTAGAGAAAGGAGCATGGTTTTCATTTGTTTTTGTTTTTCTTTTAATAAATATATACTTTTATGTATATTTTTTTAAAATTCATTTAAATGCAACTAGTTTTTAGGAAAAAGTTTCATCATTTGCTTTGAAATAATTTTGTATCATTACATAGTACGCTAAGTATATATATATATATATGTATATATATATATAGTTATATAGATATATATATATATATCTATATATATTTGTTTTCAGTGTAAAAAAGAAATGTATATATATACACATATATATATAGTATATGTATGCATATACATACTATATACACACATATGTATGTATGTTTGATGAAAGAAACATTTTCCAAACTGTTTTCTTGATGTACTCGAAATGTATTTATTTGGTTACCTCTCTTAAATGTAGTATTAATCTCTTGAACTGTCTTTTGAGCTTCTTAGCATTTTTCTCGGGTGCAGTCTGTCTCGACATATTTGTTTGAGTTCGTCCTTGCATGGAACAGGGCTATCTTCCATTATTTTCTATTAGTTTAAATCTATCTGCTGTTTTTCTTTCCTTTTTTTTTTTTTGACTTCGTTTAAAAATTGCTTATGTTTTACGTCAAACGGTTTGTTTTGTCAATTAATGAGATTTGCGTTGAATCCCGTTATTGATTGCTAAGCCTTACTATGTTGCTGTATTCTCAATTAAACTGTCTTACAATTTCCTCAGTGGTTTTTCTGTATTTTCTCAGCTTCCTTCAGATACTAGAAATGAGCTCAAATTATGAAAAATTTACAAAATATTAAAATTAATTATTGTTATTATTTTTCATGCTGGCAGCTTGCTTGCTATTTTCATTTAAATGATTTGTATTACTCTTGAGTTGGGATCGAAATTGTGCCATTTAATAGCATGTGAAGAATGTTCCGAAATCAAGATCCGAATAGGTACATAAATAAAATAAAATTTGTGATTTGTGAATTAACAAACAAATATTATAATGTTTTCACCTTTTTGAAATAGTACATATATTTCTTGCAAAGATTAGATATCAGATTCATTGGTTTTTGTTATCAAAAGCTAAACCTTAACTTTATTAATCTGTCCGACAAATTTCGACATTCTTAAAAACTCTACGATTTCAAAATTGATTCCAAAATAAAGTGCACTCGTATTACAAAACGGAAAGCAAAATTAACACAAATTTTTGTATAGGTTCAAAAGTGTACTTGCGTATAAATTGTATAAAATCTGTTTAAAAAGTTTCTTAAATGCGACAAATTATACAAAAAATGCAAAAAATTAAAAGGGCTTCCGATCCTTTCGATCCCTTTTGCTCGGTGTCTCTCCTTTTTCACAATATACAAGGAAAACTATTGCAATATATTTGTCGGTTTGGTTTTGTTTTGTTTTTACTTTTCAGAGCTCTTTGATAGAATCCTAATTATCTTTATGATGTAATTATGATGTGTAATTTGTTAATCTTAGCTTAAGCTTATGACATTTTCGTATTGGTTTTGTAATAGTATTTGTTTTAAATCCTTTATATGCGCAAATTAATGTATTTGCTTTATCGGTTAAAGTTGTTATTGTTGTTGCGGTTGTTCATTATTTGTATATTCAAAGAAAAATTCTGATTGTTTTCAATGCACAAGATTTACAATTAGAAGCAGAATTGCTGTAACTTAAAAATTATAAAAGTATAATGTTAAACATGTGAAATTTTAACATATATTTACGTGAAGTTCTGTTTAGGCATGTCGAGTCCCATGAGAGCTGCAAATGGCACCAAGTTCTCTGGATCATTTACCACTTGTGATTTTATTACCATTGCCAACTCACACCTGACTCACATGCAGTTGTAATTTTTAAGATTTTTGTTGCTTTGGTGTATATATATATATATATATAATTTTTTTTTTGTTCGCTATGTGTAGAAATTGTGTGCTTGGCTAGTTTGTGGACAGTAACAAACGACAGACCAGTGATCTGTGGATTTATATATATATATTCTTTTTTTTTTGGAAACTTCAGCTAATACTTAATTGAGTATATACATTTGTGAGAATGCAAATGTATGAAGAAGAAGACTCATGAGATACGAATCTATTTTTTTGTTTTTGCTTCCTTTTCTTGATCTCTATATATGAATGTATGTATAAAGCTCTCTCTTGGTAAGTGATTTGTGGTAGTGTTTTTGTTAATGTGCTCGCAACACTGAAGCAAAGCACATAATTTGCCATTCACCGGACATGTTTTGTGTTCTATGATGTTCATTGTTATTGGTATTTTGTTTTTGTTTTTTTTTTTTTGTGTTACTTCATTTTGTTTTGTATATTTTTTGTTGTATTTTGGAAGGTGTTGAATCGCGTTGTATGCATTTTGGTGTTGTATCAAGTTTCAGTATTCATTATTTAGCTTTTGAGTTTAACTTTTAATTGTTTTATTTTAATAAAGTGAAAATAATAAAAAAGTGTATATATTTTTTTTATAGAAAAAGAATACCGAAAGTTGTAAATTTGTGTACAGTTTAGATACATTCGCTGTTCTCAATGCAATGAATGAGCGAACTTTTGCTTTGAATACAGAGAGTATTCAGGCAATAGATCGATCGATCATTGGTTGCATCACCAAAAAAATCATGCAATTCATCAACACGCAGATATTATTGCTCGCAACCATTTAATTTATCAATTTCGCATTCTCGATCCTCAATCAATTTGCTGTGCCGTTCACATTCAGATGTAATGCATACCATTTGCATTCCATTTGCTGTGCACATATTGGGCTTGGTATTTTTTTTGTTTTAGTACTCTGAGGAATGATCGTCAGGTTTTCGTTTATTCACTGCTCGTTTTGGTAATATATTTATTTTTTTTTTATATAAATTTTGTAATTCCAATTGGTTATTTTCGATTCGATGGATGGGTTATTCTATTGGTTTTGTATATGCATTTAGCTTTGGAATGGGGATTGCTTTATTGTTTTGTTTTAGTCGAAATAAACAATTTAAAGGTTTTAAGGAGTTTTTACGTACAAGTGTTTTGGATATGTAGGTCGTCATATTGGTTCTGTTTAGAAATGCAATTCGTTCTAAGAATGTGACTTTAAGCTTATGTCTTGTATGCAATTCCTTTTAAGTTTGATTGGAAGCTATGAATTTGATGATCTTATGAAAAAAAATCTGAATCTGGATAAGCTACTTGCATGAATAATATAAAGCTCAAGAAGAGATTTTTTTTTTTGATTTTTTTTTTTTTTTTGATTCAGTAATTCTAATAATCTTGCTGGAGAGCCAGCATAAAAAAACGTTGGGTTTTGCCTACCATTTTGATCCATTTAATTTCTACTATGTATTTCCCTTTATAAAGCTCAATACTTTCATACGTAATTGAGCGTATAAAATCGAAGTCTTCGAAACAATTAATGTAATATTGCAATTTCATTAAAGTGTACTACGAATTCTTTGAAATCAAATACTGTTTTGTGAAAAATTGCTCATAAAGTGTAAAATATACAAATCTTTAAAGAAAATATACCCGTTTCATTCATGTCTTCTTAAGTACATTAAATGGATGAAACTTAAATACTGGCTTGGGACATTTGGATTCGAAGCTTAAGTTTTTGTGGCTCAAGGATTCTTTTGGAATTAAAATTGGGTAAAGAATTATAGGTTATGATTTTTAAGTCTTCTTTGTATTTTTGGGATTTTTTTAAAGACTTTTTAAACGATTTTCATTTTATTTTTAAATTATTGATGTGTGTGTGTTTTTTTTTTTAATTTTCTTTTGGTATTATTTAGTCAATGGTTTTTATATAAGTATTTTTTCTCTTTTTTTGTTGATTTTTTGTTTTGTTTTTTTTTTTTAATGGTTTTAAATTTACTTAAAAAGTTTCGTTATTAATTTAATAATTAACAAATTGATTTTATAATAAAACCAATAACAATAACCACCTCGCCCATATGGCTACGAGACAATAATATGTGGTGCTGATAGTAGTACAGCTATTGTGGCTAATATTGTGAACATTGTGAATATGATAAGGCACAGTCTGTCAACGACCATAGCTGCAAATTTCCAATCATTGGCAATGTCATTGTCCTCGTCGTCTTTACGTAGCTATTTAATTACAAATTCATATTTGATAACATGGATTTTATTTATAATATAATGTTATGTTTGATTGGTTTGTTTGATTTTTAGAAAGATAGTAAGAAATTTTGGAGAGAAAAAGATGTTAAAAAATTGTTGGTGTTGGTTTTTACAATATTATCGCATCTATACTAGGGAATATAATAATATTTATGCAATATACATTTTCAATAAATTGTGCATCATAGGCTAGTGCAAATGTTATGATAACTTATAAGTAGAAAATATATAAATATATATATATAAGTGATATGCACTTGCATATCCATGCAAGTTAATTTATCTGCTTGAAAATACTCTAAATTTCTTTTAAAAGCTATCAAAAATATAATTAATTTGTAGTTAAAATACCCCTGCAAAAAGAAACGTTCGCCTTTATGTAAAATAATCTATGATTACGCTTAAATTTCAATTTGTATATCTTGGCAAAAAGATACATATTGTCATGATAAAACGCATTTGCTTTTAAAAGTCTGAATTCGATTTATTAATAGATTCAGAGAGAGAGAGATACAGAAAGAAAGTCAGAGAGAGTAAGAACAGTCAAGCAGACAAACGGACATTGTTTTAAAGCCATATCAATTGACTGCAAATTTGCAATACTTTCTGCAAGGGTAGATATACATATATGTACACATTATGGCATTGCCTAATGGAATTCTATCGCACGAAATAAAGTAGAGCTAATCGAAATATGATTTATTCAAGCTTTATGCGTAGGCTGGGATGTTGACAACGGAAGCACTTACCTGATCAGTAATAAAGCGAATTTCCTTTAAGATTAAACCTAATTCATATTCTGTTGATGACTTGATGCACGTATGATGTGTGACCGCATCGGGCATTCGAGTGCTGCCAATTGGCCCAATGCTGCCGTCGTCGCCTTGCCTACAAAAGGGGAAAAGCGGAAGAGCGGAAGTGCGGAAAAGGGATCGGGTCGTGGTGGAGTGATGTGAAGGTGAGGGGATGAGTTTATTGGTATACCACTAAAGTGAGATAAGCCTTTGGGGGGGCTTTTGAGGGTGTATGTGTGTGTGTGTGTGTGTGTGTGTATGCGAGTGTGAGTGTGTAATTTTTAGTGTGTGTGGTTATTGTGTTCGTTGTTGTTACCCATAAACCGTGCGATAGAAAGCCGGATTGTGGGGCAATGTTCCGCCGGGCGTCATGGGGCGACAATTGTGCCGAAAATCATCATCAATGTCGAGCACATTGGCGAGCAGCGACTTCGAGGAGCTTCGTGGGGCGAAAAGACATTATTTTAGCATATCAACAGATCATACAAACATTTTGCATAGAATACACACATATATGTTCAGTAAATGCTCTACTAACGGACAGCCACTTAAGGCCGCACTATTTTCTAAGATACTCTTAGAACTTTTGAACACTTTTCTGTGCATAAAGTATCTTTACCAAAACTTTTCACAAAGGAACAAGCACTTTGCTAACCCTCAATTTAATACGAATTTGAAAATAAAAGGTTTTTCAATTGTTAATAATTGTTATGATTAAAATGGTTACTAGTCATATTTATTTGTTAAAAGTGGTTTTGTTATTTGATTTGTATTATATAAGCTAAGGTGGCAAGAAAGGAACCGTGGGTGTCCGCTGCAGCAAGCTCTACCCGTATATATGTGTATTATGGAAGAATAAGTACCGCTCTTTCAGCTCAACATCGGATAGTATCTGATGCTTTCGCTCAGATGAGGTGTCTGAGCAGGGCGTTGTCGGGAATTCCAATATCAGCGGTCGGCCCGGTCGACTCATGCGCAATATCCATGGCAGCCAGCATAAAAATACGATGCGAATCTAATGGGTTGTGGCATGTGTGGCAGCAGGTGGAAATTGAAACGTTTAGTAGACGAACTGCATGGGGCAAACTCGACTCCAAATGCGTGTATTACAAGTATTTCAATGATGAGCTGTGTATCTCTGTGTTTGTGCGTATGCATATGCGATTGTGTGTGTGTGTGTGTGTGTGTTTGTGTGTGTATGGCCAAATATGTGGCATACTTAACTGGGCTGGCAACGATTTATGGCGCTTTTGCATGAGCACAGACACACAGACTCAGACTCAGACACACACATATACAAACGCACTCACTGTGGCATAAAACACACAAATACGTCACACAATTATGATTTATATTTGATTTTGATTACAACTAAAGCAACAATATGCCCCCACCGAGAGAGCTCTGTTGCTGTTCTTCATGTCGGTGGTGTGTAGTGGTGGTGTGGCAAGTGTTGGGTAACGGCAGGATGTTTTGGTGTGCGTTACTATTACACTTAGCTATAATAATATTTATGTGCAGTGCTTCTCTTCTCGTCTGTTGCTCTGCCGTTTATTTATAGCTATGATGCATGCAAAATTTATGATTTACAATAAACACGTCACAGCAACAACGACAATAATGTCAACAACAACAACAACAACAATAATAACAATAACGCAGACAACAATTTGGTATAATTTGGTATATAGCTAAATACACACACAGAAATATATATATCACATACGCATGTATATCGACCTATTACTTGACGGCTATAAATATTCAAAACACTTATACACACACACAAACACGCACAGTTGATGTATGCTGGCTAAAAGTCGAACGAACAGCAAAGCACAACAAGTTTTGTAAGTCGAAGATTATAAATCAATTTACTAAAAATTCAGTTAAGTTTATCTTTTACGAATTTATTCAAATTATGTCATCGTTGTCTTTGTCTAAACAGTAAAAATATCGAATCAAAAATGCAATATACTTATTAATTTGTTATTTCTAGAATTTCCATTACAACTATAAAGTTCAATTAAATTTTTATAATTTTCAATATTTTCTTTTTAAATTTTTTGTTAATGCTGATGAGATAATATATTTAACAAAGATTTCCCATATTATGTTCTTTCATATACATAATTTAGTTAGCAAGCGCCTAGCACTGAAGAAATCTCGAAGAAGACAATTGCATTACCAACAATCAAACTACTGTACAATCTCATGAAGTTCCTTCCATTTAATATTCAAAGCCGTTGTTGAGTTTTGATTAAAGTTCAGAGCGCAGTTGACGGAAGAAGCAACGGAAATCCAATCGATTGTCATGCTAAACTGCACTTCATTGTGGAACTACGAAGCAATTGTTTTTGCTGAACGGATCTAAAACCGAAGCCACATTGACATCTGCTGCAGCCCACAAACACCCAACCGGACCGCCTGCTTGAGTTGTACTACTTTGACGTTGGCGGTGTCGCTAACAAGCGATGGATACATGGAAATGCGCTTGAGGACGTGGCATGCAAACCAAATGCAAAGTTTTGTAAGCGATCCGATGGAAAGCCCGAGAGCATATCGCCTGCCCCATGATATGCGGCATTGCCCCACAGACCACAGCTATGTTCTGCTTCATTTTTTTTTTCTTTGAATTTTGGTCGCTTGCTTTGCGCAAATTTTGTGCAAATTGATTTGTTGTTATCACACAGAACGAAAAACCACGAAGGAGTGTGAGGATGTGAAGGGAGTGAGGGGTTTTTTCAGCAGGGCAGTTCTTGTACATGCCCTAAGCGCTTCACATTTCTAATGCACCTGCTTTAGCAATTGCCTCAATATTTCTGCCCGTGTCGCTATAAAATCTTCAACTGCAACTGGGCCAACTGTCGCCTGTCTTTCACATTTCAAATGTGTATTTGTTTGTGTGTGTGTGTGCGTGTTTGCACTCGATTTGGGGTTTTCCTTGAATTCCTCCAAATTCGATTGCATGTTGAGTCGGCACAAGTGCCTGTCCACAATTTTGCGCGGCGAAAAAACCATAGAAAACATTTCATGTGACTGACTTCTTAAAAGCCAATTGACTTCCACTGAGCTGCATTCAGTATAGCGGGCCCTTTTAGCCAACTTGTGAGCCAAACAACGTCTTTTTTTATATATGTAATGTATATTGTATTGTAAAGTGTAAGCAGCATTGAAACTTTCCATTATGCTGTTCATGCAATTGCATTTGCTGAAATT
Source organism: Drosophila picticornis (assembly GCA_035043845.1). Lineage (NCBI taxonomy): Eukaryota > Metazoa > Arthropoda > Insecta > Diptera > Drosophilidae > Drosophila > Drosophila picticornis. The sequence continues at coordinate 12,525,666 of JAWNMR010000491.1, forward strand.
GCTTTCCACTTGACGTGTTGGCCATGTTCAATTGGCAAGGGACTGGTAAGAAAATACAATAAAAAAATATGACTTATGATACGAACATTAGACAGGCAGTTATTTGAATTTGATATAGTCATTTTGATAGCGATGCGAGCACTTATGTAACTACGTTGTATCCCAAAACCTATTAAAAATTTATCAAACTGGAGACATTTTAAATACTTTACTTAATTTAGCTACTGGCATACTAGTTTTGTACTCATCGATATAACAAGTATAAGTCATGACTATTTTGCATTTAGGGTCACAACACTGGAGAAATTTAAAATCCTTTTCATATATATACAATATACTCAAATCTGTACCATGTGCTTCTAAATGTTTGTTGCATATTTTTAAATAAAAAATTATTGCTGATATTCTCAAAAATATAAATAAATAAATAAAAATGGTGTTCGATTTATTGTGTTTTACTTATTTTTTAATAAATTTAAAGTTAAGACAGTGAATTTATTTAAGATATTTTTTCCTGGTTTAATGCTCTCCTATTTTTAAATATTAGAAATTACTTTATTTTATAATTTAAACTCACTTTAAAAACAACGCTCTTATTAGAAACTCACCCATTAAGTCATATGGGTCAAACATTCAATACACAAAAACATAAAAAGGTATTTACACAATCGTGTGACATATTTTAAATAAATTAGGCTGCACTTTCATCTGTTAGAAATGCGAAAATTCAAATTGTGCAATTAGTGATTAGTGATTGGGTTGGCTGCTTGGTTTGTGAATAGGTTTTGGAATTGCAGGGGAGAAAAACAGAGACAGAGGGGGAGGAAGTGATTGATTATACAGAGTGAATTTTACTAATATATAAGAAGAAAATTATGGGCCCAACATCAACATTACGATATTTTTCATTACATAAATTATTTTATAGTAGACACTTTTAGTACTCGTCGTAGCAGACATGTTGGCTAGTCACATAGTTACAACATTTATTTCGTACTCTGTACATCCGTCCGTCACATTTGGGCTCGGAATTTTATTATTTTTTCATCTTTTCGCCTTTTTACATATAATTTGGATTTTATTTTTGGGTCACACACACAAGCTGTTATTTTGATTTTAGCTAAGTACATTTCTAAAACAAAAAAAAAATATATAAAACGCAAAAAAACAACTTGCATAACGCCTCTAAGTAGGCTATAAAATTAACGCAATGATAAACCGAAGTACAGAAAAATTAATACGTTTGTAGGCAAATCAAAAAGTTATTACAACAACACAACGACAACAACAAACGGGGCAGAACAACAATAATATTACAATCATAATAACAGTAATGAATATATATTTAGATATATTTGTATATTTGGTGCAGCAACTAGAAGAATTGCATTTTGCATGGTTTGTATTTTTTGGAGGCTTCACAGAGATTTTATGAACTTGGTGAATGGACTATGGACTATGATGTGTGATAGTTATTTACAATATTTGCTTATATAGTATATAGTAAATATATATATTCGGCAAGTATTCAAAGGTATTTAAGAAATTTATAAAGTGCTTTCCTCTTCGCACACACTATTTTGTTATTGATAAATGAGACGTGATAAGCATAAATTAAATTGCGTTTATTTCCATGTCACATAAAAATATTTGTGTTAACGTATTCAGAATAAATTCATAGATCCACTTCATGGTTCGCTCATCCGGAAACACTCCACAAATATGCGGCTTACGCCGTAAAGCTGAACAACTTTGCAAATCTTTCATAGAGGATAGATTTAAAATTCAAACTGCTGATCAAGGTGTGGCTGAATTTTGTGGTAACACAAAACAAATATTCGACAATTTCTTATATTGGATCAACAATAATAAATGAGTAATAAGTACAACGCAAGATATCTGGTGATAACAAAACAACGAGAACACAGAACAGAGGAATACACAAAGAACATTTCTCTAACTAACACATAAATTATTTTAGCGCATTTCTCAAAAATATATGCAGTTGTTTCTGTTTGTCTTTTTTTGTGGGGCTAGCAACAGATAAATCATAGGAAATGCTAATGCTTTGCGACTGTAAACAGAGCAGCAGGCGAGCAAGTCCAGCACCACGTCCGGTCGACGGTTCTGGAATGGAATTTTCTCCCTTTGCTGCTGCTGCTGCTTGAGGCTATGATAAGTGATGGGTTCGCATTTTGCAGATGTTTTGTTGTTTGTTAGTTGATTTGGATACGAGTTGTTGGTTGTTAGGTTTGTTGAATGACCCATTTTGAAAACTTACCCATTCGGACATTTCGTGCGTATCAGCATTTCGATGATGATAATTTAATATTAAAATCGTTGACACAACGGATGAAGCTACCATAAACATTATGCAATTGAAATATGTACCTGTTGGTTGGTTGGGCGTGTTGTCATTATATATAAAATAGTTTATCGTTTATAGATTTTGTTTTGTTTGATTTTTTCAAGTTTTCAGTGTGATTGTTTTAGTGCGAATGGTGTTGGTTGTTGTTTTGGATTTGTATCGGTTTATTATTGTTGTATTTTTAATTTTATTTGGTTGGTTAGTTGGTTTTGTCGAGCATATTTCAGGGTAGCATATTTCGATCAGAATTCATTCAGTGTTTGATATTTGAATTTTTATTTTGGGTTATTGAGAGTATTTTCGACAAAAGGTATACAATTTGTGAAAGAAAGAAAAAAGGTAGAGATATATACAAATATTTTAGTTAGTATTTATATGAAATGCAAATCTGTTCTTAGTTTTTTTTAATTTAACATTTTTGGTTTTTACTTGTTTAGGCTTAACAAATACTCTTTATTTGTATGGATAAAAAAAATTGTTTTCAAACACACACACAGTTAATTTTTAGTTGGAGTAATATTTTAGTGGTTATGTATATGAAGTAGACACCCAAAAAATGTACGCCAAAAACTGAATTAGATAGTTTAAGTTGAACAATACAGTTAAATATTTGAATCTTAAAAGACTTTAGGATTTAAATTGAAATTCCAAAAATATATTGTAATTTTACTGTAAATTTGATAAGTAATATTAATGAAATGTTATAGCTCAATTGGTTGTAATTTGAAATTTATAAGTTATTATTTTGTATAGATTGTTTCTCAAGCGAGTTGTATATTTTATTAAGGTTTTTAAAGCTTATGATAGATAAACAACTATTCCAGATATCCAGATACTAAGATATTTTGTGTGTACTTCGAATATTTAAATAGCCTTGCACATTTTAAGTAATAATTGTTTAACTATGTTTTAGACATATTTTAATACATGTTGAAAAGTTTATTGAAATATGAGAATGAATTCGACATAACATATTAATTTAGCTTTAAGAAACAACCTATACAATATAATATTAGAATCTAATCAGGTTACGAAATTGGAATTACTTGAACTTTGATAACCCAAAAAAAGATTATAGCGTGCAATTAACTCGATTTCAAATGTGTGTGCATTTTATCAAACCAACTCGTGTGTTCAGTGTGTCATAACTGGGATTATAAGTATTTTTCTTATAATTCTTTTTTTTTCTTCATTTTAATATAGTTTTTTAGTTTTAATTGCATAATTTATGTACCCTACCAATTAGTTTTAAATTATTTTTCTTTCTATACGGGTTTTAGACTCTTTTTTAACATCAGCACGCGGTTTCTTTATTGCTTTCAAGTCAAAAGATTTTGGCAATCAAAATCATTTGGCTTAAAAGCCAAAGAAACTGCTTTAAAAATACTTTTAAAGAAAACGCTGATATATCGTTTTTTTTTTATTAATTGTGTGTCAAAGTTTTAATATTATAAAATCATCGGATTTTTTGGTTATTAAAATCGTTTTAGAAATGCATGAATATATGAATATATGTGAATGTAACTGCAATAGCAACTTTAGAGGTTAGAGTTATGTAATATATGTTTTATTATGAGTTAGGAACACTAAACTGTGAACTGCAAACAGAAGAGCACACGAACTCAAAAGCAAATTCAAACATTGTAGACACAGCGATAATACAAGTACATATATACGATAAGGATATTATAAGGATTACACATATATTGGTAAAATAAGCAATAACCAGCGGAAAATGTGGTAAACAAAATCATCTTACCTAGCAGCGGCACTGCATCTGAGGTGGCTGGCATTGTCTCGGCAACCATATTGAGGAACACGGTCAACGAGAGCAAGATCGTAACGCCTAGACATTAAAAATGTATGAAGTGTTATTTAGGTTAAGAATTATGGTAGCTAAAAAGTTTGATTACCTATGGTTAAGGACGCTACTTAAGATTTATGTATATTTGGCACGCTACTTTTTCAACTATTTCAAGTTACATAAGCAATATTAAGAGCATCCCATCAATAACTGTTTATTGTATTTAAGTTTATCCCTGCGCTTCTATGCTTTAACCAACCACCCACAATTTATGTGGGAAACATTTTGAGGCGAGGTTAAGCACAACTCACACTCTTTACGCCCACTTTTACTACCCAGTCATGGTTACATTATAAGTTCAATAGTTTGTTCAACAACCTAACAGCTTGCCGTGGCAGTGGCGTCATCTCATCATGCCCCATCATCATTGCGCTTAATGTGCGACGTCAGCCAGCCTCGAAACTCGTCGAGTCGCGGCTCGTCATCAACAGCGAAGGGTGATTTTTTACTCAATTTTAGATTCGAGTTGGCGGCTGTCATTATTGTAAAAAAGTACTTGGCAAATACTTTTGAAACGCCACTTAAGTTTCTGCCACTTCCCAAGTTGTTTGTGTTGTAAAAGTGCAAATTCATATTAATTTAATAAACTATTTAAGATTTAACTTTCTCAACTATATAGGCGTCAACAATTTAAAGCGTGGCTCGGACGCTCAGAGAAATTCTTAAGCGCCTTGTGCCTTCCTTCATTTTCATACAAATACTTACCCAGCGATAACTTTTCACCCGAATCCGGTGGCAGAGTGAAGCCGAGGAGAGCCATAGATGCAATCAGCACACAAGGTATAATCAGATTAAAAAAATAGTACAGTGTTCGTCGTCGTATGATAATGGCAAATGTGATGTCTATATACGGTTCCGGGCAGCAGTTGTAGTAGATCTCATTGCGTTTGCCTGGCACACCTATTGGATGGGTTATTGGTTAAGCAAATGATCAACACATTAGTACATATTCTATATAAATATTTTCAAATAAGAGCATATCAATTTCTTTCGTATTTGTGTCAGCTTTTACTTGGGCCTTTGTCAGAGCTTTATGTCTATGCTATGTGTTGCGAGCATGGCATACAGGCAAGAGAGTAAGTAAGTACTTTAGAAGAGAGAAAGAGTAAGTAGAGTGTTGAGAGTAGTTTTGAAAAGCGTTAAGAAAGTTGAGTAAAGTGTTGCGTTTATAGTTAAAGGGTGTGTGTGTGTATGTTTGTGTGTATGTGATTATGAATAGGTAATAGCTTATAAGAGAGTACGAAATGATATATATGCATTGAGTATGAATACAGTGGCTTTTGTGTACATGCTGTGGCTTCGCTAAGTGTAGTCGAAAAGTTCAGTATGATGGCGTCTGCTGGGGTGGGCAGATACTTATATGCGTAACTGTAGTTTCAGCAAAAGTTTTATTTGCCTACGAGCAACTAATTTGAAGTAAGCGCCGAGACAAACATGTTTCTAAAACTTTTGCCATATTTGCTTGAGTTTTAAACCTACCAAGTTAGTTAAAAAAAAAACAAATGCAAAAGGTTAAACACAGTGGTTAAGGGTTGATTTCTAGACAAGTTTGATGGAGCTGCACGGTACACCTAGTTAGAATTTCTATTATAATATGTATTAAGTGTTATGTATGAAGTGTTTTCAGTACTTAAGCATGTTTCTTTACCATCTAAAGTGTGCTTGGACTGTCTTTTATCACATATTCCCTAACAAACCTTATCTAGTCTCATATGCACATTGCAAACTTTTGGCTAAAACCATTTGCCGTTTGTGAACTGCTGACTAAATTGTGGGCTCAACTCAGCCCTAGATTACGAGAGGGATTACACAGAGAGCGCAGATAAGTATTTAAAAATTACCCAGCCAACATTTGCGCTCTTTCAGTGCTGAGAAAACTGCTTCAAATTATTTGCATAAGCTGGCAGCCAAAGGCGATTGAAAAGCGATGCTCAAAAAAGCAGTCAACAACTTAAGAAAAACCCCGGAAAATTACGCAACAAATAAAATAATATGTATGTATATAAAAATATAAATATATACATATATATATTTATATATATAACAAATGCCAAATGAAATCATGAAAAGCAAACAAAAATTTAAAAGAAACGTAACAAAGTAATGCAGTAAAAGTGAAAACAAAACAACGGAGCCGAGTAGAAATAAAATTTGTTGCACAAACTTTCTCAGCACTTTTGTGTGTTGTGAACTTTTGTGGCCAGTGTGGAGTAGAGAACTTTTTCTTTTCTGGCTTGTGTATGTGTGTATCTGTGTGTGCGATTGTGTGCAACTGCTAATTTATAGTGTTGACTGTGAGTGTTGCCTGCGATGTATTTGTATTTGTCTTTTAATTTCTTAATTGGTTTGGGTGAGTGGTTGTAGCGAACTAAGGAGCCAAATCTATTCTTCTATCATGTGTGCATGTGTGTGAGTATGTATGTGAGGGTATTTTAGACAAAAGTTCAGTTCTATGGGTGCTGGGTTGGTTGAAAGAAATCTGCTTGTGTGGGTGAAGTCGCGCATTTGTCTGTCTTAGCAATTTATGCTGTATTTTTTTGTAATTTTGCTATCTTCTCCCTTCTGCAGAGTAATTTCTACTTTGTGTTTTAAGTTGATGTAGTCCAACGCCTTGAAAATATATTCCTCATTTAAACAAAAAATCAAAAGTTATTTCAAATCTAAAAGCAGGGCAAAAATTGGGGAACAACAATAAATGGATTTGTGAAGTAAGTTAAAATTATGTTATGAAGTTTTTCTATTAGTATTTGTGTTGAATATTAAATAAAGAACTATATTGAAAATTGTTTTTTAATTTGGTAGAATAAAATTTGTACTAAAGATAATGGACGCTTTTCAATTTTTGCTCATCCGCTTTTTTGGCTTTACTTAAAAGCTAAACAAAATGCAATTTATTTTTTTTTATGTACAATATTATTTCTAGGCAGCATTCATTATAATCGTAAAATAGAGTTCTCATCTGCGAGTCTTTAACTCTTCAACATGCCATAAGAGCGTTGTTAGTAATAGTAGAGAGAGATAGAGTGAGAGATTGACTTTAGAAAATGGCTAAGGGTTGCATACATGGGCCGGGCCTTACCTCTTGCTTGTCATGATAAATTATCTTTGAGGTACGCACCAATCGGGGCAGCACATTTTAGACTAGCATAAACATAAGCTAAACCTAAAACTATGCTACACCGCTGGCAGGTACTTAATAATATTATTGCTTTTAATATACATAAGGTAAGCGAAACGTTTACGCGGCTATTTCGGACTTGAAAAGTTAAAGCGCCCAAGATTGATGATAGTTTTTTTTTTTAATTTTTTGATAGAGTTTTTTGTTGATAGAGTAAGTGAGTGGGAGAACACTGGATAAGCGTGTAGTATTTTGAGTGTAAAACAGTATAAAAGTAGAGATATAAGAAGTATAGTTTTAGTTTAGTGTTAACAGGGTTCATTTGGTGCCATACTTCATTCCGTATTCATTGGCCTCGAAATATATATGTCCTTATATATAATTAGGGAGAGATGATGATAAATTAATATATGAGCAACAGTGATGGAAAACGCTCCCAACAGACGATTGATTACAATGGCCTAAGCTGGTTTACAGACTTACCAACACTGGCCATATAATCAATTGTTGAGCAGAACGCCGTTTTAAAACAGTATTAGTTTCGAACGGAACGAGTTCGGAACTTTAGCTCGCAACCTGAACCCTGCTTCAGTTTAGAGAGTTGAGTGAGAAATTTTTATGCCATGTTTATTTTTTCATTCCAAATGACTAAGCTATAGACTAGCATAGGAAAAGTACAAATACTTGAAGGCTTTAAGGCTTAAGGGAAAGCCATTGTGTGTTCTTATGAAAACATCTCTGCGAGAGAAAGATGAAAAACAAGTTTTCTTTGTCTTTGCTATTTTTTTGTTTTTTTTTTTATATTTTTTGCTGGCCAAACGCGTTTCGCGCAGACACGCACTCACGCACATAGATATATACATACATATATAAATATATAGATGTATACTATATAAACGATGACAATGCCAATGCTCTGGCAGTCATTTCTCAATATTTCTAATGTGTATGTTTTCGTTTCATTTGTCTGAGACACAGAGTGAAAGAGAGCGACAGAGATACATATATATAGAGAGAGAGAGAGAGCGAGTACGTGAGTTACTTAAAGTAAGCACAGCCCGCTCCATAGCATTATAGTTGTTTTTGGTACTTGGTTCTTGGTTCTGGCATTGGCTTACTCACCCAGTAGTTCCCACTCGCCGTTGAGCACGTAACTGCTGATATCACCGCCAGTTTCATCTTGTAATTGCAAATCCAGCTTTAGTTACAATGGGGAGAGGGTAGAATAATATAAATATATATCGCTCCGCCTTCTCCGCCTTCTTCATCTTCTTCTTCTCAATGAGAAATCAAAACTAATGAAATCATAAAATATTCGCAAAACAAATTTGTATAAGCATAACAACTACGAGCTGTGTACTCCCTGGTTGCCTTGCTCTTTTGCATACTCGGGCGACTGAACCAAACCTGAAATCCATCATAGGTCCAACTGCCGAATTTCATCTCGCAGCGCTGATCATCGAACGGAAACCACGTGATGTCTATCTTGCATGTCGATTTAAAGATGCCCGGCGGCACGTATAGGCAGGAGCCGTTATTCCGCACCACCACATTGGTTTGGTAGGTTCCGTCGAAGCCCTCGTCGGCGCTGTTGTACATGAGCACATCCGGCTTCCAGATGCGATGCGGCGGTATGCGCAGATCCTTAACGCCACCATAATCGGAGGTATTCCAGCGCAAATTCATATCATTCCACTCCAGTTTTAGCCACACATTTGTGACCAGCAATTGATTTTTCTCGTCCTGTTAATAAAACGGAAAATTACATTTAAATACAACACAATTTCGTACTCGATTTGGCAATTATAAATTATAATAAAAAGATCCACCTACCATATAATATAATAAAAATGTTGGACTGATAATTAGATAAATTCTTAATAAATAAATGGAATAGTGTTATAAACTTAATTACAGCTTTATTTTTATATATTTTGGTAGTATTTTCCTATTAGCATATCATATTCTTAAATATATATATAATTTAAAACATTGCATGCTTTTGTGATGTTTAAATGCATACAGAACAATTTGGTTAGTCCTTAAAAAAAAATGTTTATGGTAAGTCCCCTTGAGCAACATGAACTTTCACAGGCTTTTCCATTAGCCGTCAAACTATTGCATAATTGAGAGGCGGCAGCAAGCGACACGCGAGACCATTTCAATTTACAAGAACTTTAATCAAGCGAGTTAAATTTTTAAGTGCGCGCTAACCAAACCCAGCAAAAGCCGTTTCCCTAGGCACGTGGCCCAATAACCAAATCCGTGCATTACAATAAAGCCAACTACAACAGCAACAACAGCAAAAACAGCAACAGCAATAACAAACAGCACCGGCAACAACTGGCAAACAATTGTAAAAAATGCATAAAGCACACACAGGGCGTATGTGTAATTTACAATTAAATGCCTGAAATATTCATGACCATGCGCATAGCGCTGAAAAATGCCAAAAACCAAATCTCTGGTCGCTAAAGGGGCTGGGGATAAAAGGGGCTACATGAAGTGGTACTGGAATAAGTGTGTAGTGAAAGCCATGCCTGGCATTGCACAAATATTTTGACCGAACAGTTTCCGGGTATGAACTGTGTGCAAGTTGCAAGTGCAATCAGAAAATGCGCCAAGCTCCAGCTGAAGCAATAGCAACTACAACACAAGTTGGGCAGGAAAATTGCGACAGAAATGCGGTAAAATGAAATGGAGCAATAGCCAGGCCAAATAGGTCCTATGCGCCCTGCAGTCGGCCTCGTGGACGAGTCCAACTGCGACCGTCAATAAGTTATTTTTTTTGTTTGGTTGATTTTATTTGATTTTTTCGAGCTAGCAAAATCGAACATCTAGCAAATAAAAGCAAGAAACGGCTAACAGAGTTGCTTTCAATTCAGGATGCGGCAAGGACTGTACACAGCACACGTAACATTGCGGTCATAACAATATTCGCTCTCTCACTCACTCTCTCGCCCTGTCCGGCTCCAAATATAGCCATTACATTATTGCACTTGACTGCAGTTTCCATTTCACTCACTTTATGTACCCACAACCTCGCTTGCAACTCCACTCTCTACTAGCTACTCGACAAACTGAACTGCTGGAAAGTATGCCATGCTTTTTGTCGATGTTTCCTCTCCCTTGTGTGTGTGTGTGTATATGTATTGTATGTCCAGCTTCTACCTAATCAAATTCGTTTTTCAACAAATTACTACGGAAAATTGGTTTTTGTGCGTTACGGTTGGTGGGTTATTACGGCAAAGGCGGTGCGCGCGAAAGTCGCATAATTGGCTTTTTGGTTAACCAATTTGGCAGATTGTTGCAGTAGCGCAATTTGCGGTATTTAGTGCGAACTCTTATAGGGATAACTGAAGGGCTTATCCAGTATTCCGCTTTATAGCTGTTGAGCAACCGAAAGTCAATTAGTTCTCTATTCATTGACGAGTTAAGCGTTCCTATTTATCGTTTAAGAAAAAAATATTTAAAAATACAAAGCTTTTATACAGAGATATTCAACACGAACCTCGATATGAAATCCCGGAATTGAAAGAAATTTGAATTCAAATTCAAATATCTCCTTCATTAACGGCTCGGTCTTCTGTGTACTTTTTTATACAAAGCAACTGACCTAACTGTCTGTGCATTGGTCCCTAACCACAATCCCCAACTCTTTCAGAGCGCCCATCTCTAATTTAAATCGTATTTCCATGCACATATTCATTTGCAGTTGCGGCACAACTTCAACACAATTATAAAGCTGAATGCAGAGAAACCAACAAAAAACAAGTGGAATAAAAAAGACTGATTCAAGTTTAATTAAAATAAAAACGTGGGCGTGGCAGAAATATTTGGTATGCGAAGAGAGAGAAAGGTGGAGTCAGACGAATGTAAAAATGGTAGCCACAGAATTTGTGGCGCGTATTTGTCGTCGCCTTCGGTGGCCTCTGCAGTCGATGTGGTTGTTGTTAAAGTTGTTGCTGCTGCATGCATGCAAACGGCAGCAGCTGGAATAAACGAGGCGAATGGGTTGATGGTTTTTTTGTGTAGTGGAGTCGCGCAGCGAGCAACAGACGTAACATAAACGAGGCTTATTCCAATTCACAAAGTACGAGCGTGTATAAAACATTCGCACTCTCTGTCTCTATCTCCCTCTCTCTACCTCTCTCTCTCTATCACTCTATATATCTCCCCTGCTCTCTGATTTCTACTACTATTTCTGTATGGCATAGGCAGAAGCGGCAGTTGTTGAATTTTAAATGAGCAGCAAAAGAAAAAAATAAATAAAACAGCAAACGGCAAAATTATTACAGGCAACTTGGCGTTGCCAGGGCGGCGCCACCCGCTGCCCAAAGACAAGTTTTCGGCTGGCGTATAATTTGCATATATTCCCCACACACGCACCCACATCCACACACACGCACCCACATCCACACACACGCACACACATATTTAAGCTAGCGCACACTTCAACTGCAGCAGTTCATTGACATGCGGCGCGTTCGGGGAATTAAAAAGCAACAAAAAATAAAAACTGTAGCAGAAAAAGTGGCGCATTCCCCACATTTCCCACGCAAGCAGGCCTAGTTTCTTATTATTCTGAGCACTAAAAAAAAAAAGGGAGCAAAATTTTACTCCTTGCTACTTGCTGCTTGCTCCTGATTCGAGTTCATTACTCATTTTCGCTGATATCCGTTGATATGCCACACTGGTCCCTTTTGTTGACTGGCCTGCGACTGCTCCTGCTCCTGCTCCATTGACGCTGTCTATTTAATCACTTTTCGTCCTTGTCATTTACTCGCCTTATCTCTCGCTCTCGCACACTTGCCTGCACTTTCTGTTTGTCTGCTGGTCATTGACGCCAATTAATCTGCGGGGCGCTTTGTCTGCGCCTTTTAATTAATGCGCCAGGGAACTGTCTTTTTTTTTCTGGCGCTCTGAAGCTTTTTATATTCTACTGCTCTTTTTTGAATGGATTTTCATGGGGTTTCGATTATTGTCTTTCATTTGTCATTCTGTGATTGCCGCAGTTTCCAAAATGTATTTATTTATTTATATAATATATATTTTATACCACAAATTGAATGGAAAATTGCTTAAATACCCATTAATTTTATAACTAAGTGTCGGACTATTTTATATATATCTTTATAATTTAAAATTAAATGACTATTTCGAGTTTTGTTATATAGCTGCTCCAGCAAATAAAGAAAATATAATTTTTGTGTGAAACAAACCATTGCACAAGAATTATGTACATTTTTTAAGTCTTTGTCGAGTTACCCACTGAAGATCGAGTTGAATTTTTCATTTAATTAAGAAACTATTGAGTATTTCTAGTGGAGAGAAATAATTGAAGATATGAGAATGAGAGAAGTTTGGCTGCGTGCTACTTGCGTTTTCAAAATGCAATTAAATCAAAAGGTGGGCGGCTGGCAGAGGCGTGGCCCCTTTGCATATTTTAAGGATAACAATAAGCGAATGTGTGTGCTGATGTGTGGGTGCGTGTAGGTCTGTCGTGTGGGCTGGCTGTGGCTATAAGGCTGCTCTCAACGAAGGCAAACATTGTTGCCTAGTGGAAGGCAAAAGAGCAGGGCAAGAAACCGAGAACTCGAAGAGGCGAAGTGAGGGGAAGGGATGCCTGGATTAAGCTCATGGCACAGGGGCTTACCAACATGTGTTTATGAGCATGAATAGCAAACATTTGAAACTCCATTATCAAAATGACAGCTGCCGGCAAATATTTGCAAGGAGGCACACATATTAAACATATACCTATACATGTGTTTATGTATGTGTATATAAAATACACATATACAATTTATATACATACTCGCTATTAACTCGATATCGAGCGAGGCCAAAGACAAAAGACAATGCAAAGCGCGATGTATCTGAATCTGTATTTGTGTTTGTATCTGATACCGCGCATCGCTCGCGTTCAGTTAATTAAATTGCGCTTTTATCATCAGACAAACATACACACACACACACACATACACATACAGGCAGCTTGTCACTGGTTTGCTTTTCAAGGACTTTCGACAACTTGACTTCCATTCTGAAGTGCTTACGTAATGTTCAGCGAGCGCCACTGGCTTAGCTACTAAACCAAAATGCCATTGTGGCCCATAAGGCCCATCAATTCGGGGCCAAGCATCCAGCGAGATAGAATTGAAATGACTTTAACGACAATTACAGCCATTCGTTGGCAGGATTTGCTGCTAAACTATATATCTTATTCTTCCACTAATACTCCTTGTTTGCCTCATGACAAGCATTTCAAGTAAATCAGCGGAAAATAAAACCATTAGCGATGCCACAAATGATGAACCCCAAGTTTATTCGTGATCAATTAAAATTTAAAGTTCTGAGCAAAGAAATGACAAATTGTGTGAATGAGTTATTTATCACGTTTTAAGTAGTTAAATATTTTCTACAGATATCTACAACTTTTGTCTTGAACTTCTTTCCCATATAATAATGTATATATACAGGAGCACAACCAAAAAACGAACTTAGTAATTGAATACAGTTTTTCGATAGTCTCTTAATATTATGGTTTTCTCCACCGTCTCCCATTTCCATTGATGCTTAAAAGGGCATTTCGGTAAAGCAGTGCTGAGATCATTTTAAGACTTCCAAACGCTATGCCATTTTAAGTGAAGTTGTATCATTTGTTGTCGAAGTGCTGTTCCCATTTAGGTGCACAAAAATACACACAAAAAAAAAATCAACACTTGCATAGGATATTGAGCAATGCTCTGGACAGACCAACAGTTGTCCTGTATATGTGTGCTCATTTAACAAGTTTTTACCTTTGAAAGCGCAAGGACCTAAGGACTGCACACAGACACGCACATAGAGATGCAAACTTGTTTATATACAGGAGCACTCGAGTTGCAGTCATTCGCACATGCAAGAACATCAATCAAAGGGAAAGTGACTGCAGCTGGGGAAAGAGCTGCTGAAGCTTCCGACGAACCGAATGAACGAAACCCAAGCCACATGCATTGAAAATGCTGCAAACTATGCCAAGCATGTGCGTGTCTAGATGCCTGTATATGTGCGTGTGTGTGTGTGTGTGTGTGTGCGTGTGTTTGAGGTGTCCTGTTTAAGTTGATGAAATGCATGCAGTGAGCTCTTAGAAAAGCTTCTGGTGGCCCTTTTGAGCCACGAAACGAAAACGAAGACAGAATTGACAGCACTTTGGTATTAGGCGAACATTGCAAAAGGACATGAAAGGAGAAGCGGCAGGGTCGAAAAATGGCTGGAATAGAAGCAGGAGTACAAGCAGGAACCAGAAACCATAAGCAAAACTGCAACGTGATAACATTCTAATTTGAGAAACAGGTAAACAAAGGTGTGCAGCATAAATACATAGCATACTTTTCAGGGCAACGTCAACGTTCCCTACATCTGCATTGTTTGCACAGCTCGTTAGGCGTTTGTATAAGTGAATGTATGTGTGTGTGTGCGTGTGTGTTGATTAGATATGAACGCGTGTCTGATTTTTTGCGATACAACACGAATAACAGACACAAATTACGGGTAAGTCACACATCACGCTAACAATTTGTGTTTAAATAAATATTTTTGTTTGTTTTACATTTTGTTTTAACAATATGAGATCGAAAATAATAAAATATTTTGTAATTTTTGAGAATTTTAGTTTTTTACTGAAAGAAATTCGTATATTTAACAGTTCTCTTTTAAAGAATGTCAACTCTGGCTTTCTGGAAATAGCAAAACCTTCAGAAAAGTATGTCCACTCTATCTTTCTGGAGATGGCAAAAATGGTAAGAAATGTAATATTTTCAATCAGCATATTTTCAATATTGTCAAGTTCGTGTCACGAACGAAAGCATGAAAAACGCTCAACTCTAGTGTGCATATAGAGATGGATTTGTAGCACAATGTGACGCATAAATTGTGACTTATTCAAATGCAATTTTCAGCTGTGCCGCACACACATGGTTAGATAAACAGAGAGGGAGAGAGGGAGAGAGAGAGAGATTGAGAGAGAGAGAGATGTAGAATTGTTTTGTTTTGCTGCTGTATTTTGTTTTTGCCGCATACCCGTGTCCTTTTACAGTTGACCTCCCAGGGGCGCAATTATGGCATATGCTTCTGGCTGCTGCCACGAGACGTTTATAAAAATCACAGACGATTAAAATGCATTTTATAGAATAATCATTGTCTATTGTTAGATACGCATCGAGGACTTCCAGCTAAAAGCAAAATCAATTATTTGGCACGCTCGCTTAAAAGTCTAACGTTGGCACCCTTAAAGCTTAATCACTTGGCAACTTGACAGATAAGACGCGTTGACTATCTAACTGAATAACAGTTGAATTTATGGTGCTTTACAGTCGCATACACACACAGTTTTCCCTCTGTCTCTCCCTCTCTCTCTCTCTCTCTCTCTCTCTCTCTCTCTCTCTCTCTCTTTCTCAAACTGCTTTGAACTGCAGCTGCTCTTGGGACAGTGATGCTTGGCCTCTGCCAGCAACTGCATTGGCCTTCCCAAGCCCTCACACCCCAGAGCTGCCAACAGCAGAAGTAGCAGCAGCAGGAGCGGCAGCTGTCAGGTGTTAAATCTTAAAATTGTTTGGAGACCAGTAGCTACGCCCCTACACCCCACACTCAACCCCGTAACCCCTTAGCGTCAGAGTAGCGTGCACATAAAATATGCAAATGCAGCTGCAAGTGTAGTTAACAGTTAAAATATTGCGAGTGTCAAATGCCTCAATATCTCTGGGGGCAACGTAATGGCATTGGCAGCTCACTTGGAAAAATACCAGGTCGGATAGAGCGAGATAGAACAGAAATGTGGAAAGTGCAAAATGTTATTTTCTTCGAGTGGAAATTGCAAAGTTTGAACTATTAGTGTGTGGGTGTATTGGTGTGTGTGTGTGTAAAGATGTTATAAATTCAACTGCAAATTTATAAATATATCTTCCATAGTAAATAACTATATATTTTTCTATTGCTGAAACATAATAAAATACCAATATATTTTAAACTTGGGTGTTACCATATTTTGTATTTCTCAACCCTCTTTAAAATGAAGAGCTTAGCTTTATAATATGCGCCACTCAGCCTTACCCAAAATGGCTCATTTAAATAGTTGAAAACAATTGTCATTGCATTGACTTTGACCACCAGGTGATTCAAGAATCACATGCTGTGTTCGAAATGTTGATGATCAAATCGCTTATGGCAGCACTTAAGAACTTGCCACATTGATTGCTTGCTTTAATTGTGGTCACATAAGCGAAGGTATTTACATGCACAGTGCCACATCTAAGCAATTCGCAACTTATTGCTTAAATAAAAACTTTTTTTAAGAAGAGTTTCCTCCTACATCCAACCATCTTATCCAGTCAGCCACATACTTTGAGATGACGAGCTGACACTTTGCACACCACATAAACTTTACGATTGAGCCAACAGCAGCAGCAAGAATAACACCAACAACAACAACAACAAATCCCACTGCACTCCCCTAACCTGCCTCACTCCAGGTTGCTGTACAGGGTAACTGATGGCAGCGTTAACACCCCAGCAAGCTCTACTGTAACAAAATGACCCGATTCTCGCATTTTTATGCCTTGCACAGCGCCAGACTGTAATTGCTGTTGTTGTTGTTGTTGGCGTTGTTGGTGGTGCTGCTGGTGTTGTTGTTACTGCTGCGTTTCGAGTGTGCGTGCTGCAGTTTTTACGGCCAGCAATTTTTGCGCAACAGCAACAAAATTAACAACAACATCTAACAATCAAGTCAGAGAGCTGAACTCGATCTCCTGCCTCAGCAGAAGATACCCTGTACTCAGTTATAGCATACACAAATACCTTCTGCTCCAGACTATGAACAATTTATTGTAAAGTTTGTGAGAAGAATTGCATTAAAAATTATCTCTCAATTTGTTTTGTAATTTCTAATATTATTTCTAATATATATGTAGCCATATCTATATCTGCAAACGCTGTATAAAAGCCTACATGCCAAGGTCCTGTTCCAGATATGATCATAAATTATAGTGTGCCGTTAATATTTGTAAGAATTTCAGAAAAAGGAATTACATTTATAAGCTAATGACGAATTGGTGTAGATTTCAACTTGCTTTAATTGGGACAGAAAGCCATACAGCCGCACTTTATGGTGGCCTCTTGTCTAACTTTATGAAAGCCCTTCTATGTAATGACTACAGGGTATAGCAAAAAGGACTGGCCAAAGCATTGTACCGCATTCGTTTTCAACTTCATTTTGCAGCAGCAGCAGCAGCAATAGCAATCACAACAACAGTAGTAACAACAACTTGGAGCACACAACTCTCACTGCTCGCTGCTCGCACTTTTATGTGTGTTTTAGCGGGCAGGTGTGAACAACACATGTGCAAATTTTATTTATTCATTTTTATTTGCATGCCACATGTGTGTGAGTGTATTTGTATTTGTGAGTGTATTGTGAATGCTTTGCAGCATTTTGTGCAGTGTGCGACTTTTAGCGCGCGCCAGTGAATGCGCAGTCCTAGGCCTGTTTAATGCCCCGAGCAACAAATATACTACCACCCTGCCTCAACTCCATGCTCCCCACAATCACCACTCTTCCCGGAGCCCACTCCTTTGACGGACTTTTAGGTTTTCAGGCGCAGTTTCTTTTGTTTGAGCGCTCCATTTTTAGTTGAATCCCAACTTTGCACGGGACTCGAGCCTGGTGGGCTGGCAAGCGGACAGGCAGCAAACAACTCATACACACAGATGCACACATGCTCACATATATGCACACACACACACATACTCACGCACACACACATAGAAATCTAATATGAATTGAGGTTGTCCCACTAACAAAAGCAAACGCTTCGCTCTAGCTCTGATATATGTACAAATGTATCCACCTTTTGCTGCCCTCAACGCAACAAAAACTTTGTCCCAATGAATGCAACATGCAATTCCACATATACTCGGTCCCTGTTACTGCTAACCCGCCCACTATTTTGCTAAAGGTGCGAATGAGGCAAATGCCACACGCCACATGACGTTGCATGTAATTTGCTCGACAGTCGCCTGGCAGCCGGGCTGGCAGGATGTGTGCGTCCTGTCTACATCCAGGCCAGGCAGGCAGAAGAGAACTCAAGCCAAGCTGTCATTCAGGGAACACACTCACACACATCCACACACACACACATCCACACACACACACACACATCCACACACACAGAGAGACACATAAGCAAATAATTAAAATTTCACTTTCTTGGCAATTCACTTTTCATGCACGTCGCACAGAAACGGTGTCATCAGTTTTTGTCACCTTCGTTTACATTTTTTACGGGCAACTTACACTTTAAGTTGAATTTATAATCGCATTCACTACAAAAATAAATGCAGATTGGCCATGCGAATTAAATTTGTAGTTCTAATGAAAACAATACTTATTGGATACCAAACCGATGTTTCTACAGCTCATTCTGACAACTGTGTGAACTGGATTCTTATTTAGTATTTAATTTAATTTAATATTCGTAACATTTAATAAGAATTTCAGAAATAGATATATTGTTTTGCACTTACCACATCGATAATTTGCATTAATGTTAAACCAAAGCTTAATTGTAACGGGTCCGATTCGTTGAGAACCGGACGTTCTAGTGTATTATAAGGATCCAATAGATCATGTAACAGTCTCTTTTCATGATATCCTGCTAAGCAAACTGCAATAGAAAGAAAAACAAGAAATGTATTAGATAAAAGATGAAAATTAGTTTCCACAAAAGTTTCGAATGCAGCACTTACAATGATTCAACAATGTTGATAAGGGCTGTTTGCATGGAGGGGCGGGGTTAGTTGTGCGCAATAGATATGGGGGCAAAGGTTATATAGCTGCAAGTGCTTGCCATTTCACAAAAGCACCGCAAATCAACATCAATAATTCGTGCGGCAAATGGAACAAGAGATGGCAAGCACGGAGAATACGGGGAGGGGGCCTAGGGCTGACTAGCTACTGAAATTTATTGATATGCAAAAGTTTACGAGTTTTTGGTTTGGTTTGCAACTTGTCCAACTGATTCTGCTCCTGGTCCCCCCTTTCCGTTACTATTATTTAGCAAGCATACGGGCTGCGCAGGGAAACTTTTTGCGCTTTTTGTTCACCATATGTCTCAGTCTTCTCTTGCTGTCCCAACTGTCTCTCTATTGTTCTGGCTTGCGCATAACAAAGGCAAACTTTTATTGAGCCAAAAGTTTTTAACATACAAATTTTCTTGCTTGCCTGCCTGCTTGACTCTCTACTTGCTACTGTTCGCTTTCTTGGCGATAATAAATTGGCTCCGAAACACACACGCACACACCTGAACCTATACACACATACAGTTACAGACTCACGATAAGAGGGCGAGGAAAAAACACTCATACGCCTCGTTATTTGTCTGCCGTCGTTATCGTCGAATTATTTATGCATGCAGCAGAAAGCGAACAGGAAGACGAGAAATGACACAGAGGAGGCATGTAGTTTAGCCCTTAATCCTCTCTCTCTCTCTCTGTCTCTCTTTCTCACTATGCCTCTCTCTCTCTCTCTCTTTCTCTCTTCCTACATCCAATTTGATAATTTCTTAAGAGTTCTTTGCAGTTTTGGATCTGAAGTTTCCTTCTTCACATTTTTTTTTCTTTGGCACACATTGGGAATTTGTGGCACTAAGTAGCATTCAGTGTCGAGCATTTGTGGAATGAGGCAAGTGCAGCTGCAATGGTGCCATGAAAAATTTCAGCGAAAATTGAGGCAGCATTTGCTGCAGAATTTATTTTTAATGATTGCCACTTGTGGCGCTTGTCAGTATGTGTGTGTGTGTCTGTGTGTTGAGGAAAATAGAAAGAGAGGGAGTCTTAATATGCAGCCTGATGGATTTTCATGAGGTGGCTGAGTAGTTAATCTGAAGTTTGATTATGGCATATTGATTACAGTGCACATTGCAGAGAGGGCGCTATAGCTGCAGCTCTCGATTATAATGCAGTTTCGAAATCAGAACGCTTTTAAGTACGAGTGAAGTGGCCATTAAATAGAGTTGTCTGATTGGGTTTGAGTTTTTTAATGTATACGAAAAATAATGAAGTGCTCTAGAGAAATATTTAATATCTTAAAGAATATCAAATAATGGTAATATTAAATATAATATTAAAATAAAGTGATGATGATTATCTCAATAGAAAATCAAATTAAAGGTAAATTTGATTATTGACATCTAATAATGAGAGTGGAATTATTCAAGTTTCTCTGCATCGTTTTCAATAAAATGTTCATTTTTAGCTATGTAAAGATTTATGTTAAAAACTATGCACACTACTTTGAGTTCCTCTTAAAAAAATTAAATTCATATTCTTACACACACCATTTAATTGTTTTAGCATAAGATTTACATACAAAATGAACACCTCAAAAATTATGCACATAAATTCGCCCTTTTTTTTTGTTAATTTTAATTCGCCCTTAGTCTTTTGCCAGGCAGACTCTGCAAGCTGCCCCTGCTGTGGAAAAGGGGGAAAATTCTTTTATTTCACTTTCTAGCACGTTTGCATATTTCATTTCTTTCTCATTTTTTTGCGCGTTTGCGTTGCATTTAAAATTAAAAATTCTTAAACAAAATGCAGCGCCCGCAAGCGTCGCAGCTAACGAGCACAGCTGGCTGACAATGAAGGAGGAGGTGGGCAGTGGGGGGAGGGGTGCTGGGGCATGGCTGCTAAGCCTTTAAGGCAAAGCATTGACATCAGAGCACAAAGCAAACAGGAGCAGCAGTAGGAAAAAAACAGGGCCAACGTCTGATGAAGTGTCAAAATGAATGTAATAATAAAACAAATAGAACAAGTTACGCAAAAGAGATGGAGACTAGAAGAGGGAAAAGGGGAGAAGGGGCAACAGAGTCGAGCAACAGGATGAAAGTGCATTGTATATTTAAAATATACTTTTACGGCTGAGACTCTTGTTTGTTACATTTTTTATTTGCATTGTTTTGGAGCCGGCAAAAAACAAAGAAGACATAAAATACATTTTTGAGCTCTCAACAGGAAGTAAAACTAATGAATATGCAGGCGAAAGCTTGGATTAAATTATTTTTTACTTTAATTCGAAAGAAAGACGAACAGCTCAAGCAAAGAGGACTTTATCCGAAAGAAACTACCTGACTACGATTGACAAACACTCTCTGCAGGAGACACAGCTTACGAGAACCAATAATCTTCCCTCTGGAACTTAAACAGTCAAGATTTAGATTATGTTAAATCAATGCTTGAACAAAGGAATGCTTTTCATATGATTTCCATATGAGCTTAAAGAAGTTTTGGCCATATCAGCTCAATAAACTCATATTGTTCAAAAATAAAGTAAAAATTCAAATGCAATTGGAGTATAATTCACTATATGACTAAATAATTCACATGCGATTTTAAATTTAAATTGAAAACTCTACAACTTTGATTGACTCATTTTTAGCTATATACTCGTAAATAGATTTACTAGACTCTATTCACAGACATTAAGGACTCACATGACAGCGACAGTTAAATGCTCTAGTCATGGCCTATTTTGTGGCCTTAACTTTTGGCAGCGACTGTCTGCCCAGGCAGTTGCCACCATAAATTGTGGCCATTTTGAAATGCCTTTTCAATAGCTGCACTTTCGTTCGGCGACTTGGTCTCTTACGGCTCCTCGTTTTATTGTTTGTTGGTGTTTTTGCTTCGCTTGTTTGGCGGCAGGCCGCATAAAATTGCAATTTTATTGCAGTGAAGCATGAAAAAGTAATTGCTATTTCACAAAGCCACCGAAGTCGCACAAAAACAACAAAAGAAATGCTGCAACAGCTGCGCGGTTGGCCAGTAGACCAAACGGGGACTAAGGATGAGCCCAAGTCAGTTGCCTAGCTCACGGCCACAAAGCACAAGCCAATTTAATGTGCACAACAACACAAAATAAAATACAACAAAAATGGTTACAAAATGCAGCCGCCTACAACAACGGCAATAATAGCCAAAACAACAACAACAGCCAACTGCCAAAAAGGAAAAGTAAATAAATAAAGCAAGATTTGGAAAGACCCTTATGCAATACTCTTGCTTATACAAAATTTAAAAAAAAATGCTAATGATATAATAGATAAATAATCTAACATTATTGTAAAATCATTATAATGTTAATGTTGGTTAATAACTTTTGCTATTAGGCCTTTAGTTGAATTCTTCTAATCCAATTCTCTGAATAACATTGAAATTTATTGTGGGCCTTTGTCAAACAGCCTTCATTTTTCCTAACTCAAGCGGGGAAAATCTTAAGCCTGCGATTTGGTAAAATTTAATTTAAAAACATTTCTAAAATTTTGACGTAGAAGCGATAATAGAAAAACAATTGATGTAATAAACTTTACAAAAGAAAATTGAAACTAATTTATATACTTAAAATTTGTATGACACATAAAAGCTAGACTATATACAAATCTACTCATTTAATTAAGGGAGCCTACCTCAAGTCAATATACAAAAAGTGAGGGAGAGCACTCGTGATGTCCGTCGATATTAAAAATTGAAAGCGAAATGAAAACTGACGCGGCGCCAAACCACTTAAGCTGCTAAAAACCGATACAAAAGGAGTGAGCAAATGGTTAAGCAAGAGGGACAGACAGGGAGAGAGAGAGAGAGAATGAAGGGGGGAGAGAGAGAGAGAGGTAGGAGGGCCGCCGGGTCACAGCTCGACTCGTTAGTCTTGATGGCCTGTCTGAGCAATCATGTGGCGCAACCGGCGCACAGCTCAGCGGGGCAACGCCACCTGCTAATAGCTTTGTATGAAAAGACTCGGAGAAAACCAAAAAAAAAACGAGATAGAAAAGTGAGAAAAAGAGAGAGCAACCTGAGAGCTGAGCATTTTAATAGCGTCAAGGTGACGCTTAACCATTCAAAGCTTAATTTATGCAATAAAAATTCCAACAGCTAGCCAAGGATGGCCCAACACCAATACAGATTATACCCTAATTATATAAAGCTAGCCAAAGAACAGAGTATTTAATTGCTTATGACTGGCTCTTTGTTTTTTTTTTTTTTTTGCATTTTACTTTTTTAGAGCGTAACCTGAGACGAAACGAGACTCAAAAATGGCTACAAATCGAAAGACAACAGAGGGTTATGGGATAGGGGATTCTCGCATTGCGTTAGTGGGGGGGACGGTGGGGAGGTATGGCAGGCAGCATATGCTGTAAAGTGTTGGGCGAAGATTGGCAGATTCCTGGGCGGGGCCCATCAATCAAATGCCTGTGTCCACTATTGAAATTATGAATGCTATCACATTTGATGATTGATTTCAGGCACAAAAAAGTTACGTCTGCCACAGCATCATTGTGCGCCAGTTGAGAGTGAATGTGCCTGTGTGTGTGTGTGTGTGTGCGCGTGTGTGTGTGTGATTGTGTAGCTTGTTTGTGCAGCACGACGGGCCCATATCTTTGTAGATATATACAAATACAAATGTGTGTGCATGTGAGTATACTATTGCAAATGGCAGGCATGACATTCTGTTTTTCTTTCTTGTGTAACCCTTTAGCTAATGATGGCAAAAAGCATGTGACATTTAGAGGGAGTGGACTGAAACGAATATAGATTGATACTATGCTCTCAAACGGAATGGCATTTGAAAAGCGCATGCTGTTTCGTACACTCGCTTGAAAAATGAATAAGCCCAATGGCAGGCAGCTAGCAACTTGCAGTGGGTTAGGTAATGGAAAAAAAATATATTTGCAAACGAAAATATGTGAATATCATTTGCCAAAGTCATACATTATTTAACCAGTATTATGATACTATTCTTAGAGCTGCTGCAGAAGCTACTAAAAACAACAGAAATTTTTAGCAAATAAGATAAATGATAATAAAGCAACAATAAAAACGATTTTATTAAAAAACACAAAAGTGTTTAATTTAAGGCAAAACTTTGAAATCTGTCAGTGCTGCTCAGCTGTCAGCATCGAAATCTTCAGCTTTGCACATATTTTACGACATGATTCCGCAAAGTAAGCACTTTCCACTCCACGTCACTTGAGTTTGTTCTGTACTTCGAACTCAATTATTAAATTAAGCTCAACGTAAAACCCTTGCCCTTCTTTCCTTTCTCTGTTCTCTCACTGCATATGCATGTGCCATAAGTCCATCACAACTTATATATTTTTAAAAGCTAACGATTGCCCCTACTCTCACTCCTCTCTCTCTCTCTCTCTCTCTCTCTCTCTCTCTCTCTTCTCTCTCTCTCTCTCTCTCTGTTCCTTTGCTTTGGCCTCAGCAGCTCGTTAGTCAGCGGCAGCAGCGACAAAAAGAAACAAGAGGCATTAAAATGAACTTGGTCGCCTTATGCGTCAGTCAAATGGCCAAAAAGTCGAAAAAGTCTTGAAGCATGCCAAAAAGCTTTCCGTAGCAATAAGCGTCATAACAGGGGCACTTGGCTGGCCAACGGGGCGTATGAACGATGTCATAGGGCAACTGACACATAACTGTGCATATACAGACACATATGCACATACACTAAGTATGGCTGCATATGCAGCGATGTAAGCGAGGTTGACGTTGTGCAAAGTTTAAATCTGATTATCGTTGGCAGCGTTGCGAGGCAACAGGGTGGGGGCGGGGTACACTTATACACATATAGTATTACAATGTGGCATAACGGAAACGGAAGTGCTGCCATAAAATCATAAACATGCACACATGCACACACGCACACATGGACACCGACACCGACAGCGACAGCGACAGTAACAGTAACAGTAACAGGAATAGCGACAGCAGCAACAGCAACAGCAACGTTGACTGCATGAAACATGAACTCGATCAAACCGAGCAACAGACAGGGAGCGGGCTAAGGGGCAACAACGAGAACTTCGACTGCAGAGACAAAGACGTTGCCACACTCCCACACACACACACACACACACACACACACACACGCATACTCAAATAAACAAGCACATACAGATGATGAGTTTATGTGAGTGTGGTCACATGTATTCGTTGCTGGCAACAAGCGCGACACGCAAAGCCCAACGACTTATTCAACGCGAATGTGCAAAGGTTGGTGTTACAGGGGGGATGATGTTGGAAAATCAACATGGCTACAGCTTGCAACAATTGCTGCCATCCACCTCACTCGCCTTACCTAAGCGCTTATGTGCCCATTAATAACCCCAATATGTGTAAGTGGCAGGCAGGCAGGAGTCAGCTGCACTCTCAACCAATATATTTATAACCTACCCCGACCCCGTATCACCTATCACAATCCCTATCAATACACATTGCTGCAGTAAATATATTGTTGTCATGGCAAGAATTTGCAAGCTGCTAAAAATCCATAACAATCATTTTTCCAAGCTGCACAATTGCAGAGCAAATCCAAAAATAGACAAGCATCCTGCAGGCAAATTGTAATGCGGACAATGTTTGCTGGAAATATTTTTGCCTTGAATATTTTTAAGACATAACATAGTTTAAGAGAATAGCTGACACTTGTAGCAATTGAAATTGTGTATTTTAAATTTCCTGTCCATCAAAAAACAATTCGCAACAATTAGCCAAATAGTTATTTATTTTGGTCGTTACAAAATGACTTAATATTTTATTTCTAACAATTTGTTAAAAAAAAACACTTGTAAATTTTCTTTATGTCAAGTTGAATATATTAAAATTTATTGTGGCAATCAGAACTAAGTTATATTTATTTCTAAAACACGTCTGTTAACTTGTCTACATTCACAGCGATTGCTCTCTTCTTCTTCTTCTTAAAGTTGGATATCGATCGAGTTAAATGTATGTGTTAAGTTACAGTGTTATTTCTACGTCACTGGTAGCCTGTTACCTCCATTTTAAGTGGCTCGCTACAATATGTTAATAAGAATAATTTATAAATGTACACAAATATTTGTCTTCTTATTGCCTTTTTGCAAGTATTGTGCATCAGACTCCTTTGTCTTTAATATTAGATGATATATTTAGTGATGTACAATAAACATACAAGTTGCATTCCCCTTTTAATATATCTTTACCAGAATTTCAACTGCTTAAAGATTATTTTTCGCATACTATTAAGCGATTTGAACTGTCTGCACAATTAAATCAGGTGGTAGCCGCTCAACCGCTGTCCTTCTGCGGCTTCCCACATTTTAGTGTGAAACATAAAAATAACAACAGTAACAAAACCCGCAACAAGCACATACGAAAAAAAACAGCCCTAGGCGCAGACGCTTTCAAGTGCCATAGACAGCCAAGCGGCAGCGGATGAGGTTGTGTCTGAGACTGAGGTCGGGTCTGTTGCTGTTGTTGTTGGCGGCATGCTTCACTTGAAGCTGTCGTAAATGTCACAACTAACAAACACGCCCCCACAGAAAAAAGAAAGGAAAATATGCCCACCCTTGAGTGGTTTTATGTGTCAAAGTGACAATATGTTGCCGGCGTGCATTATGAAGTTGCTGCTGCTGCCGGTGCTGCTGGCGTGCAGCTAAACAATGCGACGACTTGTGCGGCAACAGTTTGCTGCCAAGTGGTTGCGGTAACAACAATTCCAGCCGCACTCGCAACAAGAGACAAGCGGTTGCTGTTGTTGCTCAAGTGTTGTTCGTGTAAAGGGTTTTCATAATCGGATAATTGTTGTCAAGGCATTCACTTACCTTCAGCAGATAAATTCAAATATATCAATAAAAATATCCATGAGTGTTTCTTAAGTCCGTTGTATAAATGGTTGCTCCTGATGCAGCTGCAGTTGATGTGGTTGCTGTTGATGCTGTTGATGCTGCTGCTGCTGCTATTGTTGCTGTTGCTGTTGCGTTTCCAACTGAGGAATAACTGCAACACAATGGCTTTTGCATAGGAAATGATGGCGGTGGTGCTTTTAGCAATAGCTCTGAGCACTGTTGCTGCTCGGTATTCCTGTTGCATTCGCAAGAGCCTCAGTGACGGCAGCAACATTTGCAATGCAATGCCAATGCTAACAGGCCACAGGCCATTAAATAGTTTGACGCTGTTGTTGCTGTTGTTGTCAGTGCTGCGTTCTGAAAAATATGCTGTTGTTGCTGCGCCGCTTTGATTGCTGTTGCTATTGCTAAATGTTGCTGCAGCTGCTGCTGCTTTTGCTGCACTTGGTTTTCTTTTTCGCCGCCGACGTAATCTTTGTCGCTTGCGTGCGCACAGTCTTATGTTTGTTTGTGTTGCTTGATTGCTGTCGGCTGACAACATGTTGCTGTCTAGCTGTTGCTTGTGCTGCTGTTGCTGCTGCTGCTGCTGCTGTCGCTGTTGCAAGGCGCTTTCAACATATTGCTGAGCGCTGTCGTTGGAAACGCTGACTACATGCTGTATGGCTAATGCTCTTTCTGCTGCTACTGTGCTGTTGTTGCTTTGGTGTATTGTACTTAAGCTCTTTAGTTGCTGTTGGGTAAGTTTGTTGCTGTTGTGTGCTAATCTAAAAGCTAGTTGCTGCCGCTGATGTAGCTCTGCTTGTTGTTGCTGTTGTTGCTGTTGCTGTTGCTGTTGCAGCCACAGCTCGTCATCATCAACTTCACTCAGCTTCAGTTGCGCATTTTTCATAGTCTCTTTCGGTGTTTGCTGTTGACGTTGCGTATATTTGTTTTAGTCCTTTTTCCTCCTTTTTCCTGTTACTGCTTGCAATTTCTTTTTCCAATTTCCCTTTTTGTGGCTTGCATTGTCTTTACTTCAAGTTGGTTTTGTTTTATTTTGTTTTGCTGTACGTTGTTGTTGCTGCTGCAACTTTCCTTAATACCTCTTAATTTTACAAAAATGCTCAACTTGTTGTTTGCTTTTATTTGTATTTTTCAATATGGCGAGTATACGTTTTATTGTTTGCCTTTAGCTGCAATATTATTTTTATGTTTTCTGCTTTCTTAACAACTTTACTTTCTTTGTTTGTCTTTACAACCCCAAAGAGTGTGTGTGTCTATTTTGAATTTTTTTTTTTTTTTTTTCTTATAGTTTAAGTTTTCCACTTCAGCTTCGGGTTTGGTGCATTTTCATGTCCATGTGCGAGTTTGGGATCCTTGTAAATTATTATTTTATATAATTTGTTCTTCGCAGGAAAATATTTTCTCCGCTGTTCCACTGTTTTGTCTGTTTTGTAAAATTTCTTTTGTCTAGTTAAATGTATTTACACACATATTTATTTGTATGCTATGTTTTTATGTATATTTTTTATATATTGCGCAATATAATTGTTACTTGTTCTTGTTGCTTGGCTGCAATTCTATTTTCTGAATTCAATCGCAGTTTGATGCAGTTTTTTTAGATGGCAGTGCTTAGTAGCTCTTTGCTATTGTTGCGGTTCCTTCTTATTGCTGTGGCAAGACGGCCTGTGTAAAGGAGAAAAGATAGAGAGACAAAGAGTTTAGACTAATTTATAATTATTAGGAAATATAAGTATATTTATGAAGCTTATATTTAATCATTTGATTTCCACCTCCTACATAAACTAAATATGGTACATAAAACTACAAACATATCTCATTAATATATGCTTCAGAAATCAAGAAATGCTTGACACACAAAACCTATTTAAGCTACATTACTCTATGTTTAATAACTTAATAACTAATTATGTGCCATAGTCTCATAACTTTGATCATTATCTATTTGTGCATTGACAACCACACTGCAATTCATAACAGTTAAAATTTTATGAATTTTGAGACCAAAAGCAAGGAGTCTGCAATCGAATTCTCTCCAGTTCAGTAGCAGCAAGTTGGAATGGGTAAATAGGGAAAAAGATGCGCCTTTTGTGCTTCAATTTCTGATCAAACTAATTAGTTTTCCTAAAACAATAAACCCAGACATGTTGCATGCTAATGGTTGGGATTTTATGCAGCTGCCGCTCCACAGTAATAGTTATAAAGTAAGAGGACGTTGGTTGGGCAGAGTCCTGGACTGTCCATGTTTGACAGGCTGGTCAGCCAAGAGGTATACTTAATGCTGCATACGGATCTCATAAATAATGCGTATGCAAAACGATAAATACAGTGCAAGTCTGCATATATGTTTGTGTACTTGTTTGTATGTTTTCGTGTAGGCAAATGACCAAATGGCAGCAGCTGCAGGCAATGCAAAAGCATATAACAAATGCAAATGTTAAACTTTCAAAATGGTCTTTCGGTGGGGGAAAGTGTTACATGTTGGAAGGTTGATGGACGTGTGCTAGGCTTTTATGGGCAGCAAACTTGAACTTAGACCGAGCGAAAGGCTTATGCATATTGACTATCAAAAGTTGTTACATTTTCTACACAAGTTTTGCATAAGAAACACGAAAACAATGCCATAAGCGGAGCAGTTGCAACTACCGACGTACGGGAGTAAAAGGGGTTACAGGACTTCTTAACGAGCTGCAGAGGGTTGCTGAGCAAACTAAAAAGTGCAGCAACTGTCAACTATTTTTGAATAGCGAACAGTTTTGTCCAAGAATATTTTTTCAATATTTGCCGTATCACAAGAAGCGAAGTGCTTGGATATAGTTAAAAAGAGGAAAAGCGAGATAGAGAGGGGAAGAGAAAGAGAGAGACAGAAAGCTAGCTTGATATTGTTAAAATGTTAACTGTCAGTTACAGTCGGAATTGAAAGTTTTTCCAGCACTGCGAATTGTGAACTTCTTCGTGCTGACAGTTTAATATGTTAAATGTTAGACGTAAATAGCCTGACAGTTATAAAAGTACGTTGGAAAAAAAAAAGAGTTGAAATTGTTATGCAAGCCAATTGGCTGTCACAAAGTTTTATGCAAATATTTTGTTTGAAAATCAATTTGTGACTCATAAATGAATTCATTCAATTTGTTGGTGCAAACATGTATGAAATTCATGCAAATTAAGTTGATACAAATTGGTATATATTTATTCACAAATATATTGATCATTTTATCTAACTTTTCATATATTTACTTCTTGAATTGTTAAAGTTTTGTCATGTTTTTTTAAACCCTTTTGATAATCTCTTTATAGCCTCAAATGTCCCCAAAAAAAAGGACTCAAATTAGTTGCTCTATTTCTCACAGTTATCTCGCACTTAACTCTGTCCACTCAGTTCCACGTAATACCCGCTAAACTCTTGTCGCATGCAGAAAAGAACTTAAAAAATTCAGGACAAATGACAGCGAATAAAGCGAACGAATTTCGCGCAGTTTGTCATCAACTTTTTTTTTTGGCTAGTTACAAAAAAAAAAAAAAACAGCCAAAAAATCCACTTGAACAAATATTAATTTTCCGGCACTGTCGCCAGTACTCTAAAATATGCCAAAAGCAACAACAACAGCAGCAAAGCCAAAGCCAAAACATGGCTAAGAACATTTGGCACATAATTCTTGC
Source organism: Drosophila picticornis (assembly GCA_035043845.1). Lineage (NCBI taxonomy): Eukaryota > Metazoa > Arthropoda > Insecta > Diptera > Drosophilidae > Drosophila > Drosophila picticornis. The sequence goes on from JAWNMR010000491.1 coordinate 12,556,367, forward strand.
CAGCCGCAAAATAAAAACGAGCCACTAACTTAAGAGGGAGAGACTCAACCAAAAAATAGCAAAAAAAAAAAATTAAATAAAAAAAAAACATAGGAAGGAGCAGGAAATGGCTGAAAAAAAGTTTTGCTGCACACAAAACGAATTCATAATTCATTGAGAGAGACGAAACCCGTGCGGGTTTTGGCCTCAGCGAACGGGATGCGGCACAGGAACCGGCCTCCGGGCTGGGACTAGAGCTAAGAGCTCTACTGTCCGCCATATCATTTACGCCATGCACCCATTTCTCCACTGACTGTCCTTTCTGAGGGTGTGTGCTCCTACACCCTGCAAATATGTCGAAAACGCTTTGGTGATATTTGCAGAAAACGGAAACCAATAATTTACTAAGGCAACAGTTGAATGCATATTTGCACATTTCAGTTCATTTTTTGGAATACATGATTAAGTAATACACCCAAATTTATTTATCTATTGACAGTTGTGTGTATCGGTGAGTCTATAAGAACAAGTCACACATACGCATAGTTGCTATATCAATTTGTTGTGCCTTCTGAATGAAAACTTACAATTGCCATAACTAAAAATAATAATTAATTGAATTATTTGATCCTTAAATCATAAATCAATATTACTGCATATATATTTGTATGTCCATGATTTTATATTTTTCTAAATTTATATAGGGTTTCTCTTAGTCTTGCACCCCTGACAAACGCTCTCTAACTACGTGTTTTTGTTTTTTTGTTTTTTTGGTTTTTTTGTTTTTTTTTTGAGCGATGAGAATTAATTTGCTCACGCGCCATTCGGGAGTCGCCTCGCAGTCGTTGCCTTCAAAAATGGTTTCATCTGCAATGCGACGCGGCCAGTTATCCACAGTATCCACACTTCCAACAGCCACCACCCCCACCCCCTTTGGCTGTGTGCGCTATGAAATGTGCGAAAGATGTGCCGTCTATTTTGTGCACACAACTCGTGTGGCGACCATCGCATAAATTTCGTAAAATTTCATGAAATTTCATACATCAATATTGCGCTGAGCGAATGCTCTGAGAATGGGGCAATGGTCTTCTAAATATCTTTTCTTTTTATTTTCTTCTTCTTTCTTTCCTTTTATTTGGCCTGTGGCGGGCACTTCAGCTGATTAAGCGAGCAAGAAAGAGAGTGAGTGAGACAGAGCGAGAGACAAAATTGCAAATAAAATTATTTGTAACTGCATTGAGACATGCGGCGTATGCGCAATATATGTATTTGGTATATTGGGCAGCTAGCCAAAAATAAAACGACCTTTGGCTCTTTCACCTGTGCACACAAAATTTTAAACTTGTCTCGAAAAAAACAGGCAGATAAAGTGAACCATCAAAAAGTCGGTCTAGAAGATGTGGCTCGCAGCAGTTGCCACAAATTGCTGCTGGTTGCAAACAGCAACTGCATCAATTTGAAGAAAACGTCGCGCATTTCTGTTATTGCCCCCGTGTTGGCTGCCACTTGCCCTGCTGTGGCCCTCCCCTAATGCATTTAGCTTCGTTTTGGGCATGTTCAATTGCAGTCTAAATGCTAGTTTTGTGCTCCCTTCTTTTCTTTTGTGTGTCTTTTGAAAACTTAAAATCGCAGTAGGAGCAATTGCAGATGAATGTTGGCTCAGGCCTTCGTAATAACAGAAAAGTCTACCAGAATACTGATTAATAGAGAAAAAATTCAAATTAAGTTTACTGAAATGAAAATGTATTTACAAAAAGTTAAATTTATTTAAATCATATTCCAAATATTCTGTAAATATTGTGGCAGGTAAATAAAAGCAGTTCTCGTATAATCATTATGATTAAATAATTATTTTCAGAATAAAACTTTAATTGTTGGTAAGTTATTATATTTTAATACAAACTCTCAAATAGTGTGCTACTTAACTGTTGAACACAGTAATAAAGAGTTAGATAATTTACCTGATTTATACTTGAGCGCATTCGATTATCAATTGCCCTAACTATGGGCATAATAAACACCAGAGTCAAGCTGAGCCACTAAATTCTCAATACATTTATCCTGTCAAATGCGGCCAAGATTAACGCCGTGTCCTTTGCTGCCAACTGTTAACACAGTCCTATCCATTTAGATCTCCCTTTGACCCAACAAACATGCAAACGAAAAAAAATGTCAACGTTTTAAAAGTGCGCACAAAGCCAACCAACAACAACAACAATAATAACAATGGCAGCAAAAAATAACAACAGCAAGAACAGCAATAACAACAGAACCCTTTTCCACGCTATCGTCCTGTCGAATTAACTATAAAGGATTATATTAGCAATATTTTATGTGATTTCTTAACGGCTGCTAACGCTCTCCGCTACCTAAAACCCCTACTAGTTTGGGTGAATTCGAAAGGGGCAGGGAGTGGTCAGCCAATTGACGTGGAACAAAGCGACGCGTCCTGTGCAGGCTATGCCATGTCCCCAAGTCCTGATAGCATCTTGCCAGAGTGTGTCAGTTGGCATGTGTGTCCTATTGCGATTGCGTGTAGGTGTATGTGTGTTTAAGGGAATGTATTTACAAAAAAAACTCGGCTTCTGGCCATAATGTCATGTAATTTATTTTTAGACTTGAGATTTACCCTATGGGCAGAGCACTGTCCTTACCAAATGCCCCTTTAATGTGTGGCTTTCTGTATAGCGTGATAAATTTTTCATTGAGTAGAAATGCTCACTCAATTATAAATCAACACAATTATTGTTGGCCTTTGACATTAAATTAATAAAATAAAAATTAAATGGTTAAACCCTGTATAAATAAATTAGGTTTGATAGGTAGTATGAGCTTTGTGGGTGTCTAATAACTCAACAAATACGACTTATCAGTTCATAAATGAATCTTTTAACATAACGAAGTTTTTATATAGCACACCAAACCAACCCAATAATATAGTTTGTCGTCATTATACACGTTGAGTCTATGAAAAAACTTCTTACAAGGTATTTGTCAGTTGACTACTTTCATTTATTTTTTTTTTTTTGTGGGGTCAGCAGATGCCTTTGTTGCTGTTGTTGCCGCAGACAACAGTTTCTTGCGCGTTTTATGATTTTTAGTTTGAGTTTTGCCGTCGAAACGAATCGTGGGTTGCTTCTTCTTGCTGCCACGTTTTGTCCTCAGTTGCATTGAAAGGGGTTTTATTTTTTGTTAGTCGGACTGTGTCATAAGCTTTTTAGCTTCTGTGTGCCACAGTGTCCCAGTGTCTCAGTTTCTCTTTAGCGGCATCATGGCATTTTATGACCATGGCCTGGTCCATTAAATTGGCCATATTTTTGCACATAAACAGACGCTGCAAACGCATAGTTTTCGCTTGTGACCCGCCTCTAACCACCCTGTTTCGGGACTGGTCAATGAGCTGTAAGCTCATTCTCTGTGCACATTCTGTGAGCGAACTCCAATATAGTTCACCAGAATTAAACAATGTTCAGCCTTAAAAGCAAAAATCTGGCGAGGAATTTTGCTTTATTCGTATGCAAAACCCAAATTTTATCGAAACTTTTCAAACTATGAAAGCAAATTCTCATCAAGAGTTATTTATTTATATGTTCAACAGCCATGGCTTCAAATATATGGATTATACCGCGTGAAAAGCCGATCCTTAGTTTTTGTTCTAAAAAAAAAAACACAATTTATTTTTAAAATAGCAGCTATGATTTTTTATCACAAAATGCTATTCAATGAATCAATATTATTACATTTTCATTTTTGTTCTTGATATGAAAAAGGAAAGAATACTTAAAATCAAGACTTAAAATAATATTGAGCTTTATTGCAATTTTTAGTTTGAGTTAAGGTTTCAGGCTTCTGTTGGCCAATATGCGGCTCTTAAAATTATTAACAAATATTGAACGACATTAAATTTTCAAAATGCATTTAACAGCTGCTTAAAGACACTGTCAACGTTCTGCCTTAAGCGCCTGAGTAATGTACAAATATTTCTCTCTGTCAAAGTCCCTAACCTAATCTCTTAAGGTTACTCTCTAATTAGGCCCATAAATTGCTGGTCGACTTGGAAATATCCCGCTTGCCTTACAGCTTGCCAAAGTAATGCTGCCCCACTTATCAGTGTCCGTTGCCAATCAACTCTTTGCCATGGTCAATGGGCAGCTACCTAGTTCAGTTGCTGGTCGTTTTCATTTACGAATGCATTTCAATGTCCTTTTTTCATTTGAAGACTTTCAGTTTTGCACTCTGGTTGGTAATTGATTGACTTAAGTTATACAGAGTGCAGCTGCCTTAAAGGGACATCGAACTCTGAACCAATATTTAAAATTAATCTGTACTTTGTAGTTAAAATACCATTGCTTGGTGCTTTTTTCTTTTTTTTTTTTTGCAATTTAAATGCAAATCAATTATTTTGCAGTGTATATAGGACAAAAAGAAGAAGAAAATGTATGGATAGCCGCCGGACAATGGGTTCGATAAACCATTGTTGATGACATTGGAGGGCAGGACATCTGCCAGGCATCATGGGGTATCTACGCGTCCACAAACATGACAACCTCATGAATATTTGCCAGTTGTCGATGTCAATGTTCGCATGGAATTTCTGTCAAGTTGTTGCTTGTTTGTCGTTGTTGGTTTTGGCTTTTGTTGTTGATGTTATTGTTTATTGCTGCTGACTGTGGTCTGTAGCCAACGCCTTCATCAGACATGTTGCTGTATGTATATGAGCACATATTGAATGCTGGCTACACTTTTGCGCGCCACGCCCCAAAATTGCATTGCATGTGTCGCCAGAAGCCCTCTGCTGGAGTGCTGCATTTGGATAAACCACCCCAAAAACAAGCCACAAATAAATTATGGGTAACAAGCGCATAAATAGCGAATATGCCTGTAGTCCATTATTATTTTCTCTTATTCTTTACCGATTTACTCGGCAATATTTTATAGGGCGCCGGCACTTTCAGATAAGACTCTGAGTAGGCCAATAAATATTAAAACCATGGATTTAATTCGAACCCTTCCTTTAAACTATAAGCAAAAATTAAATCACATCAAATGTGCCGAGTAACTGATAAGATAAGCAATTGAAATTACTTTGATGCATTTTGAGTCCAACAGCGATTCGCACTTGGAGCCTACAATATTAAAAACTGTGATTAACAAAAAGCGATAATTTTAATTGAATAATGGAATTTATACACGAATAATGGTATGGCAATTAATTTTGTAAAATGTATGCGAGAAGCCTGTTATCAGTTATGGTTAAAGAATTGTGAAGCAACTATTATTAACAAAATATATTTTTCGCACGCCTTCAAAATTTAAACACAAATAACACGACTACGATATACACTGAACCCATCTGTTAAATATATTAAAGAAGAAGATCGAATCTTGATGAAATAATGAATTAACATGTTAATGTATTTTATGTGGGAAAAACTGTTGCTTTTATTGCTATCGGGAAACAGAGGCAGTTATCGATAAATTGAAATATATTGAACTGCGCCGGGTATGCAAGAACTTAGACTCCAAATTTGGAGATATTTCCTTCTGCATGTTACATACATGAGCACAAAACCACTGACTCTACTATTTATACTTTAAATATAACCAGAGAAGAATAAATGCTTATAAAATTTAATATTAAGCTGAGCTTATAAATCTTATTGAAATGGTTATGCTTTATTAATACCCTACATAAAGCAACATAACCTGCCCGATAGCCAATATATATGGAAGTATGAATAAAATTCAACAGCTGCAATCATAAATAAGCATATTTTGTTGGCGATTAACTAACCACAAAATAGCCAACAAAAAAAAAAAAAGCAAAAGCGACAACAAAAACAACATGAAAACGGTAACAAGAGCATGGTCAAGAGTGGCATTCATTTTGTTACTGGCAGAACATATGTACACTCACACACACTCACGCACACACACATACAGCCATACCCAAACACACAGAGAGGCACACACACAAATATATAGAGTGGAATTTATTTCTGTACACTCTATAAGGCAATAGGATTAACCCTTAATGCGCAACAGCAATAATTGCCATGACGGCAACGTCGACGACAGCAGCGACGTCAGCGTCAGCGGCGACTGCGACGACTTAATTTTTAGCACAGGCGGCAACAACTTGACCCATATTTCCAGACCCCCTTTTCACTGCACACTCACCGTTGCTGCCACTTAAAGCTGCTCGCATACAAACACTTCGGACCAGCATCCCCAACCCTCCGCCTAATATTTGTACACCTCTGGTCCACCCACACACGCCAATTCCTCCCTTACTATGCAGCGCACATTAATGTAGCAAAAGCTGAAAACTGAAATTTTGTCGTCGAAGCGGCAAATGAGCTGGAAGCGTGTATCGAAGCGAAGGAATGAGGCAACCAGGAGAATAGCTGCGGGAGGGGCATGATGTGGCGTGGTCTTTGTTGTGGGGGAGAGGTGGGGAGGATGCTGCTGCAAAATAAATATGTATGTACACAAATAAACGAAACGAACGCAAAAGCGAAAGCCGAAAAAGCCAGCACAACACTGATATGAGAACGCAAGGGGAGAAAAGGGAACTAAAGCAGAAACAGGAACAGCAGCTGTAGTGGGAAGGAAGATGCGCAGAAAATGGGAAAACGACTGTGTGGAAATTTGCAAAGCGGCGGCGCAAAAATAAATTAAGTAAAAATAAATGTCACATTGCGAAAAATACAACAACAAAAATTGTAGGGCCTAGAAGAGCTCCAGAAAAATATTACACATACGCCGCGTGGCCGTGAGACAAAATGACTCTTTGGGTAAGTCGCAATGGCAGCATCAGCAGCATCAGCAGCAGCAGCCGCCGCAGCATTTGTGCTGGGTGCGTGGGTGTTGCGCTGCTTTTTTAATGAGTTTTATTAGGCAGGCCCCAAAGCCAGAAAAAAACACACGCATAAACAAACACTTAAAGAGCGAGCGGCAACAAATCGAATTAATGTTGTTGCCTTTTCTACAGCGCAAAGAGAGCGAGCAAAACTCGATGCTCTTATGCTCACGCTCGACAGTTCTCTCACTCTCTGTCTCTGTCTCTCTCTCGCTCTTTTTCCCTCCCTCTCTCTCGCTCTCTGTCTTTCTCTCTCTATCCGTGTGTCAGTCACGAGTCTGGCGAAAGCTCACAACAGAAATTATCCCTGGATGCTGCTGGAAATTCCTTGCTGTGAGTGTGTTTTCTTTTTTTCTGCACCGCTCCGCTCTGTTCTCTTCTGTTTTTTTTTTTTGTATTCTGTTGCCTACTTATAGGCCGTGTGGCACGCATAGAAATGTTAATGTTTGTCCTCCGTGTTCAGTTTCGAGGGCAACTGCGTGTAAATATTTCTCTGCGTGTGTTTTGCTCTGTGTGTGTGTGTGTTGCTGCTGGAAGCTGCACGCAATTTCATTTTGATTTTGATTGCTTTTGTAGTTGCGGTTTTGTATTATTCACAGTGACAAACGCTCACATAATATATATATATATATATATATATTATATATCTGCCGCATATATGTAAATATATTTAACATTACACATTGTTGGCATTCTAATACAATTAAATTGTAGCCATTGTCGACATTGGCTTGCTTTGTGGCTCGCTTTTCTCTAGCCAAACGAATTCTTTTTATTTAAAGTGCATTAAAAAATGCATATATGAAGACCAAAGGAAAGAAGAGAATTAATATTTAAAAAGCAAAAGCCATCAGCACAAATATGAAGAATTTTTCTAGTTTCTAGTTTGATTTAAAATGTGCAATTGTTGAAATTAAAACTTTGTTAATTGCACAAACTGCTCCGTGTTCAGGCTCAATTTTGAATTTTACCCAAATAAGATACAATTAGGTACTCAATTTCAATCTGTAAACACAATTTGTACAAATCAAGAGACAATTAAAAGATTTTCCCCAGCTTCATATATAAACTTAGCAAAAGTCACTCATTCAAGCTGTTATCAGCTAATCAGATCCTCTATTTTATGTATTGAATAGTTTTCCTTTGTGTGAACTAACAAAATAAGAGAAATAATCTATTTAGCTGAACAATACAACAAAAGGCGAGCACTCTAAGTCTCGTCCCAAGCCACTCAACCACATAATTTTCGAAATATCAGCAAAAACAGTAGCAATTGAAAATGCATTTAAGGAAATTGATAAGCTGCTGCACTTGCAGATAAGATGTGACTGACACACACCACAGCTGCTTCCCCCAAACAACGTTTATTTTTTTTGCAACATGTATTATATCGTCTTGCCCCAAGCTTCATTAAAAGTAATTAACGCTGACTGAGGGCAGAGGCAAAGAAATATGGGTTGGTGTTCGATTTCCAAATAGTTGCAACAAGTAATCTAGGATAAGTTTATGAATGGATCGAAGGGTGCGAAGTAAATAATATAAAATAATAGCTAACTTTATTATAAGCACAACTTGCTCACAGGTTATACAAAGCTAAAGGCAGCTGCGTTGCTTGGGGTGCGGGGAGCACAAGTTGTGGGGCGAGGATTACTGTTTGCCTGCAAGGCAATTGACCAACATTTTCAATTAATTTTTGCTCCAATAATCAGCCAACATTACGTGGCGACGACGTGGATGTTGTTGCCGTGAAAATGTGCGACACACATACAAACAGAGAGAGTACGCGAGAGAGAGAGGGAGGCAGACAGGGAGGGAGTGAGAGCAAGAGAAGAGGCTGTTCCATATCCTTAGCGCTAGCTGCACAAACATTTACAGAGCCAAGCGACTCCCCCAAACACACCCACCCCCCCGCTGGACAGCCTCAACGCACAGTTGAGTTATTTGCCGCGCAGCTGTTGGCCAAAGCCGCAGCAGCAACGCCGTTCAACGTCCCGGAAATATCCAAGCACCGCTCAACCCACCACAGCCCCCATATGGTCTTCTACAAAATATTGCAGCATAAATATACCCTATAAGAACAACGAATGAGTAAAACGGGTATTCTAATTATCAAGCTATGCCAGTTGAGCATATCCACATATTGAAAGTCATTAGGTATTTTAAGATTGTTGGGGAATTAAAATTACAGCCCAAACTACTACAAGCATATCTCAGGGCAGAGTAGAAAATATCGGCTAGTCGGGCATTCTCTACAAAATAACTTATACTTGTTTTATATGCACGTGTCAATTGTGTGTGTATATGCGACTGTGTGTGTGTGCGTGTGGTGTGTGTGAGTTTGTGAGACTCGTTAACCTTTTTCGCACAGCTTCTTGGTATACACAAACATTTATCTTCTAATTGACGCGGCGTCGCAGCGAGCAAATTGTTAATTTGAGTGCGGGGACGCATTTTGTGGGGATACGGAGTGGAGTGGAGGGTGCGGAAGCTTGGTAGCTGCCTTTTGTCTGTCTCACGGTGCAAATGCAGTTGAGCTTTAACTTTATGACAGGTGTTAACGGTCCACATTCAACCATTATGAGCGCATTAAACATTCACTTAACACAGCCTCTACCCGGGTCACGATTGGGAATTGCAGCTGAAAGCCTTTTACCTCAATGGCCCTTGCCGGCCCCTTGCCTCTAACAGGCGCCTTGCGCCCTGGCCACAGACTCATCGCATTGCGACTCGGACAACTGGAGATTGAGACAAGTTAAAACTGCTTCAAGGAGCGGCAATAACGGCCAACTATTATAGCTTGTGCAAGTCATGATGGCCTTTTATATGAGATGCCATTTTGGCTGTGGCTTGTCCCTTCAATTGATTTGGTAAGTTAAATTTATGTATATTTGCAACGAAGTTTCTAAGCTTTCGACTTTAAGAACTATTTTTTGCATGGCTTGTCTTTTTAGGTTTACTTGTAAATATAATTAAAATTACATATTTCTTCAATATTTTCTTAATTTTACTTTGAAATTCATTCACTGACTACACTTTTCATACAAATGTTTTAAGAATTGTAGACTTTTTTAAATATCTCAAAATGTATTTTAGTTCTATCAAATAGAGAAAAGTCTGTTAAATTTAGATGTATTACTGATAAATGTGTAAAGAAATTTTTGAGGTAAACGCGAAGTTTTCAGTTTTTCAACTCAAACATGATGCCACAATATATTGCCGAGCAGCCCAGCTGCCTCACACTCAACCACCCCAAAAACCATTTTAACCTGTCAAACCACTTTTCGAGAAATATGTAGTTGTGTCTGTGTGTGTGATTGTGTGAGTTCCACGTGCATTAACTTAAATGCTTTGTGGGTTGGGCACTCTGCGCTCTAAAAGGCAGTACACACGACCAGCATGAGAAAAGCGAAACCGCTTTTCAAACATTTAACGATTTTTTTAGGTCACAGACTGCAAAAAAATATTTTAGCATAAAAATGTGAATATTTTTCTCTGACTTGCTCGTGGCAGTTTATGAATGTCAGCTAACACACACACACGCTCAAATACTCTAATACACACACACACACACGCAGAGCCTAATATAAAGTGCAGTTTATAAGCATTTCCTGTAAGAAACAGCGGAAAAACAAGCTTGACGTAGTCGAGGGTTTTTTTCTAGAAGTTACCCTGTTCCCTGTTACGAAGTAAGTTAATAAAAATTTTATTGAATTTCAGAGCTCTTATAGAATAGCAGATTTCCCAATTCATACATTTAAATGGTCAAACAGATAAAGAAAATATTGCATTGCACGATAGAATTAAGAAGAATTCAAATTAATAAACGGATAACAGTAAGCCGTTTATAGAAATTTAAAGAAGTTGTAATATAATCGATGTAACACTTACAATATGTGCATGATAAAATGTAAGATATCTTCCTATATTTGTTACAAGCTCACAAAGAGTCAATATCATACCCCAGACGACCCTTGTGGAGAGTATATCAAAGCTAAAACTCAGCTCACGCGCGCATTGGTAATGCGAAACTTATTAACGTACTTCAGGACGCATGCATTAGGAGTGTGACTGCTGCAACAGCAGTACACAGAGCACACAGACTGTGTATGTGTGTGTGTGTATTTAATTGCAGCTCAGCCTACGTGGGCGTGGCCTTGCCACAACTTGACAATAAAATCCAGGATACATGGGCCTGCAAATTATGAAAAACGCGAGCAACGCCAGTAACGCTAGGTTATTGAAACTTGTGCAACCACAACACAACGCACTAACACATTTGCTAATACACTTACACACACACGCACACCTGAGCGTGCACACGCACACAAAAATATGCGAAGCCATGAAGCCGACTTACCACATACAATAGTCGCTCGAAATGTATGACACCGATTTTAATGCACAAATTATTATTACAGTTTTTGCAATTAAGATTTTTAAATATAAGAAAATTAAAAATGTATTTACAATTTGTTTTTGAAATTTCTTCAAGTGCTGTTTCTTACACAAAAACATTCTACATTATTTTTTTAATGTACTAAATTACACAATTATTATTATTTGGGGGGTTTCATGCACTGTGACCCATTGTGCCACCTTCTGAACCTGTAGCTCTTCCATCAACCTACTTTCTTTTCTTTCAGATTAAGTAATATATTTATTAATAATCTTATGACACAAAAGTTTACAATAATTTCTGTAATAGATTCTATTTTGTCAGTGACACCTTTCGAGCGATTACTGTATTAAAATGCACATGGCGTATACGCAATGCTGCGTTTGCTGTATGGCTGTGTGTATCTCTGGCTTACTGTAGCTGTAAGTAATTTGAAAATCTGTGTATGTGTGTGTGACAAAAATAGGTCAGCAGTGTGTTGCTGCTGCTGTTGCTGCCACACGGCTGTTAAACTGGGCGTGACGGCAAAGTGGCAAACTAAAGTTGCAGCCCCCGCCGAATAGAACCGAGCAGAGCAGAGTAGCAAAACTTCTGGCCATAAAGAAGCTAACAAACTCGCCAGTTAATTGGGCGCTGGTGGGCGTGGCTGTATTTCAGAACGCAACTAGTGGTTAATATTTGATAGCTGCTGTTTTGCATTTCTTTTTCATCTGCAGCTTCAGCTTCAGCAGCAGCAACAGCACAGGCGACCTACTTTCAGACAATGCATTCTTGCAGCTGCACCAGCTTTGTGTGTATGTCTGTGAATGTTGGGGCCGCATCAACAAGTACATAGAAAATTTCACAGCACGGAACTGGGCGTTGCTATTATTCTTCATTTTTATCACTGCAGCTGCAGTTTTGAGCTGCAGCTGTCATAAAACGCAACAAAAAAAAAAAAGGAAATCACCAGCAGAGTAAGAAGCCAAAGAAGCCGCCACTAAACATAACTGCTGACGCTTTGGCGAAAATTCTGTGCACTGTGTTTTTTTTTTCTCTCTTTTGGCAATTGCTATGAGAGGTTTTGCGCTTCATAAATCAATTTTAACGTCATAAAATAACAATGAGTGAAGGCAGTTGAAAGTAGAGATATGGGAGAGAAACATGGGATATAGTTATTTCTTGAGTGATTTATCACTTTGCTTCTTGACGGCTTGCTCTGTTGGGAATTTCAAAAATTCTGCAAAAAGTATTGGTAGTCTTGTGCATAAACTTAAGTTTTGCGAAATAGTCAATAATAATGAGCAAGTTACGAAGCAAATGGTAAGCGTTTATCCATTTTAGTCTTAACTTTAAATATGCAAATGAATTAAATAAAATGCCTGACTTTAAAAGTGTGGAAATATTTAAATAAATTAAAATTAAATTACAAATTAATTAATAATCGTGGTAAGTTAAAAAAAAAATTGAAGAAAAAATAAACAAATTCAGAGCAATAGTAAATAATCTTTACACAATAGTAAATTGTAGAATTTCTTAGGTGAAGCCAAATAAATGCAATTGCCTGTTAAGTTTGACTTATAATTAGCTTTAATATTAAAAGTTTTACAGCTGCTCTGCAAAACAATAAATTGCAAATATTCTAAATTGAAAATATCTCAAAGCAATCGTAGTGTTTAAAAAGACGCAAAGAGCAACCATTTGCATTTGTCAAGGCTTCATTCAATTAAATGCAGGTTGTCGGTTGGCACTGGCCACGTTTTTGGAGCTTGACCAAAAATAAATGTTGCAAATAACAAATAATAAATAAATAAGAAAGTAAGCAGAAAAAGCAAGTACTATGGAAAAAAAAGAAATATAAATATCCAATGTGAAGTAAGAGCAGAGAGAAATTTGAAAATGAAGAGGAACAAACAGCAAGCAGTCTGAAATAGTGAAGCAAATGGCAAACGAGGCAAACGAGTCCATGTCCTTGGGCAACGTCCCACGCAAAAATGTTGGCACAGCCAGCAAAGGTTACCCATACAAATACACGAGCAGCACACAGCACACACATACACGAGCATAAAAGCAATCAAAGAGAATGGTTGAGGCACACACATACAACAACAACAACACACACACACACGAGCACAGCCGCACTCAACGCGCCGACAAAGAGAAGAGAAAACAACATAAAAATTAAAGAAGCTTTAAGTATCCTTGTTGCTGTGAGGGCAACGCCAACGCCACAGGAAACATGCTTGCGACTGGGGAAACGGGCACAACAGAAGGGTAAGGGCAGTTGAGGGGCTGCTGCTGTCAGAAATTGGTTGCTTGGTTGTCTTTTTGTGTTTTCTTTTTTTTTATTTTATTTTTTTATATTCTTTTTCTAAGATTTTGCACGCCTTCCAAAGTTAACGCGCTCTCACGCACTACACTTTGCTCTCTCTCTCTCTCTCTCCCTCTCTCTTTCTCTCTGTTTCTCGCTCTCTGCCTATTGCGCACCTTAAAGCTTCCGCGTGTGCGTGTGTGTTTGTGTGTATTTTTGTATGTGGCTTAGTGCGAAAAATATATAAATGTGCACCGATTATGGCTAAAAGATCTTTGTGCTACTGTCACAGATACAGATATTGGCCCTTAGCTGTAGACACAGATGCAAGACACACACACACACATACTGATAGTATGTACACATATACACATATCTGCAGCTGATAAAAAATTGCTATGGATATTAAAGCGACGGCTTGAAAACTCTCCGCTACATTAGTAAGAGTGACAGGCAAAGTGTATTTTTGTATGTGTTCCATTTTTAAGTATTTTTTTTATGAATTTTTTATTTATATATGCCCGTAATCGGCTGTTGAGTGCATATGACTGCCAGGGGACCTGATACGATGAGCCTCTTTTTCGCTAATAAATGTGCGATATTTGTGGTTACATTTTAGTAGTCATTCAAAATAAAATATGTTGATATAATATTGAAAAATTTTAAGATAAAAAAGAACTGAAGTGAAGTGTGACGATCTAAATTTAGAAGTCAACCCTTAAGCCTTTCATAATTGCTTTCTGTTACTGTTTTGTTTATCTACAACTTTAAATTGATTGTTTTGTGCCCTGTTACTAAAATTTATCTCTTTTGTCTTTTACGCCGCCTATGAACTTGTCCTTGAACAAGCATGCACATCAGTGAGACATAAAGACTAAAGTCAAAGTTCATTCAAAGTCACAATAAAAAATAATTTCCTTTTTCGTAGTTACAACTTACTAAACAAATTATATTAAAGAAATTTGGTTTTATTAATATCTCTTTCTTTGGCTTACACATTCTCTCATTCAGGTGTGGATTGAATTTAAGGAGTTCACTTTAATTATTAATGACTTATGCTAAATAAAAACCACTCATAAAGCCAAATAGTCAGAAATTAATAATAAAATTAATAGAAATTAAATTAAATTTCAATTGAAACTTATTCAAATGAAGAAAGAAAATAGTTTCATATAAAGAATAAAGTTCGCAGTTTCGTTCAGCAATAAAATTGTTAGAAATAAAGAAAACATAAAAAAAAACAACCCGATCACTTCGAGACTCATCCTTACTTAGGAAATGATCAACAACCGGATTATACATATAAGTGTACTCAAATCACCAAGTGGACCAACGTATTCCAAATATTTCTCTCGCGCTCTTCCCCTTCCTCTTCTGTGACATTTTATCTCTTTCCACTCAATGTATTTTTATGGCTACCTCGCAAACTCTCCCTCGTCGAAATCTCTTTTAAAAACATTTCATTCCAAAAATATCATGCTGCTTTCTGTACCACAATGTTAATTCCGATTTGAGTGAAAAAAGATAAGGGAAGGTTTACTTTTAAGGCGAATGCTCATGACCCATAACCTTTTAAAGGAATCACATAACGAAAATAGTCTAAAAACAATATGCAAGATATTTATTATGATAATCTTTGAAGCTAACAATCAAAGTTTAACTAACACAGCCCACATGAATTTCCTTTGAGCTGCTCCTCTCTTACGGCACCGACTCATCCAAATCGCAGGATTTGTGTGAGTATTCGCATTGTAGAGTCTTGGGTTCGGTCTTCGGCTGGCCTCTAAGACGTCGCATTCCAACCAGCAAACCCACACTCACAATCACGAGCAGAACGACCGTAGCCACGCCCACAATTGAAATAGTCAGCGTATTAAACTCATCCTCATCATCAGCGGCCTCATCGATGCCGAGCAGTTGGTCGTCCAGACTCGGGCGACAGGAGAGCGTCGAGTTCTTACTCACATCCTCATCATCATCCAGCACTTCAACATAGCCTGCGTTGCAGATACAATTGCCCTGTTCACTGCAGCTCTGATTTGGACCACAGTCGGAATGGCTGCAATTCTTGACAACGCTGGGTTCATTGCTCTCAAAGAGTTCGGCACGACATTCACCCGAATAGAAAACGAATCCAACTTTACAGTCGGCGGCTACAACAGAGGCAAACGTTGTCGTTTTTGGTGTGCTGCTCAAATAATCGTTTAGCTCCATAAAATCGTCGTTTGACTCCTCCTGCACGCCCGTGTTGGCCACACAAGTGCTGCTCTCCTTGCTCCAATGATAGCCCTTATTACAAACACAACGCTCCACATCGACGCACTGTCCATTTGCGCAGCCGTCGCCCAGAGTGCAGATCGGCTTGCAGGACACACTGACTGCATACCCCTTGGCTGGCAGTGGCTTGAAGCCATCTTTGCAGGCGCACGTATTGGGTGCCACGCATCGTGAGCCGATGGGGCAGCGGTGTTCACAGATGGGCTCACAGTAGTGGCTGCCATTGCGATATGCCACAGCCGAGATATAGCCACGGGTGCACTGACAGCGCTCTGGCGCCACGCATCTGGCATAGGTTGGACAGCCGCGCTTACAGATGGGCTCACAGAGACCGGACACCACTTGCTTATAACCTGGACAGCATTCCGAGATTAACTTATAGCTAAGCTGCTTCTCTTGTGTGGTGTAGACTTCAGTGATGGGCTGTGCCTTCTTCCACACCTTCCATTTGGACGGCTTTTTCATCGTCGTTCGTTGCTTTGTCACGGGTACCAGTTTGCTAACGGTCACATTCCGTTCGCAGTAGTTTTCTCTTAGGGCAACACTTGTTCCCAGCAGGCACAAAAACAAGCAAAGGCTTTTCATATTTCAACTGATCGACTCGACGTTCACTTGACTACTGAACTCAACAGGCGAGCGATGCTCGGCTCGAAAGCTGCCTGAAAAATATAAAATGCTCAACACAAGTAGAACAAGAAGGAGAAGAATAACAACAACAACACAAAAAACAACATCCGCAGCTAACTTCCAGGTCGACACTTGCACTATTTACTCACTCTCGAAATCTCTGGCGACGTTCGCGCTCTGATTGCAGCCAAGCCGGGTTGCAACTCATCGATAGATACGAGTGACAAGCCAGGCAGTTTTCGAAGAAGGCATATCGTAAAATACACTACACCACACAATGAGAAAATCTCCAAGATAAGAAAATGAGAGAACAGAAAAATATATCAACAGTTTATTTCCTATCAAGAGATTTAAGTACAAAATATTAATCAAAGGTTAATGGCTTAAAAATTATAAATAAACTAAACTAATTTTCTGAAAACTCAATATAAATAAGTATATAGGTTTTTAAAGCACTCCATATGGAAAATATTTAAAAATCTCATAAAAAATCTCGTAAAATTTCAATTAGTATTATGTAAAATTTGTACAATTAAAGGAACTATTATTCATAAGTTTCAATAACTTATGGTGTTTCTAGTTTTATGTAAGTTTATTATTTTTCTTGTATTTATTTATTGTTATGATTTCTACTCGCCTAGTCTTAAAAATCTGGTCAGACTGTGTTACTGCAGACGTGCCAATGGTCACTCAGCTATTGCTGCTGCTGCAGCTGACAACATATGCTGGTGGGTCAATGGGACTTTATCATAATAATAATTCGCTTGAATCGCCCGCATTAAAAAAGAAGATGCTGATAAGCTGGAAAATAACTGCATCGGTACTAAGTAAAAGATAAATTTGTATTATTCTTTGAGCTGCGTTATGAGTCACAAAGGCGGCAGAACGGAACTAAATGTTCTGCCCTTACGGACTTGTTATTGCATTTATATACAGAAGGTTTCTAGCAAAGCGGAATTATAATGATTTGTTGAAAATACAATATAATTTCTGATAATGACTGCTTACATTTAAATCCACTTTGTTCTTATCAACTCAATTCAATATGTACCTGCCCAACCTGCTTGGGATTTAGAGTTGTAAGCATTCCATATGCATGCAGTTCAGTGCGAAGTGTGTTCACGTGGACAGGTAAAGAATGTTTCCTAAGTGCATAAAATGAAGACATTTATGAAGGGTCATAAGAGACAAACTAGTTACAAGACAGATTTAACAGCCTTCAAAATTATATTTTTACTAACAGCAATAATGATTATAATATTATAATTGCGCTTGTCTCTAGAACAAGTTAATGTTTCGACGTTAAGACTAATTAACTGAACATTGCAGATAGTTCTAGTTTCATAACTTGCAATTTTCAATGATTTCATATTAAAGAAAATTTAAAAAAATATGTACGTGAATATGTTAAAGATATATTTGCTAGTTAAATCGATAATGTTTTAGTGAAAGTGTTTTTTTAATGCCCAAAGTCAATAGCTGTGACGTCAGACGTAACGTTTTTGTCTGAACCTCTTTGTTGAATTTTTTCCTGCTTTTCTGAACACATTTAGAAAAGCCCACACAGTCAAATACACCCACACAAACACATGTACACTATACACACACAGCTGACGGACACAACTGTCAATGCAGAAACTGGCGTCACGGGGCACGTATCCTGCGTTCTGTCCTCCAATTCTGTCTGTCGCTCTAGCGAGCCAAGCAAAATGAACATATGAACGGATGAATGACAGCTGACATAGAGAAACAAATGTGTGCGTGTGTGTGTGTGTGCGTGTGTGTGTGTGTGTGTGTGCACTTTGTGTGTTTTTGTGACACAGTCACATTCTAATCTAAAATAATTGAATTGAAGTCAGATTGCAACTGATGCCTTGCGCATGTAGCTAACAGATACAGATACACACCCATTTGTACAATACACCGCGCTGAGATTGTGTGAAAAGTGTAACTTTTATGTGTATAGTCCTTGCTGTATCTGTATAAATAAATAATAATATAAAATATTTGCTAGCAACATTATATCTTATAAATATATAAATACAGATACATTTCATAAGCATGAGATGACAAATGCTGTACATTTATATAAGAGTTACCCAGCAACCACTGTACTTGTTGGCCTACACATATGTGCGTTGTGCGTTGTTACCTTTAGTAATTAATGGTAAGAAATGTTGCTAACTGAATTTTGGTTTTGTCATTGTCTGCCCGCATACAGACCCCCAGCCAGCATTGCTGGCCAAGATTTGCCACGCTCTTCGCAACTGCAATTAGAACCTGGAACTTTGGGGGCCTAGACGAAAGTTTGTTCGCTTGAGTTATAGCCTTGGCTTTGGTTACGATTCGCGACCCGCTAATTGCCAGCCATAAATTTACATTATCTCACGTAAACCAAGCAACAAAGAGGCAAAGACAGAAAGAGAGTGAGAGAAAGAGAGAGAGAGAGTTGGGGTGAGTGGGAGAGAGAGCGAAAGGTAAATCCTTTGCATCCTACCCAAACCACCCAACCCATTCAGTGTTAAATTATCTAAGTTGCGAACGGCAAAAACTTTTACCAACCCCATGTGACATCTGGCGCTCAATGCACAGACACGTAACGGCCTGATCTAAGTGTGGAAGGTTGAGGTTGGATTTGGGGTTAGGCTTGGGGCTGGAGTGTGTGTGTATTTGAACAGACAGTTTAACTAGCAAAGTGTTGAGGTGTCCTAGCCAACGTGGAGGGACAGATGGAGAGCACATTTTATAAGCAGTTCCCAAATGAATAAGCAATCGTTTTAATTATGAATTAGAGTAATATTCTTGAATGAGTAGTAAAAACTACAAATTTGCAATAATAATGGTGTGATTATGTTGAAATTACAACGCAAGCATGAAAGTATGCAATGGACAAGAGGAGTACATTCTTGTCATATGTATTAAGAATGTGATCAGAAGAGTTTAGAGAAGGACTCTTGTTACACGGACACAGAACGATGATTGGTAAATTATGAAATCAAGCAAATAACAAATATATTGCTATTAGTGGTTAAGTGGCAAATGTTTTCCTTACAACTTTTAATAATAATAATAAAATAAACATAAAAAAGAAATCTGTAAGTTTCCAGAGCGGTCTTTATTAACAGCTTATTAAATAATTATGATTTCCGCAAACTGTTTTTACATAGATAAACCTAAAAATATATTCGCTCTCTTTTAAGAAAGGTTTTTCAAGATATCCACCACGCGCCACTGTGGCCTTTCCTCTTTTTTGCACAACCCTTCCGTTGACCTATTTTAAAATAAAGTGGCTCAACAACAATAAAACGATATTTTTAACCTTAAATTTTAAGTTTTTGTTTCGTACTCATTTGCATGTGAAGGTTATGGAAACGCAGCCAAGTTAAAAAAAATTGTGTGCATTGTTACTAAGCGTCAACAGCAAGAACAATAAGAATGCTGGCACACGTGAGAATCTTTGCAAATGGTTGACAGGAATGGTTGATAAAAGAGCAGCCCATTAAAATGGTTGATGAGTCACATCTCCTGCCACATATGTACAGAAAATAATATGATGCAGACTTTAATAAGAGGCCACTCGCCTCTTTAATTGATGGAAATTGATTGCCATCATTGGACTGTGATTTCTAGCCAGCACTCAGAGGTTGAATTACAAGGTATCCCATCGTCGAGCACGCTTGCCTGCTTTTACTTTTCTATACCTTTTTAAGGTGCTTTCATCATCTCCTTTTTGCTTTCTGTGTGTGATGTGCGGGGCTATTTTCATTTGCAGCAAAGTTTAAGGTCCTTCATACATAAATAAGCAGTAAGCAGGCGGCGTCGCCTCAAAGAGCCAGGCTGCAAAAGCAACAACAACTAAACGGACATGACACCCACTACAACGGTGCTCTTCAAAAACGGCCAGCGAACAACAGCAACAACAACAACAGCAACAGCAACGAGGCGACAACACTCATCAAGAACGGCCAAACACAAGCGATAAAAACAAGCGCAACAAGGACTTGAGTCTCGAGCCTCTCCTTCGCCCAACAACATGACACATCGCAGGACACAACAACGAGTCGCGAGTCATCGTTGCCTCCGCAACCGCTGTCGCGTCGCTGTCGCCGTCGTCGTCGTCGTCGTCGTCGTCGTCGCCGCCTCCGTCGTCGAGCCTGACAGTTCAGTTTGTGCCTACAAGTGTGCCAATGTGTGAGTGCGTGTGTGTGTGTCCTTTCTGCCAGTGTGGCAGTGTGGCAGTCAGTCAGGGCTCTGGCACATAATTAAGGACGTCGGCCAACAACAGTCAACAAATGAAAGTTAACCAAAAAACAAAACAAGAGGCAATGACGAGTGCTTCAATACACTACCACAAAGTGTGTGCTTAATTGTTTATATTCTTTATAAATAGTTGTAATAATAATAATATTATTATTCTTTTTTTTTTGTCTTTTAAAGGTATAAAAATTGTGTTGCACATAAAGATAAAATTATGACTTTAATAAAACGAAAAATAACCCAAAAAAAATCATTTTTTTAATGGATGACTTAGAATTTAATACTTTACAGTAAATATTTTAATTTATCAGCAGCACTCTTATAAATAATAGTATTTAAAAAAGTATAATTATTGTACAAAGTAATAAAGCTTGCACATTTGGATGCTAGGCAAGAAGTAGCCAACGCTTAAAGAGTATCTGAAATTCACTTACACACACACACACTCACACACACACACATACACACGAATATTGCACTTTTGTTTTGTTGGTCCTCTCGCTGCCTGTGTTTGCATTTGGATTTGTTGATGTATCTCTGCGTGCGCGTCTATGTATCTGTGTGTGTGTGCGTGAGTGTGTGTATGTGTGACTGTTGTTTCTGCTGCTGCATGAATGAATGATGAAAGAAAAGGCAAAAAGACGTTGGCTGGCTGTGTTAAGGGCGGCGGGAGACTAGAAGACAAAGCCTCAAATGAGCATAATGAGCATAAGGAGGCGTCAAAGCCAAAAGTGCTCTCAGGCGCAGCTGGCCAGGACAATGCTGAAGGAATTGTGTCATATTATTAATGAAAAAACCCAAGCAAAGCGACCAAGTTGGGGCAAAAGACAGTGCGGATTCAGATTTTTAGACAGAGCCAAATGAGCATCGCAGCTGAAAAAAAAAAAAGAAACGAAAAAAGCCAAGCGTCGCAAGAAGCTGAGACTCTT
This sequence comes from Drosophila picticornis, assembly GCA_035043845.1. Lineage (NCBI taxonomy): Eukaryota > Metazoa > Arthropoda > Insecta > Diptera > Drosophilidae > Drosophila > Drosophila picticornis. The sequence goes on from JAWNMR010000491.1 coordinate 12,577,984, forward strand.
TTAATATGCAACAGTCTAGAGTCCTGAACTCTCTCTCTCTACCTCCCTCCCTCTCTCCCTCTCTCTCTCTCTCTCACTCTCTTTCTGTCTTTTACACACAACCACACACACTCTATGTGCATGTATAGGTGAGTGTGTTGGCAAAATGAAAATGAAAATCAAGCCCAGGCCTCGACACAAAAGCAAATAAACGCGCTGAGCGAGCGTCAAGTTATTTATTTGGCAATTGTTCGCTGCTTTTTATTGTCGTCAGAGTTGCGGTGGCTGATATTTGCTTTTGGGCATTGGCACCACCCACACCACCCAATCAAACTAAACCTCTGCATTCTCACCCACTTAACCACAGCCACCCGAATATGCCAGCTGTGTGTGTGTGTGAGTGTGTGTATTTATTTGAATGTGTCCCGTTTCGCCACACTGCGTGGTCGTCAAAGGTCAATGGAACAATTTTCAAATGCTCGACCATGAAGTGAACCCCAAAGCAAAAACAAAAGAATACAACAGCAAAAAGAAAAAAGTCGAGCTAAGTCGAGCTTTAGCTACTTGGGGACACATTGCACCTTGGGGCAAACGAGCAATTTGGGGTGTGGTGGTTGGGGCATCTGGGAAAATTATGCGCTGGCAAAAAATGCCTGTAGTTATAATATTGGTACACATAGCAATAACTGCCCATATATCTCGATAAGAAGCTAATACACAACCCCATACAAATAAAAATTGATATGAGCTGATGCCACTTATTATTACCTGTTATTTTCTTTTATAAATATGTAAAAATTTAAGCTAATTTGGTAAATGTTTCCCTCAAATGTCGGTTATGATTTTCTTATCTTAATTAAATCATAGCTTTAAATACCCATTTTCCAAATAATAATATGTATTTAATGAAAACACTAGTATGAAATTTCCAACTGGAAATATACAAATAAGTTTTTATCTTAAATTAAATTTATTATCTTCTTTTATTCTATCATAATAAGCTACAAAGTTATTAGTACATTTTTAAATGTATGTTTTCTTATTGTAAAAAGTCTATAAAAACCATTATAAATTTATCTTATTGTTTTGCTTCCCATCCCCAATTGAAAAGTTCTTATACAACTTTATTTTGGTTTTTCATATATACTGCTATATTTGAGGTTTCTATGTAATATTAAAGAAAGTAGAGTATATTTTTAAACTCACCGTTTTCTCTCTATTAATTGAGTCAAAAGTGGTCGCTTTCCAATTGGTTTGTGTATATGTATAAAGATTTAGTTGAACTAGCTGAATACTATAAATATTCCATGTATCGTTTGTTATTATTATATTAAATATTCTATCAAATTTTGCGCATCTTCATTTGTCATACATATATATATATACACATATATATATATAGATCTAGTTATGATGAATATGAATTATTATGTATTCATATATAGGATTAGGTGAATGAATGAATTCAATTGCGGTAAACAATTAGTTGTAGCTCAATTGTGATTATTATAACTATTATTATTTGTTTTGTATTTGTATTTAGTTAGTTAGTTGCGATTATCGAATATGCATATGTTTGTCTTGAATGTCGGTGATTGAAAATTTGTCGCCTTTCGTATTTGAGTAATGATTAAATTTGCATGAGGAAATTCAATATGTTAATATGCAGCTATGCAATTCATCAATGCGCCCGATTTATTGAATGTGTATACATATATATATATATTATATACATATACTTAGATGTAAAATCAAAAATGTTCTCGTTCAATCTTGTGCTGGTTTCAGTTTATTTTTACTTTTGGTTTTTAATGAGATTCTCGATTATTATTATTTATTATTATTTGACTTTGTTTTCTATATAATAGAAAATGTTGTATTCAAATTGATTTTGGGCATTACAGTTAATATTAAAAACGTTTCATTCAGCGAAAAATGTGGCCGACTTCTTCTTATACTTTTGGTAACTTTTTGTATATGTATTAAATGTAAAGATTTTTTGTAGCTTATAATATTTTCAATAAATTTCAAAATTTTCGCTTTCTTTTAGTAGTTTTAATTTCATTATTTCATAGTTCGTATTTTAGTTTGTGCTCTTTTTGCTATAAATTTGTTTTGGTATCAAGCCTTTTTCAATTGCTTCAGTAATAGTTTTTGTTTTTATTTAGGCGTTCTCACCCACTTTCAATATGATTTTTGGTAGTTTATCGGTGTTTTCTTGTATTTTAGTTTAGTTCAGTTTCACAAGCACAAATAACTTTTTCTGTATTTCTTTCTTTATCTTTGGTGTATCTCACTCAATCATTTAAATATTGCTTGTTATATTAAAAAAAAGTATTATATTTGCGCAGAGTTTTTCCTTGTTATATTTTTTGTTTTGTTTTCATTTAGTTCTACCATCCATTATTTTCTATGGTTGCTTTCTTGGCTGCAAAAGAAAGAGAGAGAGAAAGAGAGAGAGAGACATAAGATTAGTATCAGTTCAGGTGAAAATATATTTTAAAAAATATCAATAACAATAAGATGAGAAATGAATTTATAAGAAATTGACTTTTAGTGTTTAAAAATATGATGCAATGCTGAAAATTCTCAAAATTCTTGAATAAATTTCAGCTAAGTTTTCTTATTGAAGAAGCTCTCAAAGCGTTCAGTTTGCAACCACATTTGCTCTCAATTCTTAGCCAATATTCACAAGTTGTTCACTTGTTGACAATTTCAAAACAATCTTTTGCAGTTTTATTTTATCGCCAAAAAAAGAGATGAAACTGACACAATCTGAGCAAAAAAGCTGCCATTTCCACATATATATTTTGGCACCTGTTATACACATACACACACGCACACACACATACACACACGCTTACAAATGCGACCCACACAAAGCCTTGCACTTGACATGTATCTGAAAGATACTTTTTGGACTGTCGCAACTGCTGCAATTTGAAACATTTATTTGATGGTCAATTAGAAATTTGCCTGCCATTTGCAATTCGTTTTTCGCATTTCGCTTTTCCGCAGCAATAAAAAAAGAAGAGCAAAGCAACCAGTAAATAAAATACATAGATGATGAGATAGAGCTCCCAGGAAGGAGTGGGATGGGGGCTTGTTGTAAGAAGAAGAAATATGTGTACAACAATGTTGCCAGCGCGAGCCCGAATGATGATGATGATGATGGAATTTTCACAAACACACGCACACACACACACACACACAGACACATACACACACGCATACGCACACACGCATACACCAAAAGAGAGAGACTCGTGCCGTTATTTTTTGCAAAAAGCACAAGAAATAAGAATATCAATTTCCTGCTGTTGGAAAGCGCACAACACGCACACAATGGCAAAATTGTTCAATTCCACGCACTCACACACACATACGCATACGCATACACATACGCACTCCGACACATACACATATTTAAATATATATTGTAGGTGTATATATATATATATAAATGTCTGACTAGTTGGTCTACTTTATCCGATTTACCTGATAGTGATTTGTTTTAGCTTCTGCTCGAGCATCCTTGTAGGCGCTTAAATGTTGCCATGTATGTGTGATGTTGATGCATTAGTATTAGTATACTGTGTATTGTGGTGCACAATAAACGCACGCACGCACATACATATGGTCATACTGGCTCACACATACATACGCGAAGAAGGCTCATGCACACACACGCACAGACGCACACATAGACACACAGACATACATCCACTCACACGATGGCAAAACGCGCGCGCAGTGTTAAGCGACGACAGACAACAAGCACACACACACAGACAGAGACGCAGACACAGACACAGACACACACACACACAAGCACGCACGCACGCACATACACAAGTCACAGTCACAGTCACAGACAGTCGCAGACACAGACACAGACACGACCACGCTCGCGACTCCGCTTGGCTCTGCTTGGCTGTGCAGGAAAAGGCAACTAACAGCACAACCCGAAACCGGAACACCAACTGAATGCGCTGACAGCCAGCAATTGCCAGCCAGGCGTCGCTGGAATGTGACTACTGCAGCACCAGCAGCAGGAGCAGCAGCAGCAGCAGCAAACACCAGCAATACCAATCCGAGAGAGCTTCGCTAAGCTCTCGCGCAGACACGAACATCACTTGCAGCACAGGCGATTGGATGGGCATTCAACCTGCGTGGGGATGCTCAGTACGTGACTGGAAGTCACGAATCCGAGTACGTCCATGTTCGTGTCTGGAATAAAGCTGCCAGCGCCTAAGAGAAACTCTCGACTCTGCTTCTTGCATGTTGTGTGGCTTAGGCGGGAGCCGAGCACATTTGCTGGCTGGTTTTCGAGATGCTGTCTGAGAGAAGAGCGCGCACCACTAAGCTTTGCTTGAGGCAGTTACCACAATTGCTAGTGTGAGTGTGTGTGTGTGTGGGTGTGTGAGGCATACAGGGTGTGAACTGAGTACTGTTGCTGGCTGTTCTCACTCAATTGAGCATTCAGTTGGTGTTTGAGTGTGAGTTGTATTTCACAATGCTTTTCTTTTTGGGTTATAATTTGTTATGTGCACTAAATAATATTTTAATATTTTCGTATTTTATTAACAACTGCTGCATATCTGCAGAACTTTAATTTTAATACCTGCCACATCATTTAAAATTTATAATATAATTTTTTCATTCACTTTTCCTTAATGTTTCTTAAATAATTTATGGACAATTTTTAAATAAATGAATAATAATTGGAAATACTTTAAAAATAAAATTGCCATATTGAAATGTGATTTATTAGATTATCTATCTTAAGCTCTGTCAATAATATCATATTTTATTTTAATGTGGTTGCAACATTTTTTCATTCTCTTTTTGGTATTTCACACTTTCTATCCAAAGTGACCAATTGGCATACATATTTCATCTTGAAATTGTCCCAATTACCAGGCAAATCTCAAGCAACTGTTTCACTTCCAAGTACCTCAATTGAACCATCAGCTGCTTATGCTCAAATATTGGTATGAGAAGCACTCAATATGTAAACAGTTATACAGGCAATTGTGGGCCACACTTGGCTCACTTGGCCTAAATGTTGAAAGTCCTTCAATGCAATCGCAAGTAACTCATATATTTCAAATTTCACGCACGTTCATTCATGCACAAGAGCCTATAGAGACTCATACATACAAGCACACATTCACATACACATACACACAGACATACACTCACATGCTCTCGCACACACACACACACACATACACACACTCAGGCACATGCACACAGAGGCAGCATAGTGCTGCGTAGGTCCAGAGCCAAAAATGATTTATGACCCCGCAAAAAAATTAATTTAAAGTAAATTCGCATGAATGAAAAATGGCTTTTACAAACGGAAAACTACAGGGCGCCTACACAACAAGCGCAGCCAGAAAGAGAGAGAGAGAGAGAGAGAGAGAGAGAGAACCAGGCTTAGGCAGCGTCGCATAGTGGATGACTCTTTAAAGCCACTTGTGGGGCTGTGCCTGCTCTTAACTGAAGCTTTAAGCTCTTTCTGCTCTTACTGGCGGCAGTCGCTCTCTCGCTCAGCTGCTGTGCCTTCCATTGTGCTTATCCCTGTTTGCGCTTCCAGTGGCTCTCAAACTTTTCTCGCGCACACGAAACGAAGGACATGGGAAGCTGCTCCTGCTGCCATGTCTCCCGGCTGTTCTTATTCGTGCTCAGACTCAACTCGGCTCGGCTCGGCTCCGTCTCGGTTTCGGTCTCGGTCTCGTTGTTGGCCTCGGCTGAGGCTCTGCCAACGGTTGGTATCCATGAATGAAGGCTGATAATGGCAGCTGGCGCAGCATTTGCGCCTGGCATCCAGTGCAGTGCACATGGCAAAGTGTCCCGTTGCTGGATGCGTCGCGCTGTGCGACGGGATCTTGCAAACATTTCTTCTTTTTTTTTGCTAAATTAACATTTTTGATTATCCTGCTGGCCCGGCGAGCCAAGGACATCCTTGGCTATGCTCACACACTCACACACACACAGAGACTAACTCTCTCACACGAATTTTGCTTGCTCTTATGCCTTGCACTGCATACTTTGCGGCGCTTTTTTTATTGTCTCTGCTGATTTTTGTTTGTTTTTGGCTTGTTTATACAGTCACAGGGGGGTTAATAACTTTGTTATGGTGTTGCTTAGGTCAAAAAAGGTGTATTTAAAAAATTATATATTGCGTTATAAGAAATAAGCACCAAAATGCCAAATAAGCAAAGAGTGAAAGCAAAGACTTAAATTGATTTCATTTTCATGCTGGTTTCATTTTTAACAGCTTGTTTAGTCGTACTACAATTTAAAACAACATTGTTTTCATTTAACTTAAAAGTTGCAATCATTTTAATATAATATATTTAATATATTTTCATTGTACGTTTGTTGGCGCAGCCTACAACTAAATCATAAAATAAAACAATATTAAATTGATGCAATTGATTAGAATGTGGATTAAACTTTTCGGTTTCAACTAAATAAATAAATAAACTAATTGTTTTAATGGAAGGTTCTCAAAAAAATGTCAGCTAAACTTTCGTATTCCTGCATATTGCGGCGATGGTTGTGATTTTCCTTTGTGGCAAGCTGTTCAATTACTTAATTTTCTTTACTTTCTGCCACACATGCAAAAGCGCATAAGTGGCCAGCACAGTATTTGCCTGGGTAACTGTATCTGTATCTGTATCTGTACCTGTATCTGTATCTGTATTTGTATCTGTATCTGTATTTGTATAGGTATCGGTATCTGTATTTGTATCGGTATCGGTATCTGTATTTGTATCTGTATCTGTATCTGTATCTGTGGCTGTATCTGTGGCTGTAACTGTAAATGTATGTACCATGTGCCTGCATTGTGTTGAGCTTTTATATAATTACTCATCTCACCTGGCTGTTATTTAATTTGCTTGGCACTTTGTTTGTCTGTTTGCCTGCTTGCCTGTTTGCTTGTTTGCTTGTTTGTTTTGATTTTTCATGCTCTGTGTGCTGTTTGTGTCTCTTTCTGTTCGCTCATCTTCATCTGCTGCTTCTTCAATTAAACACGTTTGCACGAATTGCGACACAGCTGCAATTTCAGTCATCAGGAATGCGGCCTCGTTCAGGACATCAAGTGTTTTTGACCTTTGCCTTGCAGAATTTGACCGATGGCGTGCTTCAGATGCATTATGACCCAGTCGAAAAGTCACCACAACTAACAACGTACACTTGCAGGACTGGCAGTACAATGAACTCCCTTAAACGGCATCAAATGAAATCCTTATACACCTGCAGTGAGTTAATAAAGCAAAAGTCTACCAACGCATAGGGATTTCTACTCTTTTAGCCATCTGTCCGACTGTCTCTCACTTCTTGGATCATATGTAGTCGGCTAAAGCATACATATAAAAGTACCAACAGTTTTAGACTTACATTTCAAATAGCAGCCTTTGTCTGCTTTTTGTTTTCCAACATATCTAAAACATAATAATTATTTAAGAGTGTTTTGTTTAGTCAAACAAATCAAAGTAAATATCATATTTTGTATATCAGAATTATTCACGAGTTTGTAAATCGTTTGTTTTTTTAAGTTTTTCCTGATTCTTTAAATCTGAAATAAAATACTCTGGGATTTTTTGTACAATTAAATAAAATTTCATGTTGCACACAATTTGTATGCATGTTCGGATGCTAAATCTGTTATTAAATTTAAATCCATTTGTAGAGAAAATTTATTTTTTAATTGGCCAATAAATCCGTGGATAATAACTTATTTTTTGTTGTTTACAAACCACTACTAATTAGGTATATCAATTTATCAGCACCGATTTGTCACTAGTTCCAATCACAATTGACCCATTTAAGTGAAATAGGAGCAACGGTGCCCCACCGCCAGTGCCACACAGTGGGGCACACAGTTCGCTCCACCGGACATTTGGTTTCGGCATTGCTCAAATATTAATTCATATCAAGGTTTCGTGATTCATTTTGAATGTCCGTCGGTCGGTTGGTTGCCTCACTCACCTTGCCCAGCCTTGCCTCGCCTCTCCTCGCCGCCACTCGTTGCGTTTATGTAATGAAATTTAAGCAGAATTGTAAACAAAGTTGTGCAATAAAACCAACAAACCGCAAATAAAGTGCAATTTAGAGCAGACTCCAGCCATCCAAACCAAAAAAAAACCAAAAAAAAAGTAACGAAAAACAGAACCGTAAAGCAACTGCAAAAGACTTTTCATTTTATTTCAGCTTTGCTTTGGGTTTTTCTTTCATCTCGGTCTTTTTTTTTTGTCAACATGCAGCCTTGCGGAGGATGCCTCGCCCCTGGCTGGGCGAGACTGCGCTGATTTCACGAGCCATTTGTGAGCGTCCTCCACACAAACGCTGCGAAATGCAAGCAGGATGCAGCGACTCGAAAATTGCCGCAAATTGAAGCAAAGTCGGCGAAAATGTTATTGAAGGTGCCGTCGCCGAAGGGACCTTTTACCACAGATCCTGTCAGTTGAGTTTGAGTGCAATACAAACGGTCGCTTCATTGTTTCAATTTGTGCATCGCTTCCTTTCCCCGATTGACAGCTGATAATTTATGCAAATTCCAAACAATCTGCATCTCTCCGCACTTTTCCCAATTGATTTCGTGACTCTCCACAGAAATCTCTATCGAAATGTGTGTCGAGGACACGCAAGCCTAAAATTAGCAGCTGCCAGTCCTGTCAACTATTAACATTTAAATAACCCAGAAAATACATTTACGAATCAAAAGATGTTGTGGATTTAGTGGTGAGCTCTGAAACTTGTGAGCAGCGTGGACTTCAGGTCGTCTGAGTGCTGGAATAATAGAATGCAATAAGATCTAGATACACATTAGGAGGTATAAATATAAATATCTAAAAAAAAATACAGATAAGAGTATGGAATATGATGAGATACGAATATATCTATATAATAATATATAACATATAATAACACAGCATATAAATAGACCAACACAAATAGTTACACATAAAAGATACTAGTTTTAATCATAGATTAAACTGTCTAAAGTTAAAAGATACATATAACTATTGAAAAGCAAAGAATTGTTATGAATAAGCTGTTTATACATGTGTGTATATTATTTGATTATGCTTAAATATATGGCTAATTGTGCCTTGTTTAGTCCAAGTCAACTAGTGAGCATCATTTAAATTTCTCTGGCGACCACAATTTACAAACAATTCCATCAATGATAAGCTCAGCAGTTGTTCTGTTGTTGTTCTGCACACGGCAATTAAGTCAGAACACGAAGCGACCAGACGGAATGCATTTGGTATGCATTGAATCCTGGCCAGGGCACAAAACTGCTAACTGCCATAACAATGATATACCAGCGACTGTGGCAACAGCCGCCTCGACTAACCTCGACCGGCACACACATAAAAATGGCTGGCTGCACACACAATCACACCCACACACACACCCACTTTAGAGGCTCATTTCGTGTTGCACGTCAATAAATCATATCGCGCCAGCTCGGAGTCGAGTGTTGGCAACGTCAACGACAACGGTAATGGTGCAATCGGTCATATTATTACACCCTACTACAGGGTATTATCATCGCATAACGAATAAAGAAGAAATTGGGCCTGAATAGAATTTTAATCAATCTGCAAAGTTCCAAATTAGTTATTTTTTAAATGATTTGCATGCAATTTCAGAAATAATTTTTTGATGATATCAAAATTTGTCTAAGAAAATCAACTCAATAAATTTTGTTCTTTTTAAAATTATTATAATTTCCCCCCACATTCAATGATAACATGTAGAAAACTTGTAAGAAATTCTAAATTTTATTATTTGTGTATTTTTTTGTTTAATGTTGTAAAGCACAATTTTTAACGCAATTTAAAATAAAAAATGTAAAAAATATGTGCGTTATATTTAGGGTATTTCGGCTTTGGTACAACGGCAATTTGCTGATGTGCCTTGTTATTATTTGTGGCTGCTGTTGTTGCCTGGTCACCGGCCATTTTGCGCAGCTGCAGCTGCAGCCGCCGCAGTTCGTTTCGCTTTGTTCCGTTTCAGGTTGACTTGTCATAAAAATTGAAATTGTTATCAAACTCGTCCGTGCATTCGACGTTGAGGATTATTGCATTAAAGTTGGCGCGTAATGGAAAATTGTGCAGGTGCCACACCCAACCGAATGAAGCTGCCACTTAATACACGACAGCGCCGCTAGCTGCAACTCCACCGTGCCCCCCAACTCACTCCGTGCAGCCCTTCGCTACGTGAGCTGTGGCTTAAAGTAGACAAAGTGCTGCCAGGCGTTGCGCTACAATATGTACCAGTAAATCATGCCGTGTCCTGCGCCCGTCGTCCTGCGTACTTCGTCCCTTGTCCCACACTCGTGCTTCGTGTTACTCAGCTGCTTGGCAGTGGCTTATCGCCAACGTGCATTGAATCGAGCAGCCAACAACCGCAAGTGCAAAAAAAAACCAATGTGTTTCGGCACAAAAATTGATGCCAGCCGTCGCTTATCGCAATTCGCATTGAAACTCAATGAGGTAAAACGAGTGCGACAAATGGCATTCAATACGCATCGTAATTAATGCCACGACAACGACTCAAACTGACTGAAAATATTTCACATGAAATGGATTCTGGTAAAGACTGCAAGTTGCACAAATACTGTGCTCATATTGTGTGCATCCATTTCTCTAAGAAGTCTAGATACTTTCTCATGAAAAATAACTAGAATTAAGTCATTTAGTGCCTCATTGAGCCTCATTGCTTAATATTCCATAAACAGTTGCACCGAGTTCGAGCCCACATCAAATGACAGCTGTAAAGCTGATTAAATATTTTATTTAAAATACAAAATAAATATTTCATTTCATATGCAATCAATGCATAAACTATAAATTTCTAAATATATTTGTTGTATATATTTTCATATTTTAGTTATTTATATTACACACTTAACCAATCTACAATCTAACAAAAATAAACTTTAAACACTGAACGACTACGGGCAGCCTTTGGGATTTGCACGGGAAGTTGTCTGGATTGTGTATTAATGCGGATTAGGAATCGTTATAGTATATTGGTGGACTGCCCCGCACTCAATTCAGCGTCAATTTTGCCAGCTGCATTTTGGTCTCGTTAAATCCCCGAATATTTCGTCGATTATTCAATCAGCTTCTGGGCCAACATGAATTTAAATGGTCTCAAATTGCCGTTGAAGGCATGACTCTGATTTTTGTTCAAAGTTTCGTTGTCAGCAGCAATTAAAAAGCGCTCGAAAATGCACAGCACAATATAAAAAAAAAATAGAAAACAATAAATACATAAAACAAAAACAAAATCCAAGCAAAGCAACGCACGAGCAAAATCATGCCTGGCCACACACACAAACCCCCCACGCCCACCCCCCTATCCCAGGGGAAAATTGAGAAAAACAGTTGCTGCAGGCGGGTCGAAAAAATGAAATTAAATGCAAAAAGTGTGGACGGTGGACGTGGAGCGTCAGTCGGCCAACAGTTGGACGGCAGTTGCAGCACACCGGCAAAGTCAGTCAGTTGTCCATTCGGGTTAGCCAGACTCTGCCACAGTCCCAGTCCCAGTCCCAGTCCCAGCCCTAAAACTTGACTTCCCCCCCACTTCTGCCCGGCACCAGGGCAACTGTTTGTCTATGTTTCGTTTTACATTCACGTTTACCCGTCCATTGTGCACATGCCGAATTTTTGCTGCACACCGAATAAATAAGCACACACACAACACACACACACACACACACCACACACACACACACACATAGTTACTCACATACAGTGGGCAATATGACCGGTTGAAAATGGAAACGCAAACTCAACGCAATCCTGTTTTTCCTGCAATGAAAACTTTAGAAATATTTTTTGCTGCAAGTCGGAAATCAACAGCAAGAAACAAAAAACCGAAAAGAAAAAAATAAACAAGCTCTAAATCAAGTTCTTGAAATACACAGCTTTTTAAATACCCCACAAAATACAAAAAAAAAACGCCATGCTTTAAATTTAATTGCTAAGAATTTTAGACATTAAATTTAAAAAATTCAGTTTAGTTATAGTAAATAGAAACTGTGATTCTCGCCCGACTTTTAGCCAGCGAAAAACATATTAAAAATGATCAAAAAATGCAATATTATAATCCATAAGCTCTGTCAGATACTTTTTGTACGTTTAAAGTTTCGCAATAAAATAAATAAAAATAATATTAAAAATATCTAACCCAAGAACCAGGAAGACCCAATAACAACCGGACACAAATCGAGTTGTGTATTTCGCTTAGCTGCTGCTGTTGCTTTTTGTTTTTTATTTTGTTTTTTATTTTGTACTTCTGTTGTTGCAGTAAATAAAGCAAAAATTCCATTAAAATTGAAAAGCCAAAGCAAAGATGCTGCAAAGAGTCAGCCAGTATACGATTCCTCTACATATAAAGTTCTCTTGTTGCATTTGCCAGCTCTGCAATTAGAGGCTAGAGTCAAACGAAACACGAGTCCGGAAAGGAAGTTGGCCAAGAGGCAAAAACAAGCACAATGCAGATAATAAAGAATGCATTGAATGAGTGTAAGAACTCTGAAGGTGGCAGCTTACCGCAAAGCTACAATTTCACTTCACATGACCAGCAGCAGAACAAAATTAATTGAAAATTATAATATTTAAAGCATAATTAAAGCATACTCGTACAGCAAAAGTTAATCACAATAATTGGCCGTTTAAAGTCCATTCAAAGCTGCTTTCAAAACTTCAGCAAGATTAGCTTCAAATTGTAGTCACACAAATAAGTCAGCATTGGGCAACTTTACGTTCATTACGAGCCAAGAAGCGCACTACAAATAATAAGAATTTGGGGAAAAATAGTACGAATAGAAAAGAGAACATAGAAAATAAATATGGCAAAGGCAAATTTATTTTGCGGAACTAAATTGAAATAATTTTGGCAGCTGAAATATGCTGAAAAATATTTCAAGTACGAGAGACTCCAGACATGGAGCCACACACAGACGGCGCGACGGACACAAACGCTGCAGCCTTACAAAATGTGCAAATAGCAACTGCTTCACAAGTGTGCAAATTCCCGGACCCCTTAAATCCCACAACCAGCCCCAGTCCCGGCCCCAGCCCTGCCAGTCTGCAGTGCAGTTATCCGGGCTGTGCTGCCTGGCTTTCAGTCTGGCATTTGGCCAAGTTTTCTTATTTTATATTTTTTTCTTATTTTTTTTTTTTGTCGTCAACTCGAAGCTGCAGCTGAGGCAAACAAACAAACCAAACGGCATCAAGAGCTACATATTAAATTTGTCATTTCGAAGTCAAACTGTGGGCATGGTCTGCTTATCCCTTTTGTTGCCAGCCCGACTGTCTGCCCGTCTGTCTGCCAGTCTCTCTGCCTGCCTGCCTGCCTGTTGCTGTCAATTTCAGCGCAATTTGGGAACGCACACAGCCATGAAAATCGAGTTATACTTTGCCAGAATTCGCATCAAAAGACACACACACAAATTGCGCATGCAACTGTTGCATTAGGAGATTGTTGTTAAGCAACAGATACGCAACAACTGCAACAGCAAACAGTGTTTGACCATACGCATTGACAAGCCGGGCGTTTGTGCAATTCGATAAAGTTCTCATTTAAATCAGATTTAGTAGCTGTTATAATAATAATAATAGAGAAAAATGTTGGACTTTAGCCGCTGTCTTCTTCAGAAATATACTTTCTGAGTAAGCCTCGCCATCAAACGGAAGCCGACTTATTTAAATCAAAGCTATATTCTTGAGAGTCACTCATTCATCAGAGTAACTGTTGTGGTATAAAATAAAAAATAAAAATAAAAATAAAAAAATATAAATAATACTGTTGTTGTATAAAATATTGATCGTATCGAACTATCTCCGACCAAACAACTAAAAATGGATGGCTGAAAATACTTAAGTCGTCAATTTGGAAAATAATTAAATGTGGCTGCAATTAATATAAATAAAATACTTAAGGCGTAATGCTGTCGTAGCCTAGGCTGAAACATTAATGTTTCTAATATGACAAACTAAAATTATTTATAATTAAATTTGAAAAGCAATAACCCATCAATGCAGTGCGACCAGCTGAAGTTCCTCATGGAAGCTCAACCACAAAAAGTAAAATCAATATACTATTTTAACACAATTTTCTCATTTTAATTTCGAATCCTTTTTATATGCGTAAATAGCAGCAACGAGTGCATGCAGATATGAGCTGAAACCACAGGATGCACTTTATGCAGATGATGAGATCAGCAGCGGCATCTCTGGCATTCGGTTGGGTCTTGTTTTTGCTGGCCCATTTATATCAATTTCAATTAGTGTGTGGCGTAGGTTTGGCACGCTCTGTTTTGCACAGAGAGCTGGCTCTGGCAGCCGGACTTGGCACTGGCTCAAAATCCAAATTAATAAACATTACAATTCCGGCAACAGGCAAATTTGTGTAGTCATAATCGCTTCGGTCTGCGCAAAGCACCCCCTGCACCCCGCTACCCTTGTCCATCTCTGCAGTTTGTGCTTGCGGCTCGTTGCCTGTCAGTTTTGGCTAAGTGCATTTGAAGCTGCGGCTTTAAGCTGCAGCCACATTGGCAAATACGATAAACTAAAGATGGAAATGCAGGTAAATCGCAAGAGACACACAAACCAAATGCACAAAAGCACAAACACCAAAATAGACAGTAGTATTTTAGTATTTTAAGTAAAATATATTTTAATAAATATTTTTAAATGAATCAATTCCAATTATGTTTTAGCAAAGACGAAAACGACTTGGGTAATTGCTCTGTCACATTGAAAAGCTTAAACAGTTTAGATTTACTTAATTCTATTTATAAAAATATAACATACTTTTTTGGACCTGAGTCAAATTGAGAGTGTAAAGCATTTAATGGTGCCAAATCAACGTTTGTTAAATCCATTCTTACAATTTGCATAATTTGCCATGTTTCGAACATATCTTGAAGTGAAACGAACTTTATTTCTTTGAAGAACCCAACATTGTTTGGGTTATATACTAAATTTGCTTTTACCACCTAACATGTTGAATTAATTGTGAGTAAGCTGAATAAGTTGACAAGACTAATTAAAAACACATTTGCATATTTGTGCATTAAATTTATTATTCATTTGAAACTATTCAGATGAACAGATGACTAAATCTAATATATAACATTCATGATTATAGAAATAAAAGATAAGTGTGAACGGGTTAAAATGTATATATTATATAATTAGATATGCACAGATAAAGATGAAGATAAAGATAAAGAATAATAATTACAACCCAAACACAACAACTAAATACATAAATGGATAATTTGAATTTAGATAATCAAAATATGAATAATATAAAATAATAAATGTATTAGAAAACAAATATGATTTGTATACCCCTGTAGAGAAGGTGAAGATTGTATTGGAGAAGACCTGATCTAACCCCATAAAGCAATTATATTGTTGACCAGCCACACTGGCCTAGTTGCCATATGTCCGTCCGTCTGTTTGTATGCCAATTTGTTACTTTAAAGCTATGTTGATAAGAAGTCCGCATCTCGCAACCGACTAGATCCAATCACCTTATCATATAGCTGGCGTAGGAAAGATCGATCGAAAGATGAGTGTTCTAAACCAAACTCACCAGTTATGTGTGTTATAAAATTTAATTATAGATTTATCGAGATCAGAATATTATAGCATTTAGCTTTCACAGAAACAATTGATTTTTTTTAATTTGTATTGACATTAAGACGTTAATTGCAATGCAGTTGCTGCGTTGCTGTATTAATCGGTTGCACATTTGAATCGATTAGTTTCAACTGAGATTCCCAATTGCCCACTTAGGCAACAGCCAATTTGTATTATCCCATTGAGCATTTTGGCTGGCCGAATAATTAACACAGACACGGAATGGGGCTGTGAGTGGCGAATTGTATTTGGCCAAGAGGTGGCAAATGGGAAGAGAGAGGGCATCGCAACTCAGCAGACGCAACTGTTGTGTTGACTGACAAATGTTTAAACAAGATATACACGGAGCTATCCCAGCCAGCTCAACTAACTGATTAACTATCTAGACGTGCCGACAGGCACTGTGGGCATCCGCTGCTACTGCTGCTGCTGCTACTGCTGCTGCTGCTGCTGCTGCTGCATTAAGATAAGGCAACGCCGACAACAATTACAGCATTCGCTTGCCAGTCCAGTTAAAAGTCCCCAGTCTTGAGTCGAATGTGCCGCGAAATGTTGTCAACGCTGCGGCTGCTGTTGGTGTTGCTGTTGCCGTTGTTGTTGCAGCCACTGCTGATTTGTGGGGCAAACAGAACGCAATTGTTGCAGCTGAACAACTGTAATGCAACGCAGTTGAACGATTTAAAGGATGTGGCAACACTCACCGAACTGAGGTTGAGCAATTGCAGTCTGTACAATCTAAAGAACGCCCTCTTTCTGCAATACGGTCATCTTTTAATCATGGAGCTGCAGCACTGTAAACTTAATTCCCTAGAGGATTATGCTTTTAATGGCCTGG
Organism: Drosophila picticornis; assembly: GCA_035043845.1. NCBI lineage: Eukaryota > Metazoa > Arthropoda > Insecta > Diptera > Drosophilidae > Drosophila > Drosophila picticornis. Next base: position 12,594,487 of record JAWNMR010000491.1, read on the forward strand.
CACGTCTCCAAAGCCTTTCACTGGCCCACAATAACCTGAGCAGCGTCAGGTCCTGGTCAGACCAGCCCCTAGCAGCACTCTCGTCACTCGACCTCAGTTTTAATGCGTTGCATCAACTGGCCTCTAGGAGTTTTGAGCTATACCCCCAATTACAGCAACTGAATTTGAGTCACAATCTCATCGAACACCTGCAGCCGGACTGCTTTCACAATTTGGTGCACTTAAAGCATTTGCAACTGCACAATAATCGCCTGCAGCTAATAAAAGCCAGCTTCTTTTTGGGTCTACATCGTCTCTCCAGCCTGGCCCTGCAGCATAATCAAATCAATCAATTAGAGCCGGCAGCCTTCGAGAGCAACACACATCTACGCACACTGCGATTGGAACATAATCGACTAACTAACTTGCAGTTTCTCCAGGAACGCAGTCTGGGACGACTGGTTCACCTGAGTCTGTCCAGTAATGCGCTACAAGCGCTGAAACCTAAGGGATTTCTCGAATATTTCGAGCTGCAGCATCTCGATTTGAGTCACAATCAGCTGAAGGAACTTACTAACGAAAGTCTGATAGGACTCGAATCATTAGAGGTAAGTCGAAGGATCAGAATGATATTTAGGCACGTCAAAAACTTAAAAGACCATTCAGTATACACCATATGAGATGAGATCTGTTCTTATTTTAAATATATTCTTATGATATTAAAGCGAATTAAATAACACTTCTAACAAATTGTAAACAAAATACCAGTAAGAAACTTATAAGCGTAATCAGAGATCCTGATAACTACGCTTCTGGCATATTCTATGATAATTACGCTTTTGATAAATTCCATAACCAGAAGCGAGTTTATTTAATTTATTCTTTTTTATCGCTATCTCAGTTCCCTCACTCCAAATGTATGCAAAACAGATATCTAATCTAATCTTTTTACCCACAGCTTCTGAATGTCAGTCATAATAGTGTAACCCACATCGATGTGGAGAGTCTGCAACCACTGAGCAATTTACAGCAGCTCGACTTAAGTCACAATCTTCTGCACACACTGCCCGATAAGCTTTTCCATTCGAACAGCCAGCTGAAGGACATCAATCTGTCCAACAATCAACTGGACGAGCTGCACGCCAGTCTACTGAAGCAACTGATCCACCTGGATAATCTAAATGTTGCCCGGAATCGTCTCAAGGATGCCAACTGGTTGCAGCAATTGGCGCCGGCCCTAAATCGGTTGGATTTGAGCGTGGATCTCAGCTCGAATCGCTTACAGTCGCTCAACCTGAGCAGTTTACTGTTCTTTAAGCATGTGAATCTGGCAGATAATTATTGGAACTGCTCGTGGCTGGCCAGAAATATGATGAGAACGCCACCAGCTTCGCTGAATTTTGCCCGCGACTGGCCCATGCTGAGCGCCTGGAGCGATTTGGCATTGTTCAACGTGCGCGGCGTCGACTGCTTCGATGGTCAACAGAATCGCCCCATTGTGCTGCTCGATGTGGGCGTGGTCAGGCAGCAACCAACGCCTATTCCCACTTGTAACTGTGAGGTAAGTCAGCGAATGAGGCGGATCTGAGGGAAGAATAATTGTGTGAGTGGATAAGAAACCAAGTTAAGTTTCCAATTTTAAATACAAATTTTCATTTAAGAAAAACTATACCATAAAAATATTAAACGAAATCGCTTACAATTTGGGATTGAGTAAAAGAGTAAACACTACAATTATTGTACTAAACTCAACAATAAAAACTCACACAGATATCTAACTATTTTGGGGATAGAAAACAAGTTTTTAAAATAAGAATTTTCAAAGAATTTAGGCAATGCTTCTTTACTATTTAGTGGACAGTTCCTATTCATATTATATTTTATTATATGTTCACAGAGTGTAAATTTCGTGGATAGAAAACATGTTTTAAAATAAGAATTCTCAAAGAATTTAAGCAAAGCGTCTTCACTTTTTAAGTGATCAGTTCTTATTCATATTGTATTTTTTTATTTGTTGCAGCAAACTACCGATGAGCTGAGTCCTTTGACACCGCCACTGTCCTGGCCGAAGATACGCACAGATCGCTTCGACTCCCGTTCGGTGATCATCTGGATGCTGGTGGCGATTGCGATAGCCTTCGCCGGACTGCGCTGGGCTCAGCGATTCATGGACCGCAAGGCGGGCAGCAAAAAGTTGAAAGAAATGAAGAACATGGTAAGTTACCAGATAAGATTACCAAAACTAACTAACAAGGAATACGCTTTGATTACAAGGCATAAATCGTGGTTAACAAATATACCCCCTACGTAAAGCTGGATTTATTATCTTAAGTAAATTGGCTACATTTAATCAGTAAAAAGCGACTTTCCTAATCTAAAATAGACTAACTCAAAAGTGTTTAAGGGTGTTTGTTAAAAAAAAAAACACATAAATAAAGAGAAAGTGGCAAAAATCACGTATTTCCCTGCCTTGTCTTCTTGTCGCTGAATCTTTGTTTTTCAACAAAATGTAAAAATGTTTTTCAACTCTTATCTTGCAGACCATTCAGAAAGTGGAGGTGGAAGCTCAGCGCCTGAGAAACGATCGCGAACGATCGTAGTAAAAGAGAAAAGCGGAAAATTGTCCATAAAATTCTTTATAAATAAAAATATGTAATAATCTAGAAGAAAAGTGTTAAAACAATATCTGAGCATTAAAATTATAGCCAAATAATATGCGAAATGGTAACTCAGTTGTAGAGACGATCGATCAGCGGAGCATACTTGGCGTGCACAATATTGCGTCTGATTTTGAGAGTGGGTCCCAGTTCGCCAGTGGCCAGGGTGAACTCGTGGGGAAGCAGAGCAAACTTCTGGACACGCTGAGCATTCGAGATGGCATTCGCATTGGCACGCTTGATGCCCGCCTCCAGTGCCGCAAAGAGTTTCGGTTCAGCATTGATCTTTAGAGCGGCATCGAGTGCATTGCCATCACTCGGCAGCTTGAGATCCCCAGGGATGTTGAGCAAATCAGAGAGACGCGTCTGATCGAGTCCCAGCTGCTGCAGCCACTCGATGGTCTCCTCGCGCAGCTCGTCCAATGGCAGACCCGTTTGGGGATCGCATTTGGTTTTCAGTGTCAGCAGAACAGTTAAATACTTTCGATGATCGCCAATCAGCAAAGCATTACTGACACAGGGCAACTCTTGCCTGATCAGCTCCTCGACGTGCACGGGTGGTATATTCTCACCGCCAGCCGTGATGATGAGCTCCTTGAGTCGGCCCGATAAAACCACATTGCCATGCCTGTCCAGGTAACCCATATCTCCGGTACGCAGCCAACCCTCGGCACTGATGGACTCCATCGTTTTGGCGGGTTCACCCAGGTAGCCCATGAAATTGTTGCGACCACGCAAAACAATCTCACCGTGGCCACTCGCATCGGCCTCGCGTATGGTCGTCTCAATGCCCCCAAGTGGTACACCCGAGCTGTACAGATTGGTGATGTGTTCGTGGTTGGTTACAGGGCCACCCGTCTCCGACATGCCATAGATATCGCCGAGTGGTATGTCGAGGCCCAAGAAGTAGTGCTTCAATTCCGAGGAGACGGGCGCGCCGCCCGTAAGGAACGTCTGGCATTGATCCAAGCCCAACATTTCACGTATGGGTCGAATGAGACGAGCGGCCAGCCAATATTTGACCAGGCCATAGATGGAGCTCTTCTCACTAAGAATCGACAAATTTATAAATGATAAATCCGCTGCAATTACAAAAAGCACTGACAACTCACCCCGCAATTTTAGCCAACTGATGCTGGGCCACCAGCTCCCTGGCCTTGGACAGGAGCAGACGGGAATAGGGTTTGGCATTGGCCTCGGCAGCCACCAGACGCTCCTGGAACTTCTCAAAGACACGCGGCACTCCGAACACGCGTGTGGGTCGCGCCTTAACAAAGGTGCGCACCAAGGTGCCCTTGAGGGCATCCTTATCCGCAAAGTAGACACAGCCACCAAACGTCATCGTCAGACAGATGTCAAAGACTTGGGCGGCAATGTGACTCAATGGCAAATAGCTGACCACACGGTCCGCACCCACCACAGCGTTCTCCATGGTGTTGGCGAAAATCTTGGTAGCGTACACAATGCTGTCGTGGGAGAGCATCACAGCCTTGGGCATGCCCACCGTGCCCGAGGTGAAGATCAGCAGGGCACACTCGTTGGCATAGATTGCCTGCTCGCGGCGCAGCAGCTCCTGTTGCAGTGCGGTGCCGTAAACGGACAGCTCCAATTGCTGCCAGCTGTGGAAGCCCTCTTCGCGATCCACAAAACTGTCAAACGGCGGATGTAGTTGGATGACCGCCTTGAGGCGTGGCAGTCTATGTTTGATTGTACGCAGTTTGGCCATCTGCTTGTCATCGTCGACGATGCAGACTGTCGCCTCGCTGGTGACCAGCGCATGATGCACTGCCTCCGGCGAACTGCTTGGATAAATGCCGGCCACAATGCCGCCGGCACGCAATGCGCCCAGCTCGGCCAAGAACCATTCGGGACAATTGAATGCCAATACGCCCAGCGAACTGCGCTCCTCCAGGCCCACATGCAACAACATCAGCGCCGCTTGTTCCACTCTCTTTGCATACTCCGCATAGGTGAGCGTCTGCCAGGACTGATCCTTGGCGTTCGTTTCCCATACCAACGCTGGCAACTCTGCATATTTTTCACAAGTCTCACGAAAGAATTCCGGCAGAGTTTGTGGCTCTACTCCATCATTGCTGGCATCCAATCGCAGCTGGACTGCTTCCTTTAGGGATGTGCTCGTATAGCTGGTGGCTACTTTCAGCTCCTTGCTGCTCCGTGCTCCGTGGTCGTTCATGCTGGCAAACGTTGCGGTGACTAAACCAGAAGCAAATTCATTGAACCCTATTTATGGCAACTCGCAGACAATTGATAAGGCCACGAGTAAAAAAACCCGACCCGCATTCATTAAGATTAGTATTTGTTAATCTCAAGACGACACTGGGATCTGTCGTGAAGTGTCACTCATGGGCTGCCCTCCAGAAATCTCTCATCTCGTGCACACTCCAAAAAAATGAAAGTGATTTAAAAATGAATTTTTTGTTATCATTTTGCGAGCATTTTCATCTCATTCAAAAAAAAATGTACTTCGAAATTTTAATAAAAATTGTTTTCAGTGGCTTCTTGCCACAAGTCTTGATTTTTTGAGGCTTGACCCACTGCACTTGTAGCGATAAGCCTACACTGAAAGCAATTTGTGTTCTTAGGCTAGCTAAGAATCGCCTACCCTTTTTAAAATAAATTTCAATATCAGTGTTAACTGGGATAACATCCAAAACAAAGACCGATTGCTCCAATATGATATAGTTTGGTCAAACTAAATTGAATACAACTGTTAACTGATATTGAATGAATGTTAACTTCGCCAACTTATTGCTACTTTACATAACTCTGTTAAATATCTTTAATGTGTAGACAAATATCTTATGTAAACACATAACTGTAATCTTACTAAATATCGATAGTTTTCACTATCCGTGAGTCGGATCTGGAGATTTGAGCAAGTCGGAAGCGCGCTTTTGTTCCGGTCAGAAATAAAGTTGCTTATTTAAATAGTTTCAACACATTAGTAATCCAATCACAATTTTTAGTCCAAATATAATGTATAATAATACACAATTGGGTGAGTTTATTTTGCGAACAGTTGTTCCTATGTCAGCTATATAAAAATATGATATAATGATCAAAGAGAAGAAAATTGCTGCATCGCCTCAATTGATCAAGAAAATATAATATATAAAGGGTAAATGAAAATATAAATTACACAATTCGCCTGATAATTGGGCCGTTTAGCAAGCACCCTAGAATGAATTGGACTGACCCTTTGACACCCTGTGGTGGCTGCAATCTTATCAGTTGTATTGGCCTGCACAGATAATAGGTCGCGTAGGCTTGACTGGAGTGAGATTTTCAAGTCGATTCGAGTTGTTCACAGTTTCTGTCAAGTCATGATTGGAATGGTATTTTTCTATTTATAATTACAATAATAACAATCGATAATCATTACATCAAATAACTTGCGAAAATCACAGCAATCTCTTTATTTTTTACATTAATTAATTAATTAATGATTAATATTACTACAGTTATCATTTTCGACACATTTAGTCAAGCAAGTACACACACCCTTCAGACCTCTCAAATCATCCACTGCATATCATAGACACCAACCAATGTGAATGTACATTTTTATTTGCATACATACCGTTGCTTGTTCATCCACACAAAACTGACCTGCGGCAAACAGCTGCGAACGATCGAAAAACTAACATCAAAGTGCATGGCCAGGTCAGTTATACACGAGTGTGAGAGAGAGATGGAAGGATGAACGAACGGGTTAGGTAGAAAGAGTTGGATAACAAAACAATCACAACAAAAACAAAGCAAAAACAAGCATACACATAAAACATTCATTTGTAACGGTTCTTCTCTGCTCCACTTTGGCTACCCACCTTCGGGCTGGTCACTCAGCCACGCTTTGCTCTCCGCATTACACGCGTTTGCCTGGTTCCCAAACATGATACGCACACACACACACACACATGTATGTATATAAAAACAGGCGTGTGCATAAACACAACTTTACATAGATATATGCGTGTGTGTGTATAGAAAAAACACATACTGTGGGCAAATAACAGAAACAACAGAGAAAGAAACACCAACAGTCAAGTCGTCGACAGGCAGCCAAGTGTGGCTGCTAGCTGTAGATTGATGCGCGCCTGTTCGCCCAACAGTCATTTTTTGTACAAATTTATAATTTATTGTTTAATTTATTTTATTGCAAAATGTCAAACGGTGTGTCGATGTTTACACACACACAGTGTGTTTGAACAAGTGTTTGTTGCAGCGCAAAGCAACAGCAACAACAACGTCTTCTATGATATATTATTAACCCAATTGTAATTGTTGCAATTTGTTGACTGCGGCTTATCATTTGTCATGGTGCGCAACAACAACATTATTATGAAATTATTTACCAATGAACAGCAGCCCATGAATACCAAACAAGTGTAAACATTGTCGTTTCCCATGCGTCTCGCTGTTAGCAAGAGTGAGCAAGAGAGAAAGAGAGAGAGAGGTGGCCATTAAGCTACAGCACAAATAGTTGCATATTCGTTTTGCCTTTCTTTTATGCTTGTGCAGTAATGGTATGTGTATGTGCACGTGTGCTATTACTGCTCTAACATGGATGGCAGTGTATGATATGCAACGGTATAAAAAAACAATGTGTGCAATTGTAAGTTTACAAAGGAGATGTTGGCACAGTGGGTTATGCATGTATGAGATGGCACAGCGGGTGATGTATGTATGATTTTATATTCTTACACGATTGTGGGCATATAAAACATATATAAATTTTATTGTCTCTAGCCATTACAATAAAATCAGCAAAAGCGATATGCCCATAGTAGCTGTTGTTCCATTAGGGTGGACCCATTTTATGAAAGAACATGATTTTAAAATATAGTTGTGCATAAAAATATGCATCAATAAAAACAACAAAAAAATGTGCAATTTTATATTTAGTTACAAAATTTATAAAATTGTACTTTTTCTTATAGCAGACATTCTTATATTGTATATATTATATTATATTCTTATATTGTTGAGCGGATGTCGAAACCAGTCTGCCCCTCAACCCAATTGACAAATCACAAATAGCAATAGAAAACTCTTTCCATTTGTCCATTTGTCCAACGCCCGTTCATTTGTTATATTGAAATTTATTTCACACGGACATACATACATATATACAAATAGACATACACACATGTGTCATTTACCATATTTACTATAGCGGAACCGATATGCTATCGAAGCCTACTCCTCACCCTCTTCTCCTTTAACACCCTCTTCTGCTAAGATTACCAAATCGTATGTGTAGTAAACATGTGTTGTACATATTTACACGCACGATACGTGACGCAGCTGATTGGGTACGCGTATGTGAAGGGGGAGGGGCGGGGTGTGCATGTGCATGTCTGTGACTTTTGTAGATTTGTTTGTGTACATATAGATATAGCAAAATAACCAGGCGCACAGCATTGATTAGCAGGCGCAAAAAAGAGCCACCAAAGCAAAGCAAAGTCAAAGCAAAAATTCATGCGAGCAACTGAGTGAGCAGCCATAACAACAACAGCAACAACAACAGCAACAAGTACACACAACAATAAAGAAACACATATTCATATACACCAAACAATAACAACAACACTAACAATAACAACAACAAGAAAAGCACCACACAAAACGATACACACACAAAACTACTCAAAAAGAGGCAGACGAGCACGACGGACACCCGAGACGACGTCGACGACGGCGACGACGACAGATAAACAACATTTATATTCATGTACCCGGCAGTAACAAAAGCAACAACAACAGCAACACAAGAAAACGTACACAAACATAAAGAGGCAAGAGAGAAGAGGAAAAAAACGAAATCAAATAACATATGTACATATTGACAAACAAGTGAACACATGTATGCACATACAACAGACAAGCATACGTATGGATGTATGTTTGTATGTATGTACATAAATAAATATGTCTGCCTGTACATGCAGTGCATGGTGAGCCCCCTTTTGCAACTCATTCAAACTCATTTCTACACTCATGAGAACAGCGACGGCGACGGCGACGTCAACGCCAAAATGTAGCAGTAGCAGTAGCATATCGGCAGCAGCCTCAGCGACTGTCTTTACGTGGGTTGCGTCGGTAAATGGAAGGCAGGGGCAAATTAACGATACCAACAACATATGTACATATTTATACAAACTCACATAAATACATACATAAATATATTAGCTAGCTGGCACTGTTCTCTTTGTTGTGCTCTCGCCTGTCTCTCCAAGTTCGCACAGTCAGCCACATAAATGGCAATTACAATAATAACCGGTATTCTAAACGGTTTTTAATCCCCATCATTAACACAACAGCCGCCAAAAATGTCAAAACGAAACAATAAATACATACATATGATTGCGTATGGGAAGAGTAAATAAGTGTCGTTATGTTTGTCAATGCTATTGCACTTGTTGATTATTCTCATCATACGATTTCTATATTTATCCAAGTAGAGGTATGTTTGAGCACTCGTTTTATCATTCATTAAAACGCTTTTGACTATTTTGTTGGGTGTCTGCCTTTGCGAACAGTAAGCGCGTGAGAGAAATGTTTATTATCTTCAGCACGTCAGCCAATGCAGAAGTAGAAGCTTTAAGATGCTTTTAATAGTACAAATCATATCTTCGTAAATGTTATTGCTATTGAATAATTGAGTCATATTCATATTTGTACCTACTTGTTATACATTGTTGGTTGTACAAATTGACGAACAAGTCCATATACAAATGCTCCATACCAGTAGCTGATATTTACTTTATTTTATTATCGATTGAATAACTTTGAATAGTGGGTATATGGTACAAATAACACATGTGTATTTATTAAAATTTTGTTATAAATTGTAAAATTCAGTAAATATATTCGATTTCACTTATCAGTTTTCCGCAACGCAGACATGAGCCAGACTTATTTTTCCATTGACCGACAATCAATGGAAAACTCTCGAGTCATTTATTCATTATTCACGCCGTCTGATAACATTATGCTCTGTCATCATTTTAATAGGGGCATCCGTACATTTTTATTTACAAATTTAAAATTTTGTTGTAAAAAATGGATTATTTGATAAAAAGGAATTACATATTTCGTAAGTCAATACATTTTTTATTATTTTATTAATGTGGCAATAATTCTTTTGCCCGCACTGTTTTAATATGAAGGCCTGCTTATTTTTCTGGACGGCACTGTGCACAAATCACTGTTGCCTTTGCGAAGCGCCGATAATAACACAAAATTAAGTTGTTGTTGCTAGTTGTTGGTAGGCGCTGCAATAACAAAGTGGCCAGCAAGAGTGACATCGAAGCCGACTGCGATGCTGTCCCCAGTCAAGGCCGCAAGTGTCTCTCAAGTGGTAACATGAGCCCCGTCTTTTGTTACATACAAAAATGCACACACACACACACACATTTACACACATTTGCATGTGTGTGTGTATATATTTAAATGTTATCTCGCTCCACGTGTGTCTTACTGTTGTTGCCCATTACATTTCATTTTCATGCCATTTCTGGTTTTAGCTCTCACTCATTACACACGTCCGTACATATTTATGCATGGATGTGTGTGTGTGTGTGTGTGCATGTATATTTGTACATGCATTAACATACCGGCTAACATACAAACATAAACACAATTTGAGAACGTTGACGCTGACGTCGACGCCGCTGTTACCGCTTTAGCTGTGTGTTTTGTTAGCGCAGCAGCGAAAGCTACTTCTACTCGTACTACATGTGTACATACAACAACAACAACAACAAGACATTGCCTACACATGGCTCTACGGTCGCCTGCTAATCATTTCTGTGCGCCTGCTTTGTGCTCATGTTTATTTGTATATATCGAGCAACACAAACGCACAAAACTCATATGCAAAAGCACCGCTACATACACGTCAGCAACAACAACAACAACAATAATGCACACAAGTCCACACACTTTGCTTAAGCATACATATTTATGCAGTTAGTGCGAGTGTGTAGACATGTGGATACAACAACAGTAAAGCTCTAAGTGAGCACTCACCTACGTGCATAAGTACATTCGTACACTGTGTTTGAGTTTGTGTTTGTATCTATGCGTATTTACGTTGTGCTCACTTGTCGACTGAGTTAATTCCGTTCTCTTTTGAGTGTTTTGAGTGAAGATTAAGTTATGTTTAGCATATGAGTGATTTGCGAACCAACTATGAGTAATATTACAATCAGTGCATACATTTCTGATTGAGTGCTATGGTTTTTATATATCAAACTCAACTTTCAATCCGAAACAATTACTCAATGCGGTTCTTTGAAATTGTGGCGGAACTTTTGATAAATATAAAAATAAATATTTCGTAACTTTATAAGGTATATAAAAATGTATAAGTTTAATGAATACTTACTGTATGTAGATGTATACAAATCCACTGTGTGGATCCCATAAAGTGGGCACCGAATCCGGAATACGTATCCAGGTCCGACAAGGACTACGAAATGGATGAGGACACCAATACAATCAGGGTTCATGACGATCACTGTGTGGCACCCAAGAAATGGTGTTGCAGCCTGGCTACTAACCTTATAATGGTGATATACTCAATCTAAGCTGCCCAATGCCACTAAATTGGTTGGTCTACCTCGTCTTTGGTGTTGTGGTTGTCAATATTGTCTGCTGTATGGTGGGCGCCACTCCGATATTAGTCACTATCCCGATTCCAATTTTGAAGATACCAAACGGAGTATTCAATAAGAACTCCAAAAAAGAAAGATTAAAATCCAAATGGAAGCTATTCTTTTATGTATACCACACGATGATATTTTTAAATTATTTACGGATCAATGGTAATCAAAAACTTCACTATTATCAACAGAAATGTTTCGAGTGGAATCACTTTTCTAAAGCTGTCTACTAATTATTAAGATCTGGAAAAAATGGCAAAATCTGCTTCAAAATTCCAAGTGGAATACAAAGAGTGATATATATAAATATATATAGATATATATATTTATATATTATTACATGAGTCAAGCATGGTCAGCTTTAGCCTTAGCCCTCGCCACCAGCTGCCTATGGACAAGTCTATTTGCTCAAAACGGGTGCCAAGAAATGGAGCCCAGCAGAATGGGCGACTTGGATGCGAAGGTTGGTTGCTGAGACTTGGAACAGGGTATATCTCTCAGCCAGTAGCACACTCTGGACTTTTGTATTAAGTGCACAGTAATCAAGCAATCAATTAAATATTATTCTTTTAGGGTTGGATTGTGCGTCAGGTGTGTTGTGCGGGCTACGAGGGCATGCCCGGAAATTGTCAGCCCCGCTGCACGCCCAGCTGTGTGAACGCCCAGTGTACCGCCCCACAGGAGTGCACCTGCAACGAGGGCTACGAGACGGTTGGTGGCAGGGACAACAGCACTGTGGGCTGCCAGCCCAAATGCCACGACTGTCGCTATGGCGACTGCATTGTGCCCAATACTTGTCGCTGTTGGCCGGCATTCATGGGGCGATCCCTCGGCCAGGGTTGCCAGCCCGTGGTAGAATTTCTGATGCCAGCCGAGCGTTGCCTGATGAATGCCTGCAACTGTTGGCAGGAGTACTACAGCTGGACCCCCTTGCTGCAAGTGGCGCCCAAATGCGTAAGCATTTGCCAGACTGATGACAGGACACATTCCTGCTTGAATATCAAGCAGTGTGTCTGCAATCGACTCACTCGGTATCTTGTCTGTGAGGGCGAGGAACTCGAAATGCCACAGCAATATGCCTGCCAAGTTGAAAGTGTCAAAGATCAGGAATATCGCTTTGATCGGACAAGGGGAAAAGCTCATTCACAATGGACAGCCCAGACAGATGGTCAGCTGGATTACTCAAGGCCAGTCAAGAACGGGAGGAATGCTCAGACTGATCCCACAGTCACGAAATACATCACAGATTGGCGCCAAAACACAGATGGATCAGAGTGGGGACTCACGAGGGACCAAAAAAAGCATCAAGATCATCAGAATAGGTTAGATCCAAAAGATCATGGATTGTTGTCAAATCGAAAAACTCGGACAAGTATTACAGATCTGATAAATGCTTGGAAAGCAAGGCCTGACAGAGATTATTCAGATCTGATTTATAATGCAGATAGGAAATATAACTTGGATCACATTGATAACTCGGATCACAAAGATAACTCGGATCACATTGTGAACGCAGAACACAAAGATGGGTCACAACACACAGATAATTCAGATCGTTCGATTCACATTCAACTCCAGGCTAATCAAATACCAATGGAATCGCATTCTAATGAAAGGATTTTGGAAAAGAAAAAGCTAAAAAAAATGGTAAAAAAGCCACGCACCTTCAAAAAACTAAGCACGATCATTTTGTGTGGCATTATTGTTCTGGTTATTATTGTTGTGGGTGCAATTGTTTTGTGCTTTGCTTTCTACGGGTAATAATATCGAAAAGGATTAATTGCTTTCTTTTTCACTTTATAAATCTTATTTTTGAAAAAATGGCAGTGGTACGGAATCGATTTTTTTTTATAGTTTTACATTAAATTAAAATACTTCATTTTAATTTTTAAGATCTTATTTGTTACCATTATTGAGAATAAGAGTTTGCAAGTTGAATTAAATATTTAAAATTATTGAATTTTTGAAATTTTGTTACTTGTTTTTTTTTTTACAGATTTTGCTGTTTAATTCATGTTGTGATTAATAATTATTATTTATATTATTTATTCAAATCGTTTCCTTTCATGGATTACACTCATTTATGCATCTATTGTCGTTCAGTGAGGCGTCTTATCGAGCTTGCAAAATTTAGTTGCAGTGGAGGCAACTGTTGCGCTTGCAGTTGCAGTTGCAGTTTCACTCACTGTTGCCGATGCTGTTTCGGAACATTAACCATTACCGATAAGCCCAGTGCAAAACAGAGCTCAGAGCTCAGAGCTCAGACGAAACACAAAAGAATTGTGCTTTCACTTTAATCAGTGCACTCGAGAAGGGAAGACTACGCCCCAGACTAAAAACCAAAACAAAAAACAAATACAAATAATAAAAAAGGAAACTGAAAGGAGTCAAAGATGCAGGCACTGGCAGTGGTCTTGCTATTATTGGGCCTGGATCAGACACAGCAGTTGGCCATAACGAATGTCCACTGCCAGAAGAACATCAGTGTCAAGTATCAGGTGCCCGTGACGAGGACACGTGTGCTGCACAACGCCAGCTCTGCAGACTCGTTGGACTCGTTGGAGCAGTATGTTGTGTATGAGGAGCGCATCCGTTTGGACACCGTACAGATGTGTTGTCCCGGCTATCGCACCATTATCTTTGGCTTCTGTGAGCCCATCTGCACGGAGCCGTGTCCGGCGCACAGCTATTGCCACGAGCCGAACAAATGCCGTTGCATGCGGGGCTACGAGCAATCGCATCATCACAACAAGCAGCACCAGCTGATCTGCCGGCCCATTTGCCAGGGCGGGTGTCCGGAGCACAGCCATTGCGTTGCCCACAACGAATGCGAATGCCATGCGGGCTTCAAGGATGTGAGCACCTGGTTCAGTTTGAGCATCAGCTGTGAGCGCATCAATTGTGGTCATGATCAGCGATACGATCCACAGCGGCGTGCCTGCATCAAGATCGAGATGAGCATGGAGGAGCTGATGCAGCGTGTCGCCGAGCGACTGGCCCAGGGTCTCGAGACATACGGCGATCTGACAGTTGAGGAGCAAGCGGTGTGAAGAGATTACAACTGCTGTATTCTATTCTATTTATCTGTGTTTTAATAAAGAGCTAATCGAACAAGAAAGAAGAGTTCGTTAGTTAGTTAGGCACGCCTTAGATTACAAACACTCGCAAGCCGGACTCCTTCTGATGATGCTGATCAATAATATAAATTTTATATAATATATATATAATATATTATATATATATATATATATAATATATAGCTTCAATCATATTTCAATCACATTCTATAATATTTCTAGCAAGAAATAGAGTAGATGGGATAAATATGCAAAATAATTATTTAATTATTATTTGAAAATTAGGTTTCAACTCTTCATAAAGATTTGCTTGAACTTCCATGAATCAGCTTAGTCTCGATATAAACAGCTGATCTTTGGCGATTAGTTAGATAAGCTACACATTCCCTAATTTTGAATTTGATGTTTAGAAATATAAATTGCCAGACAGGTTACAAGTGAAACCTTTCCATTGAGTCTATCCTATCCTACCTATCCAGTCAAAAAAAAAAAAAAATCAAAATATAACTAAAATTCCTTTAAATGTCTATATGCAAATTTATTGTGGTAATTCAAACAATAGGATAAAATGATTTCCTTAGCATTTCAGTAAATAAAACAAATTAACATACAATTAAAAACTTAAGCGCTACTAGATCTATAGTTCAATGGGGTCTAAGGGCTGCACATCGCCCTAAATATAATCGATTACTATCATCATCATCATTATCATCATCAGTAACACCAACATCATCATCATCGCACTCATACTAATTGAGTGTCGGAATAAAAGTGATAACAATAATTTTGCTATATATAGTATAAGTAGTTTTATAATAGGTATTAAGCTGGCACTCAATGGCTTGTAAGTCCGTTAAATTCATTTCATGTTAAAGCTCAAGTTCCATAGCTCTGTTCAATTTTTGGTTTCACAGCCAAATGTGGCAAGTTGTTATCTAGGCATATAGGGTCTCGATCATGTCCGCATACATCTTGTTGACCACAGGGCGCTTGACCTTTAGGGTGGGTCCCAGCTCGCCGGTGACAATGGAGAAGTCGTGCGGCAAAATTGCAAACTTCTGCACCTTTTGTGCGTTTGAGATGGACTGTTTGTTGGCCCGCTTAATGGCATCCTCGATGGCCTTCCACACCTTCGGGCAAGGACCGGCATTCAGAATATCCGACAGAGTTTTGTGCTCCACACCCAGAGATTTCATCCAGGCAGCCGACTCGTGTGTGAGCTCATCCAATGGAGCGCCGGTATCTCTGTCCAACTCGGTCTATAAAATAGTTTTACGATTAGTTTTCACTTGCTTATCACAAAATAATTTAAATGGAATGCGCTGATAGAAGTAACTCGAAAATGGGAATTTTAAATCAAGTTTATGTGTATGGAAAAATAGATATTCCAGAGATTAGACAGATGTGCTTTTACTCACCTTAATGGAAACCAGGACCGTGAGATATTTGCGCTGTTCGCCGACAAGGAAGGCATTGGAAATGCCATCCAGTTCCTTTTTGATTGTATTCTCAATGTGAACGGGCGGAATGTTCTCGCCGCCAGCGGTGATGATGAGCTCCTTGGAGCGGCCCGTCAGGCAAACGTAGCCCTTGTCATCAATGAAACCCAAATCGCCGGAATGCAGCCAACAATCATCGTCCAGCGATTCCTCGGTCTTCTCCTTATTGTTAATGTATCCCATGAACACGTGACGACCGCGTATGCACAGTTCACCATGACCATTCTCATCCTGATTGATTATCTTTGATTCGCAGCCCGGCAGCGATTTGCCAATCGAATTCAATAGGGTCGAATCCGGCTGGCAAAGCGTGTGACAGCCGGCTGTCTCCGACATGCCAAAGGCATCCAATATCTTCAGGTCCAAGCTGAGGAAGTACTTCTTCGTCTCCGGCGACATGGGCGCAGCGGCGCTCACCAAACTGACCACTCGATCGAAGCCAAGGGCTGCCTTCACCTTGGACAGAATGAGCGATTTGGCAATCTTGTAGCGAAAACCTCCGCTGCTCTTGCTTCTAAAACGAAAGTTTTTAATTGGAATTGTTGATTAGTTTTGGCCACTGCAAGTTGATAATTAAACGCGCCAAGGATAATGGACTTTTCTTTCTAAGTGTGGCATTCTAAGGTTAATTGCAAAAAATACTTTGGAAGGGATACACACTGGTATATATACCTAGGAAGACTGAAGTATAATGGATTATATCACTATAATTTCTCTCCATTGTAGTGAAAAGAGGTAGTAATCAAAAGAGAATATAGAATTTTTAAAAAATAACCTTTTAGTATTTTTACTTTCTGCTAATTTACTTTTTTTTGGGAAAAGATTGACTGAAATAATTTACTAATAACTAATCCAAAGCAGTTTGCTTAAATGCTGATAATTGGTCTAAACGAATTTACTAGAGACAGTGCATATACCTAATCAATTAGCAGAGGGGGATTAACTGAATAGATGGGATATGGAAAGGCTATTCAAATATAAATCAAACACGTTAAAGTTGTTCTCCAACTGTTTGAAAAATCTTTTAAAGATTACTGCCAATCACAGCCAGAGCTAAACTCATGTCACGAATTTACAGGAGCTGCCCTCAGACGAAAAAAGAAGAAGAAATCTAACTGCTCAGCGAGAGAAGGACGTGCCCGCATGTCGGAGCTGGGCCAGCGCTGCTTATCCAGTGCAATGCCTTCGTGTACACCCTGACGTATGAGTAATGTTGTTGGCTGTGATTTTGAGTCTGCCTTAAGCCAACGAGACATTACGACAGGCAGAGGGAGAGAGACAGAGATAGAGAAAGACAGAGATAGCGAGGGAGACAGAGAGAGAGAGAGAGAGGGAGAGGAAGAGGGCTATATGCCGCCCCGGGGCTTGCATAATTTAGCGAACCAAAAGCGGCAACATGCCTGGCAGAGATTGCTTTCAGGTTTCAGCTAGGTGGGGAATTGCAGCCACTTTAACTGTGCATCCTCTTTGCATAATTTATGCGCACACAAAAGTTAAAGTTGAAGTTTTTCGTTGTTTTTATTTGCTTGGAGTTGTTGCAACTTACCCTTCACTCTCCATGTAATGCTTGAGTGTGATGCCCTTGGCCCAGCCGGCAAGCATTTTCTTAAAGCTGCCGCTGGAGTTGGCGACGGCGACCATGCGCTCCTGGAATTTCTCATAGACCCGGGGAACGCCCATGAAACGTGTTGGCTGCGCATCCTGCAGGGTCCTCACAAGTGTACCCTTGAGCGCATCCTTATCGGCAAACCAAATGCAACCAGCCATCGAGCTGACCGTGTAAATGTCCACAATCTGCGCGGCCACATGGGACAGCGGCAGATAGGAGACCATAGTCTCCGATCCCATCACAACCTTCTCCAGGGTCTTGGTAATGGCGCGCAAATCGAAGGTGATGTTATCGTGGGTGAGCATTACGCCCTTCGGCATGCCCACCGTTCCGGAGGTGTACACCAAACAGCAGCACTCATTGATGGCAATGCGTTCCAGGCGACGCTTGTACTCATCCTCCACATCGCTCACATTCATCGACTCGATCTCGGACCACTGCAAAATGGATTGGGAATAGATGGGGCGGGATTACAAAGTCGAAATTAATTGATTTATTTTATGTCAGCAGAACTGATAACACACAAGTTATTTTTAGTTAGATATTAATTAAATTTAAGCAAGATTTGAATTGAACCCTGCCTAATCTGATGCTTACCCTGTAGTAGCCATCCTCCTTCTTAAGATTGGGTGCGTAGGGCTCCTGGATTTGTATGGCCGCCTTCAGATTGGGCAGCTTATCGCGAATTGACTGTATCTTCTCCATTTGCTTTGCATCATCCACGACGACAATCTGTGCCCGCGAATCATCCAGGACATGGTGCACAGCTTCCGCTGAGTTGGTCGTATAGATGCCAGCGATGATGCCATGCGAATGAATGGCACCCATTGCCGAATAGAACCATTCGGCGCAGTTGAAGGCCAACACGCCCACCGAGCAATGCTCCTGCAGGCCCAGTTTGATGAATGCCTTTGCCGTCTGGTGCACCTTCTGCTCGTATTGCCTGTGTGGAGATGGATGGGTTATCAACTGGTTAGAGCTGGGCTTGCGGTAAATCCAATAAGCGTTAAACGAATTTGGCAGCGAGGCGTGCCAGTCGAAGGGATTGGCTAATTGGCAGTGACTAAAGATGGACGCGTGTTTGCCGCATTTACAACGAGAAACACTCTCTAAAATCGTATGTGAATTTGCTTATTTTTATACTATATAAATCTATAAAATAAGTCTAAGTCTGTTATATTGATTGATTGATTGATTTCTAAACTTTGAACCGGTATCAAGGTGACTTTGTTGATAATAGATTAGAAATTTATAATTAATTACACGTTTCCCAAACTGTATATTTTAATGGGTTTGTTTTTGTCACTCCAACATTTTGGATCATTTCAGTTGTATTTTTTTAAGATTTGCATATATATTTTAGTTGGCAATTTTGTGGACTGTAGATAGTTCAGTTTAATTATGCCTTTGATTATTCAATTATAAATACCATTTTAAATTATCAGACGACCATCACTAATCGAGTACCCCCAACTCAACTCAAGTCAAGAGACTTACTTGTAGGTGACTGTTGTGTAGCCATTTTTGCCGTTCTTGGTGCGCAGCGCCGGATAGTCGGGGTAGTTGTTGACGGTGCGCTTGAGCACGCCGGGTACGGACAAGGGCTCCTCGGCGCCAAGGCCCTCCTTATGCATGCGTATCTTGACGGCATCCTCGGGATTCGTGGTGCGATAGACATCCGATTCCCTCAGACGATTGGGGCCGGGGCGATTGAAAAGCGCTTCGTTCGGGTTCGCGGCCATTTCACTGAAATCGAGTTGAGAGGTTAAATCAAATTTTATTTACCCATTAAGCCATGTCACAAAGATACGACGGCTAACGCAGTGGTCAAGACTGATGAAGCGCTACAGGCCTTATCGGCCAATTAAATTATGAGTTATAACCCGATTAAAGGCGGCATAGTGAACTCATATAGCTCATAAACTTTGATATTATGCAACCAATATAGTTCTGAATTTATGACAGACCATAGCTTAAAGTAGGAATGGAATATTTTAATGAGAAGTGATACA
This sequence comes from Drosophila picticornis, assembly GCA_035043845.1. Classification (NCBI taxonomy): domain Eukaryota; kingdom Metazoa; phylum Arthropoda; class Insecta; order Diptera; family Drosophilidae; genus Drosophila; species Drosophila picticornis. The sequence goes on from JAWNMR010000491.1 coordinate 12,614,010, forward strand.
ACACTGCTGCATAGACGTAGCTGCTGTTATAGTCAATCATATCAGACCATGTATCAAGCTAGAAATGCGTGTTTCCTGTCATTAGTTTTGTAGGCATTTCATTTGGTGTTATCTTCAAGATGATAATGCCCTCGCTACTGAAGTCTTGACTTTCCATAGTAGCTAGCACTCGATAAATATATATGTACATATTCCTTTTTTATTTTGGGTGCAAAGGTTTCCGTTATCGATATCTTTGTATGTACACATGTGCAGTTAGTGAATGCTCATAGTTTTTGTATTTTTTATTAATCAATAAACGAGCCAACAGTTTCGAGTGATAAGCGTAATGCCCAAAATAAATAACAACACGAACTTTTAGTTAAGAATGAAAAATAAAAACCAACTGCAACAGCAACATCAACCTCAACACCAACAGCTCAAACTAAATGAGTCCAAAGTTTAATGCCGAGGTTAAACAGCTGATTTTTCAGCTGACTTTAGCTGGAAATGACTTATTTTAGCTGATTACTTAGACGCAGCTGAACGATTTGTCTGTTCGATGACTGGAGGCGCCACACTCAAAACGTTGAGGGGGCAGCAAATGCATGATTGACAGTTAAATGCACACGCGATTAACAATAACCTGTAAGAGGCAATATGTGTGTAACAATTTCAAAGTCCGGTAATTGAGTAGTTTTGTTTTGCTTCCATTTTTGTTCCCCCCCCGTTAGGGAAAGTTGCTATATGATTTCTCTAACGTCATTACATCATAATAAAGTAGAATACCTTGAAATAACTGAGCTGAGTATGCAGTTTTGCAAATTGTAGACTAAATGAATTAAATGGCATTTAAACTGAGCAGTTTAGCTTAAAGTTATTACAAATAATTAATCCGATGATTAGAGATGCTTTGTGTTTAATGGTTCGAAAAAACACCCATTAATTGTAGTTGCGACTGAAAATTAAAACTAACGCAAAAAGTCGAACTTGAATAATTGAAGTGATAAGAACAAAGTTCTGTTCCGTTATATTATTGCTTGGCAACACTACAGGTTTATAAAAAAAATAAATTTGAAATGTATGTATGTATATATAAGTATATATGTATTTGTGTACTTCTTAGAATAGGCAATCGTTAATTACACCTCATTTAATATGATATTGACGCATAAAGGAGCAAGCAGATATCGTCTATATATATTTACCTGTATGTCTATATACAGAATTTGCGTGGTTTATCGACTATTCAAAACTGAGCATAGAAAAAACCGGTTTTTGTGTGATAAGAATACAAGTCTAGACATTTTTGTCAATCGCGCGTTTCTTGAACAAAAAGTGCGTAAAAAATTGAATTGTTAAACAACTTTTACAGACGACCTAAGAATCTGCGTACAAAAACAAAACAGATAATGAATATATCTAAAAATATTTGCCATGTGTTCTTTGTTTTTTTTTTTAGTTTTTGGGGCTGGCCAAATGAAACCAAAAGAAAGAGAATGTTGTGTCACACAACTGAAGAACTGAGAACTCTCTTATTTCTTCAGTGCGAAAGTGGAATCAGCACAAAGATGGGCCAAACTGGGACGTGGTGAGAATGACGATCAAGGCACAAAGAGAAGCGAAAACTAGAAAGCAGAGCGAAGATGACAATGAACTCGAGAGGACAGTGCACTGACCCACTAAGAACTGAAAGTGGGCAAGGCAAAACGAGTGCGAAGACAGCAAAAAAAAAAACAATAAAAATATATATATATATAAACAGCCGGTAAATCGTGGGAAATGGTATTAAAAAAGATTGCAGAAACACACGTGTTTTGCTTGGCGGGTTCAAAAAGTCACACACATTTATTCTTTTGTATATTCTTCATGGATTCTCATATTTGTTGCTTTCTCAAACTTACATAATTTAATTTTTTTTTGACTGTTTTGACGTTATTTTTCTTATTCAGCGCGGACACTTGTGGTTTTTCTATTTATTTTTTCTATATATTTCTTTTCTTCTAATTTTCTTGTAGCACGACAAACGCAAACGACCGCACGCTGCGAAGCCAGAGCGTAAACTGAAAGCAGAACAGGATCGGATGCTATAGAAATTGTTGATCGCTGCCGTTTCGCAGTCGCTGCCGCTGCTGCTGCTGCTGCTGTTGCTGTCGATAAGTCTTCAGCCTTAGACGCTGGCTGGAAGCATGACGACTTAGGAGAACCACCTGCGGCAGCGCTCTTATCAGCTGTCGGGCGCCCACATTGCGCACTTTGCTGGCTCACTCGCTGATTAGAAATCGAAATCGAATTGGCCTCCGACCATAGCCTGTAATGTAATGCGCATGCCTGCTAACCCAACGAACGAAATCTGTTTGATCTTTATATCCATTGAAAAACCGGGCAATAGCAACGACGAAAGATTGGTGGGTCTTATCAGTCAGAGCAGTGTCCACTTCGATGGGGGGAAAAAGTACTTCAGCTGCTTGATTTATTGTGGACTTCTTTCTGTTTACTGATATTAAGACTCTATTATGCACTTTTTGTGCAGATAAGATGTATGTATTCAAGTATGTATTCATTCCTGAGCCTTAAAAATTTAGTGTTATTCAGTTCTAGTTTCGGTGCATCAGTGCCGCATGCCACACTCGTATAAAGGTTGTCAGAGTTTCTTATTTCCACTCATTGATTTTTTTTTTTTGGATAAGGTGTTAATCCTTCAGTTTTAAAGATATTTTGTTGAAACTTGGCACTTATCACCTTTTTCTGGTACAATATTACTACAAAAATATTAATTTATTCAGGAATTCGTGTAACAGAAAACTTTAAAGTTACATTTCTCTTTTAAACTTAAAGTTAGATTTCAGCAGATTAACAGCGGTAATTTTTTTTATATATGAGCAAATTTCATTTAAGGTCTTTAAAGGTTTGAAATCTATTTTGGAGTGCTAACGATTTTTAGCATAAAATTCGCGTATTTCGTATGTTTTATAATTTAACAATTTTATTTTTATTTATTTTTTTCCTGACAAATTATCACCTCTAAAGTGATTAGGGGCCATAATTTATTGTAAATGTATAACAAATATAGATAGTAATATTTCTAAGCCTGTAGATCAACGTTTAGAAAAAATGACTTGGAAACGGAATCTAAAGAAATATATATATATATATATATATATATATATGTATATATAGATTAGCGTGACACAAACGCACTATCAATATTAGTAATTTGCGTTTTTACAAAATAAATTATATATATTATATATATACAAATAAATATGCATAGTTTGTTTTTCAATTTGATAATATTATTCTTAGCCTTGAGACAATAAATGAACTTGACTTAGCTAGACAACGACTATATATAGTGTATAGAGTGACTTGTGAAAAAAAATGTATATATATATATTATATATATAAATAAATATATACAATTAAATTTTGTCCAGAGCTGTAAGCAAGCAAAATAAGCAAAAACTAAAATACAACAAAATTTCACTTTTCTTATCCAACTTAAATTTAAACAAATAATAAACAAATAATAATTTAATATAAATATCAAGGTTTTCAAAATATTTCCGTATAAAAATTTAAAGTCATTAAATTCCCAAAATAAACTGAAAGATAATGCCTCGCTTATCTGCTGTCTTCCAGGAGTAGGCATAGTAATATCAAATTCTTTCTTAAAATGGCTAGTTTTTAATAAGAAATTAAGAAAATCTCAATTTTCCCATCCCCCTTTAATAGGGGAATTTTAATCAGAATACACAATAAAATTATTAATCTAATCATTAAACCGATATAATTCCTTACAATAATGAATCATACCGATGAAAAATAATAACCGAAATTAAATTAATTCTAAAATTTTACATTTATTATCAGAATTCCTAAAAATATTGTTCTGACGTGTTTGCACCATTTTTTTTATTAAAAACAAAATATAATATAAATTGAAAAAACTCTATCCAGTGACCGATGCCGAAATATCTTGGGAATCAAACTTTCAGCTGTTGCCAATTGTTTGGCTTGCCGCTTATCAAATTATATTAGCTGGCCACATTTTATGAGTTGATAAACACGAGCGGAGCAGCAGTTTAAGTCAATAAGCTACAGTCATGTACAAATTACACATGAGCATAGCAGGCCATGTCGGCAGTTCTTTTAATATTTATGTCCAACTTTGGGCACGCTTCCGACGCTGCCTTATCTTGGCCAGCAAAGGAGGGGTCAAAGGTTCAAGCACAAGTTCAGATGGCAAAGCTTTGCATCACGACGTGAATCAAGTGCAGTTGCCCTCAACGTCATTCAATTGATAAGTAAATATATATAAATGTATATGGCGAATATAAATCATAATTCTAGCATCTGTATGGCTATCTAATCCGAAGGCATTGCGATTATCTCTAAAGTGCTTTAATCAAAATTATATTTATTGTCTTACGTATAAATTTTACCTATAAATATTCTATATAGTTACTATATTTAATACATATATTTTTTTTATTTTGCTGCTTATCTCTGGTTTCCATCGATTTGTGTTGGGTCACTAAAATGAAAAATACTTGGTACATAAGAGATTATTATTATTATTTTATTTATTTTTTTGTTGAATTATTTAATATATTGGTGTTATCAGTTGGAAAACACGAGTGTTTAATGCTAAGCAGATTAGATGCGATTTGTGGAACTTTGGAATGTTTTTGGGTGCATGTAGGATTCGTAAATATTTTTTTTAACAAATATCAGGCGATCAGCCACAGTGTTGTTTGTAAGACAAAGATTAAGTCAAATCAACAATCGAAGTGAATTTATCATAATAGTAAATTTAACATTAATGGATGATAATCATTAAAATTGAGTACAGAAACTTATTTGTGTGAAACATGAATAAATTGAAACTTTTAAACCTCAAGTTGCGTATAATTTCAATAGAAACTTTAATGGAAAGCTTTTGCTCATACAGCCAAGTTTCCAACCAAACAAGTAGCTTAAAAGCTTCAAAGCTTTTGTTGAATTCGCCGCAAACGTTGTTTACAATAAAAATACAAATTCTTTATATTGATGACATCAATTGACAAAGAATACATTGACAATATTTATGGGCATTTGTGTCTGTCTGTCAGGATATCAATTTACCAAGGATTGGTTAACATTTCAGCCTCGACGAATAAAAATTGCATTGCACTGCTTGCGGAGTCAGGGGTCATAAGAATCGCATTTGAGCACAACAATCATTTGAATGCTGCTGCTTTTAGTGCGCTTTATATGACATCCGAGTGCTGTCAACAGGATGAAATGAATATTAAGTTGCGCATCCATTGCGATGTCGATGTCGATGCCGATGCCGATATCGAATGCCGAATGCCGAGTTTTGTTGTTGTCATGTTAATGAGATTGTCGTCAAAGCTGTCGCCGACAAAATCAAATAACATTGCACAAAGTTCTGTTATTTACGCCAGCCACGCCCACACACACACACACACACACATCCTAAACGCCCACACGCTAAACGCATGCAAATTATGTGCTGATGTGTTTGGCAGGAGGTGTTTGCAGCGAGCTCTGACTAAAAAGGGGCGTTTAAAATAAACCTGAAACACGCTTCTAAGCATAAGCACACAGGTAAGCGACAGCAATGAGTGTGTTTTTAACAAGATACCAAAAGGGGAAAGGGAGGGGGGGGGGGAGCGGCAGATTCCTGCTGTGAAAACAAGTGTTTGGCTAATTAGTACGGTTGAAATGAGCGCGACACACACAAACACACGCAGAAGCAAAGTCAGACAATGAACTGAACTGAACTGCATATAATTGTCCTGCCACGCCCATTTCAGTTGTGCCATGGGCGGGCAGCAGGATAACAGAAGTAGTAACCCATTAAGTTGAACTGTTTAGAATTGACCAATAAAAGATCACAGTTTATGCGCTTGTGGATGGCTCTCAATGTGATGTGTCTAATGGCACTGGAAATTATCCTTTGCTCTGATTGTGATTGTAAAAAGGATACCAAATGGCAAATCAAATGGCAACATCTGTAAATTTAAGCAGTAGACAAAATACGAAGGTTTTATTATGCGCGTGATAAATATTTAAACATGATTTAATGAATCGCTCATTAAGTCAAAATTGATTGAAGGGTTGCGATAACTAAAAATATTTCGAAGAATACGAATAACAATAATAACAATAACCATTTGCAAATCAGATAATATATTTAACAACACCAGCGAACTTTATTTATATTTTTGGGTAAACTTGCATATATTTTAAGCAATTTTACTGCCTGAAATACATTTAATTTGAATTATAGGCTCACTGCCAAGCAAAGACTTCTATCAGCATATATATAAATATATATATTTGTATATATATATATATATGTATATATTTATTATTACCTACATTCAAAATGTAAAAATAAAAATCTAAAAATAAATAAAGCGCAACAGCAGCAAAAGTTGCCAACACTTTCTTTGTACTTTGTTGCTGGGCGCTTGAAGTCCCTCAATAATTTGGCAGTAGCCAACCGGTTCTATGGTGTAATGGTTAGCACTTTGGACTCTGAATCCAGCGATCCGAGTTCAAATCTCGGTAGAACCTAGCGAATTTTATATATTTTTTTGTTTCTCTGTTCATTTTTAGTGTTCTGTTTGAATTGTTTCCTCAGTGCCGAGCCAATTAGTTGACTCATAAATTTAAAGCTGCTCGAAGTGGATGGCCAAAGCGCAGCAGCTTTTGTCTTGCCTTTTATTCTTGCAATCAGCAGTTGTTGCCTGCTGGAAAATTCTATTTCTATTTTACAGCAGACAAATGCACAGATACAAGTCGCATTTGCATGTGTTGAGTTGGCTTTAACTACAGCAAATAGTTTGCTGGCTAAAATAAAATGCTATTGGCCATAAAAGTGAATAGCACGAAAGGCAACTGCTGCCAACAAGAAATGACTAAATTGGTGAAAGAGATGCAGATTTTAAGAGACAGCGAGACAGAGACAGCGAGAGAGAGAGAGAGAGAGAGAGAGAGAGAGAGAAAGAGAGAGAGAGATAAATGAATGATGGAGCGCTTGGCCAATTTGGCTGTGGTATTAGCCGCAACATTGTTTTGATTAATTTGTCAGGCAAAAGTCAAAGGCTTTAAAATCGTATCTTTAAGATACATGCCTGCCACTAAGTGCTGTCAAATGCAACTGGTTGTAGGCTTTAAAGATAATCTGATAAGAGGCTTTTAATTTAAGTTATGTGCCTACTTATAAAAAGACTGGAAATGAAATTGGCGTCTCCATCACGTGCGACCTTTGTTCCCATGGGTTCAAGTTTCATAATACGCAGTTGAGAGAGGCCCACAACTAGCTAATTATAGAACATACTAAATGCGACGCCCTTTTCTGGGGCAAGCTAATCAATAATCGATAATTGACAAATTAAGTAGCAGCAACAAATTTGCCTCATACAGCATTTGACTTTAACTTCATGCCTCAAGTGTCGCAGTGTCGCCGTGTCGCAGTGTCAAAGCTAATTAATTGAATTTCTGTACGCAGACTCAAATTGAAGCCAAAACCGAAACCGAAACTGAAACTGAAACTGCAGCTTGCCACTTGACCAGCAAGGGGTACCAACAGTCTCCGACAGAATCTGTGTGTGTCTGTCGTGGTTCTCAGTTCGCAGTTTACTTGTCAAATTCCAATAATTTAGCACACGAATCTGTCCAGACAGAAGCCGTCAGCGATAAGCTAGACGAGCAACAAAGAGACAAGAACACTTTGCAACAAACTTGATAACCCTTAGACAACAGTTGTTGTTGCCACTCCAAATTGGGTCCATTCGTTTTATGAAGAACTCAAAAATAACTCGAATATTGTTTGGCTCTAATTCTACAGCGTTGGATTCCTCACTGCGGACACAAATTTGTAACGAGCAAAAGAGACTCAATTTGTTTAAAGTTAATTTTATGGCTGATCGCTGATTGCTGATCGATCACAGCTTATCTGGACCTGATTTTGGTTGTTAATTTATTTATATATGAATCTATCTAAATATCTTTTATATATTTTGTCAACATGTATTCCACAATTCCGTATAAATATGCAAGTTGGAATAGAAAGCGTATTTATTCGACTATATCCTTTATTCGACTAGGTCCTTTATCCTGTTGTTTGCTTTTAGTTGTAGGTAGACCATTGCAGAAATTGTAAACGTAAAATTAAATGAGATTCGTCTCGTGGCATTTATTTAATGCGCCTCGTTGGTTTCTTCAATAAAAACCAGCAGCTTTGCTTGCATCCAGTGTGTCGCATGCGCCGCAGAGGTGACATCGACGTAAATTGTTATTGCACCATTCCCCATATACCCCACATGCCCCACCACATACCCCCCTGCCCCACCCATTATATTATGCAATAAACATTCGCGGTTGGACATCTGAATAAGCGGCAGACATAAAAGCGCGAATAGCTCAAACATCACATGGGTTATTAAATTTAATCATGAGTGTCTCAGCCAACGGTGAGTCTAATAGAATGGAATCGAAATGGAAATGGGATTGGGATTGAGATTGGGATGGAGATTGGGATTGGGATTGGGATTGGGATTGCATATGGGTTGGAGATTAATCCCAATTGACAAACTGTTAAGTCTAACGCAAATTCATTGCTGTTGTGCAAGTCATTTGTTTTTATTTCCTTCAAAAAGTATTTTTTATATTTAATACAAATCGCTTTAGAAGGGATCGAATCGAATTTACATTAAATGTAAACATTTCGTTTTTGAATTCATACTCCGCTTATCGGAAAGGAAGATTGATTTTGCAGAATGTTTATTTGGCTGTTCACAGATGGTGTCATGTGAAAGGATTTATTTTCCGACTTGGAAGTGTTGCTTCTGGCCTCAAGTTTCCTTGACCGGTTGCATGGTGATCTGAGACAATTGCTTGAGGCTAAATTCGAATGGGTTGCAACTCGTTTGGTGCAGCAAAGTTGCTAATGCGTGACAAGTCCGCATTTACACTCAGTATACGTTGGCAAAAAGTTCTCAATTTGGCTATAAGGGTTCGTCGCAGTCTGTTCAACGGATTGATAAACAGTCTCAATAAAAAATTCTCAAAAATGTAAGAAATGTAGAAAATAGGACTCGAAACATGATCAAACATATGCGAGCTGTTCAGCATTATGAAGTCCAAGCGTCGTTGCGAGTTGCCAATGAGACCTGCGAATAGATCCCGCAGACGACTATTCGAAAGATCCTGCAACAGATGCTGATGGGATTCCAGAGAATTCGATGATTCGTAATTATAACTAGACGAGTCTCTTGATGCCATTACTTCGGTGTCCACATTATGCGGCAATGTATAAGCTTTGCAGGCGAAACGCTTTGAGCTTGCCTCCTCGGCACGTTGGTGTTGCACCACCGCGATCTTCGATCTGAATCGCAAATATTTGATTTTGTTGCGCAATATAATAATTGGCGGGGGGTGTTTTTTGTGCGGCTTTGAGCTTTCCAGGAACTCATCAATAATCTGCGATGAATATTTGTGCACTTGCCTTGACGATCTGGCACAGATCTGCCGTGCGCCGACTTTCGTATCAACTTTGAGTGGAGGAACTATCGGTTGCAAGATCGGTGCTTGCTTCAAATGGTGCTGCACTGCGTATGACTTGCGATTGTTGTTGGTGTACAACAAATGCTGGTTTGTTGGACTATAAAACACTGATGCTAACATTCTGATATAGTCGAATTGGTCTTCAAAAAAAAAAGATGAAAAAAAACGACGTTTAAAAGTGAAGCAAAAACATAAAATTTGTAGAATAAAATATTTATGCAAACGATTTTAAACAATTAACCAAAAATTTATTAAAACACAAACCGATAAGTTTTCAGCTTGAACTCTTTTTGAAAAATATTATCCTACAATTTTGTACAAAATTTAAATCGTTGCCTGCTAGATAGCCTCTAAGGGATCTACCCTTTGTACACAATAAGCTAGGGTATTTAAACAGCTGTGTGTTGAAATTGAAGAAAATACCCTTTATAAGCGAACTTTTTGCTGCTATTCGCTTAACATAAAGAACACATTCAAGTCCACAAAATATCTGAGTGCTGACAAAATGCTACTTTTCCTTTTTTTCGTATTTTAAATTGATAAATCGATGAGATTTCTTTATGAAGCGCATCCAAACGAACAAAAAATGGGTAAGAAAAAGTTCCCAAACAAAAGTCAATACCAAATTGCAGAAAAAATATATATTTTTCTCAACTTATTATTTTTTTTTTTCATATATATCTGTCCTTTGTGCTGCAATAAAAAATGAATGCCAAAAATTGTGTTTTTTATTTTGTTGTTGGTTCGGTTTGCCGGGCTACTTCGAGTGCATGTAAGTGAATGCATATGAATAAATATTTGTGCGATTTTTTATGCAAATTGTTGGACAGTGAACTTTGATTGCGTACACAGGCTGCTATATGAATTGTCATAAGGGACACTGATCTAGAATAAGCTCGATTTGTTTACCCTGGTTGGCAGCCGCTTTATATTTCGGGCTGAGTGAATTCAATCTGTATTTTTAATTCGCACTAATGCTGATTTTATCGTGACTCAACTTTGTTACATTTGCTGTATTTACTTTCTTCCACTTTTATTGTAAATCTGCTTTAAATATCTTGAAATCAGCTAAATTGCTTAGCAAGGACATCAATCCAATCCAATTAATTAACTCAATATCCAAGATAATCGGAATGACAAGTTTAATGCTTCGATATGGCCAAATGGACCATAAACATTACCAAATTAAAGAAGCAATTTTTTCTTCCCTAATTCCAGTGAATTTATCAAATAATTAACGCCTAAGCGTGCTTCTTCACACCACTTGAAAGCCACAAAGTGAAAAAAATAAACGAAAAAAATGTCGTCTCATTTCATTTAATGTCATAAATTTTAGTGTCAGCAGTTGGATACAAGGTCAATGGCCAAAACCAAACAAAAATGGCCCAAAACGCTCTAAGCTGCTCGCAATCCGCGGAAAGCTCTGTCCGCTAGAATAATAATCAATATTTGTCCTGGTAGAGAGAGGGACGATGGAGAGGAATGGAGAGACATTGAAGAAGTCCTTAGGCATTTGGGAGACAGTTGCCTAAATCGGTTCAGTTTGCGTGTTTGACATGTCATCCGACGCTGCGTGGACAAACACAGGGCACGTTTCCTTGGCTGGTCAACAGGAAGCACATTAGGCATTTGTTTAACTGAAATGGTAGCAGCCACTGCCGAATGGCCAAGCTCTGCTTTGGGCCACAGTTAGCTTGAAATGGCCGATGATTCGAGGGAGTTTTCATGCCTGCTTAGCTTCAAGCTGAAAACTGCTACGAATGCCTCAAATTCATCCATATACATTTTCGATTGATTTTGGTTTGCTCAGCCACAAGACGCATTCGATGTTCAGTATATTTTTCATCTGCGCTGATGATCTTTATGAATTTTCCACTTTTTTTCCCGCATATTCAAAGTTTCTTGCTGCTTCATTTTAATTAGATGTCAACTAAATAACTGTGTAATCAGACTGAGTCTTAATACATAACTCATATGTAGAAAAAAGTTTAATCACAGTATTTCAATTTGAATTCTCGTAACATATATTTTGGAAGCATTTTCACAGGATGGCGTTGTCGGAATTTCTACCTATTTCATACTCCAGATCTTTGATAAAATATAAATCTTTTGCTGGTTTCACTTTTTGCAGGCGCAGCCAATTTATATGTAAAATGTTGTGGGCATTTCTAAGAGTTATCTCGATTTGGTCTGAATTTTCCCTTACAGCATTTTCTATTTGTTTTCATTTTGAATTATGAGCAACCGAAATTGGCCAACACGCAGAGAGAAGTAAATTAAAATCTACAAAAAGAAAATCAAATAAAATAAAAAAAAATAAATAAATAAATAAAAGCTAAAATGAAACTAAACAAAAAGCTGAGTTGTGGTCCGAGGTCAAACTTGACATGCGTGTAGCCCGATAAGAATTGTATTTTGGTTACCCGAAAAGGGTTCGCATGTGGAAGGAAACCATTTAAAAAGTTGTGCCTAGGCGTGGACGTGGGCGTGGGAACGTGGCAAGTTTTTCGGTCATTGAACTTGGAGATTAATGAGCGTCGGAGGGAAAAATCAGTTTGTGGAAACTTCACTATTTGCGAGCAGGCGTTTTTATAGAAATTACTATTTATCTATTGAGCGATCTTGGAATTGAGCTGCTCAATTTAAAGTTGCAGCTAATCGCGAGTTGTGTGTAAATAACATGTCGTATACTTAACGTGCCGCAGACCTGGTTACTGACTCGCATTCTATTTGCATATTTATCTAATACCGTTAACTTGGCCAGGCGGGAGCAACAGCTGGTGACAGCGTTGCAGTCCTTGTCGGATTTGCTAAGGGCAAAGTAATGGCAATTTGATGAGTTGGCAGGGGTGACGAGGTGGACGGGGGGATGGATGAACTGCTCGCCTCCACCATAGAGTCAAAGGTGCAGTGGCAGCGTGAAAATAACGGAGGATTATGTCGCGCCAGTTTCGTGTAGTTGCCAATTCAACCAGAGCACTTAAACACTAATACACTCAGAGAATTTGTTGCATACCACATTGATAAATTAAGAAATTTTTAAGAAATTAAAAAAAAATTATATTTATACCTTCTGCTAAATGTATTTTATTATATTTTTATCAGCTTTTGTTTATGCTTTCTTTGGAAATATCTTTCTGCATAGATTGCTGAACTTAAATCTTAATAGAAATTTTACATATTTCATAAATATTTCCACAACACTTTGTGCATTAAAGTTGCAAGCGTTTTGAGAAATTGAATGTTAAAACTTAGATTGCAACAAGAAGATTGTCTTCAGATTTATTTCCTCAAATTTCACTAACTGAATTTTTTTTTCCCTACAATCAGACTTAAAAATGTTTGTAAAAATTATTCTAATAAAAGTGAAATTATTGTGGAGTTTAAAGTTATTTAAGCAAATCAAACTTTTTTTAATTTCTCTTAGGCTTGAACCAATAGTTTTGCAGATTTTGTTTTTGCAGTGTTGAAGACAACAAAAACTGAAATCAAATATTTGTGCTACGGCTCAGTGAGCGCTGGGAGTTGTCGTCGGCAGTGTCAGAGCTTTGGGGATTGCAGCGACAATATCCTTAGATTGGTTTGTGCTGAGGCGCGCCAGGAACGTGGTACAAGAAATTGGCACACAACAGACATGACAAGCTGTTGGGGGAGTGCTGCGGCATGGGGGGTGGGGAGGGGGTGAGAGGTAGTGGCAACTAACCCGTCTTCTAAATGGCAGGCCATGCAGTGGCATTGGCAAACGGGATCAACAGGAATTTGCATTTTATGGCGTCTGCGAATGCAGCAACTCACCAGCAAATTGCGTCAACTGGCAGCAAAATCTAGCCCCTCCTTTCCCCGCCCTGTTTCCCCACCTCTCTACACCTTTCCCTTAATTGTTTAAATAATGTTGGGAAAAACAGCAAAATGTAATCAAAGCTAAGCGCAGCGACTAGCCGTAAATAGTGTGCGTCACTTGTTTGTCCTTGTGCGAGATGGGTAAAAATTATCCTTATTGTTCTCATCAAACACACACACACACACACACACACACACTCGCAGACACTCTGAGGGGTAATTAAAATGACAAAAATATCATAAACACGAAACAGCATCAGACAGGACGAGAACAAGGGCAACCGCTAGAAGCCGTATCACTTTACACTTTTTAATTGTCCTTGACACCGCAGCTTGTTTATCTCTTAGATTTTTTGAGGATGCGAGTGGGTGGGCTCTAAATGAAAGTTTACTGGCCAACAGGATGTGACTGATGGATAATAATGTGCTGTGCACTTAGTTTATGTGTCAAAAGTCATTGGTCCACACAAGGAATACAAAGAATAAGCAAGTGTCAAGTGAAATGTTCATAAATACTAAGCTAATTAAGATTAAAACACTGTCATATCAACCATTTGTCTTATGTTTCTTTACCATTTATATAATGTCGGTTAGTTACAGCAAAGCTATCTTAACAGTCATCCATTGTACATCTAAAGAAACCATATAACATTATCAGCAAGTTTGCATGTGCTGTTGAAATTATTATATTTTTGTGCGCAAAATTTTAAGAAATTTCAATTCAATAGATCATAAATTATCTATAAAGAAAACTGAATTCTTGGCCATATTTTGAATATTTCAGTTTTATTTAATCTCAGTGCCTTGACTTAAAATTTAATGGAATTAATATCTTTAAAATGTAAAATAAAAAATCATTAATTATTTATAAAGAAAACTGAATTCTTGGCCATATTTTGAATATTTCAGTTTTATTTAACCTCAGTGCCTTGACTTAAAATTTAATCTTTAAAATGTTTTGGTTTATTCGAGTCAGCATCATAAAATATTTGTGAAATAAAAAGGAAAAGCAGTCGCACTATTAACTCTGCCATAACTTAACATGCCCTTTTCCACTACTCCAGCCAAGAAGTTGATGTAATTTGGGCTTAATACAGCATTCGACATGCAATTATTTTGTATGTGACTTGTGGTTGGTTCGTCTTTAGTTACAGTTCTCAGTGTTCTCGGCCCTCAACTGCTCCCCCGCACATTATGTCAAGTCAACTACCAACTGTCAACTGGCGCACACGCAGCACGAACGAGCAGACCAAACGTTGCCATCGATATATCAATGAGGAGTGCCCTCCCCACCACTCCCCCACTCAACATTGTATGACATGGATTGTTATAAGTAGGTCGACAACGAGAACTTTTGCTCTCCGTATTTGTTTGCTAAATGAGTGTTGATAGTCTGCTGTGCCATTTGTTGTTGCTACTGTTGGCGTAATACGATGAGCCTAACGAGACAGCGTTTTTTCGTCGTTAAAATGTTTGAACTTAACAGAATTCCAACGATTTCAACTTAAAATCAAATTTTTAATCATTTTTAATTTGATTAAAATACTCAACAAGAGTAGACATACTCATTGTTTCTCTCTCAGTTCACAGTGCGAGCTTTAAAATATTTTCTCTATAAACAGAGAGTTTCTGCTGAGAACATTAGACATATTGAGAATACCAAGCGATTGCAGTTCTCAGTTTCAGTATATTTAATGTTTTTATTGTTCGTCTTTGTCGTCAGTTTGAATTCGGAGCTTCGTGAAACGATCTCGAGCGTAATGAAAAATTATAAAAAAATACCATAAAAAATATATTTTTCTGACGATAATGACGAAGATACAATAAAGCTTTGTTTATATGCACAATGTTTTGATTTTGGGCATTGTTTTCCACAATTAATTTGATGAGTAATAATAACGCCAAGTGGAAATTAGCTGAAGAGCTGTTTCAAATGTTCATTAAATAAGTTTGTCTGCATTTAAGTCGAGTGTTTCAGCTGCTTGACTATTGAGTGCGGCGGGTAACATGCGGGAAAACTTGTACAAACTACTTTAGGTAACATGCTGGCAAAGGCAAATGTCCCTATGGAATTATAGAGAGCAGACACATACACACACACACTCACACAGACCCATGCGCTGCAAGCTGATTTAGTGTGTGTAAATATTTTGCACTCCATGCAAAGCCCAAATGCCTAAAGAGGCAGCCAAGCAGAGACCCTTAACATGAAAGGTCCTAGTTGTCGTTGCATTTGTCCTTTGTGTAGCATGGTCAGAAGTCATGTTACGAATACGCCCAGAACCCACACACACTCTATCTATCTCTCCCCCTCTCCCTCTCTCTCTCTCTCTCTCTCTCTCTCTCTCTCTCTCTCTCGCACAACTCGCGCGCCATTTGCTGTAACTTCCGTTTCCGTTTTTGTGGCTAGGTCAGTGGGGTGCCTGTTGCATATGTGTGTGTGTGAGTGTGTGTGGGTGTGTGTGTGTGTGTGTGTGAACGCAACTATAGAAACTACTCAGCATAGCAGGCTTCTGAAAATTTACGAGTATGCCACACGCTGCATTCTTCAAATTACCGACACGCATATTTTATATTGGGGCTCCACATTAAAGCTCTGTTCTGAATCCACATTGCAGCGAGCGTTTTATGTAGTACATAGTAGCTGGTCCATCGCGCTCTGTACCAGCTACATATCTCTTGCAATTTGCGGCGCTTTTAATTAACGGAAATTTATGCATAATGCTCCACCCATTTGTCGCCCAAAGCCTTGTGCCATCCACCCGCATCCCTTCATCCCACCAACTGACGATGCTGCCGGGTGTTGCGGCAAGTTATGAGCCGTCAGCGAAATGCGGAAATTGCAAATGGAAAATCAAAATCAAAAAAAATTAATTTTATATGCATGACATAAAATGGGGGTTAGTTTGAGGACTTAACTAGAAAGAAGCGTTATTGGAATTTGGTAATTGGTCGAAACTTAAAAGCAGCATTAAAAGGTGATAAAACTATTTCAAATATAATTGGAAATCAATTTCTATGATTTTTTTTTTCCCTGTGAGATAAGGAAGATTTCTCTCTGTGCAACGATATATATACATATTACTTATTCCCCGTATTTTAAGATTCAAATTTTTAGTGTAATATTTGCATTTAATTTATAAGAAAATCGTATCCTTTTAAACAGTGGAACAAAAGATCGAAACTCTTATTTAAAGATTAGGTAACTTTTTAAAATATAAGTTGAAAAAAATTGTCATAATAATATGAACAATAATAAATACTTAATCTATCTCCAAATAATGTGTTTAATTTCATAGCATTTATCGCCCACAGCTACAAAGCTAAAATTATGAACTGGCAGCATTTATTTACGAGACAACAAGCCAATTTTTTTAATAACTCAAATTTCTATGGTATTTGCTTAAAATTGTGTGCCTCAAATAATGGATTTCAATTATCAGCTGTCAATTATGCGATATTTTTCACATGGAAACACAAATAGAATTAAATAAATGGCCGCAAGCCAAGAGCCAACAAAATTTCTAAATTTATGCTCTAAGCTGCTTTTAAATAGTAGAATGAGGCAACAATTCTCATGTGTGTGTAATAAAAAAGTTGTTATTGTTGCCATAACAACAACAGCTAATGGGGAAGGAAGGAAGCTGCAGCAGCCTCAACAGGTGTTGCGGGGCCCACTCGATGAATGGAGGCGTAAATCTTGCATTAAGCACACTTCGTTAAAGGACGTGAAACATTTACGAGTTGCAGCTTGAAGTTGCCGGCTAGCGGCTTTATGGATTCTCAAATGCGCAGACTCTGCAACATGTGGCACAGAAAATGCAAAAAAGATTGGCTTAGTCTAAATTTGTCATTTCAAAATAGTTCGTCATTATTTTTAAATACTTAAATTAAATTCAATTCAATTAAAATAATTATTGACATAAACAGGCTTTTATTATACTTGCAAAAAGTTACATACAAATATAAATTGTTATCTATTATTAAATTATTATCTTTTCTCAGGCAGATAGAACCATAATATAATTAACAAATTGTATTCTGTTTTCAAAATTGTTGGCGAAACAAGCCTCCCAAGTTATAAATTGACACTAGCAACATTTGTGGTGTTGCTGGCAACATGGCAACAAATATGTTGCTGTCGCAGTTGCTGTTGCTGTTGTGTGAGGCTCCTCCAAAAAATGAAAACAACAGTTGCGATTTCAGTACGCTTTGTGCGTTCGACGCGTGCGGTTCATATTGACGGATAATATATAAACGTGTATAACGGATAACTTGGCTTAGAGTTGTGAGTTTGGCTGTTGCTCTTGTTGTTATTGTTGGTGTTGCTGTTGTGCGAAAATGTGCCGCAAGTTTTGTAGGCGCGTGAGCTCGTTACGCATAAATTACATTTTTGACCGAGTTTCAGTTATAACAGATCACAAACAGCAGCAGCAGCAGCAGCAGCAGCAACAACTCCAACACCAACGACAGCAAGGCGTGCAAATTGTTGCAAGGAGTCAACAACAACAACAACAGTTGTTGCAGTTTTCCTCTTGTTTTTGTTGTTGTTGGTTTTTTTGCCGCTGCTGCTGCTTTTTGTTGCTGTTGCGGTTTTTATTGGCGTTAAAGGTCGTTTACTTTTTGGCGGCATCAACAACTTTTGTTGTTGTTTTGATTTTCATCTGCCTCAGCCATGTGTGTGTGTGTGTGTATTTTGTTGTGCGTGCGTGATTATGTGCGTGTGTGTGTGTGTGTGTTTTAAAACACACTTTCAATTTTCAATAAAATTCTCGCGCGCGGCTGCTGATCGATGACGTCGATTTGTTTGCATTACTCGTGACGATTTATGCCCCAGAATCGTGTTTGTGATAGCCCATAAAAAATAAAATTATATATACCATATAAATACGTCTACAGTTGACATACATATATGGCACGAGTTTTCGTATGGACAATTCATATTTAGTATTTTACTAACGAAATTCTTAGATATGGTGTTGAGAGCAAGTGCTTAATACATTAAATTTAATTATAAATTTATATTTCAATTGTGAATTGTGTGCAAGCATTGAGCTTTGACTACAAAATATCATTAACAGTTTAACGGCAATTAATTTTATTCAGATATATGTTTTACCTGATATCTGAATGGTGTAAAGATTGCATAATCAATTTATTATTGTGTCAACCCAATTTACAGCAGTTATGTGCATAAAACTTGGATGTAAATACCCCAAAGCAAAATCATTAAAATGTATTTCTATATATATTCAATTAACACCGCAATATCGCTTTTGAGGTAGATAAATACAACTTTTATACATATAATTCGATAGCACAGAAATTAACATTTGTGTTTAGAAAATTTCATGGCAAAGAATGTGAATATTGACCTGATTTTGACGGTGAAGATAAGTTTGAATATTTTTTAGATGTGATCTTTTTGATTATAATTTATTTATATTCAGATTCTGAAAATGCACATTGTTAATAAAAACAAACAATGGAAATGACACAATATAATACAAAAATTAATCACAATTTATTTAAAATGTGTAATTTACCATCGATTGAAATAATCAATACAAAATAACAATAAACGACAATTGTGTAAAAATGTGAACTATAAAGAAAAACCGAAGCTGTTTAACTATTTAATAAATAATTGTTTTAATCAATTTTTATGTGTGACAAGGGTAAAAATCTTATTATATTATTACATATTAAAGTTTCTCATACACATTCATGCATATATTACATTAAGACAGCTAATTTTAAGTTTCTTAAATGCATACCAATTCAAGCGACACCAGCAAAAAACTAGCAGCGAATTTTATGACAACCAGACTTAATTTACAATAATACGAGAAATACCACTAAAAATGTCAATGCACCCGAGTTGCGGCTTGGGAGCCAATCAAATAGGTGAACATCCACCGTGGAGCACGCTCCGATTGCAATGACTGAAGCAAGTAATTATGTATGCCAATGTTGTAGAAAAATGTTCATAACACTTTAGCGCGAATGAAAAAAGAAGGCGACAGACATCGAAATCTTCTGCATTCCATTACGATTGACAAGTGTCCAAGTTTTTCGGATAGCTGGTACCTTGGGTATGGAGTATATCGCCACCCACTGGTTAAGTGGCGCGTGTTTTGATTTTGATTTAGGCCCGCTGAGAGCTGAGAAATTCCCCCAACTTTTTTGGTTTCTTGGGGGACACCTTTTGTGAATGTTTAATCAGACCCTGAGAGCGTACACCGACTTCAACTTAGTCTTTTAACTTTTCGAGCCGAGTGCAGTAAATCAATTTGTAATCCATCAACCTTTTTGTCTTCTCTTATTTTGGAGTTTGCTGTTTTTTTTTGTTCCACTGAACAGTCTCGAGTTGCTAGGGGCGTCATCAATTTTGGCAAATGTTCAACAGCTGCAAAATTGCAGCCAATTGTAAAGAGTATAGAATGAAAAATTAAGCCTAAGTGCATTTCCAAGGCGATCCAGACTCCAAGTTGCCTATGTGAATTGTTTAACGAGCTTTAGAGGAGGCGTGAGCAGTGGCGGAAGGGGTAGGCGGGAAGGAAGGGGCACGCTAACGATGACGACAGTATATAAAAATTACGCACATTTAACTAATTTTCATAATGAAAAACAAGTGGACAACAAATAGATCTTCACATTCGACTACAAAATGCTCTTAAATTAATGTGAACTAGATTATCAATTTATTTTGCTCATTCAAATTTGTCCCATTAGAATTTGAGACTTCTCTTAAGTCTCTTAAGTTAAGTAGATAGTCTTGAAAGGAGCTCAAAGTTATATATATGTATATATATTTATATGTATTTGGTATATAAACACATCAAATAAAACTGGCAGGAGAGAGAAAGAGCAATTTATGTTATTTAGCTGCAAATTATACGCAAAAATTATGTTGCATCAATCTTGTCTACTTTAACACTAAACGATTTCGATTTCTCACTATACAGCAACAAACAATCACGTTGTTGTTGTAATCGCACTTATTACAACTTAATGTCGCACAAAATCTCCGATAAGCTCCATGAATAAATAGCTTCTTTTTGCTATGAATTTTTGCAACATGTGCTTGCATGTGCTCAACTGATTGAAAGCGTATTTTTTTAATGCAAACAAGTCGTAAGCGCTTTTGGTAGCGCAAAAAATAAACATTTTCATTAAAAATTTATATTTATTGAATGGCTGGCGACTCTTCTTTGATATGATATGTGTGTGCAGACGTGTGGGCGTCACAGCGTCTGAGGCGGCTGCGGAAATCATTTACTTAATGTTCGTGAAAATTGTAACGCAATTGACATGATTTCACAAATATTCTATATAGTATATATAGTATATATATGTGTGTGTGCCCTGATGCTCATCAAAGCAGTGAAGGAAGAGCAAGTTGCAAGTTTTTAATGATGTTGCCACTTTGACATAATTAGGCAAATGGGCCAAACGGCAAGATAACAGAGCGGGAAATGAAAGGAAATCGCTCAAGTTGAAAGCAAAAGTTTTTGAGTAAATGCAATTTGCGACACTTGCCGCAAATGGAAAATTTTCTACTTCGTCTAGTCTCCAGCCAGTCGATTTGATCGAAAGGTGAGTGAAGCAAAATTACTTTGCGTTCGTTTTTAATGTGGCCTCGGGTGCCTGATTGATTGGAGGGATGAATGGAAACCTACTTATTACAGTTGTTTAAACATAGAGTAATACAAAAGATTGGTATATTTACAGCACAATAAGTCCCTTTTAACATATCCTGACAGCCATCGATGTCGTTGGCAAATAGGTCTCTTCTACACACAGACAGGCGACAGGCCACAAATATCTGGCAATTACACTACAAAATGTTGCCCAAAATCCAATAAAATTGGATGAACCCAAATGTTCTGTATGCTTGACACTCAGCCCCTTTGCACAAGCGACTCAATTGCCCCGGCTCATAAAAATGTCTGCACAGCCAGAAGAGATAAAACAAAAAAAAAAAAGAAGCAAATTTCTAAAGTTGCTAACAAAACGCTTCCATTTCTCTTGCTTTCTACCCACAGCAACTATTGTTATCTACACACAAAATATAGAGTTCGTGGTCTGCATGGCGTATACGTAATCAATTGTTGCAGCTTCTTTGGTCCACTGTCCGCGCCTGACCTCTGGAGTTGACACCAACCTCAGACTTTGACCGTTGACTATTATTTTTGGCTTCTGCCTCAGTTGCGCTTCATTTGCGTTGCTTTTATAGTGTTTTTTTTTTCTATTTTGTCACAATTACAATTTGCTTAATCAAGTTTGGCGCACATTTTCAGGTCAGTTGGCAGCCTTTGTATTCCTCTCGGTTTCCTATTGACTTTGAATAGTCGCCACTCGAAGCTGCAACCAAATTGTTGATGAAAAAGCAAAATAAAAATATTGTGGAATTCTGTTGCCAAGCAAATAAACACAAAGCAGTGCTCAATCCATTTGCTGCAAGTAACAAAAAGAATAAAATATGTGTTGTTAAATAAACTAGTTTATGGGAAACCCGAGAATTGCTTTCAAATTGCATGTCCAACATATTGAATGAAACAAAATATTTCTTCAAATGCTTCAAAATTTCTTAAAGAAATCAATTTATTCAGTTACGTGTTTAATTAATAATCTATAAATAGAATATATAAATAAAGGAAAGCGTTTTTTTAAATGTATATTTTACTATGCCATACTAAATTTGCTAACTACAACTTTTATGAAGACCAAGTGTTGTCTGGTTAAACTTATTACAATTTGCCTAATTCAACAAAGTTGCATTTTCAAATTGTTATTTTTCGAAATTCGCCCAAATCACTTGAAAGGCGAAAGAACCAAATCATTGCAGACACATTTCATATGCCAGACAATTGACCCAAACTGCCAATAAAATTGAGTAGAATGAAATGTAAATAAAAAGCCCTCGCTAATAGCCCGATTATGATGAGTGTGTATGTGTGAAGGTGAGTGTGTGTGTGTGTGTGTGTGTGTGCGATGACGTTGCCAATTTGAAAGATCTGCTCGATGAGATGAGCTACACATCAACCTTATGGATGTAATGAGAAAGCTATAAAATAAACAGTTAGCAATAATCAGCAATAATATGACTGCCTCGGGCTGAACACGAAATCGATTCGCTGGTAACTCAAACAACAACAACAAAAACAACAAGAATTGTTAACCGCCAGTGAAATATAACAAAAGAGATGAAAACAGGAACAGTTCAGTTGAACAAGATCAAAGCGCATAAGAGTGGCTGTCGTATAAAAATTGTGTTTGAGAATTCCCTGAATAGGTGTGAATTTTGATGTGGCATTTGCCACTTGAACGCAACAGAACACTATTTGCAGAATAATTTTTAAATATTGTATAAACTCAAAACTATTTTTGATTAATCAAATGAGCTTGTGTGTAAGCAATTATTTCCGCATATTTTCTTAAGTTTTTCTCTCATTTGTTTTCTTATTTTTATTAATAGGATTTTTGCTTCCACTTTTCTTACATTTCTAATTGTTTGCCATGAATTTGTTGCCCCAAAACAGAAATCACATTTAATTATTTAGCTCCAAAAAGTTAGCTGAGCGCGCCAAAAAAAATCACTTTTAAATTAAATAAATTAAATAAATTATGCAACAACTGTCATTAATAAAGTCGAGCGAAAAAACAATCCCACAATGAATGAAGGTCAGCATAAAGCAGCATAAATGCAACAATAACAACAACAACAACAGAAAATTCAAGTTGCATTTTGTGTTGAAATACCAGTTTTGTATTTGGTGAGCTGCACTTGAAATTAAGACGAAAACAACAACGTCCAGTCGAAAGAAGATACCCTTTAAGAGAGTATTTCTTATGATTGTTAAATAAAATATATTTCAATTCTCTTACTATCTGCACCACAAACTTACACAATTTTATTATGTGCTCTTTTTTAAATTAAAAACTGGTATACAAAATCATTTCTAAAGTGTCGTTGTTCATTTTCAGTGCAATTTGATTTGCGGCTGCATTTTCTTTGCTTTTGGCAACTAAATCGAAAATGAAATGCGCCAAGCCCCAAAAGCGTAGATCAACACCTTTTTGAGTTTGGCTTTTCGAATTGGTGTTTTCTCGATTTTTTTTTTTTAATTTTCCGAACGCTTTTGAGTTGGGCGCATAATACTTTATGGTATATGTTCAATAAATATTCTCCTCTGTCAACATCAATTTTTGTGTCGCGATAGCAGTTTGAATTTCATTTCAAATTTCCCAGGGAGTGGCTGTCTCATAAGATTTTTTGTAATTAATCGCACTTTGTGTATAGCAATTTATGGTATTTTCATGAAATTTTGATATCTTTTGAATTACGTGTGGGTTGCAGTCAAGCTGCGTTGATATTTTGTTTGGCATTGAAGTGCGTAAAAAAAGAATAAAATACGTGTGTTCATAAATTTTCATATGTGTGTGTGTGTGTGTGTGAGTGTGCTGTATTTGCCCACAGAGTGGCCATATATCAATTACAGTCACAGTCACAACAAATCGTGTGACAATTAAAAATTGGCATGCGTTCAACTGTAAAAATTTGCATATGCCGTGAGAGCGGCTTAGATAAAGAGCTCAGCGGCTTTCAATATAATAGCTACTTAAGCGCTTACTTAATTTAATCGCTGGCTTCCACTATTTAGAGATTTATGGCTGACAGCCGCACTCAATGTCATACTTAATAAGGAAAACAAAAGGCAGATCAACTCTTAAGAACTTGCTCCTCATCTTAATCTTATAGGTGTGCTAAAATATTAAATACACAGTGATGGATCTATTAAGAGAAAGCTGAATAAAGTAGGAAGTTTAGCTTGAAGCAGTTTTTATTTCTAGAATAACGAAGTTGCTTAACAGTAACATTAATAAGAGCGACCCAAACTTAAACACACAAATAGTTGCTTAATTCTTGGTGTAGGCTTTACCGGCCATGTGTCAATAAGGTCCACAGTTGATGTGGAATCAGATTTATATTAAATTGTATAAGAATATAAAAAATATTTAAATCTTTTGGCATACAAAATTATGCTCAGTGTCTACTTCCTATCCGTTTAAGTCAATTAGAGGTCATCATTATCCTAGTTTGACATCAGCATTAAATTATCTGTCTCGCAGCAAGAACAGACACAGACCAAACTGTCAAAGTCTATAAACAGCTTGTGTACACATAGTATATGCTGGCATAATATTTCTATATATAAATATATATATTTATATGCTATCAAGAACAAACCAAATCCTTTCGGTTACTCGGTTATTATTGGCACTCAGCAGACAGCAGTTTGCCGCAGCCGCTGTCGCACGAGTTATGGGAAACGTTACCGGAAAACCGCCAAATTGGAACCAAAACAATACACCCAAATATGCTCAGACACGTGTGTGCGCATTTGGACGCCTTTTCGGAACTTTCGTGTTGTGTTTTGTTGTGTTGTGATGTGTGTTATTTCTCTCCTGCTACGTTTCCCTTATTTCACACCCACTCAACGGCAAAGTTCAACGTAAATATTTGCATTTTGCGGCTTCGGTTCGTTTGCGGTGTGCTAAAAAAATAGGAGAAAAATCAACTTTTACAATTTTATTTTTTGGCAGTTCGAATATTGGGTTGCTAAGCAAGTATTTAGATTCCTTGAGCGTTAAGTGAACACAATTGGTTAAATCAATTTGAGAACTCTATGAATCTGCATAAATTTTGAGAGCATTTGAAGACCTGGTTGAATTGGTATCATTAGAAAGAAGTGTATATCAGCAGCTCGTCGCCAACCTGTGTAAACTCTTTCAAAAACTCATTGAGCAACATGTCATAATATTTATTGTTTACAATCCATAATCTTAGCAAGCAAATATACAGATATTTCGCAGATTGTTTACAATTAGCCACATTATTAATGAATGGATCTGAGCTCATAAATACTAAACAGATTCAGTTCGTTTCGCTTTGATACGATTCAATGCGATTAGGAGGGCAATCGAAATGGTTCCAAGAACAATCATATCAAAGGAGCTATCAACTAGCCCTGTAAAAAGATGCGTTGATGTTGTTTTTGTAATTGTTGTTGTTATTACGGTTGCCATTGGCGAGGTCAGCGGCACATAAACATGTCATAAATCATCCAGAAGTGAGAAGTGCGAGTTAAATGAAGGCGAGTTGCCATGGATTAAGGGTGGTGGAATGTCTCTTACTTCCGGTGGGGGTCAGAATGTTCCACATTTAATATCCTGACATTTGTGAAATATTTGAAGTAGGTTTGCTTTTCGTTTTGGCCGGGTTTTAAGGCATGTGTTTATCCCTTAGCCGCAGTGGTGAATTCTCATTTCTTGTTCGATTTGAAAAGAGAATTGTAGGAATTTAAAAACTGTCAACAGCTTCATTAATTACAGCCAGTGCAGCCAGTGTTGAGCAATGGGCGTGGTAGCTGTCAAATTTGTCATTCATCAGATGCGCTTTGTGCTTTGTTGTTGTTGTCTTGCTCTTGTCCTTCCTCCGCTCCCTTTGTTTCTGACAGCCTGATGAGATCTGCTCACTAAATGGCTCATTTCACACTGTGAATGGGGTTCTTTAAGTTTTCTTGACATATATGAGCCATTAGTGCTAGATTTTGAGCTAGAAATAGTTTAAGAAGTGTTTGAAAAGAGAAATTTTAAAGTATTTAACAGTGTGAAAAAAGTGGTATTAAAATGAAAACGATATTTTATAGTACAAATGATTGGACACAGTAAAGTTTAAAGAAAAGTAGGAAATATACAATCGTTATTTTGATTAGTGCATTATTAGCGGGAATGGGCTATTCGAAGGAAGTTCTTAAATAAAATTAAAAAAATATTCGTGGTATATGCAGAGTATACTAAACATATACTATATAAATATTCTCATTTTAAATATTTTAGATAAAATTAAGGTATACGTAATACTAATTTGATTTACTTTTACACATACACGTATTATTTTTACTTTACGTATTTTTTTGTATAAACTTTGTTTCAAGCCCACTGTGAACAGCATCCATCCACGTGCAATTTGAGAACTTTCCAAACTATTGAAAAGCTGGTAAATAAACAGCAACTGCACAAGAGACATCATAGTGAAGCGAAGCAAACGAAACAACAAAACCAACAAATTGCAAACACAATGAAATGCAACTGAAGCAGAAAGTGAACGTAAATCAAATAGAATAAAATAAATACAAATCAAAATACAAAAGTGAGCGAAAAACGGCGGTAAAACCAACGTGCGAAGCAAGAAAACCAGCAGCAGCAGCAGCAACAACAACTGAAACAAATACAGCAAAAACAGAGAGAGGGAAAAATCATGAGCGAGAAACGAATTGCGCACAAAACTGTCATCAAATGACAAATGCTTGACAGCATCAATCAGCAACTGAGACGACAACGGCGGCAGCAGCAGCAGCGGCAGCAGAAGCACCGACGCCGACTGAGACTGACACTGATACTAGAGCCGAGACGATGGCAGCGCATTGCCGGCGCCGCCGCAAGCAACGCAGCGACGCCGGCAGAGCAGCAGTAGCGACAGCAAAAATAGCGGCCAGTTTACTGCTGCTGGCGTCTCTGTTAGTGTCGATCACAACCGCGATGTCGACGCCGACGCATTTGAATGCAACGGTAAATGTTGCCAGCTTCATTGAAACCAAAGAAAATCGCGGCACATCCAAGCAACTTAGCACAATTAGTGTCAATAATATGTCCGCCACACCCACCGCAACGCCCACAGCCAGCACTCGGCCAGGCATCAGAGAGAATGTATTGCTGCCCTCATCAGATCCAGAGCGTGAGGCGCAAATTCTCTACGAGAAGTCTCTGCAGGAATACCATGGCAGTCAGCGCACTGCTGCCAGTGCTAACAACTTCGATGACGTCGAAGGCAACGGTGACAGTGGCAGTGGCGGCGGCAGCGGCAGTGGCAGTAAAACATCAACTCGCACACAGCACAGCGTCTGCGAGCTGTGGGTGCAGAAACATTGCCATTGCAGTGGCAGCCTCGAGAATCTTAAGTTGAGTTGCCGCAGCATCGGAATCCTTGCGGTGCCTGTCAATTTACCCAGCGAGGTCTCGATTCTGTGAGTATTCAATAGCCACATATTTATATATCTATTTGCTTACACTAGATTTCACATCGGGTGTCCGGGCACAAATGACAGCATTTTCTTTATCCACTAATCATCATATTGCTTAACTTAAAGCTTAAAATTTTTCAGTATAAATTAAGATCAGTTAAGGTCTTTTTTTTTGCTTAATTACTAACCACTAATAATTAACTTAAATATTTAAGCTCATTGAATGAATGCGATGAATGGCTTGGAATTTTCTCACATTTGACTAAAGGAATATGAGTGAATGAATAAGAATCAAACAATGGAAACGCGTGGAAATGAATAATTGAGTATAAGCCCAATTTCTTGCCTTTTTAGATGTTTCTTAATGATTTTATCACCTTCATCTCATTAGAACTAAGCAAATCTGCCGCCAACTAAATGGCTGATATTAAGCGTTATTAAGCGATTTCATTACTAAGCGATAATTGGGGGGGAATAGACTAAAGAGATTGAATCATTTGGTTGCATGAATTCCTCGTATTCCCCATTCGTATAATTACAAGTCAATTTCCCAGTGTTGTCGAATCGCTTTTCGGCTATGTTTTGGCATGCGGTTTAATCTAATTACACATACGCCACGTTGCACGACGTTTCACAATCGACGCGTCGCTTGAGTTTCAGCAT
Organism: Drosophila picticornis; assembly: GCA_035043845.1. NCBI lineage: Eukaryota > Metazoa > Arthropoda > Insecta > Diptera > Drosophilidae > Drosophila > Drosophila picticornis. Next base: position 12,642,164 of record JAWNMR010000491.1, read on the forward strand.
GGGTTTTCTTGTATTTAAGTCACGTTTTCTTGCCGCCAAAAACCTCTCAAAGGAGTTAGTCTCCGTTTTTGGTGGCCATGCAGCACCAAGCAGCAAACAGCAGCAGCAGCAAAGTTAACCGCTGATTAATGGTTGAATCGAACGGGCCATAAATAAATAAATATATGTATATATCATTTATTAATTAACGCATCGCTCGGAGACAGTCAAACAGCCATAAGTCATTGGCTATTAAATTCAGCTTTAATTATGACAGCCTGTAAAATACGATAAATATGTGACACTTTGCACACAGTTTGCATTTGCAATTGTTACCGCAGTTCATCTTCATTTTTTAGCCATTTTACTGTTTGCCACCCAATTGCGCCTTTTTGGCCAGTTCAACCAAGTTAGCTCAATATGTTTTTTCAATGAGCTTTACCATTTGATTGATGGCCTACAAGGCCTAGGTTTGGGCCCTCTCTATACCGTATTTGGCAACGTTTAGCCAGCCTTGTTTAATCAGTGTAATATTTTATTAGCCGTGTGAGTGGCTTATTGAAATTGATAGATGGGCATCTTAAGATGATATTTGTGTGCACGCATTAATTTGCTTATTATGATTTTTTTGCTGATTCTTTTTTTCATCCATAGCGATTTGGGCAACAACAATTTGACCAGACTGGAGGCCAATTCATTTTTCATGGTGCCACATCTCGAAGAGCTGTAAGTGTAACAGACGAAAAGGGAAAAATGTTAAACAGTAAACTTTTTTTATAAATGCCTTAAAGTTTTTAAAGGAGGGTAAAAACAAGGAAATTGCAACAAGCTTAATGAAGATTACAAGCCCTCGCAGAGGGAAGAAAATGTATAGCTAATGGTCTCGAATAAATCACCCGGTAATACTTAACTATAAGTCCACTCGGGACCTCTGCCAGAGCGGCGGTTAATACAATTAAAATAATACATTCAAATAAAATAATCAATAATCAATATAATATCGAAACATTAGGATACACAATTCTGCCTTAGAGATATCACATATCTGCATTCCTCTCTTATCTAATATGTGTGCGTATAATAATTATATCTATTTTTATAAATTAACAAGCTCTTTAGTCTTTCTGATACATATTGAATATTGTTAATGGTTATATTACGAGCCCCGACCCCTGTCTGTGCCACAGTATTATTCACACCACACCCACTGCCTGTTGTGTTTTTTTTTGCCTAAACCACAAGTTATTCCAACCACACTTCCGACCCCTTTTAATCTGTAAACTAAGCAGTCAGCGATTGTTGAACACACACAAAAATGTTCTGAACAACAAAAGCGACAAAAACAATGGTAAAAAAAAACTTTCATTGTTGGCTGTCATGAGCGCTGCAACTCATTATTCAATTTCACAGTAAGCCCTCACTTCCTTCTGATTCTTTAAAAAATCACAGTGGTCCCACAACTGACCAAGGTTAGGGTTGGGGTTAGGACATGACAGTTTCTGGGCCGATGCCACGAGCTTTATAAATTACTTGATTAAATTCTATGTATATGTATGAGTATTTCAGCAAGTTTGCAGGATTAATTACTCGGACTGTTATCCTTGCAATTTCCTTGCATTTTCCACTTTCGACTTTCGTTGTTGACGAAGGGAAGGTTTTTATTTGCAGAACATTGTCCGACAATAGCATCATTAATATGGATCCGAATACGTTTTACGGTTTGGCCAAATTGAAGCGTTTAAGCTTGCAAAATTGCGGCCTTAAGGCCTTGGCGCCGCATTCGTTTCAAGGACTCAGTCAACTAGTCAGCCTGTAAGTATGCAATAAGGAGTTCAATTTGTTGTTTGTCGCTAAGTGTGTGTGTGTGCTTGAGTGAGTGTCTGTGTGTGTGTGTGTGTATCTTAATGTTTGCTTTTAAGCGTTGCCATCGCATACACGTTGAGAAAGAAAGAGAGATGGAGTGGAAGGATGCAATCGAAGGCTGCGACGCCTGCAGGATCAATTAGTACGCTTGCCACCATTTAGTTTGCTGACACACATATACACCAACAAACATACACACACATAAGTATTAGCAGCACTTGCCAGCAATTACACGCTATTTTGCTCATATTTTACGCTTTTCTATTTCATTCACTCGTTTCGATTTGCAATCGTTAAAAAAAATAACAAAAACAATATATAAATACACTCGACACCACCGCACAAACCACCCCACACCGCACCCCGCGCGGTCAATCCCTTTAGTCAATTGAATGGCAACGCCCTGGTCAGCCTGGATGGCAACTGGTTGGGCAACTTGCAGCAGCTGCGCTCGCTGCGCCTTGAGGGGAATCTCTTCTATCGCATTCCAACCAACGCTTTGGCCGGACTCAGAACACTCGAAGCACTGTGAGCGTCTTTATTTTTTCTATTATTTGGTATTTATTTTATTTACATTGCTTATTTGTACAGCTTGCATGTTAAATTTTCATCCAACTAAATATATAATCCAACTTTTGTCCATATTAATGTAAATCTAATTATGCCTGCATAATTTTGCATGTGCAATTAGCAAATTTTGTTTGAAATGTGTGTTTTATGCGCGGCTTAAGCTGTATATATTTGCGGTTATAATTGAAATACATGAGCCAAATGAATGGTGTGAAATTGTTAATGCAATCATTAGGAGCTTACAAAATCCAACATTCAATTTGACTGTTGGAAATGGTACATAATAATTTCAAATTCAAATAACTATGATATTTTAAAATAGATTGAATATTTATTCTACTACGTTAACATCTATTTCAATCTGTTCTTATTTTGAGTCAATTTTTATGACATATTTCCAAGTAGTCTTCTTAAATTACTATCCTTCTATTAACTGATTACTATATTTAAAAATATCATTAACCTATTGAGCATGTTTTTTTCAAATAAAAACAATGAACCCTTTAAGATTTACAATTTCTAACAACAAGTAAATAACTTTTTGCAATTGTACCCCATAAAAAGTTAAATGATAACCGAAAGCAGTTGCTCATAAAATTCACGATTATTCATTATTTCCCTTTTATCCACTTTCATTCATAATGCGACCTCATTAATGGAACGAAATGTAAAGCAATTTGGGCAGCAATTTGTTGACAATAATAAACGATGAGGATTTTCCCCGCATGCCAAACTTGATCGTGCTGTAAGTAATATCTTAGCTATAAATATGTTGATAACGGTCTGTATTTATTGTTTCTCTTACAGTTTACTGAAGCGAAATCAAATTATGAAAATATCAGCGGGTGCTCTCAAGAATTTAACAGCTTTAAAAGTTTTGTAAGTAACTTTAGCATGAACAAATAACGTAAGCAATTTTTACATTAACACACACACACACACACACATACATATATGCACATGCCTTGACAGGACAGGAAAGGACATGACAGAACAGAATAGGATAGTACAGAATTGGAGCGACCAACAAAACTGAAAGTGTTATTTAAGTCGAGTCTTAGGCAATATTGAAGTCATTTTAAAAACTCTAATAAAAATTAAAATAAAGAAGACAGTGGGTAAATTGAGTTAAAATACAGCTAAAGTTTTTGTAAATAATGGAGAGATTAATACAATGGCATTAAAATATATCTGCCTAGAAATCTGAATGGAAAATCATTAACAATTTATGCAAGAAGTGCTTTTACAATGAAGTGCTATATGATCGCATGAACATATAAAAAATAAGGAAACAAGCTAAAAATAAATAAAAGCAATTTATCGGAGCAGGAATCTATTTCTGTATAGAGTATATTTATTTTAGATTATCCGTTGCACCGCAAACTTAATGGAAAAGTTTCCATACTTGAGCACTTCACCAAAGTACAAACAGCAGCAAGTTGAAGTGCAAGTGGAAATGGTGTTTTTCCGTTTCATTTTGTGTTGTTGTTTTTTCTTTTGTGTTTGTGGAGCGAATAAATTTCAATTTTAAGCGAATTTTTTTTTTTTTTGGTTTTGCGACAGCTTAAATTGTCGTCGTTTCGACGCCGCTGCTGACGTCGCAGTCGCAGTCGCGGTCGCGGTCGCTGTTGTTGTTGCTGTTGCTGTTTACCACGAATTTCTGGCTTTTGCATTGCATACTTTGAGGGCGTGTGGGAAAAACGCCGTTTGCCCACCTCGAGGGCTGCAGACGATGACAAATATGCAAATTTATGTTGTGGCTGCAGGACGTGGGAACTAAACTAAACAGACAAACTATGCGTGACAGGGGAGTGAGGGGACAAAGCAAACGTGCAACTGTTTAACGAGAAGCAGCAGCAGGAGATGAATGCATCGAGTGAAAGTGAAAAACTTTTGCCGTGCAACGCGTAAATCTGTGTTGAAAGTATAAAGAAATTTTCCGTATGCATTTCTTCAGAGATTTATGAGTTTTTTATCCAGACTCCCTTCGGACACTCCCCAACAAGTTGCGTGTCTGTTATGTGTTCACCAAGTGAAAGTTGTCCGGGTTTTGTTTAATGCCAGACACGCACAACGACGACGAATAGGGAAATGAACAAGGTATGAGAAGCACAATGCGGGCTGTAAAGGATATGCATATATAAATACATAATATATATATATTTTTACGGTTTCATTAGTTTTAATTAAATACTCAACATTCTGCGGAGCTATATCTTAAATTCAATGAATATTTCAAATATCGGATAGAAGTAACATAAATGTAAATTTTTGTTTTTGTAAAGAAATCGCTTCGAAAAACAATGGTAACAATTTGCATATAAATAAATATATTTCTTTGATCATAATTTTATTTAAAAAATTTTCCCTTACAAGTAAAATATGTTCATTTTAAAAGAAATAAGAAAAAGCCCATTAAAGCATATATCTGATGATACATAGTATATTGTAAGGGATAAAGAATACATTTAAATAATAATAATATCATTATTTTTTGACCCTCACGTATAATTGAAATCAATGCACTTTGTTGGAAACTAAATTTTATATTCATGCATAAAGTTTGCATCCCGACCACCCAGTTTGAAGTGTCCGGGGTCGGTCCAATCAGAATGTTACGGCTACGTGCGGACACGTACTTTCACAGACTGGACCCTCGAAAGGCGAACCGCAATGAAACCGTATGCAAATACACATGACTCACCACAGAAATCACAATATTTTTAAATGTTATTTGAAATGTGGTTCAATAATATTTGCTATATTTGTTTTTTAGGGAGCTGGATGATAATTTGATAAGCAGCTTGCCCGAGGGACTTGGCAAATTGCCCCAGCTGCAGGAGCTGTAAGTATCCATGCCAGGTGTTTTAAAAAGATTAACAAATCCTGGGTTGAGGAGGGCTGAATGACAAGTAGTGAATTCTTGTAAGGATTTGCTGCAATTTGCTGCTTTGTTAAGTCGCCAGCACAACATTTCCTACTTTGTCAGGCGGCAAACAAGCGGAAACCAAAAATCATAACGCATCATTACTTTGTGAATTTATGATATAGCCCTTACACCCGACCACACACTTTATTCTATGAACTGCATTTGCCGTTGACTTGAGCCACATCCTGTAGCCACTGCAATTGCAACTCTTTTTGTTCCTCTTCCTAGATGGAGTATATCAACTTTATCAAGTCGCTTGTAAGGCAAGTGGATTATTTGCTTTTAAAGTTGAAAGGGAAGCTTGAAATAAACCCAATGCAACGCATTTATATAATTATCTAAAAACATACAGCAAAATAATTATTAGTAATTATATCATTCATATTCTAAAGTTTTTTATATTACTATATTAGTAATGTTGCCACAATTTGAAATTGTAAGCAAGAGTATATTATGGTTGCTAATTCGATATTTTTTCAATCTAGTCGCAGTTGCATTTTGTTTGTGCCACACGCACTTCCTGCAAGTGGCAAATGCGGCAACTGGCAACTGGCGACTGTCATTGAAATCGTTGACATCGTTGCGACGGTTTTTGCCTTTCTCAACGTTGCTCAAATGTCTCCCCAAGGAAATTCAATTTCTGGTAAACAGGATAATTATGAGCATGTTAAATGTTGCGATAAAAGCCACGCTGCGATGCACTCAGCGTCGGCGACCCAGCCGAAGCATTGCTATCGCCATGATTGGGGAATTAAACTGGCAAATAAATTTGTTGCAGTGATGGTGTGTGTGTGTGGGGGGGGGGGGAGTTCTTGGGGGAGCTGGCTTTAGATATCTTGCACTTTTTCTTGGTTCACATGTGATGTGGTTTATTTTTTTTCGCTACTCACTGGCAAGAAAAACAAATTTAAAAGGATTAAGAACATTTTGTAGTGCTTGCAGTTTGTTAACGACAAGGGGGAAAGCTAACAAAGAAAGTAAAAGAAAATCCAGGCAAGAAATTAAAACCCATAAACTCTGAGATTTCGTAGGGACTCATGCTAGCTAATAAAAATTAGTTTTATGACTAAGCATTTAATGGGGTGAATGAAGTGAATGAGACGGAATTAATTATATACTTATTGATAATTAACAAAAAGTCAATAATTATGTAAACAGTAAAGCAAAAAAAAAACAGTAACATTAGTTTACTAGGTCTTAAAGTAAGTAAAATGGATAAACTAAAAAAGTAATTAAACATTTAAGAGCTATAATATTCTTTAAAAAGAAAATGCTATTAATTTAATGAAACAGTCTAACATTAAAATAATAATAATTGCACTGCATCTGGTGTTGCACAGTTGACATTATTCTCTACTTTTAAAGAAATGTAAGGAAACTCGACCTTTAATGTTGACCTACAAAAGTAAAGCACTTTAAGAGTTCACATGTGCATTTCCTGAATGTTGGCCAAGAAAAACTGAAAGACGATAACAAAATGTGCGCCCAAGAACTGATTTTATGCGTGGCAGTTGTCACAGTTCCTTTTGGTTGCTGGCCAACTTGACTTTCAAATGCAGCTGCAACGCGCAAGTGGCACTTGTCAGCAGAGTGCATCTTAAAGATACACGCTAGGTATTTCACAGATACATATCTATCTTTTGCAGTTCCATGACTAGCAATCGACTGCGCTGGATTAACGACACCGAGCTGCCGCGGACCATGCAAATACTTGATCTGCGAGCAAATCCCTTGTCCACGATCACAACGGGCGCCTTTCGTGGCATGGCCAAGCTAAGAAAACTGTAAGACCCTAAGGCTAATGATTCTAATTTAATTTATATGTGTGTGTGTGTGTGTATTGTAATTTTAGTATACTTTCCGATGTGCGCACTTTGAAGAACTTTCCCGAGCTAGAAGGCTGCCATGCGCTGGAGATACTCAAGCTGGATCGGGCGGGCATACAGGAGGTGCCCCCACATTTGTGTCGTCAAACGCCAAGACTGAAGAGTTTGTAAGCTAAAAGAATTTATACATATTTTACTTAAGATCGGATCTAATATTGCAATTTTTCACAGAGAACTTAAAACCAATTCCCTGAAAACCATCCCAAATTTAAGTAGCTGCAGAGACTTAAGGCTGTTGTGAGTTTACAAAAGTTCACAACAAATCGATTAGAAATTCAAGAATATTACTTTTCAGAGATCTATCGAGTAATCAAATCGAAACATTGCATGGACGACCTTTTCATGGGCTAAAGCAGCTGCATGATCTGTTGCTCTCCTACAATCGCATCAGGTCCTTGCCACAGGATGCCTTTCAAGGAATACCCAAACTGCAACTGCTGTAAGTGTACCGATCACCTCTACAATAAATAGTTCATAACTAATTTTCTGTTGTTTATGCAGTGATCTGGAGGGCAATGAGATTGGCTCAATACACAAGGATGCATTTTCCGCATTTACGGCTCTGGAGGATCTCAATTTGGGTAATAACATATTCCCCCATCTACCGGAAGCGGGTTTACGGGCTTTACTGCATTTGAAGACGTTTAACAATCCGAAGCTGCGAGAGTTTCCCCCACCCGACACCTTTCCACGTATTCAGACCCTAATCCTCTCCTATGCCTACCACTGCTGTGCCTTCCTGCCCCTGGTGGCGATGTCTGCCCAGCGGAAGACCTCGCAGGTCCAGGAAGCGGTCCTATTTCCCTCGGATGCGGAGTTCGATATGACTCTGTGGAATAACAGCATGATGAACATTTGGCCACAGATGCGTGAGTATTCAATTTATGTGGAAAAATACAATTCTTTAATTGCAAATATATGCCAAATTAGAATTTAAATTCTTAACTAGAACTCCAACTGAAAGAGAAACAGGGTCTAATTTAAACAAACTTTATTTTCACACCAATTTAAATCGAATTTATTATTTGAATTTAAATTCAGGATTTATTTAAAAAATTCAATTCTACAAAACGAATTTAATTCCAAAAATAATATAAGTCAAATATCACAAAATAAAGAAAATCAAAATAAATGTTATGTTTCAACTGTTACGACAATCTTTTACCTCTCGCAGATAACCTCAGCAAGCAGTTGGGTGCCGCCATGCACGATCTGTGGGATTCACCAATGAACAACTACAATCTTAACGAGGATTTGCAACAGCTGCCCACTGGTAGCCAATCACCCAGCAGCTACATGGAGGAGTATTTCGAGGAACATGATATGAGTGCTCCCGGCACTGGCTATGGTTTTGGCTCTGGTCTATTTAGTGGCATTACGGCTGATGATCTGCAGCCGGGATCTGTGCAGTGTTTACCCATGCCGGGGCCTTTTTTACCATGTGCGGATCTCTTTGACTGGTGGACACTGCGCTGCGGCGTTTGGGTTGTCTTTCTGCTGGCACTGCTGGGCAATGGGACCGTTGTCTTTGTGCTGGTCTGCTCCCGATCCAAGATGGATGTGCCAAGGTTTCTTGTCTGCAATCTAGCTGCTGCTGACTTCTTTATGGGCATCTATCTGGGCATCTTGGCTATTGTCGATGCAGCCACATTGGGAGAGTTTCGCATGTTTGCGATACCCTGGCAAATGTCGCTGCTCTGCCAGCTGGCTGGATTTCTTGCCGTGCTCAGCTCCGAGTTGTCCGTCTACACGTTGGCAGTGATTACGCTGGAGCGCAATTATGCGATAACCCATGCGATACACCTAAACAAGCGTCTCTCACTGCGCCAGGCGGGCTACATAATGAGTGTGGGTTGGATTTTTGCACTGATGATGGCGTGTCTACCACTTCTTGGTGTCTCCGACTATCGCAAGTTTGCCGTCTGCTTGCCCTTTGAGACGACAACGGGTGTGGCGAGTCTAACATACGTGATCAGTCTGATGTTCATCAATGGCTGCGCATTTCTCACACTTATGGGCTGCTACCTGAAGATGTACTGGGCCATTAGGGGCAGCCAGGCATGGAATACGAATGATTCGCGAATTGCCAAACGTATGGCTCTGTTGGTGTTTACGGATTTCCTCTGCTGGTCACCCATTGCCTTCTTCTCCGTTACGGCCATCTTTGGACTGCAACTCATTTCGCTGGAGCAGGCGAAGATCTTTACGGTTTTTGTGCTGCCATTGAATAGCTGTTGCAATCCGTTCCTCTATGCCATCATGACCAAGCAGTTCAAGAAGGATTGTGTCACGCTCTGCAAGCATTTCGAGGAAACACGTGTGGGTGGCACCGCCACGGCCGCTCGTGCCGCACGCGGAGCCGGCAAACGGGGAGCGGGCGGTGAGCTGCCGCCACCTTTGCTGCCTGTCACGGGGGTGGCACATCCGCCGGGCTGCCGCTGCCTGCGCATGCTGCCCAGCGAGATGCCCAACTGGCACAAGATGGAGCGTGAACCGACGCTGTGGCAGCGTCTCAAGCGCCTCTGCTGTGGCAAGCATAGTCGCAAGCAGCGACGCCAGCCACAACAGCGACGTCAGCGTGCCTACACAGCAGCCGCCGCCAATCCGTATCAGTATCAATTTGCGGAGTTGCGGCAGCAACGCAAGAATCGCGCCAGCTCCATTTCCAGCGAGAACTTTTGTAGCTCGCGCAGCTCCAGCTGGCGGCATGGTGCCAATTCATCGACACCGGCACCGCAGGCGAACTGCAGCATGCCACTAAAGATGATGGAACCTGGGCAGGGCCATGCCCATGGCAGGCGACGTCACTCTGCCTGGCTAATCACCAGAAAGACCTCCCAGGACTCCAATCTATCCAGTTCGCGCAACGACTCTTCAGCATCGGCCACAACAGCCAGCACTTCCACATTCCGACTGTCGCGCTCCAGTGCCGGCAGCAGCACTCCACTGCCCTCCATAGGTGAGTGTACTAATCAAAGATCGTTTTATCTGATTTACTCTCTAAAGATTTATCTAAGGTTAATCATGACATTAAAAAATAATGTGAATTCAGTTTTAAAATGCTTGGAAAACAGATGTAGAAGAAAATATAATCTTTCGATCTATTTTAAGACTGTTCCATAAGTGAAATGAAATTTAACATATTTCAATTCCTTATTGCAGCTCACAATGGCAAGCAGCAGCATGAGGCATTGAGTAAGCCGCGACTGGTGCGCCAGGAGGCGGTACAGGAGGAGGAGGATTCTTCGCCGCCACGTTTGGGTGTGCGATTTCTGCCCACCATTCCCTCCGCCGCAGACAGTTCGGTTGTCTTGGATGATGGGGATTCGGCCGGCGGTACATTTATGGGCATGCCGCTTCCTGGAGTCTCGAGTGGATTTCTGGTGATGCATTCGCCACCAGCAGCTCAAATGCAGCCGGAGAAGCCGCCACCAGCGCCAAATGATGCACCGCCGCCGCCATGACCGGGTAGCTCTCCATGGTCTTGGGGTAGCTGGAAGCGAGGGGGTTGGGGGGGAGTGAGAGGAGGCCAAGAGGAGACCTTCTTGTAAACTGGGGAACAGAAAGCTCACTGTGTTCATAGATTGTATTCGGGGCATAGTGTAATATATCGGAAATGGCCACGTTCATCCATACAAATAATCTTAAGTAGTCAATTTGTTGGGTTCGATTCAAGGATTCAAATTTCACAAATTTCATCGATGGGATCCAAGCGAAATTAAAACACGAGTATTATGTACTACATAAATGTATGTAATTTATTAATAGATATACGCTTTAGTTAAGTCCACTATCTATAGACTAGTATACCCAGCATATATATGTATTTAGTGTATAGTCTAGCTTAGTTGATATATGTCTATATTTCGATATGCGCGTAAAATATTTGCAGAATGCTAAGCATTTGACGACATTACTTATTGAGATGAAATAAGTTCTATATACACATAGAAACCGATTGATATGAAACCGAAACCAAGCCATAAAATATTAAAGTTAATCTATTTACAGTAAGTTTGTCAACACATTTATTGGGGGTGAAAACTATTATTATCAAGAATATGATTCCAGCTGCTGTTTTCTTCGTAAGTTTAATTTCGATCCTTAATGCGTATGTCGCAGGCGCTTTCCCGGTAATCAGTTAGACGATTGTCGCATTTGATTTTCATTTATGTATTTATGTTGTGTGTAAAAGACATTATTGATGTTTGTAATATGGGCTTATTATTTCATAAACCACAACATTAAAATCAAATTAATTGACATTCATTAAATGCTAACTCAATTGAAATCTGTACAGTCAACTTTTAATAAGAATATATATTTTCGGTATACAGAAGATTGCAAACCCGTTTAGAATGGAAACACTTCAAAATTGAAATTAAGAAATAATAATAGCTGAAGAATTGGTTTACCTTATGCAATCGGATGTGTCTCAATGCCTTCCAAATGACATTTTCAGTTTAAATTTGAACGCGCCGGATACTAATTAATCAAAAATGTGCTCAATTCAATTCGGTATGTGATGCTCATTTTATTAATATACATATAGAAGCTAATACATTATTTTTTTTTTGTATAGTAGAGAAAAATTAGAACCAATATGCTATGGTCGCCAAAAAATCATATGCTTACAAATCTTATTTTTATAATGATTAATTTTTAATTATAAGACTATTTCCTTTGTTTTGTATGTATGTTTATGTTACATTACGCAAAATAACTTGTAATTCAAGAGGAAAATGTTACGAGTTGAAACAGTTTTGGTAAATGCTAGTTATTAGTACTATCGACTAATCGCCCAAACCGTTCTCTCGGTCACTGGGTAGCTCATCTTGAGCCATGCAGACGCCATAACTGGGATTCTCGATGAGATGCACCTGTTGCTTATCCTTTTGTGCTCGCCTGCGCTGCAGAAACATACGCGTGAGTAGCACCGGCAACATTATGAGCACCACACAGAGCAATACCGTCAGCACGAGTTGCGTCCAACTGGAGAAGCCGCTGGCTCCAACTGTGGAAAGAGCATGATATGTTTGCTGCTCACAGATTTCGGGCGCTATACAGACACTGTCCTTATCACAGGGCTGGCTACAGTAGGGTGCACACTCGGTGGTGCTGCCCTCAATGAATCTGTAGCCAAATAGGCAGGTGCACTCATCCGGTCGCAGGCACTCGGCGTTGATGCAGCGCTTCGTGCACTGAGCGCGACACAGTTGCGGTTCACTGGAGTTGGTCACCTCATAGCCGGCACTGCACTCACAATGTCCGGGTGCAGTGCAGCGTCCATTCTCGCAGGCTGGTCGACAGCTGGGATTGCAAATATAGCCTTCTTTGGTATCCTCATAGCCCGGCCAGCACTCGCAGTTGTTGGGTTCCACGCAGATGCCATTTTTGCAGCTGGGCGAGCAGACGGGATCACAAATCGAATTGGAGCCGGCCCTCAATTGATAGCCCTCATAGCAGCGACAACGTCCTGTGCCGCCCTCGCATCGGCTATTGATGCACTTCTGGGTGCAGTGCGGCTCACAGGTGCCGCTGGGCCAACGATTGGCAAAGCCCGGTTCACATTGACAGATCTCGGGCGCAATGCAGCGACCAAAGCCACAACTCATACTGCATATGGGCTCACACACAAAGGGATCATTGGCACTGGGACGATGTCCGTTGAAGCAGCGACAGAGATTGGGACCCACACAGCTGCCATAAATGCAGGATCGATTACATTTGGGTACACAGTACGAAGAAGTCAGCGCCTCGAAGCCCGCCAAGCAGGAGCACACATCTGGACTGCTGCAGATGCCATTATAGCATCTCTTCGAGCAGAATGGCTCACAGTGTGTATCACTGCCATTGACCCGGATATAGCCCTCATGACAGGTACAGGTGTCTGGTGCACTGCAGCGAGCATTGGGCCCACAGGCCGGCTGGCAAACAGGACTACATTGATGGGGAGATAGCTTCATGTAACCATTGTGGCACTCACAGCGACCCGGTGCATTGCAGAAGCCATTCTCACAGCCCTGACGACAGCTGGGAGTGCAAATATGGTGTGAACCATTGAGTGGCACATGCCCATCCTGGCAACGGCAGTGATTAGGTGCTGCACAGCTGCCGTTCACACAGCCCGGCTGGCAGACGGGCTCACAGCCGGTCGAGATGCGTTTGTCCACATGCACATAGCCCACATTGCAGACACACTGTTCCGGCTGCATGCAGAGACCATTGCGACAGCCGCTGCTGCACACCGGATCGCAGCGTTGGTGCTGATGGTAATTCCAGTGCAGCTCATAGCCGGCATGGCACCTTATCTCATTGGGGGCCACGCAATCGCCATGCTCTGTCTTGTCCACGCATACGGGCACACACTTGCCGAGCGTCTCATTCCGCTGGTAGCCCGAGTTGCAGACACACTGCTGCGGCGTCACACAATGTCCGTTGGTGCAGTCTGTGGCACCACAGATCGGTTCACAGGCGCTCCTACTGTCGTTGCGAAAGCGAAAGCCCTCCAAGCACTGACAGACCTCGGGCGCGGTGCAATTTCCATTTATGCAGTGCTCACTGCACTCAGGCAGACACACGCTGCGATTCTTCTGGCTTTTGTAGCCCTGACCACAGATACACACCTCCGGCAATATACATTTGCCACCGGGGCCACAGTCATGGCACTTGGGCAAACACTCGCTGCTACAGTAGGGTCAGAGAGAGGAGAGACACAAGTTGGCGACAATTTCAATTACAGAATGATGTTAACATTTTACACATCTGTTAAGTCCACTTACTTCTTATCCTTGCGCTCGTATCCCTCACAGCAGACAATATCGATGGACATATATGTCTATTTTAGAATTACACAAAAAGTTAATTAGTGTTTAATCAATTTCGTAGTTGTTTGCCATCTAATATCTACGTTATTCTATCTTTGATAATTCTTAGCCAACAAAATATTTTTTAAATATTAGTATGATTCAGATTCAGAAAAATATATCTATTTTCAAGAGCCTAGGAAAATTAGGTATTCAGATTGACTGACAGTATATTTAATTGTTTATATACTTTTAGACTGAAGCACATTTTTTATTAAAATTATATATAGAGATTTAAGTGTTCTATATGTCTTATTTAAGCCGTTGTGAAGAGAGCTATACTTTTTTTTGAGTCTCTAAATGCTTTTGTTAAAATTTAACAGATGTCATTGCTTTGTTGGATTACTAAAACTGTACACTTTTTTTTTTGTGATTTCACTGGAACAAAATTAAAATTTTTTTTGGTTACTTGATTGGTAGTTCAAATCATCAAAATTAATTATTCCTTTATCAAGCTGTTTTCACTTTAGATTACCACTGATGAATTATGTCATACAAAAAAAAAAAAAATACAAATCAATAAAATTAAAAGAGACTTACATAATCGATTTATAAAATAAGGTAATCAACATTTCGAAAAGCCAAATTTAATTGATATTCCGATTCCAATATTCTTATCAACATTTTCTTTTTAAATTAACATATAGGCTCTGAATACATACCTCACTAATAGGTCGCACCACAAAGCAGTCACTGGTGCAGTTGTTCGGGCCATGATATTTCCGCATGGTTACCGGAATGGTCCTCGTTTTCAATGCTCTTTCGAATTGTTTTGGATTAGCTTAGCACTCGGAAGGATATTTCGGAATTACTTACTGCACATGTTCAACACACGCATCAATTTGTAACCAGAAGAAGCCTATGCTCACCAAATACACGATGAGTAGTCGCCACATAATTGTATTTTGCGTACCAGTCGCTTTAATGCACAATTTACAAATGAACTGACAAATGATATTTCAATTGCAGCTCAATGAGCGAAAGAGGCCAGACTTCTGTGCTTGAGCTTATCAAAGAGCTATGCATAATATATAAATGCGTATACATATGCGTTTGTTGAACCCATGAATGTTGAATGTTTCCAAAACAACGACCTCATCCTCATCCAACAGCCGGATGGTATTTGCGATACGCCAAAAGTTGCAGAGGTCCTTAACATTGAAACAAATGAATTTAATGATTTCGTTCTCGTGCCTGTACTTTCACTGTTCACTTATGACATCAATGCGAAATAAAAGCCTATATATACATTTGTCATATTTATTAAGAAATGTTTAAAAATTACGTATAATTGTTACACGACTGGAGTTGTAAAACTCAAAGCGTATAAACACTTCTTAAGTTTAGAGAGCAATTGTTGTTGATTTATAAACACAAATTAAATGGTAAAGGCATCTTATAGCAGCAAAATAAACAGCAACAATTATATTTATATGTTTTTTATACGAATCTTAAATTGCACTCGGAATGCTTAGCAAATCTTACTTATTTATTTCCCCCCTAAGAATCTAAAAATAAATAAATTTAAAAAGGCAGGTTTTTCAGTTTTTTGTTTAGATACATTTAAAATCATACATTGCATTTCTATATAACACCTTCCCAATACAACTCATTGTTTGATATTTCGTATTAATACTAGAAATACTATTGGAACGGCAACAAACAATGCGACCTTGGCAACGGAGAATGAGTGTGACCAGCGCGTCTGAACCAAAGTGAGCTAGCTGTGGTCTAGCATCGATACTTAGGCACTAAATTTAAAACATCTTTCTGAAATGTGTTCACAGTTTAATTCATATAATAAACTTAACTTCTGCCGTTGTTATCGTTTGGAGCATTGCGGTTTCTAAAGGCAACTCAAAGCTATAAAATTCACTCACATACCTCTGTAAATCTGTTTTATTTCGAACTTCAAAGCACAAACTACAAAAAGGATTATTGTGAAAAGAGGTAAGGTCATTTAATATAAAAATATGAATACATGTGTGAAATACATGTGTGAATTTCTTTGGTCCACAGATTATTGGAGATAAAGTTTGTCGGGTAATTTCATTCCCAAATGCAGTCTGAATGCAGACTGTGTGAAAGAAAACGACGGCCAATCCCAATGTGTATGTACGGGATACATCTTAATTATTAGCCTCAGTGCTCAAAGTGTCCCAAAAAATTCTGCGCCCGACCAGAGAGATGCGATCGTAAACATGGTAACGAGCGGAGCGAGTGTAAGCCATTATGGGAGCAAAGCTGTTAGCAAAATGAGGAATGTAAAAAAACAAACACATGCGATTGCCTGTAGAGATTGAAAAGAAATGATTCGAAATTTTGTGTGGCACATTGTCCCGATCCATGTCAACAAAAATAGTTACTGTGCCAAGCCGAAGGTGTGCCTCTGCAAATATGGCTACCAGGTGGAAACGCAAGGCATTTGTCAGCCACTTTGCCAGCAGAAATGTGCAGAGAATGAAATGTGACGATGGCTATCAAAAGAATAATGGATACGGCTGGCTACCATCTAAAAACTGTTGATTTGCGCACAGATTATATATGTGACACAAGACTGGAGGGCATTGAAAACAGCTCCTATATGTAAAGTATCAACAAACTCAAGGCTAAACATAATTATTCATTAAATAAACAGAAAGTCAAAATGTTTTAACCTATCGTAATCAGCATACAAATGTTGTTACAGCAAAGTTTATTACAATGTATAGATAAGTAATCAACACGAACAACCAAATGCACTTCTCGATATACATGAATTCTTTGTGACTCATAAAAATGTATAAAAACCTCAAGTAAAATTTAGTTATGAGTTTTGCATCTTGTGAAATCATCGCTTATAACTACAAAACTTATTGAATTTCCATTAAATATAATTATAAAATAAAAATTTAAGCAAAGCAAATGAAAATATTTCAAAGCGTCCAAGTAATTTCTTTTTGGCATGCATAATATTTTAGTGTGCAAAGTACATCGACTAAAAATTTCCATTTACTTACATACATTTTAAGTGATTTCATTTAATTCTTTTCTTCTCATTTTTGTTCACTTTTGATAAAATTCTAATATACATCTCAAGGTCTTGTTCTATAACGTATCATGTGGAAATTTTATAGTAGAGCGAAATCTCTTTACTCTCTGGGTTATATAGCTGCTTTATACATTGTTTTTATTGTTATATCAGCCTTTCAAAAAAAAGAGTAATGAACGGATGTGTGAAAAATACAATATGGCAAGTTGTACATTTGATTCGAGCCTCAGTTTAATTCGAAACGCGTTCCTTTATGAAACATAAGTAACAATTTTGTGTAAAAAAGTTTTTAACATAAATTCTAGTTTTACGATGGATAGCTGTTATCATTTTTGGGCTAGTTTCTTCCTAGTTTGTTACCATTTGGCAACTACCAGCGCGTATGGAAATCATGTGTGCACCCAGCTCAAATACGTTACCTATTTGGAACAGCCATTGTATTCATATGATGTCAGGTGGTATAATTCGCACAGAATGTACCAAAAGGTTAGTTTCCAATCGCCAATTCTAAAAGCTTTAAATAAAATGAGCCCACTTAATTTGTATTAAATTATTTTAAATATAAATATAATTATTGATGGAGTTTTTTGTTTTGTTTATTATTTCGTTAAAATATATTTATTATATTGTAATACAGGGCAAACCCTTGTAGATAAGTCAAAATTTTAAAGAACTATTCTTATAAAATAAAATGGAAAAGGGCAAATCAACCCACACAGCTTATTATAACGGCTAAGAAATGAACATACTGAAATAAGTGAGTCATGTTAGCTATAAGAAAAAAAAAAAAACGAATGCATGAAATGGACCTCGTCATCTTATTTAATTTTGTTGTGTCATGTGTAGTACACATACATACACAATATGTATCCAAATCTAATACACACAGTTCATGCATTATTTTTGTGTAGTGCCTATCAAAAAAAGCGGATGTGCAAATCTGTAGCCTTAAGCAATTATGAGTCTAAGTCTAAGCTCAGTTGAGTTTGGATCGAGCTAGTGAAGTGTCCTCACATGGGACATGTGACAAGTCTCGAAATAAGTACTATTTTGAAAATTCGACAATGAAGTGGACGTATTTTTTAATAGTTATGATTGGGAGTTGTACAGCAACAGCACTGGGGCAAAATGTGTGCAGTCAATTGAAAACAATTACTTATATTGAAAATGTATCAAAACCTGTACCTATTACTTACTTTGAAAAAGTGTTGTGGTTTTGGAAACTGAAGCAAAGAATCGAAACTCGGGAAGTGCCCATGGTAAGTCAACGAATTCAATCAGTTTTCAAAGAAATTTATTGACAAAATACACTTTTTTGTTTTCAAAATGTGTTTTAGTGTACCCCAAACAAAATAATTGAATGTTGGTCAAGATACCTACGTTGTTTATTTTTTTTTATATATTTCATTTTTGATTTATTTTTATATTTTATTTATTTATGTTTGATTATTGAATTTATTATTTGAGCAATTTTGCTTATTTCTTATATATTTTTTATAAGATTTTTTCCATAAAACAAACTAAAAACATGTATTGAGGCATTATAACTAAAAAAAAACAGGAAAACCTAAAATTTTTATTTTTATACTTTCATGTGACTTAGACACGCTACAGATTCGAGACACAATATCACTGCTGTTCTGGCTACGAAGGATCAACAGATAACTGCAGGCCGATATGTCGCACTGGCTGTAAAGGACATAGCCATTGTGCAGCTCCCAACAAATGTGTATGTGATGAGGGATATTCGGGTGCAAATTGCAGTCCAGTTTGTTACGGCTGTGGCGCGTACAGTAGCTGTGAGGCGCCCAATAAGTGCGTCTGCAAAACGGGTTACACACGAATTGACGGAAAAAGCGACTGTGTGCCGCGGTGCAGCCAGTCATGTGGAAATCACAGCTTCTGTTCGGCTCCAGACACTTGCAAGTGCCGATGGGGCTATGAGAGATCCTCGCCAAATGCCCCCTGCCAGCCGGTGTGCACGTCCAGCTGCGCTGCCAACAGCTACTGCAAAGAGCCCGATCTCTGCGTGTGCCACGACGGATACAAAGCAGAGGCGGACGAATGCAGACCCATCTGTGAACCAGATTGTGGACCTCACAGCAGCTGTGTCAACCCAGGAAAATGCGAATGTGATGTGGGCTACAATTGGAATGCTAATATTTCCATCTGTCAGCCTGTGTGCAGTGTAGCATGTGCGGAGCACAGCATCTGCCAGAAACCTGAGCTGTGCGTCTGTGCTGCCGGCTATGCCCAAAGGGATCAAAACCAATGCGAACCGCAGTGTTCCAAGGGCTGTCATGACTATGCAAGATGTGTGGCGCCGGATAAGTGTGTATGCTATGATGGCTATGAGTTCTCCGTAGAGGAGCAGAAGTGTCGGCCCATATGCAGTCAAGACTGCTCGCATGGCTATTGCTTTGCGCCCGAGGTGTGCGCATGCAGTCCTGGTTACCTCATGGGTCCGAACAACACCTGTGAGCCGCAGTGCAGTCCCAGCTGCGTTCACGGCATCTGCAGCGAACCAGACTCTTGTGTCTGTGAACCTGGCTATCGTTTTGCAGAGGACTCAGAGCACATCTGTAAACCCATCTGCAATCCTGCATGTGAGAATGGTGACTGCGTGGCGCCACAGCTGTGCATCTGCCATTTGGGGTACGTGCCCGGGGGAAAAGATGGCGTTCAACATGTGTGCGAGCCCAGCTGCCAGATGACCTGTGTAAATGGCACTTGCCTGGCCCCGGAACAATGCAGCTGCAACGAGGGATTTGTTCCCGCTGATGGTGTCAGCGCCACGATCTGCAAGCCCAACTGCAGTCGAGGCTGTGAGAATGGCATTTGTACAGCACCAGAGGAATGCCAGTGTTTTTCTGGCTATGAACCCACTGAAGATGGTTGCGCACAAGAATTAACATCGACCACATTGACCACATCGACTTCGACAACATCTTTCAGCTCAAGTGCACCTCCAGATTTGCTTCAGTTGCCCACAACGAATTGCACGGACAACTGCAACTGTTGGCAAGAGTTAACCGAGTGGGATGATGCTGTCCTGAAGTGCGCCAACATTTGCATGGATGACCATGATCAGCCCTGTTTGGAACTCAGCCAATGTCGCTGCGACAGTCGATCGCTGCTCTGCAACATTGAGCAGCTGGAGCAACGCTTTGTGTGCATGATAGCCAAACAGCTTAGCCAATCAATTGAGAATGAACAAATCAGCAAAGAGGCGGCACTCAGCTTCTCCAAGACGGCGCCAATTGCTGCCATATCGCCTGCGATTCTCGCTTGGTGCTCTGGCATCTGTTTGCTGTTGCAAGTGGTTAAAATGTAATGGCTATAGAGACAATGATCTCATTTGAAACCTAATAGAAATATTACATATATTTTACATGTATTTGTGCATTTGTTTAATCGTTATATAACATAACCATACAAATATTAATAAACTGTTTAAGAAGTTTGTTATACATCTACCTATATATTTATGTATATTTATTTATTTTGAATAGAATTTGTTTAAGTTATGATAGCATCCATGAACTAGTTGTAAGTGGGGTTTTGACAATTGTCTTAATGACAGCCCATCTGCTCTATTATGCTTATTAACTTTTTATTTAAATTTTATTCCTTCTACAAATTGATGTAATCGATATTAATATTTTTTTATATTATTCTAAAAACAGTTTAAAGAGATCTTTCAAAATGAATTCTGACAGCACCCATTGATAAACAAATTCATTTTATGCAAATACATGTTTATTTTTAATTTTAATAAAGTAACCAATTATAATTATTACTGACTGTTAAACAGGTATGCAGATTGTCGACTGCTCGTGATATGTAAAGCCGGGATCACAGATGCAACGATTGCGACTCACACAAATTCCATTATTGCATTTTCTGTAAGTTTTAAATGTTTATGATTGTGGGCATACAAGGAGAACTAAGCGAAATACAGTGGTCGCTCGCAAATGAATGCGTTAAAAGTGATGAATCTAATTTTTGGATTATTTTGGAGTTTTCAGCTTTAAGCGACAACTGAATTATAGTAGAATCATGTACTTACTGATAGCAATCGTTTTGACAGACGCCATCCTTGAGCGTGTAGCCCGGACCGCAGTCGCACTCATTGTCGCTCTTGCAAAGGCCACCGATGCCGCAATCGGGCTCACAAATGGGCTGGCATCCATCGTTGGTTAGCTGATAGCCCTTGGCGCAGCTGCATACCTCCGGTTCGGTGCAGTTGTGTCGCGGATTGTTGCCGCACCCGCTGCTGCAGATGGGCCGGCAGAAGCGCCGTGTCTCGTCCAGCATGTAGCCCGCATCGCATTGGCAGCTGCCGTCAAGATAACAGCGACCATTTTGGCAGCCAATCGGACACGCGAACACGCAGTCTCCATTATCGTTTTTCACGAAGCCCTCGTAACAATCGCATTCGCCAGGACGACGGCAACCACCATTCTGACAGCCACAAATGGGCCGGCAGACGGTGACACCCATCAGCCGGGTGGGCATATAACCGGTGCAGCAGACCTCAATGGAGGACAACTTGTTGGCCATGTCCGTTTGTATGAGATTCGCAAGCGGATATTTGGACACCGACTCTGCTCTAGTGATAAGAGATTAACATGAATCAGCTGGCACGTGAAATTTGAATTTCTTCAATAACTTACGGCACCCAAATGCGACACTTGTGCAGTTCCCGGCTGGACACACTCTCGTGAATACGCAGCATATATTCACGCCTCCGTGGCTGCTGGACTGCAGTGCTGTTCATATAGAAGTTTGGGTCACCAGGACGCTGATAAAGCGAGTGGGGAGCAGGCTGATATCTGTTCACATGTGAGGTGAATCGTCTGTTATTATATTGCATGGGCGCATCGAATTCCGATCCCGGATTGCGAGGTTCATTCGCTCCAATCCTGGCGAAGCACAACAGCAAGATTAGCTCCTGGCCTTGAGTAAATAGGCGCATTTTAATGTTGGGAAATTTTGTTGTTTTCCGTTGCTTGCTAGCCAATTGCTAAATTCCTACTAAATTCCCAAGTTTTGCTGGCGCTCCACTGCCCCAATATTTTCTGACGCTTATCGCTTATCAGTTGTTTGTTGCTTTTCACACTGGAACATTTCGTGAATCTTCCGAATACAAAAAAAAAGCTAAAAAAAAGCTTGCTTGAGAAGCTTTAGGAAATTTGAAGTGCCTTTTGGGATACTATTGCAATTTTCCAATGCTAAACAGCATATACATATGATCAAGAAATTGGCATTTAACTAAATAAATAATAATAATATTAAGTTTTCAGTAAAATATTAATTTCGCATTCTTCCCAATTTGAGAATTAGAAATGAATAAGTTGTCAGTTTTCACACACTTAATATTTTCAAATTTTGTTGTACATCGCAGTCAATAAATTATTGCTGCTTCGTATTAGTTAGCTATATACAATTTAGTATTATTTTCTAACCCTCTCATCTCTCTTGATCTCTCTTTTTGTTGCTGTCTTGTTGCTTTTAGACCGTTCAAGTACTCTTAATTTCAGTGGTCCTCAGTCTCTCGCTAATAATTAAAAGCCCCTTTCGCTTATCGCTGCTTGCCTCGCAGCTGCGATTAAGCGCTGACCCGTTTCTCAAACTGCGCCCGCTGCCTGCGCACAGTAAACAACAGCGACTTGAGCGGGCCGCAGTGCAATCGGAGGAGCGCTCAACTAAAAAATATTATAGCCAGGAAACGAGAGAGGAGCCGTCAATAATCCATGTCCGCACTGCTGCGATCGGTGGCTCTGCAGGCCAGTCTTCTGCTCATCTATTTTTGCGTGATGCACGCCCTGGATCTGCAACTTTACGAACAGCAACTGAAGCAGCAGCTACTCGATGAGCAGCAGCGCCTGCATCAGAAGGAACTGCTGCTGCAGCAACAACGGGAGCAGCAGATGCAGCAGAGACGCTATTCGTCAACTACATCCACACGCAAGCCGTACATTATTCCACAAGGATTATCGCTGCCGCAACGAGGCGTGTATCCGGATAAATGCTATCGGGAAGTGCCGTAAGTAAAACTAGGAAATTACAAATTTCGTATATTTCAACTGATTAAATTCAAGAGAATTTTTTTTTTATTAATGTAAGCTTTATTGAAAAACAGATTTAAATAAAAAAGAAAAACAGAAATAGTACAGTTGATATGCACAGACAAAGAATAACATTCTCTTTATAACAATTGTAATAAGGAACGTTATTTTACACTATATATCAGACAATTTAGTTATCTAACTCAGAAAAAAATATGTTTTTTAATACAATTAAATTAGAAATTAAATATTGAGAATATTAACAAGTCATATAAATAAAATTTGCCTACTTAATATTTATGAACGGTTTTTGGATTAGCTTAATTTGAATGTTAATGTTTATCAAATCTCTCCATTTACTAAGTATTGCTTTGGATATGTGACACTTATACAATATTTCTGTCTTTAGTGCTGTATTCTTTCAGTATGACAAAGAAGTTAAGATTGTGGGCAACAGCAGCACAAATCCGCACTTTAATGTCATCGAGGTGTGCTGCAAGGGCTGGCGACGCTACGAGTACGACTGGAGCAGGTGTGTGCCGGATTGCGGTGAGCGGTGCCAGGAGAATGGCTTCTGTCTGCCGGGTGGACGCTGCCAATGCTTCGATGACTTCGTGCTCAACTATCGGAACAACTGTGTGCCCACCTGCCCGCTGGGGTGCCCCCACGGCCAGTGCTATTTGAATGGCACCTGCAGGTGCGAGAAGGGCTTCGAGTTGGATGGATCGCAACGCTTCTGCCAGCCGCAGTGCAATGCCACATGTGGTCACAACGAGATCTGCCTCGAGCCGGGCAAGTGCGTCTGCGCCGAGGGCTATGCCCGTGGTCTGCGCGAGTCGAATGCCCTCGGCTGCCAGCCCATGTGCATTCCGGACTGTGGCTATGGCCACTGTGTGGCCCCCAATCAGTGCGAATGCTTTCCCGGCTTTAAAAAACGCATGAATGGCAGCTCCTGCGAAGGCAATTGCTACATGTAAGTATCTACGAGGGTAGATGTAATATTATGTAATGTTCTTGTGAAAGGTTTTCAAGAAGAGCCGAAGGGAATTTAAATAGTGTTGGATCTCATCTTGTATATATATATATCCAAATACATTATCATTTATTTTTTAAATTCCTCAAATTTAAAATAGATTTTTTTAGAAAGTCACCATAACTATACAAATCTCACATGGTAATTCTCAAATCTTAATTTTTAGCCAATATTTTAGAACAAATTTAGACTTAATTCTCAATATCACAATTCTATGTCTTCTTTCTCCAAATAGGCGCTGTGAGAACGGCTTTTGTGCAAATCAAACCACCTGCGTGTGCCAGAATGGTTACCGATACGATATCAACACCACCAGTTGCCTGCCCGATTGTGGCGATGACTGCCTTAATGGGGTGTGCATCTCACCAGGGAATTGCCGGTGCTTCAATGGGTATGCGAGAAATCGAGAGCGCTGCGATGCTGTCTGCGATCGTGGCTGCGGCTTCTATGGCCGTTGCATTGCGCCCAATATTTGTGGCTGTGCAATGGTGCAGGGTCCGGAGGAGAGCTACCAGAGATGCGAGAATGGCTACTGCAATGCGGAGGGGCGTTGCCGCTGCTTAGTGGGTACGACGCGATTCATCGATAAGTGCATGTCGCCGGATACGGTGACCACCTACGCCTCCATGAATCCATTGCGGGTGAATGCCTCACTGATGCACGAGTTCGATTTGCTACTGGGCAGGCACTTTATACTGGGTTCCGCCGGCATGATCGAATCGAACAGATGGTGGGTGTGAGCTGGCGATAACAGATTGAAAAAAATACACTAACACATATTTCACAAAAAGAATAGAAAAAATACATTTAAATACTATTTACAATTTCGATGTCAAGCACAATGAAATTGTTGTCTTGAAATTAAGATCCGTTGCGCCGCCGTTGCTTATCACTAAGCGAGTGGCGTGGTTGCAAGGGGGTTGTTTGACTTCTTTGTAAATATATGTGTACATATTATATTCCTCCTTTTAATAAGATGCCACTGCCTATTTTGCAAATATACTAATCTATTTATGGTTTCACAAAGCTTAGTTCGTTTCCTTCTATAAAAGCAGTGCTCATA
Organism: Drosophila picticornis; assembly: GCA_035043845.1. Taxonomy (NCBI): domain Eukaryota; kingdom Metazoa; phylum Arthropoda; class Insecta; order Diptera; family Drosophilidae; genus Drosophila; species Drosophila picticornis. The sequence continues at coordinate 12,667,455 of JAWNMR010000491.1, forward strand.
ACGAGAGCAGCTCAGTTGCTCGCCCACATTTGAGCACATTAAGCAAACATTGCGATAATTCTATTCTTAAATTCAGAGAGCGAGAGGAAATATGCTGTCGCACAGCAAAATATTTGGATTGCTGATCGGCTGTTTAACATTGCATCTGTTACCCACGCACACATCTGGACAATTCTGGAGGAGCGGTCTGAGCGACTATCAAATTTGGGAACGTGAGTTGCTGGCGTGTCGTGACTCGGGCATTTGCTATAAAACCCAATTGTAAATACACTCAGCTGATTTTAGTATCAGTAAGCAAAACGTCTAAAGATCATATTTTTGCAGAGTTTCTACTTTGGATCCGCAGCTGAGTCAACGTCAGATCTCCTATTGCTGTGAAGGCTACGTGAATCGTGGCAGTTCCAAAATTCTCAAATGTGAGCCCATTTGCGAGGAGGATTGCACTCATGGTGTTTGCATCTCGCCTGGCTACTGTGAATGTGCCCCTGGATATTGTAGAGAACAGGCACATTGCCAGTTGGGAAATAAAATTGGATCAGATCAACAAGACTGTGGAAATCAAAATTCTTGATTTTTATCATATTAGGTTTTATTAAAATACATTGGTCTTAATTTTCCCAAAAGTAAATTAATCTGTATTAGTTTTCTTTTGAATATTAAATAATATATTGTCATATTATTCAATTTTGTTGTTTAATTTAATATCCTCGGGGATGAGACTAAATATGTCTTTGAGTTCCATGTATTTTTGTGCTGTTATTACACAAGTAAGCGCATCAACTGGTTGGGTTCAACTGCTGCTCTTGAGCACGACTGAACAACAGAATATTTTTTACTTGATTGCATCACTCAATCATTTCTCGGAACTGCTCAGAAATCATTTCTAAGCTAGGTAATTCATTAGCAAGCAAAATAAAGCTCAACCTGATTGGCCTACAATAAAGAAAACAATTAAAACAACTTTAAGTTTCGGATGGGAGAGTAACCTTCGTTATTATTGATAGGCACAGTCCGAGGTTCTGATTAGAAGTAATCGGCTCGACGGGGGCTAGAGGTTGGAGGCTGGCAGCTGAATTCGCGACTCGCGATTGAATTTTGAATGTGCTAAGCGGTTAGTTAAAGTGCAGCAACTGTAAAGTGCGGACGTGAGCATTTATTGAATAGCAAAACATTGGAATTATTTGTTTGCACTCCCAACCAAGTGACGTCAGAAATCATGAGCTCATCGTGGCAGCTGCTTAAGCTGACAGCGCTGCTGCTCGCACTCTGCGGCAATGGCGAGGCACAGTACAAGACGGCGGGCATCAAGACCCGCCAGCCAATACCGGCTTCGGGCAATCTGCTGCTGTCTAGCAATGGCACCAGCGAGCTGAACCAGACCCAATTCCATTCCCAGACCCAATATAGCAATTATGGCAGCTATTCCAACTTTGTGCCTGCCGAGACTTATCAGGGCGGTGAAGCATACTCGGGTCACTATGTCCAGTCGCTGAACCAGGCGACCCGTGCTCCACAGATTCTGGATGAGACGGCGCTGTTTATCAACAAGACCAGGTCGGCTATGGCCAGTGGCATATGCTACAAGGAAGTACCGTAAGTATAAAAGTGGGAATGCAGTGAAGTGTTTAAGTGTTACAGCCCATTTAATAAGCTGAACTAATTATTATCGCGCAGTTTTCAGTATTTGAAAATAGGCCAGCTAAACATTGAACTGATGACCTCGACATCCTCGACTTGCTTGATAACGAAATACGTCTTGCAGTCGAATACATGTACAACTCGAACATATGTGTTCAGTGCATATACATATGTATTTATGTGATATTCCAAAACAATTCTGATTAGAGATTGTAAAAAAAAAATAAATAAATTGTTTGCGCATGGTAATACGGAATATATAGAGCCCGGTATGAGGCACAGTTGATTTCTCAAACAATTAAAAACAATTCGTGTATTAAAAATTAATGTAAGGTTAGTAAAGAAGACCTGAGAGACAATTGAAGACATTTTTAATCGAAATTCATAATTAAAATTATTTTAATATATTATTTCAATTTATCGTAATATAGGTGATAATATTCTGGATCAGTAAAAGTTTACTTTAACATATTCTGTCGGTTTCTTTACAGCACCGCCTCATTGTTGCACGGCTCGCGGGAGAACGCTGTTGGCAATGGCACCTCGCCGGATTTAAGCCAGATTCAGGTGTGCTGCGAAGGCTACGAACGTAATCCGCATATTTATCGCCGCTGCGAGCCGATCTGTGAGGATGACTGCCCTAATGGCATTTGCACGGCGCCCAACACCTGCGTCTGCATGCCAAAACATGTGAGGACGGACGAGGGCAAGTGCATCTCCACATGCCCCCTGGGCTGTGGCAATGGTGTCTGCGACGATCAAAACGAATGTCGCTGCCGTGAAGGCTACAGCCTAGATCCCGTTAGCCGTAAATATTGCCAGCCGCAGTGCAATCCGGGCTGTGCCAACGGACGCTGTGTGGCGCCCAACAAATGCGACTGCCTGTTGGGATATCGCCGTGCTGGCGATGGCAGCTGTACTCCCGTTTGTGACCAGTGTGAGAATGGAAAATGTGTCGCACCAGGCCAGTGCAACTGCCTCACCGGCTACGCGAAGGTCGTCGGACGTTGCGAACCCGTTTGCGAACAGTGAGTTGACAATCAAAAGTTGAAAGTGATGGCCCAAAGTTGAGTTAGGTTTAGCCTTGCTGAAATTGTTATGTAATGATTGCTGTACCTTCAAAATAATTTAAAATCAGTGTTATTAACTAATAATTAACCTCTTTGCACACAGACCCTGCAGGAATGGCGGCCGTTGTGTGGCGCCAAATACATGCGAATGTGCGCCCGGCTACGATTGGGACCAGAAGAGCGGACAATGTGTGCCGCACTGTGACATGCCCTGCTTAAACGGGGTCTGCATCGGCCAGAACCAGTGCGAGTGCAAGCCGGGCTATATACTGAACGAGCATCAGCGTAATGTCTGTCAGGCCCACTGCCCGCAGGGCTGCCCCAATGGCTATTGTAGTGCGCCAAACTTTTGCATCTGCAGGCCGGGCTTTATCAAGAGCGGCATCAAGGGACGTCAGAGCTGTCAGCCTGTTTAATCAGTTGCTACTTTATTTTCGCTTATGAATCTTATATATCTTAATGTTACACCCAAATAAATAGACGCCCAATTAGTGTATTGAACTCGTATTTGAAGTCATCATTATGTTTCTTGCGCCGCTTCTCGTTGCTCACCAGCTGCATTATGTTGCGCGGATCTACGCACTGGCCGACGTAGTGTGTCCACCCAGTGGCACACTGACAATGTCCTGTTGCATCGCAGCTGCCGTCCACACAGAGCTGCCCAACCGGACCACAGCCGCACACGTTCGGCGCCAGGCATTTTCCATAGGAACCACAGTTGCTGTAAATATAAATGAAGTGGCAGTTAACAGATTTAATCGGCCATTGTCTGTTTTGAGCTTTCTAAATGATACGTATAAATTCTTATTCACAATAAGCTCTAAGGCAAATGGCTTTCGAAATTCTTTATGCCATCCACTTTATTTCTATGAAATATTTGCAAATGCAATACTGAAACAATTAGGAAATTAGAAGCACAACTCAATTAAAAGTGCCTATGATGACACCGGATAGAAGATAAACATTTCTTAGTTTTATTATGCATTATTTATTATTCTTAACATAATAATATTTTTATTATTTGGATTCCTGGAGTCGGGCTAGTAGCAGTTAGATTTCCAGATTTGATTGTCTGATTGAAGCCTATGCAACACCAAAATTCTTTTGTAAGTTATTTACGGAATTATGAAGTGTTGACTTAATTGTTTATGAGGTATACATCTGGAAGTATTAGACAAAATAATTTGATGTTAGCCTTAAGCGAATTTTGAATGAATTTTAAATACTATGTTTTTATTGATAATTTCCCATAACTAGATTATGCGTATTTCAGAGCGCATTATTATCTGATAACTGTTACACATGATAATTAACTCGAATTAATACTCATCGATTCTTTCCAACTAATTCTTATTAAATGATTGTTTATTTTATTGAATAACATAACCGATATTTTAACATAACCAGGTGAGCATAAAAAATATTAACAGACTTGCAATATTTGAAAAGTTCTACAATGAATATGGTGTAATATCAACTCATACTTGTCTTTAGACTCACCCCACGCACTTGGGCTTACAGCTGCTGCCCCGAAGCTCGTAGCCCTGAAAGCAGCGACAAATACCGGGTGCAATGCAGACACCATTGCCGTGGCCACAGTTATCCGGGCAGACGGGCAGGCAGCTGGTGGTGTTGCTATCGAATCGATAGCCTTCACGACAATGACACTTGAAGCGTGACTCACAGAACCCGTTTTCACAGTTGCTGTGGCGGGAGGGGAAGAAATAAAATAAGCTTCAGCTTGTTCAAGTTATTAGCTATTAATTAGTTTATTGTACCCACATATAGCACTCGGCCTCGCAAACATTGCGCTGCGGTCGTTTCATAAAGCCCGGAAAGCACTCGCACTGACTGGGCGCCACACACTTGCCGTAGCCGCAGTCTGGCGCGCAAATGGGCTGGCAGCCCAGCTCCGCGGTGCGTCGATAGCCGGCGATGCAGTCGCATTTGCCCGGAGCAATGCATTCCTCGTGCGTTCCACAACCCTGCGGGCAGTGGGCGCGACAGAAGAGGTGCGTCTCCTCGTCCAGCGTGTAGCCGGTATGGCAGGCACAGGTGCCATTCAGATAGCACCTACCGTGCTGGCAGGCAATGGGGCAGGTGTGAATACAGGCGCCCCGCTCATTACGTACAAACTCCGCAAAGCACTCGCAGCGCTGCGGTCCACGACAGAAGCCATGGCGACAGCCGTACGGCGAACTCTGCTCACAGTCCGGCACACAGTGGCCGCTGTACGGGTCCGGGCGATAACCCTCGCAGCACTGCTCAATCCGATGATAATAAATTGTAGAGCCATTTCCACGGGCCGGCAATTCCTTGTGTGTCTGAAAGAATACAGCACTGAGGCAAAAATATTTTAATCTGTGCTTCTTCTCCTTTATTATCTATTCATTTTCATTGTCTTGTTTATATATCTCTTATTTTAGATCTGACAGCCAAGACTGTTCCAGCTACTTACGGCAATTCGCGCTGGCAGAGATGTTGCTGACGCTCTCGTGTCTGACTGAGTGATTCGAATTCGCCCGATACGGGTATATCACCAAAGAGCTCTTTTCCCGCTGCTGGTTCTGCTGCAAGCATTGGCGTCGCTGTCAGCAAGAGCAGCATCCGCCACCGCAGCGCCTCAGCGCAGTTCCCATTCCCGGGCATGTTGCGTTGTTTGTCGCCACAGTTCCATCCAGCGAATGAGTAAACGAATGTTACGGCTCTTGCCAACGGGGCCTTATCAGTAACATCTTTCGCTCCCCAGATGTGAGAGGCGATGCTCTCATAATTCTTTTAGCAGTGTTTTTCCAGTGAGAATGGTAACACTCTGCTTCATCACGATTGTACTTAATAATAATATTACTTATATTACTATTTAAATGTATTTAATAGGAGAAGAAAGTTACATTTTTAATATGAATAGACTCAGACATTATTCAAAGAAAATAAAATGCATGTGTAATTCGTAAATATCGCATCAGCATTCAGCAATTCAAAATTTGTTGAAATATGTGTATCCATTAACAATCTGAATCAGGAAATTTAATTGAGATGACTTCGAATGCCATTCTTGCATTGCATACGCATTAGCAAATGTGAACGAAATGTCTGTCAAACAATAGTGGAAAATTCAAACTGCAATTGGCATTACAAAAGCGGTTTTGAGAATGTTTTAAACGGTCGTAAGGTCAACTGTAAAAAACAATCTGTGACCAATAAGAATAACTCAACATAGTCAACAACAACGTCAATCCCATCAACAACTGCTACAACAATCACAACACTGTAAGCAACTGTCTACAACAACTAGTTCAACAACTTCACCTACAATTACAGCCAATTCAGCAAACAAACAACTAGCACAAACAACTAACCAGACTTATAACAACAATAATATATCCCCTACAAGGCCGACTGTGATAACTAATAACCCAATGCGATTTCAGCTACAAATGATAAAATTAAAACAAACATTCGTGTATTGGTAAAATTTGTAATGCATAAATCATAGAGTGTTATACAAAGATAAAGATTATATGGCAATCATATTTTTGGTGCTCAATACTTTGATGAGTTTTTCGGTTAAGATCAGAAATTATTTGAATTTTGATATAATTAATTTTTGAGCAAGATTTGTGGTTGTGAAATTCACAAATGAGCTATCCTGCGCGTTGTAATCTGATTGGGCACCTGCAAGAAGTTTGAGTTCTGCGGCGGTATAATCAAGTGCGAAATATGTGAGCCACCAGAAGTGTGCTGGTGGTGCTGATGGTGGTGGGTTGAATGACTATTAATCTGTTGCGGCTGGATGGTTGGCGATGCCGGAAGAAAAGCAGTTGCTGTTGTTGAATGCGGATATCGGAGCTGCGAGGTTTGCGGTTGCTGTGGTTGACGGTCCTGCTGCTGTTGCTGATGATGATGGTGGTGATGGTGTTGAGGGTGGTTGTGCTGTAGCTGTTGTTGTTGATGATAGCGTATCTCGTCATACAGATGCGAATCAAGGCTGCCCTTGCGTGACTTGGGCGTAATGACAGAATACAGTGATTCCTTTCTGGCATAGGCGTAGGGCGGCGTCGTAATCGAAGAGTTGTTACTTGGCGTATCATACAGTTCCGGCAAAGACACTGCAAGGAGTCCAAGGATTAGCTTGATTTCATTTTTATTTGGTTTATCCGATAAATAACTTGATTTAAACATTTAAAATAGGTGAGGACCCTATTTTTTTTAGAATAATTGGAAAATTATTTAACTTAATAATTAATAAAATTGTGATAAACATAAATTTAATTTTATTTTAAATCTGTCTCGTTAAACATATATTACGAGTTCTGACCTCAAATAGGAGTAGGTCATTAAATTCCACATTCTGAATTTTAGTGTCTATGACTTCTTTAACAGTTCAAAATAAACTGTTGTTTTTATTTTTTTTTATCGGGAAAACTAATTAAATTTTCGTAATATCAAGTTATTCATCGATCCGTCCTCTTAGTAGGAGGGGCGACACTTACATACCCTCGTTCGTTTGGGAATGATTAGACGGCATTATAGTTGGTGGCTTTGGCAGCGGACTGTGGAAGATTTTACCCATCACACCAGACTCACTGATCACAACTTCAGGATTGGAATGTCCGTGAGTGCCCATCGTGCCATTGGCATTAAAGATTACGGCCTCCTTGTGGACATGAAAGCGTCTATAGACATAGAGGAAACCCAGCGTTATGGCAATCATGAGTATTAGCAGCATGACGATCAGTGTGCTCAGCAAGCTGTTATCGTGTTCGTGGGAGCTGTGACTGGGATTGCTCTCGCCAGCAGCGAATCCCGCCAGATTTAGCTGTGGTGAATGCTCCTGCTGCGCACTGCCACCGGTGATAACGTGGATAACCTCTGGAGCTGGCACGCCTGCAACTGCGGCCGATTGTAGATTCTCCAGCAAGGCATTGCTTGACTCGTGCAAAATGATCTTCGGCGTATGCGAGGACTCCTTAATCAGTATGACCTCGGGCAGTGGACTGGGCGTCACCTGCACATGACTTCCCTCGGACATGCTGCCAATGCGCTTGGCAATGTTATTGATATTGTGCGTTAGATTTGCCATTGTCGAATTGATGGTCTCCAGTACGACATGGCTGACGTTAACGGCGCCAGCCTGATCCGGACCAACACACTCACCCGACTGCGGATGACAGCGTTTGTCAGGACATTCGCAGGCCTTGCGACACATGACGCCATGTGTGCCCCTCGGACAGGGCTGCTCGCAGCTGCAATTGAATGGAAATTTGATCAAATACAATTTATTAACTTTTCGTACTGATCATGCAACTTACAACTGACCCGACCATCCAGCGATGCAGTGACAGACACCCGTCTTATTGTCGCAAACGGCATCATTGCGACACTTACACGGATTCTTGCAGTCCAATCCCCAGCGATCATGATCACAACCTGCAGTGAATTGAAAGCCCATTAAGTGTTGCATAATAATTGATCGTGATTTGTGTACTCACGCTGTGTGCAGTGCTTGCCAGTGTAACCCTCCTCGCAGCCACATATATCTGGCATTAGACAGTTGCCACGCCCACAGCCGCCGCGGCAAATGGGCTTGCAGCTGGCATGGCTGTCGGAGAGATTGCCCTCATAGCCCTGACAGCAAAAGCGAACTGTGCGCGTTTTATTCAGTCTCTAAAACAGAAATCAGAGGATCGGTGATATAAGTCAGAGTCATTAGTAAATGTAGAGAAACTCAGAATTGCGTCATGAAGTGGAAGACTTATTCCTATATAACGCTTATATTGCAAAAAAAAAAATTTCAAAATTTGCGAAAACAAAATTGACTACTGTTATTTTATGCGCTTATCATTTGTTACGAAAATTAAGTTTATCAAATATCGTTTCCTGTTGCGGCTTAAAAATATTTCGGTAGCTTAGTCAAAATTCGTACAGCTCTTGTTTCGCGAGCAGCTTGCACGAGCGAGCACGTCTTAAAGTTTAATAAGAACCTCATTCGGGTGAAGCAAATTAAAGATGCAGGGTTTTCGGTTTTGGAGTTTAATCTGCGGCTCTTGGATGTTGCTCATAACATCATGTGCCAACAATGAAATCGAGACTATGGATCGCGATATTGAATTTATTCCACCATCGACTGAGTTGGATTTAGCAGAAACTTTTACATCGGATGAACCTTTGCCGGACATATCTTATACCGAACCTAGAACAACAGAACCGAGCACCACACGAATAACCCAATCATCGAATCCCACGAAAGCAAATAATAATTGGGTTATTGTTATTGTGGTTCTGACTACAGTTCTCATCGGGAGTGCCGCTACTTATATTAGTTACAAGATAAGGAATCAGAGATCCTATAATGTCTAAGGACCTGATACTGTCAGATTTAACACAGCCAACTGTTCCACAAGTGGAGTCGACGTGGATCAATCTGTAGATATAATTGAAAATTAAGGTTGAAGTAGCTACGGCTGGTTACATTAACTTATATATGTGATAAGCAAAATTGTTACAATAATTACATAATTTTGACATAAACACAAATCACAACAACGAATTATGTATGAATAATATGTAATAAAAATAATAAATAAAATAAAATTGTGTTAATTGGAATTTTTCATCATTATTTGTTGCGTCAGAAAAATGCTTTTGCTTGACTTTTATTTTCCATATTTTGGTAGTATTGCTTATAAGATTTTTTTTTCATTGTTAGATTTGACAACTTATGTGTGCATTAATTTACTGAAGTTGCTTGAAATTTTTAATATGGGCGAACGTACATAAACACGTTAATAAATATAAACATGTATGTGTAGTTGTGCTTTTGTACCTTATTCATATTGTGAAAAATGCAACAAATTAATAATTTCATTAGTTTTAAGCTTTTATTTTTGTTACTGTTATTTAAATCCTAAAAGTGGGCAACACTAATAAGTGAAATCCAAAATTGAGCCCAATATTATGCAGCAGAGAGCCTTGCTTGAAGTAAACATCAAATCAAAATTATTCGCAAAAGAAACAAATAAGAATGCTGTAGTCGAGAGAGCTCGACTACGATATACCCAGAATCCAGCTGTTTAACATATATGATAATTTTATTGTTAAATTACGCTTTAAAAGTTTTGCACACTTTAATGTAAGCCAGACTTGAAGTGAACTGGCAAAGGCACTGAAGATCTGCGTGCGTGTATAAACGGACGGACGGACATGTCTATATCGACTCAGCTGTTGACTCTGATCAAGAATACAAGCACTTTATGGGTTTGGAGATGCTTTCTTCTGTATTTTGCACAAAACTACCATACCATTCTTACTAAATTCAATGGGCCAGGGTATACAAGATCTAAATATAAATAGCAACAGTTGAATTGAAAATAACTTAATAAAATGCACATATTTTGATTCACTGAAAGATATGAGACACATTTTCTCATATAGAATTTTATCCATTCGTTTCCGCATGAATTTCATATCGCTTAATGAATATTTAGTGAAGAACATATTGAGGCAGTGTTGCTTTTACTCAATTCAATGTCAACTCAACTTGAACTTTGTAACACTGCTCCGTTCTGGATATTTACAAGAGCTTTAGGACTGATTATGATAAATCTGAGACATATATACACCCCACCCACACACACACACACTCACTCATACAAACACACACACCCCTTGAGTTGCCAATTTAAGTGAATGAACTGAACTGAATGCCAAGCGCTTCTCACAATCATCTGTGCCCAGTAACCACTGCCCAGTGCCCCGAAGCGTTTATACTTTCATTCAGTAAAATCTCCGCCCAACTTACGCATTGTTCTGTGTCTCTAGTTGTTGATGAATTTGTAGCTGTAGCTGTTTACTGTGTATACCACTGTGTTTATGTGTATGTGTATGTGTGTGCATAAATTAATAAGGCGGAAATTTTAATATAAACACTGATATTCGATTCGAGTTGTGTGCTGTGCCGTTTCATTGTAAACATAATTAAGCGCAACTTTAAGCACAGCCTTTTGTCAAATGGTCACCACCAGCGAACGGACTGTTTTTGGAGTAACACTCATGCGATGTACTTGCTTAGTAATTGAATACACATTGGGCAATGTTATATATGTGACATATCGCATTACGAACACAAATCGTAGAGCTTCCAGCTCAGCTCTCTACAACTTTTCATCCATCGCACTGGCAGTCAGGCACATCAATCATCAAGGGGTACGCTTTTATATAATATACTTGGATTGTCGAATATCTTTTGGCACTTTAACTCCGTTACTAATATTAAGACCGAAACTAGTTTGGAGCAACTGCTTAATTTCTTATAAATGAGTTTACGCACTGCTCGTGCGATTTAGTTCCATGTTAATTAATTACTTGCAATTGACAATTAGCGACGGTATTTTATACGTACAAACATTTTTTTTTTAGTCTCTGCGAAATCACGGATTTCTTAGCATTTTGGGGGCTGCATAAAAGCATTTTCCTAACGAAGCCACAATGTTTATGTACTTAACAAACTGAGCTCAATTTCAGTAGGATCTGTCATCAATATTATTTTTCAAATCAGAGTCCGAATCCAAGTGTCCATCTAAAGTCATTGAATTGATCATGCATTTACAAAATTGCTCGTTTTTTTTTAAGTTGTTTTTTCCAAGTTAGCAAACATTCATGTTGTAATCCAAAATAGTTAAATTATGAAACTAATTTGCAACCAGCTTAGCAGCAGCACCAGCAAAAGCTACAAGTATTTACGCTTGTGTGCACATAATTAGACTCGAAACTCTAAACTAAAACTAAACCAAAACTGGCTGCATCTTATGGCCAGTTTGATCGTGTGTTGACGTGATGCAATCGAAAGTGTGTCAACAGCTTCGGCGTCAACTGCAGCAGTTCGCCTGCACATATGAACTAAGGTAATGGAGCACTTAATAATCGTTGCTCTAACTGCGAATATTTACTGGATTTTCCACTTTTGCTTGCACTTTCCATCACTGACACCATGACATAATTATTATTTTTTATACAAAAAAAATAGATGGAAAAAAACGACAAAAACCAGCTTAGCCTGATTAGGCACCCAAACAAGCAGCCGGATTCTTACCATATTTGATAGCCGCTTGTTTTGCTCGATTTATTTTGGTTGATTTTTTTTTTTATGTTATCACCAATAAGTATTTAAGATAAAATGCTACTCCCCTAAATAGCTAACTAACTCAGCTGTTTAGAAGTTATTAGTTTTACGATTTTTGTAATCAATTCTAAAGAATCTAAAATTAGTTCAAAGGTCTTTATGCCAATTCGTATTTACTCAATCATTAAAAATACTAATAACATCACTAGAATACTAAAAATTAGACAATTTATTAGGGTATCCACGGCTTGATTTTATTTAAATTCAAATATTACGTATGCGAAACGGGTGCCCAACAGTTTCGAGAAACTTTGTCAGCCAAGGACATTATCTGAGCTTGGAACATGGGTCAAAACCGGTCGCAATCCACAAAGTTTCAGAAATCTTTGTACGTACACAGCTGCAACTTCCGTACAGTGCAACAGAGTTTCCTCCTGACGCTTGCGCAACTCTTAAAGACATACATAAATCGCAAGATATATATATATATATATATATGTATTTTTTTTACAGAACCCATTTAACGGGGCAAAATAATCAAAGCCGTACAATTTGTGGGATTTCGCAGCGAACCGTTTCCTGGTTGGCGGTTTGGCGATTATGGCAAATGAAATCAGGTTTGTGGGGCAAGTGGCCAAAATTGACCAAGACTGGAGGTGTTGCCACCGATCGTGATGACGCAACAGCCGCAACGCCCGCTATGGCTGTGCCAATCACCTGCACACCTGCACCCAATCTACATCACATACAGCACTCACCTGCACCCGCATCACCTCGCGCATTTCCGTCTGGAATGAGGAGCAGCGCGGTGGTATCTCCAGGCACCAGCTGGAAGTGCGCACCCGGACAGGCTGCACCTCGGGCACCTGCACCACCTCCACATAGGGCTCCTCGCGTGTACAGATATTGCCAAAGCCCTGTGTCGAGGGCAGAGCCATGGCTGTTGCATTCACATCCTTGAGGTATGTATTAACACGCAGGCTACTGTTCTGGCTGCATATGCAGCTCAGTTGCAGCAACATCAGCAACAGTTGCCGCTGCAACACAAACTTAAATGCCAGCTTCATTTTTAGATTTATTTAACGACTTATGCTTTCACGTAAATGTTTTACAAATTTATTTTTATTTATTTATTCAGACGAATTTCATTATTGTATATTTATTTATAAAATATATAATTACTTCTTCAATATATATTTGCTGTGCTTGTCACGTTTTTTTTTTTTAATAAATTTAATTTTTTTGTCTTATTAAAAACTTTTCGAATTAGAATTATTTTTTAAATATATTTTTTATTATTATTTTAAGTATTGCGAATTGAAAGTTTTAATATGTGTAGTAACCTTTTTATAATATATGTTTTTATAATATTTTCGTTTTATATTTTTTTAAAAACTTTCCGCACAGAACACAGTGAGACTTGAGCTTTTTATTCTTATTGTAGTGATCAAGTTCCATCACTTTTGCTCAACTTTCGTTTGATTTGTTGACTGAGATTCTGATTCTATCCGCTCCAATTGTGATGCGTGTGCACTTGGAACGCGACTCTGGTAATGACTGTTCTTCCCGTTGGCTCTGATTCAACAGTTCGTCTGGTCGCGTGTTCCTTCTCCAAAAACAGTGAACAGTGAACAGTAAACAAATGTGGAAAAATGTGTACATACATAAATACACACATGTGTATATAAAAATTGTTTTCATTGCAAATTGGCGACGTCGCCGACACTTTTGTCAAGTCAATGAAGGCCGCAGTGCAGCGACAGCGACAGCGACAGCGTCAGGGGCTGAGGCTGCTGCTCGGCGACAGGGCGGAAGTACGCACTGCACAGTTAAATTCTACAATGAAAGTGAAATGCGACACAAACGCACACACACAAAAGTCTCCACTGCAGCTGCACTCGTAACTCGCCATCGGATCGAATCTCGTTCAGGCCAACCGATTGCAATACCCTCCCCACACCTTGACAGTCTGGGGCGATGACGATGATTGCTTCTAATTGAAATGTTGATAATGTCCTTAACATGCTGTCGTTTATTGTTGTCGTTGTTGTTGCAGCAACAGCAAGGCAAACGCGCTTTTGTTGTTGCATTTGCGCTTTTCTGTTCACTCGGGTGACGAAACGTGGGAGAATGCATAAATTACCGCAATTCGAATTTTAAATGAAGAAAGATTTTTTTCTCTGATTGAGAATTAACATTTAGAAGTTTAACGCGATTATTATAACAATTGCAGTTATACATTTGCTATAAGCTCATCCAAATGCACTTAAGGAATTTCATTTTTCATTGTACTTTTGCTTTGTATTTTATGTTGATTACTAGCGGTTATAAACTTAATTATTTGAAAGTACAAAGTTGCAAATATCAATATTATATCGTGTTAACAGACGTATCATAAAAACAAAATTGATAGTAGTTACACAATTCACTCTATTTTTATAATAATTCATCTAACAATTCATTGATTAGCTAAGTAAACAAAATACTTGTCTCCCAGCTTGCACTGTAGTTGACATAAGTTGATGATGATAATGGTATAATATCCCTAACAGCACTTACACAAATCCCACACTGGCTCTATTATCTTGTTGATTGCAACGGTCATGTAAACAACGTGACCCCCCAACCAGCCGCAAGCTGTGTTTCTCTCCTCACTCCGTCTTCAATTCCATAACATGATGGAAAACTTGCTCTACACTTACTCAACTAAAGTATCTGACTTCTTGGACAAACTTTAGAGCATTGTCACTGAGCTGATAGAGTTTTCAATGCAATTCCACAACGCCACAGTGCCTCACCTCCGACACACTAACCAGGCCACGCCCCGTTCTGCCCCTAGATGGCGCTGATTATCTTGTTTACACTGAAGTTCCAGTTACAGTTGCCGCCACTTGCGCATTGCAATTTATTAAATCAAATTTACAAAAACCATTACGAAAAACCAGTTGAGAGCTGCAGCTGAAACACGATAAACAAAAACTGCAATTGCCGTCGAAGCACTGTGTTTATTATTTTTATTACTCGATTAAATTATGAACTAAGAACAACAACAAAAACAAGAGCAACAACACCCAAAGCAGCAGTTGAAATGTGCGTGCGACGCTGGCGTTCCAATGACCCGCATCGCTGCTGCTGGTTTCCCCAATATACCCTATAATCCCGAACAAACAGGTTTTTGTTTTGTTTTATTTGAGTTGCTTTTAAGGCTCAAATTTTTGTTGTGTATGTTTAAACTTCTATTTATAATTGCTGTTGGCATTGATTCAAGTTCAGATTGGCTATTGACAACTTCAGTTAGCGGAAATAAAAATATTTGTAACAAATAAAATATAAGTTTGACTGTTAACTCATGCCAGACAAGACAGCGAGATAGCACAGCCAGCTGCTTAGGAAAAGTAGCAGCAGGTTCAGCTCCAGGCAAGCCGATCCATTGTAGTAGCCGCCAAAGACCTGCAGTCCGGCAGTTTCAATGCTGCGCTTACAGTAATCCCCATCGTAGTTCCAGCCCACATACTCATTGGTGCGCAGCGCCTCCAGACGTAGCCACTCCTCCAGTGGAGCAAAGTACTCACGCAGAGCGCTGCCATCCAGGCGGCCCTCGCCCAATGTTTCCTGCAGCACCTCCTGCCACGGCTGGGAGGCACCCTTGGCCATCATATCTCTAATGGAATTAAAGAGAGTAAAACGAAATATTTTAAATAACGTATATTGAAAAAATGTATATAAAACTTTTAGCACACATACAGCTTAGTTCAGAAAGCATTTGTAATAAGATAATACTCATTTTGGTCTGGCTGGGTTTTTCTGAGCTACTCAAATAGCAATAGATGGTGTTATACCCATCGATTTATATATATATATATATATTTTTTTTTTTTCGATTACATAATTAATTACTCAAGAATTTTTTTGGACTGTTTTTAGTTCACATTAGATAAATAATAAATAAAATAAAAAAAATGTAATGTATATAAAATTCCCAACTTACTTTAAAAGATTGCCCGCGGCTGGCTGCCGATAGATGTCGCATTTGTGCAGCGGTTTCCGCGGATCGTTGGGCACATATTGACCAGCGGCTCGGCACATGCCGCGATATAGCTGAAACTGTAGAACCGTGGAGAAAAAGTATCTGCAAGATACAAGACAAGATATGGTATATGGTTAAACATGATTTTTAGAATGGCAACAGTCACGCTTATTGACCACATATAAGGTAAAAATAATCAATTGTTCTGCGGTGAGAGTTGTACAAAAAGCTCGATGACTTTTTGTTGTTCTTGCTGCCGCTTGCTGCTGTGGCTCACATTGTGACTCAAGGTCGCATCACAATTACAATTAAACCATAACAAATTACATTCGGTTTTGCATTACGAAATCATGCAAAAATCTGTTTTATGATCCGGCAATTGTAAATTGCTCAATAGTGACCCGATTTTGAAAAACCAATGTTTTTGGTCATGATTCGACCTCTATATTAATTAAATATAACAAGTTGGAAAAGTGATTGTAATTCTAAAAACAAAGTAAAACAAAGTAACCAAGAAATCTACTAATATTGGGTAGCTTAAAGGACAGAAAATCAAATCAGATATATCGAAGCATAAGCGAATTCAATGTTTGGAGCTCCTAGGCTTAAGGGTGTCGGGTTGTACACTGTTATACCTTTGGAAAAAAAAATTATATTTTTTTTTTGTAAAGTGTATACAAATTTCGTTTTGCTAACGGAACCATCATCTCATGCTCTTATTGCCTCACATTCGAATTGAGATTTTAATAAACCTCGAAGATAATTCAATTAATTTTCACCCATGCTATTTTATTTTTGTTTATAACATACAAATCATCATGATCATGGTCATCTTAAGAGCTGATGGCTGTTGATAAATCGACGAAATAGATATTCATAGTAACATGTCGAGTCATTGTTAAGAAATTTTATTTACTTTACAATTTTTCAATATTTGGCACATCAACGAATATGAATTAGTTAATTTTTGACTGATCCGAGAACAAGTTCAGCTAATCTTGGTTTTCACACAGAATAAAAGAATTGCTGAAAATACTAATGAGTTTTTTTTTTTCAAGCTAATTATGCAAAAGTCTGTTCTCCATTTGCAAAGTCTAAGAATACTTGATAAGTTTGTAGCTAATTTATTAGTTGCTTATGGGGATTCACACATTTAACCAGTCGCTGCTATTTATGTTGAAAAATAAAATATATGATTAATATTTCTCTTTCATCTATTAACGTAAATTAACAATAGCCTTCGCTTGTGGTCTTTAATATTGTATTTATCATTTAAATGTTAATCCAAAAATAAAGAGAAGTACATAGATTTTAATAATTGCAAATTTTGGGCTCTGATTAATGAGGAAGCAGGAAGTTTGAAGCCAAAGTCATCTGATGCGACATCTCGAAGCATGTTCGAAATGTGCGGCCACAGAGTTTTGATGTGAGATCTCGCAGTGTTTGGCTATAGCTTCCCTGGCAAAACTGCACTCGTTTTGGCAATTAAAATGCCGCATTTGCCATTTACCAGGTTTCCAACTCTGAATTGAAAGCGAACTCAAATCAACAGCAGAGCAAATAGTTATGGAACTGTGCATTAGCGCTGAGCAGTTTAACGACATTGCTCATACGCCCCTCAGCCCCAAAGCAGCAGCTGAAGCATAATTGGAGCCGTTTCGTGAATGGCTTCGGAGCATTACAGAATTACAGATTTTTCAAATATTTACCCCCCCATTGCTCGATCAATTGCAGTGTTTGGAGCGACGCGAAACACATGTTCCACGTCCAAAACGAAAAAGCTGAAAAGAATTTTCGCAACATTTAATTTTAGCAGCGCAAAAAACAGAAGAAAAATTGGACTAATTGCCGACAATGTTCGGTGCTAGGACTGCCTGTTTGACTGTCTGACTGACTGACTGATTGGACGACTGGACAACTGGACGACTGCTGAACCCGCAGTCAGTGTTTCTGATTGAATGATTGAGTGGCAGTGGCAACTGTTGAGACACAGACCAAGGCGAAGTAACCAAGTAACCAAGTAGCAGCACCAACAACAGCTGCCGCCTAATCCCTGTTATTGGGTCATGCCTGAGACATAGTCTTGCAGTCTTCGTCTGTTGGTCTCATTGAGCGCGTCTCAGGGAAAATGTCTAGCGACGATGTGGCAACTGCTGCCAAGTGCCAAAAACATAACACACCATATGATGTCGATGTTGTAGTTGTTGTTGATACTGATGCACTTAATGGGACTTTGGAACGCTGTTTCTGTAACTTCTGCAGTCGAGTCACGATCGCAAATTGTGAAAAATGCGCATTAAAATATTGTTGATTTTTTCTTCCTCCTTATATTTTCATCGGTAAATGGGTCATGAATTGTTGAAAATAGCTATGTGATGATTGATTGGGTCATAAATACGAACTGCTGTGCTAAAGACAAAGCCGGTTCTTGGAAGTATGGAAGATAATATAAATAACAATTAGAATTAAATTAAACTGAATTAAGACATTTAGCCATTTTTTTCGATTGGCTGTAACTTGGGTAAATGATACCGGATCTGGGAGTGTGGTACCATTTTGAACTCGTGGAAATCAGTAGAATATAATGAATTGACATATTTTGACAAAAGAATGAAGGTGTTCGTTGCCTACTTTTGTGATTTGAACAACCGCATTAATGTAAAAGTATGCCTTGCATTTTCATTATTCTTGCCTTTTAAACAGAGTAAAAGTATGCAGTGTAATATTAAATGTGTAATTAAAATACCTAATCCAAACAAGCAAAATTCAACTTTTAATTCAACTCAATAAAAATTAATGTTTTATTAAATTAGGGTTGAAAGGCGAAAGTTTCTTTTTATTCATTAAACCAAGATACTATGTCCAAGATACTATTTCTCTATTTGATTGTTCTATTAGACTTACTAGCAATTGTAAATAACCTTTATCGAATATTCCCAGTTTTGAAATAAATACTCCAAGTAGCGTTAAAATTAAGATTGTCCTCATAGCTTTGCCGCCAAAATTGAGTTACAAAACCACATTACAAGACAAAGCGGTAAATGTCAAGGCCAAGTCGTAAAACAATCGAATAACAATGACAAAGTTTTGGTGGTTTTTCGAGCGAAACAGTGTGAAAAAATATGACAACAGCACCAAGCACAGCAATATTAAAAAAAACATAAGCATAAATGAAGACAAAAAGTAACATCCCAATTTGAAGAAAAAAGTTGAGTCAAACAACGAAATTACATGCTCAAAAGACTTGGACATGTCAAAATGTTAGTTGTCAGACGCATCCAGCGAAACGTTTGAATGCATTCGCTGGCTGGTCGCTTGGTCGGTCAGTTGTTTAGTGGGTTAGTTAATTAGTTGGGCTGTTGGCTGCGGGTTGTTTGCTGCATTGGACATTGAACCACATTTGTGTGCCGGACTGGACACAGCAAAAACAATTCCAATGACCTTAAAGTGTTCACATTAACGTGACATTCACAGCACACAAAATGCACAGATTTAAAGTTGAAGCTGATATACGATTATGCATAGCCATAGATATCGCCGTATCCATATCCATAAAATGTGTCGAGTGCAGTAGCCTAATGAACAAATTTATTGAGAACATTTACGATACCGCTGGACAAAAAGATATAACTAAATATATAATTTGAGGACTACAATATAAATTTTGATAGATTTTAATTTTCTAAGATAATTTGATATTTATAAAATGTTTCTTAATTTTTTAAGATTATTTGAGTTATTTATACAAATACATCTTCTGTATATAAATTGATTCTATGCAATAATTTTATAATTGCTTGGATATTCTTATGCTCATTATTAATATTATTATGTTATTATTCTTATGTTATATTTCATATTAATTTGTTATTTCTAGAATTTATTTTATTATTTTTCTATTTATTGCTATTTATACTTCCTCTGCAAGAAAAAGGAAAACAGGAAAAGAAATGTAGATAAGCAAAAATATGTAAATTATTTAAATACAATTTTTTACTTATTTCGCAAGCATCAGAAACTTTTGAGGATTCAGTTCATAGAAAAATACGAAAGGAATATTCCGCTGATATAGAAAACCGCCTTTTTTGATGTTACAGAATAACAACAAGCAATAATTAAGCTAGTAAGTAATTTAACAACTGGTATTGCACTTTAAGAGAGAATTGGATCAAGTTCGAGCGTTGTTGGTTGACTTTTTACCCAATCGGCGATTTATGTTGACTGCCTTCAGCGCATTGTGGAACATGAATTCAAGTTGATTTTTGTATTTTTTGTTTCTTTAGAGAACGAGACTGAAATATTTTGATTTATGCGCACGGATCTTGGCACGGATCTCAAGACCGATCGAGAATGGCGCAACTGCTGACGGTATGAACTCAAATTAAATGCTAATTAGATGGCAAGACGGCAAACGGATCTGGCACAACAATAACTATAACTAATGATGTAATTAAAAACAGAACAAACTAAGTATAAGCTAATGATTTTATGTAACAGCTGAAACAGAACTCGAATTCGAGCTCAGATTTGAAACGCGAAACGCGAATCGCGAAACTGAAAGTGCATTCAAGTCGCTTGCATTGTGTAACGCACCGCATCGACTCGGCGACAACAACAACAGCAACTTTAGCTCTATTTATGGCCAAGACAAAAACCGGCCCAACTTCTTGTTTGCGACTGCATCCGCAATGTTTCTAAACGGCCGAACCGGCGTCCAAATAAAAAAGCAAAAGCAACAACGACAGCACATAAAAAAATAACCCAAATAACGAAGTATAAAGGAAGCTGTGCTCTATATTTTTGCCCCAATGCAGTGGTTGATGTCGTCTCGACTTTGCTGTTTTTTGTTGTTATTCTTTTTTTTTTTTGTTCATTGGCGTGTAGCCAATGGCGCTTAAATGATTTGCGGCTGACCACAACGATCATGCGCAAATGGCCAACAGGGCGTATGCTTGATGCCTGGCCATTTAAGCACAATCACACATGCATATATACAAAAAGGCTGGCCAGATCGATCGTTTGGGTGACAGCTGCTGCAACATTTTGGCATTTTGACATATCAAGAGAAAATTTAGTCGATTTCCGACAGCAGACCAGTTTTTGTTGATGCTCGCCTCGCCTTTTGACTAAGCAAAATAATCAAACACAAAAAAAATAGACAATGAAACAAAAAATGAATGTGCATAGATTAAAGATAAAATTAAAATAAATCGAAAAGTTGTGTTTTTATCAACACATGGGAAAGTCGAAAATAAAAAAGGGTTGAACTGATGGATGTAGCGCACGTGTGAAGACTAATCAAAGCCTGACATTATCTGAACTGTATTTCTTGCTTCTGTGTTCAAATGAAAGGCATTAATTTATTATTATGTTTGAGTTATTAAATTAAAGTAAATGCTAATCAATTTTTGTATTTTATTTTAGATTCGAGATTTTTAAATATTTGCTTAAAATGTAGATATTCTTGAAAATCAATTGATATTTTTGTATAATTCTGCTGGCAATAATTATTAAAATGTATTTTATTTTTTCCTATTTTTCTTTAAGTGTTTTATTTTCGAATATTGGATCTCTTAGCGACAGCTGATTGCATTCGTATAATTGATTGGGCCATCATAGGCTATTCTTCAAAATTATGTAGGGATTCTATAAAATCTGAGTTTTCTCAATAATAATAGGCATTGAATAAGCGCCTTAACTTTTTAAAATTAAACACATTTACATTAAATATTTAAGTAATTTAAAAAAGTTTCCTTAGTCTTCAATTAGAATAATATCAATTGGCAGCATTTTACAAATCGCATCCAACTTGTGCATACAACATTCTCAGGTTAACTTATTTTTTTCCACACGCTTGGCAATTTTCTCAAGACTATTTCCTAAGTGACTATGTGTAGCTGCAATCCACTGAAGATCTGCATATGTGCAGCATGCATCATATAAGAGCTGCTGAAGTATGGCACAATTGTGTGAATTATCGCATGGCAAAAAGACAATAAGATAATCTAGCCCAAAAAAATGTAGACCTCGTGTCGGCTTTCTGTTTGTGTTGTGGCTGTAATAATCTATAATTATATTAGCTAATTTTATGCCGTCTTTTCGAATATTGGATTACAAACAAAACCAATCATCTGATCAAGTGGTTAGGCCTTCCAAAAACAAACACAAATACACACATGCAGACAATTGCCCATAAATCAGCAGGTAACAAATGCTGCGCTTGTGGTGCACAGAGATAGATAGCGAGAGAGGGAGAGGGGCGGGGAGAGAGGATATACTCCAATGCATTGCAGTTATTGTTGTCGTTATAATCAATGAATTACGTCGCATCGGCTGCATCGGTTGACCACAATTTATGGCGATGGCAAACATGAGAATCCGAAATACGAAGCACAAAAACTGCAAATGCAACTGCAACTGCAGCAGCCCCACTCAGGCAACTGCATGGTAAGAGAGGGAATGCGCCGCCAGAAGGGGAGTGGCTGCAATGAGCAGTCGCAGTAGCCTGGCTCTTATGTTGCAATCCGGAGCACATGCAACTAAGCGCCCAAGTCGCATGCCAAGTCACAGCAAACCGATAGCAACCTCCACATCCACAAGCACCACCGCCTTCACCACTGACTGCCCCCGTTTGGTGCCACAAAACGCCGGCATCTCTCAATTGTAACTCGCATCTGTTGGGTTCGTTGTCTGACAGAATCGTAACATTTCGTTGTTTCTGTTGTTGTAGTAGTTGCTGTTGTGGGCAGCTGCACTGGTTGCTTGGATTGGTTTTTGGCTTGGTTCCATCTGGTCGAACATAGAAAACGACACATTTTGAAAAAGTAAAAGTTGAACATTTTGTTCATTTTGCGCCTTTAAGTGGATGCTACTAATGTTATATATGCGAACACTCTTGCCAAATGCCTCAATATATCGAGACTTCAATCTTTCAAACCGTTTGAATCTAATGTTCAATATAACTGTATTAGAACGATGTATTACTTTTTGACAACTGAAGCTTGAATCTGCAATGCAAGCTCACTCTTTTAGAATTATTACTTTAATGGGAATATAGGAAATCATAGTAGATTTGAATGGAGCTTACCAAATTATCAATACTAGTTAATTGATTTTTTAAGGCGTGTTCCGTCTTCTAGCTGATACTGAATACAAATACATATGCAAATAAGATTTAGGAAATAGCTAAAACTAGTATTTTAACCATTATTCTCGAACATTTGGCAATGATGAAAATTGTCAATATGTCAATATTGATAAGCCAGTAGCCAATACAAAAAATAAGAACGTTATTTGTATATAAATATATAAAATAAAAGGTTTGGAATATAAATACATATATTTATAGGAACCTTAAACCATCACATCTGTAACGCTGGGCTCTCGTTTTAATTAAAAATCATAGAAAACAGCATTCCAAAATAGTTCTTGTTTTTGGCATATAAAATTCATATTAGAATCAATCGTAAATTTCATAAAGATAACATTGTTGTTAACTTGCTTTAAAGTTGTTGCCATTAATTACGAATCAGATCAGAAATAACATGATACCATTGTATTTATATTCAAAGTGTGAACATCTTCCACTTCAAATTATAACATTCTAGTTTTGAAAAGTTGTTTAATACGCCCAACAAGGTCACTTTAAAATAGGATTTATATTGTTTATCCTATAAGAAATCAATTATAGAATCTTTTCAACAACACAATAGAAAATGCAAATCTATGTTTATATGCACAATCTCGAAAATTAATACTGATCTCAACTGGTTTTAATTTTTTGTTGCGTATAAAATGAAAAGAAATACCTATTTCAACAATTGCCAAATCGCAGCAGTGCATCTGATATATAATCACATCTGCGCGACCCATAAAGGCCTTTCACTTTTGCGGCACGCATTGCACACAATCCCAATGCCCTCCTCCTTCTCCTCCCTCTACTTGACGACTCAACCGCCAATCAGCCGCTGTGGCAGCTTTAGTAGCTACTTACGCCTGTTTGCCTGACATCCAGATATGCTTGCAACATACTAATTCAAATTAGAAACACGATCTCTACACTGCCACATGATGTGTTGCAGTTGCTTTTGTCGAACCATAGCTGCAGAGTGCGTATAATGCGCAATATGCGGTCAGCCGCGTCAATCACCAAATGGTCCTATGCCGCTGGCCCTTATCATATATCCAGCTACATGTAAGGTTTGTGGACAAGCAGTTTCCGCTTCCACTTTGGTCAATTGCTTAAGGAACTACACTTACAGAAAATATTAACGCTTCACTATTGAAATCGTATAATCATAAATATTACTTTAATTTAAAGCTTAAAGTAGTTGAAATCTTTATTCAAATTTAAATTTCCACCTGAGGGGAATAGGGGAATTACAGAATTAATAAGGCGTTTCAGTCCATGTCACTATTTTTCGATATTTTTCTTTTACATATTTTTTAAATTAAGGTGTATTTAAAAAAGTTTTTGTACGAGCCGCTGATGAAGTCAAAATTAACACAATACAATCATTTCAACAACAATCGAATCGGGTGCCAGCGTCACCGGTTATGCAATAGAATTGAAAGACTCAGATATACAAATAAGAAACAAAACGTGTCACTTTTCGTAGGCGATCTCAAAACTTAATGAAATTAATTTCAGCACAACGAACATAATAAGTAATAAATTTGTAGGTATTTTAATTTTATAAATATAATGTTCTAAAGCTGTTAAGCAATAAATCTACCCATTATCCAAAATAGACACAAGACAATATAATATCATATGCGATTGTGGGTTTTTTTCCGCTTGGCTGCGGCTCGTTTCAGGTTCCTTCCCAAAACAAGCAAAAAACTGAAATACGTATGAAGCTCTTTAAAAACTGTTCTGAACTAATCATTGACATTTGCCTCGATACGAATATAATTTTTTATTTTTGCTTGCATATAAATAAGGAATTTCTTTAGAATTCCCCAGAATACATTATTTTTGCCGAAGGTAATTAATACTAGACGCAGACAGTTATAATGACTCTTAAGTTGATCAATTTTGAAAATCTTGAAATTCAACCATTCGCCAAACTAAGACAGCTGCATCGCGCGATGGTTGCATTGGTATTGGTGGTGCGTCTTGGTAGTAGTGGGTGCTTCCGTTGAAAACAATCCCAGCCAAACGCACACAAGCACAGCGCACCAATACTACTGCAGCTGAACTCAACTGGGGAGCTTTGAAGAGAGAGCTCAAACCACTCTCGGCAAAAAGCTTTTTCATGACGGCTCTCTATTGACTTGGCGCGAACTGAGCTTGGCGGCGTTTTCAGTTTCGTTTTGACACAAAAACTCTTTGGGGGTATAAAAGTGCGCCACTGACCACAGACAGCATCCAGTCAAAGGTTTGGAATCGTGTGTGATTCTACAATCCTTTCAACATAATTTCTGCGTTGCTCGTAAGTGTTGGCAAACGATCAAAGTTTCTGCAAATGATTTTCAAAATTATTGTGCTAAAGTTAAATACAAATTTGATGTTTTTTTTGTGTTAAAGTAAAATATTCCAAATTGTAAAAAAATATGTTGAATTTGTGCCATGATTTTTAGTTTGTTGCGTTTAAATATCATGAATGTTTTCTGTTTATTAACATGCAAACAATTTTCTATTATTCATTTACAGCCTTGGCGAGTCCAAACACACTTCAAGATGAAAGTATTTGTAAGTAACAATAACAATTACATATGACTTATTAATTATGTGCAATTAATGCGGTTGAGAATCAGTCAGTTATTTATTTAAATGTGAGAAACATAGATTTGATTATCAATTGTAAATCGATTCAAGTCAGCTCCCACATAGATTAAGTCAAACATTTCTAAGTGGCCTGCATATGATGATTATAATATTATTTATGAGCAACTGTAAAACTTGTCGTTAGCGTTGGGTGCTTGACCGCCTCGTTCACTTCCTGTCCATAAATTGCATAATACACGTTCACGTACACAATTTATATCGGCCAAAATAGCAAAACAATATTATAAACAAATGACAAACTTCAACTTGAATCAGCGCAACTAGCAAATAATCGGCAAAAACGAATAAATGATAAATGTCCACAATTAACCACAGACCGACTATAATCAAACTAAGCCAACAACTAATTAATTATGACAAACAAACACACAACTTACGGTAAATGCACTGAAATCCACTCGCTGCGCATGCGTGACGTATATATTTGTATGTTGGCTCGCATTTTGTCATGTCTGTGGGCATTATTTTGAGGGGGACGTGTGCATGGGGCAGGACAGACAAGTCTGCATCGCATTACGAATGCGTTGCACGCGTGCGTTTCACTTGACCATTTGAAAGCGACAAGTCGTCGCCACAATTTGTAGCCAAATGGGCGACATATCTCTCATCGAGTAACTTTCTAATCTGATTACCTAATTCAATCGCCATCAAATATTGCATAACTAGAACCAGTTTCGAATTGTAAATAAAATTGTTTATTACTTTTTGTTTTGGCTCACTTTAGTTCTGTTTAGCCGCTCTGCTTGTGGCTACAGCCTGCGCCACAGATGTGCCGCTAGAGAAGAAGCTGGATAAGCGCGGTCTGCTCGAACTGGGCTATGGCTACGGTCATGCTGGTCTGGATGTTGGCCACATTGGTCATGGCTCCGTCATTGGCCATGGTGGCAGCTACGGCTCCTATGGACACTCTGCTCCCGCCGCCATTGCTGTGGGTCACAGCGGCTCTGGAATCTCTTATGGCCACAGCGGTGGTGGCATCTCTTATGGCGCACCCGCCGTTGCTGTTCAAACTCATGCAGTGCACGCTCCCTATGTGATCAGCCGACAGGCGGAGCTCCACAAGACCATCTACGTGACCAAGGGTATTCCCGTTCCCGTGCATGTCGACCGTCCCTACCCAGTTGTGCACGAGAAGCGTGTGCCCGTCGAGGTTAAGGTGCCCGTGCCACAGCCCTATGAGGTCATCAAGAAGGTTGCCGTCCCCGTCAAGGAGTACGTGAAGGTGCCCGTCCCAGTGCCACAGCCCTATGAAGTCGTCCGTCACGAGAAGGTACCCATTCATGTGCCCGTCGACCGTCCAGTGCGCGTTGAGGTGCCCAAGCCATACCACGTGACCGTCGAGAAGCCCTACCCCGTCTACGTCCAGAAGGTAGAGAGGGTACCCGTCCAAGTGCCCGTCGATCGCCCATATCCCGTCTACGTGAAGGTGCCCCATGTCTCGCACTCCGTTGTGAAACACGCACCAACCTACGCCATCAGCAAATACCCCGACACCAGCCTCGCCATCGGCGGTACCGGTTACGGCGGTATTGGTGGCGTTGCAGTCGGTCATGGTGTCGCTGTCGGTCATGGTGTCGCTGTCGGTCATGGCATCTCTGGTCATGATGCCAGCGTCTACGCCGATCATTCTGGCTACCATAAATAGAGCGGTTTTGCGAAATCTATTGGAGCATGGCGGACTTACCACAACATGAGCCGAATCAAATTTAGCCACATTTTTTTAATTCTGTCCAACAAAAATTAAGAAAACGAAAAAAAAAACACTATCACACGGTCTCTGCGCTCCCTACATAATTTCCAAGAGGTTCTAGTAGAACTTCCACCCTGCCACTCTTTTAGCTTCTAAGTAAAAAACACCCCACAGGAAGAACAACAAAAGCCTTTTGTAAATTATTTCCAAAAACCATCAAATGGAGCATTGTTATGGATGAACTTAAAGATTAGGATAATGCTCAGTTAAGTGTCTATAAAAGAATTATGTAATTTTATAGACATTTTAGCTGCTGCTGTTTATCAGTTAAAGGTTTCAACGTACAATGAATGAAAAATGTATAAAAAAATATATAAAAAATGTTTTAAGAAATAAAATTGTATAAAATAATCAATATGGAGTTCTTATTTTAATATCTTTCGACTGAACTAGCATTGCTTTCAATTTACAGAAGATAGTGTGAAGAATTGAACATTGACTTGAACTGAAATCACCTTGTATTATTTGCAAAATTAAGCCTGTCTCTTGAAATCAATTTATATTTAATTTTTTCATTTTGGAATGCTTCCTGGAAATTATGAACCTATTAACTCTTACATAATAAATTTTTTTTTTAGAAAATATTCCCAATCAGTTTGGGAATATTAACTAATTAAACTCAAAAGAAAATTTAAAACTACAAAATGTAAATAGATTACTAAAATGTAATATAACACTAAAGGATCATTGAAAAATAAAACATCTCATCTCTATTATTTAATTTTAGTAATTTATTGAATCAGTTATATATAAATGAGTATCAATATTATTTAAAGAATCTGGAAACTGGAAACGGAACAAAAGAACGGGAAAGAAAGACTGATTTTAATGCTTGTAATGATTGTAAGCTACTTTGATTTAGAGATCATAAATTAGGTTTTATAAATCCATATATCCGTTCAATGTGGAGACCTCTCACTCTGCCAAAAGCAACAATCAGACACATTAAATTGACTTTAAACTGACCCAGTTTCAAGAGGCTTGGTGGATCAAGGAATTGCATGTCATTGCCACAGAGGGATTACGTATTTGTATAGCGATACGATCCATAAATGATAAGTTGACGCGCGTGTCGCAATATCTGCAGTATCTGGATCACCGACGCGTAATGCACTTTATCTGACAGGTGCAAGGCCGCCGCCAGAGTCGCCACAGCTCCCGATTTCTCGCCGCGGGGATTCAACTAAAGGTCAGGGGACAAAAACGACTGCCTTAAGCGGTCGTAAATTTTAATAACACTTAAAGAAAATAAGAGCAGACGCAGACACTTCTCATGTCATTTATGGCAAATGTCGGGTTTTTCTGCCACAGCTCGCAGAATAACAAAATTTCAACCTTCAAAAGCAACTGCTGTCAAGTTCTATGAGCGAAAGGTAAATACTAATTTTAACTGACCATAAAAATAAAAAATAATAAAAATAAAAACAGTTGAATTGATTGTTTGTTTGTTTGTGTTTGAAATTTAATAAATTAAATCATTGTAAAATTTTGGACTGTTTTGCATTTTCCACTTGGGTTTTTTTTTAAAACAGACATTAGAAGTTGAAACAAAGATCTTCCAAATTTGAAACCGGTCCAATTGGAACAATTTAATGGGCGGTAAAAGAAGCGCTTTAGTAAATGCGTTGACCATATATCAAACATCTAGCGCAAATTTGTGGTCTTGTTTAAAAGAGGGGTCAAAGCTCCCGCTCACGCCTCTTCGCATATACTCAAGGACTTTGATGACGGAACTAACGTCAAACAACTTTCTAATAAAAAAGTCAACCGACTCGTCAGTTACCGATTAAATTTCTGAATTGATTTTCTTACGATTTGTTACTCGGTCCAAACCCATGTAGCTAGATCAATCGACGGCAAAGAGCCGCATTAGAACCAGTTACCAGACTC
This sequence comes from Drosophila picticornis, assembly GCA_035043845.1. Taxonomy (NCBI): domain Eukaryota; kingdom Metazoa; phylum Arthropoda; class Insecta; order Diptera; family Drosophilidae; genus Drosophila; species Drosophila picticornis. Next base: position 12,696,741 of record JAWNMR010000491.1, read on the forward strand.
AAGAATTCACAACAACTGAAGGTCGTCGGCTTTACATATATATATATATAAAAAGAAGGCGTGGCATTTAACTTTGGCTCTGGCTTATTTTCCGCTGCACTTGTAAGCACCTACAATAATTTAATTGAATTACTATTATTATTGGTGTATATGCTTGCCATCATTTGTTACTTGCTCTGAAAGTCTTTGTCTGACAGTCTCGTAGGTGTTTCGACGTTTACTTCAATTGGAATTATCTGTGCTTTTGGGTTGTGCAACCGCTGTACCACAATTACCAAGCGGATCTTTCAATGCAACTTAAGTGCCATAATTAATTTTGTAGGGCTTAATTATAACAAATTAAATAACATAAGAATGCAGCTGGTAATTTAAAGCAATTAAAAAATTGAACTAGAAGCAAACCACTTCAATGACAGCAATTAAAATGATAGAGTGGAAGGTTGACTTAAGTCGGTTAAAGTGTTAACAGATGGTTTTTTTTATCGTATTCATATAATAAAGGCAGGTCGTATTCATAACCCCATTCCGCATAAGTATTTACCCAATATAATAAAGACAATCTATGAGTAAAATGAATAATAAATAAATATGAATAACCCACATATTGTCCGAAAAAAATAACATAAATCAAAACAGAGGATTTAACCTATCATGCCCTGGATAAAGTGCAAGCAGACCCTGATTTCTCTGCATGGATGAACGATTGCGGCATTTACACAATTATTACTTTAAGCAAAGGCCACCCAAACCGCTAAGACAAGCGAACAAATTGCAGCAATCTGCCACAGAGATTTGCGTGGTAATTAAACCCATATTTTTGCCTTATTAAGGGGAGCAAGGGGCGTGGGTGGAGGCGGAGTGCGGAGAGCGGACATACGCATATTCGGTAGAAATTAATTAATTGCCACAAAATGACAGACGACGACGACAACGAAAAAGCAAAGGAAAAACTCGAAATGTTATTTTTCGCAATTTAAGTTTTTTTGTCTTTTGCTTTGTATTTTATTTTGCTGTTTTGCTTGGTTGTGTCTGAGAAAAAGCTCTAAAATACGTTGCACATTTTGCAAGAGCGACATTTGGTCTAATGAGCGGTTTTGCGATAGTGCTATGAACTGATCTAGACAACGACTTTTGGAGGTCATCGCCGTCGTCGATGACGTCCATCCAATTGAAGCTAAATGTGTTAGCTGTTGTTGTTAAATTGCGAAATGAATTTGGCTACGTTTATGGCCAAAAAATGCAGCGACAAATGCATCGCATAAGCGCGTCAGTTGGCAGCCAAAAAGACCAAAGCTACAAGTTGCACCAGTTTTGATCAACAACAAAAAGCAAGAAAAAAATTAAAAACTTGAAGCGATACGAAATCGTTAAAAATGTAATCGAAATCAGCCTCCGCAAAAGCATTTGCTGCAATTCCGTTGCCCTCCTCCAAGTCAAGTGAAGCAGCAAGCGGCAGCCACTGTGGCAATCTAAAAATCCCTGCTAAGCCCCTCACCTTCCTGCACATGGGTATGTATGTGTTTCTGTGTCGTCTTTGGGATGCTTTGGTTACCCTGCATTTAGCTTTATGCTTCGCTTGGCCAGCTTCGGGTGCCGCAAACTATGCCTCTTATGTCTTTTTTTTTTATTTTTATTTTTTATGGAGCAATTGAAGTCGTTGACATGACAAAATGCCACTGAAGTTGAACTGTGCAGAGTGCAAAGAATGACAATTATTCAAAGATGTAACAGCTGTATTTAACATAAGATGGAATTCATGTAAGAGTTATATTTATGCCGGTATCATCACTGAGAATATATAATTGATAAATATATATTATAATATAATATATATATTATAATTAATAAATATATTTATTTCAGTGAATATTATATACAAATAGATTAAAGTTATGTTTTTTGTTTTTAGAAGAAATTATTATTTGGTGGAAGACATTTGATATGTATTTTTTTAAATTTTTTTTTAGTTTGTTTATCATTTCGTTCGTATATACTGTATTTGATGGTAAAATCAATAGCAGACGTCCTAAGTTGTTGATTGAAAGAAAAATGAAGATAATACTGCATATTCTGTTCAGTTTTCATTGAATTACTGCACTTACGTCGACTTCTTATATTTGAATGAGTATATTAGCATTGCTATCATTTCCTCTCTTTGAAGTCTTCCAAGTTAATGGTTAGATGCAATGTTTGACCTCGAAGCGGTCATAAAAGAAACGTGCGTATGCGAAACTATCGGCCATCGAGCGTAATACATCAAAGCATTAATTTCTCATGGCATGCATTCAAATTGCAACAATTAAGTCAGCCATAAAAACTACCGCATCGCATCACAGCTTGACTGTTATGCAATTGTGTTGCCTACTTGGCTACTTTTGGTCATTTGGCATATTATTTTTCTACAGACACATTTGCGCCAAATCCCGCTGCTGGAAACGACAAAACTTTTCCTTTGTACATTATCCCGCCACGGAATATGAATTATAGCGCCAAATTGCAGCGGGCGAAACACTTTTCGAATGGGGTGTGTCGGCAATGCCTTAAGTGTAACGATGCCACACATACACGTACAAACACTTTACACACATTTACAGCATCTGATCCTTTCACCTGCTGAGCAAAACAAAAGACTTAGGCAACGAACTCGATTTGCCATTTTGTGTATTTCCGTATTGGCAACTTTTTTTTTTTTTTGACAAGCAAAAAGCACTCCTTCAAGTTCTTTATCTAAGCGCTTATATTACTGTCAATTGTGCAGCTAACACCTTTTTAGGGTATGCCCAACATCTACAGTCTTTTGCAGAGTAATTGAATGCGACATATCTCGAAAGCATCTCTGGCTTCAAGCCAGCTTAAGTAGCCAGGCGAACGGTTGCAGCTTCCCAAATGTGGCGAACATTTGCCTCTTAACTACTAACAGCCTACTACCAGTTCACCCAAAATCTGCTACTGCTGCCTCCGCTGCTGAATCTGGCTATGCCACTGCTAGCAGCTGTCCGCATCGCAAATGTTGCATAATTTGAGTTTTCTTCAAAGTTGTGGCACAGTTGCATGTGTTGTTTTGTTGCTGTTTTGGAAGTCACCCAGTTAGTGTGTCACTATGGCATTTGAGCTAGCCAGTTGCTGTTGTGTTATTGTTGCAGCTACTAGCATTGTGAACCTCTTTGTCTTTAAAAATTTTGATAAAAGTAATTTGATAATTCATATTGTCATCCATGTTTGTTGTCTTTGCGGTTGAGCAGATCAAACCCAATGTGACGCTAATTTGCATTGAATTATTTACATCACAAATCGATTTGAAATACAAAAAAATATATATATAAATATATCAATGAATGCTCTGCTTAACTAAGCAATATAATTTAAATTTTTGCATGGGCATGAGTTTAACAAATAATGAAAATTAAAATAACAAGACAGTTTTAAATCATTTGAGCGGAAGATAAAATAAATTTGTTTTATTGAAAAGAAAAATAATAATAATAACAGAGCAAAATAAATTCAAGGCAGATGTCAATTTTAATATCTAAAGATACGAGTTAGAATTAATGACAAGTTAACTGATTTGGCATTCAGGTGTTTCCACATTAACACGAAATAAGTTTTTATCCAACAGTAGTATGAATTAATTAGCACTGATTTGATAGCACACGAAGATTATTATAATTTAATTAACAGATGATCGATTACGGCTTTGCCACAGCTTCTGGATAGACCAGTCAGTATTTGTATCTTCATCAAAGGTTCTGTTTCCATCAACTTGTATGAACTGCCTGAATTTGTTTTCGGGTTGATCTATAAACATTTTTTTTTATTACAACGGCTCACTTTTAATTGCAACATAAGACAGTCGTCTGAATTATGACATATTCCAATTTAATTTCTATGTCTTTTCTACTCTATGTGTGCAATCGCAGCTCTTTTCACAGTTGCCCCATAACGACATAAATTTAAATTTAAATTACAGTAGCTTGGATGCTAATATATAATAGAAACAGATGCCGATTCGCACACACCTCACACATTTACACTCTCACACAGTTCACAATTCACGACAAAAGGTGAACAAATGAAAACGAACCAACGACATAATTCCCATGCCTGGGATTTTTTTTTTTCGTTTCTTGTTATTTTTGTCGGTGCTTTTTTAATCAAATTCTTTTTTTTGTGATCTTATTGTTTCAGTTTTGCGCTAATTGCTCTCCGGTTTTCTTAAAATGGGCAACGAACAAAAATAAAAACAAAAAACAACTTTGAAGCTCACAGAAAGGTTTATGCAAGTTTTTTTTTTAAGTGCCCAAGATGTTTACTGAATATGAATATGCCTTAATTATTAGGCAATGCTAATAGGATATAAGGTCTGTTCTAAATGCCTTTAAAATCTTATAAAATTTAAATAAATTAATGAGGAGTGTAAATTTAAAATACGATTGCTTAAATAAATAAGGAGTCGTAAGAAATAAATCAATGATACTTAATAAGCATGTTTAAGTGGAATTTTTTTTGCTCATAACTTTTAATGCGTACAACCTAAATAATGGTGTAAATATGTAAGTAAAATAACAAGTAATACCCGAAAATACTTAAATAAATGAAATCGTTAAACTTGAAAATGTATTGATCAAAGATCGAATTTCTGAGATTATACTTTATGTGAAATAAAGGTCAATTTTTAGGTTGAAGATATATGATAATAATTAGCAATGGAATGCAATTTTTGAATTTGAATTGCTTATATACAAATAAACAAGTTCAACATATTTAAAATTTGTACTGAAATTAAAATCTGATTTGATGATTTTAATCTTTATTTTATTAAATACAATTTTTGCAATTGAAATTTTATTTCAGAGCGTTATTTTTATCTTTTATTCATCAGCACTTAAGCTTATATTCAAATTGTAATTCTAAAAGCGTTAATTTGATGTCAAGTTTATTTGGCAGCACTTAAAACCTGCCACTAACTAATCTTTTTTAAATTTTTTTGTGCCTAATTTTTTGAATTTGCACAAATCTCGTTGGCAATTTGCAGTGCGTTAGTGTTAAATGTGTTGGAAGTGGGCTTGTTGCTCAGTTCTTTAATGCAGTTGCCGACACTTGGCCATGCAGCAAGTTCTCTAGAGCCTCAAGTCTGGTTCCGTGTGCCAGGCGTCTCGTGTAGGCGTTGTTGATGTTGTTGTTGTGTTGCCAGCAGGCATGTCGCTTATTTCAAGGTCTTCCACGTCGTGCCCCTGGCCAATTGCTTGGAAAATGTCAAATGGGCAGAAAAAATTGGCCACTTCGGATATATCTGATTTCTGGTTTTGTCTTTTGCACTTTTATTTATTTATAATTTTCGAGTATTTTCCCAAAAACATTACATCAAACCTTAAGTGAGAAAACTATTGCGGACTAAGGTCAACTGCCGTTTGTTATCGCGGGTGTTGAGGTCACAATTATAAAAGCATAATAACGGTAATAATAACAAGCAATTTAGCTAACAGTGGCGCAGAATGCACCATCAACAATGAAATGAATTATATACTTTTATTCGCGTGACCTTTTCGCGCAGTTACAAAAAATCATTCAAATAAAAAATACTTAAAGCTGTTGATGTTATTGTTGTAGAAGTAGTAGCTGTGTTGCTTTTGCTTTTGCTTTTGCTGTTGTTGATGCCAACAACTTCTTTCTGGTCGTTTTCTTTGCGGCTAAACGTGCACAGTTCAAAATGTGGCCAAATTAAATGTCGAAGGTTTTGCACGACTGTCTCGAGACTTCGCCACGGCCTGCAGTCAAATACTATACAAATACTATCCGTACCTACCTCAACTAACCTCGACACAATCTAAGTCTGGCTCGGGCTCTCGTTTTGGCTCTGGGCACGAAATTCGGTTGCCAAAGAAATCTTGGCCAGTCCAGTACAAAATTTAGGTCAAATTGTGTCGCTTGACTTGCCGGCGTCTTGAATTTTGACAAATTTTACTGATCTCTTAAAGCTGATTAGCGCAACGACCCTGATACATGTACACGTACCCAACTACTAACCACATCAATTATGTACTAACTCAATTTAATGAGCAACATTTCGGTTATTTTTGTTTTTCTCCTTCATGTTCAAAAAAAGTACAATTTATAAACTGAATTTATAATGTTTAATTTATATCGAGGAATAAATATGTATTTATCTTAATAAAGTTTGCCTGCAGTCAAGTTCTTCCATAAAAATCTTTTTAATAATCCACTTATAAGCCGTTAAGTTGCGATTAATTGGCTAACCAAAGAGTAAGCAGCCCAACAAAACGAATCACTTCTTCAACATATTTCCACGATTGTGCATTGAAACATGTTTGGTATTTGAGACGGAAAAATCGCAAATCGATTGCAGAGTTCAAAATATGTGCAAAAAATACAATAAATGAAGCAAAAAAAAAAAGAAGAAATACAGCAAAAAATCCTAAACGATTGACAAATGCGAAGCATCTCAAAAGTAGAGCACATGCAACAAGCGATTGCTCACAAATTATAGACCAGCCGTGTATACGATTATATTAAAAGCAAAGTTGTCAGAGTCATCGTTTAAATGGCAAATGACAAATGCTCAGTCGTAGCCAATAAATCGACGCTGTCTAGACGAAACCCACATTTTTAACTTCTCTTATGTATGCATCCATTGTCGAACTGCTGTCATAGCTCTAAACCATAAGTATATTTTATTTATACACCACACACAAATAAAGTTATATGAGACTATCAAGAATGAAAGGTCTAAAATGACTTAAGAAAATTTAAAAATAGCAACTTCACAATTATGTATATTTAACTAGTTTCATTTCAAATTAAAGTAAGTATAGATGTAATTTGGGCATGACTTTCATTTACTTGTATAGAGTTTATCTACGTGTTATTAATTACTATTAAATAGATAAGCTGATGCCATGGCAAAGTCAAATATGTTTTTTTTTATGTTTAGTCCCATCACACTGAAAACTAAAAATCATTTTAGTTCTAAGCAGAGTCCGTTTTCTTGTGCTAAATAAATATTTATATAGAGGTACAAAGTATTTGGCTTGATGTACTTGATAAGATTCTTTGAAATCACTTTTTAATAATTGTAAACTGTCGCAACTTGGCGAACTTCCTCATTTAAAATACAAAAATCAAACATCTTATTCGTTTTTATTTAAAGCAAAAAACTCTTTTTTTCTAAGTTTTGTTAAACATAGCATTTTAAATATAATGTCAAATAATTTACCTAACTTAACTGCAGAATATTTGTATTTTTATGAGGCAAAAACTACAAAATTTCATTCTAGAGAAATGCAATCTTTTATAAAAACAAAAAACAAAAAAGCCTTAATTTCATGTTTATAAATTTGTTTGTATTTAGAACTGGTTCACCTTAACGCGAGGAATTAATTATAGATAACGAATGGGAGTTGACAAGTTTTAACATCTCAACAACACGCCTATTTTAATCGAGTCGGCTAATGGCCTGTTCATATTTTATGCAAATATCGTGCTCTGCATTTAGACACACATTATTGGATGTTAGCATAAGCGCACAATCATCACTAAAATATACATAAATATATATATGAATCATAAATAAAATCAGAAGATGGAGAAACGACTTAAGAAGGCGAAATACATCTTCGAAGTATACGAAGCTAAATTATTCATAAAATTAAAAGTTATATTAATTTAACTGCGAATAATCATTGCACTTGCTATTCACAAAACCATAAACATGACGTGATAACAAATGCTAAACAGAACTACATGAGTTACCGAACATTAGATTATTAAAACCTAATGTTTTTGGCACAACCAGACTTGCATAAGTTTTTGGGGGGTTTTAATTTTATTAAACTAGAATTCTCATTAGATTGAAGCTTAAGGGTTTTTTTTTTATTATGTTTACCATTTGGGTGGCACGTGTACGAAAGTCAACTCACAAAATACAAACAACAACCAGAAGAAGAAACTGAAGCTGAAGAGAACCTATATAAAATCACATAAACTTGAACTTGAAATTTAATGTTGGGCCTTAACCGCTATGTTTCCCTTCACTTTGCTTGTTCATTAGACAATCGACAGATTGCTCTTTCCCCTTCATACCTTCTTTTTTAAATTTATTTTCATAGTTTCAATAGATGTTTTTGGGGTCATCTAAGCGATGCAGCGTTCTTTATGTGCGCTAAGTCTTAACCACAATAGAGGCCCAACAAACAGAAAAACAAAAACTAGAAACAGACAAAGACCGCATTTAAGATAATGTGGTTCAACTTTGTCTAATGATAATGATAATGCTGATGGGTGATGGCTGATGGTTAACCTTCGACGTCAAGTGCACATTACAATGCACAGCTTTATAAAGACCCAAGACATCTCTGATTATTAAGCACATTGATCAAATGGAAAACACCTTTTCCTGATGGCTACTCATTGTTCACACGTTCCATTTACTTAGCCACTGACCGATTAGACGCGTAGTAGTACCCAGAATTCAGTCAACGTATTTATATATATATAGTTGTTTTTATCCTCATTGTACATTGAAATGTCAAATCACACACACAAGCCAAACATTCAATCAGTGTACCTATAGGTGTATATAATTTAAAATTGCTTCTCTCAGCCGAAAATCTAAGATCAAAAGTTCAGTCACGAATCCAAACGAACCCAACAAACTTTGCATGTTTTTTCTTAAAACAGAAAAAAAAAACACTGAAAATTACTCAAATTAAATTTAAAATAAATTAGCATTTTACAAAGTTTATTTAATTAATTAAATTTAAAAATATTGATTTTTGTAGACAAACACAGCTTGGAAAATGAATATGGGTTTTTTGAAAATGGGTTTTTTGCTTAAATTGAAAACATTATAATTTCATTTACACTTTTGTTTATTAAAAATAGACATCGCTCTTGAATATGGAAAATATTGGATTTATTTTAAATACAAATGTCATTTAAGGAAACTTGAATAATTTTTAACGTTTTGTGAAATTGAAAAAATACCGGTATCTTTTCACAACTAGAAAAATCTACGCCGTTTTAAGCCCACGCACCGAACTTTATTCAAAAGTCAAGCAATAAAATTGAGTGGATTGAAAAAAATTCAAATCTATTTTAGATTCAAATTTTTTAAAAGGAATCAAACAACATCTTATCACCTTAGCCAAACACTTAATACGCTGCTGAATTCATTTTACTATCTTGTGACTCCAGTTCTGTACCAAGTATTTGGTACCATTAACAGCTAGCCGACATGCGAACTGCTGCCAATCACACACATATACACTAACACACGCAGAGCAGCTCACACGCATTGAGCGTATACACGGACAGTGTCCGTGTGAGGCGCACGTAGGCGCTGAAAGCTTTTTTGCTGCACAGCATTTCCTTTTGCACAGAGACCCAAACACGTATGGACAAGTCAGAGAGCATGAGAGAGAGAGAGAGCTCGAGGAAGAGCGAGCTTTTGCTTTAGTCGTTTACTGGTGGCTGGGGGCTGCGTCAAAGATCGACGTCGGCAGCAGCCATTGCAGAAACCGTGGAGCAGCATCAAACGGCTTTTGACGGCATCGGCATATAAAAGCTCGCAAAGTCTGTGCAAAATTATTCAGTTAACAGTTGCGGGTTGGTTGAGACATACACACCCCGACCAAGTTGTTGAGTGCGCCTGTCTAGAAGTTTAAATAAAGTGCAAAATGAAATCCATGGTATGTTGTGCATAAGCGTACTACAGAAATTCAATCATTTATGTAAAAAATAAATGGAAACAAAGATGAGCTGCAAGTTCTTAAAGTGTCTGCATTATATCATCATATATGTACATATACTTATCACAATGCGATACAACGGAAATTTTTGTGTTTCAAGACTTGAATTATAATTTCGTGACATTTGTCTTAGTAATACTTATGAAATGTGTGCCTCTCAAAATATTTGAGTTCAGCATTAAGTAACGTAAATGTTGAAGTCAGTTTAAAAATCGAATTTAATTTCTAAATAGGGAGAAAATTTGCAAAATTTACTTTAAACTTGCACAAAATAAAGAGTTCGCATTTAGAACGTTAGCTTATATATTCAAAATTTATAAAAAAAATTCTTATGCAATTAAAATAAAAAATTCAGTTATATCCAACCGTTTTATTTTTGAATAAAAATTAAAAATACTTCCTTAAATGTTATCAAAATATGCCTAAAAAGTTACACAATTATTAAGGTTTCATAATATTTTGCAGCTTTAAAATAACATTATAAAAAATAATTAAAAATTGAAGTCCAAATAGGAAAATTATTAATAAAACGTCACAATAAATTTAGAAACTAAAAACCTTATAAGCTGATTAGTTTTGTTTTGAAATTATTTTTTTATTTTATTATTAAAATGCGCTCTCCCTTACATATTTCAATACATTACGCATACACAGCTTAGCAAGTTCTTGCACATTACGCATGCGCCCCGTTGCACGTGACGTGGCTGTAATTATGCTACCATTGAACTTGGCGCGATGCCAAAGCATGCTACTTCAGCTGGTAGATTGCATAATTGTCATATTTGAAATAATGATGGTGCGACTGACGGAAGTGTTGCCAAGTTATATAATATTTGTAGTTGCGAGCGATCGATCCACACGGCTAACCCACTTTGAACACTTTTTTACATTTTGCATTGCAGCTCGTTTTTGGCCTGTTGGCTATGTGCGTGTTGGTGGTCAGCGCCACCGAGGAGGCAGCCAAGAAGGTGGATGTTGTGCCAGCTGTTGAAGCCAGCAGCTCGACGGCTGAGAAGAAGCAGGGCAAACGTGGCATTAATTATTCCGGCTACGGTTTTGGTGGCTCCAGCTATGGTGGCTCCGGCCATGGTGCCGTCCTCGGCAGTGGACTCGGCGGTGGACTCGGCGGTGGACTCGTCGGCAGCATCGGTCAAGTCCAAGAGCTGCCTACACAGGTGCACACCAACACCGTTGTAAGGACCGTGCAGGTGCCTTACCAGGTGGAGCGTCGTGTGCCCTATCCCGTTGAGAAGACCGTCACTTATCCAGTTAAGGTGCCCGTGCCACAGCCCTACCCCGTCGAGAAGGTTGTCCAATACCCCGTGAAGGAGATCGTCAAGGTGCCCGTTCATGTGCCGCAGCCCTACCCTGTGGAAAAGGTCATCAGGGTCCCCGTTAAGATCCCCGTCGATCGTCCCTACACCGTTCATGTGCCCAAGCCCTACCCCGTCCCTGTTGAGAAGCCAGTGCCCTACACCGTAGAGAAGCGCGTCATCCAGAAGGTGCCCGTCCATGTCGACCGCCCCGTCCCCTATGAGGTTAAAGTGCCCGTCAATGTGCACGTTGAGAGCCATGTGCAGCCTGCCATTACCGTCACCCACAAGGTCACCCGTACCGAGGGCGCACCAATTGTCAGCGCACCTATAGTTGGTCATGGCATCGCCTATGGCGGTCATGGAATCTCCGGTCATGGTATCTCTGGACCCGGTATCGCCATCGGCCATGGCATTTCCTCTTATGGTGGAGGTCATGGCGTCGCTTATGGCGGTCACGGAAGCTCTGGCCATGGTATCTCTTCGTACGGCACCTCCGGACACGGCGGCTACCTCCACAAAAAGTAGATCAATTTAAACGCTAACGAGGGCCATCAGAAATTTGAAACGGGTGAAGGAGAGAAGGCGCATCAACATCATGTCGAAATTTTCCAATTCCCACAAGAAAAAACAATCAAAAGGAAGAACCCTAAATCCGAACCCGAACTCAAGCCCGCAACCCTCAACGTACGACTTACAATTTAGTTTTAGTTTGTGATACCAGCCGAAATTCTTAGGAGGAAGCAACAATCGTTCAACGGGAAGATCATCAAATGCGGCATTTCGAATAGTGATTCCGTAGACGGAACACTCTGAAAACTTGCCAGCACCCGCCAAAAACCCCAGCCCCAAAAGTCGCATTCGTTTGTCTTGCTTCAGTTGTGTTGTGTCACCCTGCCTCCTTTTATGTACAGTTCTTTCTAGACTGGAAAACAAAAACAAAAAATCAGTTGCACCTTCGACTTTTTTCACGTCAATTTCTATTCTATGAAATTTTTGTACATATTTAATAATGTAAATAAAAGAAAATTTAAAAAAAAAATACAATATTTCATCATTAATTAAATATTAATACATGATATAAAGATGCCTGTTGTCTGAGTGGATTATTTATTTTGAATGTTCTAAATTCTTCTAAGTGTTTTTACGTAATCTCATTACTATGGCATAATCCGGGATGTTGGCTGATTTCGTTACGTTTTCAGTTTGTTTTTAAAAGAGCAATATCACTAAGAAGAAAACACGAGGAGGCGTCAAATCGACTATAAACTGACAGTGTTTTCTGCTTAGTTGTAAAATAATAAGCAAATTTGGGTTAGTTATTTTCTACTAAAGTACTTATTAAACATGAACATATACCATGAAAACATGTTAAATTCTTAAATAAATAGTAAACCTGCAAAAAGCTTAGTAACATATTTCAATTGCATATTGTTTTCTAAAAACGATCATAAGTCGTTGATGGAACGCAACTTGAAACTTGCCTATAATCTTATTGTGGTTGCAACTGTAAGTCAAAGCTTTTGTTCAGGTATAAATTTATGTGCACAAAGTATGCAATTCTTTTTTTACTCTTATGTTTAAAATGTACTGTTAATTTCCAACAATCTAAGCCTAAGACTATGCAATAGTAAAAACTAAAAAAACATTCAAGAAATTGTGTTGTTTACTTGGAACCTGATACCGAATTCAGAGACTATATTGATGTTATTCAATTGCAATCTATTCGTCATTCAATTGGTTCATTTATCAGTCTGCCGTTATAACATTTTAACTTACTCAAAATTCGCGTCTATGTCTATTTACAAAAATAACGACACTAGAATCACCACATTTGAAATACACATTATTAAAATGTACAGTATTCTGCAACGGTCGAGACACAACCACCCAATGCTGCTCCCACCCTCACCCACGATAATGCCCAATACCGAACATAACATTCAGAATTCATCAGGTGATAATTCGTCCAACTTTAATGAATGGCTCATCACAGGGATAGTACTGACCTTGATGTTAACAGTAGCATCTATATGTACTTACTACTATACCAGAAAGAAGAGAATTTCAACAGATAATGAATTTGCAGCTGTAGGTGATTTTGGTGATGAAATCATTATGATTCGATAATAATTTTGAATTGATGTAAAGATTTCGTTGTTCTATAAAACAAATGTTTTCCAATTAGCCTGTGCTAAACATTCCCGTTTGTGCATAAACAATGTAGTTGAATATTATTGAAATGTCTGTTTATTTATATTATATCTAAAATTATTTTTGTCGCCGTCGTCAAAATCACATGCACGATTACTTTTGTCGCTAACGTCATCTTGAACTTGAATCCGACTTCTGGTATTAAACAGACATTGCAGATATCGCCCCATTCAATTTCCTTATTTTATTATTTTTTATACCATGTGAGCATAAAACAAGTTATTGTAAAAACTGTTTAGAAAAAATATTTTAGGTAATCTATAATATATATAATATTATATATAATATATATATACCTCTAAGGTCCAGTATGACATAAAAAAATAATTTAAATAACTGTCGGTCTACATAAATTTTTTAGAAGAAAGTGTTGAATTTTTTTCAAAGTACCATATTACATACAGTATTTTTTTTTAGAAACAGATTCTGTTGGGAGTGTTAAGTTTCATATTGATATATTTTTTAATTTTAACAATTGAGTAATAACATACAAACACAAATTTGAATTTCTGGAATTCGAAAATCAGAATAATTTTAATTTTTGTGAGTTTTGACTGTGACACATATACCGGACATTTCGATAAGTTCAGCTTTGGTATTTATAATAATATATGTGTGCATATACGTTTATCTCGAGTTGGTACCCCATGTATTGAAGATAATTTGCATGACTTTAAAGCGACCGAAAAGACATGATTAGTTTCATTCTGTAAGCACAACTAAGCGGACAAGAATATTTAGACCATGGGCTGCACTCGAAGTCATTTCATTTGGGCTTATTTGGTCTTTGCGACTGGTTGTGTGGCTGCCAGCAACACGGTAAGAGTCAAATGAAAGTTGGTGTACTTCATATTAAGTGAAATATCCCGTGTCATGCCAGCCACAACCTGCAAATGGGTGCTTTACCGGTTATGCTGGACCCAACTGTCAGCCCGTCTGCTCTGAGGGGTGCGGTGACAATGCCTACTGTATGTCGCCGGAGATCTGTAAATGTTTGGACGGTCATGAAAAGGTCGTGGGAGGCGGATGTGTGCAGCGGAAATATCTACATTTGTGCACCACTGAAGTTGAAGTGGAGTATACTGATTATGAGCCCCTTTCAAAGAATTTTTTTGGAGACATGGCTGAAGAATTTGAAGCACAAAATCTCGACTTGAGTGAAGTACTCATTCCTAAAGTAAGCTTGGTATATATTAAAAAAAAATGTATGTATGTATTTGTTTACAATTCAACAAAAAAGTATATATATCTAACAAAATACTATTTGATTATAGCATAATATATTTCTTCGATTATATTACAATTTTATGTATTATATAGATAAAAACCAGGCTAGAAAATAAGACAGTTTGCTGCGAAGGCTACGAGAGAGAAAACGAGGAATCACCCTGTGTTCTCAAGGATCCCAATTTGTGCACAAAAGAAGTGAAGGTGGATTTAGTAATGGATGAGACCGAAGCAAGGATTTGGCAAGCCATTAACAAAGACTTTACCCAATTGAATATTGAAATTCCGAAAAATTTGGCCGTGAGTTAACAAAAGTTTCTTAATGATCAAAGTTGCAAAAATAATTTTTGTGATAGCCAACCACTAGGATGAAAACACAAAAAGTTTGCTGCGAAGGTTACAAGCGGCAGTCGATATCGGATCTGTGTCAACCCGTGTGCAGCACCAAATGTGTTGAGAATAGCGTTTGCAAGAAACCCAATACATGTGAGTGTCTCCTTAACTACCATATGGGATCAGATGGGGAGTGCGTGAGGAACTTCAAAGCTGACGATCCACATGTGTGCAGCAGGAAAGTGAACGACGATGACTCGGACAACAATAGGGTAAGCTGTAAAGCATTGTAAAATCATCATTGAATTGAATTAACTATATTCTCAATTAGATTAAGGACAGTGCCCAATTAGAGCTGTACTGCTGTGACGGCTATGAGCAGAATTCGACTAGTACGCTCTGTGAGCCCAAATTCCGCAAGGGGTGTGGTCACAAATGCCGATGTGTGCAGCCCGAGGCGTGCAAATGTGAAAAATTCATCTGTCAGTGTGAGACTGGCTATGTTGAAGGAAAATCTGGACTCTGTGAGCCAATTTGTTCAGCGGGTTGCCCTCCACACAGCAGCTGCATAAGCCCAGATAAATGTGAGTGCCAAGAAGGTTACAAGCTCAGCAACAGTGGCTGCCAGCCCATCTGCTCGGGGACCCAGCCTGATCACAGCAGCTGCATGCGACCGGGTGAATGGGAGTGCGATTTGGGTTACGCTAAAGTCTTCACTGTGGATAAGCTGGCCTACTTCTGTCAGCCACATTGTCGGCAGAACTGCTCCGCTTACGGCAAATGTGTGAAGCCCGATTACTGTGAGTGTCTGCCGGGTTTCGAACCATTTGATAAATTCGAAGAAAAGTTCGTTGAGGCATGCTTACCGATTGTAATTGTCACAGGTTTAAGTACCGGGGCAAGCACAACACGCTGAATGCTCAAAAAATGTACAAATTTCATTGGGAAACAATAAACATAATTCATTCAATAAAAACATAATTATTACACTTTGAACAATTTGCAAAAATATACTACTTTTTTATTGACAAGCCTCAGAAGTAAATCTTTTACTATTTGTCTTCTGGTATTACATATTGAATATGTAATAGTAAATAGACTTACATTGTTTTCGCCGTTATTAACATAACCTGCACGATAACTTTTGTTGCGCGTTTTAAAGTTTAAAGTCGCCTTGAACTTGAATCCGACTTCCAGTATTAAGCCCACATTGGAGATTGTCCGACCATTCAATTTTGTGATTTTATTACATTGTATACCATGTGTACATAAATTATAATATTACAATGCTGATTAGAAAAGCATTTGAGGTAGTTTTATCATGACTTAGTATATCTATCCATATAAGGTATGACACAATCAAATATCTTTCGGTATTCAAATATTTTTGTAAGTCATCGTTGTATTTTTAAAAGATCAAAAATACAATACTATATACAGAAAACTTTGAGAAATAAATTCTGTTGGGTGTGCCACCACATACACAACAAACGAAATCTTTACTATTCTTATCAATTATCAAATACCATACAAATACATATTTTAATCTCTGCTATTTGAAAATCAGAATAATTTTAATTTTTGTGAGTTTTGACTGTGACACATATACCGGACATTTCGATAAGTTCAGCTTTGGTATTTATAATAATATATGTGTGCATATACGTTTATCTCGAGTTGGTACCCCATGTATTGAAGATAATTTGCATGACTTTAAAGCGACCGAAAAGACATGATTAGTTTCATTCTGTAAGCACAACTAAGCGGACAAGAATATTTAGACCATGGGCTGCACTCGAAGTCATTTCATTTGGGCTTATTTGGTCTTTGCGACTGGTTGTGTGGCTGCCAGCAACACGGTAAGAGTCAAATGAAAGTTGGTGTACTTCATATTAAGTTAAATATCCCGTGTCATGCCAGCCACAACCTGCAAATGGGTGCTTTACCGGTTATGCTGGACCCAACTGTCAGCCCGTCTGCTCTGAGGGGTGCGGTGACAATGCCTATTGTATGTCGCCGGAGATCTGTAAATGTTTGGACGGTCATGAAAAGGTCGTGGGAGGCGGATGTGTGCAGCGGAAAGATCTACATTTGTGCACCACTGAAGTTGAAGTGGAGTATACTGATTATGAGCCCCTTTCAAAGAATGTTCTTGGAGACATGGCTGAAGAATTTGAAGCCGAAAATCCCGACATGAGTACGATTCTCATTGCCAAAGTAAGCTTAGTATATATTAAGAATACCAATATATTTCTAAAGAATTATATTTAATTATATGACAACATATTTATTCGACAATATATTCCAATTGTATGTATTAAATAGACAAAACTCAGGTTAGAAAACAGGACGGTTTGCTGCGAAGGCTACGAGAGAGAAAACGAGGAATCACCCTGTGTTCTCAAGGATCCCAATTTGTGCACAAGAGAAGTGGAGGTGGATTTAGTAATGGCTGAGACAGAAGTAAGGATTTGGCAAGCTATTAAAGAAGACTTTACCCAATTGAATATTGAATTTCCGAAAAATTTGCTCGTGAGTAAACAAAAGTTTCTAAATGATCAACGTTGCAAAAATAATTTTTGTGATAGCCAACCACTAGGATGAAAACACAAAAAGTTTGCTGCGAAGGTTACAAGCGGCAGTCGATATCGGATCTGTGTCAACCCGTGTGCAGCACCAAATGTGTTGAGAATAGCGTTTGCAAGAAACCCAATACATGTGAGTGTCTCCTTAACTACCATATGGGATCAGATGGGGAGTGCGTGAGGAACTTCAAAGCTGACGATCCACATGTGTGCAGCAGGAAAGTGAACGACGATGACTCGGACAACAATAGGGTAAGCTGTAAAGCATTGTAAAATCATCATTGAATTGAATTAACTATATTCTCAATTAGATTAAGGACAGTGCCCAATTAGAGCTGTACTGCTGTGACGGCTATGAGCAGAATTCGACTAGTACGCTCTGTGAGCCCAAATTCCGCAAGGGGTGTGGTCACAAATGCCGATGTGTGCAGCCCGAGGCGTGCAAATGTGAAAAATTCATCTGTCAGTGTGAGACTGGCTATGTTGAAGGAAAATCTGGACTTTGTGAGCCAATTTGTTCAGCGGGTTGCCCTGCACACAGCAGCTGCATAAGCCCAGATAAATGTGAGTGCCAAGAAGGTTACAAGCTCAGCAACAGTGGCTGCCAGCCCATCTGCTCGGGGACCCAGCCAGATCACAGCAGCTGCATGCGACCGGGTGAATGGGAGTGCGATTTGGGTTACGCTAAAGTCCCCACTGTGGATAAGCTGGCCTACTTCTGTCAGCCACATTGTCGGCAGAGCTGCTCCGCTTACGGCAAATGTGTGAAGCCCGATTACTGTGAGTGTCTGCCGGGTTTCGAACCATTTGATAAATTCGAAGAAAAGTTCGTTGAGGCATGCTTACCGATTGTAATTGTCACAGGTTTAAGTACCGGGGCAAGCACAATACGCTGAATGCTCAAAAAATGTACAAATTTCATTGGGAAACAATAAACATAATTCATTCAATAAAAACATAATTATTACACTTTGAACAATTTGCAAAAATATACTACTTTTTTATTGACAAGCCTCAGAAGTAAATCTTTTACTATTTGTCTTTTGGTATTACATATTGAATATGTAATAGTAAATAGACTTACATTGTTTTCGCCGTTATTAACATAACCTGCACGATAACTTTTGTTGCGCGTTTTAAAGTTTAAAGTCGCCTTGAACTTGAATCCGACTTCCAGTATTAAGCCCACATTGGAGATTGTCCGACCATTCAATTTTGTGATTTTATTACATTGTATACCATGTGTACATAAATTATAATATTACAATGCTGATTAGAAAAGCATTTGAGGTAGTTTTATCATGACTTAGTATATCTATCCATATAAGGTATGACACAATCAAATATCTTTCGGTATTCAAATATTTTTGTAAGTCATCGTTGTATTTTTAAAAGATCAAAAATACAATACTATATACAGAAAACTTTGAGAAATAAATTCTGTTGGGTGTGCCACCACATACACAACAAACGAAATCTTTACTATTCTTATCAATTATCAAATACCATACAAATACATATTTTAATTTCTGCTATTTGAAAATCAGAATAATTTTAATTTTTGTGAGTTTTGACTGTGACACATATACCGGACATTTCGATAAGTTCAGCTTTGGTATTTATAATAATATATGTGTGCATATACGTTTATCTCGAGTTGGTACCCCATGTATTGAAGATAATTTGCATGACTTTAAAGCGACCGAAAAGACATGATTAGTTTCATTCTGTAAGCACAACTAAGCGGACAAGAATATTTAGACCATGGGCTGCACTCGAAGTCATTTCATTTGGGCTTATTTGGTCTTTGCGACTGGTTGTGTGGCTGCCAGCAACACGGTAAGAGTCAAATGAAAGTTGGTGTACTTCATATTAAGTTAAATATCCCGTGTCATGCCAGCCACAACCTGCAAATGGGTGCTTTACCGGTTATGCTGGACCCAACTGTCAGCCCGTCTGCTCTGAGGGGTGCGGTGACAATGCCTATTGTATGTCGCCGGAGATCTGTAAATGTTTGGACGGTCATGAAAAGGTCGTGGGAGGCGGATGTGTGCAGCGGAAATATCTACATTTGTGCACCACTGAAGTTGAAGTGGAGTATACTGATTATGAGCCCCTTTCAAAGAATGTTCTTGGAGACATGGCTGAAGAATTTGAAGCCGAAAATCCCGACATGAGTACGATTCTCATTGCCAAAGTAAGCTTAGTATATATTAAGAATACCAATATATTTCTAAAGAATTATATTTAATTATATGACAACATATTTATTCGACAATATATTCCAATTGTATGTATTAAATAGACAAAACTCAGGTTAGAAAACAGGACGGTTTGCTGCGAAGGCTACGAGAGAGAAAACGAGGAATCACCCTGTGTTCTCAAGGATCCCAATTTGTGCACAAGAGAAGTGGAGGTGGATTTAGTAATGGCTGAGACAGAAGTAAGGATTTGGCAAGCTATTAAAGAAGACTTTACCCAATTGAATATTGAATTTCCGAAAAATTTGCTCGTGAGTAAACAAAAGTTTCTAAATGATCAAAGTTGCAAAAATAAAATAATTTTTGTGATAGCCAACCACTAGGATGAAAACACAAAAAGTTTGCTGCGAAGGTTACAAGCGGCAGTCGATATCGGATATGTGTCAACCCGTGTGCAGCACCAAATGTGTTGAGAATAGCGTTTGCAAGAAACCCAATACATGTGAGTGTCTCCTTAACTACCATATGGGATCAGATGGGGAGTGCGTGAGGAACTTAAAAGCTGACGATCCACATGTGTGCAGCAGGAAAGTGAACGACGATGACTCGGACAACAATAGGGTAAGCTGTAAAGCATTGTAAAATCATCATTGAATTGAATTAACTATATTCTCAATTAGATTAAGGACAGTGCCCAATTAGAGCTGTACTGCTGTGACGGCTATGAGCAGAATTCGACTAGTACGCTCTGTGAGCCCAAATTCCGCAAGGGGTGTGGTCACAAATGCCGATGTGTGCAGCCCGAGGCGTGCAAATGTGAAAAATTCATCTGTCAGTGTGAGACTGGCTATGTTGAAGGAAAATCTGGACTCTGTGAGCCAATTTGTTCAGCGGGTTGCCCTGCACACAGCAGCTGCATAAGCCCAGATAAATGTGAGTGCCAAGAAGGTTACAAGCTCAGCAACAGTGGCTGCCAGCCCATCTGCTCGGGGACCCAGCCTGATCACAGCAGCTGCATGCGACCGGGTGAATGGGAGTGCGATTTGGGTTATGTTAAAGTCCCCACTGTGGATAAGCTGGCCTACTCCTGTCAGCCACATTGTCGGCAGAGCTGCTCCAGTTTCGCTAAATGTGTGAAGCCCGATGTCTGTTGGTGTTTGCCGGGTATCGAGGCGGTTTTCCAACGCTATATCGGCATGAAATTCATTGTAAGTTGTCTAAAGGTATAAGACGCGAGCAACTAAAAACTCAAATTTTGAAATGTAAAAGCTTGTATATTCAATTAAAACAAAGTACTAGTACGATTTAAAAATATTTCCAACTTTTGTTATTTAAAAGATCAGTAAGTGGTCCTTTACTTTCAATTCATTTTGCCATACTTTAGAAAAGTAGTAAACATTTTCATCACAATTAAAAATTTTAGCAAGTATTATAAATATGTACAAATTGCATATTTATTTCTATTATAATCTTGTTATTTTAAATAGGAACAATCGGACAACTTATATATCGCAAGTCTGTAATCCTTGCAGATCATTGTAATCCCTTCTGTCCATCTTAACAGCACACAATATTTCTTCTCACTATGCAAACAAGACATCGGCTAATGCTAATCTATTAATATAAAAGTGAAAAAAAAAAACTAGACTGGCTTCTTGCAGCACACAAGCACAACCAAATTCATAACACTCGATAACTTTCGCACATAAGAGCAACTTTGCCAAAGTGGCGATCAAAGTGAACGAGCGGTTTGCGTACAAATTACGCAAGATTTAATGCAGTTGAGAGCATTAAAAGTAATCATTAAAAACAACACACACACACAACGCCTAAATCGGAAATCCTAAACCGAAACAAAATGTTCAAGATCGCTGCCTTCGTTTGTCTGCCGTTGTCAGTGGGCAGCCGCAAGAACCAGTTGGCAGTTGACCAACGCACAACATTGATCTTGTGCTAAACCAGCGGGAATCGAACCTAGTTTACGTCGGTGTGTATGTGTGCTGTTTGTATTTGGCAAGTGGCAGCGGAGAATGGTACGACCCAAAAACAGAAACTAAAATACAATAAAGCAAAGTGAATGCAACAGCTGCGTCGCGTAGACGCAATCAATTAGCGCTATGTGATGACGTCGACGCTAACGTTGGCGTTGCTGCCACATGTGTCGGTTGCGTCATGGCGCCAAGCAGACCGTCTAGCGTTAATTTACCAGCAATTTCTTTTGCAGCAACTTTTTGGTTACAAAGAAATTTGCCAAATAGGTTGCAATATGTAGTTGCCAATCCGCGAAAGCAAAGCTCTGAGACTGTGACAGCTTTGAGCTGGCTGTAATTTAGCCGCACTTATTATACAGTATAGTAGAAACTAATGTGGGCAACAAGTATAGAAAATGATATATGCAAATATAAAACAATTCAGACATTAATTGTTTCTTTGATCTAGTTAATATAAATGACGATTAGTGTCAATTGATATGGAACATGTTATCCTTTCTGGTAGTGGCCTGTCGTCATATTAATATATTTAAAAAGTTCTTGCTTAACTCATTTGTTGTTAATTTTATACTTTATAGTCGTGCAACTTATTTTGATGACTTGCCACTTCATTGATTTTAATTACACATGCTTGTTAGCAATATTTATATAAATTAACGTCCAGCTATTTGCCAATTTTAACGCATTCATAATGCATCTTTAATGCACTTTTTTTTGCAGCAAGGAAGTGTTTAGTCCGTTGCACGCCCCATTTTCAGGTTTTGACAAATTTCGTAAGGCAATTAATTTAATGAACGTCTGTTGCCGTAAAATTTGTTTTATTTACGAACAAACAATTCGTAAATAATGAGACAATTAACACACATTCTGAGTTGTTTTGCAATTTTCATTTGTTTCCATGTCTCTGTTTAAAATCGGTGGCCGTTGTATGCTTCAAATATGTACCTCAAAATGTTTTATTCGCTGCTGCTGCTGCTGCCACTGCTTGGGCAATAACTTAATTATTTTATGTTTTATTTGTGCTTTTGTTAATTTACGAACATTTTAGTGCTGCCTTATTACAGCTCGCGCTATATGTTTCACCAAGAGCCGGTTAATCGTTAAGTTGTGATGAAGGTAATAACTTAAATATTTATTATATATATTTATGTGTACATTTAAATCAATAAATTAAAAAATGCCAAAATATAAATAAGTGTTTTATGTTGAAATTTGTGAATTGAATTTGAACAAGTCATTTCTGGTTTATTTTTTAATGCAATTCCTTACTAACATATACATTTCTAGATTTTATTATTTATCTGTGTAAGATTCAAAAGATATTGCTTCTTTTGTTTTTGTCCTTTACTCATATACCTTAACAATTGAATGCTATTATTTCGATTTTCATTCTTCCTTTGCTTATTTTTAACAGGCTTCATTTAACTTTTCAAGCCGCCCTCGCTTCTGCAAAACCCAAAGCAACTTCATCTACGCCTCAGTGCGGCCAAAAGCGACAGCCAAAAAATAAAGAAACAACAAGAAACAAGACCGAACACAAAGGCTACCAAATAGATTTACAAAATATGCAGCTAGAGTCGACTTCACAGCATAATATTTATTCAATTTACGCAATTTACATTAAAAGCAAAAACAGCCAGAGAAACATTGCTTGGCATTTGATTGCCAACAGTGTTTTTTGGTATTGTTGTAATTATGCACTCAAAAGAAAAACCCCAAAAAAGTACTACAAACAACTATAAGAGACTTAAGCCTAAGTCCATTATGATTTGATAGCAAATGTTCAGCAAATGAACAAAAGGAAAACGAACAATATGAGGACACCGCCGTTTAAAGTTTGGTAAATAAATCTTCTAGTTTTGATGCAAATTACATGACGAGTAAGTCAATGGGTCAAGAAACGCCCCCGGCAACCCGGAAAGCTGCAGCACTCCTCCTTGCCCGCTGCCACAGTAACAACTGCCGCACAGCTGCAGCTCGATTTCCAGAGGCGGAATTACTTATTAAGATAATAAATTGTTTTTGACTGGTTTTTCTGGCTCTTTTTAAAATTTTCTTGTTTTTGCTATGGTTTGGTGTAAAATTTGCATAGATATACAGTTGGCTTGCGACTGGCATTAGATTAGGCCAATGGCCGAGAGCCGACAGTCGACACTTCCTGGCAGTTGAAGAGATCTGTTAGGCAAAACGATAACTTGATCAATCTCAGTCCCCTCCCGTCGCTCCTTGCCGCATTGGCTGATCAATTGGGCGCAACATTCAACGGCGCATGACAATTTGGCCATGCTAACAACAATAATAATAAACGCACAAAAACAACGACACAATCATACAAATTAAAAGAGGCGCTACAAGAGTTCAAATGCTTTTGCCATTGACCTCTTTCCGCTAACGATCAGAGATCGGCGGGGGGATTCAATTGCCGTGATTATCACTTTCAAATCAAATCAACGGCTTTTTCGTACGTCAATGTCATGAAAAGGCAGCTGATTGAAAGGGCGAAGATTGCAGTTTACATACAATATACAATTTACCTGCGCAACTCATTTTACTGACAGGTCTTTCTAAAGTCATTAATTTAAAATGCAAGCCATACTTTATGTGGAGCACCAATCAGTTAAATAGCTTGTTTTTTTGGAAATTTAACAGCTTTAAGATTCTCAGACAAAAAGTTATACTTAATATATGACCTCATCTGACATATCGCTCAATATAAAATAAGCCTTGGGTTCGATCGAATATCAAATGAATTTATCTATATTTTAAAATGTTATAACACAATTTGTCGCATTTTCTCTAATTGTTTCGGAGATCCATCAATTCTTATAGATCAGCAGATAAATCAGACAAATCAACAACAAAAGTTACGCAAAGTTATTTTAATTTTTAGACATATTTTGACTATATACTTTATGTAAAAGTAATTTATTTGTATACCAGTGACTTGGCATAAAAGGGGGCCTCAAATCTACCAAGCACAGCTGGCAGGGTACAGTAAGAGTTACTTGGCCACATTGTCAGTCAGTGAGATTTTTTAACAGCGGCAACTGCCTTCGATCGACCTTGACCAGCAAAGCAATGAACCCTCCATTAAAAAGTCGTCGAAACTACCGAAATTTAAACCGTTACAAGCCTGGGTGGATAACAAAAAAAATATGAAGAGATAATGTCACATAAAATGTCATAACTGTCTGTTTGGATTTCGACTTTAGCCTCGTCAGGCCCCATTTGCAAGATTATCTGTCAAACAATTGGAACGAAATGGAA
This sequence comes from Drosophila picticornis, assembly GCA_035043845.1. Classification (NCBI taxonomy): domain Eukaryota; kingdom Metazoa; phylum Arthropoda; class Insecta; order Diptera; family Drosophilidae; genus Drosophila; species Drosophila picticornis. The sequence goes on from JAWNMR010000491.1 coordinate 12,721,636, forward strand.
GTGGAATGTAAAATCACGTCCAAATGTCAAACACAATAAACTGTTTCACAAATCACAAAAAGCGGCTGCTAACAAATGCAAATGCGAATTGAAGAAGCCTCCAAAAGATGATTAATCGACAGCTGCTTCGGAGTTGGCACTTTTGTTGACATCGCAACTTATTAACTATACAAACCCATACAAACCAAACCAAATTTATGTAAAGCTACATCCAACAAAAATCTATATAATAAAATAGATATAAGACAAGGTCAGGCCGCCTGACGCTTTCAAAAATGAAAAACCTAAAAACAAAATGTATGAATGAATAATATGTTTACAATATTAAAAAAAAATATATAAAAATATACATCAATTTATATATATATATATCTACTCGTGGTCTTTAAGTAATTCAAGGAAGTGTGTAATTGTGCTGTTGGATTTAAAACAATGGCGCTTATGAGCACTCGCAGCTGTCTATCAAAAGCAAACAAACAAACAAACCATACAAGCCGTTGGCGCCCCCATGCAAACTTATGACATAATCAGCTGGAACGTCTAATGCCAGCCTCCTGTTATTGCCTTTCTTTCACACTTGCTCTCACTCTTACTCTCTCACTCTCACTCTCACTCTTGCTGCTGCTGTTGCAGTTGCAAGTAAATCGAACAATATGTGGTCAAGACATGCAAGCAATGCGAATGAAACTAAATCGAAAGTTGCATGCAACAGAGCAACAGTAACAACAAAAAACTACAGAGCCGATCGTAACAGCTGTGCCAGTCTCTCAGTTTCTCAGCTTTTCAGTCTCTCAGCAATACATACATACACACTATATGTGAGACCCATTGACATAATAACGAGGAAGGTAACCAAAGTAAGACTTGACTTCTGCTTCTTCAATTACAACGACCCACGACCATATGAAATTGAAACGTATTGCCGCACTGCCCCCAAAAAACTTGTTGGCAGCGGTTTAGGTTACGGTTGCTGACCGCACCACCGAGGCATATGTGGCACAATGACACAACTTTCAGCCAAAATGACCGAATGACACACTCCCTTTGTTGACAAACGCTTCGCCCACTTTTTCTTCCCAGCTGACCACCAGCGGCTAACTCGTGTTTTGGGCGCTCTCAACTTGTTTGGGCCTGGTCAAGTGAATGTACGGAAAGTAAAGGTACTGCAATTGGCATAGCAATTGGAATTGGTCTTTGTGCTCGGATGACCGGTGACAGGTTGCATCGTGAGTAACGAAAAATATGTAATTTAAGGAGTGGAGATTCACGAAAGACAAAAATTGAACATTTGATCCAACTCGAAAAGTAGTATTACCTTTAAATGAAAAACACTTTGAAAAGTTTCTCTGCTCAATAGATGATTATATTGAATAGTTAACTTTCATAAATAGTGAAAAACAATATGCATTGGCCATTGAATAAAATTATCTAGTTGTTCTTTCAGCGCCTTAGGCCTATAGAAGGGGTATATGTATGTATTCCGATGATTCTCTTATAGAAAATATATAAATACAAAGCAATATGACTTTTTTAATATCTATATATTGGTAAGCGTTATTATCTAAAGTAAATATAGAAAACATTATAACAAATTACTTTTAGCTTAAAAATGAGATTTTTCCTGACCTGTTAAGAAAACTACCAAAAATATAGCTGGTTATTAAATATTAAAAAGATAAAATTTCAACTATCTGAGTTGTGTCAACATTCTCAAAATACTAACCAATATCTCATTAGCATGCAAATATGTACAATTAACACAAATCTCCGAAAAATGATTTTGAAGTGCTTTGAATGCTGATGCATTAAGTATTATTCAATTATCAAAAAAAAAATGGTTGCTTATTATTTTTAATTTTGATGTGGTTGTTGTTAATGCTGCGAGTCAATGCTCGTAAAAAACTTGAGAAACCACCACTGCAACAACAACAACAACAGCTGCAACTACAAACGGCAGTTGTTGGTAGTCGAATTAAGCAGCAAAATGGCACGCATCCATAGAGATAACATTCCCTCCCCACACCCCCTTCTCCGTAGGCCGTCCGTCTGCCCGAACAACTGTGATTGCAATTGCTACGTTTGGCGTCGCTTGCCACTTGGCTGCATTGAGTTCGCGCCTCCGAAATCCCAGCAAGCAACCAAGCAACTAAAACCGACAACGCGACTAGCCACGAACAACCATTCACCATTCGCCGTATGTGTTTTTTGTTTAAGCTAGTGCGATTATGACTATACTCTGCTATATACAATTGGCATTGCTGTTGTTGTTGCTGTTGTCGTTGTGGCTGGTCGTCGTGCTTGTCTGATTCGTCGGATTCAACGAAGTCGTCGTCGTCAGCGTTGTCGACATTGTTGTTGCTCATTTATTTGCTTATGTCTTGGGTGTAAGTTAGAGTATAAAAGTTGGAGCAGGCGCTGCAGAAGGCATCATTAAACCGTTAACCATCGAACAGTGTGGAGTGGTACAGCACGTGTGTAGAGAGTTGGGTTAAGATCGTCTGCTCCCCTTTTCAAAAAAAAAAATAAACCTCTTTAAAATACCTATATCGATCGTGCGGCATAACATAAAAGCGGGACACAGTTCGACAGATACCTAACCATCCACAAGGATATTTTACGCCAGCAACATGAAGTTGATGGTATGTATTAAGGATCTTCTAGTGCAGTGTTGTGAAGTGTACACAAAAGCTTAAAATTGAAGTTTAATAACAGCAATACAAAAGTGAAAGAATTTAAAGCAAAAGGAACTCAAGAAAATTCAAACTGACCGAATTCCCAAGAATGACATCCTAAAACTGAACAATTAAGAATACTTTTTACACATTTTACTTCTTGCAGCGTACAGCGACATCGGTCGCGCTAGTGCTGCTGCTGGCCACAAGCTATGCACAGGCTGGTGGCGATGAGAAGGTGGAGGCTGCCGAGAAGACAGCAATTGAGCCGACGGAGAAGAAGGCTGTGGAGACAGCTGCTGCTGCCGAAGACACCACAAAATCAAAGCGTGGCTTACATCACTATGAGGATTACCACCACCATCATGTGCCACACTATCCCGTCCACGAGGAGAAGACACTGACGGTCATCAAGAAAGTGCCAGTACCTGTGCCCATTGAGAAAATTGTCCATGTGCCCGTGGAGAAACACATTCATGTGCCCGTGAAAGTCAAGGTGCTAAAGCCCTATCCGGTGGTCAAGCATGTGCCTTATGAGGTAAAGGAGATCGTCAAGGTGCCCTATGAAGTGCCACAGCCATATCCCGTCGAAAAGAAGATTCCCTATGCTGTTCATGTGCCCTATGATCGCCCAGTGCCCGTCAAGGTATAGATTCTAGCTGCTTCATTGCGACTCCTTGGATAACCCCTTGTTAACCATCACCAACACTTTAGGTACATGTGCCAGCACCTTATCCCGTTGAAAAGAAAGTCCATGTGCCCGTCAAGGTTCATGTGCCCGCACCCTATCCGGTCGAGAAAATTGTGCACTACAAGGTAGAGAAGCACGTGCATGTTGACAAGCCCTATCCCGTTGAGAAGGTTGTGCACTACCCTGTCAAGGTGCCCGTCGAGAAGCCCGTTCCCCATTATGTGGACAAGCCAGTGCCCCACTATGTTGACAAGCCAGTGCCAGTGCCCGTAATCAAGAAGGTGCCCGTTCCCGTTCATGTGCCCTATGATCGTCCAGTGCCCGTCCATGTAGAGAAGCCAGTCCCGTATGAGGTGAAAATCCATGTGCCTGCCCCATACCCAGTGATCAAGGAAGTGCCCGTTAAGCATGAGAAACAAGTGCCGTACCCAGTGAAGATCCCGGTGGAGAAGCCCGTCCACGTCCACATTGAGAAGCATGTTCCCGAGTATCATGAGAAGCACATTAGCTACAAGGAGCCAGAATTTGTCCACAAGCACATCGAGGAGGAGCATCATCATCATCATGAGCCCATCCATCACCACTCATCGTATTCGGCACCCATTGAGGAGCATCATGAACATGAGCATGAGGTGCAGCATGATTTTAACTATCATGATTACCATTCATATCACGGTTACTAAATTGGTGAAATGAATTTCTTTCTCACTCTTTCTTTGCAGCATTGATAAAATCGGTTATGAACGGTAACGGTTATGAGTGGATAAATAGCTAAACATAACAATATTACTACCATCACAAAAAAAAAAAAAACAAAAAATAACAAAAAAGAACAAAAATAACATCACTTAGAATCATTGCAATTCCAAAACATTTCCATATCATATCCAATTACCAAACATTCCAATTACACTTTGCTATATCGAACGTGATAACGATAGAGATTCTGATATCAATTTATAATGTGACAATACGAACTTACTTAGTTTTTACACACAACGAACTCTCTTTTAGCTTAAGCCATACAAGAAAACAAAAACAAAAACAAAATAACAAAAAACAAGAAAACGTTGACGAAAATATCCCTTGAGAAATGTTATGAGAAATTATGAGACGATTAGACTAGACTTTAAGAACAAGATACAACACATTTGAGCTCACACAACAAGAACAAGACCCATGACAAGACCAACAAGAACAATAACAATAACAACAGTAATAGCAACAACACATACACAATATGAACACCTTCAGCAGGATCAATTTGGATGTGTTGTTGGACTTGAACTTGGCTCTCGCTATCCCTGGGTACATTTGACGTGGTTGGCTGCTGCTGTATTGTCCTCCAGCTGCGGCTACTCCTCCTTCTGCTCTGGTCCACCGACTTGTGCACCCGGTTCGGTTCGGTTCGGTTCAATATGTGTTTGAGATCTGATTTGCATTGTAAGCGTGTGATAAAGACTTCTGTTTAGTGTTTAAGTGTAGACTCTAAGGATAAGGAAGGCACTCTTGCCCCAGCAGTTGCCCATTTAAGTCAGTTTGTAAACGAACGTATTGTATTATTTTTGTAATAATTTTTGCTACCTAGTTTTTAATGCAACCATCTATATATAGTTTTGCTTATTGTAAAAAGCAGCTGAAACGGATTTATAAAAAGTACTTAATTTACCAAAAATATTTTTTGTCTCTGTAAAACAAATACAAACAACAAAAACAAACAATGATAATGAAGCTGATGAATGATGTAAACAATAAAAATTAAAAAAAAAATCAAGTGATCAAAACTAAAACCACCAACTTTATTTTTATTTATTTGAGCAACTCAATCAGGGTTTCAAATTATTTCCAATTGAAAATATCTATGTATATGATCAATTTAAAATAATATATTTTTTTCTACATTTTTCAAACACTTTTCAGGCTTATATTTAGTTTGCCGATTGAAATACATATGCAATATATACAAATTGCAACAATTTGCTGAATATTCAATTAATAATATAAATAGCTCAAATCTGTCTAAGTTTAACAGAGTACTAAATAACTGCAAACTATTTCCTTTATCTGGAGAATAAACTATCTAAATTTGTTCGAAAGTTCATTTAAGAACTTGACTTCAAATTCTGTTGTATATTTTTTTTTTGTTAACCAATTCGAAGTACATTTCCTCATTTTCAGCAAGCTCCTTTCAAAATTAGCATTTTCTTGCACGAATGGCAAAAATTAAAGTCATAACTCAGCCCAACCCAGTTAAAGTTACTTTCCCACAACGTCTCACTCTGCCAGTGTCTGCAAGTCAGCTGAGACAGAGCATGCTCAAGCTGAACTACAATCAAGTCATTTCGTATAGCCCATAAACGGCTTATCTAATTTTCAAATGAGGTAAACATCGCCTCTCATTCATAATTGCATATGCAAAGTGTCTTTCGCCCACTGAGAGAGGCTTGGACGCAGGCAACATGTTTATTATATTTGCCACACTATGTTTTTATTATTACGCTTTTCATGCCACAACCGCAACAGCAACAACAAAGACAACTTGCTGACGGCAGTCGCGTCTATTTCCTAGCGTTTATTTTGTGGTCTGGCATTACTTTTTATTAGCACCGCCGATTAGTGTGTGGTTCGTGTGGTTTCAGTGGTTATACCCTAGGCACATAGCATATCTAAGAAAGAGTTTTAAAAAGATTGATTTATATACCAAAAGCAATCTGGAGAGGAGGAATTAATTGACAGAATTAAATGACAGGCATTTCCATTTCTTCAAGAGATCAAGTTTATTTAAAATGTCTTTTCCACTAATCTGCGAATCGATACATGTCGCTTCTAAGAAATTCATAATAAATTCTTAACGAACTGTTTTAAAAAGAAAGCGTGCTGAAAGGTTTTTATTATTTATATATAAGTATTATATAAAATAAAATATATACTAATATAAATTATACTGCCATTCATAAAAGCAAAATTAAATGCATATATATTATTTGACGATTACTTATAGAGTATTTCCCAGTCCAGCAATTGATTTTCAAACTTATGGCTGCCTTCGCCTACGGCTTGTCGGAGTCGACGGGGAGTATTAAGATTAGGTTTCAATTTGCATTTCGGCTTCATTGAAGCCATGCTGCAATTTCAGTCCGTTAAGTGGGGCATAGATTTATCACGTTTTCCTTAGTCGGTTTGTAGGACATGTGCTCCTAACCGATATTTGAGACAAAGCTAAAACACAACCACATGCGCAGAGTGTTGTGAAACGAAATGAAAAGTGTTCAGAGCACTGACTCTGTGACTATGGCTCTAACTTTGTTTTATTACCATATCTAGGCTAACTTACTCTCTTGGTGGCTAACCGATTTCTGGTAGCTGTTGTTTATGTAACTGCAACTGTAACTGTAGCATTTGCAGTTTATGGATTATGCAATAAATAATCAACACACAATGGCCTATCCAAAGCGACTGAATAGAATGGCCAGCTATAAAAATCGGACTAATGGTTTTTTTCAGTAAGCTGCAATTAAAGTGAGGTCTACAAAAATGAAAACATACCTGTTTTGGGTTGATAATATAGGTTTGCAAACATTCAATTATATCCAAGTTACTAAAATTATATTAATAACTATCTTAAATATATGTTTGTATGTATCTATTTTTGAATATGCACTACACCTTGAAAGAACCTCAACGCTGTCAAAACAAACCGCAAACTATGGTTGTTAGCCAAAAAAAAGAAGAAAAAAAAAGAAAAAACCAATATTATGCAACATGCTGCCACTATTGTGGTTGTGATAATTTTGAGCGCCTTGTCTTACATTTAAATAGGCGTACAATAAAAGACCAAAGATAATACAATAGACAACACAAAACAATGGCTGATCGGCATGGTCAGCTCTAATGGGGCAGTCATTGACACCAAAAATTTTCTTGGACTGTGTTGTTGGTGGTGCCATCCATTGCACCACAAGGCGTTGCTTTTGAGACACGTCAAAATTTGCATTTGCATTAGCCGGAAAAATGAGTTTTTTTTATTGTTGTTTTCATTGGTTTAATGGGTCAGTTAGCCAGACAAACGGCCTGCATATACATACATACATATATTTATACATATGTTCATGTATTTTGTACGTGTGGTTTGATATGTGGTTTTTCGTAACAGTTTCTATATGGGCTTATTTAAATGATGTCAGAGCCAAAGCCAAAGCAGTGACGAGCCGGTCTCCAGCTTTGGCAGCAGCCAAGTGGAAAGTGAATGCGGGAAATATCGTCGACATGCGAGTTTTTCTTTCTTCCCCACCCCACCCCGCACACACACGCACACACACACACGCGCACACACATGAGCACATGCAATGTGTGCAAATGTGTGGCGGTCTACTGGATTGGTCATTATGTGCAGTCAGTGGGCCAAATTTGTGGCCAGTTGGCGGATTGCTTCGGTTTCTTAGCTAACCGAATATTGCGACTCGTAATCGCCGTCAATTTGACGGGAAATATTCGGTATCTATGTGTGTGTGTGTGTGTGTGTGTGTGTGCTTGTTTATAAATTGTAATCGAAATGAGTTATATTAATAACATACTTTTGTTTGTTTGATTTTTAATTGCCGCATATGCGTTATGTGGCAAATTAGATAAGAGAAACATTTTGTGCGGTAATACAACATGCAGTCAATTAGACGGTGGCAAATAAAATAATAAATGCGTAAGGAGATTATCAACAAACTGAATTTTCAGGAAGAAAGTTATATAAAAGAAATCTTTGAATGATATATTGCAAAATGAGACAAGCATCGGAAAACTAAGAGAAACAACCTAACAATACATTTTATGATGGAAGAAATAAAGCTATAACAAACATTTCACAAAAGATCAATAAGCAAAGAACTTTAGAGTTTAATATATTTTATTTAAGATTTTCTTAGCAACTCAATCCAACTAAATCGAAAATTAATGAACGGATTTTGTGAACGAATAATATTATTCATTAGATAGAAAGTGAAATATATTAGAGATAATATTTGACAGAATCAGAGGTATGTCAACAACAAATTAATTTATATATGTATTATTAAATATTCAAAGTGCTTAATTTCATCAATGAATGAAATAGGAACCTAAGAATGAACTTTCTTGTTTTAGATGTAATACTTGAATTGATTTAATGAGAGATAATTATGAACTTTACGCAATAACATTTTGCCTTTTACTTTGAAAGCTTGCAATGATATTTTTAATAAATCAGGTCTGCCTCATGCTGGTTATCCAGCGATTGGCAAACGATAGTAAAAGTAAAACTGTACTCACTTAACATAGGGTATATTTGCGGGTATATGATATTTAGCGCCCAAATCAAAGTCCTTCTCAGAGCGTAGAACTGGGGGCTTAATTCCCGAATACCTCTCACTGCAAACAAACGCCAAATGCTTAAGTAGTTCAAAATCAAAGTAAAACCCATACTTACCGCAAATTCCAATAATGACAGTTCATAATTCGCTTATTCACATTGCCACTGAAGACGTCGTAACGCCAGTTGTCCAAAGCCAAGGCGAAGGGCAGAAAAGCAACCTATTCCGCAGTTTATTGATTATTCATGCACCTATTACTCATACGTCATGCGTTCACTCACCTTATCAATGGCCATGGTGAACAGATAGTTTATATCATAGCTGGACTCATCCAGTGATCTCTGAAGCAGGCCCAAAGTTTGCAAATGCTTTGGCGTGGATACAGATAGACCGATGGCATCGCCTACTGCCTGATGGAAGGCGGGATTAGCACCGTTACGAAAGATCTTCGGGTGGTGACGATACTGCAGGAAGTACTGAATATGCGCCATTTCATGATGCACGCTAATCAGACTGCGCTGATTGATGTCAGTGCAGATCTTCACACGGAAATCGTGTCGATTGCAAAAGTCCCAGGCGGACGGTTCGCAGAGCACTCGTCTGTCCAACGGCTGCTCAAATACAGAATTCCTATAGAAGTCCGGACCCACGGCCGACATATTGATGGAGGTAAAGAACTCCTCGGCCAGTTGGAACATTAGCAGCGGCGTATATCCCTGCTCAACCATGCGAGGCGTCACATCGATGAGCTTGCGACCCGGATAGGGTATAAGTATGTCCAACACATTCGACCAGGACTGTCCGTACATGTTGCCCAATATGTGTGAGGGTATGGGCGCAATCCGATTAATCCGATCAGGTCCATAGTAGTCTCTTAGCTTGCGACGGACATAGGAATGCAGACCTTCGTAGAGCGGACGTATCTGCTCCCAAACGTTATCCATATCCTGCCGAAAGTTTCCAGATTCGTAGGCCAAATACCAGTACTCCCCGCCATTGGTCACATCTGCAAAATAACTTATATTACTTTATTGAAAAACTAAAAATATAAAGTGGACTTACTGTTTACAGAGGCCACATCCTGCATCACATCAATCAACTGTTCATAGTTATCCCGCATGCCTCGCCCCGCCTTGCGATGATACTCTACCCACGTATGCTGCAGTTCATCCCAGTCTCTGCTCTTGGCCATAATGTCCTTGAGGTGGGGTATGTAGTGCAGATCACATTGAAAAGGCTGCTGGTAGGCGCAGATGCTGGCATCGTTGTACAGGAAAAGCATTTCGTTCAACAGGCGATTGTACTGTTCGACGAAGTTATTCAAATAAGAGTTCTTTAGATGATACTGAATAAACTTACCCTGTCCAAGACATCGATGGGCAGCGCATTGGGCCCAGCTTCAGATTGCAGCATTAACTGTCTGTAGAGACGACGATCGAATATGAGATCCTTGTTAATCCGCTTTGACTGCTGAGCAGTTATGCGCTGATACTCCACATAGCGCTGCTGGGCATTCAGCTATAAGGGGATTATAAAATAATTAATATTTTAATAAGGTATGTTTCGATGATAATTAACTAGGCTTCGGTATGCCAACTGTTGTTTATCTATCCAATTCGTATGTATATAGTGTAGACACATAAGTCATTTAATCTAATATAAAACCAAAGCTTTTGGATTTAACTTTATATAAAATGTTGAAATTTTTCTTAGTTCTTGTTGTGCAATATGTTTTTTTTTTTAATACAACTTGTATATGACTTGCTTCAGATGAATATTGATTTGAACATATTTTTAAGTAATGAGCTTAAGAAATTAAATAGCTAAAGCGTTTCTTTTTTTTATACTGAAAAATATATAAATTTAAATTTTACTTTAAAATGAAAGTTATAAATTAGTTTTTCATCAGTGGTTTTTATTATTGTGTTTTAAGTTTAATGTAATGAATACGTTCAAACAAAGTATAGTCTTTTTCTAAATGAAATCAACATTTCTTTGTTTCAAATATTTGATGTTGAATAAAGTTTGCCCAAAAGCGTGGCTCAAAACTCTCAGAGTGCAACACTTTGACATTGGCATGGCTGCCTGAGAACTCCACCAGGCAGACGACCTTGGCAGCAAGAGTTTGTTGTGTATGCTATTTGTTTGTGTATGTGTGTGTGTGTGTGTGTGTATGTGTATTGCAAACGCTGTGTCTATTTGTCATGCCAAGAAAATTGCCAACTTGCATACGCGTCAATCTGAGGCTGATGAGAATACTCCAAACACACACAGACGCACATAGACACCCACACAGATATCGCGTGCCGCTCCAGCAGAATTGCAATCAAATTACAATTACAAATTCAAGGGTATTCACTAAATGTATGTATAGTATAGTCTAGTATAAATAACTACTCACCGCTTCCGTCTGTGTAAAATCGTTCACGTTTGTCTCGAAGTTCCATTGAGCCGCCACATTTGCGGTGCACTCGAGCGAGCCCTTCTGATCCGTTTCGACCAGCAGATTGCGCAGCTTCTCTAACTCCTGCTGATAGCGACGATCCTGCTGAAAACGCTGACGGTCCACATACGCAGGATTTAGATTGAATCTATCCTGATTGGATAGATATGGATTCTCGAAACGATTTCGATTATTATTCAATCCCACAAATTCCACATTCGGATTGTTATCGTAGTTATACTGCGCGTTGGGATTTTCATCCGCATAGGGTCGATTGTTGGGCTGATCGTTAAAGTTGCCATAGTTGCGATCGGTGCTGGACGAAGTGGGTCCATAGTTGTGATTCGCATATCGATTATCTGGGCCACGATCACGATTCACATCCCCACTGAAGGGTGAATCATCGGTACGCTCAGTGAAATTCAATCGTGGCGTTGGGTAGGCGTAACCCAATCGCATGCGTTCGTCATAGGTCTGACCGTACTGCAAATGAGAGATCATTAGATGCTGGCCCACAATTCAGTTGCCACTTTAGACAACACACACCCTAAAGTCATCTAAGCCATCATCGCTACTGCTGCCGCTATTGCCACTTCCACTTTTACCCCCATTATCCGAATAGGGTGGCCCATAACGCAGGCTACGATCGCGATCGGCCTTCAGTTGGGAGGGGGTTGTTGCCACATTGGGCGTGTAGCCATTGTAGAATATCTCTGGCTGTGGTGTAGGCAAATTGAGTTGGGGATTAGCATAGGCTAGACCCCATATGGTAGTGTATATGATAATAAGACAATGCCACATATTCGTTTATATCATACAATGAGATCTATATATTTAACTCTCAAGGTCACACGTAATTAACAAATTTAATTATGATTTTATGGCATTAGCTTTAACGTTGAGCACACGATCTAATAACGCAAGACTAACACAAGAAAAATATGAGGGTTTTTAACTGGTCACGCGAAGAATGTTATGGAAGACAGTATTTGAAGAGCTTCAATATGTTCACTGATTTAGGCGACAACTTCACTTGATAAAAACCAATTATAGTCCACACAATTGGTTTAGATATTTATTCAGGCAACTGATCACACGCAGGGAAAACGGTACTTGAAATCATATATATTTTTAAAGGGTCGTTTATTTAAATTCAAGTCGTTTTTTAAAGTAGATTTTTGTTTTAATTCTCTCTGAAATTGTTAATATACAGAGATTATGATATGGGTTATCCACTTTCGATCGTTTCTTATTTATTTAAATAAGACACTTTTGTAGTTATTCCCACACTTTCGGATCACTTTCCGTGTTGAAATTTTGAAGAGCTCGTACACCCACGTAACGTCACGTAACACGTCTAAAACTCTACTGAGTTGAGTGTAAGAATTTTTTTCGAAATTACTTTGTGACTTTTTTTTGTTTTTGTTTGTGACTCGAAAATGAATTCAAATTTCAACGACGAGTCGCAGTTGCAGTCAGCGTCGCAGTCGCAGTCGATGAAACGCCCGATGTTTCTATATGTTGTGTGAGATAATCGCAATTAGCACTGAGACTAACTGAGCGTTGACGTCGCTGTTAACGACAACAACAACAATAATAACAGCTATAAGCTTGGGAAAAACAATGAGGCAAATATGTACATGTGTGCGTGTGTATGTTTTGCATGCATGCAATTATAAGGGAGGGTGAGGGCTTACTTACGACGTACATACATGCATATGTCTACGAGCACTAATCAGTCAAGAAAAAGCTTTAACCGCATAATTACAATGACTGTGAGAAAGTCGCCGATACAACCCCGAGTGAATACTCGGGTTATAAAATAAATGAGTCGCCGGCTCTGAGTGGAATTTGCTTGAGTCCTATAACACACAATATTAAATATTTACTGCTCATTAAACTAAATATTATGCTAAATGTTGCTTGGATATAGAGAATAAACACTTCATTTCTAGCAGGGTGGCCAAATTTCATTACTTTTGCAAGTATCGATACCTGCAATGTAAATGAAATGCTGTAATGTTAGCCTACTGTTTACAGATTCATGCCTATCACTATTCTTTTTCTGCAAACAATTGCACTCTTTTCGACACCGATAACAGTCGGGCGCTTAACATTACATAAAGATAAAGTAAACGTAAACGTAAAATAACGTAAAACAAAAATATTAAATCAAATGTTTTAAAATTACTAATAACTTTGCGGTTACAGCGGTTGCTGTCGCTGCCGCTGTCGTCGTTGGCGTCGGCGTTTAATTGCGATGCAAAACATTCGCGTAGCAGCCGCCTGTGGAATGTTTGTTGTTGTCACTCTTGACCTAGCCGCATGTGAAAATAAGGTTTTGACTCATGCACAGCGTGAAGAGAGCAAAAGTGTTTGAGGGTGTAATTAATGAATGCATTGCACAGATCGCCAGAAAAGATATGCGACGAAGAGAGTACTATCTGTAAGATGCCAACTAGAGGAGGGGCGCATGAGTAACTGACTTGCCAGACTGATTGATGCTTTAATTGCGACCCACTGGCATACAAAGTACAGGTAAGCTGTTGATACCTCTATGATTCATAGTGTAATTAGTTCGGGATTGGGTTCTGCGCCAGAAGTAGCCGTCTCGGAAATGAGCTCATAAATAAGTGCGGTTTGCACCTGGAACAGTGCCACAACTTTATATATTTTGGATTGCTGAAAGTCAAGGTTAAATATTATCTAGTAGGTTTAAGTACTCTTTTCTACACATACATGTATATTATATAAGTTCCAGTATCGGACAGACAACTCCATGTGAGCGTGGGAAAACAATCAATGTTATCTGTCTGTAACTAATTAAACTATGCATATGAATAAATAATCTTAAGGTGCAATTTTATTTCAACTATATGTTTACTTTATTCTAATTAAGTGTTAGCTTTTCCATAATTATAGTCTCGCACTAATGGTTTTTTTTTTATTTTTTAGTTGTGTTTTAGAATCGTTCCGGTAATTCACTCAGTCAGATCTAGCACAAAACGTACGCTGCGCTTTATGCACAAATTAATTGTTTTTTTTTTTTTTTTTTGGTTTATTGTAAATTTATTTTTAACTTACTTTCAAGTTAGTTAAGCTGAAGTTGAATGTGCACATGAGAAGCAGGTAGAGGAAATAAAAACTGATACGGAAAGAGAACTGATTTGTTTAAAATGGTAATCAAAAATGTGAGCTACTAAAATATTTGGGATAATTCTGAATTTTCTGAGCTAGCTTGGTGGAAATATAGATTTTTTTTTATATATTATTGCTATTTGTATGTGTGTATTTAATTTTCTTCTTCAAATAATTTTGGATGTATTTTATTTTACTTTATAAGAAACACCAATGAATACTTATTAATAACAAAGACTACAGGGTTTGATAATATTCCAATTTTAACACCTATGATTTATTGCATACTTTTGTGTGTTACGCAAATTATAGATTTTATAGAATATAAATTTAGGCGTAAGCCGGAGCTAAACCCAACCCACTTCCAAACCATTCACTCGATTTTGCAGCGTCAGCCAATCCTGTAGGGGTTTAAAATAGATCAAGAGTCCATCCAGACTAAGTTCCCCCTTGCCCAGCAGTTGCTTCAACAGCTCTTTATAGTGTACCGATGAACCCAAAGCCATGATGCGCCGCAGATTGGCTCCAATCTCAGGTTGATCAGAAAGATCACACAGATCCAAGGGCTTGCCCAAAGAGTCCGCCACAAACTGACCCGTGCTGTTGCAGAAGTAGAAATAGAGCTGAAACTGCAGCACGATGCTTAGGAATTGACTGTGGAAATAAAAAGAATTAATATCTGTATCAATAGACAAATAGTAAATTGAATATTCACTCACCTGGTATATTGATCATCCACCTCCATCAGAAGCTTTGCAGGCACATCGAAGTGCTCGTTGCTGCGTCTGCGTGGTGCAGTGGCTCCTGTGAACCGCTCCGTTAGCCGCCAGTAGGCTTCATTGTCGTCAGCTTGGATGTGTCCGCTAAGCACCTCCACACGATAGCGATCCAGGACATAGAAGACAGGCAACAAAAAGATCACACGCAATCCCTGCAGATACAATCGATTGAGGCGGGCAGGTAAACGACTCCATTCCGTGCCCTGGACAAGTCCCAGCTTGCGAAGGTAGCGGGGAGAGGCGGCGGCAAGAGCGAAACATTTGCCCAACGCTTCCACAAAGTTGGGAAAGGGCTCCTCCCGCAGCAGCATCGGCTGCGCGGCGGCAGATCGAAAATAATGCAGCTCAAACTGTGCCTCAAACATGTTAAATAAACGCTCCTCATCATTTAGCGGGCAGTAGCTAAAATTTGTTGTGGAGAGCGTGTGGAATCGCCAGGCCTTGTGCCAGCAGTGATCCTCGTTGTGAGTAGCCACAGGCTGAGCATAGGTCCACATAGAACTAAGGAAGCAAAACTTTAACACCAGGTAATAGGAATACTTCTCTTCGGGTTACCGAAGAGTGAATATCTCCGCAGACATTGAGCAGATCTATTATACAATCTGTATTCTGATTCATACATCATAAATTGTCAAACTTATATTAGAGTATGCGTATACGATTCGCAGATAAACCATTTCCTTATGCATGAAAACTGAGAGATATATTTTTTGAAAGAGAGAATCGAAGGAGAGAATTACTGTTAAGCACTTACCTCTCCAACTGTGTTAGACCCAATCCTCGATAGTACTCGGCCACATTCCAGAATACACGCTGCGTTGTGCTCAAACTACGTCGATGCAGTGCCTTAGTAATATTCGGCAAACCAGTCTCTGGTGAGGGTATATCCACAAACCAGGCGGCATTCGCACGCCTGAAGGCATTGCCCAGAAGGATCTCAGCCAGGTGTTGCGGATAGGGACGACCATGCGGCACTTGCCGCTCTCCATACATCTTTCGCAGCGAACCCCTTACATGGGCATGGAATTGCATAAAGAGCGGCTGCAAGGAGGACATCAATTCATTAAGCAGACTCATCGCCTGCTTTCCACTAAGTTCCAGGTGGCTGAACCAATAATCCGCCGGTTGCTTGAATCCATTTAGATCTGCAGTCTTCTTGTATAGCTGCATAAAGTTGACAAACTGCTGACGTGTGGGCAGACCCGAGCAACGCCGCCACTCCAGCCAATAGTATTCAATCTCCTCCAGATTTCGACTCCGCTGCACCACACTCTGCACGTCGGGAATGAGTTTAAGGGTGCAGTTGTAAGGTTGCTTGTAGGCGCAGAGATTAACATTGTGATAATTCTCACTCATATTAGCTGCCAGCTGGTAGACTTGAACAACCTCATCAGCCGCAAGTGCCTCATAACCCAGCTGGGGCACTCTTTGCAGTTGACGTCGCTGCAATGCATCGCCCCAACCCAGTCTCTTAAATTTTGCCACGCGGCTGCTTATGCTCTTGAGATAGCCCATTCGCTTCTCATTTGCTAGCTCAGCTTGGAGCAGTGCCATCAGATCATTGGGTCCACTAAGCTCATTTTGGAATAGTGCTAACTGCTCCTGATCGTACATAGTGGACAATTGCTGATTCACATCGCTCAAGAACGCAGCCAATCTCGAATCAGTTGTTGGATTAGCTTGGGATAAGGTCACGCAAAGCTATATATATATTTATATTTAGTGAGAATAATAAAAATGGGTGAATTCTAAGAGTTTCATGTTTATAATTGATAAGCGAGACAGATAATGGTCACTAAACTAATTTCAACCTGCCCTGCCACACGCTTTGCTGATTGTGTATGAAAGAAAGTGAAAAACAATTGTGTTAAATATTTTAATCTAGAATATTAAAACTGTTGAATCATCAAACTACTTTTGCTTAATCTCTATGTGGACTTGCACATTTCCAATCTGCCATAGCTCAACATTTACTTACGAAGATTAAGACGCATTTGATCACCATTGTCACACTTTCTTCAATATGTCTTTACTTTACTCTAATATTGACAACACGTATTCCAACTTAGGTGTAAACAAAATTTGTTCTGCGCTGGCGCAGCTCTTAACGGCAACTGGCTTAAGGCCAAAAGCCCACGGTCAAACATCGGACCATTGACCACAATTTGCAATTATAATGCGCTCCACTTAACACAAGTACACAAAAAAGAAGCGACGGGTTTTGATTTTTAAATGGCTTTTAATACTGCACACTTGTTGCGAAATATGGAAAACTTTTGAAGATTTTGACAACTCTTTTTGCTTGAGCAAATCACGTTAGAAACTCCTTTCGACAGGCATTCCCACTTAGGAAGACTTACATTCTGTAAGATAATTATGATATAATTGAGACTGGCTTGAAATATCTATAGACATTTTATACTTACTATCAGACGCTGTCCAGCCAATGTGCACATTGTTCTTAATGTTCTCCGCCTCGAGCCAGATGCGAAGGGGCTCAAAGTATTCGGCTATAGCCTTGCCGGTCATAACGCGCTCACCATTAAATGCTTGTAGTGCATCGGGCCAAGGCTTGGAAGCACCCAGCGAAAGCATGTTGCTGTGGCAAAAAAGTCGGTTAACAGATTTGAATTGGTGGTAGACATGCTTATAATACTTACTGGAAAGCAGCGCCAGCCTCTGCGCTACCATAGATATCGCAATTGTCCAAAGGCAGCTCCGGATTCTTGGGATCATACTGGCCAGCCTTCATGCATGCAGACTTGTAGAATTGGAATTGTATGATAAACGAGACCAGATATCTATACAAGAAAAAAAGTATTTAAATATTAACATTTATAAACAGACAAAATTACAAAAACATGTACATGTCAAATAAAATTGAGTGACTTTGTAAATTTGGTGAAAATCAGTTTTCCTTTAATGTAAAAGAATCATTTACCTCGCATACTCCACATCCGCTGAGACGTGGTACTTTGCAGGGGCATCAAAGTCCTTTTCGGTGCGCACTACTGGAGGTTCAATACCAGAGTAATCCTCACGCAGCTTCCAGAAGGCACAGTTCCAGTTATCCTTGTCCACCTCGCCGCGGAACAGAGACCAACGGTACTTGTCCATCGTAAAGGCAAACGGCAAGAAGACAATCTTATCCAGCGCCGTCAAGAAGAGCTGGTTAATGCGTGCCTCCTCGTCAAGCACAAAGTTCTTGAGCAGACCGATCTTCTCCAGATGCTTGGGCGTTGACACCGACAACGAAAGAACATCTCCGACAGCCTCATGGAAACCGGGATTGGCACCAGTGCGATAGACAAATGGCAAGTGCTGGTATTGCAGGAAGTATTGAATATGACCCAGCTCATGATGCACTGTGAAGAGCTGGCTCTGGGTCACCGTGGTGCACTGCTTGATGCGCACATCGTCCTGCAGGTAAAAGTCCCAAGCGCTGGCATGACAAATCAAATCACGGCCATCAGTGGGCTTCTCAATTATGGATTTCTCCCAGAAGGTACTATAAGTGTTGGAAATAAAATGAGAAAAGAGTTCACAGTAAAATTATTTGACGTACGGTGGCAACTTGGTCAGATTCATGGAGGTAAAGAAGTCATCGCCCATCTGGAACATCTTGAGCGGTGTGTAGCCCTGCTTGACCATCTCGTCCGAGACGTCCACCAGCGGCTTGTCTGGGAACGGTGACACAATATCCGCAATATCGGACCACTGTTGTGCCCACATATTGCCCAACAGATGCATGGGTAGCGGACCCTTCTCGGACACAACTTTATCGCCATAGTGTTCCCTCAGACGATAGCGCACATAGCCATGGACTTGCTCATAGAGCGGACGAATTTCGGTAAAGATGTCCTCCAGCTGCTTCTCGAATGTTTCATCCTCGTACTCATCCAGCCAGACCTCGGCGCCGGATGTGAAATCTATTAGGGATAAGCGAGATAAGAGATTAGTATGATCGAATTTTAAAAATTATGGCTTGGGAAAAGATAAGAAATGGTTTTTTTATTATTGTTAAGAGTTAAAAAACTTCGACATTAAAAAAACTTAGTTTGAGGCATAGCCACAGGTCGGAACTAAAATTGCACTAAGGGTTAGGGGTAGTCTATGATAGAATAGACAGTAATAAGGTAAAAAATATATGGATATAGAGGGAGATACTTTTAAACACGATTCTTCTTTGATTCAAGATAGATTAAAAATCGATATATAATAGACCCATAATGGATATAAGAATAAGCATATGCCGAGTATAGATAATATTTTCATGAAATCTGGAATCCAGCTAGAATGTAGCTATATAAACTGTCTACTTACTATTCAGTTTAGCTGCCTTGGTATTGAGCTCCACGTAGCGTTCGAATTGGGGTCTCACAGCTGTGCCGGCCTTGTCGTAGAACTGAGTCCAGTAGTATTTGAGCTCCTCGGGGTCCCGACTCTTTGTAATGACCTCCTCGATTTCGGGCTCGAGTGCCAGATCGCACTTCGTGTTGTCTTTGTAGTCGCATACCTTAACCTTGGCAAAGTTCGATTCCATGGCGGACACCGTCTCCAGGAACTCGGCATAATCGGCCTCGCTCAGGGCGGCATAGCCGAGCTTGGAGAGAGACTTAAACTGACGCTTTAAGTCGGCGCTTTCATAGCTGTGCCAATCGAATTTCTGGATTTCGACGGACACCTCCTTTAAGAATTTCGCCAATTCGGCGGATACCTCGTTCTTCTTCTTCTCTGTCTCGTCGTTGATATTGGAGCCATAAGCCCAGGAGGCCTCCGTATCGATATTGGTGCGTCTGGCCTGCTCCTTGTTCAGATTCTCCAGATACTCTTTTGCCTGTATCTCCTCCTTGACCAAGGCTTGTGTTAGCTGCAAATGTAAAGTGTTCTAATTACGACTGTCTATTCATTGTTGTAGTATTGATAAACGTACCGCTAGCGTAGCCAATAGGGCTACCAATAGAAGCTTCATGTTTCCAAAATTCTCTGCCAAGAGTAGAAAACAAACATTTTATTCGAATTTAGATCAGGCCATTAATTTACTGAATTAAATTGAGGGAAGCCACACGGCTGACGCTGATCGTGTGTCTATAGTCTGTCTACAGCAAGAGGTCTCGGCTTAATTGATTAAGATGACCCTGACTCTGGTCAGTCCACATACAAATGTATATATACACATATAAATATATATCAAAAACATTGTTTTATTTTGTTGTACAATCCATTAACTATAATCTAAAGTCGAATCGAGCAGTAATTGAATTGCACAATTATTGGTTTTTTTTTTAGTCGAGTAATACTTGACAATTGGTTGATAAGCAGGTAGCCAGATCCAATAATATTTCAGGCGATAAGATTTATTCAGTGATAAATAGTAAGCAGATGTATGTGCTGATAATTTTTAATTGTATTAATTTTTTAGGCACACATAAACAAGTCTTAAAGATTTTAAAACAGATACTGGTATTTAGAAAATAAATTAAATATAATCTGTTCATTTTTTTTGTTATAACCAGATATTCTTATTTAAGAACCTTAAAGTCATAAAATATATTTGCTGACTCTAAGTGACAATTTCAAAATACAGCAGGTTTATTTAAATGTTCAAGTTCACAATTGCTTGAGTAACTTATTATTACTTGAGTTAACTTATTAGCTTTAGTTAACTATCTAAAACACAAAGCACATTGTTTTAAATTTTAAGGTACACGAGCGTTCATAAGTCAAAGACCCACAAGTAATAATTCTTATTGAAATTACAAAAAATAAATGTAGGCCAAGTTACGTTAACCACGCGGCAATTAGAATCAACAAGTTTTCTTTCTATATTTTTATATAACCCTCAACAAGTCAAGCCGATCAGTCAACAATGAATTCTAAACAGTCTAGTAAATTACAAATGCTTATACATTTTTGGAGTGATAGATAAAGCTGGTCTCAGGTAGTACGTGGACAAAAAATATTGGCTAAGCACTTGGATGGATTATACGCAAACATAAAGATCTATTTCTGTACAATATGAGCAACAAATAAATGCTGATAAACTGAATTAACTACCGGCTAGAAATCTATCAATTGTATAGCATTTATATACACATATATATTTATGTATTTAGCACGCGCTGGATGATTTGAAATCTAGTGCAAATGTTGATTAGATTTGTAGTCGGATTATGTTAGAAAGTGAAACACAACTTGCTGACTGAGCCACAACTGGTTGCGTTCAGTATTGTCAAATGATTATACATGTATGAATGCAGAGAAATATATTTATATAAATATATAATCGGCCGATTATATATGTATAAATGTAGATAGAGATGGGATAATCGGTTGACAATACTTATATATTTTGTTTTTGAAATAAATTAATTAATTAGCGCAGTCAATTAAAAAATGCAGGTCAAATTAACAATGTACAATTATGAATGTAAATTAAATCTAAAATAACTTCAGGTTTAACAATTAAAAAAATAACTTACCTATAATTTATGAACCGATTACAGAGTTGATCGAACCGAAGAGAACTTGAACGCTTCGCACACAAACTGAAACTGAAAATGATTGAACGACAGCCCCTCATTTTTATAGCAGCCATACTTAGCGACAGCGGGACGTGAGCAGCTCTGCTAATCGCTGCTCCACTGTGACGCAGTCGCAGACGCAGATGCAAAGAGAGTCGCACAACAACTGTCAGATAATGTAATAAACCTGATCAATATTTACTGCCGATGCGCACAGGCTGAAAATGCCTACATGAGACGGAGCTAAATTGACTTCAGTCTGCTCATTAATATGCCTGACACACTTCTTTCCTGAAAGGTGATAACTTCTATGCAAATAAATATGTATTTAAATTCGTTCATCTTTGGTCAAACCGAAAGACTAGCCAAAGTACTAGTACCAAAAAGTAGAAGCAAAATAGTTTATTTAAGAATTTAACTTGCTGTGTGTAAAATTTAATGTTTGCATTATAGCTTCATTTTAGAAATACGTTAATTTTATTCAATTATTAACGTAAGCCCTTCACAAGTTTCAAAAAGCGCGCTCATGACATTCAATATACAGCAGCGTTGCTGCTGCTGTATTATTATATCGATATTTATTAATCGAAACAATTGCTCGCTTGAGCATTCTGTCACGAACGACTTTTAAACATGCTACAGCTGCATGACGAACTGCAAATGAATATAAGCAAAAGTATCAGGCGCATTTCATTAGTATGTGTTAAAAAATAACATTTGATAAACATAGAGTATGCCTTGACTTACGGCAAATTTAACTCACACATCGTATACTGATAAAACACAACATTCCCATTCAGGCAAGCTGTGAACTAGTTTGTGAACAGTGTCAAACCGCATGATTCGCATTGTCTGAACGTGTCAACTCCACTTTGTCATTAACAAAGAAGGGAAAAGCAACGTAAAACGTGAACAGTGCAAAGTTAAAACAATATAGAAACTGATAAAGGTAATCAAAATTAAAGCTTTTACAACAATCCACAATCAGTGCGCAATCATACCCAACAAAAAAAACTTCGAAAGTGCAAAAATAGATTTCGCAAGCTGCGTAAGCAAATGAAGTATCTTTCCTACACCTAGAAAATACCAGAGCAGCAGTCGCAGTCGCAGCGCAGCAGCAGCAACAACAACAGCAGCAGCAACCAGTCGCAATTTAATTGATTATTCAATACGCAGCAATACACACATACATAAGTGCTATATATACGTAGGTGTCTGTGTAAAGGCGCGTTGTCATCATTTCTGCAACAACAACATAAAAAGTAGATGAAACTTTTTTGTGCAAACAAAATTCGTCAGCATTTAAAAAAAAAACCCATGAAAAACATATTTCCAGAGAATCAGCTGCTTAATTTCAAAGCTCTTTGCTTTTTTTCGCTTAATTTTTTTTTTCTTTTGTGTGTATATTTTTTTTCCAGTATCTCCAACTTCGACCATGGAGTCAAAACTTAGTTCAGGCGGCTCGAACGCATCCAGCGAATTCGCCGTCGACTCGGGCGGCGGCGGAGGCAGCAAAAACAATCGCTACCGCAATCTAGAAGCGTCGCTTTGCGGCAGCGTCACCAACAACAAATGCATGATGCAATCAAATAACGGCAACAACACCTCACTTAGCCCCGAGGTGAAGGACTTGTATCGGTAACTTATTATTCTTCTTAATATATATTTAAATTTAAATGTTGTCTCTCGTTTCTTTAGCACTTTGTACACCGTTTCCAAGCAGCTCGACGATGCCAAGCGCAGCGTCCAAAATATTGGGCAACTGTTTCAACATGATATCGAGGAGAAACGCGCAAATCTTGTGCAGCTGTGCAAGCAGATTATATTCAAGGTAACTAACCATATTGTCATTGAAATGAGCAAAAACAGGCGAGCCTTTAAAATATCGCTTATAAATGCGTATTAAATATTTGAGTATATTTTTTAATTTACCGCCGAGAATAATTTATATAGAAATCGTTGGAGAACTGGTGTAAGCCCAATATTCAGTGTCAAGAGAAACCAAAATATAAACATATTATGAGTAACAACTAATATTTAATATTATTTAATATGCAAAATATCATTTACAATTAAAACAATTCGAACTCTGCCTCAAAATGAAGTGATTAATATTTTTATAATATATGATAACCAATAACAGTAGTCATTATAGATAAAAAAAAACCCCTTATTTAAACACACAACAAATTCTAACAAAACAACATTTGCATTTGCTTGCAGGACTATCAATCCGTGGGCAAAAAAGTCCGCGAGGTGATGTGGCGTCGTGGATATTACGAGTTCATTGCCTATGTGAAGAAGAATATGAACAAGCAGACTAGCAACGATGTGGAGTATCTGCAGAAGCTGGAGCGCTTCCTCTGCGCTGGCATCTTCAACTACAAACGTTTGTCGTCCAAAATGGAGGAGATCTATGATCTGGACTTGAAGTACCTCATTGATTTCTCCATTATAAGCGAGGGTTATATCAGTGACTGTATAAGCGACACAAGCGTCAACAAGGAGGTGGAACCCTCCCAGGCCGCTGTGGACAAGAGTCTGGAGGCCGTGTCCTTTGCTCTGGACACAATACACTCGTCTCTGTTGAGTTTGGGCGATTTGCATCGCTATTTTCTGGACTTTCGCATTGACAGCCGGCTGAGTTTAAGCATCAGCAAGGAGCAGGTGGCCAAGTATTATTTGGAGGCTTTCAAGCTGAATCCCTCGATTGGCATGGCCCAAAATCAGCTGGGCACACTCTACTATGGCCAGAACTATGATCTGGATTCCACTTACCATTATCTATATTCGCTCGTGTGCATCATCCCGTTCGAGCTGAGCGAAAACAATTTGAATAAATTGTTTGCCAAGCACACGGAGTATCTGGAGCAAATGGATCTCTCTAAACTCGAATTTCATATTGAAGATTTCTATGCGCGTTTCTATCTAGTCGTGGACATATTCTTCTTTGACAAAGAGGTGCCGGACTTCAATTCGCTGTGCCATTGCGTGCTCATCGATTTGCGCAAGATTCTGTGCGCCCAGCAATTGCGGATGCCAGAGCCAAGCATCTTTAAGATCATCTCCATACTGTTCTTCTGCCTGTCCAAGCTCAAGATGATTAATTCCCCCAAGGTGTACTCGCTGCACGCCTTTCTCGTCGCCGCCTGCTCGGATCTGATGGACGCCTGCATTGTTAACATTGAGCAAACGATTTTGGCACGCGCTGCGGACAACGAAGAGTTCCAGCTGGAGTACGAGCAACGTTTCCAGGAGTTTGACACCTCGGTGCGCAAATCGCGCAATGAGTACAAGAATTGGCTGGCCGCCGTTGGCAAATGCGAGCGCAAGGATAAAAAGTTAATGGCCCGTCCGCAATCGCTCAAGGATTGCAGCTCTGATTCGCGCGACTCACAGCACTCGGTAGAAGATGGCTGTGTCAAGACACAGGAGGCAGCCGACAATGACAAACTTGGCGTCGCCGAGCCCGTCTCAACACGCTCCAGCGACGAGGCCAAGGAGAGCGATCTGAAGACACCGCTCTCCTGCAAGAGCAAGCGGCGTGGCATGCGTCTGCGTCGACGTCGTCGCAAGATCGCCCAATCGGACGACAGCAGCTGCTACGACAGCGAGAGCGACATGGACACCGACTTCTACAGCGACGAGGATGACTACACCGATCTGAGTTCCAACTTCGACACCGATTTCAGTGACATAGATGCCGCCGAGCCCGACGAGGCGCCAAACGGTGAGTAAATTAATAGGAGCTACACCTATAGCCAAGTCAATATAATATAGTAGATATTTACGACATGATAAGATGATTAGAACTTGCAAGAAACAGGTAAATAGTCAATAGTTAATCGAAAACAAATTCTTATCATTTAGTTCACATAGGGAAAATCAACGATATTCATCGCTAAATAGGCAACAAAACAATAATAAAACGCAGGTCGCGAGAGTTTTACATTTTCTACACCCTGCAGATATATCTGACTGTTTTTTAAAGCCAACCGAATTCCTCTTCCAGCTGACTATCCCAAAAAGGAGCGCATCGTACGTCAGCCAGCCGGCGCCATTGCCTGCTCGGACAGCGAGGATGTGGTCATTGAGGAGGAGCGTCTCATTTATCCCGATGAAATTGAACGTCGTCCCAATTCGCAGGAGGTCGACTCGGAGGAGTTATTGCGCAGCTTTGAGGTCTTGCAACTGAATTTTAAGAGTGCCGAGGATCCGAAAGCAACTGTTGAATTGCCAAATAGTTCTCCAACAGTTGATGACCAAGTGGTGCCGCCTGTAAGCATTTCGGAGCCGCCCAAAAAACTCATCTATCGCAACAAGTACACAAAGATAAATCCAAATATAATCATTGATTGCCTGCACAATGAGTCCACCATTCGAGCCATAAAGATGCTCTTCGACTGGCTGCGCATCAATCCAGAGATATTGATCGGCTGCTACCACTCCAATCCCGAATTTGTGCACAAGATCATGAAGCTGCTCAACTATTGCAACATTGATGTATTCACACGCAAAATATATTTTGAGCGCGATCTGCTGACCACCAGCAATGTGCGTGACGCTCTCGTCGAGCTCTTCGATGTGCGCGCCAATGTGCCGTTGACCGAGGATTTTGCCTTTAAGAATTTCGACATCTTTCAGAGCACACAGATCACGCTCGACTGGGAGACGACCATCAGGGAGCGTGTCACGCAACAGGAGGAGTCCATTTTGCGCATCCTCAAAATGGTTGATTTTGGTTTCTTCATCTGCAAACAGAAGAAGTTCAACTATCGTTTTTGTGTGAAGACGCGTCGCTTCATTGAGAGCCAGAAGAAGAAGCGCGAGGAGAAAAAAGGTGGCGGATCGCGTCGTCGCGAAAGACGCACTGCACCGAAGACGACACGGAAGCGGAACGAGGGTCGAACACGTCGCTATTCGGATCGGAAGAATGGCATTGTGCGCAAGAGCTACACCAGCAACGAGGAGAAGGACACCGTCGAGGAGTGCCGCAAGTTGCCGCGCAAGGGTTACCTACGCAATCGCAATGCCGAGAAGGCAGCCGCTGTGATTGCCAGCGCCACAGGCACCTCAGTGGCCGGCTGCACATCAGCCTCTGCCTCGACCACGACAAACAGCGTCATTGAGAAACTCAATCTGCAGTCGAGCAGCGGTGCCGATGAGGAACGCTCCGAAGCGATGTCTAAGAAATGTGAAATTATGGGCAAGCTCTGGCTGCAGAACGAGGTGGAGACTCTCGAGGAGGAGCTGCGCGACAGTCCCGCCCATTTCGTCATGTCGCCGTTTGTTGTCGTCGATTCCAAGGCGCTAACGGAATACAATGGCATCGTCAAGTCGCTGGTGAGAACCAAGAAGTGCATCATTCTCATCCCCAATGCTGGTGAGTCTCTCAAATCCCATTCAATCACACCATATTCATTAACTAATATTGGACATTCTCTCAGTGCTCAATGAGCTCGATGAGCTGAAGAAACGCAGCGAGAATGTGCGTCATGTCATCCGCTGGCTGGAGCAGGAGTTCAAGCATGGCAATCGCCATCTGCGCGCCCAGCGCGACAATGAGAGCCAACCACTGTCGCTGATCAAGATTTCACGCAAAATGGGTAAGCTTTGATGCATATAAAGAATATAAAAAATATATTTATCACTTGGGAAAGCGAACGATTCC
The DNA here is from genome assembly GCA_035043845.1 of Drosophila picticornis. Taxonomy (NCBI): domain Eukaryota; kingdom Metazoa; phylum Arthropoda; class Insecta; order Diptera; family Drosophilidae; genus Drosophila; species Drosophila picticornis. Next base: position 12,748,893 of record JAWNMR010000491.1, read on the forward strand.
TCAACACAATTAATTTTCATTTTATCTGAAATTATTTTCGTATACTGAATCAATTTCGCACCCATAAAGTATGAATACATGCTTGTTATATATATCCATCTGGAACTATCCAGAAGCGAATTTTTGCATTAGTCACTTTGGTGTTCTAAAATATTCCGAACCTGCGAGAAGTTTTAAAGCACTTAACCAATATCTTAAAACCCTTTTTAGTTCAGTAAGTAAGCAGTTCCTGTCAAATTTTCGCCTATGATAACTGTGCCTTTTATACTTGCTAGCTTATACATATTTAGTTAGAAATGCAACCGAAATTAAAAACAAATATTTTAATTATCATAGATATTTTTGCACATAGTAACTTTAGTAACTAAATTATAAATATTTATTCATTTGACCTTCTAGATTCTATACACTGTTGAAAAATCCGCTTTTAATTTCCGACTGCAATTGTTGCCAATTAATATATGTATATATATAATATATTTTTTCAGATCGCGATGCATCGGTGTTTTTGCAAATTGCACAATTCTGCAATCATTTGGTGGCCAATCACTCCGATCCGAATGTGAGTGAGCTGCAGAAGAATGTGGTTACCTATTTGTCGGGGGATAATATGCACGAGAAGAACCGTCAGCAGCAGAATTTCAGTTACACCGGCATACTCGACTCGATACCCGTGCGCTATGCCCAAATTCAGAGCTTCTACGCCAAGTTCAAGGCAAACAAAAAATGAGTGACCCAGAGTGAACGCTAGGTGGCAAATGCAAGACGACTGCAGATGCAATATATATGCAAGGATATGCAAGCGTGTGTTCTCTGTACAACCACAAAAAAAAAAACGACATGGAGTTCCAAGTTAACGAAGTTTCTCTCAGACGAGGCCAGCGGGCAACGGCAACTAAACCAAACTAAACAGCGGTCGCTGCAACGGCAAGCTGTTGTTGTTGTTGTTTGCTTGCTAAGCTTGTTTGTTTTTTGTCGTCGTTGTGGTTTCAAAACCATATTTAAAGCAAAACCGAAAACTGAAAACAACAATCAAATCAGAAACAGCATCAGCAACAACAACTGCTGCAAAACATTGTACAATGGGGGCCGCCTCATGCGGCAGAATGGCGTGGAATTTGCTTGTTGTGTTAGACAAAACAAAACAAAACAAAAAAGAAAAAACAAATCAAAAATCAAACCAAACAAAAAATCGTTCACTTTCAACTCAAATGGCAGCAACGAAGACGACTCTCCGCTAACGAATATGGACAAATGGCTTACAGAAACAACTCAACAAAAAACAAATTGATGAAAAAAATCAAACAAAAAGAACAACACAAAAAACCAAAACATAAAAAAATGAAATTGTTCATGATTCACTATTCATTTACATAACATTTCTCACCCTCACCAGAGTTTGGCATGAAACTAAAAAGGTTTTACAATCCCTACGAACCGGAGCTCGTTTCAAGTTCGGCGCAACGTATGAATCCATCCTTTATTTAAGCGCAACTAATGTAGCTTATTGGGAGAGCGCCTTTTGGAATTATCCCTTGCCTCATCTCTCACCACCAGCACCACTTGATCATTTCGTTTGCCTCACACACTAATCATTATCTCAATACTGGAAAGTATTTTCTTTGTGAAAACGTGAAAACGGCGTAATTGAATCATTGGTCCTCCTGCGCCTCTTCAAATTCATGTGAATTTTTTTCTCTTTTCCTTTAACATTTTCAGTCGGACTATTCAATTTTCGCCCAAACTTATCTACACAATTTACAAACTAAATAACACATACAATTACAATTAATATTAAAAATGTTAGCTACATAAATTCAAATGTCGGACAAGAGCATGTATTATTCTATTATAGAAAACCAATAGAAACTAATAGATCTATTACACACAGGTATGTTCATTAAATTCTAAAAATTTTAGAACTTTTCCAACAACTGTAACTATTTGAAGAAATAAACAAGCCGACAAAAAAAAAAAACAAATGTTCTCATTATTTGGGCAATGGGTTAAAAATGTACGAGCTGAAAAATTCGTTATAAATTAGAGCTAAAATTTACATTTTGAGTAGAGGTAGTAGCAGCTACCAGGTGACACAAGGATATTCAAACCATCCTAGTTTCCGAGCAAATAATGATTTTGTTATTTCAACTCATTTCCTGTGAGTGAGATTGGCTTCAGGCCAGCAACCTTAGTGAACGTAAAAAGGAATGTGGTTTATTTTATCAGCTAATAAAATAGTCTTATTTAAAATGTTTAATCAATTTTTATTTATTGGTTTTTTATTGTGTTTTTTTTTTTTTGTGTTTTTTGTGCCTGTTGCCTTGTTATCCAATTAGATTGAGTTTTGTCACGTTCTGTTGTTGTGTTTATGTTTGAAATTGTACAAATAGCGTACACAATAAAGGAGTGTATACATATATATCATTTAATATATAGATTTTTATAACTATAATGTATAATTGGTTTGAAATACTTTCAAGTGTTTTCTACATACATAGTATATCATATATATTTTGTCATTTCCTTTCAACTTCTGGTTATAATACAATCCACTGACGTGTTTTCGTATTGCCAACAAACGTTTAATTTTGTTTTTGAATTTTAATAGCAAAGTTTTTGTGGTTTTGTTTGGTTGTTGCATAAACTACAAGTTAAGCGTGTGTTTACCGATTATCAAGCAATTTCAACTTTATTTATAAATATCTTCTTTTGTTTTCTTTTTGTATAGATATAGTGTAATAAGTTGTTTTTGGCTTTAGTCTTAGATTCACTATGTTTATACGTATATACTTTTTTCATCAGCTATTTTTAGGCGTATTTTATATTGGTTTATATATACTGATGACAAACGAGGTGTCTTTTAAAATAGAAATCAAAATACATTAATTACTTAAATTGTTGTTTTGCAAACGACATAAAAACCTGCACAAAGTTTAAAAACAATAATAGTTAATGATAATGGTAATAATATTACAAAAAATAATAAATTAATTAAAAACTTGAGATTACAACAAGACTGTACAGTTTTTGTGCCTATCAGCTAAACAAAACTAGAATCTATAAATTAAAAAAAAAAGAACAATTAATTTTGTGAATTTCTATGGCGCTGGCCAAAACGAATAATTTGCACATTTTCGATTTAAGAACTATAAAACTAAGCGTCATTCAAAACATTCCCGATACGATTGCTATACACAGAAAGAAATTTACGCGTACTTTTTAAACTAATTACGAACAACAGATTAAACATATTTTAGCTTCATTTTACAATAATTATATAAAATTTTGTGTGATTAGCTTATAAAATTCAACTATGCGCCCTCTCAAATCACGCCCGAAACAGATTTTTCATAGGGTGTGCCGAGCGTATCTCGTCGCCTCGGCAGCGTGCCACTGGCCGTTAACGGCGCCGATTCCGGACAGCCCAAACCCACCAGCAGCTCGACCAGTGCCGTCGTATCCTCCACATTGTACTGCGGTGCCGGTATGCCACCATTAGCTGCGGCCGACTGCGCCGGCGGTGGCGGCGCTGGAGCTGGTGTGCCAGCGGCCAAAGCAGCAGCGGCCTTCATCGACTTGGCCGTGGCCAGAGATTGTGCGGCACGTGCATAGGCCAAACAGGTTCGGCCCTCATGATCCGTGTTCTTGATATTTGCACCGTTCTGTGGGAGCAGAGAATTAATATCAAATCTATTGGCTCAGCCAATTCCAATCCTTACCCAGATGAGCAGCTGGGCTATGGCCAGATTGCCTATGGCACAGGCCAGCAGCAGTGGAGTGCGCACATCCCAGGCACTCACATTGGCATTGGTCACCTCCGCCTGACAGTTGGCCAGTATGCACACAATCGACTTGATGTCCGCCCTGATGACTGCCTCAATTAGTTGCTGACCGGGTGAGGCGGCATTCGCATGATTGCCGCTGCCCAGTGGCGTCAGGAAATCCTTGCCCTCGTATTTGCTGCGTATCCAGCGTTCCTTCTCCTCATGGTTGGCCAAAGCGCTGGGCTTGACGCGCTGATGCGTATTCGACTCCCACACAGAGTTGGCCAAACTGTTGCCAATGGCCAGCATAACGCTCAGATGCGGCGCACTAAAATGAAGATGAATGAATTGATTAAATGTTGTAATTAAGCGTTTGTGTCACTTTTACTTACGGCCAATCATCGAGGCCCAAGGAGCGCACCTTGGAGATGTGCGAGCCGAGATTACGATGGATGCCGGAGCACTCAATGCACATAAGCACGCCCAGATTCAGACTGGCCCATTCGGGATCTGGAAGGGGTAAGCGAAAATTCATATTTTATATATCTGTGTATATATATGTCTATATATATCTGCACTTACTTGGAGCACCACAATCGACACAGTGTCCATTGCCGGGTACACGTTGTCGGATAGCCACCATGGCGGCCAGTTCAGTGCTGGTTGCCGGCTTCGTTTTGCAGCTCTCGATGCTCTGGAGACTCTTGAAGATCTCCTGCTCTACGGCGGCGACCCATTCATCGCGCTCCTCCGAATTGGCGGCCTCAAAGTGCCACTGCTTGGAGTCCAGAGAGACAATGTAGAACTCGTAGCCATCATTGTCGTCCGCCTCGTTCGCCTTGACGCTGCTGCTCTTCATGCGACGATGCCGCTTCTTCACATTTGGCGTTTGGGCCTCCAACTTATTGGGCGGCGCCTCGCCAGCAATAAAAGTCTGTGAGTTCGAATTGGACATGGCAATGCCCTCGTCACCGCTGGTCTGCTGTGAGCTATTCGATTTCTGTGGCTCAGCAGCGCCACCAGCAGCCACACTGCCCAGCAACGAGAGTTTCTCGCTAAGCTTGCGCTGATTGTCCTTGGCCAGGGTGAGGCAACCAATGCCCTCGCTCAACGTGCCCTGCGCCCGCTGTCCGTTCGCCAGCAGTGAGCTGGTCAGCGCACTGTTCGTGATGATCGACTTGGAGCCGCGCGGCTTCTGGCCGGGCACCTTGACGGTAACATATTGCAACGGTATCTCCTTGCCGTGCACATCGTCCATGTAGTCGTGCAGCGACGGATGATAGGTGAGTCTGCCATCGTCGCAGAGCGTCACATATTTCTTTTTCCATTCCTTGTTCAGGGATTTGCTGGAGCGCTTGTACAGATAGCCCTGCTTGATGGGTATGGAGCGACCGCTGCCCAATTCACTGCTCTTTGGCTCCTTGTCGCTCTTCTTCGAGGAGGAGGGTATAAAGAGATTCGAGCGCCGTCTGCTCTTGCGGCTTGTCGTCGGCGTTGATGTGGGCGTCGGCAGCTCCTTGCCAGGTGGAGGCGCCAAATCGCGTGGATCTCGCAGCTGAACCTGAGCGCAGTCGCCCTGCAGCGACAATTGTTGCTGTTGTTGTTGTTGCTGCTGCTGCTGTTGTTGCTGCTGTTGTTGCTGTTGTTGCTGCTGTGCTGCTGAGGCTGCTGCTCCGGGATTATATTTGGTTATGTTGTTGTTCTCAGTGGCATTGGCCTGCAACGACCAAAGCTTCTGCTCCGCCTGGGCAAAATCAGCGCTCATGCGCAAGGGCAACTGCTGCTGGGCCCGCTGTCCATTCGTCGGCGCCTGATACGTGGCCAGACCCAGACGGGAGCCCTGCGGGGTTGTGGGCCGGGGTGGCTGCATTGCTGCCGGCAGCGGCAGACGCTGCGACAATATCTTCTGGCAGGCTGTGGAAATAGAGTGACAGATTAGTTGTAGCTCCTCGATGCACCCCTCCCTCGAGTCGTTGAACTTACCATCCTGAAAGACGCGCTCCACATTCAGGCCGTAGGTGGCGCAGGTCTCGTAGTAGGAGCAACGCTTCAAGTCGTTTGCCAATTTCCGGGCGCGAGTGTCATCTATAACACGCGGATTACGCTCGCTAATGGCATCTGTGGAGCAGACAATTGGATATGGGTGAGATTAGCGAATGACAAGCAGAAGCCAAAAAAACTTCAAAATAAATACTCATAAATTCCATCAATATTTGAATCTATAAAAGCAAAATGCGACCACTCGATCCAAATTTAATTAGTCTTGTTTTTAGCAAAGTCAATAATCATTTCATTCTTAAATTGTGCTAATAAATTCCATCAATAAACGAAAATATCAAAACAACATGCGAAGAACTCAGCGAATATAAATAAATCATACTTTTAAAGACTTTAACTATAAATTTCTTTAACTATTATATAACTTCTCATTTAAAGAAAAATAAAATAAATGAAATAAATAAATAAGATATGAAAATATGAATCATCAACTGTGAAACTTTCCATATAAATCGATATTGGTAATAAAACTAGAAAGGACACAACAATGGAAATGTACTTGAGTAGATGGTAATTTTAATCACAATAACACTAGTAATAAATGGCAGTATCAATTACAATCTGTAATCGATGACAAATTATATTCAAGCACGAAGAGAAAGAGGTATTTAGAGTTGAGCTTACCCTGTGTGCCGACCAATATCATGGGTATATCCTGGCCATTGCGAAAGTGCGCCATTTTGGTATAGTAATTGTAGACGGTGTTGAAGCTGCCCTCGTTCTCCAGGCTAAACACAAAGATTACCGCATCCACCCAGCCAGCGAACTGAAAGAAGGAGCGCAACGAGAGCGAAAGAGAATTAGTTAAAAATATGAAGCATGAACGAAAACAAAAGCCTGTTCAAAAAATATGTAGAAACAAAACGAAAAAAACATACAAAAGTTTTGGCCGCGAGTCCTTGACTTTGTGTGTGCGTCCGAAGGACATGAGGAGTAAACAAAATTGCTTTGGCTGGCGGGCAGCACAAAAGGCGGAAGCGGGTTTAACAATGGGCAGCAGCCAAGAAGGCGAAAGGATCAGCAGGCGAAGTCTCAGGACGCACACACACACACACACACACACACACACACACACACACTTACACGCAACACGCACACAGACACACACACATGCAACACATACTCGAGAAAGTCGCTAATGAAGCACTTGAATCCTTTGGAAGGAGCCGTTGCCGTGTGCTAAACTTTTAATGATTTTCATGTGTCTCAAAAACACACACACAAACACACATACGCACACAGTGAGCGAGACTCAAACACACACACACACACACACACGTAGGCAGGCACAGGATAATGAACTTTCACATTGGCTTGTAAACAGGCGCTTTGTGTTTACTGCGCAGGATTCGAGTGTCCTGCAGTGAATTGACGCTATCGATTACTTGTTTTGGTTTTTCTTTTCGAATTAAATATACAATTATGCATTCAAATCCGTTTTACACACACTCACAAGTGGTATTTGTGAAATTCGGTGAATTATTTATTTATAAGAAACAACAGTTTGAGCAGCTCTGAAGCGCACCGAATTGAAAGCCGCCCGCCAGCGACGCCAGTCGACAAACAACTGGCGCTTTCGCGCATCGCGCTCGTTGTCCGTTGGCCTCGTCCCGGCATCGTCCTCGGTGGGTGGTTGCCCTGACGGCGGGTGGCGGGTGGCGGCTCTGCCTGGTGGCGACTTGGGTGGTTGACGGACGTTTTTTATGATTTGTTGTGAATATGTGTATGCAGGAGGAAACAGGAAAGCGCACAAAAGTGTTCTGCTGCAACGCTGCAACGCCAAATGGCGGCGACACGGAAAGCACTCGCACACACACACACACAGACAGAGCAGCACACACACACACACACACACACACAGACATTTAGCAAGAGACACATGCTTGACAACAAAACAATTGAATCGAATTGGGGGTTGGGTTTGGGCTGTTTGCCACGCTGCAGTCCATTGAGATAGAAGCAACAATGGATTCAACTTTTATGTGGGTTAAGCAGCATTCAAAGTATCCTTGTAAGCCTCAAAACTTTTGCTGTGAAAACTCGAAATATAGTTTTCTTATCACGCAAACAAAGTCAGAAACTTTTGCTAACAATCAGTGACATTTTTAGCACAAATGTGTAAAGGATTTTGATACATATTTAAACCTATTCCTTTTGTAATCATTATAAATGCAGCAGAATGGTTATTTGTGTACTATCAGTTTTCCCACATCTAAATTATTATTATTATTAAGCAAAGACAAACTAAGCTGCTCTAATTAATCTTTTTCTTTTTTGTTTAGGCACCAACATTAAAATGAGTGGAAAATATTCTGTTCTCTTTTTTTGTTGCTTAATCGACATTGAATAAAATATATACCAAGAACAGTTTGCTTGCTTTTACTACCTAATTCTAAATTCTTGACTTAATCATTCCAATGAATATACAAATCAATTATTATAAAAATTTGTTTTTTTAAGATTCAACATTTTTTACTCTATAGTTTTCAGCATATTCATCGTGTATTGATTACTTCTTTTTACAATTTCACAATTGCTTCTATCAATCTGAACTTGACTGTCCAAGTCCCCGTCCAGTCGCAGGCAGAGTAATGTGTGGATTCGACAACAGTCGCTGAGTCGCATGCAATATTCTCGTCTCGTATATGGTATATGGTATATGGTAATGATATCCTGGCTGAGCTCGAAAGGAAAATAAAAACAGAAACAGAGCGCGACTGAGTGGCGACGCGACGACGCCATTGAGTGATTTCATACAATGCTTTTGGCCAGTTGTTTTTGCTGTAGCTCTTAATACCCTGTAAATGGGCGAAAAGGAGCAGCACCTGCTAAACTGAACAAGAGAACGATAGACGCGAACTGAGTATATTATCAGTGATATTTATAGAGGGTATTAACAAGTTGAGCAGTTGAGAATTCGAAACACTTAAACTTGGATTCTTTTTTCTTCTGTTTATCTGAGAGGGTGGCTCTGACTGGCTTAGGGGGTTGCTCATAAATAGAGGGTTATTCTGTGCAATTGAAATATGGTTTATTATGTTGCTAGCATAAAGATGTGACTGACAGAAGTTAGTCAAGAAATGGACATTAAATTAGTTAAATCGCGGGAGAGAAACGATTTGACAAACTGTGACAAAATGTGCAACCCACTGAGTGAGAGAGAGAGAGGAGGGGTAAGAAATAGAAGAGAAGTGAGGCGAAATGAGACAGGCAATAATAGTAAAGAGCAGCATTGGCAACAGTTTGACAGCCATAGCGCGACAATGATTATGCAATGTGATTTAAATAGCGAGTGGCAATCCAACTGTGAAATGCCTCTCAAACTGTAACGGGCTTAAAATTGAATTTGGGTCAATCACATGCTTGACTTGCAAATATTAACAACAAATAATTACAATGGAGATAAAAAATGTTCATTAAAATAAAAACTGCTGAACCCGAAGGATAGTCAACTGCTAAGCCCATCGATATAGGCCAGGGTATTATGCGATTTTGAGGGTCGCGTCGCGTGGCAGGCACATTTTTTTGTTCAGTTTTTAAAGAGCAACCCCTACACCCCACCCCATAAATACAACCGCAAATAAAAAAAAAATGCAAAAAAGTGAAAGCAGCTTAAAAATTATAATCCACACTTTCACCCTTTAAGCCGGAGGGTTTTGGCAAATAGCAGCAAAGGGGTGTGGGGTGATACCCCTGTCAAATAAAAGTCTTTAGAAATTATTGCAAATATCGCGAACTGAAAGGAATCCGAATGCAACAAAAGCTTTGCTCAACCTGCAAATCATTTAGTCAAATATAAAAATAAAAATTGTTGAACGTTGCATGGAAGTTTAAGTAAATAACTCGTGACACAGGAAGATATTTACTTGAAAGATTGCAAACTGCATATTGGGCACAGCCAACGGGGGTTGCGGCACGTAAGGCGATTCCTTATTGTGACTCAACTTTAACCTTTTTGTTAGCCCAAAAGATATTGGCCAGTTGCCGCATCACGTAACGTCCAAACGGGCAAACAGACCTTTGGCTAGACGTCCCCACAAAACAAACAATAAAAAAAGTGTCACAAGAAAACAAACTGGTATAATAGAAATTGGCCCGAGGCCAGCTACAGGCTGCAGATTTCTGCCTGCCAAAGGTCGAAGTTCGATTGAGTGAGTCAGAGAGGCTCCCAGTGGAGGGACTGGGTGGAGGCCGGCCGTCAAACGTTCAACTTTGCGGCAAGTTTTTCGCCATTGAATGTGAAAGCTGACAGCACAGCAAAAATTTACCAAGCGCTGCAGATATTGCTATAGGAAAAACTTGATAATTGGCAAAAAGTGCGACAAATGTACAGCTCTGCAGTGCACTCGAACCAAATTTCTAGATAAGTGACGAACACTCAAGATAAAATGCGGAAAAAACATAAGACTGACAATGACAGCTTGTAGAAATTTGTAGTTTCTAGAAATAGAAATAAGAATTTTTATTTTCAATAAACTAAACTCTCAAGTGGAGATTGGACTCCAAATCTATTGTCCAAGTCTAGAGATCATTTTAAGTTTATAACTTTTTAAATCTAATATGGAAACCAGTCAATTTTAAGTATGGAAAATACACTTTAAATGATTTATTTTTTATTGAGAAAAAAAGAAACCAATCAATTGAAAATTTAAATTTACATTTAATGAACGCCTTTTAATTGTTTGCTTAAAATAATTAGTAAACTTTCATCAATTATATTATCAAATAATTAATCACAAGTTAAAAGCAAATATTTATTTATTTATATTTTCTAATGATTTTTTCGCAGTGTATTACAACCTGCTAAGCACTAACAAACGCGCCACGTAACAACCCCAGAAAATTCTATAGGGCAGCTCAAAACTGCTTTCATGCCTTTTTTTCGCCTCTCCACTCCTCCGCCTCTCTTTGATTCCACGTTGACCTCAATTCAAATATTTACAAGATGATAAGGCAAAATTTATTTGTTGCACAAACTTTTTTCGCAACTACCTAGACAGGGGCAAAACAACCCCTATCCACCCACACACAATAATACATCATTCTTTTGTTGGCAGTTTCATTGGGATCGGGATGAGGATGGGGATGGGGACGTGGATGGGGATGGGGATGTCTTACCTGCATTTCTGGTGCGCCGCCCTCGTCGCGTATGAGCAACAAATAACTTTGGCCATCGATGAATACCTCCTTCTTGAAGCGTCCGCCCTCCGGCGATTCCTCCTGCATGTAGGATCCGGTTAGATAACGATGCACCAGCGCCGATTTGCCGGAATTCAATGAACCAACAATGCCCAACCGCAAATCGGGCACCGAACGCGATATTGTCCATTCCTGGCTGTTTACAAACGAATCTGGAAAAAAGAAAACAAAAAAAAATTCAAATAATCATTAGCAAGAATACATTTGACTGGAAACAAGTTCGACACGACGTAATTAGCGAGCAAACGAATCGGGAACTGAAACTCGTTTGCACAACTTGTGACATCTTTTTGACCTACATGCGAAGCGGCCAAAAGTTTTTTGTTTTTTTTTCTTCTTTGCTGTCAGCTCATTAGTAATTCCTCTTATGCAAATGTTCAATGTTCAATTCAGAGTAGAAGGACTCGAGCGCTACAAACATGCATCATTTTGTGACTGGCTTTTGATTGACAGCTTTAAAGATGTTGAATAAATGTTTTCATTGCCGAAGCTACTTTTCAGAGTTTTCGGCAATTGTTTCGTGCCCCAAGGATGCACAGAGAAAAAAAAACAACAATAAGCATAAGAAAGAAGAAGCCTTTTAAATTGTCTGTTGCTCAAACAGTTTTTTGATTTAAATTAGCTTAGCTCAGTTCGCTCAATCAGAACCTAAGATCTACAGTCAGCTGGCTGCTGTCTGGCTTTTGATTACTATGGCTTTCAAGGTCAGAGATTATGCGGATGGCAACAGTTGCCAGTTGCCAGTTGCTAGTTGCTAGTTGCCGGTTGCCAGGCAATTGGGCAGATGAAGCCTTCTATTCAAAAAAACATAACCCAAACAGATGTCAGAGCAGTCGGTGCCAATAGCGCCTGTATGCGTGAACTTTTGCAAACCTTTTGGTGAAGGCGAGCTTTTTGAGTGCGTGCGTTGTGTGTCTGTGTGTGTGAAAGCTCGCCCTTTTTACGAGCTTTTACCTCGCTCAATTTGCATTCCCAATTTATTGGGCACTTCATGCCCAAGTGTGTAACAAAGTGTTAAACCCAAAATATGAAAACACCATAAAAATGCCAAATACACGTAAATCTCGCCCAAACCCTAACCATTAAGGCTACGAGTGGCGCGATCAATTTCAGTCCCAGGGGGCCGTTTGTTGTTCGGTTTGGTGGAAAGAAGGAGGAGTGACAATGTTAGTGTTGATCCTTCTTCGCTGACCAGTTCGGTTCGCTCTCGCTGTGTGAGATGATTTACGTGGCAGCAAGGACACGTGAAAATTGCTCTATTATGAGTTGTTAAGAGCTGGCTGAGTAAACAATGAAGGGTCTCATCTGGACATGGATATGGACAGGCGGACACAGCGCCGCATCAACTCAAGGGTGACACTGAGAACTTGTTCCCGTCGACGGGCAACACATGAGCTTGTTAATCGACTAAGACGACGATGAGGACGAAGACGAAGCAGCTCCTTTTATGCACAGTGCACATTCGCTAACAAGTTCAACTGGTTTTTGGGTTTTTTTTTTTTTGAAGCGCTCGCCTTGACCATAGCGCAAAATTACAAATTAAAACGAAATAAATATGCCTTTTGTTATATAATGCACACTAAAATGAATGCATATACAAAAAAACCAACAACAACAAACTTCTTTGTGATACTGATATGTCAGAAAAAAAGAATATATATGCAAATAAAATATATATATATATATTTATATGTATGCAAAAAAGAAAAAAATTAGCGCGGTTTTGCAATTTGCATGGCCATAAAATTAAATGAAGTTTAATGAAAAATGGCGGCAACTGGTTCTATTGAATCGAGAATCGAGAATCTAATCCAAAAACCCAAAATGGTAACAGAAAAGTAGCTAATTAATGGCTGCCATCAGCCTAAAGGCGCTTAAAACAGTTTGCCAGACAAAACCGCCAGTTACAAATGCATCTTTAAGTTTGACTAATGATGTCAAATGTTCTCTGAGTCACAGATCGGCTTAGGCGTAAAGTTCAAACCGCCACCAGCCCCGAGGTGTAAAGATAAGAAAGCGAAAGAATGAAAAATAGAAGAAAACAAAAAAACGCCCCTCTGTAACAACTCTTGTAACTCAGTTCTACATTCTCTCTGATCTTAACGATCGTAACTCAAACGCATGTCAAATGTCGCCATCGTTGTCAAAATTCCCAAACTAATTACGTATGCAAACGAGCCGCGACCCAAGTCATTAGATTTCCCATTTCCACATTTCTCACATGCACAAAGTAATACACTTTCTTTCCTTCGACGGGAGAGAGAAAGTGTGCAAAGAAGCAAAGGGTTGTGTTGGGTTTGTCTCCGGTTTGTTTGTTTGTTTGTTTACTATTTACCATGCACCCCATTTACGAATATGATTTCTGTTGGTTACACAAAAGCAATTCGGGGATTTGCGTCTTGATGTGGGTTAAGCATTTTAATTAGCGCACAATATGATAAAAATAAGAGATATATTTTTTGCTCGAAATGTAACGTAATGTGTATCATTGACCCCCTGACCTGACCCAAGCATATGCCCAGTTATCAAGTATCTTAACTTAGTTTTATTGCTGGCAGCTGAACAAAAAAAAAAGAAGAAAACACAGTTTTTATCACCATTTGAAGCGTGCCATCAAAGAAATGTGCTGGCGCCCACAAGGATCAAATTTGGGATAAGACCTAGGCAAATATCATAAATTTTATGACCATTTTGTGGTTTACGGTAGTCCAAGAAGCGGTCAATTGTCAGCGCCAGTTAGGAAAATAAACGCAGCTTGAGTTTGGTTAAACTATAAAAAACACACAATAAGATAACTCGGCGAGGGTTGAGCAAACTCAAGGAAATTTGAGATGTGTGTTTAGCATGTGCAATGAAGGTATTATGTGAGCTATAACAAAACAGAATATTAAATAATAATATTTAACGCTGTGTTGCGCGACATTCACCTTGACAAGCACTCAAAATGCCAGCGGTAGTTGACAGCATCAACAAATGCAGCTGCAACTTGGTTAAACAACAGAAACTTACTATGTTAACTTGGCTATGAGATGGCAAATCTTGAAGAAATTTGAGATGTGCTGAATTGTGTTGAATTGCATATTAATAGTTCGGACATGCGCACCATCATTTAGCTAATCAAGATATTTTTAATGACATTTACCTTGCCAAGCATTTAAAATGCAGCCTTGTGCTCGGAATGCTCATTAACGCTAATTAGACCCCACAAAATGGTTTGAGCAATGGAATTTCTATGAGCTATGATGATGCATCTATAGAAATATTCCATGCATGTTTTGATATTTTTTGGGGCACATAATGCGTTTTTAATAATAAGCCCTAACCATAAGCCATGGCAAATTAATTTTGCTATGGGAATGTACATATTTCATAAATGTATATCAATGTGTGCATCGATGTGCATATTGAGGCATTAATCATGTGCAGTATTTGCATTTGAGCCCACCATTTGAGACGAAACCTTCAATAATATTTAGGTAGGCTGGCCGTGTCGACATTGCAGTACAGTGGACTGTCCAAAAACAACAATAAATCAGGCCAGGAAGCGACCTCGGATGAGGCTGTCCTCTGTTATAGCTGTTGAATTTCTTTTTTGTTGGGTTCTCGTTTCTCGTTTTGGCGTAGGATGCACATCTGCTCCAAAATCTGATTTACTTTCTTTGTGTTGTTTGCCCAGAGAGAGAGAGAGAAAGAGATCAGTGAAAAAAGATCAACGAATCTGGAGGCAAAAGTAAGCAAAAACGGTAGTTGAAAGAATATTTGGTTTCTTCACTCCCAGCAGGCAAGACAAAGGCAAACAAAATTAGCCAAAGCCCAAAAGGGAGCAAAGGGCGATCGCACAAACAAGATTAAAACGGGGCACAGACAAACCGATGCAGACACACACACACACACGCACACACATTGATCGAGAAAGAATCAGAGAAGTGCAGAGAGAAACAGAGAAAGGCAAAAGGTAAATCAAAAATCAAATATTTGGTACTTTTATATTGGCACCAACTAGTTTAACAGAGTTCTGTAACTGTATATTACAGTAAGATTTAAAAAAAAAAAAAGAAAATGTCAAAATAATTACTGCTTCAGTTGAAGAAGTAATTGATAGGGCATGTCTATGTCTGTTTGTATATCTACTCAAATATACACAATTAAAAGAAGATGTCAAGAGTTGATTCAATCCTCTCTCTTTAATTTTTTCGCTGTTCATTCATAAAGTAAAACAACCAAAAGTTATTTCTAATCCAATTTAAGACACGTTAAGCTACTTTAGATATTATAAACTTGTTTTATTACTCTCTTTTCAAAGATTATTTGTTCGAGAAATATACTTTTATACTTACAAAACTCTCCTCGTAAGTTTCGGATCTCATTAATTAACGGCTCAACTAATTTAACAAAATAGTTACACTAAGTAGCAATTACTAGAAACAAACATTTGCTCAAAATAGAGTTGTTCAGGGAACTATATCGGGAGGGGTGAAGAGGGCGTCGCTCAACTTCCAACTGTTGTCTGGTTATTGGAAAAGTTCTGCACGAATGGCTGGCAACACTTTCCAAGGTTCGGTCACGCAACGTTCACACAGCGAGTAGCTTGAGGTATCTGGAGTCTAATAAATGGATCTGACAGATACGTCATATGTCACGTGCAGGAATTTCATATGTAAATATTAAATATACCAATTTGCTATTTTGCATATGCGCTATGACTTCATCAGTAAAGAATTTCTATGATTTTTATTTTTATTTTCTGCTCAAAACGAAGAAGCAGATGAAAAGAAGTTCAACTGACACAGAAATTTACGCATCATTAGCAAAATGTAATGGGAAAAACAAACAAAACAAAACCAAACAAAATAATGAAAATAGTTGAATGAATGAGTTTCGAGCAGCGGGCAGCGGGTGCGGGCGTGAAAAACATGTGTTGGATTTTGATAAATTGAATTAAAGATGTGCGCACGCAGGCCAATTGCCAATTGCCTTTAATTCGCTGTCCAAACACACACACACACACACACATCCACAATTGAAGGTCGCACACACACACACACATACGCACTTGGGCGTTAAGTGGCTCGAGATCCTCGCGCTTGATCCCTAGCAAAAGATCAACACAGACCACGCCCCAGTTGAGGCTGGCTCAATTAAAAGGCAAGAAAGGGGTTAGTTCTCAAGATGCGCTGCCATTGGTGCACATTGATTTATGAGATCAGGTAAAGTCTGAATGTATCTAGATAAATGTGGGCAACGAACTTGAAGGTCGCCCTGCCTGCACACTTCATATTTGGCAAACTGGTAATACTAAACAAAAAATTAATTTATATATAAATAAATTAGTTGCCCAAAATGCGCATTTAACATTTCCTTGCTTTTGTTCGTTTATCAGTCAACGTTTTCAATATCAAATATTTTGTTTGTGTGCGAGTCGCAACTCATTTATCATAAGAGTCGAGTTCAGTGGAATGGTAAAAGTATATTGCAAAACACGCGCTATCAAAGCGGAAAATATACAAATGAAAAACGAGACAATAGAGTTGATGAGCCCGCTAGATACTCTAGAAAAAATTTCTGAATACCCTATTTATGCCAGTATTTACGGCTTAGTTTAGAAAACACCATGGTTAATATATTGTTAAGATAATGTTTGTGGACGTTATAGACTCTTGCTTTGACGTTCGACAGGGTGTATGAAAATCTAAAGCAATTTATAAGCTGTCAAGACTTTTGCCTATCAGCACTTAAAGACACTTTTTGGTATATCGACTTATCAGCACTATGAACAAATAACATCAATTCCCCCTCCTAGTGAGTTTTCCAATGGTATTGCAACCGTAGCAATTGAGACCAATTACTTGCAGCAATTAGCAAATTGTTTCAGCACCTGAAAAATGACACGCAAATGGCTCTCAACCTCATTTTAAGGAATGCATTACGATAACGAATACAACAAATAATAATAAATAAAAAAAATAATTTCCAATTTGTTTGAGTAATAAAAGTTGAGCTTGCACAATGCTGATTGGAAACGCATGCCACATGCAACCATTTCATTTTTTTTTTTTTAAGGAATCCAGCGATATGATTGTGAAGTATCCACGAAATTTTGTTTGAAATAGAGTTCAAATTCGTTATCATTGAGTCACCTTACTTAATCTTATCGAAAATGGGTATTAAACAAAGTACAATAATATATTAATCTGCAACGAAGGACTTTTACTTAAAGGCAATGACCAGACGTTGCTCAAAACCAAACCTAATCACGAGTATTCCCAGCGAAATGGCAGAAGACAAAAAACATTCTACAGACGATTAAATGTCAAATTTATGACACAGATCGTTTTACAATGATCAAGAAATAAATATACAATTTCTCCCTATTTTTTTGGGCATTTAATTTTTTGACTTTCTCTCAAGAAAAAAGTTGTAAAGTAAAAAAAGAACACCCGGCAAACGTGAGCGAGAGTGAGCGAGAAGGGAAGAGAGAGGGACACGAGTCAATCAAAAAGTTGACAATACCAGTAGGAAAAGCAAGTGAGAAGAAGCAGCAGATGAGGAAAAGGAAAGTCAAAGCGGGCGTTCCTTTCTGGCTTGGTGGTTGGTTTGCAGTAGCATCTCCTGTAGCTGAACTCTATTAAATATGACATATTTATGAAGTGCCAGCTGTGGCACAAAGCAAAAAAAAAATGCACGGCGAAAACGGTAGGAAAAGTGCTGCTATTACTTTTACCGTAGTTTTTCACTCAATGTGTGTGTCTTTTATAATTTCCTGGGATTTCACTGCACGCGTCCTTAGCAGAAGCAGCAGCAGCAGCAGCTGTCCTGCCAAATGGCAAACGTATTTATGTTTCATATTTTATGATCATTGTCTTTTCATTGTCCGCGTGGTTACCTTGGGCAGAAACCACAAATTTTTATATACAATTTCGGATTATAATGATCATACGCTGATATACTCATTACTTTCTTAAAAGATTTTTAAATTGCTCAAAATTTGCTTATGCAGTTGTTGCCGATCTTCACTCGATGGTCTCCATACATCATTGTAATTCCATTACCAAACCACAAGTTGTGTTGGCCACTTTAGATTATAATGATTAATGGTTGATATAAGTTATGATAACTTGAGATCTTTTTTTGGTTATAAAATCAAAACCAATTGATGCCCTATACTCTATTTAGCAATATATTATGTTCACTTTGCAAAAATAAATTTGATACAATTAATCGATTTTCATGGTCAGCGGCTAATTAAGCAACGTCTTGTCCGGATTACAAATATAATATATGTGGTAGCAGCTGTAATGAGCTGACCAGCTGACTTTTCTACTGGCTTTCTTTAGTCGGCCAAGCGAAACAAATCAGTAAATTGCTTACTTTTACTTTTCCATTGCCTCTGCCTTTGGATCTATACTTCTGCGCCCGCAGCGGGACTCTTTACTCGAATCTCGAGTATCGAGTCTGGAGTCTCTCGAGTCCAACGCCGATCTAATGCTGCATACATTTTGGTCCAGTCTTGCGACTGACCTTTTCTATAGAAATCTGAGCGACTCGTTTACATCTTTGCCTTTCAATTTTTGCGAGCTGTGTGTGTCTGTGTTCAATATTATGAGGCCCATTGTTCTCTGGCTGTGTCCATTACATTCTTATTTATGGGCTCGGGACGAGGAAAGAGGAGGGGAGCTGACCAGTTCCCATCCCATCCCCCCAAACAACGTATTGCGGACGCTTGTTAGTTAGTCAGTTCGGCACAGAGCCGTGTGGTATTGCTAAAATGACTGTCAGTTATCGCAAGATTGAATTGAATTAGCTGTACAAATCGCCACCTTCACCTCACCCCACCTCATACCCTCTCTTAACTTGTATTTCAGTTAGCTGACGTGTTGAAGAGTCGGCTCCAGCACAAATCTCAAATCTCAGTCAATGTTTTTGTGGCTTTCGGCTTTTTGCGGTTCAATGACTTAGTGCCCATTACAGACATGAGTCTCCCAATGTTGTTGCTGCTGCTGTTTTTGCACAGCTTGCGGAGGCACCTACGAGACAGTAAGCAACTGCTATCAGTCATACGCCAATGCATGTCTGCTGCCGGCCAATTGAATAACACCAGTTAACAAGTCTCCAGATCCTAGTTGGGAAGCTGGTAGCTATCGAAGATTGCTTCCTGATGGATCAGTAAATCCTAATAAGGAATAACATCTTCAGTATATCAACTTGTTTATGTGGATGATTTCCAAGTTAAAGTTAATGATTATCGGAAATAAAGTTAGAACTTTCATAACTTTAAACACCTTAAATGGGTACAACAAAAATCTATGAAATATATCAACGTGCCTTGGATTATTTAAAGAGCTGTACAAATATGGTCATAAGCATAAGATAAAAGTATCTTAGATATGCTAAAGATAAATTGCTAAGCCATTTAAGATAAGTGATATCTTAATGGAAGATCAATGAAAATACCAAGGCTTAAAACATTTGAAGATTACTTAACAACAATTGAGCTAAGCTCTATTGGGATTTACACTCTTAAAGACAATTTAATAATATAAAAGAATGTGAGATTAAAGATCACTCAATCAGTTTATACACACGAGAATCTCGTCATGACCATTTAAAAAATGTGAGAGCATGTGCAGTATGTTCTTAGTTGAAGACAATAGTCAAAGTAATTTTTAACTAACAAGAATTACAAACTCATATCTGAAAATTATAACTCAGTTTGTTGAACTTATGTCATAAATTTGTTAACTATACACGCCCAGATATAAAAAAAAAAACTATACATGTTCAATAGTCCTCACATTCTTAAAGGTTTAATACTCAGCAATTAATGCTGAAAATACCCAAGAGAATCCTCATATGACACATCCAATTTGTATGTATATTTTTATATGCAATTTAATGGCTTATAAATGATACGCTCATTAGGAAGCCCGCAGGATAGTGTAAAAATCAAACTCATACCACACATACACATACATACACACACACACAAACACACACACACGTAGACAGCGTCATAACTGCCCACCGAAAATGCGAAACAAACAACCGCAATAACCACTTGAACCGGTTATGTTGTAAGACTCATGTAAGTTCCAGAGAAGAGAATCACTTGAGTGTGACTGAACCTTACCAACAAATATATGTATATAAATATATATACATGTATGTTACATACATACATATGCGATGCTGAACTTAATGATCGTCACTTGGGGCCTTTATGGTTAATAGCCTTGGATAGAATTTTATTAGAGACTCACAGCATGATCTAGTGTTACAGGGCGTCATCATATTAGAATTACAATGGACATGCGAGAGTTGAATGCAACCTAAATAATAACTTCCGCTTTAGGACTTTGCCATAGACAGAAGGGGGACAAGAGACATGGGGATTTGCTCCATGTACAATTGGGGAATACAAACAAAAGCGCGCGCGACCCAAGGGCTAAATCTGAGTGCCCAATATGGGCAACAAGTGACCAAACAACAACATTCACATACCTATTCACTATTTACTATTCACTGCTCACTATTCAGCATTCAACTTTGATCGTTTTATGCATGCCGAACAGATACGATTCAAAAACTTCAATAGGTAAAACAATAAAAATAAGAGAAAAAAAAGCGACTCCCGGCTTATTTGGCTAGAATAGCCCCGAACCAGGCAATGATTATGGAAATGGTTATGGAAGGGCGCATAGAACTGCTGACTGTTGGTGGTGGTTTTTTTTTTTGTTGCTTTTTTTTCACCAATTTCAGACAAGTGTCCACCAAAGTTGATAACGGAAGCGGCGCTTGAAACGTGTCGCATCGCTGTCAACTCATTTGCATATAAATTTATATGCCTATTTTCCCTTAGCTATTTTCATATTACAGCTCGAAATGAAAAATGCATTTAAGCTTCAGACCTTTGACAGGTTTTTCGACGTCTTCAAATGATTTAATTGAAAATACACCCACACAAAGTGTTTTGAAAACATTTTCAAAAATAAATTTCAATTTAAATATTGAAGATGTTCGCGCGATTGCTGGGAAAATTCTCCAAGTGAGACTTGGCACTGGATTTCGTCGTTACAGTTGAAAGCGTAGTTTAGCATATTCAGAGAGTTTACGAGGGCTATTTATATATATATATAGTGGGTGCCTTCAAAATTTCAACTAATTGCCTTAAAATTAGCCATGAATTCTAATGTAGGCAAATTGGAAAGACAGTTTTAGGCATTTCCCCATAGAGAAAACAAGCTACGCTTCAGCGAACTGAAAATTTCTCACAGCCAACAACAGCCACAAGTTGTTGAGAATTCTAAGCGCTGTGCATCGAAAAACGAAGAAACGTTGACAATCACTTGGGATTACAGCTGTAAATGAAGAAATTTCAAATAAAATGGAACAGCTGTTAAATATCTAATCATATGCAAACAAAGACATTTCATATCAATTGCATTTCTAACCATATATCATATTTTTAATAATAATGCTAGACACGCCTTGAGCAATATCTCCCCCCCAGAAATTATGACTTGCATAGCCCCAACTAAATGACCCAAATTGTCGGCTATGATAAAGACTTTGAAAAATATTGGTCAACTACCTATTAACAATTATCATATTTGGGCTTAGGAAAGATCACACAAAAAAGAATTTCATTAATTACATGATAAAGAAAGAAAGAAAAAATAATAAAGATAATAACAGGTAAGCGTAGATCAAAAAGGTGCATTTACTTTCAATTCGATCAGATGGCGTGTGCTAAGCAGAGAAAAAATAATAATATAGCTTGAGATAGCGAAACACATCTAACACCATTTGTTAATTGCTGTCGCAAACGTTGGACATATTTGGAAATGGAACCGAAAAACTCAAGTGTCCATAAAAAGAACGCGTGGCTCGTTTTTCTTGGCCGTGAAGTTGCGAATGATTAATGATTGAGATTGAGACCGCAGCCACAGTCGCTGCGATCAATCTATGGACGCGTGTCTCATGATTGACTCCCAACTAACTTGATTCTAACTAAGTATGACTGTGCCCAAAAAAAAAACAAATAAACATAAAACGTCAACATTGTGCGCCTTAAAAGGCAACCGCCATGTGTATGTTTTTTATTTTCATTTTGGTGGGCGTTGATCTTATGAACGTGGGCTGCTTATTAATTCAGCTTAAGTCACAGCACATATAGACAAATTTTCAGGCAGATCTGGCAATTTGTAGAGTTTAATTAAGCGCAAAGTGAAGCTCAAGGAAGTCGTGAACTTTTAGAGGTCAGTTGTGGGCGTGAAGCAGCCGAATGGTTCGGCCAGCTAAGGAATGCGTCTAAGTAATTTCAATTTATGAGCTAAGTTCAAAACTCAGGCAATTTGAATCGCATTACAACAGGAAACAATGTCAAAAGAAGAAATAATAAATAAAAATTACACAGATTTCACTTTTGTACATGCCCTTAAATTTTCCCATAGTTAAGCATGGCATAAAAAAAATAAAACTCAGCACTACATGGGCAAAAGTTCAACTTTTATTGCCATGATCTCATGTTGTCTAATGCTGCTGCTGATGAGCAATATCAGAAGCAACTCGTGGATCCGATCTATGTGTATATGTATTCTTATGAATATATACATATATGTTTAAACGTATACATGATGCTGATCCCATCATCATCTGCACGACGCTGCTGCTTCCTCTGCTGATTTTAAACTTATGCACATATATAATATATACCAGCACTGGCTGCACTGACAACTCTCGAGAGCCGGTTTGTACAATAAACAATTGCGTATTATTTTAATTACTTTTTGTTTCTTTAGCTTGTGCTCTGTATCTTTTTTTTTCTTTTTTTTTTTTTTGGCAACGTTCTATAGATTGTGCTGTGCTTCTTCTTCTTGTTTTCGGTTTGCGCAGCAAAATGTGCTAAAATGTATTTCTGTTCTTGTTGACTCTGAACCAACAGAAAAAAAACGAAAACAAAAAAGTGATACAAATTTAAGCTTGAAAAACATTAATGCAAAAAAAAATAATAAACAAAAAGCAGAAAAAAATAATAATAATTAAGAAAACAATCAAATAAAAAGTGCTAGACTTTTTGTCATATCAACCGAAGTAGATCAGTTTAGATCCCCATTCCCAAGTTAGAACGTCAGCCAAGCGTCAAGGTCTTTGTAAAGTCAACGAAGGTGGGGTAGGGGGGGCGGGACCCCCAGGAAATTGGAGCACATTTCGTATATCGAGATACCATATGGAACATTATTATCAAGCCTATCTGTCCAATTATTTGCCTAGGTTTATATGGAGCAGGCAGTCCACACTCTCAGGCAAACTTATCTGTCCAGTTTCGTGTCGGTTGACTGAAGCTGATATTTATTTGTATTTAATTAGCCATTTTGCGGAGCGCACCGAGTGAATGAACGCATATAAATAGAAAATACTCGTACTATCAAATCTATTGTATACAGAGTATAAAAAATAGAGAATTGCCTTATCTTATCAATGGCATAAACAGCCAAGATCTGGTGGACAATTATAATGAAACGATTGTATTCCAATGTGCGCACGTTTATAAAGCAACGCAAAAAAACAAGAGAAGAAAACATTGCATTGATCAAAAATTTGCAACTGTATCAAAAATAGATTGTTACAAAAGATTTTAACAGAGAGAGAAGGCCAAAATACAAACACGCAGATTATCTTAAACCGTGACATTTATTAGACAAATATTATGTAAGTCTGTACAGATATGAATATATATGTAAATAATTCAATTGTTTCAAAGTGAATGTTGATCGAAAGCGGTTAAAAAGTGTTGAATAAGATATTTTGTGAAGCGAATATTGACGTTTTACCTTTAAAAATTATACGAAACTTTCTTGAAACGCTGTTTACATAGTTTTTATTGATTGTTGACTAGTTCGCTCCGTTTGTGGCTTTCGACCAAATACATCTTTTTTTTATACCATTTGGGTCCCATTAAATCTAATAGCCATGAACTCAACGTTCGGCTTTGTTAACTTTTGGAATACTTTGCTCAAACTAGGTGCCATAAAAGCGTAATATAATTATAATTAGTTGATTACATTTGCACACTTGTGCAATTGTTTGTTAAATTATTCCCAGACGCTGATGACCTTGCGCAAAAACTAAAAACCAACAAAAAAAAAAGCTGCTTAACGAAATATTTAAATAATAAAATAAAGTAACCCCATTAAACATGACACTTTGCGTGTCATGTGTCAAAGTTTGGCAACAGAATCACAAAGAAAAGAAAATATATGAGAAAAAAACGTGAGGTAAAAAAATACGATAATTATACTGCAGTTTGACATAGTTTCTTTCTCTTTCGATGCTTCCGACCGCTGTTATGTCAAAATTTGGCCAACAAATGACAAAAATATTATGTGGCAAGCTTTGCATGAGAATGAAATGGAAAATAATGATAACAATTTGCACTGCTTTTGTCTCCGTGCTCTGCTGTGTCCATTGTTTATATCAGAAAGCTGACGAATTGCCAATCAAGTGAAAGGCCTCGAAAGCGAAAGTTTAACACACAAGGGTGGCTACTAAACTAAACCTCCTCTTGCAACATCGCAACAAGAAGCAAGAAATAGAGGCCACAGTTATTTCTAGTAGCACAGCAGTTGACGTGACAGCGCTTCAAGCACTTAGTATGCAATTATCGATTCTCGTCGCAAAATGCGGGTGAGAACTGTATAGGCCAACCGTGGAGGAAGGGGTACAGCCTCAGAGCAGCCATTGACATTGTGCAATCAATGCCAGGTTCTGACGTCAAAGCAACAACTGTGAAAGCATTGGCAGTAACTAATGTGTGTGGTGTGTGTGCGTGCAGCAACAGCGACTATTCTGCGGCTATCTTTTATACGCATCTGTTGCAGCAGCGCTTGCTAAGTGCTTATGATGATAGATAGATAAACAGATAGACCAACTGGGAGAGAGACTGATAAGCGGTCTTGTGGTCGCTCAGATGCATACTTATGTAAGTTATTTTAGAAATTAACTAAGGATTTCAGCTAGTGAGGTAAAATAAATTTTAGAAAGGAGTAAGAGGCGTGTTAAGCTCTTGGATTGTAGATATAGTAAAAATTGCAACTACTTTAATGCTGTTTTAAAGTGTTGTCTCAATCAAACTAAGTCAAATGTTGGCAAACATAAAGCCATAGCAGAGCAGGCCTGTTGCCTGGCTAAATAGATTATAAATATTCTATATGCCTTCCATTCAAGATCATAAATCACTCTTTTAAAGTTATACTTAATAAAAGCTCTTAAGATTTACCAGCTTCGCTTAAAGCACTCTGTTCTGGTAACCCGTTTAACATGGTCGCATTTACATCGACACTGTACCTCACCTGATTTGCGTTTCTCCGATCTGTCTGGCACCACCAAGCTTTTGGCGCGTTTGACACGCAGCGATCGACGGCGAATGGAGCGCAAAAAGGCTTCCGGCATCCTCGAGAAGCGTTGCGGCGTCTCAGGAGCTTTGGCTCGCTCCGGCAGAAAGAAGTTCTTCACGGCTAACATGTTGTTAAATGGAACGGTGAAATCTGCTTGCGTATTGATTTGCTCCTGTTGATGTTGTTGGCAATGAAAACCAATCAAATCAAACTATTTACAGCTTTGAGCTTATTTCTATTTTTACTTTGTTTCTTTTTCTGTTTTTGTTTTTCTACCGTACTTTGGTTTATTTTTGTGTAATCCTTTTGCTGTTTCTTGTTCTTTCGCTGCACTTCTATTGGGTATTTATTTACTCATTTGATCGCTTTGCACTTGTTGGCTTCTTCCTTGAAAACATTGTTGCAACTTGTTTGGCTTTTTTAAGCATCCGCAAATCGTTTTGCATTTTTAAATATTGTTTATGACTAATGCTGGTGTTTGCTAAATTTGTCACTCTGCATTTTTCTTGACGCGGCACAGCCCCAAACATATGATATTTATATAACTGACGACATCGATGCGTTGCCTTCGTAATTTGTTAGTCAATGTTTTGTCAAACGTTCGAAAAATACGCGAAATATGAGCGACACCCTAAAACCGAAGAGCAATGAACGTAAACTCCGCTCCGCATGTCCACAGCGCACGCTCGTCGAGACTGAACTAAAGGGAAATATTAGAATCGCACGAACTTTAACTTAACAGAGATGGCAGACAAATGCTCTCCCAGCAGACAACAATTCGCTCACGACTGTTAACGGGCATTGGCCAATGTAATTTGCAGTGAGAGCCAACACTGTAATATTCCCTGTTAGTTAGCTGTTGTTTCTCACTGTCTGTGCGCTAACCGCCATGAAAGAATTACTGCAATCTCCAACCGCAGTAAGCGCTGTTAGTGCTCAGATAAACAACAACAACAACAGAACAGCAGCTGTTGTGGGCTAAGCACGTGCTGTTAACAGCTGCAATTAAACAGGACAGGTAAAAAATTCTGCGCACAGAGGATGTTTTTAACCAACTTTTGCTGTTACTCTTTAAGTTTGTAATATAATATTTAAACTTCCGCTGCAAAAAGAGCGGAAATGTTGCTTACCAAGCTGTTGATGGCTCCAGGAACAGGTAATTTTTCTTGCTAGTAATAAAACGTAACCTCATTCATTGCAATGCCAATTATTTACTATATTCAGTAGTACACTTTTATTCACTTTTTATCAACCGCAAACTTGACCGAATTTCTCCACTGATAAGCGCAACAGTCGCGGCGTGCACCTTAACAGACTGCTGTTAAAATTTCCCAACTCACTTGTAGCTGCAGAGAGTGAGAGCGAGTGAGAGCGAGAGTAGGTGAAGAGGCTGCGACACAAAATACCATACGGAAATCAAAATGCAATAATAAACATTTGCCGACGCCGTTGTTTTCTTGTTGTTATTTTGCTGCACAGAGGTAATAATCAACTGGCTGCTGTGCTGATGATAATAATGATAATATGCGATACGCTGTGCGGAGGCCTTCCTGCCTGCATCTGCCTCTGTCTGTTTGTTCGTCCGCAACATATAACAACGGCTGCTGGCAGCGGTTGTGGTTTTTGTTTCTAGCTGGGGTTTCGGTTAGTGGGCCGTTTGGGAGCTTTTGCTGATGCTGTTGTTATTGTTGTTGTCTGTGAAATGTAAAAATGCACTTCCTATTCAGAAGAGAGAGAGAGAGAGAGAGAGAGAGAGAGTGGAAGAGGGCGAAGCAAGAAGCGAACAAATAAAATTAACGGATAAAACCGCAAGTCGAACATGTGCCATTATTCATGTGAACAACAATATTATTACTCTGCACAATAATTTGTCGGCTATTGTGGATTGCTGTTATTTTTTGCAGTTTTCAATTATATTTACGCAATACTGATATAATTTACGAAAGTATATTGCAAAAATGCCCACTTGCAGGCAAATGGGCATTTCACACATTCATTAAATGCCAATGGAAATTAATTTGAGTGCCAGACATGTGGAAGAAAAGTGTGCAATGAGCTTCTGAGTTTTCCAGTAGAAGCTTAACATCAATTTAGGAACAGTAGATAAAATAATAAAAATAAAATACTCACTATACAAACACTTGAATCTTATCTACTTAAAGTGAAGTTTAACACTAGCTGACAATTTTATTGAATATATATGTGCAGGCAATTTAAAAATAAATATTTTAATAGTTAGATGATAGACTACAAAAGTCAAGTCAAACAAGCAAATGCGCATAATAAAGACACTCATATAAAACACATTTAAATGGCTAGTTTCTGTCAAGATCTCAGAAGTTTATCTGCTCATCGAGCTTAACAGTCGCATTAGCATTAAACTGTTAAGCTTTATTGCAAAATACAAATCTGGAGTTCAGTGCAGATTACAAGAGAGCAGTGCGTACTCAAGTACTGCACAGGGGCAATCGGTAGAGTTTTGGGACACGTGAACTGCATTATATGGTCGATAATTTAATACGCTCGCCACACTTATCGGGGCCACACGCCGGCACCAGAAGCAACGCGTTACAAAACCATCCCAAAACACACACAGGGACACACTTTGCGACTTAATTAGACGACATTGCCAAAGACGGAGAGAAATAGAGAGGGAGAGGGAGAGAGAGAGAGAGAGAGAGGGAGAGGGAGAGAGGGAGAGGGAGAGAGTCAGAGCTCGACTGAAGTCACACGCGATTTTGCAACGGAACTTGAAATTGTCGCTATTTGACGGGCGATAGTTTTGGGGCTAAATATTAACCACCCTCTAAAAGACAGCATGCAAGCATGCTTGACCGGCTAGTAGATACCCTGTTTACTCGTTGCTGCTGCTAGAAGCAGTCTGCTGCTAGTAAACAAGTCGGACTGAATTCCCATATCATTTAGCTGCCGGGTGCCTATCTCTTAAAAACTTTATACAGTATAAGAGCTGCTTACACCTTATTAAGTGGCTCTTGCGACTGACACTGATTGGAATTTACAATTTTTTTTGTTGACTGACAGAAAAAAAAGTCAATAAAAATTAATGCATACACTTGAAATTTAAGCTCTACAAGAGTTTATCAATTAGGCTCCTGCTGCTAATCAAGCATGTAAATAAAGTATTATATATGATCAGCGATGACTTCTGCTGCCTGTTTATAATATGTGCGACCGTATTACACTCATTGACACCCAATTGGAATGTGTACAGGGTATCGGAGATGGGCGCGGTTGTTTTCTTTATGGAATTTTAATGGAATTTCTAATCAACCTGACAGGGTGCGTCCCTCCGTCCGCTGAAGCGCACGCCCTGCGAGCCGTCCTTTCACCCAGACCAGAGATTTGCGCCTGACGAATGTTGCACATTCGGTTACAAATGTGGGGGTTGCAGTGTGCGTGGACAGATGGATGGGTGGGTGGGTGGTTGGTTGGTTGGTTGGTTGGTTGGTTGAAATGTAACCCCTCGGGTCATGACATGTTGCGACACTTTCGCTTTCAATTGAGCTACTTCACTTGCGACTGTTTTTTGTTTTCGTTTACTGCTTTTATTTTTGTGTGCCACACAAATCAAGTTGATAAGAAGTAAAGACCAAATGACGTTAATAAAACTGCGCTGTGCTCTTAAGGGTTAAAAGCTCAAGTTGAGCTACAAAATGTCGCAATAGCATTCCGCCTTCTACCCCGCCCGCCCTCAGCACACACTCTTCCCGGTGCGCCGCTAATTATGTGCACAACTTGACTTGAGGGTGCAATTGTCGACTTCTCCCCTCCTCTCCCCCTTCGTAGCTACACCCTTAGCAAATTTTAATTGCAATTGTGTGTGTATGTTAAACAAATTAGGTTTCCCTCGAGCTTTGGTCACTTAGTACCACATGAGGCGTTGGCTAACCACCAAAAGCAGCACCCGCTACCACAGCACCAACTACTACTGCACCTCCCCGTCCAGCCGCAGTCAATAGTCATTTGATACATTTTGTAGCACCCTCCCAGCAGACCAACCACCCCCCCTTCGCCGACTGATTTCCGCTCCTGTTGCGCAAATATTTGCAAGCTTTATTAGTTGATTTTGTGACTTTTACGCTCTCAACACTAAACTCAACTCAACTCGACTCGACTCTATTCTTTCCCTTTATCTCTTTCGGTCTGGCCGCAATTTGTCATGTTTCCCTTTTTAGAGACGGGTGGGGGGCAGGGGTTTTGTACTCATCAGTCTCATGACAACTCATACATTTGATTTAGTTGATGATGTGCGAGCGGAAATAGAAGGGCGAAGAATGGAAAGTGGAAGTGGAAGCAAACGCCTCATTTGTTTTAACATCTACCAGAGAAAGTCGTTTTTTTTTTTTTGTTAAATATGTTTCTTTTTTACATAGTATGTGTGAGTATTCGCAAATCATTCAAGTATTCAGCACAGATGCGGCAAAGATGATTCACGAGATATTCAAAAATCGCATATGGATTATGAGTCTGTGTGCTATTTTTAAATTGTGAGCACAAACTCGGCATTTATACAACAAATTTGCATTTACTTTCTTTTGCTCTGTTCCCCGAATTAAACTGGGACTGAATCTCTTTGAACTGTTTCCTGAAAAAAGTGGACCACGAGTTTTATTTATATTTGCTTTGGTTTAATTAAACGAGATATGATGAAAATTAAATCCTAAAAATAAACAGATTCCAACACACAATTAACATTTCTTCTTGACAACTTTATTTGCTAAAAATAAAGTAACACGGTTGAGTTCATCTTAAATGCATTTGTAATTAAAAATTCCATTTCTCTATAAAAAAAAACTTGCTCTGTCCTGCATGTAAGCAAATGTTGATTACAGCAAACTTTTAGAATTTATTTATAGTCTTGGAATTTATTCCAAACTTCTTAAATATTTCACTTAGCACAAATGTTTAAAATAGGAGTTTATTCAACTAATATAATGTAACTTAATTTTATATATATTTGTTTATGAATCTCCGATTCTTTGATATTTAAAGTCTCTTCACAATCCATATCCCTTTTCAGACTCTCGCAGACCCAAATCCACTAGAAACTCATTTCAGCTCATTCGTTTCAATTCAAATGACTAATTTCATATTCATAACGAAATAATTTGCATGGAATACAAGTCAGCTGAGTCAGTTCCACTATTCATGAGTATTATTCATATTTAGATTCACCCCAAATTCGGTAATTACAAGCGCATTAGTTCTCACGGCCAAATGCGCTTACTACATAAGCCGTGGGCCATGTTATTGAATGTGCAGGGTAACCCTTTTTCGACGGGTTGCCATAGTTAATAATTCATAATTCGCAAAAATTGCGAAACTTCAACATTTTTATTTTTTATTTTTTGATAGGCCTAAGAAATTCATAAAATATTACGTACGACATCTTTTCGCCAATTTGCTGTAATGAAGCGTGAAAGGCTTCAAGAAACATGAAAAACTTAAAATCCATGAAATTGGACAGCGAAATGGGCAACGAGAGAGCAAGAAAATGCATTAAGAGAGTGCCAGCGAGAGAAGGGGCAGAAAAGTCAGAGACAAGGCGTTGCAACTGTGGAATGTGCAACAATGCGACTTGACATAATTATTAGAGGTGCACAG
The DNA here is from genome assembly GCA_035043845.1 of Drosophila picticornis. NCBI lineage: Eukaryota > Metazoa > Arthropoda > Insecta > Diptera > Drosophilidae > Drosophila > Drosophila picticornis. Next base: position 12,779,932 of record JAWNMR010000491.1, read on the forward strand.
CAGGGCGAGAGGGACGCAGGGCGACAAGCCAAACCCTTCGACTTCCAGCACGCTGAAACATTGCGGAAAATAGCCGATGCTCCCGGCTGTACAACGACTAAATCAACTTCAAAATACCTTATAAAAATGTTGTAAGAAAACGACTTAACTATAATTAACTAACTAACTCACTAACTTAACTAACTAACTTAACTAACTAACTTAACTAACTAACTTAACTATATTCATAAGAATCCTAATCAAGGTGATAGTTTGTTCTTGTAGTTTAAATTTATTATTTGCTCTTAACATCGATAAAGATTGGAATTACTTATTCTACCAAGTGGCAATCTACACACTCACTGATTATAAGAACTGTGCATATCATAAATACACATTTATCTGTCTCAGATATAATTAATTTGAATTTTAGATTCCTAGCTAATACCTCAAAAGATAAACGTCTTCTTTTAATCCTTTTTAACTATTTTAAGGAGTATCTTTTAGTCAGACACTTCGCGGACCATTTTTTGCTGCACTTTACTCTTTATACGCAAATTGAGTTGATTAATTGAAATGTGGAGATGCGGGAGTAATGCAAAGGGGTGGCGGGAGGAGCCATGGAGGGGCACTTGGCAGGGGCAATTGCTTGGCCAAAGGGCAAAATTGCAGACGGCATAAAATCAATAATTTTAATGGGGCGGCAGCCATTCCCATTCCCAGACCCAAGACTCCCGTTTACAACTGAAATTTATGTATATGTGTCTGCTTGTCAATGCAAATATGTTAAGTAAAGCGACTACGGCACACCCCCTCCGCCCCCTCCAACAACTCATCCCCCAGAAGAAAGGTGGAGTGAATCTCTGTTCCTTTGCTGTGTGTGACAGCCCCAACTTGGGCCAACGTTGTTGCTTAGGGAGCCGCAGGCAAGTTTGGCACAGCAGTCAAAGTGGATTTAATTTTCAAAAAGAGCCTACAAAATGTATAAATTGAATTTTTCCCCAGGGAGCACGAAACTCAAATGCCCTTACATACGAAATTGAATTTGAAAATTTTCGAAGAATATTTAATTTGCACAAATTTACAAATCCCTATTCAATAAACGTATCATTATCGTTATCGTATATCGGTTGACATTTGCGTAAGTTTAAAGCTTAAGAAAATATTGTATTCCTACTTTCAGTTCACTTTTGGATGAGTTATTAAAGTGTAAAATCTAGTCAAATGCAAGGTATGCAAAAAAGAAGTTTTTCAAATTATACTAAAATGAAATGCCTACCAATCCTGATTAAGTTTATGCATCATTATTGGTTGACATTTGACAAAAGAAAAAAATGTTATTCCTCATTCAATTTCACTTTTTGAGAAGTTATAACAGTTTAAAGTAAGAGGTATTAGTATTAATTATTAAATAGCCAAATGAAATGTCAAATGAAAAGTATGCCCAGTTTGAAAGGGTATATCCAAAATGTAATTCTCTTTTAGACTCTTTTAGCTGACGGCTTTGCAACGCTAAAAAACGCTGGCAAGCCGAAAAAAAATATAATTATTATGACGAGTATTTTCATGAAACAATTAAATTATATGTATTCAATTCGACGATATGCCAGCACAATTATACAGCTAAGTAAATCCAAGAACACAGCTGACGCAAGTGTGCTGTGTGAGAGCGAGGGGGCGGGTGCGGGAGCGGACAGACCTATAAATTGCCACAGGGCCGGTCAGTGGGTGAGGGAAGGTTGACGGCCCTCTCTGAAAACTCTGCTCGTCTATGTTTATTTTTGTACAGTAATTGTTGCATTACAAAATATTTGAAATTATTGGCGATGGATTTGTGGATCGGGGCTGTGAGCAATTGTTCAATTATGCAATATGCGTTATCGATGACATACATATCAAATGGTTGTTCTATAATTAAATCGATAATTGCCAGCCGATAATTCAGTCAATCCAATTGCTCCCATGTATATCCAAGTGTCAATCAATTGAAAGCTGCTCCATTTATGACATATTTGATGTCTAGAAAAACATAGTTTCTATGTAGGTCAACTCGTTTAGTTTGTCTGTCTTTCATCGATATACCCTTTGCCAAAGACCTTTCACTTAACAGAGTACTCTAAAGCACAACATGTAATTAATATTTCACTTTTTTTCAGGGATGATTCCACATTTCGGTTCGGTTTGGTTCGGTTCGGCGCCGTCGACTTACGCTCGAGTAATTTTTCTTGTGCACGCAAGGTCAGAGTTCAAATTAGAAATAAGTAAGTCGAGGCAACAAATTTCGGCAAAAAAAAAGGTAACATAAAATAAAAATGTTCTAAAATTTGTGTCAGTATGCAATTTTCTACATTCTTTGTGTCAAGGGGTGTAGCTGCAAATCCATTTCGTGCAACGTATTCTTCTTCAGCGGATTTCCTAAATGGCGTGCAAAATGTATTATTGTAAAAAAACAAAAATCATTTTGACATTTTGTTGCAATTTTTTGAGATACTTTACGACGTTGTTGTGCCTTCTCGTGTGACGGTTTTATGATCGCATTACCAAAGATCATTGCCAGCAACATCATATCAATATACCTTGTAGTACTCCTCCTTGGTCCCATGGCATTTGATGCGCCTGTCGCAAGCAGATAATTTCGCCAGCAATTTATGTAAGTGCAGCATTTTGGCATGTTTAATTTGCTGTGCCAAATCGGAGGTAAGTGAAGGTAACCCAAAAGAGTTGCCAAAAAATAGTTGAATTGCGAGACTTTAAATTATCCCAAAAAGTCTTTTAAAAGAAGGAAACACAAGTCTTCAGTTAAGCCAGCTGAATGCGGAAAATTTCAATCAATTCGAAAGATTTTTCCTTTCGTTCTTTTATTTGCATACTCAATCCAATTGTTTAGTTATTATTTCATTTACACACAGAACTCTAATTGTTCTATACACATCAGATAATTTAATGCATGAATAGATAAAAAAAAAAACTCATATTAGCAATTATATGCGCTCATCTTTGAGTCAGCAATAAATTATGATATCAGAGCCAAACAAAGCGACTTAATTAGATGTACAGATTATATAGTATAAATACTTAGTCATTCGATGAGCGCAACAGTTGATGTAATCAGGCTTACCTGCAAAAAATAAACAAAAATAGAAAGGTAAATTTAACAAACACTCATTGCTGACGAATAATAAATGTAATGGTTTAGCTGGAATCAGGTAAATCGAAAGATTTTGAAGAAATGGCCAATATTTATAAGCCACATAAGGCGAATCTGTATAATTAATTATGCCCGTACCGAAAAGAATATCCATCAATTGATCCAACAACCAACGGATTTTTGCCCTAAATCAACAATTGAAAATTGCAAACAAATTGCAAAAAGAAAACGAATTTTCCATGACGAAAGTCGGCCAGAAATCAAATAGAAATCGAATTTCTAGCAAAAATCAACTCAAGATCGCCAAAAATTTGTTTGCCAAATCAATCAATGGGCAAAGGCAGAGACAAAGGAAAGGGGGTTGTGGGTAAATGTCTTGTCTGGATCTTGCGGCATATTTCAATGTCAAGTTATCGGTAGATGTGCGGATATGACCGACATTAATCTTGCGGCCAGCTAACCAAGGTTTTCCGCAAGGATAACGCATTTGATTGGCCTGATGCAGCAACCCCCCAAAACTGCTGATTACGATAGCCGATAGGTAAAAATACAAAACGCTACCAGACATAAAAAAAAAAAAAACTAACTCCTACCCCTCTCTGCCGCAGGACGCATGTGACGCGTGTCCTGTGCGCATTCTAATTGTGGTTTTCGCCGCTGACAAATCGCTGGAAATTAACTAATTATATTAGCGGCAAACAGCAAAACTTGATCCGTCCCAAAGGCATAATTAAAATAATTGAAATTGAAATGGAAATTGAAGGCCACAGAAAAAAGCCAAAAAAAAAGGAGCACACACAAAAAGGACAATTAAACAATCAAATTTATACGGCATTAAAATATGCAGCAACTCAGCAAAATAATAATAATAAAAAAGAGGCAGCAGGACAACGTCAACTTCAGTTTGCTGTCTGCAGCTCAGCTCGCGCTTGTCCACAGCGAACCAAGCAGGACAATAGATTTCCGAGTTCCAGTTAAGCCAGCCAAAACGGGTTTGCATTACCTTAACCCAGTGTTGGACAACCCCCACCCAGATTTGGCTTACCTACACCCTAACAGAAGGTTTTAAGATTTTGCCATGGAATGTGTCACGACATTAACCGATTGAAAATGGATAAAAGTTGAAAATAAAATTGTGGCCTAAGAAAGCATCCACGACGAGTTTGGGCAGCTTCTGGCTGAGATCATATTTCCAACTTCCTCTATTTAAATTATTTGAAAATATATGAAAATTGTATTTGCAAGAGTATTCGCACTTCGGCAGCTCAAAGTGAACTTCTCTCCATTTCCGCTGCATTTTTGATTTGCTTGATGGACACACAATGCATGTCCTGCAGCAGGACATGAGGGGGCCGGTGCGAAGCGACTCACTTCATTAGCGTTGAAAAACAAATAGTCTGCAAGTGAGTGCAGGACTCGCTCGACTTGCTCAAGTGTGTTCATTAGTGGGCCGAGAGGGGTACGAGTAGGGGTAGGATTCTGCCGGACTACGAGTCAGAATTAGAGCTGTCAAAAGGGGTTGTGCAACTGTCTGCTTAGCCATATCAGCGCACATTATGAATGCAACGCGCGTTTTCGCCGGGGGCTGGGGTTTTAGACGAGTCCAACATCTGATAATAATACAAAGCTCATATCTAGATGTTATAATATTTAATGAAAAAAAAAAAATACCATTTAGCGGCCGACACAAGAGCAACAACAACAACTTAAAAAGACACAGCATCCGCGTCCAGTTCTACATTGCCGCCCAACATTTTCCGCTACCCATTTTTCCAAATTTTCATGTTTGCATAAACTGCACCTACTTCAAAGTGTTTGCTTGGGTGGCTGCTTTTCATTTTTTTCTCTTTTATTATATTTTTTTTTGTTTTTTTGGGTGCTCAAATATGGAACAGCGGCAGCTGCTCGGATTAAAGCATCACATTGTGATATGATGTAATGTGATGTGATGTGATGTGTGTGTTTGGGTGTGAAGGTGATGAAGAAAGTTGGTAGCTATCATGGTTGGTTCATGTTTTGGTTATTACAGCTGCCGCTGACCATATAAACGACCGCCTCACCATCCCATCCCTAACCAGCCACGTGCTGCTGGTGCTGCTGGTGTAGTCAACTGTAGTCAAATGGGAAATGGGAAATGGGAAAGTATAACATGCGTTATGCAAACTAATTGATGGCTCTTGGGAGTCTGATGGCTTTGAGGAGAGTCAGTGAAAATGAAGTGTGCGTCATCATTTTGATGGTATGGTTATTATAATAATAACGTGTCATGCATGATATTATACCTAAATATGTTAATAGACTTTTACATGTGCTTATGTTAATGGGATGGCAAAGGATCAAGTTCGTAACGCTTTCAAAACAGACATACTCAATATTTGGCTGTAATATTAATTGCATTTAGTACAGCACTGAGAAGTGTGCTTAAATATTGATTTAGAATAGATTACAGATTTCTTATAAAGGTGATTAAAAACACCTCGATATTCAAAGGCTTATGTAATTGTCCATATTTCAGAGTCAGAGTTACAGATAAATAATGATAACCATCGCTCAACTGTACCCATTCCTAGCTGTGACTGAAAATATCGTAATATACGCAAAATCCGCTCTCATTGAGTATTTGCCATGCTTTCCATTTAGATCAAATAACTTCAATATACTCGAACACAAAAATAATAGGAAAAAAACTGACAAATGACATTAGGCTTGATAACCATTCAATGCAGCCAACCAACCGCCCGTCCGCCCGCCAAACCCGCCGACACTCAACGGTCAGTTGAGACATCAATCAAATTAGGGTGGCAAAAATGTCCATGTGTGTGTGTGTGTAAGTGCAGCGGTCCAAACTGAACCCCTCTGCTGGCCAACAGCCATTGCAGGCATTACAAACTGAAAGCTTAAAAAGTCGAATGCAGCAGCAACAACAAGCAGAATTCACAAAGGATTTCAGCAGTTGACCGTTGGTCAAACGCTGCCAGAGGGGAAACGTAGAAATGCAACCCTAAACGAATAAAAAAAGTAGAAAAAAATAGTGCACTTTGCACACGTCCATTTAAACTGTCTGCGCCTGCGCTTCGTCCCACCGCGCGAAATCCTGTCACAGGATACGCGAGGGGGTGGGGGGTAGTTCATTAAAATGCGAGCTGTAATGAGCAGAATGCAGTGTAATGAAATTAAAGTGAACACGCGACACACACACACACACACACACACCGAGCACACACAGACTGCCCGCTGCTTGCGCATGTGCAGCCAGAATCACCCCGCAGCTATGCACCCCACCCCCTGGTGCATGCCACGGGTCGTGCGTCAAGTGCCGCGCTATTTTAGTTGCACCTTGACTTTTATTATTAATTTTTTTTCCCTATTTTTTGCGCATTGCCCGCATAATTGGCAAATTTGCGCACATTTGACGAGCTGTGTTCCAGCAAATGAAAATGCACTCATTAATTCGAGTTTGTTTAGCAAAGAGCACAAAGAGAGCGTTGCGAACTATGCAAAATATGCAGGAGGTGGCCGCATGTGAAGCATGACGGACTGCTGGATTCCCTCTACCCCAAAAAAAAAAACAATTTGCTGATCTGCACTGTGAGCATTTTGAGTCCAACTTTCTGAACTTTTAATCCAAAATTCATAGCTGCAGCTCCTAGAAATTCTTGGTTCAGGTAGGCAGCTTAAGAGATATTAAAAAATCAAAGAGCTTTGTTTTCACAAATTTAGATTTAAGCAGGTTGATTAGTGTTTAAAATATAAATGCTAAAAGTTCTTATAAGTTTTACTTTACTTTACTTTACTTTATTGACTCTATTCTCAAAAAAACGATGCTGACTACAATTTTTAACTCAATATAGTAAAATATGCCAGCTTTCAAAACATTTAATTTGAGCTTTTATTTTGCAACGTTAAATAAATTAGTTATCTTTTTATTATATAGATCTTCATAGTACAGTTTCTTTAGTTGCTGGTTTCAAATTTACCGATTCTTCTCAACCATTTGCTAAATAACTAAACCAAATGCGCCTGTTACGTGCCTCAGCTAGAAGAATGTGGGATTTGGCCTGTAGAAGCACGCCCGAAAGCGTATCAAAAATTATGACAGGCTTAAAACAATCAAAGTGTCAAATAAAAATGTCAAGTTTATGATGCACAGCGATCGCCACTAATCTGTCAACAAAGGTGAGAGTTTGCAGGGCTGCTGCTGCTGCTGTTGCTGCTGCTGTTGCTGCCGTGTGGCATATCCTGTTTCCTGTTTCTGGTCACTGCAGCGCTAAGGGGTTGCTCTGTCTGGCTGACTTACTGACCGCTCGACAGAGTCTGGGCCGGCTGTCATAATTAAAATATGACGCGTGTCCGTGTCTCGTGCACGGACAATTGCAACACGCACGGCGGGGCAGGAGGGCAGCGGTGCAGGTACCAGCTTCGTTAGTTGTTGCCACCATTCGACACGCAAAGCATTCCACAGCAGGCCACGAAGGCCTCTTGGCCAGCTGAATAGCCAAAGGACATGTGCCGCAACTTAATGGCCAACTAGCGGCGTGCAAATTGTGCATGCATATGACTATTCATATCCTTTTCTCTCTCTCTCTCTCTCTCTCTTCTCTCTCTCTCTCTCTCTCTCTCTCTTTCTCTCTCTCTCTCTCTCTCTTGCCTATAGTTTGCTATACATATATATGCATATAAGGATGCGGTCATTCTCCTTTGGGAGTAACTGCAGCAAATTGCTTGGCATTTGTCAATTATGCAGTACCTCCAAGGAAATTAACTGAAATCACGTGTAGCAGCCATACAACTACAGCTAAATGGTTTCCTTTTACGGACATTATAAAAATGAAGACATCTCAGCGGCATAATTGAGCAAAGTTCGAGGCACAATATCTACAGGATCTTACTTTTAATATGCATATGGCTTGCCAACTGTCAAAGAAGTGGTTCTTCAGCTTCGTGGTTTAAAATGAGAGCTTTCTTTAATGCAATTTTGGGTTTGGTGTGCAATCAGAAAAATAAATTGCTCTGAAAACGAGTCTGGAAGTTAGCATGCTTTTCTTATTTAAGAACGTTGGTCTTATAAAGACACAACTTTTCGTTTAAAAAGTTTATTATCCAGATTAATAAGATGATTCATTCTGACTGTGTGTGTATTGCCAAAGACTAACAGGATACCTTTATCAAATTATAGTATTGCCCATATCAGACTTCAGTTTGCATTTGATTTGAAAACGTAAAAGAAAAAAAACATGATAAAAATTCATTTTTAGCCTTCAGAGTTAATTTGGATACATTTTCAGTTCACACTTTACAAAACACATCTTGCCGGCTTCTTTCCCTCCATTGCTTTGGGCCACATTGCATTCTCCGAGCCGACGATTTGACACAGCCTATAAAAAGTTTAATTGCCAATTGTCACGCCTCGTATTATTTATCAAGATCAATTATCAACACGAAGCGTAACTGATCTTCGATAGATTCGATGATTGCCAACAGCTGTGATATCCTTAAAGATATTCTATGCGACTCGTAAATCAAATGGAAACAACTTTGCCCCAAATTGAGGGTGTGTGTTGAGGAACAGAAGAAGAATGAATGAAAAGAATCCACTCGCTTAAGCTAATTTGTCCGACGTCAGGATGTGACAGGAGACGAGGACGAGGAGTTGTCGCCATTGTCCGTATTGCATGGCATTCAATGGGCTCCGACAGCTTTTGCGACAACAAACCGCCGACCCACTTTCTCATGCACAATGCACAAGACGGACACACAGGACATGGAGGACATTCAGGACATTTCTGTAACACTGCAGGCCCATCAATGCAGAGTAAAACCCATTTAGTGGCTGCTGCTGCTGTTGCTGCTGCTGCTGCTGATGTTGTTGACTGTCTGACGCTGTTATCCTTTTAATGTGAAGCCTAGTTTCATGTGCTGCCAGGATATGCAGGACACATGAAATGATGCGCAAACAAGCGGCACATGCAATTTCTCATTTGGGCCGACAACATTTCATCAAAGTAGGTTGCAACACATTTCCAAGGAATTGTTAGCCCTGCTGATAGATTGCCTCTGGCGTTGCATGTGAAGGCGCGCGCTCACTTCTTGCGGGGATTCGGAGGCCCAGCAGCCGGCTAGCTACAGCAATATGTTTGCGCAGGTGTTGGCCTCATTGTCGGCAGTAAATTGGCAAATCCCTTTAGCTCTGGCACAAACCAAACCAACGTTGACAGTCAACTAATTACTTGCGAAAGCAAAAATGCCTAAAAGGATTTCTTGCCAAGGATCAACAGCCAGGCCGCAGCGCACTGGCATTTCTGCGGCATTCACAAATCACATTTAGCATTCGCATGGCAAACAACAAGTCAGTGAATGACAGTTGCCTGATGCGCTACAAATGTCAGGTAGGCGGTGGCAGCCACCGATAAATCCTGAAACTGGCATTTTGTCAATGTCAGCCAGCCAAAACAACAGCAACAGCCAAAAACAAAAAAGAAAAAACCCATCAGGTTGCGCATTGCGTGAGGATTATGGAGTTGAGCACAGGAAATAGAGTGGATAACCATGTAAAGGGGATAAAAGCAATAGTTTCAGTCAACATGCATTTGGTTAACGTTTTTGCCATCGATTGTCTTGGTAAGCGGGGAACTGGCTATGGAACAGCCATAATATTGATTTGATTTTGAAATACAGCCCAACACACTCTTAAAAGCACAGTTATTTGTTATATAAATTATATAAACAAAACTTTGAATCTAATCTTATTCATAATTTTGAAGAACTTTGTTTATTGAATATCAAAATATTCATTTATTAGTTTTGTTTATTTTTCCTTCCAATTAGTTTACCCCAATTGTTTATCAGTAACATTGACGCTAGATATTATAGATAGATGGAACAAATAGCGAATTGTAATTCAGCAAACTTTAATTGAATCCCATCACATCGAATGGGTTTTTAAACAGATCCTCAACAAACTGTATTGTCCTTTCACTCTCGCTCTGTTTCTCTCTCTTTCTCTCAATCTGTCTTTTTGCTATATAAGACCTCACCTGCATGGCCAAAATCCCATAATAACTGTTACAAACAACTCGCAAACTATTCACACACAGAGCAGCTAATCGAAACAAAATGAAATCCCACAACAAGAAAAACAGAAGAACAAGCTGCGAATTTAGAGAACCTCAATGCAACGGGAAGAGGGGCGGGAGCAACTTATATGCGGAGATCTGTGCCACTTTCGTGTGTCTGAGAACACACGCATACCTAAATAGTTAATCCTTGCCAAAGGATGCCGAAAAATGGGATGCCTTGGCCGGAACAAGGCTGCGAATTTGTCAAAGAGTTGTGCAAACAACGCACAGCAAATAAAATCAAAGAGGAAAAAAAAAATTAACAAAAACAACAACAAATCGAATGCAATCAAAATTAAAGCGCTTTAGCTGTGACAACAGCTCGGCACAAAACAATTGACAGAGCGGGAGGGGTAGCGGAAGAGGGGTGGAAGCGGCACAGGCAATCCTTTAAGAATTCCGCACACAATGAACCATGTGCGTCGCAATGTCCTGCCGCCAATTTAAGCGAATTAAAGCAAAAGTTTTCGGAATTCCTATTGATTTGGGTTGGGCAGCACCGAAAAGAAACGAATCCCGAAACAACTGCGAGGAGCCAGAAGACTCCTGCTGAGCCAAACCGAATAATAAACCTACAAAAAAACAAGTAAGAATGCTCTGGTTGAGAATGCCCGACAAGGAGACACCCATTATAAGTTTGATGTTATCTTTAAAATGGAGCAATGCTATGCCAAGGCGTACATCTTTTGAATTGGAAAGCCATAGATATAAAATTGTAGCTCTAATTGCAATTCGTAATCGATTTTCTTCTACATCTCGGAAACGGCGAAAGTTATTGATAAATTGGAAAAAAAAAAAAAAATCTACGACAACTTGTACTACAAATCTATAAACTGCAGTTGTTGCAGTCTCCGAAATCGCCGATTTGCCTGTTACATACTTGACACGTCTTCATTATACCCATTTGCATTCGGTTTAGGGTATAATAAATTGAAGAAAAATAAAAAAAAAAACCGGAGTACGACGATGCAACATGAACACACGCAAACAAAAACAAAAACACGACACTCGAAGCGTTTAACTTTGGCTTAAGTGTTTGCCAGGACGTGCCCCGGGGAGGCACGTCTTAACCCTTTACCTGATGCTCACAAAAAATAAACGGTAACATGCAACGTTGCAGCAACATATCCTTCGGTATGGCATCCTGTGGTAAACGTCCCAAAAAAATCCCTCCAAGTGTCATCGACACTTGTGCCGGCTGCCATTAAGGGTTGCCCCAGCAGCAGCGTCAGGATGTGGCAAGAATATGCGAGTTGTTGTCGCTGTTGCTGTGTTGCTGTTTTAGGCACCAAATGTGTCGCTTAAGTGCTAATAATTGTGCCCTCGCACAGTTGGCGGTCGGGTTCGTCAAGGTTCAAGACCGAGCAAGACTCATATGGGAAATGGGGACCTGCCTGCCTGCGGCTTCTGTCAACTGTTTTGCATTTTAGATCTTACATTTTGAGAGCCCCATCCACTCAATTTGACAACAAGCTCGATCGATCACTGAGAGGCGTCACTCAGCCGATATGCCCCGAAGTCTTATGGATTTACAAGCAACCAAAAGACTGAGCGCTTTCTTAATTTGATGGTATATTTACATAAGTGCGTATACAGGTCGAAAAACAGGAAAGGGTGGACACAATAAATAATAGGGATAGTCCAGAACAATTGTGCAAGAGCACATAAATCTAACATCGAATATATAGATGAAATAAGAGACAATTTTTAAGTTGCTGATATTTGTAGATGTAGAAACAACTAACAGAAATAGAATATGCTGCCATTTTATAAAAGGAACACAATATCCAATAACTACTACAAACGGAAAAGCATCTAAATTATACTTTCCTTTAACATTGTATATCACAGAAAGTCGGTCTAAACTAGTACTTATTTTGCAAGCACTTGTCCCACATAAAAACAGTTTAATAAAGTTGCCCAAAGAACTGATGCACAACACATTTTACACATTTTTATATTATTGAATGGTTTTAAAAAAAAATTAAATTACAAAAATGTATTGATTTATACATATTCATCTACATGAAAAATTATCTTTATGTCTTATTGATTAATGCTGTGTATTGCCAATGTGTGAGAAAAGTAGAGCAAGGAATTCCTTAAGTCTACTTGAATTATTTGCTCAAACCTAAAATGCAAATAACAAAATGACAAGAAATGCCCAAAACTTTGACACACTAATGAGACTGCATTAGTGATTAATGAATCCCAAGCGATGTCAACTCTCTAAAAGTGTGAACTCTGCGGCAGCAAGTTCAATTCATTCATCGGGTTTGATTCATTGATTTCTAGCAGAGAGACTGGCAAAAATGTTGCGGTTATCCTGTGTTATCCTCGTGTTAAGCAAGCGAGTTCCTATTCAATAATTGCGAAAAATGAAACACGAAAATAAAAATCATCATTAGCAGCAGCAGCTTCCTAGGGGCATGATTAATGACTTGACTTTGTGGCCAGGACATGCGATTGCATGTTGCACTCAAGTGCAACAAGCGTCGAGAGCCACTGAACCGTTACAAATAAATCATAGCAGGCATCAAAAATGTTTCAACTTTTCTCAACCGCAAATTGATTGAGTTTTGATGACATAGCAAAATGACAATAGTCCGAAAGGGATCTGTGTCTCTGTTGCGGTACAGTTTTTAAGATCGTTTTCAGTTTTTTATGTTTTTTTCTTTTTCTTTTATTCTTTATTTATTGTGCTCTTTATCAATGTGCTCTCATCTAGGAAATTACTTTCATATAATTTGTGTTCTTGGCATTGATCTCATTTAGTTTTCTATGATTTATTTCGAAAGTGCGTGGACAATTCTCTCTGCCGTCTGAGATACAAGAACAGATCGATTACCGCAGCTATTGTCTTGTATGACATGCAAACGGAACCCTAATCGGATCTGATATGGGCGTAACAACTATACAAAACTGCTTAAAGTTCAGTCAAGCATTAAGACAAAGACCATTTTGAAGATGCGCCATGGCAAACACATATCTTTAATCACTAATATTAAGAAATATAGTTAGCAGCATTAAATTATTAATTAATACTAATCTTAGCTTTAAGTAAGATAATATTTTTCCATGCTAGATATCATATAAGGCGAGTGGGTACAAAACCTTACTCCAATTTTTAATTTCATTATAATAATAATAAGTTTAATCCCAAGTTTCATAATATTTACACAGCTAAATCTTATCTACGATATTATGCTCAAGCTAATTAAATCAGAAATAAAACCCAGCTCAAAATCGATCGACTCATTCTCAGTTCATTAAGAATCTCGTAGATGACAATCTACAGCGACTTTTTCATTGGAAACCTTTGCAGAGCTCAAAAAGAAATCCGCTTCAATCTTAAGCCTGACAACAAGAAAGCTAAGGCCGAAACAGTTTTCATGCTTGTATTTCATGAAGGACTTTTAATTAGAGTAATTATTCAAGCGTAACAGACAACCAGACAAGCAGGAGACACAGGATAACACGGCGAGCAACTCACGCTGGCGTGTCACAAATCCAGGATTAAACAAATGTAGATCAGAAACCAGGGGACTCACTTTTTTTTCGGTTTTCAATTTTTTTTTCAACATGTACAATTTTTTTACCTTTTTTTTTCAGTTTGCAGCTTGGGCAAACCGCAAGAAGCAGCCGAAGAGAACATGGTAAGGACAATGCCTGAGCATAAGACAGCATCCTTATGAGATTAAAAATGCAAATCAGCTGAAGGAAGCCGCAGGAAAATATGATGAGCCCGAGACAAGATGACGCTGCAGGAAAATTGTAATTGTTGTCAGTCTGTCTGCCTGTGTCCATGTCCCGTGCGCCTGCGTGTGTGTTTGCCCAAAACATGACAGCTTCATGTGGCAGCTACAGCAGCAGCTGCTCGTGCACCTTCGGACAACTCGACTGTGACTGAAATCTTGGCGGTTTTATGCACTTTTGCATTGATTTTCATTAGCATTTTGACGGCAGTTGCATTTTCCATTTTGGTTTTTTTTTATTTTTATGTTTTTTTTTTACCCAGCCGCTTGCATGATTTGACATAATTTTGATGAATGGTTTGAGTTGGGTTTTTGAGTTTTGCGTACGTTTGTTGCTGTAGTCGCTGACAGGCGTCAATAACTTTATTTCACTATGGTTGACACATGAGAGCAAGCAAGACCTTATAATATCTATATACTCAACTATTCAAAAGCAAATGTATTTCTTGGTATTGGTATTAAGATTTTGGAGATACTATTTTAGCATGGTATTTGTATTTTTTTATAAAGTGTTGTTAAATTTTCTAGTTATTTGAAATGAATATTAAAACAAATTTGAGATATTATCTTTTAAACTAGACTATTCAATGTTCATTTATTATTCACGTTTCCAGTTTAAAATCTCTAAATAAATTCAACTAGTCAAAATATTGATCTAATTTAATAATAAATAAAATTGCTAATATTATCTAAGGCAATTTAATATTTTCCATAGAAAACTTTATTTTGGTCTGTCGATTTGTGCAGCCCCGTTATGGGACGCTAAGCCCAACAAATCCAAACAAATGCCACTAATTAAACATAAAATTAACAAAACATTGCAAACAATTCATTGACAATTGGTGCTCCTGATCCGGATCTTGTAACCCTTAGCCCTATGCAGATGCCCGCTCAAACAATGGCGCCCAAAGGGTTAAAGGTGTAAACATTTGACAAAAGTGTCACATCAGATTTCTTAAGACAGCTGGCGTGTCCTGGCCTATCCTGCCCTGGTGCGGTATATCTTGTCGGTGGTGGCTATAGGATAACACAGCACTGGACTTTTTTGTCATGCTAATGGGAGCAAGCAGTCTGAGTGCTCTTTGTATCATACGAATAATTGCAAGTGTGTCTCCAACTCTGGTTTGACAGCTGTCAAAAGTCCAATAAGTCGTATATCAATGTTTGCTATAGCGCCTCCTGCAAGTCGAGCAAGGATTAACCACTGCGTTAGAAGTGTAATTGAAAGGATTGATTGATTAACTGCTGCAGAGACAGCCACATGTGGGTTGCATTGACCGAGGTTTGTTAGCATTGAATGCTACCAGCATATTTATGAAACCTTATCCTTTCGATTAACGGCATATCTAAGTGACTTGTGTGGTTTTCACTATTAAGTAAGCACTTTAAGAATTCTAGAACGAAGTAGACTTCTTATGTTAAGGGATTTGTAATCGCGTATATTTCATGTTTTGTATTACACATAGATACTATCATACTTAAAGTAAGCGATCCTGAATAAATTAGTAAGATGAAAGCAATCCCAAATATTTCAAAAGAATTTCTCAAGAGTTGTCATGTTTCCTATAAGCTTATCACATTTAATAACCTTAAAAGTCTCAACTTATTTAAAAACATTTACTTTTATATGTAATCTTATTTTAAGTTCAATCATCTTTTCTTCGTAAACTAATCACATATGATTTACTTTATATTTTAGGTATGTGCGATAAGATTTCCATGATTAAACACAAACAAATACGAACTAGAAGTGTACAGAAAATAGTCGCATAACCCTGTCATCAACTAAATACAACAAAATTATCAATTTATTGCATACGGCTTTAATACGCTCTAATCGTTTCTACCATAAATAATGGCCTTAATCCAAATGCAAAGAAATAAAAATATATACACATCTATAATACAACCATAAGTGAAAATCCATAATCGGATTTGTGAGTGCCGACCGAGAGCGTCAGCGGGACATCTCAATTCGGGTCCTGGTCGGCTGGTTCTGTTGGCCCGTTGCTTTGTCAACCGATTGCGGAGAGAGAGAGAGAGAGACAGGGAAAGTGAGTTCAAACCAATGCACGAGCCTTGGCACTCAGCGGGAGTTCAACGGGTGGTCCGAATGGTTCAACACTTCCTCCTCTGACCTCAAATATGCAACTGGCGTTGCGTGTGTTTTTTTTTTGTTTAGTTCTAAAACACCCGTTAAAAACTGCAGCAGATGTTCTCCTTTAGCTGATGTGGTTTTTCGATTTGTCTCTTTTATCATTTTACTTGAAATACTCGTATTCACTTAATTTGTTGTTAATTAGTGCAAAATCGAAACTCGAAACTCATGATTCGTTTATCATTTTTACTTTGGGATCCTTTTAAGATTTCTCATCCGTTTTGGCTCATTTCATTTGCAATTTATGAGTCCTTGTGGCAAACACACCTTGCACATACGGTTCGGACTTGTGGCTGTCATAATGCAACAAGAAGCGGACGGGAAAAGTGTCCTTTCCTTTGAGTACGTGCTCAGCACCCATACAAAAACACACACACATTCACATCGCAACCATCCTGCGGTGTTTGCATTGTCCATATCGCAGTTTTACGACCTAACGAACAGCCTGCGCTTTGTCCATTGTCCTTAGCGGCTGAGATTGCCGCAGTCCTTGCTCCATTCACTTGGGTATCCTTGAACATTTGCACTACTTGGCTGCAAAGTTTCATCTCTTTGTTCAATTTTGTTGACATTTACGATGCAATTTTCCGAAAGCCCTTAAATCATTATAGCCCTGATTCAAAACTTTCGCTTTTCAATGGATACTGTTTTGTCCACTGCCCCCTGGCTTGGCCTGGTTTGATTAGCCTCGATTTTTGTGTTTGGACCGCAAACAGCCTAGGTTCGTGGCATAGTTTTACATATGCATGTCAGCAGAATGGGCAGTTGGTTATCCACAAGCATCCTTATGGGTAGTTTAGCACCTAGATTTGGGTCTCTTCCATTATAAAAATCTTTCTGAATTGTGTAAATGATATGTTATTCTTTTTATTGCTTTATTAAGAAATATTGAAGAATGGTTAGACCAAACTGATGTTAAGAACATTTAAAATGTATTTGTTATATTAAATTTGTATGCCTATTTTAAGATCACACCAACTTTTGTAATTTCCATCATTAAAATGTATCTTTTAAACCGCTGTCAACTGCCTAAGACAACCGCTTTATTTGCCCGTGGCTGTGTTCTCAAACCAAGTTACTTTTCAAACACAAGCAGAGCGTCAAGTTAATTGAAAACTTTATGCGGCATCTTTTGGCTTACAGTTTACCGCTTTGTTGAAATAAAAGCCGTAAATATTTGCATGCAGCTTGTTCTTGTATTTGTTCTTGAAAGGCAACTGTTTGCCATATATGGAAGTGTGTTATACACCATAAGCAAAGGGGTGGCGAATGGTATTTAAAATTTATGAGAGCGCCACTTGAGCGCGGAATTGTTAAACACAGAAATTAAGATTCATTAACGGTACGGGTTTGGGAATGAAGAGAATGCGCCTTTAACAATGGCGTCTCTCGCACATAAATCAAAAGTTTGCAAAAAAAACCAAGAAGCCAAAAAATGTAATTGAGTTCAGAGGCAACAGCCAGGGTTCCTTAGCGACTCCTGGCAGATTTCCAGCGCTTCACTTCCATTCCTGTTGGTGTGTGTTTATTTAAAGATGTTTTTCTTTATCCTTGTTGCGCCATAAATGCGTTTTAATTTGAAACGAAGTTGAGACTCCGTTTTTGTGTACGTTAAGTCAACGATGAAGGCAATTTGGTAGGCGCAGGAATCGCGTTTCTCTTTGTTGTAATCGAGCAGCGCAATTTACTCGTATGCTGCGCTTTAGGTGCGTTGTCCTGTAAATGAACAACAGCCACAGTTGCTCAAAGGATGCTAAAGGATGCTGTTTTTTTTTTTCAATTAAGGTTGACATGTGTCTGCTCCTGCCATTTTCTTTGCCGCATACCGTCTCCGACCTCTCGAAATTTGTTTCAAGCGACAAGTCAAGCTGAAAATTGCGCATTTGGGCAACATGGTTTGGGCTTGGGAAACGGTATCAGAAAAATCGGTTTCATTTGTGAGGGGGTTGCAAGTTGCGCCAGTCGCAACTTTCGCCTAACAGGATTACACTTTCGTCGGCTTGAGTGTGTATGTGTACGTGTGTATCGCGGCACTTGCATTTTACATATGTATACAACTCCCAGCACGGAGTTTGCGTCTTTGGTCCTTACTCACTTTGGCTGAGTTCTTGATAGGCAGCTGTTTGCATTGATTGGATTTGATGGGGGTATCAATCAATTTGATGCTCTACTGACTGTTTTAATTGAGAAATTCCTTGCGCCAGAGAGTGGTTAAACGGTTTTCAACTTGAGGCAGTTTTCTAGCAGCTTTTCTCAAATTTACTGCGTGAAATTTGTAAGCGATCAAAAAAATCAAAAATCAATATTTCTGAGACTAATGCGAAGAATAAAGTTAGCTTTTATCTTATGTATTAAATATTTTTATTTTTATTCCATCTTTGCAAGTCCTTAGAAATTAAACCCAAAACACTCTACTCTGAAGATTATATAGTATATATAATAGACATATTAAGAGCATGCTTCAGTTTATCAAAGCTTATCATTTTTATTTCTAAGTGTGAAATATTCATTTCAAAATGAGAACATTCAGTTTGTTAAATGTTAGTCATATATATTTAACAAATGGGCTCTACGGGTATCAGACCTTTTACCAGTCCCATAACGATAGCGCTTATCTCGTACCAGGCAACATTCGCCAGCACTGAATTCATGGGCGGCACAATCAGCTCTTCCATGAACTGTGCAACCCCTTCCGGATTATCGTTAATGGTCAGATCGATGAAATCATCGATGATTAAATTCATAAACTTGGTGAACATTTTACTTTTCCCAGCGAACGTAGTTCGGGAAATGGACTTGCCAAGATCCCAGTCAACATTCCAACGGATAATGTGCACACCATTCGCAATCCCCGATGGTCGCAATATGAAACTGCCTTTCGCATGAAAGTCAATCAGTTCCAAATCTAGGATGCCATTGGCGCCAAGGAACTGCCCCAAAATGTCTAGCTTATAATTGGCGCTACTCAACCGAATGCTGGGAAAGTTCACGTCGAACTTGATAGTATGCAGCACATTATTCCATTGCAGTATACGGAACTCGAAACCATCAAGACCCACCAGGGTCAAGTCAGTGAAGTTGCCCCGGCAGCTGCAACGAGAACACTGTTGAGCTTTGGCATATTTCCATCGAATAGATTGAGAGCTCACCTAAAGTCATCTGTTTGCAAATCTACTTCTTTGTAGGCCAAATGAGCGGGCGCCAGAATGGGAATGCCCCGCTCCGGATAGCCACAATGCATCTGAAGACGCAGGAATTCCGTCAGCTCACGCAGCTCATCATCGAAGAGAATACGAGCCGAGCTCAAAGTGCAGCCGATCAAAGCAATTAGAATAAAACACGAGCTGCGCATTTTGGCAATTGGTAAAAAACTAACAAAATCAGTTGGGAGTTGGCAGGTGTTGGCTTATTGAACACCGATTAGCAGAACTCAAGTGCGTATTTAAGATTAGATTGGATCCAAAAGGTGTAAAGCGAATTAATACCAAAGCTTCTTGTACACAGCAGCTGCCTGAAAGTAGACTAGCTCAAGCAACTCCTAAGCTCTGGGGAAAGTAACTCAGTGGTGATTAGCCTGTAATAAGAACTAACTACGGAAAATTAAAAATAAATTAAGTTGTAGAAATCGAAGCAACACTGAACTGGATTTATGAAGAGACTGTGGTATCTATCAAAGAGATAAGATTCGGCTAGACAAGAAGCACCATTTTTGTACCCTTGTTAGACTATTATAATTTTGTTATGAAATGTGTACGGCATTGAAGCAGACGTCTCAGCATATCGGACTTAATCTAAAACAAGTAGATCAGTGTATATAGCCATATAGTTGAGTATATCCTCAAGTTGAGAAAAAAATCATTTAATTGAAAAGGATCATCGAAATTTGAGCTTTAAGTTGAAGGATTGAAATGCATGCAACCCTTTCTGAGACACAAATGTGGAAAATTCAGCTATAAACCAATGTAAAAATGTTTAAAGAAAAATAAATACATGGGAATATTTCGGGCTACGATATCATTTTTACCAGACCCCAGAGTATTTTATGTAGAAGTTCATATATCTTTAATACATAAACACACTCAACGAATCTAGTGAAAGTACTCTAAAATTTTTATTGAACCATTGCAGTTTGGTATGCTAGGGATAAGTAACTTATGCCCAGGGATCTGCTGGTGGTACACACTTAACAACAATTGGATCATCCTCGTTCTCGCCTTCGCTGCTCGAAAAAATCAAATCGACCAGGGTCCAGAAGTCCTTACCCTTGAGCATCTTGTTGACGGGTGGCACAATAGTGTTCTCAATGATGTCGGAGATGGCCTGCTGGTTCTCATTGATGCTCTTGACCACGATATTCTCCAGCTGACGATTGATGGCACGATTGATTTTGCCATTGCCCATGAAACCGGTAATATCAGACTTAACTTCACCGATGGCGATGGTTGACTTCAGTGAAAGGATTTTGGCAGAGCCCCACAGCACGGGAAGTTTGTATTTCAAGACACCTTGGACGCGCAGATTGATCACATCGAAAAGCAACGAACCGTCACCCTCATATTCGACAGACAGACCCAGTTGACGGAGTGCATCAATCAGGGTATCAGTTTCGTACTTCTGGGCAGTTGTATCGATGTTATTGAAGAGGAAATCGAAAGTGATTTTCGATGTGATGATATTGAGCTTAAACTTCTGGATCTTGAAGTCATCCAGACCGGCGACCTTCAAATGGAACACATGATTGAGGGTCTCAAAGATGCCGCGCTTCACGTCCAGATTCGCCTCGGTGATGCGCAGTGGAGCCAATGGGGGAATACCCATTTCAGGGAAGCCGCATGGCATCTGCTTCTGCAGCTTGCGGATCATGCGACGCACCTGCCACGACACAATAAAGCTGGGAGCAACTACAATGCAAAATTATCAAAATAAATATTGCGAATGCCAATAAACTTTCATCTTTCGTCAAATATTCGCCAGCTCACCCTCAACACCCTCCTCGGGCTCAGCAAACAGCTCAATGTCGCCATTCGCGTCGGCAAACTCAATCAGTCGCTGCTCGAGTGGATGGCGCTGTTGCTTGGGCAAAGTGCCTGCAGCGCAGATGGCCGCCAAACTGGCCAGAACTAACAGAAAACGCATGTTGAATGTTTTATTTTAGTGGTAAACCTCAACGTGCTACTGAATGGCCCACAGCCCAGCCAGCTCCTTTTATAGGCCCATTATCGTAGTAGCCGGGACGATAAGACGTTGGATAGATAATGCTCGAAGATAGGTATAATCTACGCAACTAATTAAATCGCTACGTTTTGGATCGCTACACCTGTCCTATTGGCTTTATAAGGCTTGCATCCAATCTTAAAGTGTGCAATTCAATTTAAAGAATTTGTAAAAATATTTTTAAAAATGTTTAAATTTCTTCTGTTCTTTTCTCCAAAAATAAAGTTGAGAATGAGTGGACATAGCAATACTTTTAAATATTTAAATAAATTTAACACAATTTAGGTTTACTTCAATTATATTTCACCCTTATTTTCTCCCTTATCAACAAAAACAAACCCATAATTTTGTCTTATTTTGCTTTATTCCATTTTTGAAATGTTGTAAAATGTTTTAATATTTAAAACAACAATTGTTACTGTTTAGGATTTGATTTACCAAGGAGGAGGTATGGGCGTGCACTTCTTGTTGGAGTTGGTCAGCTGCGAGAGCAGGAACCAAATCTTGTGACCCTTGAGTCTCTCGTTCACCAAGGGCACAAAGAACTGCTCGATTCTTTCGCTAATCTCCTTTTGACGACCATTCACAAAGGCGGGCACCTGATACTCAATAATATCGTTGATCATTTCATTGATCCTGCCATTGCCAAGGATGCCGCCAATGTGGGAGGTAACACCACCAAGGGCTACAACGCACTGGAATTTGTATATCTTAATGGAGCCAAATATGAAGGGCATCTTGTATTTGAACGAGCCTTGAATCGACAGATTCTCCAGCGAGAAGGCAAGTGGGCCGGTGCCCTCATAGCGCACCTCGAGACCCAACTGGCGGAGCAAATCAATCAAGGTGTCTGTGTTCAGGACGTGGGCGGTGGCTTTTAGCTCGTTGAACTTGAAATGGAACTGGACTTTCTTGTTGAAGGTATAGCTAACCTTCAGCTTCTTAATCTCCATGAGCTCCAAGCCATCGAAACGGAAGCGCAAAAACTGAAGCAATGAACTGGTAAAAATAAGAGAAATAAGCGGAACATCCTATCAAAACCTGATCAAACTGGGAGCAGAAACCAACTCACTCAACAACAGACTGAGCCAGATGAATATTCAAATCGGCATTGGTGTAGGGTGCAAGTGGTGGAACACCGTATTCGGGAAAGCCGCAGGGTAGCTGCTCCATCAAATTCTTCACCGCTTTCTTGGCCTGCGAATTCAATATCAGTCCATAATCATCTGGCTTCGTAGCTAAACAATAGAGATTATCCGATTAGAGCTATCTATCAAACCCCCTGGGTTCTACAAAAATTACTTACGATTCTCCTCGATAAGGCGATTCCATTGCTCCTCAGTCAAGAGGTCCACCTCATAGGCCACTGTGCAGGCCAAAAGGGTAAGAAAAACATACACGATAGCTTTCATCGTTACACTTCAATAGCTGTTGGTGATGACAAATGCCAACGCCTTTTATAGTTACGGCTTACACATACTTAATTGGGCCATAACCCCATTGTTAACATGCCAGAAGAGCCCAAACCTCCCAAGCTTTAATCTCAATCCGGTGAGATTAGCTGGGTAATTTGCAGAGAATGATAATTTCTATTATAATTTATAAAAACCTCTCGAGATACTCATTTGGATCGACTCTAATCGTCCCTCCGTTATATACAGGGGTTATAAAGAGTGCAAAACACTTGTCGTAAAACCCAAGTGGTCATCCAACTAATCTTGACAGTCAATTGCCCAATTGAATTTCTGCGATGATTTATTTTCAAATAAATGACAAACTCCATTTTATATTTTTAGCTTAGGCAAATTTAAAAGGCAATAATGCTTCTACGTCAACGCATTGTTTTGCAGGTGTTCAAATTACCTCTTAGGCTACCAGGTGTTTCAGATACCCCACAGACCGTAGACATCAATAAACAGACGATGGCCTGTTGTTTGTCTTGACCAAATGTCGAGCAAATGTAACAATAAATGTTTTCAGTAAATTAAAGATAGTAACTTTACTTGTCACCATCGAGTTAAATTTATTGAGTAAAATTTTGTATATTTTTTTTTACAAAAAGAAAGTCGCCCAATGTTAAACTCTTTCGATGAAGCTGCTTTTTGAGTTCAGCTTCCATTAAATGTTTCTTTTATCAATGAAACTGTTATTCTCTAGGTTTAATTAAATATCCTTTTTTACGAAGTCATAAGTTCTCTCAATAACACCAAATTATTTGCAATATAATAACACCAAATTATTTGCAGTTTGAGCTTCTGTAGTCCACACATCAGCTGATTTCAAGGGACTCTGGAATACTAATTTTCACAAATCTGATAAATAGAATGTCTCGCCTTTTAAATAAAGGTCATCAAATAGTTGATCTAGCGGCAACTAAAGCACTTATTGTTCCACTTAAAGACCCATTATAAATGCATAAGTAAGTGCTCAAAAATAAAATTATAAATCATTATCAAACCGTACGTTTAATCCATTTTAAAGTCTATTTATAAACGTATTATTGTTGATCGTTTAAACTCGAACTTTAAGCTTATTTTTGTTGATGTTAAAGGATCAATACAATTTGCAGTACTACGTCTTAGCCTTATCCAACTAACGCTTTGTGGACTTTGGCTTGGTTTGATTGTTTGGGAATTTTGTGTATTTTTTAAGTGTGTATAACTAAAATCTCAATCTGTTTATCAACATTTTCTGTATATTTATAGCATAACCGATATATATCCGGTTATTTTAGAAATGCTCTCATTTCCCATTTTCACCATTGTATAATCAAACATGAATCTAGACATGCCAGGGTGTTAATTAAAAATTGATTTCATATTTCGCACAGCCTAATGATAAGACACAAACAATAGAGTAGCCAATCGAATGTCTCATTAGTAGGAACATTATCAACACCGGTAGCGCTTATCGCGTGGGGAGGTTTATAAAAGCCAGCCGGTGGAGCAGCCGGACGATTAGTATAAATACCGTTGGCACTACGTCCAGTTTTATACAGTACGCAAATAGAAAATATGATGAAACTCTTTGTGGCACTCCTGGCACTCGTTGCCTACGCAAATGCCGCTGCTGTGGGCGAGCCAATTGGTGAGTAGAGAGCAGAGTGCGGAGTGAATGAATGAAACTTGACCTATGTTCCCAAATGCGCACGCAATTAGACTCGCATTCCATCTCCAGCACGATTGTGGATGTGATTGAGGGCATGAAGGAGCAGATGCCTTGCGGGTTTCCCGGCCTTGGCATTCCGCCAATTGCACCACTAAGAATTGACCACAAGAACATCGATATCGATACGGAGACGCTTAAGATGAAGGGCAGCATCGAACATTTCCGTCTCAATGGTTTGAACGACTTCGATATCGATGAGATGAAGGTCAATGCCATTACCAGCAAGGTCACCTACAAGTTCATCTTCCGTGACGTGAATGTGGACACCATTTACGACATGGACATGTTGCTCAAGAAATACGGTTTCACTATCAAAATGATCGGTGCCGGCCATGCCAAGTTTGCCATCAGGGATATGAGCATTTGGGGCACCCTTAAGTACTCCCTGAGCGTTATCTCTGGCAAGTTGAAGCTCAAGTCTCTGGATGTGCGTACACATCTGGGTGAGGTTGAGTCCGAAATTGAGGGTATACTCGGCGATGGCAATGTCAATGAGATGATGAACGAGTATCTTGCCGAGGCCGTCGAGATGGCCATCAACGAGAATGAGGATCTGATTTCTGAGACTATTGAGCACATTGCTCTGCCCGCGGTTAATAGCGTTTTGGAAGACGTCAGCATCGGTGATATCGTTGGTGGTGATGGTGAGGGTGGCGAGAAGGAGGCCTGCATTCCCCCAGAGTTGGATTGGTAAACACAATCAAAATGAAAGCTTCTTTTGTTGAATAAATGTTATTTTTCACAGAAAAACTAATGTACGAACTTTTATTTTTAACTTGAAAAACGGGTTTCTTTCCGTTTTGGTTTTCATAACTGATACTTAAATCTTGTATTAAGTAATTGAAGATTCCATTAAATATTTGTCTACTTATATATTTTTCTAATTTTGCTAATTATGTTTTAATAAATAAGTTTTTATATAATTAGAGATTTTGAGGTACATTTCTGGATTTGACCAAAGGTTTTATTAAATTGAAATGCTTTTGTGTATTTAGCATATATTCAATATTTCAAATATTTTCAATATTAGGATTATTCTTAGATTAATGGACATTCAAACAAGTACAATTTATTACCGAAATCTAAACATAAAAAGTCTAGATGAAATTTTGGATTAATTTTTAGCTAATGCATTATTGAACAAAAGTTATGATTCGGTTTTAATGTGACTTCACTGTAGTAAAAGCTTTTACGCCAAAGTTTGCCGACTTTTTATTATTTGGTCTAAATCCCAACGGAGGTCCCCATTTTTACTAGTTGCTAATCTTAAGTACTTTTCACGTATCAGCTGCTTGCACATATTATCGCATACAAAAGTATTTGCGAATCGAAGATTAAAGCCAACTGAACCAATGCATATATATATAAATAGTTTGTTAGGGACTTTCAAGTGCTATATAAGTGGCGTGAATGGGATAGACGAATGCGCAGTTAGAATTTGTCGCTTGTGGCTAAAACATATTGCAAAATGAAGTCTCTGTCGCTGGTAATAATTCTATTGGCCCTGGGCATCGTGCAGGGACACAAAGTACCCGAAATGTTTGCTGGTAAGTCAAGTGGGATATTATATAGAAATATCGATATAACATCAAATGATTTTGCAGGTCAGTCACGTTCTGCGAGCAGCATTATTGTGGATACCTTGGAGGCTCTTAAGGTGCAAATGGTTGAAGGCTGGCCACAATATGGTATACCACCACTTGCACCACTCGAAATACATCATAAGGATTTCAATTTTGAAACGGGAGAGTTGCACGCCAATGGCGCCCTCGATGATGTGATCGTTAGTGGATTGAACGAGTTTGAGATTGTGAAGATGTCGGCCAATTTGCCTTTTAGCCGTATAACGATGGAGTTCAATTTCGCCAGCTTGAATGTGACCACCCAATATAAGGCAGATGTGGGCGCCGGTTGGCACATGGCTCGCGATGGAGGCGCCTTCTTGGCTCTGGAGGATCTGAACATTTCCGGAGTGATCAGGTACTCCACTGGCTTAGTTAGCGGCAATAACAATCTGCGCATTAAGGATATTCAACTCAAAATTGTTGTCGGCAATGTGGTCTCAAACATTGAGAACCTATCCAAGTATCGTATTATCAATCGCAAATTTAACGAAATTATCGAGGAGTTTATAAACCTCACTATTAATGATAATGTCGACTTCGTGACTGAATGGATTGACTCCACAGTGACGCCCGCGTGCAATAATCTGATTGGCGATCGTACAATTAAGGATATTATTAACCTTATCGGAGGTGGCGGTGGCAATTTGGTTTGATTCTAATTGTGATTCAATACAAATTGGGCAAATTTCACTTTGAAATATAGTTAGCTAATCTAAGCCATCAAATCGATTTGTTTTATTTGACAAAAAACAACTGGTAAGGAACGTTACTCTAATCAATTTGATTAGGATTGCTTAAGAGGTTCTAATCGCATTTCCGAACAAAATCTAAATTTGTTCTAACGATTTCTCAATGGGAAAGCCAGTTTGTTTTATATTATTGAAAAGCAATATATGATTACATTCACCTTTTAACTGTATCTAATTTAAGCTGAAAATAAATAATCGTGGGGGAAATGTAGTTATTCTTCAGGTTATCTATATATATATTATCTATTGAACATGGGCAAATATTATTAAATAACGGACTCTAATGTTAAAGATAATAATGAAGATATAAGTAAATTTTGGCGTTTACGCTTTATGTGAAGTGCAACCAATATTTAAAATCAGAGCCTAAAAGCATGCTGCACATTATAAGAAGTGAATGAGTGGAGCGCATAGGTATTTTAGCAGCCCCAAAGTATGCTACAATTTTGCAACATTTTCAGTACTACGAAATAAGAATTGTCTATTTTGTGCAATTTAGGACCAAATATACATACATTTATTAGATTTATACAAAGAAATATTTTCACAAAAAAATGCTCTCCCATCTTTTTACGTGCAACAATCAAAATTTTATTCAGTTCAAATCAGCAAATTATTATTATCTGCTTCCATTTCATTACCTTATCAGAGAGGCCAAATCAAACAACCTAAGTGTGGGGGTTGGCTACGCGGCTGACCTTCAAAGATCGTACGGAGTCTCTCGGCTGAGAAGAAACGTGCCGAAACTCGAACCAATTACTCAATAACTTTCAGTGGCTGCTACGTAATTTCAAGGGCATAAAAAATACCATACCCAAGTATAATTTATTATCGGCAGATCGAAAAGAAAATCAGTATCAACTTTTGTAGTTGCATGCACTAAAAAAAGTATTTTTGTTGTAAAATTCTTGTTGCTTTATTTTTATATTCTGATCAGTTAAATTAAAAAAATATATATATTTTATTACTATCAAATACAGTGGTATCGAAAAATTATTATAAAACAGAACCATTTGTAGTCTAATAATTAATTGCTTAAGTATCGAGAGCAAAATTGTTGAAATAATGTTTGGGTTCAATTCAATTAGATTTGCTGGAGATCATGGGGAACCGTACGTGGTATCTTGCAGCCAGTCAAGCTCTTAAGCTGGTAGTTTATATGTTTTATTTTTTCTATGCTGTTCGAAGCCACTTAGCGGAGCTGATAAGCCCGTCTCACTGTCATTCGATTTCTAACGCTAACTCAGTACCAAATTATCAATCGTATACTGAAGGCGCACAATAAGAATTCACTTGACCATGGTGTTTAAATACTTTCCATTAATATTGCTGCTTGCACAGGTGAGTTGGCAGTTCTTCCATGGATTAACAATAACTTAAGCAATCCAAAACGAAATGCAGTCTTTGCTGGCGGCATCAACGCATAATGTCGTGGCAAATGCTCAGGCAAGTGCTCGGACCCAGAAGCAACTGGAGGAGGAGGCACACAATGAGACAGTCAATCTGCTGAACGCCCTTTTCCGAGAACAGATCGCCTACTTTAGCGGGGTGCGGGAGAAACTGGAGCCGACCACCAAACGTGCCCAGGACATTGGGCTGTATGTGAGTCGACTTAACGAGGCCATTGCCGAAAACGATCTGGACAAAAAAGAAGACATCTGGCTGAGCATATTCGAGCAGGTAAACATGAAAACTAATCAACTTCATACTAGATCTGACTATTCTGTGAATGATCTCAGTTCAATAAATCCCCGTTGCTGCTGAACAAGCAGGAGGAGACAGGTCTCAGCGATAATGACTACCAGACTCTGCTCACGGATAAGAAGCTGCAGGAGATTACACAGAGCTTCGTTCGTGATGTGTCCACCTATTTCTGGAAGATTGCCCAGTTAAGTGGAAAAGTGTTGGAAAATAGCATCGATCAGTATATGACAAACCCCAAATAGACATGATTTGTTTGCAATTTAACCAAATATATCGATTGTTTGCTATTTAGCTATCCAAATTAAGTTGATAGTTTCAAATTGTTTTTTTTTTTTTAAATGTTTACATTTCATTAGTGGAAAACCATGTTTTTTGTCAAATTTGTGTGATTTTTGAGATTTTGTGTGTTGCTGAAACCAGTAAAATTATCGATAATCTTATATAATGCGATGGTTTCGGTATCATTTACATGAAATTTGATTGATAAATCGATTTGGGCAGGCAAATTGACAGCTCACAAAATGCCCTAAGCTAAACACAATAATTTTAAAAATTGCAAATCGCAAAAGGCAATCAGTTACAAGTCTATCAAGCTGAAATTGTGACAATTGATAGTTGCACAGTTTTCAGTATCCAACTATCAGTCCATATATAGCGGCAAGACAACAACACAATTAAAATTCGATGAGTACACTATAATTGTACATCACATAATTGACTTACGCTAAATTGAAAGCAACATCAATTGACGATGACAATGGCGATGGCGATAATTTCATTAACACCTCAGTTCAAAATGATGCACAACAGCAGCCGCAACTAAACGTTAACATTTGATCAAACTGTATATCTGTATATATATAAATATATATACAAATATAACGCTCATGTCGCCGTTTACCTTCATCCTCTCCCCACCCCTGCATCCCCCACATACACCCACACACCCACACACGCTTTTAGCACTGTTGCCATTTATGGAATGGCTTGAAGAGAAGAGAAAAATACAAATGTGATAAATTTTAAAATATGACAAATTTCCATAGCATGAATCATTGAGAAGAGCGCAAAGCAAATACAATTTTTGGACAAACCAGCTCCGGGCTTAATTGCACACAATGCGATTTCTTAGCAGGTTATAATTTCTTAAATATTTAATTTTTTTTAACTACAAAATTGTGCAATTTCAATGCGAATGGCTAAGCTAAGCAAAGTGCACTGCATTTTTAATGCACTTTGTGTTTTAAAAATAAAAGCAAGTCGAAAGAGAAGAAAGGTTGGCCACGGGGGCAGGAGGGGTGTGTGGCGCGGTGCCAGACGGCAGACACGCATGCCTAAACCGCTGCCGGCGTCGCTGTCGAAGCTGGCAATTCTGCTGCAACGGCTGCTGCTGATGCTGCTGTTGCACACATGTGTCGCTGATATTCAAAATCAACGCACCGACTATCCGCCTCCCCTTTCACTGCCCCCTCCTCTGCCACATGGCTTTCTGTTGCGCATTCGAGCGTATCGAATAACAACAATTGGCACTTCCGAATGCGCCACAAATAAAAACACAACAAAAAAAAGATATGCGCAATAATTTGTTTAAAAATCTGTGTTTTTTTTCATTTTGTTTTATCAATATTATTGTACATTTTGAAAATAAATAAATAAAACCGACAATAAAGACAACAAACAAGCGATAAGCGCAAACTCAAAAATATATAATATAAAAAACCCACTAAAAAGCTCTTGTTGAGAAAGCTCGACTCGAAGATACCCTGAAGCCAGTTGTTAAATTTTTACCAAAACAGAAACTAAAATCGGCCGCTTGAGGCAAGCGCGTGCAAAAGCCATTTTTGCATAAAAATACACACATATATTTATACATATATATATATATATATATATATATATATATGCCTGCAAATGCTTGCGTCTGCTCATAGAAGTTTGCTCAAAAGAACATGCGGGTTTCTTATACAATTTTGTTGGCATTTTTACAGTTAATAAAAAATGAGACGAGGCATATTAGTAAAGTAAAATCATTGAAGTGCTTTACTTTTAAAATTGTGACGTATGTTGATATCGGTATTCTATTTTTAACGGTATTCACGAAACGGCTTGACTTATCGATAAGACGAAATTAACTCGATGTATACAAAAACTTCTATTCTCTAGCTTCTCTACACTTTGACTTTGAGTTGCCGATCAAGAATTTATATACTTAATACAATCGTAAATGCTTCCAGCTGCCTTCTTCAAGACTTGCGCAATTTTTTATAACATTTTAATGTTGAGGACATAAAAATGCAAACTGAAGCCACTTTCAAAATGGTCTAATGAGAAATTTCAGTATTCTTGTGCGTTTCGTTTAAAGAAATCTACTTTAAGATAGATAAGTAAAAAGTGAAACTAGTTCAACTGGTAGACTTACAATGTCAGCTAGTAAGAAAGCTGAACTAACTAGTCCAGAGTAGGCTAATTCTACAAGCAGAGCGTTGCCAGCGACTAAATAAACATTTGACGAGGAGGCGATGAGAAGAGCAAACTAGTTGATTAAAACATTAAAACAAACTTAACTTATTTCCTTGCGATTTTTAATAATACTATTTAACTTAAAAATATACCAAAGTATTTCAGATATTTGGGTATTTTATGTAAGTCATTATACCCATTTATTGTTTAGGGTAGAGCAAACAGTTGATGTGGGCTAATTGCAATAACATTTCAGATGTGCTGAGATAAGAGAGAGGAAATTTGTTTCTGGCTACCGCCTCGGGACATTTACTTTTTATTGTTATTGTGTTGAGCTATGGGCCGCTGGGACTTTTACTATTAAAGCTAATAGACAAATATAAACAAACGAGCATTGCAGGTGTGTGTGTGTTGTGTGTGGAGAAGGCTTAACATTCATTAAAACACACAAATAACACACAACACCATGTGTAACAAAGATGCCATTCAAATGCTGATATCATCTGAAATAATGTGAATCGATTTCTATTGTCAGCGGCTTGGGAATTTAAAGGTCGTAGAACCTAATAAATTCTATTCTAATAAACACGACGAATATATTTATTTGGTGCTTTTTGTAAAAGATGAACACTTTGAAATTTTTCTATTAGCATATATTGTATTTTGACAGACAAACAAATGACTATATTATGTATAGATACATTAAATAATGGAATTCCCTTTTTAACCAAATGAATTAAAAGTTCAATTTTGTGGCGACCTTTTCGAAATGCAAAACGCTTAACATTCCAGTTTCCATTTCAGACCTTTCCAGGCCATTTCAAATTGCTTCAACGCTTTTCAACACACACATTTCCCATTCCGCTTTGGCGCCATATACATGAAGCATACACAAACACACACATACTTATACGCATACGAATATGCACAGTTACTTAACCCTATTGACTGAGCCGTTATACGCCACCAAATTTTGATTAGCAAAAATGGCAATTGGAACACGAAATTGCCATTCATCCATCATCAGAAAACGCAACGTATTCAATGCCAATAAGAAAGTCGCGTGCAGAACGCTTTACATCATATTTATGAGAATTGTATTTTATTTTGCATTATTCCTGTCATGTTGTTGCTACAAGTATCTGTTGCTTGGGGTATTTTGGTTTTTTTTTTTTTTGGGTATCTGGTTTGCCGATAAGCGCACCAAAATCATGTTGAACAACGCGAGCAACAACAATAAGCGAAAAGGCCGACTGATGATTTTGTTTACAATTTTTTGTTGTTGTTGTCGACAGATTTTCTAATAAACCATTTAAAACCGGTTCTCATTTTTTTCCTTTTTTTTTGTGAACGGTTTCGGCTTTTGGGTTTGCTTTGGCCTCACTACTGTCAAGAAGACGAAGAAGAAGAAGCAGCAGCGGCAGCGGCAGATTCGAGAGCATCAAATTTCATGCTGCACACACACACAAAATGTACAGCGATGCAAAGCTTGTTTTAACAAAAATGAAGCTCTTTCATTTTAGGGACAGGAACAATGAAATGGCAAAAGCAACAGCAACAACAAGAACACTTTCAATAGGCAGGGGTTAGATTTTCGGTCATAGATTAGCATAAAGCACGCACACACACACACACAAACACACACACATGCACATACAAACAAAGGGTAACAAAAGCAAACCACAATGCACAATAACAATAACAATCGAGACAAACAGAGAAAGAGAGAAGAGAGCAGAGCAAACACACCTCTCTCTCCATTATACATTTTTGGGCTGTTAATAAGCCTTTCCCTCTCCCACTTACCTTCAATGCAAACGACGTGATCGCGTATCTGTTGGGCAATCTGTGCGTCCGGCATGGGCAATAAATCGATTAAATCGTAAATAGCATAAATCGATGGATGAACGCTCTCAAAACGCTGTATCTCCTGGCGTATGGCCAGCGAATTGCTTATCAATGGTTGTGGCAACAAAATCGAAGAAGCGCCAACCGCCGCAGCAGCAGCCGCCGACGTCGACGTCAACTGCGTTTGGTTGGTTGTATGATTATGACGATGCTGCTGCTGTTGTTGTTGTTGTAGTTGTTGGGGCGCCAAATGATGATGATGATGATGATTCTGTTGTTGTTGTAGCTGGAGCTGGTGCTGCAGCTGCTGTAAGTGCGACAGCGACGCGTGCGGTTGATAATTGCTCATTGCTGTAAAGCGAAATTTAGCTAACGTTTTTAATTAACTTCAATTGGCCTATGGGATG
The DNA here is from genome assembly GCA_035043845.1 of Drosophila picticornis. Lineage (NCBI taxonomy): Eukaryota > Metazoa > Arthropoda > Insecta > Diptera > Drosophilidae > Drosophila > Drosophila picticornis. The sequence continues at coordinate 12,813,262 of JAWNMR010000491.1, forward strand.
CCGATGCACAGAAGCCCAAATAAAAAAACAACAACAAACGTAAACTAAACGCGCACACTCACACACATACACACAGCAAACACACACGTACACGCACACGCAATGGCACAATTTTCGTTCGGAGCGTTGACAGCGCACAACGACATTTTCGTTTAACAGCAATTAGGTGAAGAACAACAATTGCACGTATTTGCCACGAGAAATGTAAATTTTACACCTGTTTCACACATAAATAGGGATTTTGAAAAATCGCACTTCTGCCACTGGCACTTGGCTCTGGCCTGTGCGTATGCAACAGTGTGACCGTCCTAGGCAAACATCAAAATCCCCGATTAAATATATACACATTAATACCAACTAGCCGCTAAAAGCATCGAGTACATTTTTTAGACAGCTGCAAGCGCATGTCGTAATAATAAATTGGACATTATATTAATTAAAAGAGCATTAATATGGCGCAAAGCAGGCTAGAAAAGATTGGCACCATCTTCACCAGGTAAGCGTAGGAAGCAGCCCGAGAGTCAGCAGCAATATATAATTTTTACTTATAGGGTTCAGGGATTGCTGCGCGGCGGCGCCATGAAAACGGAGGATAAGCCCATTTGGTATGACATCTATGCGGCTTTTCCCCCTAATCTGGAACCCCGCTTTGACAGACCCGCCGTAAATATGCCCGTGCGCAACATATTCTATGCCGAGGATGTGGTGCGAGCGTAAGTTATGCCAGCAATCGCAGTCTATGGCCAATTCATGTGCTTTTCTTTCGTCTCCAAAAAGGAAGCTGCACAAGCATAATAAGCCCCAAGAAACAATATCGCTATTTGATCAGAAACGTGCCACACAATCGCAGCAGTTTATCCAGATCTATGAGCAGCTGAAGAGCCAAGGTGCGCTGGATGAGCAGAGGATTTATGAAACAGCTCTCGATTTGCTGGCCGAGCAGCGTCAACAATTGCGCGCAGAGCCCGTCGAGGAAAACCTGGAAGAGGATCAGGCTTCAGAGAAGAGCACATTGCTCAGTGATTTCCGGGAGGCAGGCGTGCAGCAGCAACAACAGCAGCTGGAAAAGACGCCCAGCAGAACGAAAAAGGAGCCCAGTGCAGGCATCAACATAGACAGCTTGTTCAAGGATTAAACTTGTGTTTTCTTCTCTTTTTTTTAATATTATCAACTTAAAATTAAACATTTGCTTCTTTTTTTTAAACTGCGAGCGCATCGTTTTGCGACTCGTGGCTGAGTTGTGTTTGCAGATTGGAGAGTTTGTTTTTCAGCACCTGTACGCCCATAATGACAATATTCTCGGGCTTGAGGGCGCCCGAGGACTCCACATTGAAGAAGAACTTGTTGGGTTTGGCCTCCCAGTTGTAGGGCGCCTCGTATTGATCGTCCTCCAGTTCGGTGTGCTCGCTCTTTGGCCACTCATCGGGCTTGGGGTACAGCGTGTGTCGCATCGAATTATCCGGATCATATTCGAAGCACACACCAGCCGTGGGATTCCATTTGGCGTGCTCCTTTCCAAATCCTTTCTTGGCATAGGCGCGCAATTTCAACTCTTGTCCCTTGCGCAGCTTAATGATCAGTATCTCATCAGTGCTCTCGCCATACTCGTTGTCCTCCTCGCCCTGGTTGCGCGATGTGACGGGCAGCACCTTCGCATTGCTAGACTTCAGATCCGCTGTGGTCACGTGGCGCGTCTGCTCCTCGTTGCATTTAACGTCCAGAGTAAACTCGACACTGCACTCGGGACAAAAGTCCAGGCAGATGCAATCACGTGTGTACTGCAAACGCTCCACAACATCGTCAGAGATCAGCGGAATCAGACCGATGCGATGGGCGAGGAACTCATCCGAGAGCACCGTGGAATTGGCCTCTAGTTGCACCCAGTCGATGGCCAGCGTCGGCGTTTCGGCAATAAAAACGCGACGCAAACTGTTCGCCACACTTAACTCGGTGTCCTCCAGCACAAACTTAACATTGTCGTCCGTCAATTCGGTTATTTGTACAGAAGGTTGATTGGCATACGGCATTTTTGTCCAGATACAAAAATATAAAAACACAAAACAGCGCGAAAAGAAAACAGTAATGCGGCCTGAGTTGCTTAAGCGATAACATGCTTTTCATCTATCGATGTTTGTAAACATTGGTTCTCTTAGCCATATCGATATGTAATACTGACATTTAATTTCAACGTTTTCCAGCACTGCTCCGTAAATCTTAATTGCGCGACAATGTTGCGAATTCCTGCTCGTTTTTATTGCAAAATTGCAAAACAACAAATTAGTGAATTGTCTAAAACTAGTAAACCCTCTACACGGCTAGACTTTAAGCAGCTGCATCATCCCACCAAGGTGCCACAGACACCAGTGCCAACGGCTTTCCCAGACACCACCAACAACAGCGAAATTGAAATCGACGCGAAAACAATTCAATTGTTGGAGCGCCTGTCTCTGGTTGATTTGGACAGTGAACAGGCGCTGGCCACGCTCAAGAGCAGCATACAATTTGCGGACAAGATCGAGCATATTGACACGCACAACGTGCGTCCGCTCTACACGGTTCTGGAGCATCAACAGTTGCAGTTACGCAACGATCGCGTGGCGGAAGGAGATTGCCGTGAGCAGCTGTTGCGGATTGCAAAGGTCACCGACGAGGACTACTACGTGTCGCCACCGGGCAATATACCGCTGGAGCAGCTGGACAAGTAATCGAAATGTCCACTCGCATAAGTCGTTGCCTCAAATCGTTGGAATCGTCAGGGTTTCTGCGTGCTTCACAAAATCAAGGTATTTCTAGCATAAAGCTATTGGAGCATGGTGCTGCCTATGCCCAAAGGCTTCGGGAACAATGGCTCAACATGCGTCAGCTGGCTGCTAACTTGGGCAGCATTTCCTCAAATGAATTCCCCGATCAGCAGAAGCAGCAGCGTTTCTCCTTTGTGCATTCCCAGCAATTCCAAGCGCATTTGGAACAGTTACGGCAAGCTTATCCCAGCAAAGCCAAGTGTCCCACGCTGCTCAAATATCAGCTCAACTGCGCTACAACCTCAAGCTCAGCCTCCTCATTTAACTCAATCTTCAAGCAGCAACAACACGAAAATGTGACCCGACTCATTACAGATTTCTTTGTGGAGCCGCATCGCGGCCTGGAGCACTTTTATAATGTGCAGCGGGAGAGTAAAATTTGGTGGATGCGCTACTCCTCCAATCCCAGTCGTTATAGCATTGTGCCATACACTGCTGAAGCAGAAGCGGAGCAAATGCAAGGCTGTCAAGCCATTGACATTAAGGCAGGATTTGGGGAAGCTGGCGATGTGACCGTGGAGCAGCTTAGCCTGGTGCCTCTGCCCGATGAAAAGCATTTCCACTTGCCCGATGGACACACTGAACAGCTACAACTGCCCGTCGTCATACGTTCCATCATCGAACTGGAGCCAGCGACATGTGCTCTCTTGTTAGACGGCTGTGATCATGGCAGGGAGACGCATTCACTGCTCTTAAATCGCATTCTGGCACCCTATCAATGCAGCATTGCCGGCATCCAAAAGACGGAGAAAAGTTCACCAGATCTGCTCGATCTTTGCGCGCATTTGATGGACGTTTTGCAGCGCTCCCGATTACGTCTGCCGGCCAATGGCTATGACCTGATCAGACAACCTGCTGAATTGGTACAGCTGCTCCAGCTTTACGACTGCCTGGGTGTGCCCTACGCCCTGCTCCTGAACGAACAGCAATCTCTCAGCAATGGACTGCTCCAGCTGCGCAGTCGCGATACGCAGCTGACGGAGACTATACACATCAGCGACTTGCCCGACTATCTGTTAAATATATTTAGAAACTATTAAAAATTTCTTTTTAGATTTAATTTTTAAACATTCTTATTTAAATTCATGGAAATTGATTTACAAAGTGTGTATTTAAATACATAAAAAGGTCTTCCAATAAATGTAAATTTTATAATCACTGTGTTAGTTTTGGAGTTGCTATCAAAATAAGACGAAACTTCTGTAAAAAGATATCAGAAGGTAACCTCTCTTTCATCATTGATTCTCAATATTTAGCGCAGATGTCTTAACTATTCTTATATGATAATATAATTAACTATAAGTTACATAAAATCGCACAAATATTGACGCACATTGAAGCCGACAACTTTGCCGATGTAGAGCACAAATTCGAGTCCAACGGTGCACTGCAGCTTGGCAGATCCATCCATAATATTCTGTTCGCCGGAGACGAAGGCGAGCAACTTGAGATGCACCAGTGTGGAGATCTGTGACAGAAGATTGCAGGTGAGGCCTACCTTCTCGTCTAGTATGGCATAGAAAATGGCCAGCAGGCGATCAATGCTAAAGGATTTGGGTCCCAATGTCGTAGACATCTTCTCCGCATTCTGTCAACACGAAAAGAGTATTAAGGAAGCGTCTTATTTGACTAACTGGTTGAGGATTACCTTGGCTCTGGCATTAACTGTCTGCATGCGCTTGCGCTGCTTCCCATGATGCTTGACAAACAGTCGCTTGTCCTGCTTGGCCGAGTTGTGGCTGGCCAGGAAGGCGGCAATAAGCAGAAATTTTCCGTAGTACGGCAACTCTAGAGATTGTGCCAGTCGGCGAACGCTCTGATCTTCGGTATCCGGTTCGTCGAGCGGCTTATCCACCCGCAGATAGATCTGCGTGAGGGCAGAACGCAATGGTCCGGCAATGTGCCGCCAGAGCCGTGAGACATCTGTGCACTCGACACTGCCATCGAGCACCGGCTCCAAGTAGACTGCGAAACATTTGCGTGCCGTCAGCCGCAGCTCGGGCACATCCCGACAAGCCTTGTAGAAGACGCTAAGAAACAAGTTGAGATAGTTGCTGTAGAATTCCGGCGTCAGCGATTGCTCGCAAATTGCCAGGCGATCGCCATCAAGTTGCAGCTGAAGCTGTCGCTTCAGCTGGCCAAAGTCGCTGCTGAGGATGCGCAGCGTCTCAGTCTTGTTATACTGCGCCAGATGTACTGAAATTATCTCACTGAGACCCGTTTTGTTGTAGTACTTCTCGAAGGGCAGCTGGGAGAGCAGCAGCACGCATATATTGAGGGCGGTTAACTGCTGCAAGCGCAGCAGCACGGGCAGCACATTGGCATCCATATCACGCAGCCGTTCCGCATTGTCCACAGCAATGAGGAATCCACGTGTGGATTTCCCATGCCAACGACGCAGTTGCTCTACAAATTCCAGCATATTATCGGCGAGCAGTGACTCCGCTGGCTGCTGCTGTTCCGGCATCAACGCGTCCAGCACATTCTCCAGCAATATTTTAGTCGTATAGCATTCGATCGCGTTTAGCTGCACAGTTCGCACTTTTTGCTGCTTTTCGCATTGCTGGAGGATGGCTTTGGTTAGCGAGGTTTTGCCCGTGCCGCTATGCCCGAATATATAAATGGCTGGTGGATAGGCCTCATTGCAGTCGCCAATGAGCTCGCCCAGCGTTCGAATGGACGCCTCGCGGCAAGGAAATAGCGGCTCGACTGCACCGCAAATCTGCTCCATTTATTTGTTTTATTAACAGCAACAGCAGCTGGCAAAATTGCGCGCCAATAACCAGGGCTACATCAATAAATATCGGAGTGCTTTTGACTAGAATTACGGCAATCGATAGTTTTCATTTTCAATAAATATGCCAACTTTGTAGAAGATGGTCTAGTCAATAAGCTTAACTTTAATTTGGCAAGCAAGCACAAATTTATGATTACCCTAAAAAAAAATAACAATAATCATCGCTACTATCGATAGGGCCTATCAATAGCTTAATGCTGACCCAGAGTAGCGGTTTGACGCTACACAACACTAGCTGTCTTCGCCACCGAGAGGTGATTAATTTCAGCATTTTACCCAAATTTGTAAACGCTTGAAAATTGGGTGTTTTCTTTTAAATTGACGCAGGTCAACGCAGAGTCTTACTTAGCTCCAACGCTAGCTTAATCGTGTAGACGGCCCAGAGTCCGCGATTAAAACTAGAATCAACTAAATTTGCCAAGCACGCCGACAAACACTACACAAACAACGCCCAACATAAAAGAATCAGAGACACTACTACGTGTGTGGTTTGAATTTTGTGCTGCATTTAATTGAATTGGAACACTCGCTTTGCAATGGCCGAGAAACACACTTTTGGCAATTCGCTGGCATCGATCACGTGCCACGCCTGGAACAAGGATCGTACGCGTAAGTGACGCATTTCAAAAATACCATTTTATCTTTTTGTCGCGTATTAATTAATGACTCACAAATTTGTCACAGAAATCGCGTTATCGCCGAATAACCATGAGATTCATATCTACAGCCGCGACGGCAGAGGCTGGAAATTGGCCGATGTGCTTAATCAACACGATTTGCGCGTCATGGGCATCGATTGGGCGAAAAATACCAATCGGATTGTGAGCTGTGCGGCCGACAGGAATGCGTACGTTTGGACGCAGGGCGACGATGGCAAGTGGAAGCCCACATTGGTGCTGTTGCGCATCAATCGGGCGGCGACATGCGTTAAGTGGTCGCCGGCAGAGAATAAGTTTGCAGTGGGTTCCGGCGCCCGCCTGATATCGGTCTGTTACTTTGAGTCGGAGAACGACTGGTGGGTTTCCAAGCACATTAAGAAGCCCATACGCTCCACGGTTACCTCGCTGGACTGGCATCCGAATAATGTGCTCTTAGTGGCTGGCTCCACGGACTACAAGGTGCGCGTTTTCTCTGCCTTCATCAAGGACATTGAAGAGCCGCCCTCGCCAACGCCCTGGGGCAATCGCAAGATACTCGGCCAACTAATGGCGGAGTTTCGCAACTCTCTCAACTCCGGCGGTGGTTGGATTAATAATGTGAGCTTCTCCAGCGATGGCAACAAGGTGTGCTGGGTAGGCCACGACAGTTGTGTGAGCATTGCGGATGCCACCAATGGAAATACGGTGATACGCTGCCGCACCGGCTACTTACCGTTCCTCTCCTGTGAGTGGGTTTCACCCACATCGATTGTGGTGGCTGGCTACAGCTGTGTCCCGCTGCTGTATAGCCTGAGTGCGGACAATAAGCTCGTGCTGAGCGGCAAGCTGGACAAGTCACAGAAGCGTGAGGCTGGTGGCGTTACTGCCATGCATTTCTTCAGGTCCATGGACTGCAATATGCGCACGGAGAACACCGATGTCGTTGTGGATTCCATACATCAGAATGCCATCACCAGCATACGTTTGTATGCCGGCGATAAGGCCAGTGCCAGCAAGGTCTCCACATCGGGCGTCGATGGACAGCTGGTCATCTGGGATGTCGAACAGGATGGCATCAATGGCGGCATGAGCAAATTGCAAATCTAGGATCCAAACAAATTCTTGGAGCATTATTGTTTTCCCTCCTTTTTTGTATGTTTTTCTGTGTGTGTGCGTGTGTCTCGCTCCTTGGGTTCCAATGCGACCTGCATTTGTATTTTTTTTGTTACAAACAAATTTGTAAATTGCAGGCCTGGTGCACAGTATTTGCCAAAATGTTTTCGAAAATCGCTTTTCCCCAATTGTGTATCGTATGAAAGCTTTTTATATATATATATTAATTTTTTATGCAAATAACTAAAGAGATTATGTTCTTTACCTTCTTCCATTTCATCACAAAAACAACGTGTGTATGTATTTTAAATTGTTTCCTCTAATCTATAGCAACAAGTGAAACTATAATGAATTAATTACATATAATTGTGTCTTTTTTGATGAGGTTTTACATTTTGGTAAGTAATTTCCCATTTGGAGCTTTGAAAAGCAGTTATTATTGCTTATCGATACCTGTTATCGAAACGATATTTGCGTTTTTAGGCAACTGATCTATTTAATGGTTGCTCATTTTAACATTTAAAAATAATCAAAATTACCTGCAAATTGCAGCTTCAAATTATGAAAAATGACTGTTAATTTTATAATTAATCAAGTACGTACTATTTTCCATAACTTTAAATTGACTAGCAGGTGTCATTCCACTCTCAAAATTTAATCGATTCTTTTGAACGACATTTCGATATGCAGTTTCGATGGACGCTGGCTATTTAATGTGCGCGCTGAGTTTTTTGGATACGTTTGAAATAATGTTGCCAATTTAAGATGCACCTGTTACGTTGTTATTCCACCAAAGTGGGCCGGGAACATTACGCCAGCAGCAGCGTTAAGATCTACCGCAAATTGCAGCCCAGCACAAGCAAACCAAAACCAAATCCAAAACATGTGCCGCAAACAACGAGCAATGAATACGCAGAAAATTTGGTAAAGGTGCAGATGATCTCGCAGAATTTACATGGCCAACTCTTTCCCCAGGCCCACCGCGAGTGTACTGAATCGGAACGTGCCGCTGCCAAGTTGTATAATGCGGAATTGCTGCGTCATGGCATTGATGTAAACAGTACAACAGCCGTGCCGGATGTGCAGCTTAAGCTGCCGCCGCTGCGGGGCAAGAATATAGAGGAACACTTTCATGCCATAGCCAAGGAGCAAGTGGCACCATATGAAGCGATGCTGCATCCGCTGGTTAATTGCTCACAGTTGCCCTCCAAGCCGAAGCGTTGGGCTTTCTATGCCGGCTGGACAGCCTACGATCCGAAGGATGGCACTGCCACACCTGTGGCTCACCCACTGGAGCAGGGCATCATCTTCGACGTGGAGGTGTGTGTACGTGAGGGAAGTACACCTGTTTTGGCCACAGCTGTTAGCACCAAGCGCTGGTACTGCTGGGTCAGTCCAAAGCTGACCAAGCATCGACTCAGTGAGCCGCACGTGGAGCCCATCGATGTGGCGCAAAGTGACCGACCTCATTACATGCTTGACGAGCTTATACCGCTGGGCAGTGGCGCACCCGGTCTCGTTGTCGGCCACAATGTGTCCTATGATCGTGCACGTCTGCGGGAACAGTATCTGCTGGAGGACACGGGGACACGTTTTGTGGACACCATGTCGCTGCACATGTGCGTCAGCGGCGTCACCAGCTATCAGCGCGCTCTGCTCAAGTCGAAAAAGGAGCCCGCCGCTGAAGACCTCGACTGGTTGGAGCAGAGCTCATTAAATAGCCTTGTCGATGTGCATCGCTTGTATTGCGGTGGTGAACCGCTGTCCAAGGAGCCACGCAACATTTTCGTTGAGGGCACACTGGAGCAGGTGCGTCAGCAGTTCCAATCACTTGTCAATTACTGTGCCGGCGATGTGGAGGCAACACATCGCATCCTAACTGTGGTTTATCCGTTGTATGCCGAACGTTTTCCACATCCCGTTACGCTGGCGGGCATGCTGGAAATGGGGACCGCCTATCTGCCAGTTAACTCGAATTGGGAGCGTTACATACGCGATGCACAGCTGGCCTATGAGGATCTCAGCATTGAGGCCAAATATCATTTGGGACGACGTGCCGAGGAGGCTTGTGCACTGCTCCACGATGAGCAGTATCGCCAGCACTTGTGGCTGTGGGACGAGGATTGGAGCGTGCAGCAGTTAAAGCTTAAGCAATTGCCCAAGCGCAAGCAGTTGCCCACAGTGCCGCTCCAGGATGAGCGGCTACTAAACGCTGAACAGCGTCGTCTGCAGCAGAAGTTTCAGCATCTTTACGATCAGCGCGCACTGCTCCCAGCGCGACGTCCACTGCTCCCTGGCTATCCGCAGTGGTATCGCAAGCTCTGTCAAAAGCCACCGCCAGACTACAGCGAGGAGGAGCTGCAGCAGCAGGATGAGCCTTGGACGCCGGGCGCCAGTGGTATTAGCACAGGCATGCAGATTGCACCCAAGCTACTCTCCCTCTGCTGGGAGGGCTATCCACTGCATTATCAGAAGGGACATGGCTGGGGCTTCCTGGTGCCCTTTCGCAGCGGCGACAACAGCCGGCAGACTGATCTGCCCATTGAGCAGCTGCTCGAACGCTGTGCCATACCAGAATTTGCGCGTCTCTATGCTGCCGCTGAGGATGGGGATCTGGCTATGGATATGCTGCCGGGTCAAGTCGAAGAGCAATTGGCCAAACGCCAATTCTTCAAGAAGATCTCACAGCGACAACAGCGCTTGGAAGAGAAGTACAAAGGTAATTTTGATTGTCGAGTGGAAGAAAGCAATTTTATATTTATTTATTAATATTTATATCTAATTTTTTGCACGCAGGCTCTGGCGTCTGGTGTAACCAGGTGCTGGAGGACTGCTGCTTCTTTCTGAAGCTGCCCCACAAGAACGGACCCTCGTTTCGTGTGGGCAATCCCCTGTCGAAGGATTTCCTTAACAAGTTCTCCGAAAATGCGCTGAGCAGTGGCGATCCCATGTGTCAGGCGGCGTCGCGTGTCATCGAAATCGCCCGCATGATGTCCTATTGGCGCAATAATCGCGATCGCATCCTAAGCCAGATGGTCGTCTGGCTGCCGGCCCCGCAGCTGCCTGCTGGGCTGAGAGTGCATACAGAGCGCTCGGCTTATGGTGCCATTTGTCCGCAGGTTGTCGTTGCCGGCACCCTAACGCGTCGTGCCATGGAGTCCACCTGGATGACGGCATCCAATTCGCGCGCCAATCGCATTGGATCGGAGCTGCGTGCTATGGTGCAGGCACCACCTGGCTATAAGCTCGTTGGCGCCGATGTGGACTCACAGGAGCTGTGGATAGCCTCTGTGCTGGGTGATGCCTATGCGCACGGCGAGCATGGCGCCACGCCCCTGGGCTGGATGACGCTGAGCGGCAGCAAATCAAATGGCAGCGACATGCACTCCATTACCGCCAAAGTGGTTGGCATCTCACGCGATCATGCCAAAGTGCTCAACTATGCCCGCATCTACGGTGCTGGCCAGCAATTTGCCGAAACGCTGCTGCAGCAATTCAATCCTTCGCTGAGCGCCACGGAGGCCAAGGCGAAAGCCATGAAAATGTTTGGGGCAACCAAGGGCAAGCGGATTTATCGACTGCGCGAAGAGTTTCACGACGAACTGGAGGACAGAGCGTAAGTCAACATCGAATTTAGCATGCAACACATAAAATCGAATCTAATCCTTACTATAACCAATAGTTATAGCGGACACGAGGCTAAACGTTTGGCGCTGCAGCGTAATCGTTCTATTGGTGAGGTTTTCCATCGTCCAAGTTGGCAAGGCGGCACCGAGAGCGCCATGTTTAATCGCCTAGAGGAGATTGCCACACGTGAGCAGCCGGAGACGCCGTTTCTTGGCTGCCGCCTCAGTCGCGCCCTGGAGACACGGGGCGATACGGATCAGGAGCAGCGCTTTCTGCCCACTCGCGTCAATTGGGTGGTGCAGAGTGGTGCTGTGGACTTTCTGCACTTGATGCTGGTCAGTATGCGTTGGCTTCTGGGACCGCATGCTCGCTTCTGTCTGAGCTTTCACGATGAGCTGCGCTACCTGGTGAAGGATGAGCTGGCCTACAAAGCGGCGCTGGCGATGCATGTGACCAATTTGCTCACTCGTTCATTTTGCGCCTCAAAGATTGGTCTCACCGATCTGCCCATGTCGGTTGCATTCTTCTCCTCTGTTGAGGTGGACACCGTGCTGCGCAAGGAGTGCACCATGGACTGCCACACGCCCTCCAATCCGCATGGCCTGCAAATCGGATACGGCATTGCGCCCGGCCAAAGCTTGAGCATAGAACAGTCTATTCAAAAGGCAGATGGCCATGATCTCAGTCAATGGCCATGGCTCAAACGGCAGGAGAAACTGAGCTAGCAGCAGTTAAAGTTCCTTTGACATTTAATAAATTTATAAAAACTTATACAAAAAATGAGACCTTAAAAATGTTGTGACAATCATTAAAACTGTGTGAAGTTTAGGTTGTCTTTGAATTGGGTTCCTCCAGCTACTTAGTAACTTAATCAACTGTGTTGTAATTTTAGGTTACAGCAACTTGATTAAAGATAGATTAATTGAGAGAGTTGGTTTCCTTTATCCAAGTGCTTGACTTGATCTATGTCTTTATTATTGTATCAACTTAAAATTCTAAAACATTTTCAATACGATGTGATATAATAATCGCGAGATAATACCAGTTACAATACCATACCTATATATATACATCATATGCCTAAACAGAATGCACTCAATTCATCTGAGCCGCCATTCAACTACAAATTCTGCCCCAGCGACTCGATCTCATTGATGAAATAGAGCATGTCGGATTCTTCGAGACAGGAGTTCTGCAGCACAAGTCGGAAGAAGTTGGGCAGCTTGCGCAACGGCTGATATGTGATCATCATGGAGCCCTTCTTGATCATCGCCTCCTTTATCTTGGGCGCCACCTTGTGCAGCTTGTCGTAGAACTCCTGATTGTGCTCCATATGCCTCAGACTGGGCGGAACATACCAGAACGTAATATTTGTGCATTCCGGATGATCCAGGACCAGCTCGAAGCCGGGACGCTCGCGCAACTTGGCGGTAAAGAACTCGGACATTTCAAATACCTGCTCCACATGTGCCTCGAATCCCTTGCTGCCCTTGGCCTTCCACATGAACCAGAACTTGAAAACGTCCGCACGCCGGCCACACTGGATGTGCTTGTCGCCCGTGTCAAACGATGTATCGTAGAACTTGTCCTTCTGGAACAGATATGCGGCATTCGTCGAGTGACACTGGCCCAGGACTTGGGCATGGCGCGTCAGGAAAGTGGAGCACTGCTGTGAGGCTGATAACAGCTTGTGTGGATTCCATGTAACCGAATCGGCGCTGAGGAAGTTGATGATTTGCATTTGTATTTTATCCCTGCATAACCCATCCAAATTTTGTTCAACTCACCGTTCAATACCATTGAGCAGATGGCGATATTTCTTGGACATGAGCGCACCACCGCCCCAAGCGGCATCCACATGCATCCACATGTTGTGCTTGCGGCACAGCTCAGAGATGCCAACCAAATCATCGAATGCACCCAGCACAGTGGTGCCTGCCGTTGCCGATACCATCAACGGTTGCCAGTTGTTGTCCAGGCACAATTGGATCTGCTCCTCCAAATCGCTCAGGCGCATCTTGCCAACCTCATTGGTGGCAATCTTGCGCACATTCTCGCTGCCAAAGCCCATAAACATGGCCAGCTTCTCCACCGAGTAATGAGCATCCTCCGATGTGAAGATGATCAAGGGCTTTGCATTAAAGAGACCTTTTTTCTAAATAGTGAGATAAACAAATGAAGATCATAAAATATTTCTTAAGCATTTTAGTCACTGAAAAAAGTCAATGAGTGATATTACGTATACGTCACATAATCCACTATATAATTTTTTGAAAATGTTCAGTTAAAAACATTCTGAATTCAAAATAAAGTAATAGTTTGCGATCCTCTCCAGGTACACTTGATTTCTTCTGGAGTTTTAGGTTCTGACTGATATATAATAAAATGAAGCTCAATGAGACTTAATTGTGAATTAAATCATTTTCATGGTGCACACAACGTAGACGCCACATAATCCGTGTGTTACTAATACATCGGAGCAAAAGTCTACTTGAATTTGAAGAGACCAAAATTAAAAAAAATATTTTGGAGTTTCGAAAAACTTGTAAGAAGAATATTGTTAAAGAAATGAAATCAGATGCACTTAATTTACTCAATATTCGCTAGATTAATTGTGTGTTTTTTATATCGTATATATATAAATCAAAGATTTTCAGTCGACAATGAGAAATGACAAAGGAAGTAAAATCGCACACTGCTTACACAGTCATGGCAAGAATATTATCCCTTCACCTGTTACTAATAGATGGGGTCGGAAGTGTGCTCAAGTGTTGTAGGTTGCATTTTCCAAGTTTCGGACTTGTTCGCGTGTTTGTTTCACTTCCGCTTCAGTTTGACGCAAACACAAAAGCGGTCTTGGCCTTAAACACAGTGCTTACCTTGGACTCTGGTGCATTATTGTAGCGGGCACAGCTGATTGCATAACCGTTGGCTATCGAGCCACCAGGGCAAAAGATGCCATCGCCATGTCCATTGTCTGGGAAGCCCACAATGCGTCGCATTTCGGCCAGAACCTGCTCCTCCATCAGCGTAAAAACGGGAGCCACCTCATAGGTATAAACACTGGGATTGAGTGCGTCCGTTAGCCATTGGCCCACCAGGGCATAGGGATCCACGCCCGAGTACAGCTGATTGATGAAATACGGGTGGCCAGTCTTCACCGAGTAGCGTATCGTTTCGCGCATCAGCTGACGCAGCTTCTCCTGCGATTCACCCTTCTCGCGCAGCTCAAAGTCGAACAGTTTACGCAGCTCGGCGGGCTCATGCCACTCAACCACCTTCGAGGAGCGATCTGTGCCCTGGAACACGGCCAGCTGTATTATCTCATCCACGCAGGCGCGTATAAAACCCTCGAACTCAGCTGTTGGATGACTGGCCACAAAATTGGACACACCATTAACAATATTATTGTTGTTGTTACTATTATTATTATGGTTGTTTGTGGTGGTGGTGGTGGTGGAAGTGCTGCTCAACATTTTGCTGGGAGTGCTAAATTCAACTGGCGAGGTGGTTGCCTCGACCACAGTCGAATCACTCGATGACGACGTGGTTGTTGTCAATGTCTTGGCCACGCTTGCCAAATCCTCAGCGTTTGTCGGTGCGCTTGCCCCATTATATGTCTTATATATAGATTTCTTGAAGTGATGGGTGGGAAAAGTTTCACTGGCCAGCATTTTCTTGGCAGCGCGCTACGCTGTGTGGCTGATCTCTGGTTGAGGGGATTTGAACTCAGTAATAAACAACTGACTGCGGTCTCTCTCTTATTCTCTATCTCACTTCGTCTATGGTTTGCTTTGAACCGTATGATCCTTGAGCGATTTGTCGCGCACACACTTCACAATGATTCTGAAGTTCACAGCCGAACTGAACGAATTGTCGGCATTCTTGCTGCTTTTATAAAAGCTGCTACACACACACACACACACACACACACACACACTGTAGCACACTCGCACACACTCACACCTGCACACCCATAAGCAAAGCTAACGCTCTCACAAGACGAGAGCAATAAGATCGTTAAAACCCGATCGGTTCTCGATGAATTTTGCTTTTAGTTTTTATTTTTTGAATGCGTGCTTACGATATGGGAAAGTAAAAACTGACACCTGCATCACAGTCAATCCATATCCCAAAAGCAATCCCATATTTATAATTATGCACACATATATATATATATATATATATAGAAAGAGAGGGAGACATTTACGATCTTAACTTGTATTGACGCTTTAGTTAATTTTATGAATTACTTATTAATACTTTTTAGTGGGCTTGCGTCCAGCTTCCTTTTTTATAGCCTGATTAAACTCGTATTTGCAGTTCGATAATTTAATGTGCACCTTTCTCTTACAATTACTGATCTAAAATTCTATTCACCTGTAATTGATCTAATAGTTATCTTAAATTACATTATAATTGAGGGAAAAATCTTTAAATTACATTTGCTATGAGAAAAGTCCATGTATTAAGCGTATTTTGTATAACTGAATTTTAAACAGATAGTTCATTACTCATGATAACATCTGAAGACATATGTTTGAACTATATATTTTTTGAAAGTGTAGAAGGGAAAATTTAATTTCCAAATATAAGCAGACATAAAGCTTGGTTATATATATATGTTAGTTCCTTTTTGAAAACTACTAAATATTGGTGTTATATGCTCATAAATATATTAGAATTCTCAGTCTTTAAATGAGCTATACGAAAGTACCCATTTATTTATTAATTTTATAGACTTGACAATGTTATATATATGAGCTAATAAGTTTTCTTAGTTTTGCTATTTATGAGTTCTAGATTGAAGAGTATCTCGTTGTCGTATCTGCCATTCCAAGCATCTCGGTCTCATTTATTTTGATAGTTTTTTTGTGGTTCAATAGTCTAGATGACGTTAAATTTGTTTCTCTTGGGGAATTTTTGCTGAATAGTCAGCGCATACCAAGAATTGCATTGGGATTGCCGATTAAAAAAAGAGAGTAACAAACTGTGAAAAACAAGTTTTTATGAAATGAATAATATGTGTCGAACATTGGGGGTTTTCTGCATTTTGTGCTTTTTTTTTGGCTATGCTAATTGTTTTGCTTATGTAATACAATTATGTAGTTGACCAATTTAAAAAGTAATTATAGGAGACGCCGTTGACATCGAAGAGGTCTTCATTATGCATTGTTACTGCTGTCGTTGTTATTGTTGGGACTAGTTTCTCTCTCTAATTAGCTACAATCAACAGCAAATTAAATGCAAATTCATTGAGTAATTTTAGCAATTGCTGTGTGTTTTTTTTAAATTTTTTTTTGGGTATATAATTTTTTCTATACCCTTGTTTTTTTGCATACCATACCTAAGCCATATAATCTAATATTAATCAGCTTCGATAGCAGTCGAGTCGACAAAGCAATGTCCGAGCTATCTTACCTGGCATGTATCTGTCTTTCATAGGATTGATAGGTCGAGTTTTTGTTTTAAAGTTAATTGTGAAATTTAGACGTCGGCAAGTTGACTCCGTTCTGCAAGGGTAAATAATCTTCGCCGTGCCCAAGTATGTTTTTAACAAGTTGATTGTTTAACTGAAACGTTAAACGTGATGTGCAAATTATAAAAATTTGAAGAGAACTCGAGACGTCTGTGAGCATATTATTGTCGTAGGTCGCGCATAGATGCTGTGAATATATGCAACTTATAAGAAGTTGGTCAAGACCATGTCAAAGAGTTTTACAAGTAAAATTCTTAGATGACCCTGAGCAAAAAATAAATACAAATTTCCCATGACAGAAAAGTGCATCTCACAGAATTCAACAACTTTCTCTAATGCGGAAACTTTTCCTATAATTATACACATGCATACATAATACACATCGTCATATACTATATCTCTTGTATGCAAATTTCTATCAATCAAGTTGATTTTCATTCTACAGGCAAAAGTTAGGGAACTGATCTTAGCCAACGGCCTTGACAGTCAATCGCATGCGCCAGGCACATTTCATCAATTTCTCTATAAATAAAAGCGAAATTACATCCAAAGGTTCTTAAATGTTACGTTTATATATATAAGCAAAATTAAACTTATTGTAAATATACATATTACTCAACGAAATTTTAATTAAAAAGAAGTAGTGACGTTTTGAACTCGTGTTGTTTTCATATTATCAACTGCCAATTCAAACCCCTTTTCAAGCGCAGGTGCTTTCCATAAAAAATTAAAAAAAAAAACAAAAACGTTGGTAAGCACAAATAAATTCTGAGACATTTATTTTTTGCAAGGTGAAGTCAAAATACCCTTTTCCATAAATATAAGAAAATGTATTTATACTAAATATTTATTATACCATCTGTAATCTCCCAACTCTCAGATACCAAACAGATTATGAGAGTCTGATTCGGATATAAGCAATGCAAATTAGCTAATGCATTAAATTAAAGCCACTTGATTTCTGAAACTAGATTTAGGGCTGGTAATTATGGATGTCAACGAGTATTACCTTTTTCACGACCATAGCATGAGATACCTTCTGCTCGGGTAGTAATGAAAATATCGGACCGAAAACCTGCCTCTCGTTTCGCTGCGAAAATAAATGTCTTAAAATGCACAAAAAACCAGTTACGGCACAATCATCCAAATTTCAGGAAGCATTTGAGATACGTCATCGACGCGTAATGCCCACAATGTTGGGTGTCCGAAAAGCGAAAGGAAACAAACTGTAATTGTTGTTACTGTTGCCGTAGCCAAATCGTTTAATTGCAACGCTGACAACAATTAGCACAATCGGTATTAATGAGGCCTCTTTCGCTATGGCCCCCACTCTATATACTCTATCCATCTAAACTCTATCGACATGGGTCTTTCCTATTTAAAGTAATTAACAATCCAGTGTATGGCATAATTTGCCTACGAATGCGCCTTTCAACTACTCGTATTTTGTGGTTTACTTGATGTCAGGTGTTCCGGTCATTTGTCGCTCTGTTACTGGTTAATGACACAGATTTGTTTTTAATTTTATGGTCCAGCAAGGTCATTGCACATAATCAACAAGAATACCACTATCAACTTTAATAATGATACATGCAAATCAACCAAAGAATAGAAACAAGTTTGGGCGTTTTATTTGTAGATGGTTAGCCTTAAAGTGACGAAAATACTTGATTCTAGACACTCTGAACATAATTTTATTTAAGTATGTTTAATTCAAACTTGAGGTCAAACTGTATAGATTGTTATTTGGAGTGCAGAACTTTATAACTTTGATGGCTGGTTCATATATATATATTCTCAACATATTCTCTGTAGCTGGTGTAATTTTTATGCACTGAAACACATGGGTAAACGCTAGAGTTAAATTATCGTCAAATTCAAATATGAAAAAAATATAAGATTTAAATAAAAGCTGCAAATATATCAAGATTCTGTAGTTCGCTATAATACGATATGGATTATAGCAATATGCAAGAAATGATTTGATCAATGCGAATGTCTAACAATAGTGTTATACTTTATTGTTTTTACGGTCTACGATCAATACAATCTGTTCGATATTTACAATTGTTTATAATATAATTAATATAACATAAATTTCTTTTTAATTTGTATTTGTTTTGTTTTTCTTTTTTGAGTTTGGAATAATAAAAATCGTCGCATTCAACTCGTTCCATGCTATATCTCATAAAATAAACATACATATACACTTTTCTTTGTTGTATCTATCTTTTACATTTCCTATGCATTTGCTGCCACGATTTAACGTTATTTTCTCTCCTATCTGCGGTTCTCTCGTTTTTTTTTTGTTTTTGTTTTTGTTTTTTTTTTTTATTATATTTTTTGTTTGTCCTATCACACATCGCCAGGCAATAAATATTAATCTTGGTTTGTACTTGGGTAAAGAAACATCGTACCTTTATCTGTGGATTAGATAGATTTGGTTAGCGATCAAATATGGAGGCTGGCTGAGTTTTCGACCTCACCTGGATTGTTGTATAAATTTGCGCTTAGACTAGGTTTTGGTGGAAGTTTGGGTGTGCCCTCGTGGCTCGTGGCAATCGAAAAGAATTCCTTTGGAGACGAGCGTCTGTTCGGGTGCTGTGATGAATGCTGATGTTGAGAATGTGGATGCGTATGATGCTGATGATGCTGCTGATGCTGGTGGTGATGATGATGATGCTGCTGCTGGTGCTGCTGCTGCTGGTGCTGCTGGTGTTGATGCTGTGTATAAGCAACTGGCTGCTGGGTTTGCGGCTGTTGTGGCCTGAGGCGCTGCTGTTGCTGCTGGTAACTGCTCGACGTGTTGGCGTCAATGGTGCTGGGAATGTACGGGGACATGGGCGTCATTGGTGTCATGGGAGATGTGGTCGTCGAGGAGCTCAACGCCGGCGAGATCGACTGCGGTGGCTGCTGCAGCAGTTGCGGTTGCTGCAGCTGCTCATCACTGGCCATGCCAGTTGATTCCGCTGTTGCGGCATTGGTGACACCCAATCCGCTGCCCGTTACAGCAGCCGCATTAACGGACAGCGATGGCTGCTTTGCCGAATTGCGGCGTATCATAATACTGCTCGTGTGCGGCAGTAGCAAACTGCTGCTTCTGCCAACAAACTCCTTTGGCTGACGTCCGTAGCCCGCTGCCATGGAATGATTGAGTCGGGGCGGTATGGGTGGTGGGCTCAGCTCGCCATCGCGCGGTGGTAGCTATAAAATAGAGTACAAATTGAAATTTAGGTTTTGGTTTTCACTTTTTTTTGTGTCCAAAATGTTGGTGGCATAATTAAAGCATTAAGTAATGCCATCCAGACAAAATAATGTAATATGTATTCGTGTCCACTTACTGTGGGTGCATCGGGCGCTTGACGTTTCTGTGCCATATCCGCGCAGCTATCCGTGCGTTCCTTGCGACGCGGCGGCAGTGGTGGCGGCACTGCTCGGTACTCCAGTGTGGTTGCAGTGGGCACGTTGACATGCGGCGATATGGGTACTCCGGCCGCCTGACCATGGCTCTGCTCGCTGTTAAAATAGAAGCCGCCCAATTGTGGACTCACATCCCCAAGGCCGCCGCTGCCGCTGCCGCCGCCGCCGCCTCCAATGAGCGTCACTGTGCTGGCAATGCTGTGTGTCGGACTGTATTGCGTGTGTGCAGTGCGTCCATGGAATGGTGAGCGATTGCTGCTGCCTTGTGGTGCTGGTGGCAACGGCGTCGCCTCGTGCCGCGGACTTATCATCAGTTTGGGTAGTGGCGATGGCGGCAGCACATCCGAATTTGCATCCGAGATGACATAGCAATCGGATATGTTGTTCCAGCCGCCGGCGGCTGCAGCGGCTGCTGCTCCCACTGCGGCAGCTGCTGCTGAGGGTTGTGTCTCCGCCAGCGCTGGACTAAACACATCCGCTGGCGCACTGTTGTGTGTCCATACATGCGCCGCCGGCTTACGCGGCAGATGCGGCGCGGGCACCACCTCACCATTGTCAGGTGTCCGATGCGGCGCAACACTGCTCCAGCTGCTGCCCCCATTGCGCTCTGGAATAATGACAGGCGCAAATACGGAATATGCATGCGGATTATGCTGCGGACTCTGCTCGCCGATGCTGGATGTGACTGCTGCTGTTGTCGCCGTCGTCGTCGTTGTTGTTGATGCCGCCGCTGGCACTGGTGGCTCCACGTTGACGGGCACATTGCTGGACAGCTTGCTGCTATTGTTGCTTTGGTTTTGACGACGCGGTTTAATGCCTGGCGACTTCAGCGGAATGTTCGGCCATTTGCGTGGCTGTAAAGTAAGAGAGAAATGGTTAGCAAATACACAGAGAATTAGGAAGTAAATCGCACATTTTTAAAGGAAAATAATCTCATGAAAGTCAATCAAACAAATGTTCAGCAACTTAAAAAATTGTATGGATGTCAACTATAAGATTATAATGCATGCATATAGAAAGCGAGGTTTGGACATCGTTGCTTATGGGGGAATCATTTGATATACAGTTCATAGGCAACTTACAAATTTGGGTACTGTTTTGCTGGCGCGCGGTTCAATGCGCATACTTTCATTGTAGAGATAGTCGGACATTTCTTTGTCGGAGAGTCCGTTAAATGGATCGAGCTGCTCGAAGAAGTGCCGTATTGTGGGCTCCTCGTTGAGGCAATACGGTTGATTTTGATACTGTTGAATCTCGCCAATGATTTCCGATACTTTCCGTCGCTTTGAGAAGTTAATCAACTCGGTGTTGGTCAGCAGATCCGGATTGCCCTCTTCCAGATGTAGGATGTTCGTCAAATAGCGACCAAAAAATGGCACACAGGGCGGATTAATGGAGCGTAGGCGCTCCTGGTATTTCTTGAGATGATCTTCGCTTAGTTCACGGCACTCGTCAAGGAACTTGCGATGCCGCTCCGGCAGCGCATTGAACGTGAAACGCAGTCGAAACACAGCCGCTGTACCCATGGCAGCCACAATCGATAGGATGCCATTGAAATTGTTCAGATCCAGCATCACCATCATCACCTCAATGGCGCGCTGCATAATGGCCAGCCGCTCATCGAAGTTCTCCGCCTCCATGATGGACCTTTCGATCCATCTCGTCACATTTGTCGTATGCTTCATAATCTTGAGCAGATTGGGACTCTTTAGCTCCTTGTCCTTTTTGGTCCACGGCGAGCCGACCAGCTCCGATGGCTTCACATTCTTGTACATCTCAAACTCCAGAAGAGTTAGCTGCCTTGCCACCTCCAGTGGATGCAACGTAAGAAGCGTTATCTCCTCATCGGGCACATTCAAATGGTATTCAATAGGCGGCGGATCGTGTCCATAGGCATAGACGATCTTCTTATTGCTTTGCTTGTTCTGTAAAAGAAAGACAATGTTAATATTGCATGGATCTGATTTGCATGTAAAACTAAGCCATAGATTTTTCGTTAAGCTGCACTGAGGCCTCCATAAGACCCAATTTTAATATTACCTTGCGATCGACAATCTTGCGCACAGAGTCTACCCATTTGCGCATGGATTTGCTGTTGACGTCATTGAGAAAGTGCAACAGTCTGTCCAGCAGCGTTGGATCTTTCTCAAAATCATAGAAATGATGATCCACCCAGTGGCGCAGGACATTCAGCACACGAAATTGCACTGGCTGCACGAACTCCTTGCGATATCGTTTCCAATCCTCGCGGTGCGAGTTCTTTAACATTTTTTCGCTATCCGCCGTTGACACCGTCGCCGTCGTAGATGCATCTTTGTCGTGATGATGTTCATTGTGGTTCGACTGCTGCTCCTGGTAAACGAGACTTGGCTCAGGTATCTCGAAGCGTTCGATAAGCAGCGTCAGCAGCTGCTGCGGCGAGCAGAAGTACCGATATGTGGTGAGAAAGGTGCGCACAAACGTCGGATCCGCATAGATGTGATAGGTGAGGCGCTCGATCAGCTTGCATAGCGTGGCGCCCTTAATCATCGGTACCACGCCACTGTCGCGCTCCTCTAATACAATATTTTCGGCGCTGTCGGGCACTGCAAACTTGTAGATATCCGGGCTGGGCATACGTAACGGATGCTTGCGCTCAATGTCCTGAAGAATGCTGTCCAGTATCCGATCCAGCATTGATTTCGTATTCACCATAATCAAATCAGCCATCCAGTCACTCTTGTGCTGTGCATTCTCTGCAGAGAGCACAATGACGGAATGTATGCGTGTGATTAGTTCAAAGCTGTGCTTCAGCTCATCCGTATCCGCACGATCGTTGATCTCGACGCGACGCATAAAAAACTTCTCCTTCAGTCGATAATCGTAGGCGGTGGCACCAGCCGATGGGGTCTGCTTCTTAGTATTTGCCTTGCATAAAACCATGAGGCCATCGAAAAGGAATACCTTGCGCTCGCTCCAGATGCGTTTGCCCGAGCCAAGCTTGCTGAGTGAATCCTCTGCAAATATAAATATACATTTAATTTAAATAAGATGAAATAGATTAAATAAATATATGTAAAGAATTTGTTGATATTAGAATTATCCAGCAATTTTAAACGGGATTTTGTTAATATTATCTTCATGAATGAAACGATAATTTTAATATCTGATCCTATTTCGGCTAATGTATAAAATATCGCAGATCCTTTTGCAAACTTACCGCGTATAAATTCATTGCAATTAAGGCCCACATCCTTGTCATCCCAGTGCTCGACTTTCAGCTGCAGCTCCCGTGTCCGTTCGATAGCCATTTGGCGTCGCACACGTCCGCTGACTGGAACGAGTCGCTTTTTAGACAAGTTGGCCAATACCTTCTCGAGATCGCAGTGCAACGGATGGAGCAAACCCTGCACTTGAGCAAAGCTCTCGATGTCGTCCTGTGATGTACTGAGATCCATGAAATGCTTGATATAGTCAAAGTAGACAAACGCATGGCAGATGGGCACCAGCAGCAGCTTGGGCAAATAATACTTGACCGCCTCGCGGAAACCATGGCCGGCAGACATTAGCGACAGGGCGTCGGGCTTGGCAAGGAGATTGCTTAGAGCATCGCGCGATGCCTGCGAGGTGACGTCGTGTGCATATTTCTTATAGACATCGAACTCCTCGGCCTCGGCGAGCTCCTCAAAGCAGCTGGCCACACAGGGCGCATTCTGTTCCTGGGACATCTCGATGACATCCTCAAGGGAGCCAAGCAGCGTCACTGTTACCTCATAAATGTCAATGATGTTGGAGAATATTGGTTCCAGTTCCTTCGGATCGCGTGCAATTTTGAGTAGCTCCTCGCGAAAGACACGAATGATCATATGCAGATCTCGCTGATATTGCTTCTCATCGTTAATCAGCTCCTTGACCGTCTCCTCGTAGGTGGCGCTCGCCCGTTGCGCTGGCAGCGACAGGGGACTGGGCAGCACATTGCACTTGAGCTGTTCGCTGCTGCGATTGAGCATGTCGAGGAGCACACCATCCGCATTCAGGACGACCTCAATGTCCTCTTTGGCGATCTCGCTGTGTCGCATTGCACAGACATAATCGGCGGCCATTTTGAGTATGTCGGCTGAGATGCACTCGAGAACAGCGACCAAATACGATGAGACCGAGCTGTCGATCTTATACTGCAGCACATCCTTCTGCAGCAGCGTATGCACACGTTCCGTGGGCAACAGAGATTTGCGCTTCTTCGAATTGATTACCTCGTTGGCCTCCTTCAGGGCCCACTGGTCGATGGGCGCTGGAAACGATTTGTTCACCTTCTCCTCAACATCCTGCACTGAATGCGGCAGTGGTTTCGCACACAATTTGGCCAATAGACGCACACACAGATTCTCCACATAGTGCAGTGCATCCTCTTTGGCTGTCACACGGGGATTCACCTGCTCGAGCACCTTTCGCAGCGATGGTATAAATAGACCCCGCCAACGTGCCGCATTCTCGCTTTTTGTAAAATCATAGCCATCCGAGTCTTGCACAGTGGAGGCGACGCCAACGCTAATCCCATGGCTGCCACCACTGGAAAACATTTCTGCACTCCACCACACACTCACTGGCATACAAGAAGCACACGCACACAGACGCACACGCTCTTGTTATTAGTCAACAGCAACGTCGTCGTCGGGCAACATTTTTAGCGTTTGTTTCTGTCCTTGTTTATTGGCTGATTTACGCGCAGCGTTATCTAATTGCAATCCAAAACGAACAAAACAAAACTTTGTTTTCACATGCTATACACACAATTTTTTTCAATATATTTTCTCTGCAAATTCTGCTTACAACGGCGTTAAGTTAGCTGCACATTCGCTTAGCAGTGCTGGTAAGCGCCTTTTTATATTCGATTAACGATAACATACATATTGCTCCTACAAATTATTTAAATTTACGCCATTTTTTTTTTAAATTTGTGGAGACGACTTTTATAATATACGCATATGGTTACAGTAAATATATATATATATGTATATAAGTATAATGTTTTATCCCTTGCAGAAAGTGTTATAATTTTGCTTTCATGGAGCATATATATTCCTAATCAGCTGAGTTGGTATTATCCTATGTAGGACCAAATTCAATGGGTATGCCTTTAATTATGCTCTTTACCAGTTAGCGTCATAACAATCGATCGATGTTATAATTTATAATGATCCGTTCCACAAGGGA
Organism: Drosophila picticornis; assembly: GCA_035043845.1. NCBI lineage: Eukaryota > Metazoa > Arthropoda > Insecta > Diptera > Drosophilidae > Drosophila > Drosophila picticornis. The sequence goes on from JAWNMR010000491.1 coordinate 12,838,330, forward strand.
AGGCAATCCTCTAGATATTTTTCATATATTCTTCATATTCATTTGGCCATACCACACTTTCTATCCATTCGCGAAAAAATGAGACTCTTGTATAGCGTGTCTTTGAAAGCGCTATTTGACATTCGCCACCGCCAGCAATAACACCAAATATTTCTGTAAGGCAAGTATCGTGACCAGAAAAACTAGTAAATAGTGGACCACCGGAATCGCCATAGCAAGGTTCTCCCGGGCCATCATTTTTTGGACTTGCACAGATTTCCTTGTCTTCACTAAAAGGATACATTTTGTCAGAACATTTTGTGCTTGGAACCACAGTTCCCTTCCTTAATTCATCTGGGTACGTTTCAGCTGCTATAGGGCCCCAACCAGCAACAGTAAATTCTTTAACTTCGCTGCCATTTGTTCTAGGCAAGCAAGCTGGCTTAAATATTTTCGAAGGGAACTCTGCCACTTTGTCCAGTTTCAATAGGGCTATATCCGCAAAGAAAATCTTATAATTATGATGAACGATTATAGATGATATATTAAATTCAATGCCGGAATCATTCAGATTGTTGGCTCCAAGGATCACAGCAAAATCACTGGGAGTTCTTTAAAGACATATCAATTAAAAAATTAACTATTGTCGGTAGTGTAAGGGACTTACAAATTGTAATTATCAAAACAATGAGCGGCAGTGAGAACAAAGTATCTCGATATCAATGCGCCGCTGCAAAGAATTGGGCGACGAGCTTTAATACGTTCTATGGCGACCATAAAATTTAATTCAAGTGGTTCTGCCACAGCACCTGCATTGATGAGCGGTTCCATTGGGCAAAACTCGTTTAATTTCGTATATTCCACACATTCTGCATTTCAAATAAATAACAGAATATTAAAATATCAACAAATTGGCGAAACTGATAATTATGTTTTGAAAGATGAATTAAAGTCATATTTGAATTGTAGTTTGTTCAATTAAAATACACGCTTAAGTGTAAATAAATAATCAAGAAATACATATACATTTATTTAAAGCTTACTCTGTTCGGAGACAGTATCCTTCTTCTTTTTTTTGTCAAAACAGCAAATTAGATCTATTGTACCCGCACAATAAGGAATATCTCTTGGGACTATACCAGTCCTATCCATCGCTAAGTGGACAGGAGGACAGTCCTCGGGAGGGACACATTTACCCATACAGTCTTTGGGTAATATATCGTTGAGGTCACAATACACAAGTGGAATTGATATTACTTGTACCAATATTATAATGTTCTTCGGTTGATTTAATCGCATTTTAAGTTATTCTGTCTCAGGTATAGCGATGTAAATAATTATATTTTATTCGCTTTTAAATATTTTTTGCTAAATAAAGCCCGATTAATTTCGGTTGCAAGCTTTCTAGCTTTGCACAAGCACGCCCGCTCCAACGTCAACTAAGTAAATATAAAATAGTCAAATTTCGGAGAACACTGAACTTTTATCATATTTAGAAATCATAAAATTAGTAGGCGTTATTTCGCAATACCCCTTGATTTGACTAGTAGCTATCGCTCCAGCAGTGTTCCTCTTTGTTTTTTCGGTGGTGGCGGCGGCGGCATATCATCCACCTTGGGCTTGGCGCCCAGATCAGCCAGCTTGCCTCCCTTTCGCTGCAGCTGCTTCTCGATAATGCGAGCGTTGTTAGCATAACTATCGGCAATCTCGCGCTGTTGCAATAACAAAATTTATGGTTGTAATAGTAATGCTGACACACAATGATGTAAGTAATTATTTTTAAGCTTACCGCTTCAATTTCGTCCTCCTCTTCATCGATGGTGGATACAGTGACGGAGCTAAATTTACCCATATTTTTGGTATGCCGAGTGACCATAACCTTTTTACCACTGGCATCCACAATGCCCGAATCCTCGCCACTTGGAGGCGGTACATTCGCCGCAACAGCTGCTTTGGCTGCATTTGTTTTCGCCTCCGTTGCCAACAGTTGGGCCAACGGCTGCTCCCCCTTGTTGCGTACCAGAGCGTTGTTCATCACGAAGGTAACGTGCGAGTCGGAACTGTGGCGATAGTACAAGGGCAGACTACAGCTACGGCACTGAAAGACAAATATGATTACGTAAATAAATGTATAGGTGGCCGCTGATATAAGTAATACAGTAGTGCTTCATTACACATTCTGTACTCCAATTATAGTAAGACTCATATATAGTTGTTATTCATACAATATTCATGTGAGAGCTATGTAACGATAAAAAAATGCATTATTCGTTATGTACTTTATGGACTTCGAAATCTCACAAATGAAGAATATCTAATTAGCGTTGCATATTAAAATTATTTGTTATTCTGATGCATACCATGTAGCGGTATTGCTTCTCAACTCCCTTGCCCTTGCGTCGTATGTAGATCATTTTTGGGGCTGGGTTAAAGGTTAGCTTATTGGCATGATCGTTGGCATCTATAACACGAGCATTGTCCGTTTCACGGAGCGGCAATTGGTCCAACGTGCAATCTGTTATATACATTTTTAAAACATTTAATATTTTAGCGTTTACAACGAATTTGTGTTGTACGCACCTAGAATCAGTGACATTTTGCTGCACAGACAGTAATAGATATTTAATGGCTTCTCCTCATTGTATTCTTCTTGATCTTTTGTATCAGAGCAAACAATGCTGCGCGAAACGACTTTAGGCATGTTTATTTATTGAAAATTACAAATGTATAAAGACTCCCGGCCACAAAGCCAGGTATTGTTTGTCAAGTGTTGTGAAACGATTCGCTAAAGCAGCTGTTGTTTGTTGAACGATATCATTAATATCGATAATCAATAACTTCATTATCTCTATACAATAATACGCTTTTAATCGCAATTTTTTTTGATGCATTCTGAGTTAAATCAAGAATTAACCGTGCAGCAAATAGCGGAGCTATGCTATAGCAAATTTCGCGATTTACCGAAAACTGGAAAGCCCACAAACACTCAGTGGACAGTGCTAGCCGGTATAGTGCAATATGATGCACGATCAAAATTCGGCAAAGTAGTTTCACTTGCCACAGGGTAAGTGATAAACAACTTATTTTTTTAAGCAAATGTTAAATATTTCATTTATTTTGACTTAGAACGAGATGCATTGGCAGTAGTAAATTATGCGCCAGAGGCTTTATATTGAACGATTCCCATGCTGAGGTGTTAGCAAGACGCGGCTTCCTGCGCTATTTGCACAACGAAATAATGAAAGCAGCCAAATGCCAAGTGGGGCAAACAGAGGAGTCGATCTTTAGCTGGCAAGCAGCAGAAAGATGCTTTACGCTCAACGAAAATCTCGAATTCCATTTCCTTAGCACGCAAACACCATGCGGAGATGCTTGCATTGTAGACGAGAGCAAAATCGACATTGAGTTTGCCACGCTGCCGGCTAAGCGAAAGCGATTGGATAATGATGCATGCGATGAGGTTTTCACTGGCGCCAAGTTAATAAGTAGCAACGTGAAGCACTGCGATGCTATGCTGCAAACGCCAGCAGCGTTGCGAACCAAACCGGGACGCGGCGAGCGCACACTGTCCATGTCCTGCAGCGACAAGCTGTCGCGCTGGAATGTTCTCGGTGTCCAGGGTGCACTGCTTGACATGCTGCTCAACAAGCCCATTTATTTTACTAGCTTCAACTTTTGCTGTGCCGATGCGCACCTTAAAAGTCTACAGCGCGCACTTTATCAGCGCTGGAACGGTAGAAGCTGCAAAGCAAGCCGGTTTCAAGCGCAGGTGCCTCACATACGCATCGATAACACGTTAACTTTTGAGCACAGCCAACGCGCCGATTGGCAGCCCGCGCCAAGTAGTCTGATTTGGGTTCTGCTTCCCGAGTCACTTAGGTAAGCTGTTGGCATTTTGACAATATTTAGAATATATAAATTATATATACTCGCAGACCCTATGAGGTTGCAGTAAATGGCAAACGGCAGGGCATCACCAAAAAGCAGCTCGACACTCCACAAGCTGCGCTGGACGTGAGTAAATATAAGCTGCTACTCAACTTTCTTAATTTGCTGAGCGGTTGTGCCGAGCTGCGTCAAAAGCTTTGCTTACAATTAAGTGATATACCGAATTTAAGTTATGCTCAATGCAAAGCTCTTGCAAAAGATTATCAACTGGTCTGGCAGCAATTGAAATGTGATTACTTTCAACAATGGACTTGCAAGCCAAAGGAGTTACTGGATTTCAGCAAACAGGCTACGTAGCACGGACTGAACATAACATGCCATAGTTCCTATTTTGATTCACATGAATGTATGTAATCGATGCTTGTAAGATTGATTTATGGTTCTTGACTCAGAAATTATTTTATATTTATTTTTTCATCTACATACGTTGAACAAGTGATATGAATGTATATGAGTATTTAATTATATATATTGGAAGCTCGTTAAATAAACTTATTAAAAAATGATTAACAAATAATTTTTACGAACTGATTGTTAGATTGTTCTGAAAAAAATATTAATGTTCAATAATTTAAATAATAAATTATTTTCAACCGCAATATAAATATATTGCCTCGAAGCCTTCTTATTAAATTAAAAAAATTCAATTAAACTTGATGATAATGTTTATTTATGCATTATATATCGTTATTTATTTATATATAATATAAATATTACCGCACAACAATGGAAATTGTGCTCGGTCAGCTTAGCAGCATATGTAGCTAGCCTCACAATTCGTTCACCAGGAGTACGCCATTCAGTGGCTCGTTTGCATCGTGTGGTTTTTCCATGCCATCTTCCAGCTATTTCTCATATCTAATCACCACTCCCGTGGCAATCGAAACATGCATCTTGACCCAGCCTGTTAATGTCCGGCCAATAGTATTCAACGTGAAGTCTTTCAGTTTGGCATAATATTCTTGTGGTGATTCGTGATTTTGTACTCCAATCTGGTGCTAAAGGTGTTTGCTTTATGAATTTGCATTTGATTAGAGAACAATTCTGTATGTTTATAATAATTACTTGAAGCAGTAGAATGCCTTGAGCCATATATCAATCCATTTTGAATGTAGTGCTCGCTTGAGGGTTAAAAGCCTAATGGGTAAATATGTTAAAATGAGCACATTTCTTAGCTGTAGTAAACTTAAAAATGGACCTTCAGATTATATGGCTATATAGAGAACAATAATCGAACTTTAATCATATTTTACCGAAGCCAATGACTGTTCTCAGCTTAAAATTAAAAAAAAGTCAGATTGATGAATCTGAATCTGAAACCTTCTTTCCTGAATAGTTTTTCGAAAAAAGTTTGATACTTTGGTGGAAGAAGGTTTAACATGCATTTAGCCAAGCGAACTGTTTGAAGTTTACTATATCTTATAAAATTAGAAGAAAACAATCGGATTTTTTTTTTGTTCATTTTGAATATGCAACACCTAAAATTAATATATTTATTTTGTAATACCATGAAGTGTAATACACATTAATCTAATTGTCATTTAGCAAATGTTTAACAAATAAGTGTACCAAGTACAACGTATGAATACATATAACAAGATACAAATACAGTTCTACAAGCAAATACTTAAAAAAGAGGTACAAGTGTTTGCTATAAAGTAGTACAGACTAAAACGAGACATTAACAAAGGGAACTTCAGCCGCTGCTCTGTTGCGATGGGGTCGTTGGTTGATGGGGAGTTGAGCGCTGCATCCGATCCTCTTCTACGGTGCACGCTGTGTGTAATTTATATGAAAGCTATGCATACGACTCGAATCCAATGGCTTTGACTGTGATCCAATAACAACAATATCCATTCATTCTTCAATGTCCGCCGATTTCGCGCAATTCACGCTTGCCGAGTGGCAGCGGAGGACGGAAATTGTTGATGACCTTGCCATTGAATTCGTTGCAGGGACACTCCTCCTTGACATCGTAGGCATTGAGATTGCGCATGGCGTTCAGTTGATCATCGGACACCTGAATGGGCGTCTTGAACACAATCCAAATGACGCACTCCGAGCAGGGCGGCGTTGTCAGCGAGCCCTCGTATGTCCAGTAGGTGTGCACATTTGGCAGCAGCTTGCCGGGATCACAGCCCTGGGGCAATGTGACCCGATCGCCCTTGTGCAGCACAAACTGCAGCACGCTGCTCACCTTGTCGAGCTCTTCGTGATGATCGCCCGGCTGTAGGAAGACGCCCAGCACGGCCAGGCCATCGGGAGCGGCAGCCGCCTCACCGAACGACTTGTACTTGGTGGTGTTCCAGTGCACCAGATGCAGCTCGCCGGCATAGGATACACCATCGACCGTATGCTCCGAGCCCTTGGAGTCTGTGCAGCCCCAGTGGCAGTGGAACTGTTCCAGTTTAAAGATCTGCTTGCCCAGAGGTCCACCGGTCAACTCCGAATTGGCGCCGTTGACATCCACGCGCCAACAGTAGCCTAAAAAATGATTAAGGATTACGATTATGAGCTGCCTGTATAAAATGCCACTTATATCTAAACATAGAAAATAAACATACCAGGATTAACCAGACTCTTTGTATCCTCCGGGACGTACTTCCATTTCAGTGGCGATACTTTAAGATCGCTGCCCTTTTTGGCGCTGGAGGTCGTTATGTCCACGGGCGACTGACGATGTCCAGATGCATGCGGATAGTCCTTGGCCCAGTGTGCGGGTCCTTCAAGTATATAAACATAAAATTCATTACTTTCTACTATTAGCAACTCTCTTTGTTGTTTTTATAAGTTTCACCAATTTTGTTGCTTGTTTGTTTACTCAAATCGAGTGTTTTATAACATCTTTGATCTATTTATAAAAATCAGTAAACGATTTATCATTAAAATAAATCAAGTAATCCAATAGTAATTAATTAACACAAGAGAAATAGTTCATCGCTAAAAATAGTGTAGGAAACGATATCTAAACTATATCTATAATATTCCCCTAATATTATAGTAACTATGAGCTTAGTACTTAAGCGAAGGCTCATCATATTTTTGAGCAACTTTAAAAGACTGGCAACACCTGTTCATTTTCGCTGTATATGTATGAGGATTTAATGATATGCGTATCTATAAACTCATTTATTTAAATCATTAAATGTGTATACTTGTACGAGACTTAAGAACTTTAAAAGCCTTTCAAATTTACGTAGGTATTTAGAAGGCTTTGAACAATTTCGGTATGTGGGCTCTTGATAACGCGTAATGCACACGCAACTGGAAACTCAAAAATAACAAAGTCGAAGCGATTTACAACTGTGCCAATATTTACTTACATTTATTCAATATTGTTTTCGAAAAAAAAGTACACATATCCAGTTCTATCTATATATATAATTGCTAATTATTAGCAAGCCGTTTAAATATTGAACTAAGATAGTCCCAATTGGGGTAAAAATTAGCAAGCCGTTTAAATCAAACACTAATTGCAGTTGGAATAGGAAAAACCAGGAATACAATGTATGTAGATAAACATCGTTCAATGTTATATATTAGAACATTCCGGTTTAGTTTTGCTTGCATAACATGTGTTAATTCTAAAATCATAAAAGTGTTTTTTTCTGTTCAGAGAAGTTGATGCCTGCCGGCATATTATCTGAGTTTGTAATTAGAACGGCTGTGACAACAAAATAAATTATTTCTACTTTTGTTTGAAGTTGCATTTGCGTTTTTAATTATTTGTCTACAGCAAGAACAACAACAAATGTTTACTTGGGAGTAAGAAACAGCGTCACGTGCTGGAGACTCGCTCAAGAGGTTTGGCCCAGTGGTAAAGTCATGTGATAGGATCGGTCCCACTGACGCACTAACCAGATAAACCGCAGAACAGCGAAAAAGTTAAGGTATCTCAATATGTTAAGGTGCATTTAATCTGGCATTTGCCTTATCGAACTGCCTTATGACGCTGACACATAATAAATCATTGAACGCCAGAAGCTTCGGTCTTAAGGTATTTTCTTTGATATTCAAAGCCGACCAAAGCTGATAAATCACCTATTTTGTTTGTCCACTGTCAGAAGCAATGCATTTCCCTTATCAAATGGACAGCGTAAATTATGTAATTACAAAATGACATACGTGTCCGAAGACATTGCCATTTGCACATGTGACACACATAAATTGATAGGGATGTGCAAATAGATAATTGAAAAACGATCCTTTATTGATTGTCACACATAAATTTGAAGCATTTATAAATCATTAGTCAAATGAAACACAAGCGATAACAAGTATACGCCATGTTAGGAAGTTTTAGCAACCACAAGATAACAAGGAAATTCAAACAATTAAGAGTTACTTCGGAAATCAGCAAACTTAAATATTTACATCACGTATACGCCATGTATGGCTGCTGAAAAGCTGACTGCAATTGCATTTTTCATATCATTTAGCGCTAATTTCCGCCTGATAATTTATCCAAATATTTTGCGCGTTTATGAAGCTGTCATTTTGTCAGTTTTTGTTGACCATTTCCATTAACTTATTTATTTATACCCCTTTATTTACTGCGCCTTTTCACCGCCTGGCCGTGCAGCTGGTAAATACGATTAATATGCCAAGATTGCGATTGTGAATTCTAAAGACCAACCTGCGTCTGGCTGCTTATCAGCTTTGTCATACAGATACGCAATGAGATTTTAAAATTATCTTAGGATATCATCATTTTGAGACTTAGTTTGCCGAAGTTGAGATACACTGATGATTCACATGATGATGATTCATTTAGAAATCCTTTTGAAGCAACAAATGATTTTTTTTCTTTTAGGTGTATTGAAATTATATTCTAGTTAATTGTAAAAGTTGTCACTAAGACAAGACTTCATTTCAATTTAAAATATATTTTAAGCAATAATGATAAAGTAAACGTAAGTAAAAGTAAGTAAAGTAAACCAAATACCGTTATATTTGGCAACAGCTTATTGAGATAACAAAATATTACTTATGTTTGATCTTAAAATTAAATTAAGTAAAGTGCAAACAAAAAACAATTTAAATTGTAATGTAAGGTCAACTCAACCACCTGTGGAAAAGACAGTTAAATAAGCGCACGTGTCTGTAATTTGCAGTTTCGATTATTAACAAAGTTACGGCGACGTCTCAGGAAATGCGGAAAGCGCTAACTGTTTTCACAATAATATTTGCATTACATTTATGTTTGTATATTTTGTTTGCAAATTTATCTCATTAAACAACTTCTTCCAGATGGGTGGATCGTTAATAAAGTTGCGGACAAATCGAAATGGTTATTTAATTGAATTAAAATGAAATTGAACATATCCAATACGGCTTTATATATATACTATATATATAGATATTAAGCAGTTGAACAGTCAGGCAAAAACTGGTTCTCGTTCTCTGTTCTCCCCAGACAACAACGAAAAAAGTTACTTATTTTACTTCCCAGTTATTAACTTTCGTTTGTGTTTCGATGTAAAAAAACAAAACAACTTGAAGGTTTTTCTTATCTGGAGATCTCGACTGGGAGTTACCCAGTATATATAAGGCTATCAATTGATATTTATGTATTGTTAATGTACAGCTATGAACTGATAAATATCTCATATGAAATCATTTATATATTGTTAATATATGTGACGAAATTTCTTATTTTAGACAATTTTTTTTAAATTATTATTATTAATTTATTTAATATGTATTTTAAGCCTATTTAGTTAAATAATTTATACAACAAAAATATTCAGTTAGGCTTTAAAAAGGTGGGAAAATTGTTTAAGCTCGATTTTAATTGTTGTAACTTTAAGAACTATTACGACCTATGTCTATCATTAAATTACACAACAAGAAAAAAACAAACGTTTAAGTCATGCAACGAATTGAGTAGAAAAGTCGTAACTATTCACTTAAATGTCATGATCATATCTGATAACTACTTAGTGGCTTCTGGAATGTTTAGAATGATATGACTTTATTGTATGGTTTTATGAGTTAAGGAAGTTCACGTTAATTGGACACCGAGTTGCTCAATGAACTATCTAAATATTATTCATTCCATTCACTTTATTCCTGTATGAGTCAACGTGTTCAGAACACATATATATCACTTATCTGACAGAGTTGTTCGGAAATTGACCCGCCAAACCAGCTCATGAAATATTCGCTATAGTGTAGTCTTCAGGGAAGCCCCATAACTGCTCTAAGCTTCTTGCTGTCAAGGTGCTAACGGTACCTCAATTGAGATACAAACACGCTAAAACGCATTCGGTCAATTTTCAATGCTAATTATTTGTTAGCATGTTAAAACAGCAACAGAAATAGAATTATTGAATTACCATAAAACTAACAAACAGAACAACCAAAAATGTAACACAAAATAAAAATCCAACAATGCAACATTCTTCATTTTGTACCGAATGACACGTACAGCTTGAAATTATTGGGCTGTGTTTAAATTTTATTCGGCAGAGCAAAACTTTTCCAACACATCAATTTGAACGGTCTTCTTCTTCAGCATTATATATACGCTAGCCGTGTACATATATTTTATATAGATATATATGCCATATTTTTTATCGCACCGTCTGCTAATTTTCTTGCCAAAGCCAAAAATAATAACAATATAGGAATATATATATAGATAATATCATTCATTTTTTCACACTTTCAGCAAAGCTTGTGATCAACTTTTAAGCAGAAGATGGCACTTGTTGTGTGATTTCATAAATCGATATGGATCATAAGTAATTATTGTAATAAGTAATATATATAGATATATAACTGTATAAGATGGATTGCCTTAAGTGGGTGTGGCAAAATGAGAAGCTGCCCTTTTGTAACACGCATAGTACAAATATGGGTTGAAGACGACAGCTTGCTTCAGATGTGTAATAAACTAAAATAAATCAACATTTATTACTGTGTAATCGGAAATGCGTATTAAAAAATAAATTTAATTAAGATATGAAAAATTTTTGTTAAGGATTACATCAAAGTGTTTCATAAAATCAGATTAACTTTAGAATAATCTTTTATATTATATTATATTTTTAGATTGTTTTCCAAATTTCATACAGTATCAAAGAGAATTCTCATTAACACAAGCAAATAAATCAATAAAATGATGAAGCAATGACACTTTGGTTGAAATTACTAATTACAATTTTAATGCAATACGTTGAGTCATTACGATAATAAATATACAGATTAGGTAATGGACGAAGAATTTTTGTAGACATTTGAAATTTGGTCTATTATGATAAGGGCAATTAAATGAAGACTCGTCATTTATGATTGATACTAATAGACAAAGAGCGATCGGAAAATTTATACATTTTCGAGTTATATCAACACAATTTTATAACGTTAAATGATGTACGAAATATATAATCACGTGAGCTTTAATCTGAAATACGAGTATAGACGACTCTTTAGGTTTAACAGAATCGTATCATGCCGTAAATGAAATTTGATTAATTAACAAAATATAAACCCGAGATTTTTAATCTCAAATACGAGTATATGCATTATGAATTGATCAAATAATCTTTAACCAGAGGTATATAATAATCTTTATGTATGTGTGTTTCACGTATTGTGGGAAGCAATACTTGACTTCTGCGCACTTATGATTAATGTAAAAACCACTCCAGTCTAAAGTGGACCATAAATGTGTTTATGGCCTGGTAGTGATAAGGCAACATAGACAGATAGAGGACATTGAAATGTTACCAGCGCAGACAAGTCAAATCAATCAACGCAATCAACGGCACTTAAGCAAATCAAAACAAATTGCCAAAATCTCTAAATTGATTTGTAAGATGCAAAAATTCTGAACACCAAGGGGCATATATCATTTTATTGTACGGTAAGCGATGATCATGTGACGTTGAACGAGTGCAGGGGCAGTAACAGTGGCAGTGGCAGTGGCAGTGCTGTTAGCCAGACAGAACATTTGAGTTATAACGCAGAGCTCAGTCAGCTCTGAAACCGGTATTTAATGTGTCCTTAAGAACCGAACATGCACTTGACCAGCGTCGAGCAAGCAAACGAACTGCCTTCAAATCGCACAAGCACAGCAAAGAGAAGGCGAAAACATAACAAGAAACAAACAATAAGCCCAAAACAAGTCAGCTTCGGCAGACGAGTCTGCTGCCCAGCTGTATATTGAATATTAAATACGCTCACTGCATATTTAGATTAATATTTATGACGAGAGTTTGAACGCAATGCAAATGAGCTCTGCTGTTCAAAGTGTATACAAATATAGAGAATAAAGAATCTGCCCTGACTTACTGGTCGATCTACTCAAAGTTCAAATATATAAGTTAACATAATACATAGATTCAGTCATCCTTTTTTTGTTATTGAAATTCGATCCGAATGCAAACCTATAAATATATTCAATTTAACAAATGAGCCAAACTCTCAAGAATTACGAAATTAGGTCGCATAGCAAGAATATCTACAAATCTACACCATATGATATACGTAATCATGGGTTAACGCATGCTGAGAACTAGGAACTTGTTTGCATTCAACGGGGCGACTGACTTTCTGACTGGTTTAATGGGAAGCACCCGTAATACCTACTCAGTTAAGATCACGAGACGCAGCTCGTGCAAATTGGCGACTGTCTATTTCCCTCTCTCTTTCTGTTTGTCTCCCAGTCACTATTCCTCTGTTAGCCGAGCTCATTTGCTTCACACTTGGCATTTATTGGATTTAATTATTGTTGTCGCATATTTATGAGCTGCCGACGAACCTATGAACGTGCCCAAGTCTCTCGAACTTTGGGGTATAGATGTGCTTGGGTGTGTGTTAATGATGTGTCTGTGTGTGTGCGAGCTTTGAAGAGTAGCGAATGTGATGATGCATGTAATTAAGGCGTACTGCGATATTACGCGAGCAAAACTGGACCTGATTGAGTTAACAACTGTAGAACTTGAGTGGGAACAGCGTTCGGGTCCAAAAATAGCAACAGATAAATTAAGTAAAAAATTGAAACTACATTCTTAGCTGATTAATCGAAACTGGCAGGGCATTCACTTATTTTGAGACGACTTAAAATGACTCTTTCTGCGATTGTTTTTATACGTTTATTTTTCTTTGGCAAAACAATAACAGAGAAACACACACAACACAATAGAGTCTTATCGTTTAGTTCGTTTCATTAGAAGCAGCCTGTCTGCAGCCTGTGGTCTGTGACGAATGTACGTATTCCAATGCAATCAAATCAACAACCAATAATTGAGGCAACATGCCTGTCTCATTGCATGTTATCTATAAGATGACACATGTATTCAATTAAGAGTCGTCTCAATTAAACAAAACAAACTTTACAGCATGCCGCCAATGCAACAAACTAAACTCAGAAAGCTTTTCTTCTTCTTCTTCTTCTTCTTCTTCTTTTTCTTACTGTTGTTGTTGAATCAACATTTTGGATGCTGTGCAAAAGCTCCAAAAACTTTCCCAAAAATTAAATCGTTACACGCATGCGTGCGTCACGTTTGTAAACAAAAAACGTAACCGTAGCAAAACAAACTCGCAAAAAATGAGATGACCAAATCAAATTTGAAATTGACGCCGCTTACCGTTCTCTTCGGTGTAGCCCCAGTGATGGCTCATCTTAGAATTGATCTTTGGTTTGCTGTTGAGATTTGAGAGATGTTTATTGTTGCACCCGCGGTTTCTGGCACGCGTTCGATTTGACTCTAGAATGCGACTGTCGGTTTTATAATGATGCGGGAACGGTTACGGATTTGGGTATTGGGAACGGGAGCGCGTCTGTTTAGTTGGTCCGCTGGCTGTAGACTGTTCGACTCGAGACAGCGCCGCTGACTTCGAAGCCGCTGCGCCAACTAAAAAGTGCAAAAGCAACAAAAAAATTGAAAAACACGCACCTAAGCGGACTGAAGCAGTGCGAAAGAGAACAAGAGAGAGAGAGAGAGTGAGAACAAGCGAGCGTCAGAAGAGCGAAAGACTGAAGAGAGCGTGATAATTGAGCAATGTACGCGCAAAGTGAACCAGCCCAGCGGGAAAAAGTATGCATACTTATTTATTTTCTATGTTCAAAGTACCTTCACACAGCCTACTTTTGTATTGGCATAGCCGTATAAAATAGCAGTCAACACCATAGCGTAGTTTACTTAAGTTGTGGCTATAACTTTATTACATTATCATTAATTTATTTTTCGTGTTGTATACATTAAATTTTTGTCTAGAAGAATGTTGTAAGTATATTATTATTATAAGAATATTATATTACATATGTTATTACATATAAATTAATATAAATATTCACAATCTAGGATACCAGAGTCAACCTGTCGATATGAAGATATGTTTTTTGTTTAGATTTTAGCTTATCTGCAGTTGTGATATGTATTCCTGCGCCGTTTTGTCTACAGTATTGTAAGCGCACCTAACATGGAAGAGCCAGAATGCCCGATAATTCCCGCAGGGTCTTTGACAAAGCAAAAGCGTATTGGAAACACCAATCGCAGTTCAATAACTAACAGCCCCAACACCCGGACGACAACATTAATTGCTCGCTGCACACTGTGTTGCTTATACATAATGTTGTAAAATGCCTATTTAAATCTCTGTCGATCGATAACTAATATCGATTGGAAGGTTTGTAGCTGTTGAGCTGCTGTTGCTGTGAAACTAAATGCTGTTATATATGTTGTGGACAGTTCATTCAAATGCTGCCCTTGTTCCACTGTGCACACGCATACTCACACAAACCGAATTGTCGCCTTAATTTATTGTTGAACTTTAGTGGATTGTTTTTGTTGTTACTAGCAGACGAGACGAGCCGAAAGCGTGATCACATCGCGCGCTTGCAAAACATATGCAAAAACACACACACAGTCGCTAACGGCTTGTGCATTTGTCGAGAGTGTACAAGTTAATCTCGACTATTTTTTTCGTTTGTTGCTTTTTTTTTGGGAAATTGAATACTGCTCATCACTCAATTGCTATAGGGATGTTTGGTAGGGTTCGGGCTGAGGTTCGGGCTTGGGGTAGTGTTTTGAGTTCCTCAATTTTCATCAACGCTACTGACAATGTTATTTCATTAGAACAATTTCGTCTGCTTTGCACGGTGCCAGTTTAGCGAGTTAAGCCAAATTTAGAATTTTGTGTTTTAGCATATATATTCATGTATAGATGCGAAACCTCCATAAATATGATTGCTGTAACCTGATTGTCTAATTTTCCCTATGTACACACTGATGATTCCCCGTTGTACGTTGCGTATGCGCAATTAATTTAAGCGTGCGAAAATGTTGCAATGTGCTTTCTTTTTTGTCACAATTTCATCGCGGCTTATTTTTCAATTAAGAACATTGCCATTTATTTGCACTTTACATCATTTTATCTCCGACTCACGGCTTCGACGTGAACGCACGCGGCAAGCCTTTAATGATTTCCGTAATTGCAATTACAAATTACACAACAAATGTGGCAAATAACAATTGGAATATGGGGAACGGCAAATGGGAAGTGTACTCACATGTGCCCAGATTTCTATATGCACTAACAATCTCGTTCCCTCAAGGTCAACTACTACAGTTAAATGGAACTCTATTGTCTAAAACGAACGGAGCTTTAAAAGTGTTTGTGAAATTTTCTAAATTTGCTTAGAACATTATGTTTTACTTGCAGTCTGTCTACCTGCAGAGTTCAAGGCAGATAATACTATCTGAACTCTCTCATGGCCGCATTTTTTGTCAACTTATATTTGATTTTGATAAATAACAGTATACGCACCCACTGGATTTATTTATCCGTCCAATTTGTTTTTATGTATTTATTTAACTTTTAGATAAGCAGTCTTGCCCGGGTTTAGTGCTGTTTTTTGCTACTATCTTGTATATCTTCTATATGGCAGATCTCATAAGGGGAATTTATGTATGAATTTTAGTCGCGTGCACTCATGGTTGACACATTCATTACTCGTTTAAGAATTTGAGCCATGAGAGCTGTTGATTTACTTGATAAACAAGTTCAAAGCTACATTAGTCCCTTTCGGTGCGAATTTACAGTTTTATTTCTATGACTTATATAATTTTTTGTTATTCAGTCCATATTTAGTTATAAAATAAACTTCTTTTTTTTTAATAAAACAACCATTCGCAAACAATTAGCACATAGCAAAATGTGATGATTTCAATAACCCAAAATTCGTCATGGGCGTCATCAAGTGCGAGCCTTATTTGGTTTCCATTGAAATTGACTTATCAACAAGATTTTTTAGCACATCGCTCAGAATTCGAAGCTCACACAAAATGCAACCCCCAAAAACTTTCCCCACCAATATATAAAAATTAAACACCTCATGTCATACATTTGCTTGTCTCGCAGCCAATTTTTTCCTATTTTTTTTTTTTTGTTTGGATGGTTAGCGAAGAGAAGTGCGTGTTTTTCAAATTTTAAGCAACAAACAACAAAAACGATTTGTGTGGCTAATACGTGAACAAAGATTTGGAAAGAAATTTGCTGAAGCTGCTAACAGATTTTCAAGGTGTCCCAAAGCAGCACATTAATATATATAAAATCATTCCCAGCCACAAATATTACGATCCATGACACATTAAAAAAGACACAGCATTCGGAATATATAAATATGTGCAAGCAATTTGCAGAATGTTTTTATCGAATTTTAAAAATAAATTTTTGGGATTGTGCTGCTTTTTCCTGCTGATTTATAATCAAATTCATTAAAATAGTCCCCACTCCGCAGCATTTTATGTATTCTCTAGCCGATATCAGACTAAAGAGTCATTTTAATATTCTTGCCAAGTATTATTCATTCTTATTATTGATTCAATTAAGCTTTATAACAAATGCGTCGCACACAACCCGAGCATCGTAAACGATCAAAAGATCAGCAAATATATCAAGAGTAAATCGATTTAGGATGTGTCTACAATATTCTCAAAAGGCGGCAAACGATAAGATTCCAAAGAATGTTTCTACAAAACTATAATCATGTATCTAGAAAACTTAACAAAAAAGCCGAATGAAACATAAAAATAAAAATTTTTCAAAATGTATAAACGTATAAATAAATTATTAAATAAATGTGTATATAATGTGGAACAAAGCATGCAAATGAATTGGATGTCTGTGAAAGTAAATTATTTGTTTCAGATATTCAAAGATCCTTCTGCGATTGTAACAATGCCTGTCTAACCAAAACGGATGGCGACTAGATCCGCCAAGATTTTCCTTACAAGATATACGGAATTCAACTTTAAATTATTTGATAACCGGACAAATCGAAAGATAATGGCAGCATTTGTCCGTATTTTTACTTGGCTGATTCATGTCATCGATGAAAATCAAAATAAAATCAAATCACAACCAGCAGGCGAAAAGAATCAGCATTAGTTCCTTTCATTTGTGTAATAAAAATAGTACTGCATACTTTAATTAAGTGTGTGGCATACTTTTAAGTGGTCTTCAGACATACTTTGATGCCTGTAAAAGTTGGCAGCGAATATTTTTTAACTTAATCAAAACGCTGTCATCCTGAGAAACAAACGAGAAATATTTGCTAAATAAATAACGAAGGATTTTTATTGTTATAATAGATATATTTGAAATATATAATTTGATTTAAATTTAAACTAGCAATATACAGGCTAAAGTTTAGCATATAATCTATCATTATTTATGCTACATAATAATCATAATAGATACGTAGATTATCGTGAATAGTCGAAAATAAATGGTTACACCGAAGAATTTTGCGAAAGAAAATCAACTATTGGTTATTTAACGTATATTCGTGGCATATAAACGGATGCACACATATTAATAAAGCCTTGTGTAAACATTATATAAAACAACAACTCTTTGTTTAAACCTAAGTATAAACATTACAATTGCATACACGATGTATACCTGTATCTGTATATATATATATGTATATATGCATATATAAATATAATAAAAATATATAATATAATCTGCATTCGGAGGAGGCCAAGGGACAAAAATGAAACAACATAACAACAAACCCAGGATATGATAACTTAGGATTACATTTTAGGATTGGGGGTACGCCAAGGAAAGCAGCGCGTCGCAGTGGGCGTGCCTGTTAAGTGCGTGCGCCTTGACTATTTAACATTCACATTCTGATTGACATTCATAATATTGAATACTGGACCGATGCGCATGAAGACGCGCCTAAGGACACTTCTCAGTTCGGGCTTCAGATCAAAGCACATCATTTCGCACAGCAGGCTGTAATAATTGGACACATGCGTCGCAAACTGTAAAACACGATAAACATTTAGTACGAAAGCGTTTAAATGAAAGATTTTGTGATGTGCTTACTCTCGCATCGGACATCTTGAGCAGTCGTGTCAGGATGAGCAGCAGGAGGGATGTCCACGCATCGCGATGCGCCTCACTCTGAAGACTGAGATAATAGCCGAGTGCCTCCTTGCACACCTGCACCAGTTCCTGCTCAATGCCGGGCCAATCGCTGCGTCGATTCTCATCGCCGTACATTTTGAAAAAGATGCGCAGCACACAGGCCAGCGAGGCGGTCTCCTGCTTGAGCAAATTCGGCTTGACGGAGCCTTTGAAGCCAGCGCGCCACAGCAGATTGCGCTGATCCTGGTCGGCATTGAAGCGCTTAGCAAAGCGATGCGACTGCATCAGGCACTCGGCGAGCGTGAATAATTGCCGTGTCCGCAAATAGCCATACATGCCCTGCTCCTCACGCTGACAATCCAGCTGCAACTGTTGCGACTGGGCACAGCCACTCAGATCGGCGGCTGCCTGCGCCAGCGTCTCGGCATCCTCCTTGCGCGACGTGGCCGGAAAAAAGACGATGTTGTCCATGGTCTGAATGAGCTCCAGCTGCACCACACACTTGATGTGCAGCGCCTCGAAGTGATTGTGCGCCATCGCCATGACCGGCGGCGGCTCCTGTGTGGAATGTGGTGTTGTGGAGGCACGGCGTGGCAGCTGCTGCTGCGGCTGCTGCTCGTTGCCCTTGCTGGGTCGCCAGCTGAGCAGTTCCTTTGGCAGCGTCGCATTGAATATATCCAGTATGCACTGGCAGGTCTTATCCCACGTCACTTCATTGAACTTGAACCCATTCGAGATGACCAGATTTTCCAGGCAATTGGTGCCTGAACGTGCCAGCTGTTCGTTGTTTTGCTGCACACACCAGTGCAGCTGGGCGAACAGCTCCTCCAGCAGCAGATGGCCGAGGACATCAAAGTACTGGGTGAAGACATCGATGATGGCATACAGTGCATGATTACAGGTCGTTGTCATCCATTCGGATTTCTCGGTCACGTGCTCCGGCAGCTTCATGTTGTCAAAGATGCGGAAGATCACATTAAAGAGATCCTTCCACCAGTTCGGCTTGAAGCTATCCCCATGCGTCTTGACAATCTCGAAGAGCACGGTCAGGCCGCGAGTGCGCACATCCAACTTACAGCGATTGACGACACACGACAGCGAGAAGAGCATGGGAAACCAGCCGCGCACCCAAACACGATCTTCCTCCGCTACGGAGGCATCGTTCTCCATGCCCGCATGCTCGGCAAACAGCTGGGGGGCATCGTGAACGCACTGGGCACAATTGCGCACCAGGCGTATGGCTTCCATGCTGGTATCCGGAAAGCGCGCGTTGCACGCAAACTCCGACAGGCACTTGACGGCATCCTGGAAGGAGTCGACCATAACAGCAAACTGGCGTCGATACAGCTCGCCAATGATTTTGCCCGTCGTCTGGAATGCTAGCTCCACAATTGGCTCCTCATGATCCCCAGCAGCCAGATGAAAAATGGAAAAGATGTTCTTCCAACCCGACCGTATGTTATGAGCCTGCAACGATGAGGATAGTTATGTGATACTACATTGATAGCTGCAGATAAGTACCTGAGAGTTGACCATCTGGGCGATGCAGCGGACGACCATGTCGCGTATGGCCGGCGAGTTGTTCTTCTTCATGATGTGCTCGAAGGGACGCAAAAAGTCTTTCTGGAAGCGGAAGTTACTGAATTCGCCCTTCTCCATGAACTTCATGGAGAGCTGCCGCAGTGAGTCCAAGGCAAAGAATGCAATCTCCTCGTTGCTGTTGCAGCCAACCGTATTGAAATGTTCGCCGAGCACCTGCCAGATGCGTGACCATTGCAAACGAATACGCTCCATGTTGTAGTAGCTAATCTCGACGATCTTTTGCAGCGAGAACATGCGCGGCTGAGTCTGCTGCAGCTCATCCACTGAGACGTGGCAAAGGGCTTTGACAAAGTCCACAATGGCATCGCCATCAAGTCGAATGGAACCGGTAAAGATGCGATCGACCGCAACCACGACGCTCTGGCTACTCGTCTCGCCAATGTGCTCCTTGACGCTCGGATTGAGCGTGTCCTTGAGCGTAGTCTGCGCGCCGGACAGAAACTGAGGCCGTACTCCAGTGCCAATAAGCTGTGCCAGCTCCAGCTGACTGATGCACTTGACAATGTCCAGCCAGCTGCTGCCCAGATAATTGCCATCCGTGTGAGCGACCATGATAAGCGTCTTGATGGTATCAATATTCTTGGCCTTCATCTCATTGATAGGCGAATTGGCATTTAGCAGGGTGAAGCGTGCGAGTGCCTGAACATATGCATCCCGCTCCAGGGACATGTGAAAGATGCACGCGATGCGTATGGCGCAACGGATGCCGTCCAGGCAGAGTGTGGCAATCTCCGGGTCATCGCAGACCTGTAGGCCCACGGAGAAGGCGGCTAGAAATGGAGTCCAGGCCATTTTGAACATGGGACGCACATGCTCCAAATGTTTGGCCGATGTAAATGGCGACTTAACATGGGAAACCGACTGCATCAGATTGGTGGCCGTAAGCGAAATGACCTCCATTTCCATGTTCCACAACAATTTTCGTCGCTTCTCAGTGATAAACGGTTGCTTGCCAGCTGGCTTAGGTGCCATCAGCATTGTTGTATTATTCTTCATTTTAATCTCATGCTCGGCGATCTCATCGTAGATGGATGATAGATACTCCTCGGGTAAGTCATCCTTACTGTCGCTGATGCCGCGATTCATTTTAATATATTGCTCCTTGGTCATCTTGTGCTTCACCTGTGGCGAATGTAAATCGGTCGTCAGCATAATTATGCTAAAGGCCAGCACATAGACGGTGTCGGCCATCTGAAAAAGCTGATTCTGTGGATTGCATTCGCAATATCTGCTCGCAAATTTCTCCATGAGTCGATCGATTTTCTGCGCCTCGCCTGGCAAACGAAATTCCTCGAGTAGGATGCGCAAGGCGGCAACCACTTCCAGCTGACGAAAATCGAAGGCATCGATATAGGCGCACATCACCTCTTTGGAGTGATCATCGTTCTCGCCTAGATAATTGCCAATGACGGTCTTGTCCAGGCGCTCGTCATCGTGCAGCCAACGGGCAATGTCCTGGCAACTGCTGCCCAACAGTTGCTTCTCCTGCAGGAATTGCACGCCCTTCTGCGGCTTGCGATTAAACAGCTCTATGCCCGTCTCCATCACCTCTTTGCGCATTTTGCGCTCCTCCAGCGCTTCGGGCAAATCCAACAGCTCCTGATTCTTTACGCTGCCATACGAATTAAGACTATGGCTGGAACCGCCGAGAGTCGACCGCAGACTGGAATTGTGCGCCGAGAGCGAGTCCACATTGTCCCCAAGCTGTGTCTCCTGCTGCGAACTGGGTGACTGCAGCGACTGCACCTGCAATGACAGTTAAATTCACTTATTAAGTATTATATTTCTCTACTGCGAAAAGAAAGCAGATAAAATATGCAATAACTAATTGCTATAACCAAGTAAAGATTTGTTTTTACCTGCAAAGCCGGCGGAGGCATGTTGGGATTAACGTAAAGATCCTTGCTCCACTCGACCATACACTTCAAAATGGAGACGAGACACTCAAGACCGCGTATGCGCATTGATTTCTCCTGCATGGGATTGGCGCCCAGCTCCAGCGCCTGCCGACCCTGAGCAATCTTCGAGAGATCGTTGACGAGACGCTCAAAGAGATTGGCCGCCGAGAAATCGCAATCGTAGTTCACATAAATATCAACCACGGACTGGGCATCCGCACAGATGCGCGTCAGCGCCTGGATGACCATCCATTTGTGCTCAAATGAGCTCGAGTTCGCCTCCAAAATGTTCAAAAAGATCTCCTTGAAGAAGACCTCAATTTGGCGCTTCAGATGCACCTTAAAATTCGAGAGCAACGCCACAAAAATGGACAGCGATAGCTCAAAGACCTCAGCGACAAGGCTCACCCCATTGTTGGACAAAGCGACGCACAGATACTGTTTAATGGCCATGATGAACATCTCGTTGGAGCGGAAGACGGGGCCAGCGTTTTGCAGTATAAGCAGCAGCAAGTGCAGCGACAGCACTTTGGAGCGCAACTCGTGTGACTTCGGATCGGGATGTCCCTCGGGGAGTGGCTTCATCGATAATTTACACAGCGCACGGAATACCAGAAACGCGTCCTTCTGCAGAATGTGTGTGAATTTCGCCGTTACGATTGCATCGTTCTCGCTATGCAACTCAACACTGTCGTGATCCGAATGCGAAGAATCCGCCGAGCCGTTCCCATTGACAGAGGGCTCCAACTCAGGTAGATCCTGGTCTTGATTCTGTTCCTTCATCACCTCATTGAATGCAGCTGAAAGGTGTAAATAGATGAGCAAAAATATAATTGATAATCACATAGAGCCCAACTTCCCCAAACATCAATAATAGTCGATTGAGATCTATAAATCTATGAAGAACTACGCAACGCACTAAAAATCCACTCACAAGCACACAATATCCATAATTATGTCGTAATATCGATGCAAATGGAATCCACATAGTGCCACAGCTTGCAGCGTTTCGCACTCACCTGTAATTATCTCAGCCAACAGCTCCGAGGCAATCACTTCATCACTATCCGATGCTTCTGCGGTGATTTCTTCTCCATTGCTCTCCGGACTGCCGACGCTTCCATTTTGCGTCGTTGCCGTTGCTGTTGCCGTCGATGGCGTTGGGGCGATTTCGTAAACTTGATTCTCCATACGAGCAAAGATCACATTGAGCATCTGAGTTAGAGTGGCACGCGCCGTTGTCTGATTGACCAGATTCCTACTGGATAGATAGATGTCATAGCAGGTGCGCACCGCCTGCAGCAGCGTAAACTCGTGTATCTCCACATGCTGGGATGTGACCACTGTGAGCAGTGCCTTAATGATCTGCAGCTGAACACCCTCGTCCGTCTGGGGACCGTTAAAACAGCCATAAATGGTGATGACAATGCGATCGATGAGCAGGTGACCAGGATTCGCCGAGTCCTGAATGGCGCCCGTCAAGTGACCATAGGCGATCAGCTTCTGCAGGCAATCCAGCGCTGTAACCACAATACGTGGCGAGCGACTCTTGCACGCCAACTCGAACGGCAGGAAATATGTTTCGGCATTGATAATGCTCGCCGCATCGTTTTTGGGCAGCGGCAGCGCGGCGCAGGGCAGCTCATTGCCTTCGGCAATCTGGCCCGCACTGATGAGTTCCGCTTTGATCTGTTCGAGTGCCGTGTCACAGGACTTTTTCAGCTGCGAGTGATGTGAGCGCCGTATGTCCTTATCGGCAAGGATTTTCTCAAGAGCACGCACAATAAACATTTCCTTGGTTTTCGTGGAGTTATTTTGCATATTGTATGCAACTCCAAGGTCGTTTCGTTAGTTGTGTTACTTTTTTTCGTTACTGCCTTCCTCTTTAACTAATTACGGTGTTCGTCTCTGTGTGTGTGTGTGCTTATGTGTGTAGTGAGTGGCAGTTCTGTGTGTTCGCAGCGACGGCAACTTTCGCGCTGCTGCAGGTTTCGACGACCGCAACAGGGCGTATGCGTTTCTCTGTGTTGTTGACGTTGTCGTTTAGCTCGACTGCTACACTCGCCATTCGCTTTGTATGTTATTTGTATATTTTATGCGTTTGCATATTGCAAATGTTTCAAATTTTCACATCAAATATGCTTAAAATACAATGCGTGAAAAAACGTCATCAGTGCTGCACAACATTGCCAGACTTCGCATACATCGCTCAAGCAGCCTATCGACTATCGATTGCTGAGCGAGCTGTATTCGATTAAATACTACAAAAATATATTTCCAGGAAGCAAAAATTGTCTTCAGATACAACAGGGTATCGTTAAAATGTTTTCGTAAAAAAATTGTCATAATTTATGCATATATATGTTGTAGCAGGTAAAAGTGCAAAAGGTATGCTCTAACATTATGAATAAATATCTGCTGGACATGATACACATTTGGTGCTCTTGATTTGATAAACAGTGTTTGTAGGTGCTAAAACTGGTTATGAGCTCTTATTTGATAAAATTCCCTATAATATTAATATTTATGCTTGTATGTCAAATATATATGTAATTATATACTATAACTGCCACTCCTGCTGGTTGCAATCGGCCATGAAGAGCATGTTGCTCATGTGATCGCCCAACAATTTGCCATGTTGCTCCAATATCTCCGCCCCAGCGGCTGTAAACATTCGTGCCGGTGGCATAGCCGCCGCCGGAATGTGCAGATACTTCTTGGCCATACTGTACAGGAACGGATGAAATTGGGACAAGTCTTTCCACAGCAGCAGCGGCTCCGACTGTAAACTGCTTATGCTTGTGCAGAAATAACTGGATATCTCATCCTCATTGTCGCTCTCACCGTTCATTGTAATATGCTTATGCTTCTCGCGGGAGATCGCTCTGTAGGCAGCCCAAATGTCATAGGTGGTGTCAACAGTGGTGGCTTCTTCACCAGCTTCATCCGCACTGACCTCGCCCTTCTCCACATACAGATCGTACAGATGTGTCATATATTTGGCCACCAGCGAGGCATTTTGAAACGGCATATTCCGATAGCGAGGATCGAGAAGACTGGCCAATGCCAACTGCATATTCTTCTCCATGCCCTCGAAACGCTCTTCCAACAGTCGGATGACAAACAGTCGCAACTCATACGCGATCTGATGCTGTTGTTGTTCGGCATTCTCCGGATGCTTCAGCTCGTTGAGAACAGTGTAAGCGATGGGCAGCGCCTGGCTGGCACATGGATACGTATCCACGCTTGCGCCGCACAACTGACGCACTGCACTTACCAAAGGTGCCAGGACAGCGAGCAACTCTGCAGCCAGATCCAATTCGCTCGATGACAGCGTCTTTTGCAGCTGTGCAGCATGCCTTACATGACTCTCCAGCATCTCGTAGCTGCTCATCGCACGACTCGTCACATCAGCCATTTTTGTCAATTGACGCACCCTCTCACACAGTTCTCTAAACTCCGAGCGCTCCATCACCGATTCAAAGATCGTCTCGAGCAGATGGGCAAAGCATGGCATATGCCGCTGTGCGCCCAATAGCGTGGCAACTGCAGTTTCCATCATTCGGCTGCTGCGGCTCACAATGCACACAATCTTCGACTTGTCAATGTCAAACCGCTGACAGACGCGCTCCAGGCGATCCACAATATTGCTGGCGTTATACTGCACCGGCAGCATTTGCACGGACAGCGTGCGAGAACGTCTTTCGAGACCCTCGTGATAATGCGCCACCACCTCCAGATAACTGCTCTGCTCCTCCTTATTCGCAGTCGATGGCGTTGTGTTTATGGCGCAACTTAGCGAGAGCGTTTGGATTCGTGCTAACTGCTGGCGAAACTGTGCCACTTGTTGCTGTGTCTTTTGCGCAATCCGTGCGCCCAACTGATCAATGCTGGGCATCTGCAGGACAGGGCAAAGCACTTGTGCCAGACGCTTAAAGCCCTCGCCCTCGATTATCTTCAAGGGCTGTTTGTCGTGGCAGACAAAGTAGGCCAGATTATCATGATACATCGTATTATATGGCGTTTGCAAATTTCTGCAAAAGATTATTTAACATTATTCATACACCCCGGAAATTTTGCCTATTGTATGCAGATGTATATGTACCCACCTGACTTCAACTTCGGGTAGCGGTTCTTCTTGTATATGATATAATGGGGCGCCTTGTTCAGCCTGTTCTTGTGCCTCTTTTGGCTCAAATTCAATAATGTCGTCGGCCGATTCTGCCTCTGCTGCCGCCCAGTTGGCAAATGTCTCTTCATTCACAACGCTCACGACGGCCGCATGCGCCTCTGCGTCGACCAGCTCAATTATGTTACCATCCATGTCGGCGACGGTCTCCGCATCTATATCTCGCGTTGGCTCCGGTTTTATTTTAATGGATGCGTACTTGAGCATTTTTTTGCCACGAACCCGGATGTGATTCGAGTCTCGCTTAAGCATGCCGCGCACCACAACCGAATCATGATCGTTGACATCGCTGTAAACAAAAACGATGCCAGTTTAGCAACAAAAACAATTGGGGCCTTCATTCCCTGGGTTGGTGCTGGGCTTACATTTGCGGATGGGTTTTCATGTGCTTCATTAGGTTGGAGGTGTTGCCACATGTCTTGATTATCTTTTCGCACAGCAGACATTGTGCCGTCTGTAGATCTAATTTATCAAAGTATTTCCAAATTTTACTACGCGCCATTATTGGATGCCTGTGTTTATTGGCATCGATTTCTGAATATTGTTCAATTGTATCGTATTTTTCGGAACAAACTCATTCGAACGGTTCCACTGAATCACTGAGCTTGGTTCCAAATTGTAGGTCAGCTAATCGTTCGTTCACGTTATTCATTTGAGTCTATTGTTCTTTTTGCTCCCCCTAATTCATTGAACCGTAAAGGGATATATAAAATAAAATTCAAAAACACCTACAAAAGAACTTGATCAAATAAACCAGATAAATTATTAGAAATATTCGGTGAAACGATTATTTCGATAAGTATTCGATATTCTAGTTCGATATTCGAGTTCGATATTCGAGTTCGATATTCGAGTTCGATATATCAATAAGATTAATATATTTGTATTTGTATATGATTTTAGACAAATATAGAGTTTTTTTCTTCCTTAACTTACATGTCTTTTAGTACATTGATAGTATTTAAATAATAAGGACACAGAAAAAAATAACTAAAGCATTATATCAAAATGTGTTAAAATTATTGGGTTTTATAAGTTAATGCCAAATTACTCATTCATTACTTCAGAACGAATCGCTTACCCTGCGGGGGCTAGCCTCTATGTTCCTTACCAATTATGCTAACCTCCTCAAAACGGATCTTGGTAATCCTTGTCGTGCAAGAAGCGCACAACTAGATTTTCCAGATCTACCGATGAGGCATTGACCATGGTGAGGTACATGGTCATAACTGATGAGGAAGGTAGAGAGAGACCCCCGTCTACGCAAGGTGCGCTCAGACATAGTTTTCCGAATCGGAAACTGACAGTGATTTGGATTGTCTCTCGAACTTTAGAAATATATCTTCCAAAGTGCACTCATTCACCGAATAATACTCAACGAGGTCATTAAGCTTGTCAGACAGATAGGCCTCCAAAATGTTGAAGACCTTCGACCAAAGTATTCGCTGGTCGGTTTGTACAATATATGTTAAAGTTCCAGCATGATTCTCACGCAGCTCCAATGCCTCAAATTGTCCCTTGAGCGCATTGGTAATTGTCGCCACATTTGTCTCCGTTTCGGTGTCAATTTTCATTTTCAATTTAATGGAAAAGCCGCTTTGTCGCTTAAGTGCACAAATGTTGTTCAGACATTTGAATTGGCCCTTCGCCATGATGGCCAAACGATTGCACAGCTCTTCGCACTCGTCCATGCTGCAAAGTAGATCAGTTCGATTAGCAAGCGATGAATAAGATTAAAGAGATTGCTCGACAACTGGGAAGGGTAACTGACTAGTGCTAGTTGAGGAGCGACTCCTGTACTGCACTGTTCCAATAGACTCACCTGTGCGATGTGAGCACCACCGTGCGATCACTTTTCTGGAAATCCTTAATGCACTGCCACAAAAAGCGTCTCGATATGGGATCCACGCCAGTAGTCGGCTCATCAAGTAGAACCAGCGATGGTGCACCAATCATGGCCATGGCAGCGAGCAGTTTGCGCTTTGTGCCACCCGAATAATTGCGCACGGGCACATCTCGATACTTAAGCAATTGCATTTTCTGTAACCAGAACATAACGCTACCATTGATACCTATTGGATCATCGCTTTTCCAATAGAGGCCGCGCAAAATCGCCATTAAACGCAGACACTGCTCGGCGGTCATGAATTTGTTGAGTGCATCATATTGCGGACAGTAGCCGAACTGCTGGCGATAAGTGACCTCATTGAGGCGTATGTCAGTGCCCTCGATTTGTATCTGGCCGGAATCCAACGTCAAATTAGCAGCAATCATTTGGAATGTGCTCGTTTTACCCGCACCATTAACGCCCAGCAATCCAAAGCATTCACCACGTTCGGCCGCAAAACTGATGCCGCTGACAGCTGGTTTACCATCGTAGCTCTTACGCAGATTACTAACTACCAACGGAAACAACTGTGCTGTCTCCGGAGATGTACCGGCGTGCAGTAGCTGCTTGACTCGCCGCTCCTCGCTAGCGCATTCATCAAAGCACTCGGCCGCTTGATGCGGCATAATGCTGGACGCTCTGCGGCTCTTTGGTGGGATTTTGCAGGCTTTGCCATAAAAAAGGTCGCGCAAGCGCTGGCGATAATATTTGTGCTCGAGCACAACCGTAAAAAAGCCCATGACCAGTATGAAAACGACCACAGCGTAGACAAAAAATACGTGTGTCGGGTTTTTCAAAAGCGTCATCGACTTGCGTCGTTCCGCTATAAAATTCTCGTTTATGATGCGCAGCTGATGGTTCAAATTGAAATCGGGTAGAAAGCGGAGAAAGCAGATTTTCGTTGTGTGCTGATTCATGGCCTGGAAATTGTTGGAGGTGATCAATGGAGCAATTTCTGAAAGGATTGAAAAAAAATTGAGTTAATTTTGTAGTAAAATAAACGTATTTTTCAGGCTGTCACTGTAATTTGTTATATGATAACTCACCGGAAACGGTAAGCATGAGCAGCAGATAAGTGGAAATCGTTGATATGGATCCAAAGCTATTGCCCAGAGCGTACATAATGGGCAAATAGCTGCAGCCGTAAAAGAATATACTAATGACAATCAGTTCCAGATCCTTGGTCGTGTACAGCTCCGGTGGCATGATCAGTTTCTGCAGCAGAAACAGCAACAAACAGACCAGTGCATGCAACAGCAAATCGAACGTAAATGTGGCAAACCAGTAAGTGAACTGTGACATTGGCTGCAGTTGGCGGAAACCGTTCGCATTCTCCTGGAACGGCAGCGTGACATAGTAGAACATGCAGAAGAACATTCCAGCTGGGACGATAACGGCGTAGTATTCGAGACGCGCGGAGCTGACGTCACTAACAAAGCGTTTGATAGGCACGTAGGTGGCGTCAATGCGCGCATCCGGCTGTCCACTGGCCAACTGCAGCATGCACGTGTTCAGCATATTGACGAGCATTACACTGCTGTGATAGCGATTGCTGGCATAGATTATCTCAATGGTGGACTTATCACTTAGGTCTACCAAGCCAATGGTATCCTCCAAAAAATCCGCCAAATTTTCGCGCTGCAACTGCAATAGCTCTGTGTAAGAAAAAGGAAACGTTACTCAATTAAAGCAACAACTGCAACGAACCTAAAAATGGGGAATATTACCATCCGACACAGTGTTGTCGCCGCGCAGCGTTAACATTTTGGTAGTGAGTCCACTCTGCTGAATATATTGGAGCAGCTTCTGCTCAACGTTATCGTGCAGGGCCGTCGGATTGTAAATGTAAATACTACCAGTGCGCAAGTGACTCAGATTTAGTGGTAATGCCACCTCATTGATTACAATGGACTTGGCATGCATCAGTAGAATGGCGGAGGTGACGCCCACTAGCGGTAAGATCAACTGCAATTGGAGAATAGTCCAGTTGTACATCTTAAATCTTAATGAAGATAACACAGATAATGTTGACATATTGTTTAAATATTGTAATACTAGTACTGTTATGACGAACTAAGCAAAGATAGATAGAATGGCTGACATTTTAAGCACGCCTTTCAAGCAAACTATCGCATGTATCGCGCTACTGTTTGTGAGTCAGGCTTTTTGACTCGGGGTGTAAATGTTATGAATCGTTAGTTTTTCCAACACATTAGTATCTTGTGGTTATGGTTCTATTTTGCATATCAGCTGTACAGTTGTGTGACAAGCTTCGCCTATGAAACGAAATATTAACTCATTTACCATGCAAAAGGTATAATGCCACTCGCTCAACAGAAACGTTTTCTTTTTATAGAAAATTGCAGTCCACTCATTAAGTAAATTTGTCACATGCTGAAGGCGCTTCTGTTGGCTCGAAAGCAGAGGTGCATCATTGCGTGTTCCAAAATCGGGTGTGTCCACTTGGTCGCATTCGCCCGCACAGCTGCAAATACAGAGTATTATTTGTTATGTACCCGACATTTGCTACATAACTGTCTACTCACTTAAGAAACACCGTCTCCAGTGTGGTGTCTGTGATCGAAATAGTTTCAATGCCGTATTTGGTCATATTCGTCTCCAGGCTGCGTAACAAGTCATGATATTGAGATACTTCGTCATACGGTAGATAAATGTAAAACGTGGGCTTTACAATGTTCTGTGTGTGTGAGGAGAATTGAAGCATTCAGAATTAATGTCTACTAATCAAATTTAATTGAAATCTATTTTATTCACCAGATATTTTGCAGTCGGTATGAATGTCGATATTTCTGCTAAGGTTTCTTCTTTCAGAAACTTTGTCTCATGGGCCTCCAGCTTCAGACGATAGCCACATCCAGATTGGCGTTTCAGCTCCAGCGGAGAGCCGTTCGCCTGCAAATTTCCGTTGGCTAGAATACAGATGGTATCGCCCAGCACCTCGGCCTCTTCCATGTAATGTGTAGTCACTAAAATTGCTTTCTCTTTGCGAAGCTGCAGCAAAATGTCCCATAGTTCCCGACGTGATTCAATGTCCAGGCCGGACGATGGCTCGTCCAAAATTACAATTCTATAATTGCAATAGTGAATAAACAGTATAGATTATCAAAACATTATTATAATTATAACAGTAACAGTAACAGGGAATTTTTAAAATCTAAGCTATTTATCCGTTGTTTAATCCATTTGAAAATATGGCATCTACTTACTTTGTATTGCCAACTATTGCAATGCCCAGCGAAAGACGTCTTTTCATGCCGCCAGACAATTTGCAACCATACTCATTGGCCTTGTCGTATAAATTCAGCTTATGCAGCATCTCCACAGCCCAGTGGCGAGCATCGGATCTTTTGGCGCCACGCAGTTCTGCAAAGAATTCCAAATGCTCCTGGCAGGTCATATAGCCCATGAAAACGCTGTGCTGTGGACAGAAGCCGATCAAATGGCGATAAGATGCAACATCGCGCTCACTGCAAACAACAATTTTACCAGCATCCTTTTGTACACTGCCTATAACAATCAAAACGAGTGTGAGCAACTAAGAATAAGAATACATGAAATTGCTAAAAATACGCTTACCCATAATCATGTTCATCATGGTTGTCTTGCCGGCACCATTGTGTCCCAGTAGTACGGTAATCTCCTTGTTTTTAATTTTCATATCCAAATGGTCGGCAATAATAATTTCGCGTTTGCTTGTTTTGAATTTCTTGCACAAATCACTGATAATGATGGCATCGGCGCCACGGGGCGACGTTGTGTACTCATTGCGTTGGCGCTTCTTATATGTATTGGGCTGTGCATATAGGGAATATTGGTGTTTATATTTAAAGGATCGCAGCCTTGACGCGGACTCACATTTAGAATGAATAGGAATGGTCGCTTAAGACCGCCAGGGCCGGGAAACACGCACACTAAGTAGTTGTACAGCAAGGCATATAAAATGGTCTGGCCGAAGAGCACTAAGTAAATGTAAACGACACGACTAGCGTCATCTTTGATTAATCGAAAGAGATCCGGGCCCCCAAAATGTCGATCTATAAATGCAATTTGTTATTGCTATGCACAATTCAATATTTCGTCGACTTACGTTTATTGGAGAATGTCTGCAGCACATCTAAGCCCTCCAGGAATGAATTTGTGCAGAAGAGATAGAATGCGAGATTGGAAAGCCAGGTCCGTACAATACTAAAGATGTAGGGTATGACGAGCAGAATGAGGCCGCCGATCTTTGCGTAGAACACTGCCATATGCACCCATATAAATTAATCGATTGAATAGACATAGAAGCATGCAAAGCTTACCCGTGTGAAAGCATACAGATATTAGGTAGGCATATGACATGTTTGCAATAATGTAAAACAAGAACAAAACAAATACATATAAAAATCCAATGAGTCCCAATATGCCATATGACAAGGCGATCAGAAGCGTAATTAATAGTATCCCCACGTAGCATCCTAACCGTATGAGGGAAAAGGTGAGCCCGTTTAAAAAACTCATGGGCGTAACAATATTGAGAAACTCTCTAATGCCGTTTTGCTTCTCCTCGACAAGCGGCACCACATACGTGCTCAGCAGCAGTATGCTAAATAATACGCTAAATAATGCGCCGAAATTGATCAGACTTTTGCTGTTGGTGGTGTTAACCTCCAGATTTGGCATAGCGTTGAGGCGTAGCTCGTAGTCGGCATTAAGTTGTTGGTAGCGCATATATTGACGGTCAATAACATACTGCAGTGTGAGAAATCCCTCGCGTATATATTCATCATCACCTAAAAAAAGAGAGCATAATATAAAAGTAAGGAAAGAGGAACAAAGTTAATGCGTGGGGGCCTTAAGCACTTTTCTGATGATTGATTTCCTCGTCATTCACAAATCGCTTTTGCGGTGAGATGCGCAACTGATTCGAGCTTAGGCTATATTTGAAGTCCCCATTCATCCTCCGATCGGACAGCGTCTGAAAATTAATAGCAAAACAGTTTCCCTTGCACTGCTGTTCCATATCCATTTGCATCTCTCCGCTGTTGTTGTACACACGAATCACTAAAACAAAATTGTTCACAATTATAAAGGAGTATTTACACAATTAATATTCTTACGTTCTCTGCCTAGTTGCAATTCCTCTAGGACATAATCCATGAGCGAGTTCACATTTTCTGTATTGGGTGCGTAGTATAACAGATCAGGCTCATTTCCGGGATACATTGCTTTCAATGCATTCTACAAACGAAAAAATCAACATTATTCAATTTGTACAAATCCAGTTCAATCTAGGGATTAAGTTTGTAAACAAAATGAAGTCTTTTATTGATTATCTGTATTACCCTAGTATGCTTATTTAATAATTGAAAATATTAACTTATCTATACAATAGTATAGATTACGACGCTGCGAGTGTGCGTGCGTTAGGTGTGGTTTAATTCCCGGAAAAAATTTATAAGATAGGTATTGTTGATTGTTATTCGCCGAATTTGAATTTTTTACCATTGCTACTGTTACAAAATATATATTGCCTACTCACATAATCCTTAGATTCGAATTTTTCAATATTATTGAAAGTACGTTGATTTTGCCAATGCAATTCTGCCCATTGTACGCCAGTCCACACAAAAAGTACAATGCACAAAGTTAACAAGTTGGATCTTAAGTAAAGGAAATTTTTACGCAAAAAGACATAAAACAATGGGCTGCAGCTGCGAGTCATTGTTGTTATTGTAGTTGCTTTTTTAGAAACAAGTTACATTTAACACTATCTTTCTTTTCTATTTATGTTTGTACAATCTGCAAATTTGATGGAGTGATGTGGACGTTATCGAATAATATATCGATATTTTAGCATTGGTAGTTTTCTTTGTTTGTCGACAAGCAAAAAGCAAACAGAAAAATATGAGCAGCAAAACATTATTTCCCATAAATTTGGACAAACTCACAGCCAAAGAGCGTCACAAATATATACTCAATCAGTATGTGCTGCCCACGGCTGCCGAGGGGGAATCTCGCAAACACAGACGTGACATTGATGTGATCCGAGAGAATCATCGCTTCCTTTGGGATGAGGAGGATGCAGACCTCGCAGCACTTAGCTGGGAGCAGCGCTTGGCCTTGCGCTATTATCGCAAACTTTTCAAGGAGTATTGCATCGCTGACCTCAGCCGCTACAAGGAGAACAAGATCGCTATGCGCTGGCGCACCAAGCCAGAGGTTGTCAACGGTTTGGGTCAGTTTCAGTGCGGCAGTCGTCATTGCGGCGAGCGAGACGGTCTGCGCAGCTGGGAGGTGAACTTCAAATATCTGGAGCAAGGTGCCCCACAAAATGCACTTGTTAAGGTAGCCAAAAAAAAAAAGAAGAAAACAAAAACGAATGCAAATTCCAATTAATTTGAAACTTCTTACAGGTGCGTCTTTGTCCCGTGCATACGGATCAACTAAACTATCATACAAAGAAAAAGGAGCACAAGCGTCAGCGGCGCAGAGAGAAGGATGACCGTAAGGCTAAAAAGAAACACAAGAGACGCAAACTTGACGCAACGAATCAAGAAACTGATGAAGTGGACGAGCCGAAGATGGAGCAGCAAGAAGATGCAGATCCAGAGACCAGTGATAATGCCACAGGTGACAAAGCAAACGATCCCTCGGACGACCAAATCTGGAGCAAGCAGCTGGATATTAGTAAAGATCAACCGTCACGCGAACAGGAATTCGAACGTTATTTGGAGGATCTTTTGCTGTAAAAACTATTTTACCTAGAATATACACAGAGATTAGAGAGAAAATTGATTGGCAGAAAACAGTTGTTACTGGTAGATATATTAGAATATCGTCCACGCAGCTCCAGCGCTTCTTAAGTCTTGTTTTCAATTCACATCCATATCCTGAGATAATATTGTGACACAATCCAGCGGATTTAATTGCAACAACTGGCGGAAAATATCTGACAATTTGATTTTTGCCAGCTAAGAATAGCTGATATTTCCTATTACAAATCGATGTAGTCTTTTTTTTGGTTTGGACAGAACTGTTGTAAATACAAACAAGAGCACTTTTATTTATGTAGAGCGAGGGCTCCTTCTAGGGCTATAGCTAAAGGCCGCAATGATTGGTGGGCCAACCGCTTGACTTTGTAGACTTGTATATAAATATACATATACATTTACATTTATACAATACAAATAATATATATATGTATACACATACATATAGTTAAACACCAACACCAAAAAGTTGAACTGGACATTAATTAAGGCTGACTTTCGTTTTAGAAACAAATTACAATTAACGAATACGTTTACGATTGGACTCCATTCAACTAATAACTAAATTTGTAGCATCATTCGGTGACTTTTTTTCGTTTGCGGCTTCGTCAATGAAATCCAACTCGTCTGCTACTTGGCCTGCGACAGGAGCTCGGCAAATGTCGGCGGCGGCTTGAACTCGCGCACCGCCTTAAAGACGGACTCCTTCCATTTCTCCACGGGCAGCTCGGTCTCCTCGAAGCTTTGATCGTAGAGCGTTGAGGTGGCCTCATCGCTGGGATCGTGCCACTTCTCCATATAGGGATGGGCCAGCGCCTGTTCGGCGGTAATGCGCTTCTCTGCATCCAACTCCAGCATCTTCTCAAGCAAATCTATGGCCAGCGGATTAGCGCCACGGAAAACATCACGAAAGCTGCGACGCGGCATCACTGGCAGCGAACGGATATAGGTGCGTGCGCTCTCCGACGAGATCTTGCTCATGAACTCATCGTTAGGTGTGCCCAGCACCTCCATGATCAGGTTCAGTTGATGTATGTGATCGGTGCCCGGGAAGAGTGTGCGTCCGGTTAACAGTTCGGCCATAATGCAACCCACCGACCAAATGTCTACCGTCTGATTGTAGTGCATCCAGTTGAGCATGATCTCGGGTGCGCGATACCAACGTGTGGCCACATACCCAGTCATCTCGCTCTCCGTGGGCCGCGCCAGACCAAAATCCAAAATGCGCAGCTCACAATCCTCGTTAACGGCCAGATTGGAGGGCTTCAGGTCACGATGTATGACGCCAGCGCTGTGTATGTACTTGAGTCCTCTCAAGATCTGGTACACAAGGAACTGGACATGTTCATCGGAGAGTTTTTGGGTGCGTATTATATTATTCAGATCAGCGTCCATCAGATGAGTCACCATATAAACCTGCTGGAATTGCTCCAGGGAGTCAGCTGGCTGGCCAGGATGGAACACATCCAGCAATCCAATGACATTCTCGTGATCCATATGCTTCAGCAGGCACAGCTCGCGATATGTGCGCTTCGCATGCACAGCGGACTGAAAGGGACGGGCTAACTTCTTAATCGCCACCTTTGTGGTGGTGCCTTGGACCAGTGCCTTGCATACCTGGCCGTAGGCGCCTTGCCCAACGGGTTGGAGGTTCTGGTACGTCTCCGGTATTTCCCACTCGGTGCGGTTAATGTCAAGTTTGTAGAACTTCGGCATTTTCGTTGTGGTTGATTGTCTTATACGCCCCGAAATTCTAAATCCCTTTTTTATCACTTTGTCCAAAATTCACGTATGGAAGAAGAAGCCTTCTTCTAGTGATGTAAGAAAACAACGATGCAGTAGCATATCGATGTGTAGCAACGATGTACTGCCACCCACGTAATCGATAATTTCAATGATAACTCTTTGGGATCAGCTGATAGTCGCTTTCAGGTTTTCAGTTTCAATTTGTAAACTTTGCGCCAGGCAGCGACAGATGTGAGTTGTAAGCTTTTAGTTTCAATCGGTCGCTTGAGAACGTTGCATCGTAGGAGCTGGCTACGCGACTTTGAGTCTTAACGTTTTTTGCACGAGTTTTTTCTTACGTATTTATTCATTGACAAAAACTCAAGCTGCGCTCCATATATGTGTGTGAGTGCGCGCTTTAGTAAGGCCGCTTTTTGCGCGTATTGTGCTAGTGTGTGTGTGTGAGTGTGCAGCTCCGGCTCTGGGCTGCTTTTGCGTGCAGAATAAAATTTTCGCAAAAATTTGAGAATATTATGTAAATTGCTAATTAATCAACAACAAAAGCAACACTTTAAAAAAAATCAAACCTGCCTTGAGTCTTGTGTTAAAAAGCAACAGTTTAAAAATAAGAATACATCACATATATATATATATATGTATATATATATATAAAAATATAAATATGTATGTACAAATACACATATGAACATATTATAACTGTATACAAAGCCCAAACAAACTGAGATAGCTTCCTTCAGCTCTTCGAATAGTGATCATTTCGACTACGCGCGCTCTTTGCTGCTTAGAACTTGTGGACGAGCTTAAAAAACCGTTGCCCCAAAAACAAAATGGCCACGACTGCGGCTGCCGTGGCAGCGACTAGTGTTGTTGTATTGGATCGTGGCAATAATACGACATGCACAATCAACTTGCATGGTAAGTGAACGCGCCAGTGTGTATGTGTTTGTTTTTGTGAACAATCCACCCCCCCCCCCCCCCCCCCGCCTAAAAAAAAAACAATAATTAATCATAATTAACCACATCGACATGAGAGAAGCGACCACCAATCACTTTTGATATCTTCAGTTTGCTGTTTCGGAGCTTTTGAAATTGTTGGCGTTATTTTTAGCGCATGATTAGCAATGTTTTTGTTGTCGTTTCAGTTTTTGCCAACTAAATTGGTTAAGCATTTTATAAAATTTCGCTCCGAAGCGATTTGAGCTGCGATTGAGCTGACGGTCGACAATTTATGCAACCTAAAGGTTATCAGAAGTTACCACACTCGGAGAAAAATGTAGATTTTTATAAGCAGCTGAGATTTATAGACCAAAAATCTAAATCCGGAAAACATCTATTTTTGATAAACGGTTTTTGATGAACAAAATAAAATAAATAAGCAATAGATAATTTTCTGCGTTTTGAACATATATCAAGTATAGCAAATTTTTCCATACATTGCTTTGATTGCATTCTTTGCAGCGCAACTTATGACTTTGTTTTTTAGAGCGCACACTTATAAAGTTAACCCAGTTAACCTTGTTTACGTTGCATTAACATTGCGCTGTTGTATTTTGAACTCATTTTAATCGATCGAAATCCGCTCCATGTCACTTCTTATCAGCATTGGCCCAATGATGTATCTATCTGTCTACGAGTTTTTGGGCTTTTGGGGATATGCGCAACTGGCCAAAAGCTGTCTTAGAGATCGTTATGTCGTCTTGTCTGTGTGGGGCTCCTACTCGCAACTCGATTTCGATTAGGCGTTATATATGTACACAATATATGGATATCTATATATGAGTGTGTACGTATTTTACTATGTACTGAGCGCACTTTCAACAATTACGACTCGTTCGCTCTGCCCACGTTTAATTTCGACGCTGTGTTTGAGCCACAGCCAGCCAGAGTCACATTTGCCACCACAAAATAACAGAAAAGAGACGCCAAAGCAAACGCGATCCGACTCTGACAAGTTTTGAGTGCGCTTTGCTAAAGTACAACTTGATGTTTTGCCTACTGGCTTTTGATTTCCTACTTTTTTTTTTTGCTCTCTTATTATTTAAAACTAAAAGTTTGCAAATTGTATGGCCTATGCGAAAAATCTGAATTATAAGCTCTGCTTAGACGTTCGGGCCAAGACAGGCAGAGACACATACAAGCATACATACACACACACGCACACCCACACGCAAGTGTGTGTTGCACCCACCCAATAGTTGAATAGTCGAATGGCCATTGCTCTAACTGTACTCTGAAGCTGGGAGACTCTCTTTCAGAGTCTCCCCTCAGAGACATCGAGTTTGCTAGCAGGCTATACATACAAACATTTGTGGGTTAGATGAGTGTGCGATTGTGTATGAGTGTGTGCGTCACTGATGGCAACATTTAATGTCTGTATGTAATTTACATTTGAGTAATAGTTTGAACGGTTCTAATAAATGTAAAAAGCTAGATATAATTGACTCTAATAAATATAAAGCCAAATTTCTTAAATGTGAATAGCGATGCTAAACAAAGATACGAATAGGTCTGAGTCGGTTGAGGACAAACTCTGCCCAGAAGATCTACATTTCCTAACATGAGAAAGAAAATGCAGATCCAAAGATACCAGCTCTTGAAATCCATGAATTATATGGCTGTATATTCAAAGCAAGCAACACTAATGAAACATCTGATACAAATCATAGTAAAATAAATATTATACTGAATTCGTGTCTCTTAGGTAAAGCCAAACTATACTAAGTTGAAAACAGTGTATAATGAAAATGGGGTCCAAACTTTTCATAATTTTTCAAAACTGCCACTGCCTTGGCGAGTGGTCGTCAATCAACTGCACATATAAATATCCATAATTAGACAATCTTCCACCTTGTAATTGAGTCTTTTTTATATTGTATTGAATACTGTTTTGTTATTTGTTTTCGTTTTTTGCACAGGTGCCACAGTTGTGTCCTGGCGTGTAAATAATCAGGAGCAGTTGTTCGTGAGGTAAGCGCTCGAGTTGAACGTAAGTTTTTAAAATATTACGCATACGCCGCATTGAAAGCGCGCGCTTTAAGACGAAAGCGCACCGGCGGCCGTTTTAAGTTGAAGCAACTTACGCAAGTCCAAGTTAACTAACGGCATGCAACCAAAAAAGTGTTTGGCAAAAGTTTTCAACGGACGAACGCACACACACAAGCACACACACACACACACACACAGACACAGCTGAACGTTAGCTAGCCACAAAGGATGCCCTGCAATAGAAACGAAACAGTCGACAATGATGGAGTAGAGGGCTGGGGAGATGGACAACCTTAACCATTCTGTTTGGCGGCAAAATGTTTTTATATGACACAGCAACAAAAACAAGACCGAACCCCAAACAACGTCGAACCAGCCAAATCAAACACACACACACACACACACACACTAACACAAAAACGCACTATGCCCAAGAGAGGTACAGCGGGAGCGAGAGCAAGTGAGTGAGAGCGAATGCGAGTGCGAGAGAGAACTAAGAGAGAGAGAGCTTGCTGCACATGCACAAAACAGGCCGTGTGTTTGCGTGTGTGTGTGGACATGGCAGCTTTGAGGGCCACTGTGTTTTTCTACTCTTTGACTGCCTACGCTATCCTGCTCTAACCTACAACAACAACAAGGAAAACAATGTGCTGGTTTTTATGAATGGAGTTTTTGGCGCGGCATCTAGATCGATAAATCCCGACTACGACTACGACTACATGATGTGCCATGTACTCCGTGCATTGCTCGCACAGTGGCGCAATGTTCTTACAATTTGTGCCACATCTCTTCTTGAATCTAAACTGCGGCTTCTTGGCGTTGGCAACAACTGCTGCCGCTTCGACTGCTGCTGCTGCCTACCACGCGCTGTTGAAGTTTTTCCTTTGTATACCCTGTCAGCAGCAGCATTGCGAATTGAAATTTGTTTAGTTAATTAGTTAATTAGTTTAGTAAAATTAGTGATATTTACTGAAGTCAAATAAGAAATATGAGGATTAGAGTTTAAAGCAGAGTTTTTTCCACAATAAATAGAACAATGTTTCGGCATTTGGAATGTGTACTGCAAGCCAAACAGACGCTTTCCATTGTAAAAAAAATGTGCCTTTGGCAATTTAATTTAAAAAAATGGTTTAATTTTCATCAAAATCTTTTACAGGGTATGATACACCGAGGCAATATTACTTGTGAAGTTTTTTTTTTTGCTAATTTTCTTTGCCTTGCTTCCAGTTTTTCTCAACGTTTGTCCGAATGTTCGTTACACATTGCGTCGCCTTTTTTAGTTTTGTTTATTTTCACGTTTTTTTTTTCATTGGCATTTGGAAACCCAGCAAAAGCGAGGAAGAAATGCTGAAATGCTGCACAAAAACCGTGCTGCGAGTAGAGTTGAAGTTGAGTTTTGAGGCAAAAAGTTGGGACACTTTGTGTGTGTGTGTGTGTGCCGCTTGGTGCCAAAGGAGGCAACAACTGTGACCGCACCAGCTGAAACAGAAACAGAAACTGAAACTAAAACAAAAATCAGAGCATAGAGCTAATGCTTTAAGAGCTTCCACAATAAATGCCACTTGGATGGATTCCACAAAACGGTGCAAAATGCCCAGCTCAAAACCGATCCGTTGTGCCAACTACAACCTGACAATATTAATGACACAATTGCCCGGGCTCCCAGAGAAAGAGAAACCAGACGAGAGCAACAGTTAAAGAGAGAGAGAGAGAGAGAGAGAGAGAGAGAGAGATATGGTGGAGAAGGGACAGCCAGTTGATGGATGCGTCGGCAAATTAGTGTACGCAAAAAACTAAAAGACCAACTGACTCAACTGAATTATCGAGCAAAAAGTAGCCAGCCAAACGCCAATTGCCAGACACTTTTTTGTCAGCTCCCAGCTCCCATCGTGCAGAAGATCCAGAAATTTCTGAATGTCTGCTTACGTTTTTATAGTTGACTGTCTCTTGAAATATATTTTGTCAGCTCAAATGATTTTGGGACTGCCGGCTGCTGTCAGTTTCTAAGGCACGCTTGATAGCCAACACCAAACTACTCTGGTCTGTTTGGAAATATAAATTAAGGGAAATCTTTCCAATTCATATTATAATAAGCTTCTCAAATTTTACTCTCATTGACATACCACAATTTCCTCTTTCAGCAAGCTGGCCTCCTTTGATGGCAAGAAGGCGATACGTGGTGGCATTCCCTTTGTCTTTCGTGAGTAACTTAAAAAGTATTCATCTATTGTTAGAAATGAAGAAGAGTTCTAAAACCAATTTGAAATAATTGCATTAAATTAGTTTTTATAAGATGTTCTCATTTTTGCTCAATCATCTAACTATTTCTG
Source organism: Drosophila picticornis (assembly GCA_035043845.1). Lineage (NCBI taxonomy): Eukaryota > Metazoa > Arthropoda > Insecta > Diptera > Drosophilidae > Drosophila > Drosophila picticornis. The sequence continues at coordinate 12,880,062 of JAWNMR010000491.1, forward strand.
CAAAAGAAACTTTAATATACATTTACTTAAGTTTCTTTAAAATTGTTTTTTATATCATTTGTAAATTGTAGTTTGATTAACTATGCAAATTAATATTATAAACACAAATCTTTTCTAAATGCAGCTCAGTTTGGACCGTGGTCCTTTGGTCCACAGCATGGTTTTGCGCGCATAACACGCTGGCATCTGGATCGGGCACCGGAGCGACTGCACAATGGCGATGTGGAGGCCATATTCTCGCTGATGGACAACGAGTTCACACGCTCCATATGGAACTATCAGTGGGTGAACCAAGAGTCCATCAATATTGCTGAACTAAAACTTAAACTTAAACTACTCAAATGCAAACTAGATTTCGCATCACCTATCGGTTGATATTGCGTGAGAAGGAATTGCACTTTCACATTGGCGTCTACAATCCCAGCAAGGATCTGAGCTTCACTTTCAACATGCTGCTCCACACGTATCTCAAGGTGCCGGATGTGCGACGATGCCAGATAACTGGCCTCCAGGGCTGTCATTTTATAGACAAGACACGCGAGGGCGCTTTGTACCAGGCATGTTTGCATATAATATCTAAAATCATTTTATACTTAAGTTTGATTTCGCACTGTCCATCACGAAACAGGAGGGACGCGAGGTGGTCACTGTGAATGAGTGGACCGATCGAATCTATCAGCATACGCCGCAGGAGCATGTTATTACCAATGTGGTGTCCGGCCGCAAGATGAGGCTGCACAAATACAATTTTCCAGATACGGGTGAGTTTTTGCTAGGCTCCCTTTGTTCATATGAAAAGTCCACACAGTTATTCTTAAATGCTCAGCTCTTTCCATATTACATTTTACACATCTTTTACATTTGTACCCTTGATTGTTTTTAGTAATTTGGAATCCCTGGATTGATCGATCGCGCGAGATGAGCGACTTTGGTGACGACGAATTCCCCAACATGTTGTGCGTGGAGGCGGGCAATGTCAGCGCACCAGTCATCCTGCTGCCTGGCACCTGTTTCGAGGCCAGTCAGATTCTACAGGTAAGTGCCTAGTTGTACAAGCAGCATTTGGACCTAAACTAAGCCATTCGCATGCCCACAGCAATTCAAGTGTCCCTATAATTTCGCTTATGCTCCAACAAAAATTGTTCAAGAAAAGCCTCCGGCATATGTTCGATAAATGTTTTCTGTTTTCTGCAAAATTTGATTAAATGATATTGAAATTTCTACCCATTGTAGATCATCATTGAAGGCAATGTGAGTCGCAAGACCAAACGAAATCGCTAGCGTTTAAGGAATCGGAACCCACTGAGGTAAACCGATTCGAAAACATTAAACTGAGATCCTGGATGGTTTTGAGGGAAGCCGCATTCAGTTGCAAGACGTTTGGATTTAGCAATTAGTGTAAATTTTAAGTAACTTTCAACTAGTAATATTGAGCCCAAAAGTTGTAACGGTTTGTAAACCTAGTGCTACTTGCTGATCTACATATATATATGTTACAATTAATCGCTCACATGGAATGGGTTCGTGTCGTGTTCATGCCAATTAAATGATAAACAAAACAAAACAAAAACACTTAAAATACATATTAAATGTGCATTAACTAAACTAAATGAGCTCTAGGCTCGAATAGGTAGTATTTCTAGGCTGCAGCTAATATGGCAATGTGTATACGATTCGATCTAAAGATATTTTACAACTTAGTTTAAAACATCTCTCTGTGTACAATACTAAATACAACAAAATCAAAATAAATTAATTAACAATTATTTTGTGCTATGTAAATTATTCATACATACATATAGTCGATTAATAACAAAATAAAAAATAAATAAACTAAATACATATGCCACAATGCGTCCATGTATCAATTTTCATCAATGGGGGGCGACCAAAATGGCAATACTGTATTCCAAAACACAAACATAGAGTAGGTGACGTTCCCAATTACCTTTTGTTTGTCGGTACGTTGACGTTCCTGAAATATATCCATTATTTATTCTTAAGGTTCACTGTCAGTCGATCGAGACCAACACCACTCACTTCATAACGGTTACCAAATAAACTGTGGACTGATACAAATTGAAGGTTGATACACACCAAGAAAATCAACATAATTCGCTTTAGCATTGTGTGCATTTTTCTTATAGCAATCTTTAAATAAAACTCAAGTTTCTTACTTCTAGCTCAAGCGACTTTGTCATTGCAACTGCAAAACTGTTATTTTGCAAAAGTTGTTATCAAAAATATAACGCACAATTCCTAGATATCAGTGCCAACTGGTAAAACAGCTGTTGATAATAACGCTTAATCATCAAGTAAAGTGATTTCACCTTTTCTTCTGATGAACTTCATAGTTAACCAACTCCGAGTTAAACCGCTTTACTTGAATCACTTGGTCGCAAACTATACTTAGCTTAGATTTATTAGAATTCTTGTTTATGTTTTAGCTTAGATTACGTTGTTTTTTTACATACATATATAAATTAGGCGTTTCTAGAATGTACCCTAACGCTCTCGAGATTTGACCGACCCCATGGGGACGACTTGCTATTATCGCATTTATGTAGTAATTAAGTTTCTCAATCGGCTGTCGGTGTTTTGTTTTTTTTTTTTTTTTTTTTTGTCAATAGTTGAAGCGCAGCAGTAGGCAAAATGAAACTTATAGCACACTAGTTAAGAGTTGAGAGCAGCTGCTGAAACAAGATTTTACACATGGCGTCCGGGGACTGTTGCAAGTGCCGGGATGCTTTTACAATGCTAGGCTTTTATATATAAATATTTATATTATATAGGCAATAAGTATTATGGTCAAATGATATTGCAGGGATAGTTTGGTGTACAGCGTTGTGTGTGCCTTCCATGTCCGAAGATTTAATCAATTTTCACGGCACCATAGATTTTTAGTATGAAAACATAGGCAGCAAAGAAGCCAATTGCACCGGTTAACAGCCAAAACGTTAGCACCATCAGACCTGAAACATTTAATAACAAAAGCGTCATCTTTTTTGAGTGACCACTGTGATTAATATACGATACGCACCTGTATATCCCAAATAAAGTAACGTGGGTATAAATTCTGTAATCTCCAGCTTGGTAAAGAAGTAAAATATGCTATAGAAAAGCACATACACAGCCGAGCCGCCAGAGACGATAAAACTGCGCCACCACCAGCGATAATCCTGTAATAAATTTAAGTTAGTCATCAAAGGTTTTAAAGGCAAATTGGCGAATTATTTTACCTCGCCGCACAGCTGAAAGTATGTCATGACAATTGAGATTTGACCACAGCTGACGACCAGAATACAAAAGACCAAGAACAGAAAACCAAACAAATAATAAAACTGATTCTGCCAAATGGCCGTAAAGACAAAGAAGAGCTCTATAAAAACAGCGCCAAAGGGCAAAATGCCAGCCATCAGAGTGCTGTGGACAGAGAGATTAGAACGAGTTGAGTATAGATTAAACTGGAATCACGGATCAAACCCACCTCAGTGCAGCATTCATATACCAGTGCTGGGTAGGCACCTGACGTGGAATCATGTTGGTGCGCACCGGATGCTGATACGGCTGCTTGCGATAGCCCAAATAGAAGCCCAGGTAGACCAGCGGCACAGATATGCCAAACCAGAGCAACAGCAAAGAAATCATTGTAGTAAACGGCACAGCGCCGCTCGACGATTTATCCCAGATAAAAAAGTTCAATATGAAGCCGGTGCTGTGGAACAATTAAATAAAGTCAATTTATATCTGATTCGTGTACCCCGATGAAAAATTAGGAATTGCATTTTTAACTCACCCAAAGACAATGCCCGGATAGAGAGTGGCTGTGAGGAAGGCAGCGCGCTTCCATTCGCGTCCCTTCATAGTCTTATAGAGTCGCGCAGCACAGTAGCCGGCAAAGTTGCCCGCAAACACATACATAAAGATGCCGGAGGTCATCAGGGCGCCACGCGACGATGGTGACAGCATGCCCAGCATGGCAAAGAAGATGGTTATCATGGCCATGAAAAAGATTTGAATGCCACTGCCAATAATCGCAGAGAAGAGGCGCGTATTTTTTGGCGGTCGAAAGACGTCGCCGTGCACCAATTTCCAGCCAGTCTCCTCTAGCGTGTCCTCAATGTTGTCATCCGTGTTATAGCGAGCAATGTCACGCCTCAAGGTGCGTATCATGATCATAGTGAGTATGCCCGAGAGAAAGAAAACCACAACCAGCGAATTAATGATGCTGAACCAGTGAATCTGCACATCCCGCATGCCCAGATAGATGTCCCAGCGTGAGGCCCAGCTGACCTTGGACTCCTTCCATACGACAGAATAGGTGAAATACAGCTGCGTCTCGCCCGACGGATTTACCAGTTGTGGCCGCGGGCTGTCTGGGAAATTACAGCTTTCGCCCTCAAACTTGAGCTCCTTGTGGCTAACGGAACCCGTGATGACCTCAAAGCCAACCACACGGTATTTATCCTTGGTGTACATGTGATACGACAGTATAAACTTCAAATGGTTGTTGATGTAGATATTATCGCCCTCGACTTGACCCAAACGATAGCCGTGCTCATAGGTGACCTCAGAGGGATTATTCGCAGTGACAATGCGCGTTGCCACCGGTAAATTATCAACAAGAAGATGCACAAAATACTCGTGCTGTATGCGCTCAGCAACCATTGCCGAGTCCTCCTTGCTCCAGGTCATGGGCAAGTCCTTCTTATTGCACAGCAGCTTGCAATTGACATCCTCGGCCATTTGGACCTCATACGGCGTATTTACAATGCGATCGCCGCGCAGCACCTCACCGAGATTCTCCGACTTGAAGATGAGTGTGCCATTCTTCGGATAGCAGAAGCGTAGCGAATAATACTGATATGGCAATTGTGTCCGGCTGCTGGTCATTTTCACCGCCTTCACATCGATTTTTTGACCGCGCACAAACTCAACGGGCGCCACGCCGGGCACATAGAAGCAATCGACGACAATGACGACGCTGCTGCTGGCAAGCAGCGCCAACATCACCAGCCACTGCAACAAAAAAAAAAAAAATCAATAAGAATTGAATAAATATAAACAAAATGCGTATAAAGCAGCAAACGGCGATTGATTGCGTGTCTCTTTTGTCGACGTTTCGTTTCGCTCGGCAGTCGGCAGTCGGCAGCTGCAAGCTAATGGGTCGTAAATGTTGAAAATGTCTCGGACTTACCTGCATGGTTGGATGCGGGTTTGAAGCCTAAATGATATGCACTTAATGTATATATAACTAAAAATTTGCCAATTTATAAACTAGCTAAAAATAATATTCTTCCTTCTTTTTGCTTCTTTTCGCTCGCAGTCGTCTCCCGCTCAGTGTTGGGCAGCTCTCAAATGTACAGTGATTTGGTATTTTTCTTTAACATTTCTAAGCAGCTGTAATATTCGAATGCGAACGCCAAATGCTGCTGCCAAAATTTATATTACAATGTAAGCAATTAAATCTGAATAATAGTTATCGTGGTGTGAACGCTCTTATTAATATTTCATGTATATTTTTAATTATTTATTGACAAAAAATAAGCAATGACAACGTCTAAAATAGGCAACGAGTTGAGCTCTTTTACACACTGGTTCGTTCATTTGATTAGTTCGCGAAGTTTAGCGAGTCGCTTCAGCGAAGTTATTCTGAACGATTCGATTGAAACAGAAATATGTGTCTCAAATAGTGTTTAATTGTTGCAAATCGCATTAACATTAGCTTCTTTTAGTTTTCAAATATCAAAAGAACACACAAAAACGTTTCTCTCATTTTGCTGTTTGCGTGCAAATCGAAACATTTCTAGCTTGCTCCTTTGCATCCCAAACGCTGTTGTTGTTGTTGCTGTTCCTCTTGTTTTTTTTTGTTTTTTTTTTTTTTTTTGGGAATTTCGTGCAAGGACGTTTTGCGCTGGGACACTGTTGACGTTGACCTCGTCCTCGCCTGGCCAAGGCGCAACAATTAGAACGCGCATCAAGGCGGGTGAGTTTTTTGTATGTGTGCGTGGGAAAATCAATAATAGTTCAAAAAAAAAAACGAAGAAACTGCATACAAAAGCAGCGTCGTCTTTATGTTTGTACACACAAAGTGTGAGTGTGTGTTGATGTTTGTATGTGTGCAGTTGTAGGTGGCTTTGTACTAAACTTTCTTTTTCTATGAACAGACACACAGCAGACGAGAAAATACCAAATAATTAAAATACCAAAACGTAGTCTAACATAATATGGAAAGTACGCACAATGCAGCTGCTGCCTCCGCCGCCGCTGCCGCCACTGATGACAATGATAGCGATAATGATGTGGTCACCGATTTCCTAAACTCCAACTCCAATGACGTGTCTGCTGTTGAGCCAAATCCCACAGTGGTTGCACCTCACCTCACCAATGGCGCCCCGGCTAAAGTTTTAACAACAACAACGCCGCGCGTCACCGTGGAAAGCCAAAATTATTGTATACCCGTTATTAATGCACCTGCTGTCGCTGTGCTGCCCAGCAATAACAACAACAACAGCAACCAGCAGCACGGCAGCGTTCTGCACAACAACACAAACAACAACAGCAGCAGCAACAACAATAACAACATAAATAACAACCACAATATGATACCCATCATCAATGTGACGCCCCACAGCCCCGCCTCGGCCAGCAAGTACATTAACATCTTCGAGGATACGCTCAGCCAGCTGCAGAACATACGCGAAACGGTGCAGCAAATGAAGAACTCCTCCAGCCAACATCATACGGATGGGTTGGCCAACAATTATGGTCTATTGAGTGCAGCCATACTCAGCGCCTCGCTGCCCGATCTCAGCAATGCGGGGAACGGCAACGTGGGCGTCATGTGGTCGGCGGCGCCACAGCAATGCCTGCTGCTGCACACAGATCGCCGCAAGTCGTGGACAGCGGTGGACGATGCCAGTGCGGGCGGCGATTGCACCAACAAGAGTGTCAGCCTCTCCAGTCTCGACAGCGAGGAGCAGGAAACCATACGCGTAACCGAGCAGCGACGTCGCTCAGCACGCAACAGCACCGGCGGTGAGTGGGGATCGGTTGTAAAGTAGTTGCATAATTCTATAATTAAAATTTGTATTGAGTGGGTTCGTTTTATGGTGCCATAAAACTGAACACAATTTATAGATGCATGCACTCTATATAGAGATAGAGACGCTGACTTTAAAGCTGAGTGAGTGCGCTGCAAGTTAAGCGAATGATCATAATGGAAAAGTATATATTATATGGATTATATAGCGACTCTTTAGTGTTACTCGAGAACGATGCCTTAATGTGTAGGAGAACTGAGTTTAAAAGCTGCAAAATGTGAATTTAAAATTACTTCTAATTGTCGAAATTTTAACGATTCTTTGTTACATCAGTAAATTAACTAAAAATTTGAGATTAACTAAATTATGCGAAAACCAGTTAAAAGTCTGTCCACAAGGCGGTCTCTGTTTAGTTTTGAGTTAATATTAATTACGCTTGTGATTGAAAAATAATCAGACAAAAACTATATGACCAAAACTACTTTGTATATCTAAGATTAGGAAATGTACTTAAGCATTTGTGCAGCTTACCTGTAAAAATGATTATGGGCTCAGCAAACGCTTGATGGGCACTGATATGCCACAACTGGGACAAGTTTGGGTAGGGAGCAATGTCGAAGTCAGTTTCTTCGATTGCGATAAGAAATTCCACAAATGCCAGCGCCAATGCATGTTATCAGCGCTGCCAAGTTACGGAGTCGGTCGGACTATTAGGCAAAGTTACTAATTTGATTTCATTTGCGGTTGTTCATTATTTTTGCAGGCATTTCGACGCACTCACTGAATGAGGCTGAACTGGCGCGAGATTTCGAGCGAATAGCGGCAAAGAGGAGTCTGGCAACGGAGATAATCAGTCGGATACCATTGCAGAAGAGCATCTCGACATCGTCGATAATTGCCAAGGAGGACATCAAGGCGATTGCGCGTCATCTCACGGATAGCGAGGATGAGAATCAGAGTCTGTTGCGTTCGCATGCCAAGATTGAGGTGTACGATCACGTAGAGAAGCGACCCAAGCGTGGCTCCCTCTTCTTTCGCAAGAAGAAGCCCAAGGCAAAGACGAAGTCGCTCGTGGGCGGTGTTCAACTCAACGCCAGCGAAATGGAGGCGCATCTCGAGCGCAAAAAGCTTTCGGCGGGCCAGGACTATTGCGATGGCTCCGAGGCGGCGGCAGCGTTGCAGCTGCAAATGGAGCAGGAGGACCAACAGCCGCTGATACGCGCCGCCGAGCTGCAGTTTCTTAATGAGCCACCGATTGAGGCGCAGGATTTGGGCGCGGATCCGATGCTCGGAATTGTGCTGCTCGAGCCCGATTCGTGGACCCCCAATGTGCCCAAGGAGCAGCTAAAAACGCTTAAGGAGCTGCAGATCAAGCGGCAGGAGCACATCTATGAGTTCATCATGACCGAGAAGCATCACTGCCAGACTTTGATCGTTATGCGCAAGGTGTTCGTAGAGAGTCTGGAGAGGCATTTCCCAGCGCTCAACACGCACAGCATGTTTCCGCGGCTCCAGCAGCTGACGGAGCTGCACACCTGCTTCCTGCGGCAGCTGCGCCAGAAGCAGCGCGAGCATCTCCTCGTGGACAGTATTGCGGACATATTGCTCGAGTTCTTCTCGCTGGAGCAGGCGCAATGTTTGCGTTTGGCCTACGGCGAATTCTGTGCCAACCATCGCAGCGCATTGGAGCAGTTCAAGCAGTGTCTGGCGGAGCCGAGCTTTGCCGAGTGGTACAAGCACTGCCTGCAGAATCCCCTGCTCAAAAAGAAGGGCATACCCGAGTGCATATTGTTTGTGACGCAGAGGCTCACCAAATATCCGCTACTCATCGAACCGCTGCTGAAGAGTGCCCGGGACAATAAGCTGGAAACGGACAAGCTGCAGCATGCTTTGATTCTGGTTAAATCGCTGCTGGTCGACGTTGATGCCTGTGTGGCGGAGAAGGAGCTGCGCGAACGCCAGCTGGAGATCTATGCGCGTGTCGATGCCAAATCATTTGCTATATACAAGAATAAACCATTCCGCAAGACGGAGCTGGGCGTCGAGTCGCGACGTCGCCTCAAATTTGATGGCCTGGCAACGCTGATGCAGGGCAGGGCTAAGACCCAACTGGTGCTGGTCGTGGTGCTCACGGATTGCCTGTGTTTCCTTAGCGAAAATTCGGCGCATAATAAATACGCCTTCTTCACGCCGGAGCACAAGGCGGGCGTTGTGCCACTGCAGAAGCTGTTGATTCGCGAGAAAGCTGGCACCGAATCCCGAGGCATTTATATCATTAGCTCTAATCCGGATTTCCCCGAGATGTACGAGCTGAAGGTGCAGACGCCCAAGGATAAGCAAACCTGGATCCAGAGCATTCGACAGGCGGTGCTCGACTGTCCCGCAACGGATGTAATTGAGGCGGAGGCGCTGACTGCCGAGGAGAAGCTGCGCATTGGCGTCAACAAGCGCGAAACCATCGAGAAGATGCGGCAAAAGGATATCGAACAGGCGCTGCTGCTGGAGGAGAAGCTGCTGCTGCAATTCAATCTGCTGAAGCAGCAGCAGCCCTTCGGGGATCTCAATACCAATGCCAATTCGAATGGCAGCGCGGCAAATTTTCTGGCTGCCTTTGGCTCTTACAAGGAACTGGTTAACACCGACTGCGATACGGCAGAGCTGTGGCGCCGTGTTCTGAACACCGTGCAGGACATTAGCCAGTTGGCGGCGAGCATTTACAGCGCCGCCACCGGGCTGCCCGTCTCCCGCACGGTTAGCAGTGTTGGCGAGAAGCAGAGCGTACTCTATGCCTCGCCCACGCTGCCCAAGCGAGCGGAGACCTTTGCCGGCTTCGATGAGAAGCGTGGCAAGGTGGGACGCGATGCAAAGCTCAATACGCTGCAGGCACTGACGCCCCGTCTGCAGGAGCTGGAGGAGAAGCGTGAGCTGAAAACCCAAACACAAACGCCAACAGCAATCCCACCAGCTGATCCCACACTGCAGCTGCATGCGAGCACGCTGCCCACAAACAGCAAGGAACAGCATTATGCCGTGCTGCAGGTGTCCCATCATCTGCACACGCTGCTCTGCATCATTTCGCAGCAGATGACCTGCATCCAGAGTTTGCAGCTGCAACTGGCCCTGTACAGGGAGTCGCCACGGAATAGCAGCTGTGGCGGCAGCGGAGGCACTGGTGCATACACGCACAAGGATCAGCTGGAGGAGTTGCGCAATTTGCAGGACAAGTTGCAGGAGGAGAAGACCGCCTGGTTGCGTCAGAAGCAGCAGCAGCAGGACGAGCTGGCCGAGATGCGGACACAGCAGCTGCAGCTCCAACAGCAGATCAAGGCGGAGCAGGAGGATGTGCGTCAGCAGCGCGAACAGCTCTACCGCAAAATGGAGCTGCTGTCCAGCCAGGGATTGCTGCTGTCGCCGAGCACACCGCTACCGACGCTGGCACCTGTCGCCCTGCCTGAGGAGGCACACGAACTGGACACGCCAACGGGTGCGACGACAACATCGACTACCTCCTCTTCGACGATTGATCGACGCAAGGATAAATGGCTCAGCGGCAACTCCAATTGCAAAACGCCACCAGTTAATCTGCTCAGCGCCAACAATGCGCCAAAGGCGAACTCGACGCTCGTTAAACAAAAGCTGCCCATGAAACTCTCCTCGCTGTCATCCGGAGCACGTGTCGACAAATCCGCCAGCTTCAATACTAGCTCCTCCCCAGCCAACACAGCCGGTGGTGGTGGAATGCAGCAAATGTTTCCACTCAAATTGGCCGACAAGCAGCGGCAAATGGTCACGCCCACACCGACTCCAACGCCGCAGCATTCACGCACCGGCAGCTCGCCGGCCATCATACAGCAAACGACAACGCCTGCAACAGCAACAACAACAACAGCAGCTGCCAATTCAACGCCAAATGTGGCGCGACAGGATGTGCACTACGCCGGATATGCTGGACAGCAGCAGCAGCAGCGTCTGGTGCAGACGCCCACCAGCAGTCGCCCGAGTGTGCGGCCAGCAGCTGCTCCGGGCCAGCCGCCACGTGCCAAAGCCGAGGAGGAGGAGATCTACTTCTGACGCAAATTCACGCCAGAGGTCGAAATTTAAAAAAAAAAAACATTCCAATTGCAGCTCAATAATGTGTGGGATCATTTGCCTAGGTTCTACATTCTAGTTTAGCTCGTGGTTTTCACAAAATTCGCATGACATTTAAGGCTGTTTCGATTCTCATCGTTCCCCGTTTCATTCGTGCATTCCATGCGAGTCAATCATAGCGTTAGACTATCGTAAGAAATAACGATTTGATGCTTAATTGCTTGAATACTCCCTTTTCAGTAGCTAAACTTTTTCCATTTTGTCTCCTTCATTGGACTACTTCTTTAATTCCTTTGCTACCTATTTGATTTGGTAGTTCGCTCTTTGTCCCAACGATCCATTCCATTCCATATAAGACTGCAAGGGAGACTCGCATTGATATTCCTAAAAGTATTCTTACAAAAGGCGGGTTTCCTTTGTTAAGATTCCCTTGCCTTCTTGTAAAGGTATCTAGAATGCGTCTCAAAATATTAAGCTACTGTCGTTCTAAACTTGTGTATTATCTTCGTGGAAAGATAAATTCTATTTCAGGTTTTATAAGTGGACTACAATTTATAGAAATTTTGGATTATGAAAAACGAAACATGCCTGAAATAAATTGATATACAAATTCTTTTTAGATATCCGATGTAAGCCTGGGCAAATTTTACCACAATCCAAACATCTCAAAGCGCGCAGTCTACTCGGTTTGTTGAGTGCTCGTCCATTAACTTAAGTAATCCCAAGTCTGTGTTTATCAGTAATATGTACTTAAAACGTTCCAATTTCATTTCTCAGCATCTCAAATGCTTGCTTATGTGCGAACCCTAAAACGATATTATAAATTACCTATAAATGTTAGACTTTTAAATACGTTTTGGGGGGCCTTCCATAAGTTTGTCTAACTCTTCCTTTTAATGTGTTCCAATGCTTTTAAAACTATTTATAATTATGAACTGCCCTTCTTTCTTAATGGTTTTAACATTTTCTATCTGTGTCTCATTGCATATTCAATAATCATACTATTAGCTTAAAATGTATTGTTCTTAACATAAATGCAATTATTTATTTTCTCAACTTACTATTAATAATTATTTTACAATGTTTCCTGACTTTTAACAAACTTCCAAATGCAACTCAATGTATTAAAATAAAACAGAAAAAACTAGATGTTAGAATTGAAAACGATTAACGATAACTGTAAAAAAAATTAATGTTGAATTTATGCGCGCGACTCTATATAAAATTGACTTTTATAAGCCTATATATGGAAGATATATATACAAAATATATATAACATAACATATTGTTAAGTAACTGTACTTCAAAGAGCTATATACTGTTTAATATTTACAAAATCTGGTCTCCCAATTTAGGATCTTAATTTGAAATACTTTTTGTTTCAGAATAATTTTTAGATACATACAAAATTGAATTTTACGCTCAGTTTTGCAGTATTAGCTTAACAAACTTAAGCTGTATTTAAAAATGTTTACTTCTAATAATCGAATAGTTTGTATACAATTTCAAAGGCATGTTCTGTGACTATTAATCAGTATATGGTCTATTTTCACTTATAAAATGATCTTCAACAACGCGCCCATTATATATATATTTTTTAAACTACGATATATACATCGTATATACAGAACGTGTACCTTAACTGTGCGTGTGTATTATACATATCCCTCTTTTTTTCGCGCTATACCAGCTATAAACTAAATCTTAGTAACCCCAACCCACGGATGGGTTGGACTATATAACCGATATATGTTGCTCGCTCCAATAAATGTTTAAAACTATAATTAACGAAATTAATGCACACGTTATGCTTCTTTTTGATTCCTTGTGCAACTTTTAGTAATCGAATTCTTCTTTTCGAGGACACTTGTTGCGCGTGTGTCCTTCCCCGCGGCACAGACCACAGCGGCGCCCTGTCCGACTCCCGCTTGCCTCATTTCGTCGCTGAGAGCGTTGGTTGCCGGAACCCCAGCTAGATGTTGAGGCGCTCATAGAGCCCCCGGCTGCATTGGAACTTTCTGCCATAAGAGAAAAATTAATTAGTGGTTACAACTAACTTGATATTTTGGATCCTTCGAGGGCTGTTAAGGAATGATTCATTTTGAATTTAATTGGAATTTTTTTACATTTATTACTCGATATATAAATGAAGCACTCTTTTCGATAGTTGTAATCCTTACCTTGATTCTTATCCGCATCGCCCCATTGAAAGAAGCCGCAGGACTTCTCGCGCGTCGGACACGCATAGAAGGGGCGACCCTGATTAGGTCCATCCTTGCGCACGGTGAGGCTGCTGGCTGGTTTGCCGCAGTTGCATTTGATATCGCTAGATTTCAAAGGTTGGGTGATGGTGACCGTGCTACTGGAATTGGAGCGCATGGAGGTGCTGGTGGTGGTGTTGCCCCATGAGTCTGTATTCACTGCTCCTCTGGAACTCTCCCCCTGAGAATTAGTTCTTGTACCCCAGCTTGAGAAATTACTACCACTGCTGGCGCTGTTCCAATTGTTTGTTGTCGATGTTGTTGCTGGCGGCTGCTCATCTGCCCATTGGAAGAACTTGCACTCTTTTGGCTTGGGACACTTGTAGAACTGTCGTCCCTGATTGGGTCCATCGCGACGGACCGTTTGCTGACGCGCCGGTTGATGACAGCCACTGCAGAGCACTACCTCAGTGGTGGTAGCAACAGCTGCTACAGGAGGAGCAACTGAATCGTTTCCATTCAAACGTGGTCGCTTTGCAGCGGGTTGTGCCTCGGCAGCAACACGCGCTTGCCTGCCCCACAGCATTGGCTGCTCTTCGGACTCGTAGGCACTGCGCATCCACTGCGTCAAACTGGTATCCAAACAAACAGCAGCTGCTGCTGCTGGCGGCCTGCTGTTGCTGCTTCCATTTACAAGCGCCTCAAAGTCTGCATCATCGTCGTCAGCAAATGCGGCTGCAATGTCTGCATCGAATTCGGAAGGAGCTGTTGACTCTGCCGTGGTTGCTACAGCGAGCAGTTGCTCCTCGAAGCCATCGTTGCTGTCGAAGAAGCCATCCAGACTCGCCGTGTCCTGCCTCGGTCCCGTAAAATAGCTCCTAATGCTCTCTGTTGATTGAGTGCGCTTGGTTCTCGTTGCCTTCTTGGCGCCTGTTGCTGCTCCAGCAGCTGTTGCCGCCTTTGGTTTTTTCGCTTGTGGTTTGACAGTTTTTTGGGAGCCAGATGCACCACCATTTGTACCCCAACCACTGATGGGACCGCTGCCGCCGCCACCTCTGGGAGGGCCACCGCCTCTGGGAGGTCCACCGCCTCCACCTCCGCCTCCTCCAGGTCCCGGACCTGGGCCAGGACCGCCTCCCGGCCCCGCCGCCTGTCCCACAATACCACCGACCCGTTTCACCTGTTCCAGATTGATGTTGAACGTGCTACGGAAGAGCTCATCACAGCGCAGGCAGTTCTTGTACCAGCCATTTGGTGCATTGAATAGACCCCGATAGTAGGCGCTGCTCAGACGGAACTTAAGCATGTGATAACCATCACCGCAGATGGGACAGCACTCATCCAGCACACTATACTCCTTGCACTCTTCGGGCAGCCACACGACGTTCTTGCAGTCTGGAAAATTAAGGCATCCAATGAAGAAGCTCGTCTGATTTTTCTTCGGCTTGAGAGCGAGTGGCGCTTGGTTGCACTTGGGACATGGAAAGAGCTCACGCACCATTCCACTGGTCTGCCCCGATGGATTATCAGTCGCAGTCGGCGCCGCTGGGGTTTCATTGAGGCGTTGCGATATTTTGGCATCCATGGCTGTAATCTTATCCGTAATCTGTTGATAGGCCTGTTTATACTTAGCAATTTGTTCGCTCAGCACCAGCTTGGGATCCTTTTCACCCAGACAAATGCGTTTCAGATCCGCCTCGAATTCAGCGCGCAGTAGCGGCTTGGCCAAGGCCAGCTCCATGGCGTCATAGCCCTCATAAAGGCCCATGCCAATGGTGCCCGGCACAAGCGCACCCTTGTCCACAACGCCAATGTAGCCACGCTTCTTGACAGTATTTATATGCTCCGCATGCGTTGCATCTGTGCCAATGCCATGTTTCTCCATTAGCGCTATCAGATCCGCTTCGGTCAGCAGCGGTGGAGCCGTTGTTGCGCCCTCGTGCAGCATTATCTCTGTGGGCTCGAACCGCTGGCCCTGCTCATAGTTGTGTATCTGCTTGGCGCTCCAGTTTTCATACACATACACATCCAAATAGTTACGTTCGTATATGACCAGTCCATTAGCACTGAACTTCTCGCCGGCGATGTCGATATTAACAATCGTCTCCGATCCAACTGCATCGTTGCTGACACAGGCCAAAAAGTGGCGCACGATCAGCTCATAGACGCGTGCATCGTTCCCTTGGAGATCTAAAATTACAAAAGAATTCCAGTGTATTGCTTAAGATATCAAATTTGCTTATAAATCTCTTTTGATATATGTTTAAACATATATCGTGTTAATGCATTAATGGCTTCAAAGGCTGCAAAATGATTTAATTTTTCGAATATTCAACATTCAACTAACCAGTTACCAGCTTGATGGGATGTATGGGGGGATGCGCCTGATCGGATTTGTTGCCATTGCGTGGATTTGGTCTCCACTCGAGCACACGCTGCGCGAATGCGCCCCATGCCCCGTGGCCCGTCTGCTGCTCTACGATCGGAGCTAGCTCAAATTCCTTGGAGAACTGATTAGTCTCAGTGCGCGGATAGCTGATGATACCCTTGCTATATAGCTTCTCGGCAATGGTCATTGTCTCCTTGGCAGAGAGCTTCAGTTTGCGAGAGCCCAGCTTTTCCATTTCCACGGTGTCCAGCGGCGTCGGTCGCCATTTGTGCTTTGGCTTCACTGTCACACTCTCCACAGTGGCACGTGGTTCTTGCTCAGACATGCACAGGAGTAGATAATTCTCACAAGCCTCCTTATCAAATAAGCGATTGCGCGCCCAATTAAACTCCACCGTCAAATCATCAATGGTGTGCAGCACTACAAAATAATAATAATTAACATCAAATTCAAATTAAAGGTGCAAAACTGATCCAAGATGCTTATAATCGCCACATACCCTTGATCTTCCAGAAGGGCTCGGAGACAAATGCTTCGATCTCCTTGTAGCGCTCCACGACGAATCCCAGTGTTGGTATTTGGCAACTGCCATACGAGATGAGATTTTTGTCAATCTTTTCGGGGAATAGGCGCTGCAGGCGCATTGTTTGAAAACGCGTAATGGCTGCACCTGTGCGCAAATCAAGCTCTGCACGCACATCCACTGCATCGCTCTGTCGTTTGTCCGGCTGCCCAAGCTGCAGTAGGGCGCGACGCACCGAGGCCGTCGTAATCTCTGAGAAATTGGCGCGATACACAGTCAAACTTGGCTTAATGGCGCGGCAGACATTGATAATTTCATAGCCAATGTTTTCGCCCTCGCGATCGCAATCCGTCCAGATGATCAGGCCTTGACAGCCGCGCACCTCGCGCTCCAGCGTCCGTTTAATGGGCTCATAGTTCTCGCCGACGATCTTGCGTATGGGCGCATCGAACAGCGATCGTGGATCCACATTGAGCCAGTTGCGATACGAGACGAGAAAGTCAATCTGCATCAGATGGCCCGAGACAGAGGTCATCACCATTTTGGCATTCTGACCACGCACCTGCGCCTCGAAATCGTACACCTTATTGTACACTGAGTACCCTTCACGCTGCAAATCGGTGTTAACTAAAGTTTTTAAACAATTCAAAAAGATATGAACAAAATCTTGTTGCTTACACGTTGCGCTAAGCCATTGGATAGGAGGCCGGCGATGGTCTTCGCCGCATCATTCTTCTCGGCCACATTTAGAAACTTCATGTCAGTGGATTGCTTAGCGTAATAGCGCACATATTTTGCCAACCGCAAACATTTTGTTTGACTTAATAACATTAGTCACAATTCAATGGGGAAATCCATTTATTCCCGCCGAAATCGCTTTTCCTTATAGAGATGAGCTTTTTTTGATTAATGTGAATGTTATCGATAAACAGTGGCTGACGACACAGAATCAATTTATCGGTGTACTTATCGTATTTTGAAAATTTGCTGTGAAGAAAAATTTCGTTTTCTTAATTTGGAATCCGAAATGCGTTAAGAAAAGCGTTTCTGGTCTCAGCCAGCCGACAGGAAGCGCTTATGCATCTTGACCCTTCAAATGACTGGAAATCTGTAAATTAATTTGGATATTTCATAACAACAATATTATCAAGTTATCAAATGAAACAATTGAAGTTTTTTATGTGAAATTAATAGCAAATACGAAACTATTTATTTTATTTATTATATTCTCTCTCTATGTAACTTTGCTTTTGTATTCACGTTTCCATGTTTTTTGTTTAACTTTGATTTTGTTTTACCATTTTTTTGTTTAGTGATTTTTACGCTTTTTTTGTTTTGCTTTGTTTTGTTTTAACTGAACATAAGGATAGTGGGGAAAATATGTAAATACAAAGAGTAGTACCTAATATAAGATGCTTAATCAATGCATTTTATTTGCATTTTTAACGTATAGTTGTTTAGTGGTTGTTGTTGTTGTTTCTGTTCCGATATTGTTGTTGTTGTTATTATTACTGCTCTTGTTAATTGTGGACTATAAAGAGGCGCTAAGCTAAATACATTCGTAGATCGAATGCGATGTACATATACATACATAACTTATATATTCCGTAAATATTAGTAATATTAAGAGCGTTTTGTATAATTTAAGACGTGTAAAGATTATTATTTGTTTTCCTCTAGGATTTAGCAGAAGAGCTACCAACAGTTTTAAATGTCCAGTTTTTCTGTTTTTGCGTGTGTGTATGTGTGTTGTGTATGTACGTGCAGTTGTGTGTGGGTGTGTGTGTGTGTGGGGTGTCTGTCAGGACATTTGCCTTTTAGAATAAAATATTGTACATAACATAAGCATGTGTTTGCTCTTTTGTTTACAAGTAACGGCGTTTGCCTTGCATGCATACACACACATATATGCAATGCCTACATATATATGGATCTGTGCAGTGTTTTAGATATAGAAGATAACAACAAATAGAAATACAATCAACGCTTCCTAACGATTATGAGCCACATGGAGCTAGCCAGCCACTAGGAGTAGCGATGCGGGGCGTTACATCAACGACGCCAGGAACGATCCTCGGACTCTTCATCCTCCTCCTCATCCTCTAAGCGCAGCTCTGGCAGTGTATCGCTGCCCAGCAGAGATTCGCTCTCGCTGACAGATTGCATCAGGTGCTTCGGGTTTTCCATCTTATCGCCAGCCAGCGCCGCAACAGCAGCCGGCGTCTTATCGGTCATCGGTGCGCCCATGGGCACTGCAGCTGCAGGTGCCGTCACCACAGGTGCCCAGGATATCTACAGACAGCAAGAGTTAAAATATTGTCACGATATCAATAAGCTTGCAATATCTTCACTCACCTGGAGGCGCTTGTCCTTGTACATTTTGCCACGGAGCACCGCTTGCTCGGCATTCAAGCGAGTTGCGTAGGAGAGTATTAGTTGGGGAATCTCACGGTCCACATCGTGTTTGGATATCTCGCCGAAATGCTGGAGGAGTGAACAACAACAATTAAGCTATATTTTAAGAGGGTAACACAAAAGTGTACTGTACCTTAAAGTGACCCAGCACAAAATCAGCTTCCTCAGCGGCAAAGCCGGTGACAACAATCGCCTTTGGTCGGCGATCGACGCGCGTGGAACCCTCGGGATATGTGGAACGCTTACGGGCGCCGCCACCGGGTAGCTTGGCGCCACCAGATAGATTGCCTCCGCCTATTGTGGCGGAGAGCGTACGTTGCAGCTCCTCGAGTCGCTTCTGTATGGCTGTTGTGTCGTTGCCCTCCTGCTGCTGGGCAAATAGCTCCAGTTCCATATCGAGCAGTTCCCTTTTCTGTTGCTCTTTGGTTTTCTTGACGGGCAGCGGTTGCTGTTGTTGTTGTTGCTGTTGTTGGATTTGCGCCTGCAGCTGATCCTGATCGGCGTGCACATCCTTGCGCAATCGATCTATGGTCGCCTGCAGCACTTTGATCGTCTCAAGCGTCGGCGCCCGCTGCACATCCTGCTGATCCATGCGTTCGACCAGCTCCAGCGCCGTCTTCATTTGTTTCACATAGCTCTGGAGAAGCTCCTGTTTGCGCTTACGCAGCCCATTCGCCAGCTGATGCATCGCCTTCTGCTGCTCCTCCTGTTTCTTGCGTATGCTCGCCACATTTGCCGCCGGCATCAGAGCACGTGTCGCCCCATTCGCTGTCGCATTGGCTGCGGCATTTGTGTTGAGCTTTAGCCGCATCGACGAAGGCGCCGCTGTGCTTGCCAACGCCTGATCTGAGCTGGGCGCTGAGCTGAGCGCATTGCCTGCTTCGGTGAGCGGTGTTGTCTGACTGGCATTAGTGTTGCTGCTGCTGCTGTTGTTGGTGCTGCTGTTGTTGTTGTTAATAATCTTGGCGCTGTCCGCATTTGGCGTGGGCACCGCAGGCACATTGTGCAAATGATACTGACTCTTGCGATTCACATTTCCCATGCTACCCGCTGCTGCCTCGTTGTTATTGATGTTGCTGCTGCTGCTGTTGTTGTTGCTGCTGCTATTGCTGTTGTTGTCGTTGTGCCAGAAGACCTTGATGAAGCGATTGTTGAGCACCGCCTCGGTGCTGCGATACGCCACATTTGCCTCCGCATGCGTGGAGAACGTCACAATGGCCGCCTCGGGATCCCCCTCGTATGACACTTGAATATTGACAATTTTACCAAACTTGGCGAAGTGATTGTTCAGATGCGCAATGGTGTTCAGGCCGCGCGGCACCTTGCGCAGCTCCAGGGAGCTATTGTGCTGCTGCATATTGGGATTGACACGCGGTCCGAGTCGACTGTTGATCGGCACCTTGCGCATCTTGCTGGGCACATCGGCAATGGCCACACTATCCTCCAGCTCGAAGCGTCGTTTCCCTATTTCAGCAGCAATGCCACCGCCACCGGCGGCACCACCATCCATCACGGGTATGGGGATGAGCTGGCGTTGCAGCGGCGTTGTCACCGCCGTCGGGTTGAAAGGGAATGGCATCATTGGCGGCGGTGCATTCACCGGCGGCGCTTGACCCGGCTGACGGGCATAGTCAGCGGGATTGGGCACACCCAATGGTGCACAGGCACGCACATTGCCACTGAACGGATTTATGCTCGTCTGTCCGGGCTGCGGCGGCACAGGCAACTGCTGTGGATTGCCACCGCCAGCTGGCACTACTCCCGGCACGCCTGGTGGACCACCGCGTGCCCAGATCTCTGGCGCATCCGGATTGTACTCACGCATGGACATCATCAGGGCGGAATTATTAATGCCCTCAAAGACAACAGGATTAATGCCATGATCCCATGGGCATGTCTCGCCTCGCACACAATAGCCCTTCTCGTCAAAGTCGCGGCAACGCTGACGCGGCATCACCGGCACTGGATGCATCACGGGAGGCGGTACTGACACTGCAGTTGCTGCTGACGCCGACGAGCAAGCAGCGAGTTCCATGCCACGACGCGCATTTCGTGACTCGGGCGAAATGGAGCGACTACGCGAAGAGTGGCGTCCCTTGCTGCCACCAAAGCGCTGGCCACGATCATCCATATTGGTGTTATTGCTGTTGCTGTTATTGTTGTTGTTGCCGATGCGACGCCTGTCGAAACTGCTGTTGTTGTTATTGTTATTGTTGTTGTTGCGCCGGTGACGCTGATCACTGGCGCCACAAGGCGGCGATTTGTTGCGAAACTGTCGCTGACTCTTCTCGCGCTCATTGATGCGACGATCCCGGGAACGCGAACGCCTAAACGAGCGCTCATTGGATCGCGAGCGAGAACGCGAACGGGAACGCAGAGACGCGCGGCGCCGGCGACTATCGCGTGGCTGATTCTCCTTGTCGGCGGCATTGGCGCCAGCAGTTGGGCCACCGCTGCTGCGCAGTGGAGGACTAGCGCTGCGCACAATGCCAGTGACGCCGCTGCCGCCGCTGCTGTGATGCATTTGTTGCTGCTGCTGCGGGTCTTTGTGAGAGTCTTTGGTTTTGTGCTGCAAAAAGAGAACAACAATAATTTAAATAATGTTAACGATACCAGGATTGTTGCAGAAAGATTCTTTCTACTATCACTTAGATTATAAGAAGCATAATTATAAATAGTAAGTCATAATTGGGAAATGGGGTGTGAAGTAAGGACATACATCGAAGGCTGGTTTGGTGCTTTGTGTCCCTGTTGTATTGGCATCTGTGACAATTGAGGCACTGCTGCTGCTGCTCCCGCTTACGAAGACACTGGACGCTTCTGATGCGGGCTCCCTATTGATGATATCGTTGTTGATTTGTTGTTGCTGCTGTTGTTGCTGATTGCCGTCGAGCTTTATCACAATTACTTTTGGCGGGGGTGGTGGTGGTGGCGATGAAACGGCAGCCAAAACGGCCTCAATATCGGAACCAACCTCCAGGTCATGGTCCAGCTCCAGTTCGGAAACGGCTAACGTTGCCACTGGTGTGGGAGCGGGCATTGTTAGATATTCCTCGCTGGCGATGGCATCGAACAGACGATCAACGAAACGGGTCGTTTCCTCGGATAGAAACACATCCAATTGTTCGATCATGATACGCTTGAGATCCTTATCCGATTTGTCTTTTTTCAGCAGCGCAATTACGTAGCGTGCCAAAGCCGAGGAGTCAGCATCACAGCTGTCAAAAGAAAATTCGTATGATTTTTAATTAATAATTGATAGATTACTCGATTCCCACCCAAGCAGCTATAGACGCTATGCTATCGATACTTTCTACTCAGTTACGAGTATTGAGTTTGAGATGAGTTTTCAATACTTACAGTGGCTCGAGCACAACGCTCAGCCAATCCTTCAGCTTATCCCAGTTTTCCAATATCATTTTGTTGGATGGCCCCAAATGTTGTTTGCTTTTGCTTGCGTTGGTCTGCGTTGCTCTGCTCTCCTTGGTGTTTTTTGTTGCTTTTTATTTTTTTTGTAGTGTAGGGGGCCAAAAATATACTTATTTTTAAGATGACCTCTGCCGCTCTGTTTTTTTTTTGTCACTCGCTGTCTCTGTCTACCCAACACGTAGAGTGTCCGGGGCGCCTGCTGCGAGTTAACTGCACTCGTTTATACTATATATGTACAATATTAGCTAAAATGCTGAAAATAGGCAAGCACAAACAAAACTCAATGAATTAGCTAACAACACTGTTTCTATGCAGCAGAGTTGCTGCCTATTTAAAATTACAAATTTCGGCTTAACACACAAACAATGCAACGAATGTGCTTCTTCTTCTTCTTTTATAGCGCTTATCACACACAACTTATACGCACGCACGCACGCTGGCAACTATTTGTGGCTGTTGTTATTGGTTATTGCTACTGTCAATACAAGGACAGCAACGCAAGTTGGCAGGCATTCAAGAAGGCAGTGAGTAAATACATATTTATTACATTTTGTTTTAGACGAGTCGTGTACTTTCCAAAATATTGATGTAAAGTTTTTTGTACGTACACAGAGCCTTCACCACCTATGACAGCCACTCGTTTGTATATGTTCCAATAAGAAAGTTTCTCGATTTTGCTACCCGATACTTTTGCTTGCGTACGAAACTGGCCGCACAAACACACACACGCACACATTCACAAGCAGACACACACACATCTACAGGGAGCACCTATAATTTTGCGCTCAATTTTCACTCACTTAAATTAGTTTTTCCTGCTAATTAACACATTTTCCACATACCTTAAGCACTAAATTAATCGTATGCAATTGTTTTTTACAGCAAATAACAGTTTTCAATAGTTTATTTTATATTTTTCACTGCACTTAATTGTTGGGCGCAAGGTTGCTTGCTAGACGTGTTGGCTGCATATCGCATTTACTCGATAGCCGATGATATCGAAATCAATATCAACCCTGAATGCAGCTCAACTAGTGATGGTATTTCGTATGCCATTAAAATCCCATCTCTATTCGTACACGCGCCCAGTTTTTTGTTAAAAGTTTATTTAATTTCATTTATTGGTGAAATACAAGCTCAAATGTGTAGTATTGGAGAAGATGATTTTGGCGATGAGGGTGCCACGCATGCTATGCTGCCTGGTTCTTCGGCCACTGGCACTGTGCTCAGTGCTGGCAGCTGTAGTAAGTGCAACCTTGCCTCAGATGAGCTCTACAAATTGAACTTTCGTGCTGCCGAATGCCAGCTATGTTTCCTAAGCTACGCCAGGCACAAGTTCCGTGCCGCTCTTGGCGCTGCCAAGGCTTTGCCACGCAGTGCTGAAGTTATGCTTCTGGTTGATGGCAGCGCCGCTTCCCTGGTACTGCTGGACATGCTCCACTTTGCACAGACCCAAAACACGTTCAAGCGACTGCATTGCAATGCGCGAGTACTCTACATAGATGCTTGTGGCAATGATTCACTATCGTCTCTGCACAAGCTGCATGACCGTTATGCGCCATTTGAATTCTATGTCATACAACTGAACGCGGAGCCCAATAGTTTGCAGCCATTAAAGGAATATAGTGCGTCCATAGTAAGCGCAACGCAACAGGAGCTGCACAGCTTGACAGCTCGCCAGGATTATGGACTGCAGCAGCGCAAGCGGCTGATTGGAGCCGTTGCCGCACATCTGCAGTGCAGCCATGTCTTTGAGTCGAGCATAAGCAGCACGCTGGCCACACAGCTGTTAACGTCTGTGGCTTTAGGGCGTGGTGCCAGCGTTGCTTTGGATGTGGCGTTACTGGACGATCGCCTGCAGGACGACATAAAGCTGCTGCGACCCTTGAAAGATCTCAACGAACAGGAAGTTCAGTTCTATGTGCACGCCCAGCAACTGCGTCCGTTCAACTCTGAGAATGAAATTAACCAGTCCTCCGCAGCCAGCCTCCAAAATCTGACCAGCGCCTTTGTGGCCAATTTACAGCTCAATTATGCATCCACCGTATCCACAATTTTTCGCACCGGCGATAAAATTGCAGCCAAGCAAAAGATCAACGTAGATCCGACCACAACTTGTGCGCTGTGCCAATCCGTTTTGGATCATCATCTCTCAGACACCCTGCTGGCAATTGAATACTCAAGTGCCGTCTCAGAAATGGGCGTGGCACTGCAGCAGCATGATAATATGGAGGCCTTGGAGCAGCGCGCAAGGCAGCGCTTGACAGCAGCGCAAGATTTGTGTCACGCCTGCAGAAATATACGAGCCGAGTTGACTAGTGGTACCGTAATGTAATCACGTGTAATAATTTTTTTTTAATCTGCCGACATCTAAATTTAAATGCGGATCGTGAAAATTAGAATACCCTCTAAAAGGGTATAAGTACATGAATGTATAATACAAAGATCAGAGTCTTCACTGACTCTAAAAATAATTATAATACAAAGAAGCATGTGCTGGTTGATTACTAGAAACTTTGGGTTACTTTTTTGTTTTTATTTGGGTTAATGCTAATTTTGTACAGTTCAAAAATCACTTTATTATATTATATCATCACGGGAAAAACTCCATATCTTTTCCGTAGTTTATAAATCAACTAAATGCTATATATTAATATTAACATATCATACTCATATCATTAACTAAAAATTATACTATAATTTAGATAATGGGGTGTTGACAATCGCTTGAAGCTGGAGATGTCCATCCTGGGGCACAACATTGCAGGCAAAGTCGACCCGCTGAAAGCCATAGATCATATAGCGATTGTAGCGCTTGGCCTGGGCATTAAGTTCATTTAAGGAAGTCGAGAGTATGATGGACTCGGTGTAATTGTGCGGCTCAGCCACGTAGAGCTCATCCCCAGGGAGTACGCCAATGAGGCAGTCAGTGGTGCGATAATAGATCGGCTGCATCAGTATGCTGCCACGAGAGCTGCGACTATGCGCAAACTGTAAGAGCTGGTGCCAGCGCTCCAGGTTCATCAGACGCGCAGTCTCGTAGAGTAGTAAATAAGGCAACCAGATGACACCCTCTTGTGAAGCGCGCCAGCAGTCGCCCGGATGCAGCCAGTGAGCGGTGTCCACCTCGCTTGGTTCGAGCAGCAAATCGACACTGTTCGATTGCAAGGCGGCAAAGTAATAGACTGTATCGTACTTCTTACTCGATGCCGAAGCTGGGGTGCGCCAAACAGACCACTCACTCAGTGACCACAGATCGGGAATCACAGCCAAATGGCGACAGAGCTCCAAAAACTGTTGGGCATTATTGTGGACTTGCTGTTGCCAAAACTGGCGCTCGAACGGTTGCACCAATACCTTTGCCGGTTGACCAATTTCCAGATCCTTCGGACTGTTCCGGCATAGTAGAATTCCTACCTCCTCAAAGGTCTCCCGCAGCGCAGTTAGACGCAGCGAGATGTCCCGAGTGAAATGCTCGCCGCGGCTCAATAGATCTGGTCTGTCAGTGACTTGGCGACTACTCAAAAGATCCAGTTGTGCCTGGCTAACGCCACAATCTTGCAAATATGTCAGCCAATCGAGGGATTCATCTGCCTTGGGGTCAAGAACGCCACCGGGAAAGACGCAGTGATTTAGAGCAAAAGCTGTGCGTTCCGTACGCTTGATCAGTAAGAGCTGAGAATATATGATGATATTATGACTCCTTTATATTAACTGCTTTTTACGCTTACTCTGTAATCAAACTGCTCCTTGGCTGTGGACGGCTGTCTGCCTGCTAGTATTAAGCTAGCAGACGGTCTATAAACCGTCTGGTTATTCTTGACGGCAGTCATGCTAGGATCTGGTAATTGTGGGTAATGCCTCCAGCCGTCAAATTAATTCTAGTCATTTTTGATATTACCTTTGTACCGTGAACATAGAGTTTAACAGCTGATTTAAATGTTAAAGCCGATAGTTTTGGTGCACGCAGACCTATTCTGTCAGCAAGATCAATAGGTACGAAAAAAATCTTGTTTTTTTTTTTTAATCGGCTATTGTAAATTCAGCATAACGATAGTTGTGTAAGATCGATAAGTGCATGCGCATGTTGTCGACATATTTTCCTTACCTAAGCTATGGCGAAGCAAGTGTTTGTAAAAGTGCGTCCGTCCGCCAGCTTAATACTCTTGGCTAAGGACAACAGCATTGCGCGCTCGATCTTTGATTATAATGTTTGTATTTGGCATATCGTTTAGTGAGGCCTAAGTTATTGTTATTGTTATTTTACAGGCGCTGCTGTTAACACGTAACTCCAAATCTAGTTTTATGCCAGACTCCTCCGTCTTTCCCGGTGGGGCTTGTGATGAAGAAGATAGCTCGCCTGCTTGGCTGAAACACTTTCAGCGTTACGATATTGGTGCTGCCAAATTGCGTGAGCTATGTCCGATTGCAGATTCATTGACGGACACCAGCAAAGAGACTCTCAATTCGTAAAGTATTTAACAATTTCCATAATCATTAATTCATTTTTATTGTGTTGTTTTAGTGCAATATCGTTGCGTCTGAGTGCCCTGCGTGAAACGTTCGAGGAAATGGGAATGTTACTGTTCCGCGATCGCAAAACATTGACCAGCACCGACGGCTATGCACAGTTTAATGAACAATTTGATCGCAAACACTGGCAACATGAGGTTCACAATAATCCGAGCAAGTTCCTCGCACTCTGCGAGGAGCTGGATGTACTGCCAGATCTGTGGTCACTGTACGAATGGAGCGCCTGGCGCACACCCTCCACGTTCAAATCCAAGCGTTTCGTAACTACCTTCTTTTTGACAGCGCTTAAGGAGCAGCCCAAAGTACTGACTGAACCCAATGAGGTCAAAGATTATGCGGTTAGTTGATCATAAGAATTTGTAATAAAACCTACTAAAGCTTAGCATTTTATTTGTAGTGGCGCTCCCCTTTGGATTATTTGATGTCTGCGATAAAAAAGCAGGTATGGCTGCCACCGCCGCAATATTATGAACTGTCGCGTTGTCTCAACTTTCAATCGTTGGAAAAACTGCGTCAGTTCGCTCAGCTGCGAGGAGCCAAGGGCAAAGTTCTCGTCACACAGCCAGTTCTTTACCAATGCACAGATGGGCTGGTGAATTTACTGCCGGGTGATGACATGTATCCTGATAATCCGGATGCCAGCACCGAGAGAATTGAAACTGGCTTGTCCATAGAGGCTTTCCGGGCTTTGGCCAAAAATAATGTTAATCGTACCGAGAATAAGGATAAGTACGAGTCGCGGCTACTTATTAACTATCAGCTCGCCGATGGACAAATAAATCCCTTGGATCCAAAAGATTTTTAATATCAAAATGAACTAGACAAACTACAGGAGATTATTGTTCATTGGTAAATTTATTATAAATTTAACACGTTGTAGATAACTCAATTGGGTGTCATTCCACGATTAATGAATCAACCGTTATGTGCATTTGTTAGTTTTAAAAAGCGAACTTTGCTGTTGTTGCTGCTAGTCTATTAAACGTTCCTCAACATGTAATTCAACATATAAATAAATAATCAATATAATGTTGTAGCCTTGTAGAGATTTTCAATGAAATTGTCTTTATGCTTATATTTGTACGATATGATTGTTAAATACCGTTTTAATGATCTAAGACGACTAGACTGCATGACTTTCCAACATAAGGTATAGGACTGCTATACCCTACGGACTCCTATACACTCTATACTACACTCCCCAAGGCTATCAAACACTTTTGGTTTGTCTATTTGTCATCCTTGCCATACCAGAGCTGGTACAAATAGGAAGCCTCATTGGCATTAGCATTGCTCGTCTCGTACTCGGTCTTCACTGGCGCCGTCTGCGCGTCTTTATGTCTGGAAAGAATGAGTAGATGCAATTAACATAAATAGTTTTTCATAGTTCAGGACACCTACTCGTAAACTTGTGGGAACTGGGGCTGCTGCCAGTGCTCGTGGGGATTGCGATCCTTGTGCTGCGGTTGACATTTCTTGCACTCCACCACAGCACGCTCAATATTCTTCTGGGTGCTAAGGAGTACACCCAATTTGTTGTCTATCTGCCAGGTGGTGGCGCCCACCTGCTGTATATTCTGGCCAATGGCTGCCAGCTGGTTTTGTTGTGTCCTATTAATTGAACGCAATCCCTGCTCAAGCTCAATCACCTTATTCGCTGCAATGTTGCTCATTGCGGCCAGCTCATCCAAACGGACGACCTGGCTCTCGATGAGCTTTTGTCCTTGCTCCAGTTTTTTTGACGCTTGCCCCAGTGTGATCAGCTCCTTTAGCACCTTTTGCTTCACCAGATTGTCGAGTCCATTTAGACGCTGGTGCACTGACTTGCCCAGCTGATCAAGATTTCGGTCGTGTCGGTTTTGATTTTGATCCACCTTGTTTAGGACTTGTTTGATATCCAGTTGTCCGCGACTAAGAGTGTCAATAGCCCTGGCAGTTCTGTTCCCGGCGTCGCGGATGCTGGATGTGAGATTCTTGATGTTGTTGTCCGTCAACTGAAAGTTGCCAGCGATGGACTGGTCCAGTTTCTTGATGATATCCTCCAGGCGTGCAATTTCGGCGACATCTTGCCCCAAGAGACTTAGCTTCTGCTCAATACCCTTTTGGGAGTTACTGACGGCAAGTGTCTTCGAGTCGATCTGCTGCAGCGTCTCACTATTCTGCCTCAGAAGGCGAAGTATCTGAGCGTTGCTTAAGTGATTTAAATCCACTGGCCGCCTGGCTTCTGTCTGCGGATTGAAGACAATTAAAAAAGTTTCAACTGGGTATATTCCATTTCGGGCAAAGTGTGTAACGCTTAGGCAATTATTAATTATTTAGTAAAGTAATATAATATTATGTGTGTATATACTATATGTTTAGTTAATGACCCACCTGCTCCTCGTTTTCCTCCTGGGCAGAGACTAGTAAACCAGCAAGGCACGCAATTAGCACGATTAGTTGAGTGTTCATGATTGACCGTTGACTTGCGACTGTATTCTGTTGGCGTGGGTTGCAGCTTAAATAGGGGCAGCTGCGCCCAGTTGGAACGTGTCAGGTGCACAATTGGTTTAATCAATTCATCTACTTAGTTTTTAGACCGAGTATTATAATAGTATTTGATAATAGTTAGAAATGGACAATTCATATCATACACAATCGCAAGCTCTTCAGCTAATCTCTTGTCTTATGCATTACCCACTTTTGGTAAAAAAAAGAAGAACATATGAAACATACCTTCACAATCTACTCAAAAAATGGTTCAACGACTTTTTGAGTGTGATACATATTGTTTGTTGGGTCACGTTTTCACATTCTGACGTTTATAAATAAGTTTATAACCCAAAATGACCAACATTTTCACGTGCACGGCCAAAAACAAACGTGCCGAATTTTACAAATTTTCCGTAATATCCAAAAGTTGAATACTTATCATAAGTCGCTTGTTCAGATTCATTCAGTAAATGTAGGCCAGCAGATAATTTTTGAATTTACTTTTATATGTAAATGAACTCACACTAAGAATGACTTACACGACATTTTATTGAGACTTATAGATTTTATAGATTTGCGTATTTGTATTACTTCCATGTTTGGAATGTAAATGTCATTGAAAAAGTTTCGTTTACCTATCTAATATGTCGATTATTCATTTGATTTTTAAAAAACCTTCGTATAAAACTGATTTCTTAAGAACTATAATTTCGACTGAGATAAAACTACACGCATTCAGTATTTAACATTTATAAGATTTATTTAAACATGTTGGAGAATGGAGGATGTCTTAGAACTTAAGATCTTCTTTTATAAAATTGTTTACGATTCGCAAATATTTTATCATTTATATATATATATATATTTGTTCGGAAATATATATTATTATTATATTATTTTTTTTATAGTAATCGAATGTATTTAAAATTGTCATTTCCGTTTAAAAATCGTATCGAATTTTATAAATAATATTCAAATGTGTTAAACAACAGAAGATAACAGTTATGCACAATATTAAAATTATTCTCAAGACGATTATCTTATTTCCGAACAAATCCCACATCTGAAATTTGTATGTCGGTTTGCTTGTTGTAGAAAAATATCAATAGGGAAAGACAGCCTTGTTGATAATTTAATGGATTTATTATGTGGTTAATTTTGTCTATAAAATGGCGTTTACTATATATAAATATATTTGTTATATCTTTTTACAAATTTGCTAAATACTAAAAAATAAACATCACAAATTGGAAAGTTGATGATTTCTAGTAACTGTCCGACTGGTCACTGTACCAGATAGTTTTACCTTGCTGGGCTATGGATTGACCACGCTTGGAGCCCTGTTGCTGGTATTGTTGGGAAGAGGACTCTTGTTGTGGTGCTGGTGACCCACGCGCTGAATGGCGTGGTGGATTCTGCTTCTTAGCGCAAGATGGCTGATTTGGTACAGGTCTCCTGAGATCGGAACCAGACTTGTAGAGCTCGGTATCTGGCACTGGATAGTGTGGCTCAGCCTGCCAAGGTAGGGTAGGATTTGTAGGGTTAATCGCTGTCGCTGAGGCGGATGGATAAACAGCAACGGCTTCCCAGGGTAGGGTCTGCCGCCATGAGACGGAATATGCGTTGCTTGAGCCGGATCTGCGGGCGGAATCCGCAGACTTCAACCTTGGCTCAGGCACTTGGGCATAAGCGCTTGCGTGATATGGACCCGCACGCGCACCTAATAATTATACGAGTTAGAAATCAGTTTCAAGAGTGCAAACAAGAGATCACCACGTACTCTGTACTACATCCACTTGCTTGCTCTGATGAGTATGCGACGGTGACTCAATTTCATAGGATGAGTAAGTTTCGACACTGTGTGTGCTGGGATAATGTGGCGCAGAACGTTTCTCGCATGCCTCCAGATCTAACTCGATGCCCTTCTGGGAGATAATAAGTTCACGCAACGCACTTTCAATCTGCCAGGTATTCAGAGGCTTCAGCTTGGAGACGGAGTGCGTCAGCACAGAGAGACGAGCGGTTTGGGTATGATTTAGGCTTGCCATTTGCTCGCCTAGAACATTCAGCTTACGATTGGATTCCTCGGTGATTTCTTTGATGCGTGGCAGATTCTTGAGCTCGACTTCGATATTAATGTGTGATGTCTCCAGGCTGTCAAAAGAACATTGAAGTCCATTTAATTGTGGCAGGACGGCGCGAGTTATCAATTTAGTCAGTTCAAGAATGCTATTGTCAATGCCGCGTACATTTTGCACCACATTTTTCTGGTAGCCATCCAACTTTTGCTCCAGCTCGATGATCTGTTGTTTCGTTGATAGCTGCAATCGCGCTAGGGCGCCCAGTTCCTTGAGCACGCGATCCGCACCCAGGCTAGACTTGAGAGTGGTGTTCTTCACTGCCTCCACCAGTGCCTCCGTCTGAGCATTGACGACTTTGTTTAATTTCGCCAGCAAACTGTCCACACGATTAATTGCCTGTAGCCAGCCGCGCTGTTGATCAAGGCTGGCCTTAATTTGATCATTTGTGCTGACAAGGTGATGAAGAAGTTGCTTGGTCTCGCTTAGTTCATCGGTATTCTGCTCCAGCAACTCCTCAATCTGCCTCTTCTCACCCACGCCAGCTGAGCTTGCGAAAATGCTGCCTAGCCATAATGCGGTTATTAGATAAAGTCTCATGTCTAAATACTTGCTTGGGTATTGAAAGTGCGAGTGCGAGTACGTTTGGCTGAGTGTGGGTTGAGCTTAAATACGTTTAAAATTGGGATGGCTGCAGCCGCACGTGCCACAGTGCATCTTTAGCTATCTGCCAAGTTTTTTTTCCTGCGAGGTAAATCACTAATAATTTGGCTACTGCTCGCTGTCAACTGCCAATTGGCGTTGTGCACGAATTCAAGCAGCAGTGCTGATAAATTCGTTTCAAGCTTTAACCGTCCGTTACAAATCAGGAGCAACAAGTACCGATAACATATCCGTAACACCAATATCCGATCGTTCATTCTGCTCAAAGCTTATTAGTCATTGTCAGAAAACAACAAAAAGCATTTTTTGGCATAAACATAAGGGGATATCCGATTGCCAATATGTGTAAGGTAAAGAAACTTGAAATAAGTGAATTAATTTAAGTTGCAGTGTTGATAAATTCGCTTAAGGGAGGAGCAACAAGTACCGACATTGTGTCTTTAATGCCGATAACCGATTGCTCATGCAGTTTCATGCACACTGTCAGCTGTCAGCTCGTCGCTTTTCAGCTGTTTGAGCGATAAGTATAGGGTGAAAAAGGCAAATTTATTCTAGAAAAAGAAGTTAGCATACTGCATATAAATAAATTCAATATTCGTTTGCTTGTATTCGGGGCGTCTACCTTACGATTTACATCTCATAAATAAGTACCCAATACATAAAAAGCGACGCAAGCGCTGCTAGCAAAAACGTGTACAAAGTTCAACAAGCAACGAAAAGCAAAAAACAACATTAACCTTTTTTGAGAAAATGGAAACGCCAAATACAGTTGAGGCTGATGCAACCGTCGAATCCTCGTTTCTGGCGGGCGCACTGCGCGAAATCTTCTACAGTCCCATGAACTTGGCTCTACTCTCCATTATTTGCTTTCTGATCTACAAAATTGTGCGTGATCGATGCGAAGGACCAGGCGGCCGAGATGCGGCACTGCAACCGGCCGAGCCGGAATTGCCGAAGATGCGCCGCGATTTTACCATTAAGGAGCTGCGTGCATTTGATGGCAATCAGCCAGATGGTCGAGTACTCGTTGCCGTCAATGGCAACGTTTATGACGTCACCAAGGGTAAGCGATTCTATGGCCCGGGCGGACCATATGCTACATTCGCCGGACGCGATGCATCACGTAATCTGGCCACATTCAGTGTGGTTGCCAACGATAAGGATGAATACGATGATCTAAGCGATCTGGGCGCCATGGAAATGGACTCAATACGCGACTGGGAAATGCAGTTCAAGGAGAAATACGATTATGTTGGCAAATTGCTACGTAATGGTGAGGTGCCGACGATCTATGATAACGATAGCAACGATGAGGATGACAACAACAAAAAAGACGAGTAGACGAGAGAAGTGTGAACATGGAAATCTTTTTCGTTTTATAACGATGATTAGCAAGAAAAGACCAAAACACCAGAATTCATTCAGACTGGTTCAGTTATTGCGATCTAGTTATAATTCCCACATACACACACACTCACACATACGTAGGCATGCACACGCACACCACACACAATACACCCAGCACACCTACTGGCACATGCAAGCTGTAAAAACATTTAGCAATTAATGGAAAAGTATATTTTTAAGATTTATATGTATGTTTTTAAAACCAAAAAATAAACAAACTTTTGGTTAATCAAAAAGTGTGCACTAAACTATCATAAAAAAAAATAAAACACAAATTGTACGGGATCTATCAATAATACCACAAATACCTAAAATGTCAAAAACAGATTAAATATATATATATATATATGTATAACTGGGAAAACATTGTGTGAAATATTTTGTTATTATAGTGAAATAGCAAACAGGTGTTTCAGGTGCGCTTGTAATCAGTTCCCTTCCCCTCTCCCACATCTCAAAAACTTGATTATAGCTGCGCTTATCTTTTTAAACCGATTATAAGAATAATCGCTGTTATCGATATGATGGCCTATTAAAAGCGCAATTAACTCGAAATTGGCAATAAAAACATATGACACATAAATAGTAGTTAATATTATGACACAGAGTACAATAAATCCAAACGATAGATGGCGCACATCGGCGAGCATCATTTTAGTATCAGCAGCAACAGCTGGCGAGGATTACAATGTAAGCAGAATAATCTTGATTCAATAGGGTATTTAAAAAAAAGTATCTTCAACTCTTGCAGCTACTCATGCTAAAGCGCAGCGAAGCCACCGCCATTGCATCCAATCATAGTGTGTTCCCCGGCGGCCTGCTGGATACGGAGGCAGATGAGAATGTCGCTTGGCTGGATTACTTTGAACAGTTTGGTGTTTCCCAGGCGGCACTGCGACGCTTGATAGTGATCGAAGAGCACAGACCGGCAATATTGGCACCGCAGGGCAACGGTTGCTATGATCGCTTCTTCAAGCGATCCAAAATTTGGGCACGGTAAGTGCAGGGTCAGGGTCCATGCAAAAGATTACACATTACGTCTAATCAGTGAGCTACATATTTTTGTACAAACACATTTAGCGAGATAACATTACGGTTGACGGCTCTGCGTGAGTGCTTTGAGGAGGTGGGCATTCTGCTCTGTCGCAGCCGCGAGCAGCTGGAACATTTGGAAGCAATTGCTCTGACAGCACATTTTCAGCAGCAACATCCCAACTTTGATCGCGCGTCCTGGCAGCGACGAGTGCACAACAAACCAAGTGAATTCCTGCATCTGTGCCGCGAACTGCAAGTCGTTCCGGATCTATGGGCACTTTATGAGTGGTCCGCATGGGCCAGTCCAGCGATTATAAAAAAAGGGTGAGCTGGGGACAAGGAAGTCTCAATAAAAAATACATATGCAATAGAAAATACATATTTATGAGCATGTATTATTTATATTCTTGACCAGAGTCCGTCTGTTTAGATAAATGAAATCCCTCTTGCATATGTCGGTTTCAGGCGGTCCATAAATAATGCTAAGCCCTCAATATTTAAACAGCATAAAACTGTTTTCTTTTATTATTATTAAATACTTCATTAAAAGCTGGAGACCCTACCTCTTACTGGCTACTGTGACCAGCTATGCTTGTTCTTTTTTAGTTACATTTTATCTCATTTAATTTCTTGCAGCTATGAAACCGTATTTTACATGGCCTTTGTGGACACACAACCCAGTCTGCTGGTGGAGCCAACTGAGGTCAAGGAATGTCTGGTTAGTTGGTGTATAACACTCTCTTTTGCAAAGCTTAACCCATTTAACCTATTACAGTGGCGATCTCCCTTGGATCTGCTGCGTCTGTATCTGCATGGGGAACTGTGGTTCTTGCCACCACAAATCTATGAGCTGTTGCGACTACTGTGCATCAAGGATTACCACAAGTTACTTGAATTTGTGGCTGATCGCAGCAAATTGGGCACCACCATGTTTCTGCCAGTTTGTTACAGCTGCAGCGATGGCCTCGTTTTTGTTTTGCCAGGTTCGTTTTCTTTTTTAATTGGCTTTCATTTTGACTATGATCTAATTTTAACATCGCCTCCCAAATTAGGTGACGATCTCTATGTGCCCGAGCCACAGTTATCCACAAAGATCATTCAGCTTGCGAACACCGTAGCAGAGCTTCGAGACCGCTCCAAATGCGTCCACCGTTATGAGATTACTAAACAGGATTATTTTTATAAAGTACTCTTGAATTTCCCTGCCTTAAATGGTCACTTGTCACCAAAGAGTTTGCCAGTCCAGCTGCACAAGCTTTAAGCATCCAACAGCTAAATGGTGACAAATTTGGCATTGAAATTTGATAGCTATTATAATTTGGGGTACGGATCTGAGCAAGGCTGTTCGGAATTATAAACTAGTTACAATTTTTGTTAAATGTTGTTAAAAATAAACTTTACAATCTTACTATTACAATTAAATAATTTGAAAGTTGGTATAGTTTTTCCGGACCAATTTGAAATAATAAATAACAATTCATTTCTGAATTCATGACTTATTTATAATGATTTGAATTTATGGAAATTCTAATTGGCGTATTGTTTGGCTTAAAATAATGTAGATTATTAGAGTTAGTTTGAATATGTCTTAATGATTTTAGCACAATTTTCATACCGTTGCAAAAACTATTAATATTTCTATGGTTATAGATAAGACCTATCTGCTATTATAAATTATACTTGGTTTCGTCTTTAACAACATTCAAGTCAATATTCATGTGCTTCAGTCAATCAGTCAATATTTTTCTGTGTTTTTCTTGTCAATAAATATTCTTTTCCAGCTTTTAGCTTTGTAAATGTATTAAGTAAGCTCTCTATTTATCCCTTTACCTCAGCAGTTTTCTATCCCAGTCCCCCAATAAGTTAAGCTGCTATTCCAGGGGTCATTGGCGTCTAATGGAAATGTGACCGCTGCTTAGCATAGATAAGAATTCTTAATGTGACCCATAAACGGGAGCCGCAACAAATTGTTATTTTGTTATTATTATTTTAAGCGGATTTTCGTGGGTCGCGCAGCGCTCATCAAATTCTCAACTTTAATAAGAATTTTATAGGCAAGGTTTTTAATTAAAAAAACCTAGTTTAAGACACACATAAGTTAGCTTTAGATCGAGGAACAATTTCCCAAGTATGTGCCGAAGTACGCACATCAAAAGCGCAAGTCTATGCATATTCATAGCTGCATAGCAAATATGTATATTCGACGAGAATGTCGCTGCCCTTGAGCTGGGGGCTGAAGCCACCAGTGAAACCACAAATCAGACCGAGCACATAATTTCATCCCATTAAGAATGCATTTAAATCACTTTGCGGTCCAACCCCCGCCCGGCTCAGTGCCGCCACCTGCCGTGTGACTTTGTGCGCTTTACAGTCCGCAATCTGCACCTTCCCCCCTCAACCCATCTGACGGGCGCGTTTAAAAATCAAAAACTCTCATCTCCTCCCTTGACTGGTGCGTGTCTGGGCAACTGTTTGTTGTGCATTGTTCGCCAGTGTGCCCAACCCTCAAGAGTGAACTTGAGCTTGTGCTTGAGGGGTTGGCTGTTGTCTGCTGTGTCGGTAGCAATTACTTCGTTTAATTTAACCTTTTGTGGGTTTTCCGGCGTTTATTGTTGTGCTGTGTGTTCATTTAATATCGATTAATTATGCTATTATGTTAACAGGAAGTCACCATTATAATCAAGCAATTATCATTGCGCAACACTATTCCATTTGGTTGGAAGCGTCACCTGTTAAGTAGGTGGCAAAGCTGCTCATAAATTACAAAATAAATTAAAATATGCGACAAACGTCGAGCAGCCAAGCAAAGCAATGAGTTATGAGCTGTTTGGAGCTGCCTGTTTTGCTCCAAATCCGCTTAAATTGTAATAAGACGTACGCCTGGCTTGGCAAAATTATGTATGCCACAACGACAGGTTTCTTGATTTATGCAGGCGTCTTCAAAGACATCCCCATCCGCATCCTCCTCCCCCCCTCCCTTTCTGACTATAATTGAATTTTGAGCTCATTTTCATTTCCGTTTTCAACATAATGCTGATTTACGTGGTCCACCGGTAAGTGTGGTGCCAAGAAATTGTCTTATTAATTGCCCAGAACATGGACATAGCCAAAAGCCAAAAATGCATATCACGTACATTTTCCTGCCTTTGTCAAACTAAGGCCCAATTATAGTGATTATTGTAATAGGCAGACTTGCAAACACACACACATATATATACATACTGAATGTAGTGTAGTCAGTGCTGCAAGTGACATGAATACGAAAAACTGTCGGTAATCAATGCGACATCAGGTTCAAAGTAATTGGCAACTCCAAACGAGCATTGACAGCCATTAAAAACGCCACCACAGACGACTTCCCACGGGTATAACTAAACTAACGGTATAACACTTGTACCTAAATCCAAAGACACCTCCCCCTACGCCTTACCCATCCCACCCCCTCCTGCTGCTACCAGTTGGAGATTTATTTTTATTGTGTGCATTGTTTGCACTCGACTTGAGCACACACAACTCCCACTGTTTTCTTGTTTTTTTTTTCTTGCGGGCGACTAAATGAGTATTACCGCAATAAATCGCCGCAATTCATTTAAGGGCGGCCAACCCTTAAATCAGCAGCTGCAAACTGTTGATGAGCGCCGCACACACACCATCAACAACACACACACTAACACACACACCCACCCAGCAGACCGTGAACCTGTTACGGCATTTTCAACTCTCATGTCAAATTGTCACTGGGGACCCAAACATGAACATGAGCCAAGGAACAAGGACTAAGGACCAAGGACCCAATTGCGGGCAGCTTGTCGAACAAATTGCATCAATTGACTTGCGTGTTCAACATTATGGCAAATTGTGGGTGGCTGCCGACAGTTGGTATAGACTAATGTGCTACACGATTTTCTAATGATTTCTTTATTTTGGTGGCTTTTAGATTTACTCTCCTTACAGCCGCCAGCAACTGTTGAAAGATCAAATTGATGTCATCGTTATCACCTCTATCGATATACAATACAGTTGGCAACGCTTACAGAAAGTTTGGCAATGCCTAAATGCAAATTTAATTCACATCTCGCATGCAGTGTAAACAAACACAGCAAAGAGACAAAAGACACAACAGTGTTAGAAAACAATGGACAGGTGTCGCTTTAGCATGCAAAAATCATGCAATGGAACTCCTTAACACATGCAGCTGCATGTTAATTCTGGAATGTGGGAAAGCTTGAATGTATGCAACACAAGAGTGAAAGAGATGGAGAGAGAGAGAGAGAAAAAGAGAGAGAGAGAGAGAGAGAGAGAGAAGAGAAGGCGTTGCTGTTTTTGTAAATTTTGAATTATGCGCTTGCTCCAATACAATATATATGTTTTTTTTGTTGTTCTTTTCTTACGTTAATTTTTACGACTCTCTTGTGCGTATAATCTCTCCTACCTGAACAGTAGCAGTAGCAGCAGTGTCGGCCATGATTTGCTTTGCACAGTTGTTGTTATTGTTGTAGGGAGTTGACTGCTGTTACTTTTGCCCCTCTACAAACACAATCACAACCACAAACAATTGTAATTCATTTTCCAGTCTCGAGCCTGCGCAAAAGCCATGCTGGGAAAACTTTGTATTTTTGTTTTTTTTTTGTCGGCTACATTGGGGTAGGTGGTGTCTACTGAGGTGGTGTCGCTCTGCCCCTCCCCCTACGTACTGCACCGCTGCCAGGCATTATGTTGTCACAGATTTCAATTGCATTCCATGGAAAGACTACACACACACACACACACACTTAAGCACTTGCACATTTGTTTCTCATGTGCAAAATTGCAATTTTGTTAGTGTTGTCACTTTTAGCATTTTTCCCTTGTCTGTGCAAAAATTGTGACCTTGTAACTTGGTTTTAATTGCGATTGTGAATGCGCATTTTTTGGAGGCGCTACGTTTGAAGCTGCAATTGAAAATAAACAGCGGACAACATTTAAACAGTCCAACACCTTTTCATCTTGTCATAAACTTGGCCAACTTTCTGAAGTCTCAACCAATCGGATTGCTGGCTACATCTCTAAAAAAAACACTGCCCACATAGTAGTCGCGACCCTTTTCAAAATCCATTCAATTTGGCTGGCATAATGCGTAGCATGTGCGTCTCATATTTCCGGGACGGGGGTGTGGGGTTTCCAGCATTTAAGAAACCATAAATTTGACGGCAATAACGGATAAAGTATGTTTATTTCGATATTAGGCTAAGCAGCAAACGGCAAGGCTCGTAAAAGGGCTAAGAAATGCGACATTGTTAAGGGTTCAAGGTTTTTAAAACTTCCTTCCCAAAACTCTTTAACACTTGATTTCACTTTCTGACTATGTCATTTTTCAGCAGAGCCGGGTTTGCAGGCTGGCAAGGGGCAAGGAAGACGTGTGTGCGGCATATGAATATGAATCGTAATAGATTTAGATAGGGATCAGAGCCAAAACTGTGAAAGGAACAGCCCCACCGTAAAATCTAACAAAATTGATAAATAAAAAAGAAAATAGAAGAGATAACTTTGAAAGCGTTTTTGGACAAGCAGCTTAAGGAATACAAATTATTGTAAAAAGTTGAAAAGAAATATTTTGCCAAGAAAATTAATTTCTTTTCATAATGAGAACAGAACACGACTTAAGCTAAATGAATTTTTTGTGAAACGGATAAGCCAACAAAATTGATATAGTATTCAATTCAAGCTTAAGCTCAAATGCCTTTAAAAATCTGAACAATTTAAAGTATATCAAATTTGACACTTGCACAGACTGAAAAATATAATAAAAAAATATAAAGTAAAGACGTTGATAAAAATTATATGGCACTTGCCACGTGTCGTTGATTGTACAACAACAACAACAACAACAGCAGCAGCAGCAGCAAAGTGTGAAAAATACCGGCAATGGGTCTCAAGGACTCTATAATATGGGCAACACGCCCCTTGCCCAGCGTCTTCTTGTCCTGACAGTTGATGCGTGAAATATTCTTCACTTTTTCTTTTTTTTTTTTTTGGTTAGGCAGAAAATTTAATTCGTGCGGAAATTCAGTCAATTTAAAAGGCGCTCCATACACACACACACACTCACACACACACACGCATATGGAACATTACAGCACCAGAATGAGGGCGTCGCCTTTTGGCACGCCCACTTTGCTAGCGGGGTTCATTGTATCCCTTTTGTAGACGGCCTGTTTAATCCGTTTTATTGTGGTAATAAAACTACAATACAAATTGTTTGAATGAGATTGAACAACATTTGAATTGAGCATGAAACGATGCCCGGCTCCTGACATGGTTCGCCTCAAGGATTCCAAGTCAGTTGTCGATATTTATAGATTTCTCTTACACGTCTGCAAACCAGCTAGTTCAAGAACGCAACATTTCCAGTGGTTGATTTCTTTTTGTTTCTACTTTTTATGTCTATAAGCTGATTATTTGAAATATTTTTGGTGAATAGAGCATAGCAAATATAAAGTTATGTAACAAATTGATATATATAAATAGAACAGTTTGTCCGGATTGACGTAATGCTGATTCGTGACTAGCAAATGGGATGGGTAAGCATTTTAGCTTAATATTTAGACCAATAAATTGCTTTACATTGCCAACAGTCAACTTCTTTACTATAATTTAATATTTAGATGTAATTGATTGAGTAACATTTAAATAAAAATGGTTAATTCACTGGAGTAGAATCAATTCTGTTTTATTCAGGGTATCTCCTTTTCCTCTTAGAGATTGTAAATAAAAATTTAAAGTCTTTTGTCGATCTTATAACTCAATTTGTATAGTTGCTAAGACTTTGAAGATATTTCACCAAAGACTTTAGATATATACGAGTATAATATATAGCACACATTAGAACATTTTTGTTTTCTTATCGTGAAACAACAGTTCTTACTCACTACGAAGAATAATGTTCAAATATTTGCAACTCGCACGAGTTATTCATTATGAGTGTTCAAAGCATCTTCAGCAACCTTTTTTAAGTGTATATTTTATAACTGAAATCAGTAAATTAGTTTGAGCAGAGTTGTGTAAACTCATAAAGATGTTGCATTAATTATATTTTGCAATGCACCACGGCTAAAGTTCATTAAAGAGATGCCATAAAAATGGCCCAGAAACAAGGTCAGATGAACGGAGTAGAACCTTTGGGCTGAGTTCTTCTGGTGTTCGTTTATAATCTACATGTTTATGGCTATTTGCGTTTTGACCTCCGCTAAGTTGAGATAAGCTATAATTTGATTAAGCCCACACCTCCCCTTGCCCCCTCGAGGGGGCAATGTGTTAAGTGAATAAAAATATGTAAAGCATAATTCAAACAAGGCAAAGGCTTATGGACATGCACATAAAATGGAATGTGTGCGCATCCTAAACGGGTTGCGGCACCCTCTCCCCTCCCCCGTTACACCACCAAGTGGTCAGCTTGACCAGATATGTGTGTGTGTATGTTTGTGTGTGCGGCCTTGTTTAACCAGCGATTATGGAAATTGTTATCCTGCTGGGATGCTGGGGAGCAAAAGATTTGCAGTGCCAGATAGGCCAAATGACACGTAGCTGTGGCCAGGACCAGAAGGACCCGCATAAAGTGGGTGACACCCTCTAAAAAATATATGTTCACACATGTGGGCAATGTATGGAGAAGGACCAAGACCAGGAGCAGGAGCAGGAGCAGTCATGGACATGACTTTTATGTTGACTGACCAGCGGCGTTGGTCGCTGCAGTCACGTGTGAAGTTTTCTTATTTCACTTTTTTCACCACACATAAATTGCATTTGTCGAAAGTAGGAAGGAGGTTAGGTGGTGGGGGGAGGGGTTGGCGTGGCACTTGCCCACACCACCTGCAACCCCCTGCGGCATGTTGCGCCTTGTGCTATTTAAACTAAATCAAGTTCCGAGATATCAGCGTACAAATTGGCAGCCAAGTTGAAACTTCAACGGACCTCCATAAAAATAATCATAAACGTTTATCACATGGTCCGAGGACAACAAAGGCGATAGGCAACAACGGATGAGAGAAACGTGGATGCCGAAGATGAGTAGAGACACGAATTTGATGAAAAGGATACGACGAAACGTGACGTTCGAATCGAAATGT
Source organism: Drosophila picticornis (assembly GCA_035043845.1). Classification (NCBI taxonomy): domain Eukaryota; kingdom Metazoa; phylum Arthropoda; class Insecta; order Diptera; family Drosophilidae; genus Drosophila; species Drosophila picticornis. The sequence continues at coordinate 12,922,444 of JAWNMR010000491.1, forward strand.
GTCTTCCTTTGTGGGTCAGCGTGTTTGCCTGGCAGGAAGATAAAGAGGAGTACGAGACAAAGACGAATGATGGGGGAAAGCATCCGGATATTTCAAAGAAAGGATATTGGTATGAATACATGTGTACCCCTCTGAAGAAAGTTGCGATAGGAGGTAGCAGGAATAATTAGTCTTAATAATGGGAAAAAGAAGTCTGAATTATATCTTAGAAGTTTTGAGAAGAGGTAGACCACAAAATAATTATTCTTTTTCTAATCCAGATATATATGAATATATGAAAAATAAGTACATGATACTTGTATGGACAGCTCAACTGAGGGAGAGGATGAAGCTTCAGCATACCTTAAGATGCCCATAAATTGAAGATGGAAGGAAAAGTAAACGTTTCAAAAACTTTTGAAAAGGACGAAAGATCTCGTAAAAAGCTTTACAAAATTAAATCTAGAAGTACTAAATAAAATAATAAAATCATGGAAAGAATTACAAAATAAGACAGTCGCTTTTACACGAATTTTGAAGAATTTGAGATAGTATAAAAAGTAATAGTGCAGACACAAGACTAATGAAATATATGCGAAATTCGAAGATGTCAGAAACAAGAAATGATGTTAATATTGTTTTAAAAAATCTTACTTATGTTTAAAAGGAGCAGTGAAATTAGTAAGAATTACCCATTGTGTGAATTTCTGCATTGTTTCGTAAATCGCCGACTGTTTATACTAAAATGCCAAACCCCTTTGCTCCCAATCTTAACCCAAAATTGCACTTAAGTGATGTTTTAACTGGCAACTTCCGGCTGCAGATTGTGCGTGAGTCTGGTCACATTGTTGTTGAAACAATGTGCACTTAATAAAGCAATGCAAATGATTTTACCTATTCACACACAACACACACACACAACGCATGCGGAGCCAAGTTAACCACACATGACAAGTCTCTGGTCTCTGGTCTGTCGTTTGCAATTAAATGTTGGCCAACTCTCCCAACCCTCGAGGCACTTGCTCAACGAATACCCCTGGCTGTATTTACATGAAATGAGGGTCATTAAGTTGCCCAGTTCGACAGTTTATCGATGAGAATTGTTGTGTCACCCTCCTCCCCTTATTCTCTGTCCACAGTTGTTGTTGATGTGTGCTAATCTCTTAATGCGTTTAGCGCACATTTCTATTTGCTTAATGAATTGTTACCGAATACATTCATTTCCATTCTTATTCCCGTATTCGTATTCGGATTCGCATTCACATTCATTGATTCATTTACCCAGCTCATTGCTGGGTCATTTGTCGGCGTTTGTCTTTTGACTTCCAGGCCTGGGTGGCAGCTGGGGGGAAAACGGGCTAAAGTTGTTGCCTGATTTCGAAATGGGCCAACAGTTAGCCCAATTAAGCTGATGGGGACATGGTCACTGTCAAGCTGGAGAGCTGATAAATAAGAATTTTATAAATTGTTATTTCGTTTTATGTTTTTATTCTAAACAAGTTTAAGAAATTCTTTTAAGGTATTAAAAGCTATTTGTATCGTTTTATATTCTTTTCTTCGTTTCCGTAAAACTATTTTTAAACTGAATAATAAAATTAACTATTTGCAACTGATTTATACCAGTTAATATGTTTGACTTTGTTTCCTTTCGACCATTTTATCAAGCATATTTTCACTTAGTCACCCCGCTGTTTTATCCGCCTTTCTTGTCCATTTCAAGATCACGCTTCAGTGCTTCGGCAACAGCAATAGAAAGTAGTCCAATTATCCGGCCACATATGACGTGAATCCCATTGTATAAATGTCCTTCTTGTATCTGTGTATCTTTTAAATGCAGCCGCAACATATCTATAAACAATAATTTTATTGCCCTGCCAAGGATGGGTTCGATGTGAGCGATATGCAGCCATTGGTTACGGCATAAATTACAATCAAAATGAATTGATATGCGTGTTAATAAAGGCCCAGCCAAACTGTATAACAGACAGACAGGACAGACAAATAGACGTGCAGGCAACTGGGTGGGCGGGGGCCGGGCCGGGCCGTGGAAGCGTTGTGGCAGACAGGAAGTCTGGAAGTTTGGCAGCAGCCACCACGAAATGGCGGCATTTCGATTTTACGCTTTTATGATTTCTCGATTTTTGGCTCAGTCGTCGGCTTTCTGGGGGCGAAAAGATGAGAAGCTCGCCTCAACCAGAGTTTGAGTTTCGGTCTCACTTAATTAATAAGCTCTCTGTGTGCGTGTGTGTGTTTGTGTGTGTGTTTGTATGCTAAATATTTGCCAGGCATAAATTAAAGAGAGCGAATCCCTGTTTACAGCGCAGGTACAGTTGCCACACACACCAATTAACAAACATTGCAATGTCGATGATTGTATAATTGGACAGGGCCGGCGAGGCCATTCAGCATGTGTATGTAATTCAATATATTAATTAAAACATCAAATTGCATTTTATGCGAGCACAATAAATAAATTTAGCGACGGCAAAGAACAACAGCACTTAATGCTGATCTCTGCAATCGATTTTGTCTATATGGGCACCCCAAATTTCAATATTGGGTATATTCAGTTATATTATTTCAATTTGAATGTGCCCATTTAAATTGAAATGATATAACTGAATGTGCGTACATATTATATTGTAGTCTAACTATAAAATAATCGATAATATTAGTAATAATTTTAGCCAGTAAATGCATTCGTATTGTCTGCACATATTTCAATATATCATTTTTATAATTCTCATACAACTATTATTTACTTTACGCGTTTTCCCTGGTCGATTTTTTAAGATTCCTAATACTGCTCATCCATTCCGGTATTTTTTAATCAACAACCTTATCGATATACTTATCTCTCGAGATTAATTTCTTTGATATATATAGCAATCTAATTGTCACCGAAATTGTTTTTCCGCATTTACCATAAAAATCAGATACCATTATAGTTGTATGAAAAATATGGAGTTCTCTTATACGTCCCTTCCATGTACATAGTTGTTTCCATTCGATATTCTTAAAGCACTATTTCAAGATGAGGAACTATATATGACAATCTACCTATCATCCGAACTGTATTTCCTTACTTTTAAATAAACACCAGGTAACATTGTAGTCGTTCAATTGGTTTCTTAAATTTTTTCTTATTTAATTTTTCTCTCTGGCTACCCTTTAAATAATTGCAAATTCAGCGCTAAAAACAATTTGCGCAAACTTATTATTTATTTTTTTGTATATATTTTTTCCGTTGTTAGTTGTTGGCTTGATAATATTATGCTGTCGAAATTTAAATGCAATTTATTATAAACATTTCGGGAAAATGTTCAAAAAGAATTGCATTTAATTGTAACCTCATTATGCGCTGAATTCAGCGTCATTGCGGCGCGTGCATTTCATAGCAACTTTGACTCGTAGAAAAAAACTAAAGAAAATAAAATGTATATATATATTTATATGTAAGCTCAACCTGAGCTATTAAGTGCAAGCGCAATCAGTTTTTTTTAGTTTTCCGCCCGCGGTTCATTGACCGACACAGACGGCCCCAGAACGCTGACGCGACCACTTCACAACCAGCTGCCCCTCGCTCTGGGTCCCTCCTTAAACCATCCCCTTAACGTTTTGCAACCGTAGCATGTCTTTCATTTAATCAGCACAAATCGTCAGGTCTACAAACACAGCCTTCCCCAAACCCCACTCGATCCTTCTAGACAATCATCTAGCCAGATGCAAAGATTCGCTAGTTACGCTCAGAAGTTTGTCTGGAAAATCTAACCTCGACTAATGCTTGAAGACATTTTGTTTTATTCGATTTTCAATTGAAGTTCTACTTGTTTACCATACTTGATCATCGGACAGTGTTTCTTTGTTTATGTTCCCACGCTTGACAGTTTGATTAGACTGTGAAATGTAGAACATGACACTGATTCGGAATAAACACGGTACTGATTGTTTTTTTTATTATTATGGTAAGTAAATATGTCTCAGTCATCTTAAATATGCAGGAGAACCTTACTTTCTGTGAAAACTGATATTTAATTATGCATTTTATTATTTTAGCTTCATTTCCTGTAATACTTTGATTTCTTCAGATAAACAAATAATCAAGACTAGAATAATCCAATTATGTAGGACATTCTTTTAGTCTGTATTTCAAAGATTCCAAATAAAGATAAATATATTTTAATATTATATTTTGGACCTTTTTTAAAGAGTGTTTTGATCTTCCTATCAGAAATAATTCTTCTGAAAATATTTGTCTATCTTAGAAATGATAACATTCCTTTGGGATTTTCTGGGAATCTGGCAATGTAAGACTCTTTTCTATCTACACTTAAAGTATATCATATTATATATGTAGTGCGCTATATTAAAATATAAAGATGTATGTATATATATACATACATATAGGTGTACTCATTACTCATCTACTTTTTATTATGCTGTTGATGTTTGTTGTTGGCATTTTATATAAGACCCAAAACAGCGACACAAATCTGCCAATTCGGCGGAAATCAGACCCCAAAAACAAAAACAAACAACATACATTTATTTATATATATATATATATATAAATATATAAATGTACATATATATATACATATATACATATATATTTATTTAAAGCAAAAAATAACAATAATATGTATGCACCTGCAACTACCTGGTTGTGGCTTGAAGCTACCGCATTGGCTTCAAATTCGGCTATGGGGCTGCTCAACCTTCTTCATCGAAGGTTGGCCCAAAACAGTTTTTAAAGTAAACCACATTGAAATGCAACCAACAACTTTGCGAAACCTTTACGCCATGTTACTAGTTAGGTTTGCTTGGCTGGAGAGAGCCATCCAATCCTCATATGCTCAGCCAGTGAACCGAAGACGACCTCAGCCCAAAAAAGTAGACTACCAAAAAAAAAAGAAAAAAAGAAGAGAAAATAAAATTGTAGCAAAGCCGAAATGTGATTTAATTTATTATTACAAACGTTAAAAGGAGTCCAAGGAGTCCACTGAGTCGATTTACGGCAGGGCATCAATACTATCTGGGATAGGGGAGGACTGGCAAATGAGTTCCATTTATATCATTGGTCATTACGGAAATTATGCGAGCCCCGTCCGACTATCTATCGACTCGACTCGACCCATCCCGTCCGAAGGCAGGCGCACGGAAGCGGTATAAAGCGATAAAGATACATTGCAAACGGAAGTGGATATGTATGAAAATCGCCTTGGGGACGACAACTGCAAGGGACAAAAAAAAAAATATATTGGAATGTGCGAGTTTGAATGACACGGAATTCAACTGTCCGGTCCAGTTCAGTTTAGTTCAGTTCAGTCCAGTCCATTGGGCCGTGGGGGAAGTCGTAAAAAACAGCACAGCAGCCCATCAATAAAACTGCAAGACAATGAATGCTACACACACAGAATAGGGCGCAAAAAAAAAACAGAAAAAAGAATATACCCAAAAGCGTGTCAGACATGGGCATGAGCAAAATGCTCACAAGTGGGTTTATTTTGAATGGTTTTTGTGCTACAGCTCAAGATGCCAGCCAGAGATATGCGCTGGCACAGAGCTGACAAAGACAGCGTCTAGATTATATCTTCGATTTAAAGTTTAGATCTAATTGTAATACAAGCCAGGAAATCAGTCAAAATATGCCATACGTTTAAGTTTTAACAAAACATTTTAGGCTAGTTTGCAGAATAACAAGTTTGAAGTTAACATCAAACTGTTAGCACACAGAACTGCAAATGTTATGCACCTGATAATAAGCTATGAAAAAATGCTAACGCCTGCATATGCAATTTAGTAGCTAACATTTTAAATATCAACCCAACTGTTATACCCTGTTAAATTAACTGTAAAGCCATTTCTTTATCTTTGTGGTACAACTGTTATACGTGAGAACCAAATAATTCATATCATAATAAATATGAAACGTGTAAATAAAGCCAAACAACTCATGCGTAACAAGCAAAAAACCCGTAATATAATCAAAACTATGTTAATACAAATATTATAAGTATTGTACAACGCTTGTTATCGCTTATTGTTAGTAAATTACTGTTATCAAATGCTCACCAACTGTTATACGCGGCAATAAACTAACAAGAGCATGAAAACTTTTTATATAGATGAGCTGTTCGAGTGTTTTTCTCCCCTTTAGCACACAGAAGCAATACGAATTTTCCCATTTCCCACACATACGTCAATGATTGATAAGCATTGGTCCAAACTTTTTGGCATTTGTCCTTTGGCGCGATAAATTTCGCTTTTTCATGCTGCTTTGAATGAGATTTACGAGCATATTTTGCCGCAAACTTTTTCCCATACAGCAAGTTGAACAAATGCGTCAACTAATGAACTAATGAGCTTTTGAAGCGCCACCAAAATGTTGCAAGTGGAGCGCTTCATTAGCCTAATGAGTGGCTGAGTGGATGAGCTGGAGAGGAATGACGCGGCAAATGAGTAGCCCGGCAAGAGATGTCTTAACGATTTAAGGTTAAAGTCAGAATGTTCAATTTGGAATGCCAGCACTAGTTAGCCCCCCATGGCAACACCCACAACCACCCACAACCCAGACCCCCACCCCCAACAAGAGCACTGCGCGCCCTTCTACAATGTCGCTCGCTACGTGTGCCGCATGCAAACACGATAAAAATAGACACACGCAAAAAGAGACAACAAAAAAAGAGAAAAGAAAGCAGGAAGCCCCCAATCATGCGATTACATGTGTGAACTATCGATTGAATTAAGACAAAAACGCAACGAACCAGCGGGGGGCGGGGCAGGTGGCTTGTAGCCACTTAAGCGCGTCGCCGTCCACTTGAGGCATAAAAAAGGAAAGATGTGAAAGAGGGGAATGGGGTGGGGGGAAGAGAGAAAGAGACGAACAACCCCCGATCTCAAACCTCATCCAAGTCATCTCAAGGCGCCGTCAACACGTCGCACTGCAGGCATAAAAACAGTACGCAGCATAATCAAGCCAACTGTATGTGTATGTGTGTAATAAACGTTGACAACTTGCCCGGTCACCGTCACACCTCCCTCCTCCCCCTCCCTATCAAAAATGCCCTGTGGCTGTGATTATGCCCACGAACCAAAGACCCTGTTCTCATGGCAATTGTCATGGCCACTTTTCACCGTGTCTATAAATTTCATATTTGACGAGCTGAGTTCTGCCCCCAGCCCTTCGCTGACTGACCCCTCACCAACTGTTCCCCATCACTTGAGTCACTCTTCTTTCGCTTTATCCCAAACAGCCAAGGAAAGTTCGAGTGCTCGGCGATTTGCATTAGAATTCAATAATTATTGTTTAATGTGCACTTGAGGCCATTCAAATGTCGCAGCGTTTGAGCTTAAGTTAAAAAAAAAGCAGTAAAAGCTAATATCTACTATAAGTTGTCGAAGTGGCCTCGGAGATTTATAAAAGTGAAATAATGTGTAATGACTTACCCTTACGTGTATCAAATATATATCATATTATTTATGACTCGTACAGAAATATTTGAAGAAATATGTGTATATTAATTATTTAAAAAGATCAAAAATAATATTGGGCTTTTCATTTTTGTAAATTTATTAATAAATTTCTTTTACATTACAAAGAGAAGATTTTTTCACACAATTTAGAATTTTTTTATTGTAGTTTCTAAATGCGATTCGACTAGTTTGTCATCTCCGAAATTGTATTCAAAAATTGAACTATTTCTTTATTGTTTCCAACAAATCGAATATTTGTTGTTTTTTATTAATGGTCTCTTCTGGATCGTTGCATGTGTCGCATTCATGCCAAATTTTGTAATTCGACACTTCCTGCTGGCCAACAAAGCCAGCAACAGCCAGAGCCATAACGACAAGCAAATAAGCAAATGAATACTAAAAATATGAAAAGAAATCAAAATAAAATGGCCACTTGATAGACACTATCGAAGCAATCATTATGAAGCGCATTTATATATACATATTGTACACAACAAATATATGCGATAAATCAAATTCGACTAAAGAAGTCTTGCGCAACTTTATCGCGTTGTCGTCTTCGACGAAGACGTCGAAGTCTCGTTCTCCATTACATAAAGACGAGCCGATATCCATGGAGGGTTTTTTAGGTTTGCTTGGAACACAGGAAATTCATAAAAATGTGCACAAATAGAAAATCAAAATATACTGATCGACTAGAAGATACTCTGTTAACAACACCTGGATCAATTTAGCTAGCATCTATGAAGCACACAAACAATTTAATGTTTTTACAATTCTTCAAAATATTTAATGAAAATACCAACAATTTAAAGACATCGTTAAAAAATGAATTTTGTCGAATTTGTCGAAAGACATTATTAAACTATACACCAAATCTCGGATTTTGATTTGCTTTAGCCAATAATGTTAATGAGCAATTACAGAGAGACAAACATAAGCAGAGTCGTCATGATTAGGATCTACATTCCCAAGGCTTTAAGCCAACACTCACCGCTTTCAAACCCATTATTACAGGGTATGCAAAAACAGCGATAAAACCGAAAACTGTTTTAAAGAAACAGTGAAAACAACTGCTGCTCAATGAAAACAAACAAAATTTGAAAATTCGGCACCGCATATTGCATTTGGAAATTTTTATTAATGAACTCGATGGGCTCGACCAGAGATCTTGGCGTCAACTTCACCGAATTACGCTGTGGTTCCCCCAACTCCAAGCCCCAAGTCGGGAGCTGTTTATAAACAGAGACGTCGCCTGCTGTGCATCTGCATGTTGTTGATGTGGTGCGACTGTAATCCAATACTGTAGCCCGGCTGCCCAAAGATCGCATATTATAGGGGGCAAGTGGCAATCATTGATATTCATTTGTTTGTTGACACAATTCTGGATCCTTGCACTTGGACTGGTCATCCGATGTCGCAGTTGGTAAGTCGTTCTATTTGTTTACTTTGGCATAGCCAGTTTTGCAACTGTTGCTGGTGGTCGCTTTATCAGTGCCGACAGACCACACAAAATTGATTCCTTGGAAACTACATATGGAAGCTGGAGCTACTCGAATAGAGAACTACAGAACAACACAACATAATCTTATTTTTGGGATCTGCTGACTTGAGTTGAGTTTGAGTTGAACAAAATAAATCAAATTCAGGTGAAAGTTTTCTTAGTTGGCAGTTTAGACTGTCTTAAATTGTACTCCAATGCTGTGTGCCAATTTATTGATGAATAATTCACTTATAATTCGATGTTCTCTTTTTCTTGGTGTGTCTGTAAGAGAAGTTACTGATTCATAGTAGAAGGATTGGCTTTGAGATAACTTGTTCACTTGTGACTCGAATATTTATTTTTAACACAATCATCATAGAAATGTCTCTGTTGAAGGTGATTGAGTGCAGTTCTATATATAAAGCATTAATTAGTTACCTTGTAGCCTATTATAATTTATTATGTAAAAATAACCCATGTAAAATTAACCTTTGCTTATCATAATATTACCTGATTACCTGAGTTTGGACGAATCCGATTCAATTTCCTATTTAATTAAAGTGATGCAAAGCAAAATACCAATTTCGATCGAATCTCTCTTGGGAGCTTTGAATCAGCTGTTATCTGTTTAGTCAGCATATTCAATTCGAATTAAACTAAAATTTCATTTAATTTAGAAGTGATCTCATAAATAAAAAAAAAAATGCTCAGTTTTAACAAAGCTATAAAGAATAATAGATACATTTTCAATAAATTAAAAAATCAATGTCACAACAAATATATATTAATTTGAAATACGTCCTGGGCTCTACTTTAGATTTTTACAATCGTCCAGAAATTCAAACTGTGAAAATCATATTAAAGAAGATCGAATTAAAATCAAACTGAAGATAATATTGTTCTGATAATTAAAAACACACTTAATATGATTTTATTTTGTAGTTTTTTTTTTTTGCATTTATTACTAGTTTAATTATGCACACTTAAGAGCTATTCACAATTGTTGTCGTAATCAGTATCGTATTTATTACTTGTTGTTTTATCATATAGACAGACAGCGAAGGTTTAGCTTAGAATTTATACAATTTGCTTTGTATTTACAATATTTGTTGTTGGTTTTTGTTGTTGTTTGCTATTTCATTGAGTTAATTACATATATAGGACTTGTTTTTATTAGTAATTCCAACAGTTTCGAGTGCTTGTGTTTAAAACATAATACAACCTTTAGTTTATAGTTATTGCATTTTGCATGGGCTTCAAGGAGTGTGTGTGAGTGTGTGTGGGTGCGTGTGGGTGTGTGTGGGTGTGTGTGTTGGGTTTTGTATGATATGGAAACCAAATGAAAGCGTCTGCTATGAAACATGCTATACAGCTATTTAGTCTAACCCCACATGCATACATAAGTATTTATAGGGTGCACGATATTTTGTATTTCATTTATTTTTTCTTTGTTTTGTTTTGTTGTCTCTCGCTTAATACTAGAAAAAACTAAAGCTAGAACTAATCAACAAATAAGCGTGTGTTACTAACTCGTAATTTGTAATACAATGTTGTAATCGGTCGATGGATCATGATTAATCAGTAGCTGACAGAAATGTTTGTTTAATGTGGTTTTTGCATTTATTTGTTTTTGTTTTCCTTTTTCTATAATCATAATCAATAATTTAAACTAAGGGGTGATCTTCTTTTTCTCTCTTTGTCTCTCCCTCTATCTGTCTCTCTATACGAATTGATTATCAGCCAAAGTTCGAATCGCATCGATAGTTAACTTAACAAGAACTTACAAAATTATTTGGGAAATCGTTTATTGTCACGAATCAAAAGTGAAATTGGTTTTCTTTTAAATAAAATGTGTGTGTGGTTTTTTTAATGCTCGAAAAATACCTTTTGCAATCGTATTTAGATTAAGGGAACGCCCTGAAATAATCCACAATGAGAAAAACTGAGAGAACAAAAGGAAAATAATTTAAGTCTTTCGCAGAGTTCTGTAATTAGGAAATACACTTAAAAAAATGTATATATGTAAATGATATTAAACCAGATTTGCTTGAGCAACAATACCAAATTTGTAATCATGTTGTAAAACTATAATAAAATAATGAACATTTTCTAAATTTTGTAAAAAATTTAAAAAAACATGGAACATTTTTTTTCTTTAAGTTAAGTGGATCAGTATAATAATATAATGCAGATTATAATTTTTTTTTTTTTTTGGTACTTTTAAGAGAACTATTTTTTGATAAAAGCAAAACAAAAAATATATATTTAGTTTTAGAGTTAAAAAAATATAATGATATATCTGATGCCAAAATAAAGTTTTTTGTTTTTTGATACTTATATGAAAACAATTTGAGAACTTATTTTAAGAAATAAATTAAAATAAAAGGCAAATATAATATACATTCTCGGAACTCTTTCACCTAAGAGATGAATACCAAATTGGATGGGATTTTGAAATAAATTTGGAGACTTTTTCATTTGTGGATTATTTAAAGGCGCCATTTTACCCGATTATTTTAGTTGACCACCTGCTGCGGAGGCCATTGGGAATGCGGATGTGGATGCGGATGTGGATGCGAGGCACGATGCTGCGACTGGTGCTGCTGCTGCTGCTGCAACGAATGCGAATTACTATTGGAGGTGGAAGCTGTTGAGGCCGCCGCCAGTTGGCGTCATAGGTAAAACTCCGGCGAACTTTGACTATCTGCGCCGCCGGCAGCTGTGGCTCCCGATCTCTGCTGCTGCAGTCGCTGCATGAGAGTGTCCCGCTCCTGGCAGACACGCGAATACTCCACCTTGAGCCGATGCAGATCCTGATTCAGCTGGCGATTCGCCTTCTCCAGTTCGTGGCGCTGATGGAGACGCTTGGAGCGACAGTTCTGGGCATAGCCACGATTCTTGAGCGTGCGTCGCTTCTGCTTCAGACGCACTACCTCCTCACGTGGGCAGCCATGGAGTCGCTTGTTCAGCTCCCGCACCGTCAGCGTTGTCAGCATATCATCGTTGAGGCAATCCTCCAGCGTCGCATTGCTGTACGCGCCTGAACACGTATGGGGCGAATTGTTCGAGCTGCGTGTGGAGCTTGCGGAGAGGGGGCGACACGGCTGCAGCATGGAGCGCACACAGCCGCGTGAATTTGAGGCGCTGCTCGCGCCACTGCTGCTCCCAGCCGATGCCAGCTGTGGCCCGCAGTTCGAAATTGTGGCGCAGACTTGGCCACTGGAGACGGGACCCGGACTGCCCGCATAGGAGTTGGCGGGATTCGAGTGCATATTGATTGGCAGCGTGTGCTCCAGACTGTGGAAATGATGGTGCGGGGTGTGCGTTTGCGCCTGCATACGCATCTGGGCATGATGGTGATGATGATGGTGATGGCTCTGCATCAGCGGATGGCCATGATGATGATGGGCCGCAGCTGCGGCGGCATGCATGGCATACTCTCGCTGCCGTTCCCACTCCTCGGCCTCCTCCTGGGAGCCGGGACAGGCAAGCGGACGCAAATCCAACGGCTGTTGTTCCGCTCGCATCGAATTTGGCAGCCACATCATCTCCTGGCTGAGACCCACAGCCGCAACATTGGCAACGCTGGCAACGGCCGAGGAATTGGTGCGCCCGGCGTGATAATGATGGGCATAGGCCTGACTGGGGCAGCTGCCGCTGCCGGTGGGTGAACCCACCACTGGCGGCGTCTCAGGCGGTGTGGAGGGCACACCGCCAGGCACAGCGGAGGCAGCCGCTGAGACAGCAGCCGCCGCTGCAGCTGCTGCAGTGGTGGCGGAGGAGGAGGAGGAGGTGGTTGAGGAAGAGGTTGTGTTGACCAGCACCGCTTGTCCGCCCATCGGGCCGCCCACGTAGCCCTCGGGCGGCGGACTGAGCGGCTGCAGTCGTCGCTCATCTATGTGCCATTGATGACCGGAAAAGGAGCGCAGCTTTATATGCGACACGGAGGCCAGCTGGGAGACATCTCCGCCAGTGCCACCGCCAGCGGCAACTGCTTCAGGCACGGCAATGGGCAGTGGTAGTGGATGTGTATGTGGGTGTGGCAATGGCAACGGTTCCGTGTCATCATCCGCTGGCGGCTCTGTTGTCCATTTCACCGGCTGTGGCGGACTGTGATCCTCGCGCTTCACATGCCCGATGGCGGCAACTGCCAGTGGCGTCAGTGTAGTCACCGAATTCCCAGCAACACCGACTCCCAAATGATCCAAATTGAATTCCTGCACGTATGTGTCGGCAATGGTGGGATCTTCCATTTTCATCGGATCGCCGGTTCACATGCAACGGCTTCGGGAGTGCGGAAGTCTTGGTGGTTGTGGTGGTGGTGGGGGTTTGGTTGTCAACAAAGTCAGGGGGCGGGGGCACTCACTCACACTGGCACTTAGCAATGATCGGTTATCGATTCTTGATTCTCGATTATCGATTGTAGCTTTGTTCACACTCACTGCACTTGCCCTTTATTTTCTTTTTATACGCTTTTTCGTTTGCTTTAAATTCTTAAATTTTTTGCCCAAAAATTTTCCAATTATTTTTTTTTTCAAATCTGTTTTTGGCGCGACCGCGTCGTAACCAAATTCTGTTTTGTTGCCGCTCGCTGCGTCCAGTTTCAAAGAGTTAACGGTGGCGACTGAGTCTGGCTCTAGCTGATTCGGCTGACTGAAGGGTGGCCCTGGCCGCAGAATGGCCGCGACGCGCGCAGCGCCTCAATTCTCATGCTTATGTATGTCCGTGTGTGCGTGTCGTATCTATGTATGTATTTGTGTTCGCAAAGAGAAAAAGCAGCAGCAGCAGCAGCGACAGCTCCACACGTTGCCAGCTTGAACGCCATTCGCTGTTGAGCTCCTGCTGAAATTACAAAAGCTTAGTACAACAACAATAAGCACTAGAATTGAGAGAGCGATAGCATGAGCATTTGGCACCCTTTTCAAACGTCCAAATTTACCATTTGCCTTTGGCGCTCTCTTGTTTTGCAAAGCAAATGCGAAAGCCTCTCATCTTCTGCACAGTGGCGCGCAAAATCGCGGTCAATTTTTATTTTTCAAGCAAGTTGTGTGCGTCTTATAATTGCAAAATATAATTGCAATTCTTGTTGGTTATTGAAATTATGCTTCCCGAGAAAAATTAAGTGCATTCTCAGACTTTAGATTTTGCTAAGTGTGAATCCCATCAATCTGTTATTTTATCAACTTCACATGTGTCGACTCGTCTTAAATAAATATATACTTATTATATACTGCGCATATTGTTAAATCAATTTTTACATGTACGTATAAAAATTTATTTTGCATTGCTTTATTCTTAACTAACATTTTACTCTCAACGCACTTGTTTCGAGCTCGTCCCACTGTGCAGGAATACAAAAACACGAACCTATCGAAAGCTTTGCTTTGCTCTCCGTTCAGCTTCGGCAATGTTTGTTCGCTTTGGTTTTGACTTCGTCGCTGCTATCGTCGGTTTGCTTTGCTTTGCTCTGGTGGTGGTGGTGGTTGTTGTTGCTGTTCTTGAAGTAGGCGTTTTTGAATTGCCATCGAGCGCATAAAAAATGGCTCACACACACATATACTTAAGCAAGCATAGAGCGACAGCGATACACACATACAAGCGCACCTTATGCTACAGCGGCTCCGCCCACTTGCTGCTGACCATGGATTGCATAGGTGTGTATGTGTGCGTGTGTGTGAGTGTTTATGTGTGTTTGTGTGTGTGTTTGTGTGCGCGCATATTTATGAGAAACTACCACAGAAATTCCTACATAGTCAACTTTCCAGTTGCGGGCAAACGTTTGGTTGGCGCTTGCACTGGAAGGGCTGTCAACGCCAGGAGAAGGGGGGTGGGGAATAATGTGAGCATCCTGTGGAGCATCCATTGTTCCATTTTCCAGTGCATAAGTCAATGGGAGATACTTTAGTGCTGATAAGTCGCTCGATTTGTTTTGCTTGTGTATGCGTGTGTGTATATAGGAACTCCCTGCATATAAATAAATATGTATATGTAAATGTATGTGCATGTGTGCGTACATATGTAGTACATACGATTGTATTTTTGTTTGCTTTGGCTTGACTTGTGCAAAAGGATTTCGAACTGGACTGCACAGGTGCATGCTGCTGAGGCAGCAGAAAAATTTCTCGTCCCTCCCTTCGAGTTCGGACTCGGACCATTTGGACATGGGCGTTGAGAGTTTTGCTTGTTTTATTTTAATTTGATTCTTTTGCTTTGCAAATGTTTTGGCTACCAACACCAAACAGATTCTCGGATTCTGTTATGTAATATTGTCGCTGAACTATATGCGATCTGGGAGCTGTGTATTTTATGGTCACAAACTTTTGTGCAACAAGTTTTTTTTCGGGTGGCGGGAATGTGGGCAGTTGATGGTTTCTGACCGGAGCAGAACCCCAAATGTGGACTAAAAAAATGTAAAAATGATAAAAATATAAAAGAAAGTTAAGCATGTTTCCTGTAGAATTTTATTGTTCAACTTACGGCTTGTTTCAATCAATCGAAAGTTCGTAAATAATTGTTAAGCGAATTTCCTTTAGTTGCTTAAACTTTTCTTATAGTAATCGATTTGCCTAGATTTGAAAAGCTATAACTCTTCCTATATTCGACCGATCTCTAGACATATAATTTGATTAATATCTTATGCTCTCGATTGATTGAACCCATCAATTAATAACATTTTTATTTGGTATTTCCTAATAATAATTAGATTTTCCTGCGGTACGATATTTAAGCCATGTTTTTTACGCTAGTTCGATTCAGTCACACTTTAGAAATGCTTTCCAATCCCTGGAAGGAAGTCGGATTTAACTTGTCTAGTTTTTTATGGTGAGTTTCTTATTGATGACTGACACTTATCAAAGCTTTGGAACTATCTCACTATACTCATCTCTGGTAAGCCACAAAAACTGACCACCAAATCTTTTTGCGCTGCTGCTTCTGCTGCTGTTGTTCTTGTTTTCAACATCGAATCTTACCCTTAGACGGAACCCGCCCGCCTCAATCTGTAGTCGAGGGGGTGAAGCAACAAAGTATTCCCCGCCAGCAGGAAACATAAAACAAAATCAAATCAACTGCCGCCTCGCCCAATTCTTGTGCTGTGGCAAACACACACACACACACACAACCAAAACCACACGGGGGCAGATCCTTTGGGCTTGGATTGCTGTGCCATTGAAGCTTGTCAAAATTAAATTGAACACAATCGAATTATTCTCCTGTGCATGCTCCATTTGTTTTTCTGGTTGGGATTTCTTTTTTTCTTTTCGCACACCCTGCTTAAGTTCTATTTACCACTTCAGGATATAATAGATTTCGGTATAGTAAGATTTCGGCCTAAATACCACTAATACATATAAAAATATTCAAGTCGTGTTTTGTAAATACAAAGCAATCTTATTATAAACACAATACATAAAGGAGAGAGAATGAAATTTTATGGATATTTTATATATTTTAATATAATATAATAATACACTAAATACATTTCTATTATATAAACAGTGTTACGATCACAAAAGTAACGGAAACAAGTCTTATCTGTAGATCATTCAACCACAGGAAATTGACCAATTTACAGGGCATTTCACAGTCGCTCCACTTAATATTTGCCTTTCCACTCAACTTGTTTTTTTCTCGTTCCGTTGGCCCCATTCAAAATGACTCGAGTCAACGGCACTCAGAGGCTGCTGTGATTTAACCGTTGATGTTTCTATGTGGCTGGCCGAGAGTTAAAAAAAAAAATCTCAGCGAATAGACAACTGCAGCACTTAGCCATATTAAAAAGGGTTAAAGGTGTGCAAATATTTGCCAGCGGCCAATTAAAATATTGTAATAATCAACGTTGTTCGTGGCGAAAGGGTATTTTTCATGAATCTCCCTCAGCCAGGTGGCGCTCAGGACACGTGCTGATGCTGCCCGATACAGTTGGAGAGGGGGGGGGCTTTGCCTATTTTGCTCGCCTATTTACTTTAAGCCCTCATGCCCAAAAGTATGCCGCGGTTTTTTTCACTGCTCATTTACAACTAATTCGCGGCTGAAGTGCCTCGACTTTTGTTTGTTGACTTAGACTAAGTCCCAATGTGAGTGTGTGTATGTGTGAGTTTGCGTTTGTGTTTGTGTATGTGTATGTATTCGTGTTTTACCCATTGTCATTCGCTGTATTCCCTCAAATATTTGCATGACGAGTCCTTTTCAATTGCATCTCAATTGATTCCCGCATATTACGTGAATGTTTATTACGGCGGATTAGGCAGCATTAAAAGCGCATAGATTTCCTCGCATGTTATCCACTGCCTTTCGAAACGCCACCCGTCTTCAGTCTGCCATGTGATGTGATTGATTGTCAACCAGCAGTCCTCTCCCTCTCTCTCCTCTCATTTTCTGCACACCCCCTCCAATGATTGCTTCATCTCCTGGAGTGCACTTTAAACATGAGCAAATATCGTGTTTTATCACAAATAATTTCTGGTAAATCAACAGAAAATCGATGCCAGCGGTTGACATCGACTTGCACAAAAATTTACATTGCCATCTCCACACCCAGTCCAACGTTGCCCCTGCTCGTTTCCATATGAGTTGCGGCCAGTGGGTTGTCTCTATCGAAACTCGACGGGCGGCTTAAATGTCATGTGAAAGGATATCAATTGAATATGGGGAATCCATTCAGGCAGAATGTTAGAATATATAGTAAAGTTGAGCTTAGCAGGTGAAAGCTGTATGTTTAGTAACTGTTATACGTATGCAGAGAATACGTTTTTATATAAGTTAGAAACAGGCTAATTCTCTGCTGAATATGCTTTTATAATGTGATACAGAAATGTTATACTGACTTGATAGGTAATTATGAATTTAACGCAGTATATATGTAGTGATTAACCAGAAAAAAATTGCCTTATAAAGTCTGTTCTGTCAAGTGCAGACAAAGTTATAACTGTGCCTTACATTTATCATTCCTAAATGCAATTCGCGGTGAAGAGTTTTAAAATGTATAAAAATATAGTTTCAAAATGTTAGTTAGTCTATGCATATAGTCTATGTAATAATTAGTAATGCATGTAAATAAATCGGAAATTATATCTGGCTACAGAGTATCTCACGCTTTCGACTATAACTCTTCAGCTATATTATTTTAGTATGCACGTCGATCATTAATATATCGGGACCGGTTTTTCTAGTCTTAATTATTTTTGTAATACCTACATTGTTGTGTGCTATTTACAGAATTAATAGGCAATTAAGTGTAGATATTTTTAATTTAATTAATTACACAGTTTGAATTAATAACAGTATGTTGGACAACTTTCTTGAATATAAATGATAACATGTTAAAGTTAATGTGCCGCTATTTCCCTATTTTATCTAACTAGTGCAACAAGTATTTTCTTTAACTAAAATCAAACGGCAGATAATAAAAGATACTTCACATTTTGTATATACCCCTTGCAATACAGATTTATATTTTGTTCACACTCGAAAATTAACCATATTATACGAGTGCCACATTTGTGGGCGTAGCCCGGCTGTCAACTGTCAGTCAACTCTGACACTTGGACATGCCGTACCTGACCTTTTTCACACTGCACACACACACACACACACAAAAACGCACACACTCTTAGAGAGAAGGGTGACATTTGTTGGCAACCCTCAGCTGTGCGCTTGTCGGCTTTTGTAATTGTTTCCTAATGAGCTCTATAACCAAGCCCTCACCCCTCTACACTCGTCTCCTCGTCATCCATCAGCCAATGTCGTTGGTTATCAGGGAGTTTATCATTCACTCATTGGCAGAAATGTTAGCCAAAACAGGAGGAACGACAATAAATTATGGGCAGCGATTTGTAAACAACATGAAGTCAGCCAAAAAGAGCGAAACTGACCCAGCACTAAACCCATAAATAAACTGGCTGGCAAAAATAATTGAAATATTTGCTGTCAATGTGTTGACTTCCGTTTGGTAGCATCTTCCTCTTCCACTTCCTCTGCCCGGAGGCGAAGGTGTAAACTGTATAAATGGCGGCTCGTTATGACCCCTGGTTAAGAGCACAGACACCGGCGTGGACACAGAGCACAACCTCATCGATGTGGGACCACCATGCCGTGATAAATGGTTGCAAAATATACATATATATCTTACAGTTGCCTCCGTGGTTGAGGCAAGCAGTGTGCGTGCCAAGGAAATCATTGCGGATTAAGCTGAGATTGAGTTATAATCGCTGCTTAACGATAAGGATTTGGCATGTTTACGATTATAAAGACAATGGCTTAGCTATAACGGCTTAGCTATGACGCGCAGGGATCAGGCTGGGAAAGTAAAATGCATATAGCTTTTAGATTCTTCTTTTTTTTATGAGAAAAACTACATTATCCTGACTCAATGTTTAATTGTGTGTCTCTTTTTAAAATGTCAGTAAGTTTATAATAAAATTTCTAATACATTTTATTTTATTTTACTTCCAAGAGAGTTAAATTTTTTTGGAAATAAGAAACTAGAAAGGAAAGTGCCTGAACATTATTCGCATAATATAAGTTTAGTTTAGTTGAGGTAATCAATTTACATTACAATTATCTATAAATTGTGTTACTCTCCCCCGGAAACATTCCAGGAATTATTTTGTTTTTCAGACACCCTTTTTCGAATGTACGAAATAAAAAAGACTTCTTGTTCATTTTTGCTTTTCTACTACTTATTCGTATGTGGCATATGTTGAGTAGCACAGTGGATTCCAATGTGAACTCCCCTTGCCGCTTGACACGCCCCCGCCCCTTGCCGCTATCAATGGAATAGAAATAAATTTGGTGTTCGCCTGCCATAAATTATATTCAGTTCAGCCTTTGGCTCGCACACGTGTTACTTGGATCTGAGCTAATAACGGGACAGTGTCCGTGTTCCCATTCCATTCCCGTCCCCCCCTTCGCTCATATGTAGGCTATGTTTATGCTAGCCGCCAGTGTGTGTGTGTGTGTGGGTGTGTTTTGTTTGTTGTCTCTTTTTTTTGTTGGGCTACTGTCCCCCATAAATATTTGTGCAATAAATTTTTTAATCTTGTCGCTTTAATCGCACAAATGGCGCACACACAGAGATTATATGCGGGGACAAAACCATCGCTCTGAGACCAGAGACCCCCTGGCACCAAAATCAATTTCACTATCGTTTGACCATTGTGTGATAGGGGGGGTGAGTAGGGATGGGTCAACTTTTTTACTGTTTGTTTTGGGTGAGAAGACAGCAGCTTCCCGGCACCCCACCAACGAATTCAATAAAAAATATCAAACATATTTGTAACGCTCAAAGAAAGTGCGAGAAAGAGAGGGAGGGAGCAGATGGATTTAGGAGAAGCGCAAAAATATTTATGTGACCGTGCTGCATTTTATGCGTTGTCCAACACTCAATTACCATAAGGGACAAATCACAGCCAGCTGCCATCTCTCTCTTACACCTACACACATTTTGCATATAAAATACATAAAACGAACATGCGATGCCTGTCTTCCTTCAACTGGATTCCTTGACCGGAACTAATTTCCATACGGACTGGCTTCCTCATTTGATTTTCTTCTTGTTATTATTGCCTCGGGGGGCAGTTGTCGTTTTTCGTTATGTTGTGCGACAAATGTACGGCGCATAAAATTTTATATTGACGATCTAACCTCAAAATTGTGCTTTGACCTAACCTCAAATGGTTATGTGCTTTTTGATTAATATAAGTTAAGCATTTGATAAGCTAAGAAATCCTTCATTGGTAGATATGGAAAGAAGATTAAAGCTTCTAGGTAATAAATAAAACGGGGACATAGTGTAGAGTATTAACATTTTTTTTAGAGAAAATAATCAGAGGGTGCTAAAAGATTTACTTGATTGTTATAAATAAACTGTAACGACATTTAAAAGAATAATTGTCCTTTCCTCAAATTTTCTTTAATTTGTATAATTTAAGAGAGCATTGGAGTACAAAAAATAGTTTTGAATATGCCTAATCGAAAATAAAACCCAGTTGTTCCATCTCCTTCTGAACCCCGCTGGTCGCACCCTGTTTCTCCAACATTTCCAACCAGAGCGTGTAGGAATAATCCTCATGTAAGCCACCATATCTACAAAAAAAATAAAGCCCTTTATAATAAAATACAATAGAAAATACAGAAGTGACTCACCGTTTAGGCAGATTTTCGGGATTGATGTGCTTGTGTAGGGAACTCATATCGCTGCCATGTATAAAAAGACGCTCTCGCATGGAGGCATTAAGAAAAGGCTTGAATATCTTAAATGCTGCATTAAAGAGCCAGTTCTGATTGACTATGTGCAGGGCTGATGTACGAATGGGCATGGAGGTCTATTAAAGAAACTAACTTACTATCCTTTCACAAAAGATTGCCCCCTTTAGCCAACTTACCACTAATAAGGCAAGCATTTTCTGTGCCACACCGGGACTCAAATGGATCAGATGCTCCAGTCCCAAATCCTTCAAATCAAATATGGCCACACCGCCCATAATCTGAGAGATAGGCTCCATGGAGCCCAGTTCCTGTAGAATAATCGTAGCCCTGAAAATATCATCGACAGTGACGCGATTTGGTCGCCATATGCCAAAGCGATAGATGATTATGCGATGTCCAAGCTGATCGCGATATGGCGTCACTGCCAATATATTCTCATCGCCCAGATGCCGCAGATCAATGGGACGCACTTTCTCATAGTAGGTTTTATTCTCCTCCCGGAATTTGTAGTAGCTGCACAGCTGTAAATGACCATCATGATAGCGAGAAAGGGTTCTCATATCATATTTAAATATATACCAATTTGTAGCTATTTTCCAGCTTCCAGTAGCGGGCACGTAAAAACTTTTCCAGATATTTGTCATCATTTCGATGTGGCTGGCAATCGTTGTGTTCTATAAAATAAATAACTTTTATTTTTGTGTATGTGCACATTTCATTTTGTAGCTACCCAAAATATAATCGCGAAATTGCGCAATTGTCTCCTGTTTGCTCTTCTGGCATTCTCCTTGCAGTTTGGCTATGAGCCGTATACTCTCTGGTGTCTCCTCCTCAGTGATGTTCAATTTGTATTCTATGGCTGGCATTTTGCGTGCACTTGTGGCCTTTAAGGTAGAGAAAAGTAGTTAATGTTGCTACATGTTGGAGGCTTGTTGTATTATTATTATTTATTTATTTTTTTTTGATTTGTGGTAAATTTTATGATTCACTTATAATTTTGTTTTGTCTGCTTTTATGCTTTGCCACTTTGCGGGTTAATGCTGCTGATGCAACTTCCACTTTTTGCTAGACTTTGTTGCGATTTTAAACTCTGGCATAACTTGATGCGATGTTCGCAAAGTAAAAACAATAATTGTTAACACGATTATGCACATCTTGTGGGATTAGATTGAGATATTGTTAACCTCACTTGTGTCATTGTTAGCAAAATATTTTTAGTATCGACATTGGAACACTACTAAAGGCGGCACAGTTAAGCTTGATTTTAACTAATTTCAGTAGACATTAAAAGTTTTATTACCATTTCGAAAATGTTCTTAATTTGTTCTTGTTCAACGATCGAGTTCAAGTTTGAAACGGAGCCATCGAATGAGGCAACGGAATGAGGACAAATGTTTTCAATCCCATGCAATTTATAAACAAAAATAACACAAACATAAAACAATTTTTGCGATAACACAAAATGAGACGATGATGATTAGGGTGTTACCCCAGTGCAAAGCTCTTACTGAACTCAACTCAATTGCTCAACGAACCTGATAAGAATAAAGTCTCTCTGTTCCGTTCCACATACATATATACATATAAATATATATATATATATATATATATTTATATAAATATAGTTACTTCTACGTTTTGTAAGCACGTTGTAAATCTCTCGATAAATGCATTTTAAATAGTTGACATTTGAATAAACAAAAAATATTTCATTTCCATATCACAAAGTGCACACAGTACACACATCACCTAAAGTTGTAAGATCTATTTGCAAAAGGAATTAGGTGAAGGAATTTACACCTTTAGTGTAGTGTAAATAAGGGACATAAATGAATATTTAAACGTAGGCAAATAAAGCGTTTGCTTGTTTTGAAAATTATCCTCGAAATTTATTTATTTAAATATCCGTTATTTAATTATTGTTTTTTTTTTTATCGTTATGACTTGATTGTATTCTTCTATTTTGCATTTTGTTTAAAGACACTTTTTGTATCGTTTATTTACTGTTTTGTGGCCGCTTGTTATAATTTTTATTTATTAATTTATAATTTTAATATGTCATTCGCTTTAGGACAATATTTAAATAACTGTTTTTTTTTTTGCAATTTTCGAAGTAAAATCAAATATTTTTTTATTTACCATTAATGTGTAAACACTTTTTGAAATGAAATCTTACTTTATTTAATACAAAGCACTACCAACTTGTACTACAGTATACGAGGTCGCCAGAGGTTTCCCAAGAACAAACGCGTTGCATTACAGATCTCATCTGTTTGCACTCTAAGCTATCCGAATCCAAAATCAGCTAACACGTGCAACTTTGTAAACATTGCAATGCTCTAAACTGACAGGTCCGAACTGCAAATATTGACAGGCGTTAAGCTAGGTTCGACTTTTATGAGTAATTGTAATTGTTAGTATTGCTGGAAATTACAGTCTATAATACTATTCTAATTGATTTTAACCTTTACTTCAAAATGTCAACGAATCTCGATTCTCTTTATAATGTGTTAACTGGAAATGCACTTTACCTAATTGTGAAACTACATTCTACTCAGATGACATCTCTTTAATAGTTTTATATCGGCTTTAAACATAAATCACATATGTTAACCTTTGTATATACTAATTGATAATAAATTATATTAAATACCATAATAAAAATATCATTACACTTTAAAACACAAACTAGCTCTAAAAAGTACATTTTATTTTTTTTTTTCATTACCAAGTATATTGTTGTAGCCAAGTATTTGATTATTGTCGTTATTACTATTTAACACGCACTGAGGGACTTGGGATTAATACATTTTTATTTTGTACAAAATCAACATCGACGTCGCACAAGTTTGTATTCAGACTGAGTTAAAGATCATCGAGAACAAAACATTTTATGCCCCCCAACACTCAGAACAACACTCACAGAAAACCCGTATCCAAGTCGGGTAGCAAGCTAAATTAAAAGCATCAAGTTCTGTACAAAGCAAAAAAATAAAAAAAAGTAACAAAGGCATATCATCGAAACTCCCACACGCTTCTTAAATAAGTCTAAACATTGATTACATGCAACATCATAAAAGGAAATGTAATACCTACGTACTTTAACTAAAGTCGTCGGATGGTTGTATTACTGATTTTTAATAAGGAAAGTGCAAATAGTGTCATAAGCCCAAAAGTAGAGTATTTTGATGTCATTAGTTGCCAGTGAGAGTGAATAGAATATGAAGCTGGAACTGGAAATTGTAAGGTTAAAAATGGAGGCCAAAACTTGATGATGATGATTGTGATGCGAGTGTAATGCATGTTTGTATTTATGCACATACGAAATAAGAGCCGCTATGCAAGTTCAATGAGCTTCTTAATGACGTCACAATCTTCAGTAGAGGCAGCGTAAGTAATTAATTCTAGGTAATTGATTGAAACGACAACAATATTTGCAATTTCTGTGGCATTTGATATTTTAGATATAGTTCTAGTTCCAGAACATTATTTGTTTAAGTTTAGTTGCAACTTACAAACAAATCCGACCACAGGGGCAAGTTCAACAAACTTTTTTATTGTCGTTGGTCAAGGATAGGAAGCCGGGTCTGGGGCAAAACTTGTTTTTCCTGGCCAGGCCTTTTTGAGCATAATTTGCCTATAATTTAGCATGAAATGCAATCATAATTCACATACGCTCAATATAAGCAATGTAATTAGCGACAGCTGGCTAACGAGAGCTTATAATTTTCCAATAATTTTAAAAAGCTTCGCAAATCAAAGACTGCGTTATACCGTATGAAAAATATTTCAACATTTGAAACATAACCGCCAATTAATAGATTGTTATCGATTGGATCGTTTAGTTTGAATATCAAACCGAACAGAGCTCATGTGGCAACTCTTGTGTTGCTTTCCTTTGCTTTTGCATATGGTGCATTTACAAATTTAAAGTTGGCCCAGGTCTGGCAACATATATCGATAGATATCGAAAAACAACGTTGGCTGTACTGTTTAGCGACGGGTGCTTTGCGGCCAGTCAGTTTTCACATTCACCTCGTTGGATTTTATTGTAAAGTTCGTTTTATTTAGTGTTGCAACAAAACGATTTGCGTTTATATATTAGTTAATTTTAGTGTACATCATTTACGTACAGTCAAAAGTGCAGGCGACGCACACATACAAGACACAGTGCGGCGGCCTCTGCTGTGTGTGCATTTTTTGCATTTGCTGCCGCGCGTTGGTTTTTTCAAACGAACCACAGAATTTAAACAACTGATTAATAAGGTAAGCATAATTATAGTGTATTAGATAGTTCACGGTGACGACCCACATTTAGAGCGTTACCCTAATGAGTGTTGTGTGTGGCATATTAAAAAAAAAAATGAAATAAACGCTTGTGGCCCAGCGGCGTCGCATTTGCAAAATTAAAAATGGCGCTGGGCATGTAGATAGAATTTCTGTGCGTAAGCTGTGTATACGAAATGCCTTTGTTCAAACATTAAATAGCTGTAGTTTGTGTTGCCAATTCTTTTAAAAATTGATATTTTACGGCACACATTAATATCATAAAGCCGGCAAATGTGATGCACATAGATACACACACACACATGCTCATATAAATTGCGCCAAGCATGAGAATTTTGTTATTGTTTTTGTTTTTCTTGTGTATGAATTTAAATCGTTCGCAATTAATAGTGCAGTGACTTTATGTAATGCCAAAAATATTTGAAAATATTTTTTTACGCTTGTTTGTCTTGCAGTAATTGCAGTTTCTCTAGTGCACAAAATAACCGGCTCAACTGTTCCTCGAACACAGGGTTGTTTTACGCGAACGCATCTACGGATTGTGCGCGCTCTTTTTATATCCAGCCAGGTACGCTGATCATGCCGCTATTAATATACGTGCAAAATTAAATTGGGGTCGTATATATTAAATATTTAAATTAAATATTTAATAAAATATATTTGAATATTGTAGAAATAAAAGAATAATTACCACGTATTGTGTAAGTGTTCAACGAAAAATCTATGCAAACTGTTTTTCTGCTCATGATTACTAATCGCAGCATACGCAACAGCTTTCGTCTCGTAAACAAAGCAGAACGTTTTGGGTACAGTTGTTGTTGATTGAGTGTGGAGTTTTAAGTTGTTCTTAAACGGCATTTCATTTTATTCACAGCACCAAAATAAGAACAACATCATCATGCAGAACGGTAAAAACGCCATGTCCATCGAACAGATGTACCAGAAAAAATCGCAGCTGGAGCACATTCTGTTGCGACCGGACTCGTATATTGGTTCCGTTGAGTTTACCAAGGAGCTGATGTGGGTTCTTGATGTTGAGAAAAATCGCATGGTGCAGCGTGAGATATCGTTTGTACCGGGTCTTTACAAGATTTTCGATGAGATCCTGGTGAATGCAGCCGATAATAAGCAACGTGACAAATCGATGAACACCATTAAAGTGGACATTGATCCGGAGAAGAATGTTGTGTCGATTTGGAACAATGGCCAGGGCATTCCGGTCACTATGCACAAGGAGGAGAATATGTATGTACCCACCATGATATTTGGTCATCTGTTGACCTCGTCGAATTATAACGATGATGAGAAGAAGGTCACTGGTGGTCGCAATGGCTACGGCGCCAAATTGTGCAACATCTTCTCGGACAGCTTCACGGTGGAAACATCCACCAAGCAGTATAGGAAGAGTTTCAAGCAAACCTGGGGCAACAACATGTCCAAAGCGGGTGATCCAATCGTAAGTAACAAATATCAGACAACAGTATTTTCTCAGCTTAAACTCAAACTACGACAATAAATTTTATTGCAGATAAAAGACGCTAGCGGCACTGATTTTACACGGATCACGTTTAGTCCAGATTTGACTAAGTTTAAGATGGATTCGCTGGATAAGGACATTGTGGCACTGATGTCGAGACGCGCCTACGATGTGGCAGCCTCCACGAAGGGTGTGTCTGTATTCCTTAACGGCACAAAGGTGCCTGTGAAGGGCTTCAAGGACTACATTGAATTGTTTGTAAAAAATGACGATGAGGATGCGGGTCAACCCATTAAGGTGGTCTATGAGGCGTGCGGTGATCGCTGGGAGGTGGCCGTTTGCCCATCGGAGCGTGGATTTCAGCAAGTCTCATTCGTCAATTCGATAGCCACAACCAAGGGTGGTCGCCATGTCGATCATGTTGTGGACAACGTCATCAAGCAGCTTATTGAGGTCCTCAAGAAAAAGAACAAGAATGGCATTAGTATTAAACCGTTTCAAGTGCGCAATCACTTGTGGGTATTCGTCAATTGCCTCATCGAGAATCCTACCTTTGACTCACAGACCAAAGAGAACATGACGCTGCAGGCCAAGAGTTTCGGCTCCAAGTGTGTGCTGTCCGAAAAGTTTATTGGGTCCGTTTCGAAGGCGGGTATTGTTGAATCTGTGCTCGCTTGGGCCAAGTTCAAGGCACAAAACGATATTGCAAAAACCGGCGGCAAGAAGTCGTCCAAAATTAAGGGTATACCCAAGCTAGAAGATGCCAACGAGGCGGGCACCAAAAATTCCATACAATGCACGCTCATCCTCACCGAGGGTGACTCAGCCAAATCCTTGGCCGTCTCCGGCCTGGGCGTCATTGGTCGCAACTATTACGGCGTATTTCCGCTGCGCGGTAAACTGCTCAATGTGCGCGAGGCCACTTTCAAGCAGCTGACCGAGAATGCCGAGATCAATAATCTGTGCAAGATCATTGGACTGCAGTATAAGAAAAAATATTTGAGTATCGATGATCTGAAGACGCTTCGCTATGGTAAGGTGATGATAATGACTGATCAGGATCAGGATGGTTCCCACATCAAGGGTCTGCTCATTAATTTTATACACACCAATTGGCCGGAGTTGCTGCGTCTGCCATTCCTCGAGGAGTTCATTACGCCCATTGTGAAGGCAACGAAAAAGAATGAGGAGCTCTCCTTCTATTCGATGCCCGAATTCGAGGAATGGAAAATGGATACAGCCAATCATCATACGTATAATATCAAGTACTATAAGGGTCTCGGTACTTCAACCTCCAAGGAGGCTAAAGAGTATTTCCAGGTATGTTCTCTGTAGATAATATCCATATCGATCTAAAAAATCAAATAAAAGAAATACTTATTTTGTATTCAATAAAATAATTCACAGGACATGGAGCGCCATCGGATTCTGTTCAAATACGATGGTCAGGTGGATGATGATAACATTGTAATGGCGTTCGCCAAGAAGCATGTGGATTCGCGCAAAACATGGCTAACGAATCACATGGACGAAGTGAAGCGACGAAAGCAATTGGGCCTGCCTGAACGCTACCTGTATACGAAGGGCACTAAGCAAGTGAGCTATTCAGATTTCATCAATTTGGAACTGGTGCTCTTCTCCAATGCGGACAACGAACGCTCAATACCCAGTCTTGTGGATGGCCTCAAACCTGGCCAGCGCAAGGTGATGTTCACGTGCTTCAAGCGTAACGATAAGCGCGAGGTGAAGGTGGCTCAGCTATCGGGTTCGGTGGCCGAAATGTCTGCCTATCATCACGGCGAGGTGTCGCTGCAGATGACGATTGTGAATCTAGCGCAGAACTATGTGGGCTCGAACAACATCAATTTGCTCGAGCCACGTGGTCAGTTCGGTACACGTTTGACGGGCGGCAAAGATTGTGCGAGTGCTCGTTATATTTTCACATTGATGTCACCGCTGACCCGTCTCATCTATCATCCATTGGATGATCCATTGCTGCAGTATCAGACGGATGATGGTCAGCGCATTGAGCCACTTTGGTATATACCCATCATACCGATGGTTCTGGTTAATGGCGCCGAGGGCATTGGCACCGGCTGGTCCACCAAGATAGCCAATTATAATCCTCGCGATTTGATTAACAATTTGCGACGCATGATCAATGGTGAGGAGCCGTTGCCAATGCATCCATGGTATAAGAACTTTACCGGCAGCATGGACTACGTCAACGATGGACGTTACGTGCACTCGGGTAATATTCAGTTATTGGCAGACAGTCGCATCGAGATCACTGAGCTGCCAATTGGTGTGTGGACTCAAACGTACAAGGAGAATGTATTGGAGGCTCTGTCCAATGGTACCGAGAAGGTGAAAGCGATTGTCAATGAATATCGTGAATTTCATACGGATACAACGGTGCGTTTTGTGGTCAGCTTCAATCCTGGTGAATTTGAACGTTTGCGCAGTGAGAACGGCGGTTTCCATCGCGTCTTCAAGCTGAGCTCCTCAATATCTACAAATCAAATGCACGCATTCGATGATAGCAATTGCTTGCGTCGCTTCTCCTCGCCCAAGGATATACTGCTGGAGTTCTATAAATTGCGCTTGGAGTATTATAACCGGCGCAAGGATTATCTTGTTGGTCAACTAACGGCTCAAGCGGATCGCCTCAGCGATCAGGCGCGCTTCATTCTCGAAAAGTGTGAGAAGAAGCTGGTAGTTGAGAATAAGCAGCGCAAGGTCATGATTGATGAGCTGATCAAGCGTGGCTATCGTCCCGATCCCGTCAAGGAATGGCAGCGACGCATCAAAATAGAGGAGGCTGAAACGGCAGATGCTGAAGAGGAAGAAGACGAGGAAACTGGAGCGTCTGCCTCTGGCAAGAAGGTCAAAAAGGAGCTGGACCCAGAGAAGGCATTCCAAAAGCTCACCGAAGTAAAGAAATTCGACTATCTACTTGGCATGTCCATGTGGATGTTAACGGAGGAGCGCAAAAACGAACTGCTCAAGCAACGCGACACTAAATTGATCGAACTGGACAATCTGATGAAGAAGACGCCAAATCATCTGTGGATGGACGATCTCGATAATCTCGAACAGAAGCTCGACGAGGTCGAGGAGAAGGAGCGTCTCGAGGAGCAAGGCATCAATCTGAAGCAGGCAAAGGCTATAAAATCGCAAAAGGCAGCAGGCGGTCGTGGCAAAAAGGGCAAAGCTGCAGCTGGCAACGAGGACATATTTCCCGATCCCACCGGCGAGCGGGTGGCATTTAAGCTCACCGATGAACTACTCAAAAAATACGAGGCGCTTGTCAATCGGCGTGTGCCCAAGGTTAAAGCAGAGAAAAAGGAGCCCGGCGAGGATGTCGATGATTTTGATGCGCTCGTTGAAGGCGGTGCCACAAAGACATCGCCGAAGGCAAAGAAAGCGACTGCTGCCAAAAAGGATCCTGGCGATGCGATCGATGAGTTCGATGCGCTTGTCGAAGGCGGCACAGCAAAGGCAGGCCCCAAGGCAAAGAAAGGGCCTGCGGCTAAAAAGGAGCCCGGTGAGAAGAAGCCACGGGGAAAGAAGGAGAACGGCGACGGACTCAAGCAGCCGAAACTGGACTTTGGAAAGGCAAAGGTGAGTGTGTAAAACTAAGAAATTAACTCCTACGCTGTTCACCCAAAAACTAAACTCTTTCTCAACTCTCCCCACATTAAAGGCTAAGAAGCGAAAGGATTCGGATGATTCTGATATTGAGGATATGGAAGTAGAAGCAGTACCACGTATGGAACGTCCTGGTCGACGTGCGGCTAGTAAAAAAGTTGATTACTCATTCATCAATTCAGATGATGAGGGTAATTCTATGGCGGATAATAGCCACGTCGTTAGCATTGATGATGATGCTGACCAGTCCGACGACTCCCCGCTTAAGCGTCCGGGGAAGCGTCAACGAGACGAGGACAGCAGCGGCGGAGCCAAAAAGAAGGCAGCACCCAAAAAACGTCGCAACATTGTAGATAGCGACGATGACGATGATGTCAAATTTGTAGACGATGAGGATGATTCCGATTATGAGGTTTAAGCTATGCGGCACCCACCTAGGCATTAATATATATATATATTTCTGATGTTCTCATATGCATCCAATTCTCGTCGTCATCGCGATGCTGATCTACATCGTGGTAAATTATTTCAAATTTTTTACTAAAAAGAACGATGCAAGCAAAAGAAGGAGGTAACCAAGCAAAGAATACAAATTGTATTTAAGGTTATATTCCTTATTAATTAAGTGAAAAGTATTTCTAATATACCAATTTGCCCAACGGCAACTAGTTAAGACTAGTTAAAACACACACACTCAAGTGGAATATAATCGTTATACTTAACCAAAACGATCAGTTTTTAGCATTGGAATTGTCTGTTACAACTCCATTTATTGAAACAGCAAAAAATTAAAAAGAAAGATAGACAAACATTAATATTTTAATCATATTGTATAACGACTTCGCAACATTCTGTAATTG
Organism: Drosophila picticornis; assembly: GCA_035043845.1. Classification (NCBI taxonomy): domain Eukaryota; kingdom Metazoa; phylum Arthropoda; class Insecta; order Diptera; family Drosophilidae; genus Drosophila; species Drosophila picticornis. The sequence goes on from JAWNMR010000491.1 coordinate 12,953,864, forward strand.
TAGATTTTAACAAAGATTGTCCACAGGCCACATAAACAATAGAACACAGTAAAGTCTACCAAAATATCATGTTTTATAGCATAGTTTGTAGGTCTCACACAGTTACGTTCTTTTTTCATGTAAATAAACTTATTTAACGTAATCATCTTGTTTTTAATCTACAAACTGTATCAATGGTGAATATGAGGAAAATGTTTTTTTGGTTTCAGTAGGAATTGTTTAAGCTTTACACAAATTGTACTTATTCAAATATTCTCTATAAACGTGTGCTAACTGAGCATTGCAGAAATTCTATAAAGTCAAATAAAATATCTGAATACTACTTACAAATATCAATTTTTTAACTCGATTGTATTTTTTAAACTTTATTATTCATCGGAAGACGTAATGGTTTAATTTCTTAATTAACAATCTACAAGTGTATTTAATCTTCGCATATTTAATATTTGTTTGCTCTCGGCAAAGATTTAAGAACAGGGTATCTTTTAGTAGATCAATCTGACTAAGTGCACTCTTCATTATGAAAAATTTCACAGTCATTGCCAAAAAACATTATTGGATTTCCGCATTTTCCTCAATCAAAAGTTTAGTTTAAGTTTGTACTGTAATTTTATTTATTGAAACATTCGTTTATTTCTTGAACCGTGTGCATATTACAAATGTATCGCATCACAGTTGAATTGAATGCTTAAACATGAAACATTAAACATCGAGCTGATCGAGGAATATTTGAAAGGTATTTTTAATATTATCATTGGCGAACTGCTGCTTGGAGAGCGCCTCGCGCAGAGCGTAGCGACAGCTCTTCACATCGTAGTCGGATTTAAAGTGCTCCTCGCAGCGCAGCAGGCCCAGCTGCTTGAGGTAGTAGTCCAGCACTCGCGACTCCTGCTGTGTCTTGATGGCATACTCGAAGGTGGACTGAAGCAGTGAAACGGACAGATCCAGAGCCGCCTTAGATGTCTTTGACAGATGCGCACACTTAAGCGTCGTAAAGATGAGCAGCAGCAAGTGATTATCTTCGCTGAATAGCTGTAATCCGAATAGAGTTTCGTGTTGTTATTGTATATCATGGCTTAAGGGCTTCTTTGTGTTTCAAATACGTACATTGATGATACTCTGCAGCGCCTGCAGCTTGTTTTCTGCCTCGAGAGAATCAAACTGCTGCAGTGTGCACGGCTTTTGGCTCAGGCAGAATTCAGCAGTGGTGCACTTATTGTTCGTCGTCGACTTGCCCTCATTGCTGGCTATGTTCAAAGTGTTCATGCCCAGGTTGGAGTTGACGGTGTCGTTCAATAGCTGCGAAACACCACATATACAGATAATTTTATTTTATAAAATGTAAACGATTCAAATGATCAAATTTTGAAAAACTGATTAAAATAATACGGAGATGAAGACTGCTAACAAAAAATCATTAAGGCTATTGTCAAACGCACCTTGGTCGGGAAAGGATTGGTTGTCACGTAAGCTGTCTCCTCGGCGGCATTTTCGTTGCCATATTCTTCATCTTCTTCGTCCACCTCCTCGGTTGTATCATTCGGATCGTATTCGCCATCATCCTCCTCGTCTTCGACATATTCATCGTCCGTGTTCTCGACGGTCTGGTCATCATCATCATCATCCTCACCACCGCTTGGTTCGTCCTCCTCTTCAGACACAACCTCGTCCATGGACTGCAATGCCGCTGGATTCTTGCATTTGGCCATTTCGGCAACTATCTGTGTAGCACCGCTGTGACCGAAGCAATTGCCGTCTAAATTCAATGAGCGCAGCTTGGGCTTGTTCTGCATGGCTGTCACCAGCACAAGGCCACCGTCATAGTTGATATCGTTGAAGCCCATATCGAGCACCTCCAGATGTTCATGATTTTTCTCAAGGGCCTCGGCAAAGAGATATGCGCCATCAGTTTTCAGCAAGCAATCCCCAAAATTGATTTCGCGCAAGCTGCAGGAGAAGATTGGTTTAACAAAAATAAAAGAACATGTTCAGATTATGCACTTACAGCGGCGTGTGAATAAAGACATCAGCTATTTTGTTGGCGCCTTTAATGGTCAGCGTGTTGTCGTTCATGTTGAGGACGCGCAGGTGAGGATTAAGTTTGAAGCTCTCAGCCAGATCGGCAACGCCCACATGGTAAATGGAATTCTGTGGCATGGTAATCTCCTCCAAGGTTTGCAAACGTTTGAATGTCTTCGACAATGCCTTGGCGCCTTCATTCTCCAGCCGATTGCGGCCAGCGACAAAGATGCGCAATTGCAGTGGTTTTCCTGCTGCCTTGGCATTCTCGTGCAGATCGATCAGCGCCACAGACAGCATGCGTCCACCTTCGGGACCCAAGCCGCAGTTGTTCAGATAGAGCTCCTGCAACGAGTAGCAGACGGGTGAGCGTAGGAACTCCTCCAATCCTGTCATGCCATTGGGACCCAGAGCATTATCACTGAGATCGAGTACAGTTAGCTTGGCGCCAGCAGCTATCAGTCCAGCGCCGAGATGTTTCAGTGCCAACGGAATTTCGGACTTGAGGCGTCGCGTAAATAGATTTTTCCACAGCGCCTTGCGAAACTCCGGATGTCGTTTCAGGGCCTCGCCAATGGCTTGTGCTGCCTCCACTCCAAGCGTGTTGCCATCGAGATTGAGGGCGTGCACTGTCGACGTCCCATTCAGGGCATCCACAACAGCCTTGACTGCAATTATGCAAAATCGGTATGAACCAAGATTTTTCTTAAATTTCGCCTGCATTTTGCTTACCTTGCTCGGCATTGTCCCAAGTCTCAGCTTTATCCTGAAATGAAATGCACTGCTCCTCGCTAACCTGTGCGGACATGCTGGCGAAACTGAAGCTATCCATTGCCCTGTTTTACTCTTTTTAAATGTGTATTATTTTTATGACTTAAATATCGAATCTGCTAGCACTGTACTTTTTTTGCGAGCGGCTTGCAAATTCTGCTTGTTTTAACCTCGCAAAAGAGCGGTAGAAATGACAGCGGTATCGGCGTTTGTTTGCAGCAGCTGCGTTTGACATTTGCTCTCAGACAGTAGAGTTGTCTCGTTCTAGCACAAAAATGCCATGACGCCTTACAGCACTGTTCGGCACAGCTGTTCAGGCGACGCAGAGAAATAAATTAAATTGTGAAGCGAAGTAAACAAAAGATAATAATTAACTGGTTGACGTACAGGCAAGGAAATGTGTTCGGCATACTCAGGTGGCTCCTGGATTAGCGCCGTACTGGATGAAATTGCTCTGGAAGGCCTGGAAGGCACCACGCTGCCAAGTGAGTAAATGTAGCGAAATGTAGGCAATATTCGTACTGTGGCGGTGTGCACAGTGTGTGCAAACAGTATTCGTACATTGAGAAAATATCGTATTACAAATTAAAAAAAAAGCAAGTTAAATATAAATATAACTGAATTGAATTGAATTATTGTCTTAGATCTTTGGTACTTGCTGGCTGATCGATTACAGTGTGGCCAACCGCTGTCGGAGACGTTGCGGCAACAGGTATGGACTCTGCTGCTGCGCTCCACGGACAAGGTGAAGTTCTATGAGCTGTCCGAGGCACGTCCTCTGCTGCCACCCTATAATCGCATCAACGATGAGGATCACGAACTGGGCATGCCTGTGGTGCCCGAGACCTGCCCCTTTCTGCGTCTGCCCTATGCGCCCGTCAAGGATGGTCCCATTATGGGCAACTGTGCCGACTACAAGAAACGCAAGCCCATCCACGTGAAAACGCTACGCGAAGTGAGTGTTGCAGAGGCCATCGAACGGTGGAATCAAACACTAGTCGTAGTTGCCAGCCAGGATGAACGTCTAAAGGCGCTGAAGCCACCGAATTTGCTGAAACCCCGGGAGCTGTCTGTGCAGCAGTACATTTTCTGGGAGTGCATTGGGCGCTCTCGCTACAATGGCGAAACGACGAGGGGTCCCTGGTCGTTGACCAACTACTTCAAGGATTCCTGCTTTCTATTCTACACCAAGTGAGTAAATGTAGCTGAAATATAAGAATGATGTAAATATAAAAAAACTCAATCGGTTCCAGAAATAAATTCATGAAGATGAACATAGTGTTCAGTCAGCCGTATACGGAGCGTCACAATGGACGCACCCTGCTGTCGTTGCTGGTGATGTTGCCGCGCTTCCATCGCATCTACAAGAGTCACATGCAGCGCGTCATCGAGCGGGTTTATGTTGAGGTGAAGGCAAGTCCGGAACAGTATGTGCCCACCAATGATCTACAGCAGCGGGTGAAGGGACTCACCTTGTCGAGACTGAAGAAGCTGATCCTCTCGCACAACTTTCGCAAGTTCTTTGAGACGTCACTCGTGCATCCGTCACCGCCTGCTGGCAGTGGCACGTCCAAGGAACAGCAGAAGGGTCGGCGAATATCGGTGATTCGTCTGCGCAATTCCGACACCAAGTTCGATGAGCTCACCCTAGTGAACGCCAACGATGACAAAGACGACAAACAACCGTCGGATGACTTTCTGAACCAGCGTCACGTCCACATCAGCATGCCCATCGAACTGGAAAGCCTGCGAGCCATCAAGCGGTTCGGCGAACGCGGCATGAGCACCGTAGAACTGTCCCAATATACTTGCATAAATGTCCAGCTGGCACGCGGCGTCATCAAGTATCTGTTGGCCAGAAAGAAGATCTACAAATATACGGATACGGTGGGCAAAACGCGCATCATTCGTCACGTAGCAATTGGATTACCAACAGCGGCAGCAGATGGCGATCCGAAATCAGAGCAGGGCGACAAGATCGAGCAAAAACTGCAGTGCAAGGAGGAACTGGTAAGACACTGTGGATTTCAATTAGAGCCACTTGATAGATATAATTATCTGCTATTTGTGTTCAACTCGACTTGAAATAAAGCTTTCATTTAAATTGAAGCAATGCAATTGAATTGAAAATTAAAATTGAATTGATTTTTTTAAACTGCTTGATAAACTCAAAAATAATCTCACTGCGAAATAGAAAGAATTCAGTTTTTTTATAATCCAAAAAATTGAATTGACTTTTTAAAACTGTTATTTAAACTGAAAACCTGCAATTTATTTGTACTTTTATCACGGTATATCTCACTGTTGTATTTCTTTTTAGAATTTTCCCCCAAACATTGATATTGTGGTCAATGATCTGCCGGACATAAAGTCCAATGTGCGCCACATGACGTTCCCCAAGAAAATGGGCAGCAATCCGGAGAATGAGACGCGTCGTCAGCTGGAGCGCAAGCAGATAATTGTGCAGCAAATTGATAAGACGTGCATCGTTCACACAACGGATGTGGTGCGAGCCATTGCCCAATTGGAGTTAAACATTGGTTGGCGCGGCAAGATCTGTCGCAAATCTATGTTCCGTCTGCTGCAGCGGATGCAGCACGCCCACGTAGTCAATGCGTACGAGGTGACGCTCGAGTATGAGCATCTGGTGCGCATCTACCGACTCGTCACCCATCCCAAGATCGATATCGAGCACGTGCAGCTGCAGCGCGAGGTGTTGCGCCTGAAGAGCAACTTCCGATTGCTCAGCGAGGAGCGACTCTTGCGTCCCTCTCAGCTGCGCGAGACCGAGCGCCGCGAGGTGCTCGCACGCAAGAAACTGCGAGCGGATCGATTGCTGCAATCGTCTGCCCTGAAGACGAAGCCGACGGCGCCCAAACTGCTGCTCGCGTGCACGCTGCACGAGTTCCTCTTCTATTTGCTGCGCGAACAGACGGCGCAGCAGCAGCCGCTGGAGATGAATGTGGAGCTGCTGCAGCATTGGCAGCGCAGCGAGCCATCGTTGCTGACGCGCCAGTTCCTCGACGAGTGGCAGGCGAGCGAGTCCCAGGTGTTGCCCTACACCCAGGAGATTAGCTGGCGCACATTTATACCACCACTGCCGCAGTACGCGGATAAACCAGCCGGTTGGCTCTATTTCATTGATGCACTGGAACGCATGCCGTTGTCGCTGATGATGCGTCTGTTTCGTGTGGAGCGCGATGTGGCAGATCAGCTGCGTCCGCAGCTGCAGCATCCGGTGAGGCAGCACTATCTGTTGGGGCAGCTGCAGCTGCAGAATCTGATACCACGCCTCAATCTGCAGCAGCGCTATCTGAACACACTGCGTCTACTCAACAACATGGGTCTGCTGCAGGTTAGCGAGCGCCAGCTGGGACGCGATGCGCTGCAGCGTTGGATTTACCTGAACAGACGCAGCTGCCTACTGGACACCACCACCAGCAGTGGCCACAACTTCAAGTGCATCAGTCCGGAGCGAAGCTATGAGCGGCTGCACTTTGAGTTTGAGTCACGCGAACAGGTCGATGACTATTGGGCCAAGCTGCAGAATATCTGCATCTATACGAAGCTGGGCTTCCTCAAGCATCGCGAGCGCAAGGTGGGCAGCCGCAAGGATCAGCGTCTGCCGCTGTTAACCTTTGTGCGCACCGTCGATTTTGACGAAGCGTTGGCGCTGGATGATGGCAGCGTGCCCGGTGATCAACAGGGCGCGGCTGGTCTTAGCTCATCACTGTATGCACATCAGTTCCGCCATTGGTCGTGGGTGAAACGCTCCTCGGTGGCTGCTACCCGGACGACGGCCAGCAACGCCCGCCAGTCGACAGCACAGTTTCCCGTACGCAAGCGTCTCAGCCTGATGCGACTGAAGACTGTGCCAAGATTCAGCAAGACACGCAATCCCAATTCCTCGGGGGATACGCGCAAGCGCAAAGGCGGACCCCGAGATGACATCGATCGGGACGCGTTGCGCAATATGCGCACACTGCGCGTCACCTGGTGCGCTGCCGAGGATCGCCTGCTGAAGATGGGACGCGCTGTCTACTTGTTCATCGATGCTCCACTGCCGGCACTTTCGCTGTACAATGTGGGCACCATCTGCCGGGATGTCATCCGTCAGTATCTGGGCATCAACAATAAGACAACGCAGGCTTGCGTGCGCCGGCTGCAGTTCCTCATCCGCATGAAGCGTGATCAGCCGGATGTGCGCAATTGGATCTATATGATGCAGGCCCAGCCGGAATTCAATGACATCTACAATGAGCGCTTTCTGCCGCAACTGAAGCGAGAGTATCCAGTGCGCAGCGATCAAATCGAGGCGCTCCTCATCCATTTCCTGCTCATCCTGAACAAGTTGCATCGCATGATCATCAATGAGGTAAGAATTGAGAAATATGGGGATGATATATTGATATATATTGTGTTTATTTTCTTTTACTGCAGGAGAATGTGTATCGTCAGTTTTTGCTGCCCGACAATCTGGAGGATTATCGTCGTCGGTTCAGGGAGTTCACGCCACTGAATGTCGAACAGGATACGCTGCTCTATGCGAATCCCAGCAGCGAGACAGATCTGCAGATAACCGTGGTGTTTGGCGTGCTGCACAGCATACTGTGCTGCAACAAGGACAAGACGCTCTTTAATCTGCAGGCCTTCGAGATCTACAAACACTTCTCCGAGGATGTGCTCAATGCCGCCTTCAACAAGGCACGCGCCGATTCGCTGCTGGTGGCGGTGCGGCGTCGCAATATACATCATGTGAACCGTCAGGTGTCGGGACCCGGACACTTGCTTAGCTCCAAGTACAAGTATCGTTTGGTTTTCCAAAAGTACAGCTACTTACTCTTCGATGCGTATTTTGCTCTTGGCCAGCGTTTCAAGGATCCGAAAGGTGGCGCCAGTCTCCAGTTGGCTTCACCCAACTTTGCCCAGCTGCTGCTGCTCGCCGAACGAGTGGCGAAGTGTCGCTTGAGTCTCACGCTGCAGCTGCCAGCGAATATTCTGACGGTGGACACGACATCGATGTCGCGTCAGACCGGCTCCTCGTCGGATCGCATACTGGATCATTATAGCAGCATCTTCGACAATGCACCCCAGACGGAGTATGCCAAGCGGCTGGAGAGTGTCTGCAGTGGTCGCCAGGCGGCTCGAGTGCGTTTCCATCCCGCTAATCTCACATATCGGGTGCCCTGCAGTGCTTATAATCTGCTGAACAAGCTGCCCCTGCGTTGCATGCATCTCTTTTGCGCCCTGGATGCTCTGGGGCAGTCGGTCAATATCAGTTGTGCCCGCTTGGAGCATGGCGAATGCCCCTTTGGCTGCATCATGCGCAGTGGCAACTATCTGAACGCTGTGGAGCGCATTGTCTACGAGCATCGGGCCACGTTGCGTCAACTTGTCGCGGATGCACTGCCTCAGTCGCCGCTGCAGCTGCCGTTGGACAGCTCCACGTCTAGCAGCACCACACTTATTGTCTCAACAGGCAATCTGCTGTCGCTCATCCACAAATTGGAGACGTACTGGCGCCAGCAGCAGCAGCCGCACGAGCAGAAGGATCTCGGTAAAGCTTTGGCGGACAGCACTCTGCAAAAGACCACAGATTGGCGCACGTTGTGCAATCGTCTGCTGGACTTTGAGGCTGGTAAAGAGGATACGGAACGAACCCAGGACTATGAACCGTCGCTGAACAAGGAGGAGCGTGCCCGGGCGCAGGATGTGTTTGTCGTGCATCTGCCCACCATACGCTTGCAGCAGACGGAGCACCAACCGCTGCAGGCTAAGCAAGAGGAGCTGCACAAAGCTGTTCTCGATATGGTGGCCAAGTAAGTCTACCTGTGCCCGCTCCCAAACCCAATCCCACGTTCAGCTTTTATCCGTTCTCTCTTTTCAGAGCCACCTATTGGAGGTATACGGATAATACGTTTGAGTCGCTGCTGCCGACGCTGGAGCAGGAGCGCAACTATGATGCGAGCGCCATTCAACATGTGAAGGATATACTGGAGTATATACATGAACGCCCCTTGGGCGCTGAGAGCGTGGAGCTGCGACGCACTTTTCCGTTTGGCAACTTTCTGCTGGAGGCGCTCCGTGAATTGGAGGCGCATGATCTGATCAAGCGTGTGGGCGTGGCCAGCCATATGTATGTGCATAGGGAGCACATGCGCCATTGGGTGGTGCACACGTTCCACATCAAGCGGCTGGAGCGTGAGCGTGTCCAATCTTTGGTCGCTGCTTCGCCGTCAACGCTGCCAGCGGTCGTCGGACAAAAGCGCAAGCTTGCTGAGCAGCAGGAGCAGGAGGAGGAGGATCAGGAGCAGGCGGAGGAGCAGCCGAGCACCAGCAAGCAGGCAAAGCTATTGCGGCAGGAGAGTAACAGCAACGATGATGAGGAGCTGATGCCTCAACCCAGCGCACGTCACTCGGAACGTATCAAGCGCATCAGTGCAGCAGCCAAACAGGAGGCGGCAGCTATTGCCCCGTCTGCAACAGAGTCAGACTCCGCACGGGATGTGATTGTCATGCGGCCACAGCCCTGGATACGGGTGAATGCCTCACTCAATCGACGCGTCCTCGACCGCTGGATGGGCGCTGTGCTGAGCGAGTGCATCACTCGCAACGGCTGCACTGTTTACAGTTTATTCCTGCGCTTTCCACATTTGCTGCCCGTGGACACGATGCTGCTGCTGGAGCTGCTCTGTCAGCTGGACTGCATACACCTCATGGAGCTGCAACCGCCGAAATTGCACTTGGAGTGCTTCGGCGATGAGGAGGAGTTCAGAGAGCAGCAGGTCACAGTGCTCTACGATCCCAATTTTACCTATGTTAAAGTCCATGCCGATGCCATTGAAAATTTCACCAACTTTGTGGGCGACAAGAAATACAACTCGGAATTTATCTAAGCAGCGCTAATTACAAATGCAAGTCACGCTAGAGTTGAATCGAAATATATATGCTATGAAGGAGGTTGCCTCCTTTGTTCTTGATTCTGCCATGTTTGTCATTTTCAAGAAACTTTTACTAAGCTCACCTATTGATGCGTTTAAGTGGGATATGAAGGAATTCCTTAATTCCTTCCTTCATAGCTCTAATAGCGTATACAGTGGAGCTTCCACATAGTAAACTTCAATATAATGGATTTATTTTCAACACAGCAAACTATCATTTCCCTACAGTGGAGTATCGCTATAACTAGTTCAAAGATATAACAAGATTCTATGAGGGCCGTGCGATTTCACCATCGACTGTAATTCCTAACGGGTTAAGGCTGTGACAGAGGCTGCTCTGTGTGACCAGGATTCCAGTTAGCCATTTGGCTATTTTCATTATTTGTTTTTGTTGTACTTCACTTTTATGATAATGTTTACTGAGAATATAATCTAGCGTTTACTCTGCGCACCCGTTAAAAAAAACACCATCGAAATTTTTTTTAGCACTACGAATTTGCATTCGTAGCTTTCTTTTTTTTTTTAAAGAAGTTTTTCACTATAATTTAAATCATTGTTGTTGGTTGTTGTTGTAAGAACCGCAAAACGAAACTTTCGCACAACGCGCTTGGTGATTGTTGTTGTTTATGGTTTACCGCTTGCCACCGACGCGAGGAGCGGCCTTTTGCGTAACCTTGGTGGCCTTCTGCTTGGGCGCTGACTTCTTGGCGGGTGCTGGGGCGGCGGCCTTCTTGGCTGCCTTGGTGGCGCGCTTCTGTTCCTTGGCTACCTTGATGGCCTGATCCCGTTGCGCCTTACGCACCTCCGGCTTCATGTTGCGCTTGGCCATGATTTCGGCGAGGGAGGCACCAACAATGGCGCGCTGGAATTTCTGTGTGCGGCGCGTACGCTTCTTGGAGGCCTCCTCCTCGATGCCCTTGCGATGCTTGCGACGGTACAGCACCGTCCAGGTCACCTTGCGGGGATTGCGCTTCATCAGGTAGGAGCGCTCGCACTTCTTGTCCAGGAAGGTGAAGGTCTACAATACAACCAAAATAAATATTGAATTAGCTGACAGTTCATAATCCAATTTTTGTTTACATTCACATTACCTTGCCATCGATTTTGACCATGGTCTTGCCATGGCCGGGGTAAATTTTATACCCACTGAATGCACACAAACCGATTCTGCAATGAAAACGTATTGTTGTTTAGCCTTGGCATACAAAATAACATGGCTTACAAACAATAAACAGCGTCAATTGCATCATAATGTACGATATAATTGCGTTTGCACAGTGATGTTTGACATTTTTGTAAATTTATTTATTTTTACGTACTTCATCTTGCTGGTCAAAAGTGAAAAGAAACGGAAGTAGACGCACTGTTTGACAGCCGCTGTCACAAACAAACAGCTGGATTTCAGTGTTATTAAACATGCTACTAAACTGGTGAATTTGCAGTGTTGGTCACAAATTCAAATTTCGTTTAATACTTTTAGATTTTCATAGATTTTATTTTTCTATATCAGTTACATTTTAGATTGTTCATTATGGTCCTCAATCTTGTGCGCTTCTTCATCACGCTCCAAATGGTCCGACGATGGTTGTTTTTTCCTTTGATGACGATTTATTCTTTCGATTTTATAGAAAACTAAGGACGATACTAGCAGAGAACTTATGTTGACTGGTGCATCCTTAATTGTGTTGTATACATGATGGTACCAGGGTATTTTTGCTTCATGCGGTATTACGATCCCCTTGATTTCAGTCATTTCTTACGAGCTGACATATTTCTGAGGATTATTAAATATATCAAGATGTATTTTTTTTCTATATACCCGTAAATCTTTTTGACATTTAAATAATACAATTTATGCTTACATAGAATGTAAATATAACATATATGGCAAGTTATTACAGCCTGCTTTTATCAAAAAATATATTTAAAATCTATACATTAGCTAGCGGGGCTGCATTGCAGTATGACCAGCTGGCTAATATTGTATCATTTTCCAACACTGTTCTGATTGGGACGCTTAGTTTACAGCCCTCGTTTCGCCGCGTAGCATCACAAACAAGCGCGCAGAATACTAAAGAATTTCGAAATTTATGTTTTAGGGCTTGATTAATAATGTTATTAAATTGTGTCTAGTAGTTTAAGAAGTTTATGGTTCGCGCAGTAACTGCGCGTCGTAACTGGCTCGGAACTAGTACGAATCGGCGAGTTGTGTGTGAGGAATATGTAAATTAGATTACCGTTCTAGCACTGCAGTCAGTGCTGACATTTTTGGTTTGCCAAACAGCGCGAAAAGGCAATAGTTGTGAGATATAAAACATGCTATTGTTTGAGAACAAAGTAAGCATTAAGCATGTCCACTGCGCATTTATTTATAATTTAGCAGTTTTCACAAGAATTATCAATTCAACAAGTGTCTACATTTTGGAAGCATTGGAAATGCAATTAGAGCTGGAATAAGAATTATCCGTTCTTGTTTACTATTCTGGCAGGTCACACAACAAACATGGATCTGCAGGAATTCTTATCTCTGGAACGCAAGCAGCTGGAAAAGGACCGCCAGCGGCTTAGCGCAGCACTGGAAAATAAAAGCAATGCTCAAGGAACTTGTCCTGCTGCCATACTATTGCAAATGAAGGATTTCGTGCCTGGGCAATGTCAGCGCACGGCGGCCAACACAAGCAGCGAGTGCAATGAACCCGCAGTAGCCTCGTCCCCAACCTTAGCAACCGCAAGCCCAAACTCAGAGCTGCCACTGCCACTGGAACTGAGTGTGGAGCTGGCAGAAGAGCAAGAGGAGCGGGGGGCAGATGAGGTAGCGAGCACATCGCTGCTTAAATCGGCCAAGGAATTTGTGAATCAGCGCGAATTGCTCATTGGAAGTGCGCGACAATATAAATCGCCAAATGCGTCGTATCGCAATTTGGAAAGCGAACGTCGGCCGCAAAGCGAGAATCGTTTGCCAATTGGGAAACACAAAAAGACGGTAAGTAAATAGTAAGTTGCTGACAGGGTGGCTGCGAGTGGGGTGTGGTGCCCACATGCTGCCAATTTAGATGTTCACGCTCGATTGGCGCAACGCCCAAAAAATCATTCCCGATATTTGCCATAACTGTGCCAATTTCTTTACGGCTCGTTAGGCCACTCAACGCGTACCGTTTTCCTCGCCCAGCTATTAAAAAAACAACTAAAAGCTTAACTTTAGTTATTCGCAGCTTTTCTTAGTGTTCGAATTGCTGCTTTCTTTTTTGGTAAGGGAATATTTAATAAAAAAAAAAAATTAATTTTAATTGTATATCTAATTTTTTTTATTAATTGAAACCAATTATTAAAAAGTTAAAAAGTTAAGTATAGTTCAAAGTTTTTTCTGGAGTAAAATCAAATTTTCAAATAATATAAGTTGTCATAGTATAAAGTTCAAAGTTTCAAGAGCGCGCTGCTGACCCTTTCGCTTTTCACATTTCACTTATCCGTTTTTAATTGACGCTGTTTGCGCTTGTGGTGCGCATGTTGTGAATAATTGTCCCTACTTACGTGTGAGTGCAACCCAATATATATGGATGGATATATAGATATATATATATAATTTGAAAATGGGCCAACGGTTCGAGGGTGTACTGCTTTTCACACAAGGCAATAATATTAATTATTAAATAATTCTTTTGTCAAGTCTGAAAGTTGCCATCGATGGACACATGAATCACTTATGCCCTTCACGCGGTTGTTACCATTTTTATATTTTGGTTTTATTGTTGTTGCTTTTGTTCTTGTTTTGCTGTTGCCGCCGTTGTTCTTCGTGCTCCAGTTAGCATTTTGGCTCTGCATTTGCGTCCATTTCATTTAATGAATTTCGCTTGAGCTGCTCAGTTGTAATTTGAAGCTCGTTTGTTGCGTTCGCTGCTTTTGTTTTGGCCTGAACTTGAAATTTGACCACAGAATACGAAATAACAATACGCATAACAATACATATATAGGTGAGCCGATTGGCATGACCTGACAATTTGTCTTTAATTAAAATAAAAACAAAACCCGGAACAAACAAAAAAAAAAAAACAAGAAAATAATAGTGAAATTTATTTGCTTTAATTAAAGCAAAGCGAAGCTAAAATTAAAACTTGTGACGTTGGCCAAACGGCGTACATTTTTACTTTGTGCAAAATATGCAAATTGCCGGAGAGTGAAAAATGCAAGCAAACAAATCGACCAAAATTAACACATGATTGCTGTGCTTTACCAGTTGGCTAACACCTAGAATTGAATACTCTTCACGTTAACACATATTAAATGTAAAGTTTTTCGCATCAACAAACTAATTGGATTCCTCAACTCTAGTTGCGACTAAAAGAATATTTTTAAAAGAATTAAAGAAATATATATATGCTTATATATTTGTAAATTTGAAAACGACATGTGCCATTAAGTTTGTTTTGCTTATAGTATATATTTTTGAAAACGACAATATCGACACAATTCTTTCATTTTGTAATTCCGTTTTAAAAATCTACTTCATCATTTGCTTAGTGATGTAATCAGCCAATGCCGACACTTCTTTCGTGGGCTATTAAAATCTACATCATAATTACCAACTTTTTTTTTGTTTTCTTTTAGACATTGAAAATAACAAACTTGCTAGTATAGATTGTGGTTAAGAGTTGAGAATGGAAACATGCCTTAGATCAGGCAAAGAGTATCAAATACGTCCTCGCCCTTTCTTTTGGTCAAGTATGAATTTTTGCCGGCAATATGGTTTATTTTTTAACCCCAACTATTTTGCATTTTTTAGCAAGTAATTTTTGTTTTTTATGGCCAGTGCATGAAAACCGAAAGCGTTGGTCATGCAATTTCCGTCGGCAAAGTGCATTGTGCCATTTTCATGTGGCACGAGACTTCCTCTGGCTGCCGATTGCCGGGTGCGGGGAGTGTTTAGTGCCTGGTCATTTCCGCGTAAGCTTTTCTTACTTAATAGCTAATGACAATTTTGTAGGTGAATGATTGACAACTTGGCCACCCTCATCAATAGTTTTCACAATCCTTTGTGGCTAGGCCACTTAAGTCATTAGAGCCAAGGAAGTAACAAAAAACAAGGACGCAACCTGTTTACAAGGTCAGTTCAGGTCAGATAATATCAATGCCTGTTATTAATTGGCCGGCATTGTTGTTCTTTACGAACTGGTATTATTAGTCTCTCTTTTGATTTAGATTTTTGTCGCTCGGTCAGCAGTTAAAATTAATTTGCAAAGCGTGACACTAAAAGCTTTTCGGTTTTCGGGTTTGCATACGTGTAATTTACATATGTCACATGTGACGGCATATTCACATGCCTAAAATTCAATTACACGGCCTTGAACTTATGGCGTTGCAATGCGTTAGCATAAATTTACTTAGCACCCAAATAGAGTGTCTCTTCTTTGTTGTTAGCTCCTTGAAGTTTTTGACCCGTTGCGCTGCTTTTGCACGCATTTTTCATTAGCTTTTCGCGCTCACTAAAACCAGTTTACCACTTAGTTAACCTAATTCGAATGTGGCACGCAAATGGTGCCCCTAATGAATGGAAATAGTAAAACTTTGATAACGCAAATACAATGGTGAAAGTGCAAATATTCGTTAACTGTAGGTTCTGGAAGATTTGTAAACTTATAAATGATATGTTACCTAGAATATTTGTGAATACAAATTATCCGATTTGTTATGTTTAAGTTGGAATGTACATAATCGGATTTCTCAGGTTTCTTAAACTGGGTAAATGTTGACTGAAAATTGTAGCTAAGGTAAAAAGTCTGTTGTCAAAGTAGTTTTCGAATCAATTTTTGAAAACGAAAGCAAACATTCAATATACAACATTAATATTTAATTGATCTAAAGGAGACATTTAGGAGGCATGCATAAATTATAGACAAATTATTTAAGGATAACTTAGACAATTCTGTCAACTGTTTTTCTATTTGTTAATGAATTCCTTGGTTCTCTCATTCAGTTACATGTTATTCGTTACATGTAAAAATGATTCGAATTGAACTGCTCTTAACTGCTTTTTTGTCCCACTGTGCGGGTACTTAGCTATTTTAGATCAACGCACCTAAATATACTATGAATAATGTTGAAGCCCAACCCAAGACGAGACGCTTGGACTATTTATTTGTTTACTTCAAGCGATTCGCAGAGCGTTCATTGTGCCTCACTTCATGTACATGCATATTATATATATACCTATTTTCGTTGATAGTTTCCTTGACCTGAATAACAATCAGCGAGAGTATGCAAATTATTTGTGGAGTGTTGACGAAATGCCAGACAAATAACATCAGCTGGCACTCACCATTTGTAGATACACACAAATATATATACAAATATAAATATGTACAGTTATTTACGTAGAACTCATTGCGGCAAATTGGCCTTTAATTATGCTGAGAGCTAAAGTATTTAATCAACTTGCAGAAATTGTGCCTGTCAAGTGATGAAATTGTTAAAACGAACTTTAATTAAGGCGAACATCAAGACTAATTTGAGTCGAGTCGAGTGAAATGCATGCACCTAATAAATTGTAGTACTCGCTGCTCGGCTATAAACCGAGTCTGGGCCTCCAAGCGCTCAGAAGCAGCTCCGAACAGCTGGGCCTCGTTGATAAATTGCCATTGGAAACGTCTTTGACTTGTGACGATGACGCCGTTGTTGTTATTGTTCTTGTTGTTGCTGTTACTCTTTGTATTATGTTTACCCTGTAACAAATATTGTACAAGGAGCGTATAACATTTATGATATGTGATAATAAGTTATGCTTCCTATCTAATGTTTTAAAGAGTTGCCAGAACCTTTACTTTGCTTCAACTCGTTGCCTTTCCTTTTGTTATTGAAGTCTTCAAAATGTAGTTTACTTATCCCAATTGATTAGTTATGGATAAACAGATCCAGGATATCTGAAAAGTCAATCTCATTCGTAGGCTAGAAATCTTACCTGATTTCTATATAAATTTTGTTGCCGACGCCGCACGCGATTTGCGACGTCGACGTCAGCGTTGCCGGCATATAAAATTATGTGGCAAAAGAGTGGCAGTAAGCAGTGTGAAGCCCTCGCTGGAGCAGCTCCAGTCGCTGGCTATAGGCTGTGACCTCAAAAGGAAAGAAACGTCGCCTGGGCTATAATTTGTTGCCTCAGCTTACCCCTAGTTGCCACACGCCTACTCGCTTAAGGGGCACGGCACAAAATGTATACGAGCTTCCTGTTGGTGGTTAGTGTCACCAAAAAAACAAGAAGCCAAACCGAATATAACACACTTAAATATAATAATCGAAATACTAACTCGACGTTGTTGTAATTTTTTTTCACCCACACTCGACAGGATGATATGGAGCAATGGGTTACGGACACATTTTATTCGTATTTTCCCGGCTTTAACAATGAAAATCAGAAACGTCAAAATTATTTGCGTGAGCGCCAGCGCGAGAATCAGCAGAACTTTCTCAAGCACCAGGTAAAGTGGCATAAAACCATACACATATAAACCACCATATCGCCATCCGTTATGGTAATCAGTGTGATATTTATAACCAGCAATTAATTGAATTGATGTATTTTTGTTTATTGCGTTGCAGATGCTGCATCCGCCTATGGCAAAGCAGCGACGTCACCTGAAGCCATCGCCAGCGGCAGCGCCGCAGCCGCCAGCAGCGGAGGAGCTGCAAACGGCGCGCTCGAGCCAATCGAGCACGAGCACATCCAATAGCCGAACGGATAAGACTGACCTAGAGTTAATTGTAAATAATAATCCCAACTTCGTGCCGCCCAAAATACGACCGAACACCACACGCCATCAGCTGCTGCAGGATCTGGGTCACGTCGAGCTCTCCAACATAGTCACCGGCGATGGCATCATGGAACGTAATATGCGCAGTGCCGAACTGGAAACGGCACGCAAAAAGGACTACCAGCGGGACTTGATGCAACAGATTGAGGAGAAGCGACGCTCCATAGAATTAATACGCGACAAAGAGCGCCGACAGGATGAGGCCCTGACCAGGTGAGTCTTAACTAGTCACATATTAATAAATGAGCTCGTTAATTATTTAATTGTCGTAAACAGGCGGCTAGAGGCACAGCTCAAGACGATGCATCTCGAGGAGCAACTGGAGAAAGAGCGACGACGCGCCGAAAAGGTTAGTTTAACTAAATTAATATTCATAAAATTCACTGGCAAGCGATAATATTCACTTTTTCTTTATCGATTCGTGATTTCATTATTTTAACATTTTCAATGAAAATGCTTTAATAGGCACGCATTCAATCGGAACAAAATCGTCTGATGCGCGAAGAGCTGCTGGCCAAGCTGGAGCAGGATGCGCAGCTGTTGAAAGCCAAGGAGCAGCACAACAATCTAGCAGCAGCGCAGAATAGAACTATTCCCAAGGATATCAATGGCAACCCAAACAGCAACAACAACAATAATAACAACAGCAACAACAACACTACAAATACCAACAAGGTTTACAAATACTTTAGCAATTCGGCTCGGCACGAATATAGACGCGGACAGCCCTTGCCGGCTGGTGTTGAGCTGGATTTCGAGCTGCCCCAAATGGCAAAGATCGAACGAGAGTGCTTCCATTTGAGCGAGAAGATTTGTCCGCTGTGCGATGAGCCGCTCAAGAACTATGAGAGCTGCTGTCTGCGCTGCCAGCGCAAATTGGCACTGAAAATGAAGCAGCAGAGTAGCGAGGATACGACCGACTCTGCTGGTGGTGGTGCTGCTGCTGCTGATAGCGAGATGGAGCCAGCGGATGCAGTGGATCACAATTGCCAGAATAGTTATGCACTGGTCTGTCTGAAATGCGAACGCCTCTATGCCCTGTGCAGCCAGTGTCTGGTGAAGAGAGACGTGTGTCGCGCCTGCCAGCGGGAGCGTAATGTGTGCATGAGCTGCCGTCGAAATCTGTGCTCTTCTTGCCTGGAGGAGATTGCCTGTGGTCGGGACACGGAACGCACACACATCAACGAGCAGGCAGACCGAGATCAACCGCAATCGGACGATGCTTTCCGTGTGCTTGAATTAAATTACGCGACCGAAACGACTGCCACTAATCAGGCTGATAACTCGCCGCCCCCTTACTCCTTTAATATACCACCCAGTTCGGTGTTCCATGCGGACTTCAAGGCCACGCCCGTGAAGCCAATGCAGTTGGTGGATCAATTGCCCACCGTGTCCGGCAGCGCAAACAACAGTTTCGAGTTGGACAGTGCCGATGAGCAGGCCATGGAGCGTGTGCGTCGCCAAACGGATCAGCGCCTGTCGCGTTATCTCAAAAACTACGGCGATCTGGCTTCCAAGCAGCAGCAGCAGCTGCGCAGTAAAAGTGAATCACGTCATCGCGGCACACAGACGACTCCTCAATCTCTGGGCAGGCGTGATGTGGTGCTGAACGAGACGCCTACACCGAATTTATCCATGCCGCTGCTGCGCGAAATGCCCAAGATGACGCGCAAGGAGACGGCTGCAACGCCCGCCGAGATTCGACATCGTAAAATGGACAATCTGAAGAAGCGCTGGGAGGTACTGCATCGACTAGTTGATAATATTGATTATTTGTTAACCAATATCCATATTTATTAAATTTTTTGTTTATCTACCTTAGGTGCCCGCTGTCCAAAAATTTATGGTGTCCACATCGTCACCCAAAGTATTGACTCAAGTTGGCGCCATACGCAAACAGCTGCAGGCGGCCCGTTTCTACGATGATGTCCAGAACGAACCCGACGAGGGAAACGACGACGATGACGACGACTACTGAGAAAAGCTAACGGCAATTTTTCAGCTTCTTTCGAAAAATTGTTCACGTTTAGTGTTCCATTCAGTTTTTTTTTCACTGCACCAACAATTGTTCACATTTCACTACACTTTTGAACTCATTCCACATTGTTCCATTTTGTTTTTCTATCTAAAACTATCACTTTCTGAGATATTTCTAATATGATATGATACCATGTGCTTCTGCTGTTTCGTGCAGCATCAAATTATACATTTAAGTCATAAAGTTTGTTAACGTTTTTACAAATATATATATACATATAATAACTATACTGATCTATTGTAACTGGATGTGTTTATCGTCTTTTGGGCATTAAAATCGCTGCTAATAAAATTTAACAATAAGTAGCTAATTATTCTAAATATACAAATATTACTTTAAGACTTGTTCCAATTTTTCAATTTAAACTGAAAACTGAGTTTTTGTCTGGGAAACTTTTTAGTTTTCATACGAAAAACTTTTTTTTTTTTACATAAATATTCAAGTCAATCCGATTATAAATCCTTACCAATATATGTCTTAGCCCAAAAAGTACCCAAAAAGTCATAAACAAAACACGTTTAATTGTCATTGCGGTTTTTTTTTTTATTATTTATATTTCGTTTTTGTATGTGCAGAAATGTTCACAAATGCAACTCTTTACCAATGCAGAGGGCGGGCGGCGTAAACGGGAGCGTATTGGGAATAGGCACCGGCGGATCCATAGCTTTGAGATGGGGCGCTGCATGGCACTGGGGCCAAGTTGGGCTGGCAGCTGAACAGATAGTTCTTTGGGCATGGTGGCGCGGGAATGGAGACTGGCGCTGGTGCTGGTGCTGGTGCAGAGTAGGAAGGTGCAGCTGGTGCAGAGTAGGAAGGTGCTGCTGGTGCAGAGTAGGAAGGCGCAGCTGGTGCAGAGTAGGAAGGTGCAGGTGGTGCAGCTCCATAGGAGGAGGCCAACATCTTTTCCTTATCGGCAGCAACGGAAGCAGCCAGCAGGCAGGCAACGGCGACAATCACAAAGAATTTCATATTGCTTGGTTTGGCTTGGTTTTGGTAGGTCTACTGAACTTGGCTTAAAGCGAACTGCGATATTGAATGCAGCTCACGGTGGGCTTTATATAGGGCCACCAGTTCTTGCATAAAACTGCAGCGGCAAGCATTGACCAAGTTGGAAGTTTCGCTGTGTTGTTGACAAACTCAGCGCTTTTTAATGCTTCACATTTTGCACTGCTAAAGAACTTTCACATTTGTTTTTATTTTATTAAAACATATTTTCACTGCGCTTTTCGCTTTACTAGTGATGAAGGGATTTTCGTTTATTTAAAAATAGTTTCATATTGTTTAGCTAGGCAAAGTTTAAAGTTTGCATTCCAAGCAAATATTACAAAGAACAATTTTGATTTAAAAAAAATAGGACAACGAATCTATAAGAAAAGGAAATAATTAAGTTACGAACTTTGTCTTGTTTATTGTATTGTTTATTTACTGCCTCGAGGCCAAGTAGAGTTTGAAATGGAGTTTTGATCTACTAAATAATTATATGGCTATGTATTTGCAATCGTTTGATATATTGACTTAAAGTCAATTAAATGAATAAGAAGCCTTTTGAAATGATTAATATAACTAACACATTAAGATTGGCAATAAAATATATTCCAACTTCGTAATACAGAAAAGCTATTTGCCAAAAATGTCGAAAAAGCTGTGGAATTCAACTCAGTTCATCATAGGGAAGACTTCAAGTGTCAGTTAGCAAATTACATATTCCGCAGTGGAATATGCCCAAAAATTGCGCGATTAGCATTAAAAGAGAGCTGTTGCTGTACTATATATGTATAGCATATAGTTGCTATACTTTATATATATTTCAGCAACAAATCTTTCCTCTAATTTGTTGGCAACATTCAGTGAAGATGTGGCGCTTTTGCTATACGACAACTGAAGAAAATTAGAACCGCAGGCAAGCAACTGTTGACCAAGTTGTAGTAATCGGAGAATATTATGAAGTCAGCATAATCCGTTCCTGGAGGTGGAACAGTTCATAGAAAACTTACAATGACATCTTCCAGTTGGCAGTGGATCAGGCGCTCAACAGTCAGGCGACATCTGGGCTGTTGGACAATGAAATTAACGAAATTTATGTATACGTTGTATATCTTAACTTCCCTTTATTTGTCATAATAATGTTTAACGAACTTTGCATTACTTTAAACGAATAGAACTAGTATTAGTATTAGTATTGAATTAGCATTCTTCGAATATCAAATACCAGATGGAACATTGGACATAAATAATAAATATTTTTATTTAATGTTTAAACTTTTAAACGTTGCTTTTGACATTCAAATTACAAAACGTTGTTTGTTATATTAAATATATTTAAAGCTTACTTACTCTTACTCGCTTTTTTAATACTTGGTGTTATTATTATTGAACCCGAATTATTGTGCACTCATTTCAAACCCTTTATAAAGTAAACAAAGTTCCTAAACATTGTCGAATCGCTGCCGTTTTGGCTATTAGTAGGAGGCGTGGCCACTGACAGCTCGCCCACTAAAGCCAACGGTCGATTGTCGGCGGTTTTCGAAACAGTCTTTATGTCCAAATCGTTATCAACATCGATTTCGAATTTGTCTTCATTGCGCTTCTCCTTTGCGTCCTGATCGTTGTAGTCCTCGCTGTCCAAGATTTGCCCGTAGACCTTTAGCAGATTGTGCTCTTCGGAATTCTCTAAGAATTTAAGCAGCTCCTTGATAGTCTTGTCATGCTTGTGCGCCTGCTCTGCATCGTATGGTGGCGATCTCCTTGTGGCAAACTGAGCACGATAACCAGACTTGTTGTTGTCTGTCGGCGTTAGACTGACACGATACCAGTGCTGATCCTTCGGATCCTGACCCAACAGAGCATACTCAAATTGTGGCGTTGGCGTCGTCGTTGTCACTATCGTTGTTCCGCCCAGTCGATTTGTGGTCGTCACTATGTTGTTGTAGCCACTGGAATTGGTCCCTGATGGCTTCTTGTACCTGTTTCAGTTAGGAGTTGACAGTTAAAGTCGACCACAAAAGAGTTGTGTGAACCTTGAACTTACCCCAGTTGCTTATAACGTGGCACATCCACTGGCATCGCACTGCAAAAGGCTATCAGAGTGTAGATGAAAATGCTCAGAGTTTGCTTCTTCTCCATATTATTGAGTTAAGCTGACTGCTGCAGCTTTATGACTTTTGCTTTGTTTTTATAGCTTTGTTGACTTGGGTATTGGATTGCAGCAGCTGGCTTTGAGTTTGAATTTGGCGTGCAATTCCACATGTAAATGTAGCTTTGACAACATTTTGATTTTGATTCTACGGTGGAGCTACTCAGATAACGCTCTGACACTTCTTCCATATATCACACAGTAGCCAGTCACGTTTTGAGTTTTAATTAGCTTGAGTCGAATTGCATATGCACAGAAACGTGTTTTATTAGAATCATTTATATAGAAAATCAATCTAAGGCATAATAAATCGAATTCGCAACTAAAGCTGTGAAACACAAAATTGATAAGAATATGTTTTAAAATTCCTTGGCTTAGTAATAGATGAAAAAAATTGTAATTAATTGTTATGTTATTTTTTTGCCAAAGCTGTTCTTTGCGGAATATATTTTCCATTATAGTTTGTTTATTCTATGCTATGCCCATTTTATTTTATGAAAATGGCCTCAATTTTAAATATCAATCTGTTGAAATTTCATTTTTGTCTGTCATATTTTGTGCTCACAGTTCGCTGCTTGGAATGCATTTTATTAGGCTAACAATTGTTTGCTGCAGGAAATTCCACTTACAAATAGGCACTTCCGGTCCACTATTCTCGAGTGGACAAAACAACAAAAATGCCAGTTTTTACTATTGTTATCTCTTTCGAACGCATGCTCAATTTTGTTTGAGAGCATTGCCAACAGCAATGTCGAATTATTATCAGTGAATTTGGCGACCTTTCGAATGGCGAGTAGCCATTGAGTGAGTGAGTGATTGGGTCGAGTGGCTGCTTTGGGGAGCGTCGGCTTAGACCGTTGGACTGTTAATCAACCAAAAATACTTTCACTTTAACTGGCCTGGACACTGTGCGCGTGCTCTTTCGCTCTTACTCTTTCGCTTTGTCGCCGATGCTCTCGTTTTGGCTCTCTCAGCAGCTGGTCGGTTGCTCGGCTGCTCGGCTGCTCGGCTGCTCAGCTGCTCAGCTGTTGTGGGCGACATTGCCATTTGCCTGTTGTGTGCAAGCGTTGGCAATTTGCGCGCGCATTGCCCAACACTGGACGGGATACGAACACACGCACTTTCCACAACACACATACGCAACGTTGTCCGTGAAACAGCAGCAGGAGCAGCAGCAGCAGCAGCAAAGCTCTGACTTTGGCTTTGGCTTTGGCTCGCTCGCCTCGTCTCGACTCAGTTCGTTTGGGTTTTTTGGTTCGGGTCAAGTTTTGCAAATTCAGTAGACAATCTTTCCTCATTTCGTTAACACACACAGGCACGCAGCACAACAAAAACTGGCTTTAAACTCCAGCAACCGTAACTAATAGAATTACCAACCAAATATATATAAAAATACATATATATATATTGTTCATGTAAATCCCAAAAAAACGCTTAAAAACTGTATAATAAATTATTAAAAAATATAAATTATATGCTAGTGTTTGAAGAGCTTAACTGTGTGCACCTGTTCAACGGTCGTGTATTATAATAAATATCACTAATTAATGTTATTCAAAATAATATAACTCACACATAAAAAACAACTACAATGTTTGTTGCTTAACGTGTCGTCCTTGTTAAACAATGTTTCCTGCCGTGAGCGTCGAGTGCGTATCCTTGTTGTGCTTCTTGCTCTTAATGTAGCTCCGAAACGAAAGTACGTAAAAAAATGTATCTCTTATCAGCCAAGTTATGCGTAGCGCTTTAATGGACAAATAGCAGCGCAAATATGCTGATAAAAATGCTGCCAATTGTAGTGTATGGCAATTGCATGAGTTTAGACACTTTAAGTGCTACCTTGTCCTAAATGTGACTGTGAAATGCTTTAATTTTTAGTAGCAATGCATATAGTTTTCCATAATCAGGTACCCAGAAATTGGTTGTTTACTTTGTAATGATTACCCTTGAGGGAAGTTATAGACAGACACAAATAATAATGACATTATAATTGTCATGTTTCTCTTGTCTTTAAATATGGACTTTCAGCTGCGAAACATCCTAGTCGCCAAAAGTATTTGGCATAAACACCGCTTTTTTTTTGTGATTTGTGATCAGTTAAAATAAAACGTAAATAAATTGTTTTGCCAAAGTAGTAAATGTAAAGTGTTATTTTATATTTTTTTTTGTGATATTATACCTATTTTAACTGCAAAATCAACAATTAACTTTTAAGAAATTATTGTTTAACAATGGGGCCTACAAAAATTGTTTAATTTTATATTAGAAGTAGCTTTCAAAGGGTCTTTAAACCGTATAACGGCTTTAATTTATGTTTAATGCGTTTTGACTACGTCCATGCTATTCAAAATTTGGGTAGTTTCTTTTCACATTTTATTCTTATTTTTTAATTAAATTAAATGTTCAGCTCATGTCGAGTCTGGAATTTACGTTGCCTGCGTGTTCAAGTGGCGTGTAAAGTAATTTACCCGCCCAACGAAACTTTCGTGGACGTTTAATTTTTAGCGCAAAATAAATAAACAATCGCGAAAGGCACGAGCAACTGCCAAAGAGTCCGACAAAATAAGCCAAGTTGGGTTTCACTTGAGTTAGTTAAGCAAAAGGCAAATGGAAAACAGAAACTTTGCCTATGTCATTATTTGCGCTTGCTTGCTGCCCCAGACATTTGGTACTTGCTGTTTGTTGTAATTGTTGTTATTGCCTAAGCCAAGTTAAGACGCATATGTGCACATACATCTAGATGGTATGTGTGAGTTCGGCCAACTCTCAGGTGTGTCTATTACTTTTCTGATTGCCTGACCGTCCTTCAACAATTTGGCAATCTTTGAACATCTGACAGCATTAAGAATTATTCATTTGTTATTTTCATCCTTTCGTGTTTATACTGTAATCATATTATCTTTGCTTTCGTTAAATATATTAATAAATATATTTTCTTTTTTAATGAAAACAAAAATATCTTGTATCAGTTAATATGGCATATTGCAAAAAGTACAAATAATAACTTCAAAGTTGTGTATTTTCTAAGCTTTATATTCGTTTTTGTACAATTCACATTTACAAGAAACTTTCGAAAATTCAATATTAATTTGATAGTTAATAAAAAAAACGTCGGAATATCTCATAAAATCTAGACTATCTTAATAATTACTGTTTTCTATTTTACTCTTCTTTTTTTATTTTAACATCCTAAGTTTTTTCTGTGTGTGTGTGTGTATTTATCGGTGTGCATGAGAGCGCATTTTCTATAAGGTTAGCAGCCTGTAGCAATAAAGAAAGTGGACCTGCTTGCTTTGAAGTCGTAAATTGTTGCCGTTGTTGTTGCTGTTGTTTCTTGTGGTGCTTGACTCGTAATGAATATAAAACTGGCTTTTAGCTGCCTATATTTATTTTTGTTGTTTTCGTATCCATTGTACATAACGATACACATAAACACACAGAAACAACCGTACCTACACTCTGTGAATATCCTGAACACAATTTGAACGTGGCCACAACGCAAGCTTTAAATGTTGGCCAAGCTTTTTGTCCACTAAGATACTTGTTGAGGCATCGCTTTTGGCAACAAGCAAAGAATAGGATTACAGCAAATAAATAACTATCAGTTGGATGCTATAAGCAAGTGCACAATTTTTAAGTATCCTTTTTGCATTTCACAAAAAAAAAAACCATTTCGACATTTCACTTAAAACTTCGTGTTCCAATTTCATTTGGCCACCTTTTGCTATTTTTTTCTTTTCGTTTTACTCGAAAATTCACATTTTTGTTGTATTATTTTGCCAAAGCAGTCGCAAGCAACCAGTGTTTGTCATGAGATAAGCACAAAAAATAAAGCAGGGGGAAGGGCTGATGGTGCTGGCTGGCGCAGCTGCACGAGCCAAAGCTTGCGGCACTGGCGAGGCACAAGGACACGCCAGACTTCTAACTTGGCTAGGCGGCACGTACGAAAGCCAGATGATAATTTCGTTGAATACATCTACAAGGCAGCCTCGCATACATATATTGCACATAATGGTAGGACGGGGGTGTGCGCAGTCAGTGTATGGGATCCTTAGAAGGTTGTGGAGTATTGTTGAGAGTTGAGCTGCTATGCAAAATAGATTATAGCATCGACTGTGGCAAGCCAATCTGACTTGCATTTGTCAAAAGCTACCCCCAAAGCGTCTTTAACATTTTCTAAGGATGATTTCGGTTGTGTCAAGTCTACAATAAACAAAATATTTTGTTAGTATTTAATAATTCTCCTAGTCAAAGAATTGTTTGTCTTTTTTTTTTTTGATTAAAAATAAACTAATTTCTTTAAGAACACCTAGTTTGTTTACAATAGGACCCTTATTATTTTTATTTATTTAACTTCATTTTATTTTTCTTTGTCATTTAAATATTCAGCTAAGATTCGACTTTTGACTTTCAAGCCAAATCTTTAACGATATTTATCCAGAATACACTTTTGTATCATTCATTTTAATATTAATTCTGTAAGCTTCTTTCCATTTGTATAAAATAGTTTAATATTTTAATTTTATGAAACTATATTTTAAAGACAATGACTTCGTTCAGACATTACTTTAGTTCTAGAAAAAGAATTTCATTTCGTGAACTTGTCTTGGTTCAATTAATTGGCGGAAAGTCTTTTTGCCAAGTGAATGGATTGATGGATATTAAGCTGAAGGAGTGCTTTAGTTTGTTGCCTGCCTGATAAGCCATTTTGGTGAATGTGAATGCTAAAACATGGCAATAAGTTGTCGCTTTAATGTGCCTGGTCAATGCCAAAGCCGGAGTCGGAGCCAAAGCCAAAGGCCAATGCGTATTTCCTTCAAAGTCGTCATCGTGTGGGTGGTTTACTAAAGTTGTGTGGGTCGAGCCAAGCCTTCGCACACAAACTTACACATATACATTAATATATACACAAGCACAATCACAACTTAGTTGGCAAGGCCCAGCCATATGTGTGGCCTTTCCAACGCCTAACTGTCTCAGTAGTAAAAAACAAGGAGAAAAAATAGAAGAAAAAAAAAAAAAAAATGGAGTAAAGAGAGTGAGCAAAGAAATCTAAGTAAATTCCTTGGAATCAGTTAAAAAAAAGGGCGCCCCATGAGTCTTGCCAACTTTTCAAAAAGTTCAAGTTAAGTGCAGCGGCAGCAGCAACAGCAGCAACAATAATAACGACTATGACTATACACTTTATTGCTGCGATATTTTTTTTGTTGTTATAAACAAGTCGGAAACGAAGTCAACACTCCCGATGCCTCTCTCTCTCTCTCTCGCTCTCTCTCTCTCTCTCTCTGCGCGCGCATTTCGAAAAGAGAGCGCACAGGACTGACACACACGCACTCTTCCCACAGGAGCTGAGACGCAGCTGCTCGGGCATCTGGCCTTAGTATACAAAACGCCAGCAAACAGGCAACGAGGCGCGTGCCACAGGCGGCAGCAACAATAACAGCAGCAACAGCAGCAGCAGGTGAAGCAGCGCCAAAAAGCCCGACAAGTGTTGTGACAAGTGAAAGTTTTGCAGCCTGCCTTCACAATTCTACGTACTTATGTGTAATATTGTACGATTGACTTTCAATACGAGTCCCACTCTGTCAATGACAATGTGCGTTTGTTATTTCCCCAGCTGTCGCTAGCCGTCATCGTAATGCGTACTTTTTTGAGCCTGATTACAATTTTGAATGCCGTTCAACAAACATCAACAAAATTGTGTGAAAAGCAATCAGATAGAAATGTGCACGTAACGCAATAAAAAATGGAATTTATATATTGAAACTTTCTCTAAAATTGAAGAGCTGAATTGACCTTTTTATTTGTTAATTTTTAAATGTTTTCAACAATTAGTTATGTTTAAGGAGAGTTTCTTTAGTTCTTTTTTTTATGATTAAGCTTAACGTTAATTAACCAAAAAATTAAATTCAACTAAAATAATTAAATTTTTGCCCTTTAGAAAAGAACATGTAGAGGAATTAGATTTATTTCCATTTTATGTATTTATTAAAATCAATAGATGCACAAACTTTAGAGTTAGAGTTCTAGATACAAATTTCATTTATTAAGAACTAAGCTTAAATATTTTCTTACATAAAGTTTATTCAGCAGTGTTTTGAGTGACATGCTATAGTTTTCAATAAAGCTTGCTCACAATACTATTAAAATTTGCCATTATTAACATAACTTCTTATATTTTGTTCAAACTGTGACCATATAAGTCTCAAAATGTGTAACCCAGTTTGGAAGGATACAATCTTAAAGCGATTTCCGTTCACAGCTGTCATTATGTTTTTATAAACTTAGTTTTTTGGGTTAAGGACTGTCTGCGCTCAATTTATTTGTTTATTGTTATTCTTTCAGCAAAAGATTTTGGACTTAAGTCCTCCATTCTGTCATTCACATTCTCATCTTAAGTTGCTGTAAGTTGCGCCATATTTGAGTCTGCATGACTCTCAAAGCGGTCCATTGTTTATTATCAATGAAATTTCTTCTGTTGCTCTTATAGTTGTAGCTCTTATGTTTTTGTCATTATTTTCTTTTGGTTTCTCTTGGGTTTTTTCTTGAGGAGGCTTGTGCTTTCTGCATACTGGCTTGAGCAAGTTGAATTTCCATTCGTATTTTTGGGGTTTTCCTCATGTTTCAGGACAATTTATGCATATTATTCGCTGTGCAAGGCTAAACTACTAGACAAACTATAACTATTACTATAACTAAAACTGAAAGTAAAACTTCAGTAACTTTGATACAAACTAAATACAAAAAAAAAAAAAACAAAAAAAACAAATTCAGCAAACGGCAATTGTAAAACTGTGGAAAGTGCAATCAAATACTTTTTTTTTTTGCTGACACACCAAAAGGTCAGCTAAGAAGGAAAATGTGCATTAAAAATTGCGCCAACATTCAGTACGTGGGCAGCAGCTGCAACACTCGCAACAACGGCAACGACAACAACTACCACAACGACAACAACGAAAACAACGAGAATAAAACGCCAGAAGACAACGTCAGCCAGTTCGAGTTTCAATTGCAATTTCCACGCAAATCCGCTAAGGGCGCCAGGCTATCCACCTTTAAAATATTGATGTGCTGTTGCTATTTTATCATCATTGTCATGTTGATCTAAGAAGGGAATAAACCAACCGAACGCTTAAACACAACAAATTCTATTCAAATCAAATAACAAACAATAATTTAACGTAAAATATACTTAAACAACATGCAAAGCGCATCAGGTAATTTTTGTTGCCTACTTTTGGGGTGATAAAGGGCGGAATTATCACAAATCATGGTGTACACATAGTTTGAATCAATACAAATGTTCCGATTCTAGCTAAATTGCCTATAAATAATGCTGATGCTTAAATTGAAGAATATACTTTCAAAACGTTATTATTGGGTCGTCCATATAATTAGATTGCAAGCCTAAAGGCTCGAAGCCTATCGATTTTTTAAATTAGCCGTTTGGTATACAAAATTCTTGTATACGATTGCTGTAAACTGTTACTAGCTAATTGCGTAAATAAATAGGAGCAGGATTTAAAGCACGTAGTGTTTATATCTATTTATCAATCGATCTCTCTGTCTGTATATCTAGACATCTGTTTGTCTACCTGTCTGCTTTCATGGTCACTTCGTATATGGATACGTTAGCTCTGCTGAAAATAACAATATTTAGATTGGCAGCCTATGTCCTATTCATATTTGGGCATTAAGTCTGTAAGCAAAAAATAAAAGAAAACTATAGAATACTCTTTTGTGTTCTTTTGTCACTATTTATATTTTCAATAATTGTATTATGAACAGTAAAATAGACTATGTGTCAGTTTTATAGGCCAGCAATTATATTTAGTGTTTATATAGAAATTAGTGTTAAAATCATTTATGCCGCAAAATGCTAACATCAACAACAACTGGCACAGAAAGAAAATACAACACGAATTACGCATACGTCACGATTTGTGTTTGTTTGTTTGCTCACTTATTACGCATACGACGCGTGGCATAGTTTAATGAAAATTGATTTTACAGTGTCACAAACAAAGTACAAAGCACTCAAGCAAGCTCAGATATACACACATACACACATGATCGCACCCACACACACAACACCGATGTATACATATGTGGTGTAATTCATTGTTGTTGCTGCCGTTTTCATGGCTGCTTTTCAATTCAGCACTGCTGACCCACATTTTCACATGTTGTTGTTGTTGCTGTTGCTGTGTCATTATGGTTGTGTGGGCGGAATATTTTTTTGTCCGGCATTTCTGAAAAATTATGACACTTGGCCATAAATTTTGTTGCGCTCATACATTGTACATTTTTACCGGGAAATTAATTAATCCAGAAAGCCGCACGTTTTTAATTTTCAATGCATGAATATTTTATTTTATTTACACTATGTGCCTGCATTTTAAAAGCCTTAATGTGTGAGAAAGAGCAAATCATCCGCTGACTTTTTGTAGGAACCAAATAACAAATGTAGTCTTATAAATATTTTATATCATATATCTCATTTATTTATTTTTTTTGTTGTCGACTAATGTGGTTTGTTTCAGTCAAATTGAACATCTTGAAATGGTCAAAATTAAAATCTGGCTGGAAGCGTATACATAAATGTCACTGGAGTGTTTTACGTTTCTGTAACATTTTTACAATAATTCATTTTTTAAACTCTTAATACTTATTCTGGAGTCACATGTTCAAACAGCGAATTCAATTATGCAGAGTGACAAGGAGATTTTTGGTAGCAGAGTTCGATGGCAAATGGAAATATTTGCGATGCCTTTTTTATGAGTGCCATAATGCAATGGGTTCATAGCTTTTTTGTACTTGTGCTTGTGTGTGTGTATGCGAATGTGTATGTGTATATGTGTGTGGAATTGTGGATAGCTCTCGTAAATACAGACGGCTTTTCCAGTGATATCAATGTAAATTTACTTTTATATTATCGAAATTTATAGCTGCCGTAAAGTTGTCTTTTTAAGATATAAAATCTTTTCTTTTTTCTTAATTCAAGTTGCATGCACATGCTTAATCTACATTTAAAATTTATTTGTATATTTATATGGCGTGCAGATGGGTTAATTTACATATGTAAATCCTATTAAAGTCCTCACGAAATGCCACATCACCAAATGCGATGCACAGTAAATGTATTAAATATGTGAAAACGTGCACTAAAAACGACAAACAAAAAAATGTCAATAGACGACAGTGGTACAAGCACCAAAAAAAAAAAAGACAATAGTTTGAAAGAAAATATAAGACCCCATACAGTATATATAATCTTGATGAGCGTCAAAAGCCGAATCGATATAGCTATTAACGTCTCTTCGATACGCTTCAAATTTTAAATATAAGTTTAAGTATAGCCCGCGCATATCAAGCTTATTTAATTTATTATCGATAACTGTCTCCAATTTGCTAATATCGATGCATATCGTCCGATTGCTGTAAAAGGCACAATTAGGGCAGAGCCTTCCAATTGATAACTGATATACCTTGACATATTATTGATAAATTTCAACAATTTTATCCAGATCTGTATTTTTTTGCATAAGTATGTGCATTTTATATTCATAAAGTATCGTAATAAATGTTCTGCTCTTATATTTTTCATTCATGTTTTAATTTTACGAAATTCGAACCACAGTGGCTACATATTTGATATTCGAAAACAATAAATTATCTATGCATACAAAGATATTATTTCAGCTTTGTGTGTATAACTAAGTCCCTTATTAAACTCACCATGGCTGAGCGGACACTTAGATAAATGTATTAAATTGTTGTTGTTTTTGTTCTGTTTACTATTACTTGTTGTCGTTGTTGATGTGGTTGATGTTGTTGTCTGGTAAATCGCTGGTGTTATTGGCGCTCACCCATGCATTTTCAATAAATTATAGGAAATCGTAACTAATTTAGGACAAGGTCACACAATTGTTTTTTTTTTATGGTAAATTAGCTAAAGGCTTTAGCGTGTCGGAGTTAAATATATACACATATATATGCGTTATATTAATTTTCACAATTTTTTCAATTTTTTACTTTCAGCTTCTGTCGCAACATATAATTTGAATAGTTAAATCTCAACCCAACTCACAAGTCACTACTGTTTCGGTGTCTATTCAAATATCGTGTATAAATATCGTTGTTTGTGCGTGTTTAGATATCAGATTTAATCGTATTTCAAAGTATCCTAAATTGCTAAAAGCAAATTTATAAAAATATATGTATAAAAAGCGCATTATCGTGTTGTGTCGAGTGTAGTGTTTACAAAGTGTAGTCTCAATAACAATCGCACAATGATAATTACCACAATGCTTTTAAGGGGAAAATGTCCAAACTGAAATAAGCAAAACAAGGCTTCAATTGGCGGTTATTTCAAACACAATGCGCTCCTAATGTAAGTACAATGTTAAACTAGCTAATATTAATGATTTCTCTAGTAAACTCTAAATATCATGAATTGTTCCAATAATAAAGTAGCATTTTAAAAATTAGAATTATATACAAGTATATTTGATTATTAGCTTATAAATGAGTAAATCACGCTATTGTTGGAACATTCTTCACATGCATATATGGCAAATCAAATATATTTTCAACTCTTTATATATAGCTAATCACGTATGCTCCATTGTTTAGATAGAAGTTGTTGGTCATAGTAGAATTTAAAAGCCTTGCGAATTGCTCTACATATTTATATTGAATATACCTAAAATCTTGTTATATCTCAATAAAATATGTCTCAATATTTTAAACTGTCAATGGGTCGTATGTGTAACATTCATCATATTTATGAATCTGTGCGGCGAAAATGTTTACCAAATATCAATATTTAATGCTACACAAATTGTCAAAACGTTGTCATAAATACAGAAAAAAAGTCCAAGGTGAAGCAAGCAAAAAGTTACCAGCTGAAATCATAGACAGTCAACAGTTCCATCACACATACATGTCGGTGTGTGTGTGCGACTGTTTGTATGTGTATGTGTTTATCGTTGTGTGTGTTTGTTTTCTGCCTGTGCCTTTAGTCAATAGCACACACGATTTTAAACATGTTGGGTAATTGTTTTATGGCACTCGCAGGGCACACATAAAAACAAAACAAACCAAAGCCATGGTCAGGCACAAGAACAAAGCAAATAAAGGCATTACTTTTTAAGATTTACGAGGAAAACACAGCTCAAATTATAGAGACATGTTTCAGAACGATAGCAGGACTATTTGGCTTATCAAACATGTCGCAAATCGGGACACTAAATTATTCAGCGAGCCATTATAGGGAATCCAAGAAGAAGAGATAATTGCATGACGAACGACAAGCAAAAGACCCCAAATCTGTATATTAAATAAATAAACACACGAAAATCTTAATACTTAAATATTTATTTTGAGTTGATTTAAATTGTTTTGCAAGTCATGATTAAAATAGTGCACTAGTATAAAGTATAGTATATATATATATATATATATTTAAATCTATGTAACACAATCTGTACAAAAGAAATTACACACGAGTCAAAGACATGTTGACAGTTGTTCTGCTTTCCTTTTTTCCGGCTAATGTTTTGTGGTAGACTTATCGTGAAAAATGCGACATTTAATTGGCAAGTCTGCATACTTTACGATTCTAATGGCATGTCATCCTATCTCGCCGTCTGTCAGGTTGAGTGGACTCCAAGGGCAGCCTGCCGCTGACAGGTCTTGATTAAAATCGCTTCACTTTATCGATTAGTTTGCGTTACATGCAATTACTTTGATGATGCGTTCAACCTAACAGCATTATGTATTTATCCTGCTTTCTTCTCGACAAACCTCGGATCGTAGGGCTGTACCTCGGCCGTGCCCCAAATTGCAAATACAACAGCCGATATAACTAAAATGGCATAGCCCAACCAGAAGACCGATCGCCACTCATTCATAGTCGCCTACAATAAATGAGTAGTTCCATTAGTTGGGATGAAATGTCAGTTGATGTTGCATTAAGATACTTACATTTGGCGTAAGAAGGCCGACAATAGGAGGAGAGAGCATGCCGGCGAGAGAGCCAAGACCATTAGTTATGGCCATGATAGTGCCAGAATAACTGGGTGCCATGTCTAGTGGGGTCAGTTTCTGCCCGCTATAATACGGGCCCATAACAAACATTGATATGGTAAATAGGGTAACAACCAGAGTCTTATTACAACCAGCATACGAGGCCAGCACCATAAAAAGTCCCGGAAAAAAGGCACCTAAGTTACAGAATCAATAGGTATAGACTGAGTGTTCGACATGTGTTTGATTGCATTTACCAATAATTGTAAACAATTTACGTTCGACTGTAATTGAAAGTTTGCCTGAACGTATAATCCAATCAGCCACGTGGCCAAAAAACAGAGTGCTTATAAACATGGCTATAAATGGTAAGGCTGTAACGATACCATTTGACCGAACTGAAAACTGAAGTACATTGGCCATATACTTGGGCAAACAAGAGATCATCACATAGTAGCCCCAGTCGTGTCCAATCTGACTAACGATCACCGCGAACATTTCCTTACTTAACATCATGGCTTTCCATGGTATTGGCAGCTTGTTACCAGTCTTTTTTGGTATCTCTTCTTCTAGATAGGCCATCTCTTTCGGCTTTATACACAAATGCGAAGAGGGCTCGCTGCTGCATAGGAAAATCTGCAATCGGAAGTAAATGTCAGCTTATATGCAAACTATTTGCGTATCTGTAATCTCTACTTACGAATATTATAAACCAGATTGCAGTAACAATACCAAACACATACAGCGTGACCGACCAATGAAAATGATGGAGCATAAGACCAGAGCCTAAGTTGCTAACGACTGTACCGGCAGTAACGCCACTGTAACACAAGGTTCCCAATTTGCCGCGCTCCTTCGTGGGCACCCACGCCGAGAGGAGTGTAGTCAGAGAGGGGAACAGGAGTCCCTGGGCAGCGCCCATCATAACGCGGACACACATCAAGCCCCATTGTTCGCCATATTCAATGGCTAACGGGCAGAAAATCGTGCATAGAGACGAGATACCCATACAGAAGGCCAATACCCATTTGGCACCATATTTGTCAGCCACAATGCCACCGGGCATATGTGTAATTAGGTAGCCAATGTAAAAGCTACCCAGCACGTAGCCCTGCATCTGCTCCGACCATTCGTATATGCCCAAATTCTGTGTGTGCGAAAAGAAATTACTAAATATTGATTTTATTTGTAATTTTGGTACAAGGAGGATGTGAAGGAAGCATCTCAGACTCCATTATGAACATACATATAAATATATATATATATATATATTTGATCAGCATCATAAGCCGAGTCTAGAACCTATTGTATCTGATTGTCTGATCTCAGAGCACTCTCGAAGAGAGCATTCTTACTTGTTTATGTTATGAAACTAATAAATTGATTGTCCTCGAATTATCATTTTGAAATTTATGAGCAATAACTATAATTAAGTAGTAGCATATATCGATGAGTGTACCAACCTCTCGGCCGCCTTCGACCTCCTCTGGTGGACACACCTCCTCCTGTTCAGTGTTCGAATCTGTACGATTTATGGGTACAACCAGTTCTGTGATAACATGTGAAATTGAGACACGGTGCGTATATGCCCAGAGTAGTGCAAAGAAACCTATTAGAGTAGTAACAACGCGCTGGGGCAACAGGCAGCCTGGCATTATGGGCATGGTAAGCGATTAACAAATAGTTCCAACAGCAAATCAACATTTATTTACCTTTACTACAGGTTTTACCCCATTCGGGCCTGTTATCTGCAGGCTCCATACAATCAAGATTCTATTAATTTGCTGAAATATATAATTTCAACTAACATGTATGATTTTGAATAAGACAATTCCGTGTGTATTTTCCTTTTTATTTTTTTTTTTACAACAAATTTTGGACATTAAATAAAAATTTAAGTAAATAATAATATGAAACGACTTAAGTATTTGGTAAACACCAAAAATATCTGTCAAACATATCAGGTTCCTATGATTCCAATAAAGAATAGACAAATGTAAATCATACAGCCAAAGGTAAAATCGCTTGCTGCACTGCATTTCGAAAAGTAGAACAAATGCATAAAAAATATACACAAATTGGTTCTGCATAAAATAAAAATCACTTAATTATATCAGCGTGTTCTGGCACTCAAATCACATTTTAAATGGGAAGCCCTTGATAGATTTCTTAACGCTGACCAATTTGCATCATGGAGTAGAGTAAATTTTGGCAATGCCAAAATGAATGGTCCATATTAGTGCATTCAGATATTCATTTTTATTTTAGTAATTTCCCAAAGTTCGTGCGCAATTATTTTCAACTTTACATAATACCTGAAATTTTTGCTTTTAATTAAAGTTGTTATTTATGTGGGAAATGCGACTTGTGATTATCTGTCCAAACCATTTGCAACTGACGCTTGTCATTATAAATCAGTCGAGTGGAATGCTTACATAATATGCTAGGCTCGTCTCAGGAGCCGGTGCTAAAAGCAAATTGCTGTAAAAGTAAATACAAAATCGTATATCATGTCAGCCGCTGGCACATACAACAAAATATGCAAATGTGAATCAAAGTTTGTATGTGTGGTCAGTGTGGGAATTTTAGTCATTTTTTTGTATACTCTTGCAAAGGGTATTATAATTTTGAGGTAAAATGTGCAGATATCGCTTGAATGATATGTTCTTTTATAAGGAGTTTTATGTTATTTTGGTTGAAAGTTCAGCATTTAGTCACGTTTGGGATTCAAGTTCTTTATTTGCCTTATTAGAATATTAGATTCTTAATTCAAGACTTCTTTTAACTAATTTTATTATGACTTCTCTGCTTATTTTCGAGGATTAATACATATATAGATATTTAAAAAGGTTTTTTTTAGAATAATGTATGAAAAATCGATAAATTCAGAATTAATACTTAATTAATAATAATACTCCTACTCTAATATCCCCCTTAAGTGGTATTTTATTAATCGATATCTTGGCAGTCTGAGCCAGTCTTAGTACTACTTCCGGTTCCTTTTTTTACAAGATGACTATTTGTTGTAGTTGTAGCGCCTCGCGCCGGAAACAGTGAGAAATGTGGCAACTCAAAGTCGCCCAGTAGCCATATAGTGTGAGTTGGCTTAAATAACTTGAAAGAGCTCATCGAAGAAGTTGGCTAAGCAGAGAGTTGGCTACGCGGAGAGGGCCACTTAAATACCTGCAAAAGTTTTGCACGCATCCGCCGGAAGTTGCTGCACATGCGTAAGAGCGAGACAGACAGATTGGGTGTTTGTGCGAGTTGGGTGGGTGCTTTCTATAAAATCTTCTCAAATGCACAGCAAGGCAAGGAAATGCCAAAGGAAATGCATTTTTTTTGGGTTGCGGACTCAAAAAAAAAGTTACGGGTTGAAAAGAAAGTGGCAGCAACAACAACACTAGGCAAGACCTGTGAGCCCTTGCAGCAAATATGTTGCACAAGTGCTCGTCACTCGTTGAGCTGCACAAACAGTAGGCAAAACAGCAACAGCAAAAGCAACAAACGCAACAAGGCAAGCTCGTTAAAATTACAAATAGAAGGCAAGTGGCAGAAAAGTGCGCTCAAGGACGCATTTGGCGTCTTAGGGCCCCTGCCACTCTGCGGGAGCGCTCGCACGTTTGTCTCGACCAGATGGGGGGTCTTTTGGGTGTGGTGGGTGGTTGGGCTGCAGCCCCACACACTACACAGGCAAGGCCGAGTCGTGCAATTGCGACGAGCCGGCTGCAACTGCAGCTGCATTTGAACTTATCACGACATCAAAGCTTACGCCTGCCTTGGGTCACCCATTTTAGTGGTGGGCGTGGCATGCGTGTTTGGTCGCGCATTAGCCAGTTGAAAAGCACAAACACCAATAAACAGAGAAAACAAAAACCGAACATTTGTTGTTTGTCGGCTGACTTTTGTATATGAAATTAGCCAGTTTCGCTACTTTCGGATTGCCCAGGGCCACAGATGACACGCTGAAAAATAGCTCGGTTAAAGCTAATTCAACGTTACTGTAACTGTGGGTTAATTAACATGATCTATATTTTTGTGATTGTTTGTTTATCGTAGGTCACTGATAGTGCTTTCTTTTCCTTAATAAAGTGCGTAACTAGAAATTATATTGTCACTTTTCATTCGACTCTGAAAATAATAATCAAAAATAATCGAATTTGATTTATTATTCAGCAAATGATTTATTTTATCTACACATTTTTTTATATAACATTTATATTAAAATCATTTACTAACCTACTGAAATCAGATATTGCTCTACAGATGCTGATAGGGATCGAAAAATAACAATTACCTAAGGTCTATCACTTTTCAGAAGATCTTTGTTTTAGCTACAAGCTACAAGTTTTAAATATGAATAAATTAATCGAAAGTTGCGACTTAGTGGGAAGACCACACGGAGAACTTCAGCTAAAACTCAATTTATGCGCCTCTTCGGCTCAATTAGTAAGCAAATTAACAACGCACTATCCTTGTATTCCAGTCGGTCAGTTTCAGCAATAATTTTCAGTATGGGGTCCATCGACAGTGATTTGTGCTGACAAATTATGCACATGGATTTTTACATGCTCGTAAAACGAGGCAAGCAGAGCCACAACTGGCAGCATCGGAATCAGCTTCGACTCCAATCGCCGCCAGAAAGCACATAATAAACTTATAATGCGTAGCAGGATGTGTTCTTCTGTGTGTGTGAGTGTGTGTGTGTGTGTTGGTGTAAGTGTAAGTAAGAGTGTAAAGCAAAAGGCAACAGTCGTTGTGCCTCATTTAGCAGCCAATGCAGCCTTTATTTATGTGAGTGCACTTTTATTTAAATTTAATTGATACATATGAATATATTTATTTATTCATTTTGTTTTGCTTATAGCCCATCAATAATTATGGTGATGATGTCAGTTGCTGTCCTCATTGGCATTGCCCATTTGGCTTATTTATTCATTTTTACGAGTTGGCAGCTTTACTGCTTTTGCGTTTGGCGTCAACGACAGCAGCCATAAATTGTGATTAATTTGACAAGAATTGGACATTGTGCTTAAAAATGTGATTTGTCTTTTTGATTTTATTAAAATGAAATTTATGGCTTGCTGTGGTCTGAAACTAAAGTATTTTTCCTTATATTTCTGATTAGCATTTAAATTTATCGTGTATTTTACGCTTTGTATACGGGATTTAAATTTGCTTTTTCAAATTTGCAGTAAGTTGAAGGAGACGTTTGGAGTTCTTTATTAGTCAATATAGCCAAGTCCGTCTGTCTGAATTTTTGGAATCATGTATTCAGAATTCCCTAAAAATATTTATGATGAAACTTTGTATACATCCGACTTTTTGCTGAGAGCAGTACATTGATCGGAGGTGACCGGGGCCAAACACTATATGAACACTATATATATTTCAAATTCCAAACACAAATTTAGATGTCAGCAGATTTACTCCCGTCTAGAGGTGTATAATCCTGGGCGTGCCTAGGATAAGCATCCCTTCCTATTTATTTCCATTCCACGCTCTCCGATTAAGTTACAGCCGTAGAGGCACTGGACAACGTGGTCCGTAAAACATTTTCCAATACGTGTTTGACAATTGGATGCGTATTCTAAACTAAGGCCAAGCAAATTGACATAGGTAATTTCGGCTGTAATGCACACTAAAGATAGAAATCCCATTATCAAATACGGTTTCAGACAGTTCATCAACTTGATGTTGATCTAAATAAATAAAGCCTGGGCTCAAACAGTTTGTCTCTGTGTAAAATGATTTGATTAATTTAGTTTGCAGCATATTTTCGCATACTTATTAATTTTTTACACTGTTTTCAATATAATTTCTAAGATATTTGAAAAAAATTTACTTTGACTTATTCTACACTCATTTAAAAATAAATATAAATTCAAAATTTCCGCTTACTGCTAAGACTTAATGTCCCATACGAGTCTCCGCTTACGAGTTTAATGACTTATTTGGTGTCGTGTTTAAAGAGTTAACTTTTAGCACACCAACGAGCATTGCCTCTTGTAATTAAAATTATCGGATGGCTCATGAGCAAACACAGGGCTAATAAAGACACGCACTAAGTTTGTAGCATGTTGTTGGGCTCTTGTTGCTGCTGTTACTGTATGTGTGTGTGTGTGTGTGTGTGTGCGTTGTGCTGGCATCGCTGATGCGGCAGATATGACATGCATTATGACTATGTAGCAAATATGACCGAATTGCTCTGGAGACGGAACTGCGAATGACATAATCGAGCGCTGCAGTTTCCGCCTCATTTCAGAGAGAGAGGAGAGTTGGGCGCTGTAGTCGCTTCCATCTCCTTCCTTTTATGAGATGACGATACGATAAACATACACATACCGACGTATAATATACATACGTACCTAAATATGTGTGTCTACTTTTGTATTTTCCTTTTTCAGCTCAACTTCGCGCTGAAAAGTTCTTAATTAGGCTATCGACCTTGTGGGCAAGTAGCTAAAATATTTGTGAAACTGAACTAAAAATGCGGGCTGCTGCTGTTAATGTAAAAATGACGATAATGCTGATTAGATTTTGCTCATTAGACTTTATGTGGGGAGCCAAAAAGAGCTGAAGTTCAGCCAAATATAATTTATCATGTTTGTTTTACTTATACAAGTTACCAAAAGTACTTAGGAATTCAGATGCATTGCAGATATCGCCTAACAATTATAATGTTCTTGCACATTTATTCACTTTTCTATACAGTTGAAGAAAATGAAAAGTTAATCATGGTGTACAAATTTATAGAAATAAAAAATAACCTTGTTAAAAAGATGTCGTGTAACATCTTCGACCCCAAAATGTATATATTCTTTATCAGCATCACTAGCTGACTCGATGTAGCCGTTCACACTTGTCCTTAATGTTTATATGAACTTGATGAAACTATGAATATATCCAACTTTTTTCTGCTACCGGATCGAACATATATACATGTCACCCTTTCTGAGATTGCTGCCAATAAATATATGCATAAGAAATGAAAGTAATTCCACGTAAAATTCTTAAGTTGAGAATTGGCAATAACACCAGAAGTGTATTTATTTTTGTGTAAACTTATCAACTATTTCTCGACATTTTCCAGTGTAGATTGTAAATGACATTTTTCCTTATGCTCATAGCTTATGACTTTTTTCTTCAGATGGCTCAACAACAGGTTTCACGACTTGTGAGCAGATGCTGCCACACTTTTTCCCAGTTGCCTCGATTCCTCCACGCCCTTAAATATATTTTTTGTTATATATTAAATTGAATTTATGAGAGATATCATCTTACCAAATTTTCAGTACATTGAGCACAAATCGCACGATTTTTGCTTTACGCTTTGAATTGCTCGGGGCTTGCCTATATTTATTTGTATGAAGTTATACACGATAATGAAGAAAATTGTAAAACATGCATTCGAAACATTTTCGCAATAATAAACAGAGTTGCAATTACAGGCGAGTCAAATAAAACACGTAGCACAGGGTCACAAATAAATAGACTAAAATCCAAGAAATTTTTATTTATGAGTTATGATCCCAGTATTAATGTCCTGCAAAATAAATATTTATGGCTTGGCTCTGAACCGTTTAATTGCCACATCCCACACGCGCTGCTGCAGCAATGAATTTTTTTGCAATTAGACGCAGCTGCCGGCAATTTGATGCTGCTCTTCGGGTAAGAAGTTTTTCTCAAAATAAAAATTGTGCGGTTCACTGAATCGAATGATGCAACTGATGCCGTTGTTCAACTATAGTATTTGCAGCATTACGATGCTCTCTTGCAGCACCTTTTTACGTCTCATTAATTTCCACTAGCTTCAAATGCAACAAAATGTGGCATGTGTGTGGTGTGCGGTGGATGTGTGTCTGCTCTTATAATTTATTGTATGTTTGTTTTACACTCGAGCGCATGCGAAATGGGCGACAACGGGGTGGGTGGGTTGGTGCGTCAGCGTCATTTGCATTTTTGGGGGCATGGGGAGTAGTGGGCGTGGGCGGTTGCGGCAACAACTAGCCACACGATAAATGCAGCCAGCAAATGCAACAATTTTCTAATGCAACTTTGCTGCTTATGCAAATAAAAGTGGCAACAGATGCAAAAGATGACTGAAAGCCATGCACACATCTCTCTGTGTGTCTGTGTGTGTGTGTGAGTGTGTGTGTGTGTGTCTGCGTGTGTGTGTGTGTGTGTATGTAAGTCGCTTAGTTTATGTATGTGTGTGCCTTGGTGACCAAATTTGTATGATTTTTGCGCTGCAGGTATTATGGCCCACAGTTTGAATGTTCGTGGCGCTGCATGCTAAACAGTGGAGTGAATTCGCTGAATTTCACTTAACATTTAAAGCTGTTCTTTGCAGCAAATATGATATTAAAGTAACTTATATAGATTTTACCATACTATATAGAGATGCATACTATATAAAACTACAAGCTGTGCGCAGCTCCACGTGAAACTTGGAATGTGCTGGGATATTCGCTATTTTTTTTTTTTTTTGCGTTTTTATTGTATATACCCTGTATGCATTTGCTGATTAGGGCTTAACACTTGTTCGGCAGAGATGGTGTATCTAGTATAGTTTATAGTAAATAGAGGGCATAGTACTTGATAAGAATATTGCGAAATGATTGCTGAAAATCTTTATTTTTGCGGTGTGCAAAAGAAAATTCGACCTGTATTTGCAGGGTGTCCTAAAGGCGTTTATTTTTGTATATCCATTTTTTATTTTAGTTTATACTTTATGCGCTGTTTGCTGTCAAATTTGTTGCTTTATTTCGTGTCGCTTCATGCCCCGTTGCATTTGAACACTTGCGATGTCGCCTACATCTGCATTCAAAGTTGAGAGAAACTCAACAGCAGCTGGTGTTTCATTTCAATACTGCAGCGGATAGAGGCTAATGAAATACTTATTGAAATATGTAATACCCTACAACATGACATAAAAAATGTTCCGAAAAAGCAGTCTTATATTTTAGATTGAAGTATAGTATTTAATTACAATGTTGAAAATAGGCATGCACAATTTTATAAAAAGCGCTAAGAATATTTTCAAAGTTACTCAAAGGGACCTTTAAAGTATTTAAAGTTAACCACAGGGTATATGCCAGCTAGCAAATTTTTATTTTTTACTATTTTTTATTTTATTTTTTATGTAAGCAAATGAATGCGATTGTGTGTGTGTTTGGTGTTGTGCGTGTCCTTGTCATGTTCAACGGAATGGGCAAGTCAACGCTCGTGTTCATAGACCCAAAAACACGCCCCCAAACAGCAGTTTCGGCTGCTTTTATAATGCGGTCTGTGGTGCTGCACACAAAAAATATAAATAAAAAGATATATAAAAAAAATATAATGTCCGTATACATTGCCACCTTTGAACTGCAGTTGAGCGTTTAAATTAATGGTCTTTTTTACTTCTTAATTCAAAATAAACCGCTCAGGTTAAACATATACATTTGTTGTACACAGATGCACAAGTTAAAATAAAACATTATTAATAAAGCCAGTATTAATTTGAGGTGGCAAAATATTGTAGTAGGATTAACCGGTTAAATTCATCTCGGATATTAGAATCTATCCGAAAAAATATACAAAAAATCCCCAAATGAACCACTTATTTTTCATTGTGTTTAGTATTATTATCCGAAACTGTTAACAATATTTATATTTTAGTATGTTAGCGCTTGAATTTTTTGAAATAGTTCGTATATCTCGCAATAAAGATACTGTCAAACTTTGCAATGCATAAGTATGTAAAAATATTTTTATTTGGCTGCGACGTGTGTATTTAACATCTTTCACATAACTCCAAACTGTGGAAATTTTCAAGAATGCCAAAACTAGTGTCGCATTTCATGTTATGCAATTAATCTTACTAAACACATAGAGTGCTGACCGGCGATTTGGATAGCCGCCTTTAGGGGTAAACAAGCGGCAAGCTGCAGGAAATGT
Organism: Drosophila picticornis; assembly: GCA_035043845.1. Lineage (NCBI taxonomy): Eukaryota > Metazoa > Arthropoda > Insecta > Diptera > Drosophilidae > Drosophila > Drosophila picticornis. The sequence continues at coordinate 12,998,537 of JAWNMR010000491.1, forward strand.
TGACAACAATTTTTGCACAAAATGAGAACAGCGGCAGCAGAGCAACAAAATAGAAAGACAATCGGACGTCTAACAGGATAGGATGATGAATGAAAGAAGATGAAAGAATATATATACACACACTCATATGCTGGGGACTACCCTCCATTTACCCCCCACAAAATGAGAGACACATATGAAAGAGGAAAAACAAAAGACGGTCGTGCTACAGTCTCCATTCGTTGTGGCATTTTGACAATTTGGACAGCTGAGTAGTTGCAAGCTCGTGGTTAAGAAGTGTGCAGATATCTGCCAAAGAAAAAAAAACACCGACGGCGAATACTTAATTTTTTCTCCAGCTGGCAAATTGCCATTTAGTGTCACAAAAAATATGAAAGCTTTGGCAAAATGTGAAGCATTTCTTAAGAAAGGAGGTGAAGAGAATCTGAAAATAAGAGAACAATGCATTGCTTAACGTCGTTCAAAGGATTCGAAAAATTAGATGACTGAGATTAAAAAGAGTATTCAAAGCGATGAATGCAAGTAACGGAATTGTGTAGCAGAAATGATGAAGGTAAGGAAACCAAATAAGATTTCAGAACAAAGCAGAGACGGAGACACAAAGACTAAGGACATAGGTAGCAAGGGCAATGGAGCAGAAAAAGGATAAACAAAATATGGGAGCAAAATGGCGAAAAAATAACAATTTATTTAAGAGATGGGAAAATAAAAAGGCCCGAGGAAATTATTTCAAAAAAATAAAATTCGAAAACTGAAAAGAATAGAAAATTATAATTAATTATTTTGACCAAATATAATAGCATCAAATTATTTTTCTGAGGATATAAAACGAGAATGGAGAATAAATAATATATTAATATTGGACCAAAGTATTATAGCATAAATTATCCATTGGATACGTTGCAATATTTAATACTACTGCAACAGGTGGAAAATAAATTCAAATCAAAGCTTAAAGAAATCAAGTTTTTCAGTGGTGGGTAAATATTATTTGTAATAATTTATATCTGTTATGTCTGTCTTTTAGTCGCAAATTATGCTATATAAAAACTTTTGCTACCCAAAACAGCCCTCTGGCTGTTAATAAAACGAGCTACAGTCTGTTTGGGCCAAGTGAACCACACAGATTTCGTTATGCAAATGCCGGTTGGGTTTGGTAAAGGCAATGAGCAGCGGTTAGAAGCCACATCAATCAGTCAGAGCTTGAACCACTTAAAAGGACATTTCACATAAATGTCAACACTAAACTGCTGCATACCCAAAAAAAGTTTAGAGAGAGAGAGAGACAGAGAGTGGTATATATATATATATGGAGAGATAGACACAAATACCACTCAACTACTTGGCTAATTTATGTCTGTGCGTCGTTCTGGCACGTGGCAAGTTGCAAGTAGTCGGCAACTGGCAGCTGGCAACTGTCAGCTAATGCAATTGTTATGGCAGCTTAAACCAGTAGCAGCTACCAACTACTTATCACCCCTCACCTCCCACCCAGCCACTATTGCGCACAAAATTTGGAATTGGGTGCAAGCTCAGCAAAATGTAGTACATTGCAAATCAAATTAATATATACACAAACCCATAACTAGACCCTAAGCCCTATTGATAAATACGTAGCAAAAGCTATAATAAAAACAACCAATCAACAAATGAAAAGCATTTCCTCGCTTCTCTGCAAAACATTTTGTGGTTTTTCCTTTCTATCTCTTTGTGGTGCACTCGAAAAATCAAAGTAAATTAAATTTGACAGCATTGCAAACAAGATCAGCTTTTTGTTACAAATCAATAATGTGCAAAGCAACAACAGTCATTGAAGTACTTAAGGCAACCCACGCCACCACTACAACACTTCACCCACTTAATAACATTTGCAACATTGCGTATACCCAATGTGGCAATTTGTATGCTGTCTCATATGTGCCCCACTAGATATTTAGGGCATGAAATCAGCACACACACAAAGCAACAAATGCTTTTGATAGCTCAAAAGTAACAAAGTTGTTTACTTTACTATTTTGTGCACTGATAAATTGCTGCGGGTAGAATTCTGACATTTGAAGTATTTGAGACAGCCTCGTGATGAGAGAGTGGGTCTTTAATAACAAAATATAAATTCATTTTAAGGCTCAATGGAAAATACGAAAAAATTAGATTAGATTAATTTAAAGTGCAGCAATTTAAACATAAATCTTCATTTCAACGAATTTCAATTATATTTATATTTTATACGTGTTATAAATGTCTAAATTAGAAAGTAATTATTATAAGTATCACCTGAACCACCTTTGTTAAGTTAAGTGCCGCAATGCGAGTAAAACTCAATCAGGCGAAAAGGCTGATAATTCCAAAATGCGACATGCCGCGTGTGCTTAATTTGTTGCCCAAGAGGGTGGCAATAAAGGTGCAACACAGTCCTTAAATGCTGAGTAATTGAGCGTAAAATTGAGTAAAGGTCAGTTTTGTGGATGTGTGCAAAAAATTGCATAAGTTAGTGTCATTGCATCGTTGTCGTTGCTCTTCACATAATACCAATTATGGTGGGCTTTTGGCTTTGGTTGTTTAAAAACTGTTAATTGAGTTGCAAGCGTGAAAGCGAAAATGAATTATGGAAAACTTGTTTTTGGGTGCTCAACTTTTACGCGGCTGCCAGCACAATTTGCCAAAGTTTTGCAAGGTCCTATTTCGGGGTGGGCTTTTCCGACGACGTCCTTGGCAGGTTCAGGGCCAATCGTTATTCCAGCTATTTATATGATTGACTTGGCCTTATCGCAATTTATATTTGAGTACTCGTATTCGTTCATGTGAGACACGTCTCACCTGGCCCCAATCTCATCCTCACTTTTTATTCCTTGTCCGGTTCATGTTGGTTTGTCTGAAGCTATTCATATATTGGGCGTGGGCCTGAGCACAACTGTCAGCGCTAAGGTTGTGTGTGGGTGTATGTGGAAGTGGGGTGTGGCTTTAAGTTAAATATTGTGGTCGCCTTATTGATTATAGCTATGCGTAATGTTTATTAAAGCTGCTATTTGAGGTCAGTTGTACAATGAATTTGTAACGCAAAAAGGTCGACTATGAGAATCGCCTTATTGTTTTATTTCAAAGATATATGGCTAATGAAAATGGGAAGCTGGAACAGAGATCAGATCCGATTTCTATTTCATTATTTTTGGTTGTTGTATTTGTTTCAAGTATGTTAGACAATAGAAACAGTCTATATTTGTCTACTCGATAATAATCAAACGCTGATTGCTCATTTGGAATATGAAACGACATTACTTGCGATAACAGTTCCAACTAGGCATTTTACCATGCTTATCATTTATTTGCGTTTTCGAAAGTAGGCAACAATAATTCTCAAACAACTGACTCACTAATGGGTGCCCTAAAATAGTTCCCCCGCTCTTCATTGACAAGCTCGCAAGTAGCCAACGAATGTAAACAGAATATTTCGCTAAAGTGAGCGAATTTGATTTTTTTTAAAGTGCACAACCTGAAAATAGAAAGGCAGAAGTCAATAGTACGTTAATTTGCAATGGCAATGATAAGATACTCCAGATGAGAAACCGATTTGAATTGTTGATTATGGTCAAGTAATTGGAAAGATTGTGCGCAATGTGCGAATTACACTTGAAAGCACTCGAAATGACCACGTGACACGAGAATCCCGATGAAATTTTATATTATATCTTATTTATTATATTGATATTGAAAGCTAGCAAGCTGTTTTACACAAATTAATTCAAATTATTTTCAACACTGGATACGAATTACGGTACAATAAAATAATGACTGATGAAGTTCGTTTGTTTTTTAGCACTTTTAATATTGAGATACATTTTCTTCTTTGTATTAAACAAATTAATTCAAATTATTTTAACACTGGATACGAATTACGTTACAATAAAATTATGACTGATGAAGTTCGTTTGTTTTTTAGCACTTTTGATATTGAGATACATTTTCTTCTTCGTATTCTTCCAAACAAGAAATTATTAATGTTTATAAACAGAATCGCTAGTTTTCGTTCATTCATGAAAACTATTTTTACAGCTCACGCAGCCAACTCGATGAAGTTTGTTTGTACGAGCCCATAAATATGTGCGCAAGTGGAATTATGGGTATCACTGAAAAAGAGCCTCCTAAGATACGGGGTATGCTGATAAGGTCGCTGAGACCCGAGCAAAATTTTCAAGTGTTTAGTCAGAGTTGAGGCGTTGGAGTTGCTTGAACCAAAAAGTCGATAGACAAACGTGAATGTGAAACGCTTAAATTAAATGCTTAAAACTAGTGGGTAGTGAGTAGTGAGTGTGAGGTGGAGTGTGGAGTGAGAAGTGTGGAGAACATGTTTTGCTATCGATATCTTATCGTAGCTTGTGCGATTGCGGGCGCAAGTTCTCAGATCATACCGCTGTCGAGCTATTGCCATAATGTGCACGAATGGTGCAGCTGTGAGCCTCAGGCGAATCTGGTGAGAGTCTATTGCCGGGATGAGTATGCAATGATAATGCAGATTACGGATACGGGCACAAACATTTCCATGAGCTACTATTCCAATGAAGTCGTCCGTTGGCTGCCGCGCTTTAACGTCACTCAGGTGGCCAAGTTTGAATTCGATGCATACAATTACTGGTCGGAGACGTTCTTCAGAGATCTACTGGATGCGATGGGAGTGCAACAGGTGCTCCACATACACTTTCGTGATCGCAGCCTCGAAATCCAACCCACTGAGTATGCCCCCGATCTCGCTGACGATTCAGCTACCAAAAATGTGAGCAGCTGGATTTTTAGTCCTGTGCCGGCATTGGAATATTTCAAATACGAGAGCTGTCAGCAGGAGTTGAACGAATCCATTTTTCATGCCTTTGACAATTTGAAAACACTGGAGCTGCGTCTGTCTGTGAGTCGGCTGCCTACGAAGCTGTTCTCCACCATCTCGCATAGCCTGCAAACGCTGTCCATTCGAAATCCGCACATGTTCACATTCGAGGCAGCTCTGATGCAGGAGCTGCAGCAACTGCGTAATTTAAATCTGAAGCTATCACAGCCACCTGAGCAAAGGTCCAATAAACAGCAGCAACGTCTGCTCATCTCCATGCAGCAGCTGGAGCAGTTGCGCTTGTCGCGCGCCACAAATTACGTGAATGCCACAATGCTCCAAGGTAGCTTCAATCTTCGGATCATTGGCATCAATCATAATGCGGAGCTAAATGAACTGCCCGGCGAACTGTTTGCCGATCAGGGCAATCTCATGCAGCTGGATCTCTCATACAACGCATTGACCAAGCTGCCAGCGGAACTCTTTAATGGCCTGGTCAATCTGTCGCTCTTGGATCTATCCAGCAATAGGCTAACTAGTTTGTCAAGGTGTGTGGAAAGGATTTGTAACTCAATCTAAAAGTGTTTCTATCTATCAAAGTCTCTTAGGTCTCGTAGCTTAGAGTTATTACTTATTGATTTTTCATTATGAAACAAAGGCGTATTCTGTTGAACTACTTATGGCATTTATCAAATGGTTTCTACTTTTGCAAGTAACCCTGAGCAGACTGAACAGTCTTCATACTCTAACATTTTTGTTGTAGGTATTAGTAGATAACGATATTTAATATTAAACGTGTTCTTAATGCTTTTATGCTGGTGGTAGTCTCATTATATTTATACAAATATTAAGTGTGATCTTAATAATCAAAAAAAAAAAAAACAATCAAAACAAAAAAAAAAACATTTTGATAACCTGTAGTTGAGGTTGAAAATATTTTTAAAATTGGCGTAATTATTGAAGATTCTTAAAGTTTTCATTTAACTTCATTCTATTTATGTACTTATTGTATACGGTTGAATAGCTTAGAAACTATCAAATTTTATATTTTATGTAGTTAACCGTCGGCATTTCAAAATTAGAGAAAAAAACTAAATTCAAATTGTTAATTCCCCTTAGTTGAATAATTGTCCCTATATAGGATTCTGGTCCAGTTGTGTTCTAGACTAAACGACTTGATTATTGAATGTAGAATCTTAAATATTTTACTAACACACACTGTTCCACAGTGAACTTTTTACAACACTGACATCGTTAACGAAGCTGCTGTTGAATCATAACTCGCTGACTGCATTGGATCCGACGACATTTGGCAATGTGAACAGTCTGAACCTTATCGATATGCGTGACACACAATTTTATGGAATGCAGCTGTGGATGCCGTTCGAGGCGCTCGTCTGCACCAGCGAGGACATCTGTCAGTACAAGTCGAAGCACTGGGAATGCGATCCGCAGTGCATCTGTTGGGTGCGTCGCGATACCCAGCAGCTCTTCGTGGATTGTCGCGGAGCAGCGCTTAAAGAATTGCCATTGTTGCCGCACACGACACTGGTGAAGACAACGCTCAAGATGCAGAATAATAGCATTACTCAACTGCCGGATGCCAGTAAGATTGTGGGCTATGCCAATTTGAGCAAACTAAGTCTGCCCGACAATCAGCTGAGCAGCTTGGATGGACAGAGTCAGCTGCCAAGCAATCTGGAATTGTTGGATGTGCGTCGCAATTTGATCACTGTCCTTGACCAGCAGTTCATCAACTATCTAAACAACAATACCGTGAGCGTGGTCCTTGGCGGCAACCCGTTCAGGTGCGATTGTTCCGCTCTGCCCCTGTTGGGATTTGTGCGTGCACAGCCGCAACGTGTCCATGATATATCAGATATTTACTGCAGCACTCGCCCGGATAAGCCATTTCAGCAGCTGGAGGTTTTCGAGCTGTGTCCCTCGTACGTTCTGCTCATTGCATGCATTATGGGTGGAACTGTGATTGTGGTTTGTTTGATCACTGTCGTCTATCTGATCTATCAGCAGGAGATCAAGATTTGGCTGTACAATCATAATTTCTGCCTGTGGTGGGTGTCCGAGGAGGAGCTGGACAAGGACAAAACGTACGATGCCTTCATATCCTATTCGCACAAGGACGAAGAACTAATTTCGCAATTGCTGCCCAAGCTTGAGAATGATCTACACTCCTTTCGTGTGTGCCTCCATGGACGCGATTGGCTCATTGGCGATTGCATTCCCGAGCAAATTGTGCGCACGGTAAACGATTCGAAACGCGTCATAATTATCCTCTCACAGCACTTCATTGAGTCCGTGTGGGCACGAATGGAGTTTCGCATTGCCTACCAGGCAACGTTGCAGGATAAGCGCAAGCGCATCATCATTATCCTCTACAAGGAGCTGGAGCACTTTGAGGGCATCGATAGCGAACTGCGCGCCTACCTCAAGCTCAACACCTATCTCAAGTGGGGAGATCCTTTATTCTGGAGTAAACTGCGCTATGCCATGCCCCACAATCGACGCGTTCTCAAGGGACAGAAGAAGCATGTGGGTCCGCTTCTGTGATCTGTCCTTAAAGGATAGTTGTATATTAATTTAATGGTGAGAGGCACTTATTCTTCATTGGAAGCAATTCAATTTAAATCGAATTCGCATTGTTGTATTATGTGTTGATTATTGACCATGTTCCAGAATTCCAACACAAATATTAAACGCCTTTCACCCGAAATAAAAATTCTCTTTTAAGGAGTCCTCAATGCACAGTTCGAGTTAGTTGGAATTACAATTATTATTACGATTATTACAATTACAATTATAATGCATATTCAATAAGAAAATCTTTTAGCTTTTTGTTTGTAAGGTAAGATTAGAAATTGGATCAGAGATTCGAAAAAAAGATTTTTATTAATTGAAATTAAGAATTAAATTGGAAGCTATTTAAAATTGTGTTTTTCCCCTGACTACGTAGTTATTTTGTCTGAAAGTATATTATTGTTGAATTAAATTCAAAACGTATTCAGTTTTATAGTCAGAAAATTGACACTGAAGAGCAGTTCCGAATATCAAGTCAAATATTTTACATTTGGTTTGAGTTTTTTTTAGTCAAAAACCAGTTGTCCTGAGAGTTGGCTAACAAACCATAAATTTTTATAATTTGTGTTGTATGTATTTATGTATTTATATTAATTTAGTGGCTGAGCTGCGAAAAATTTGGTGCATGATTTAAGATAATAAAAGCTCTCTTTAATTTGAAAGCCTTCAAAATGCTTTATTCAAAATTAATTTTGGTATATTGTTGATTCAGCGATAGACAAAGAAAATAAAATCAATAGCTGCTAAGTTAACATATGAGCCTTCGATTACAATAAGCAATGGGCATATTGGCTGCAATATGTGTATATATATGATAATCATTTGAGAGCAGCCACTTTATATTGTCATTTAACCAAACAGCTCTTTAGACTTATATTGCTTTCCGTTCAATAAACTAACTTAAATATTTATTCAGCCACATGCTCCAAAACGGGCCTAACGCCAACGTCAGACTCTAATTATCCACTTCAGTAATTGTGGTGGCCTTCGCTGGAGCGCCAGGGAGTAGTGCGGGGCGGGTGCTAGAAAGGGGCCTGAGCCAAAGCGAATGCCCATGGCAAATGCCGGCCAATTTTCACCCAGCTAGTGAATATAGAAAATAATAAAGAAAAGTAAAACAAAAAAATGAAAAAAGAAATTTGGCAAATTTCGCTTTTACTCAGTCAGCCCTTCTGGCCGCAATTGCTTGGCCTTTTGTGTGAGCGGTTAAGTGGGTCTTGAAGATTCATTGCCCACCCACCGCCAAAAGGTTTGTGGGCGTCTGAAAGTGTCATAAAGCAAAAGGCATTGAGGCTAAGACAAATACACAGTTTAAACTCTCAAATCAGGATGTAATATATAATTTCTTATTCACATAGTTTAGCATATCTTTTATGGCCATTATGAAAATTACGCTTGCATTTTGTATTAATTATTGAAAGCCCTATTAAAATGATTAATAAATAATATTTGCGCTCATTATATGAAGTTTAATTAATTATGTGCTTAATACTTTACAAATTTCCCCATTCATGGAGCTTCATCATTACAACCACATAAAAACAAGCATCCATATAATTTTTAAGTCAAGGCAAGCTCGAAGAGTCGAAAGAGTAAATGGAAATTGATTGCAGGACTGACACTTTGCTCGTACCGCTGTGGCAATCACTTCAGCTCATTTTTCATGTATACCCTTATACAGCTGTCCGTCCGTTCGTTCGACTGTCCGGCGTAGTTATCAGAAGCATCTGTTTGCAGCTGCTCTTCATTTATCATAAGATTCAAAAGGGAACCAAAAAAATCTGCTTTTAGCTACTGTAGTTTTTTCCAGACATTCACCCCATTCCTCCAAAAGTATACGACCGAACGTGACCTGCTCGGGCGTATACTATTTGCGAGACTGTAGCCGATGACCCAAAACAGTTGCCAATAAACGGCCAAACGTCGAGTATGCACGACACACAAGGGATTTAAGCCGACACTATAAGTTTATATATACAAAAGTGTGGTTGGGTGTTTTGGGGCTGTCTATATATGTATCTTTGTGTGCGGGTGTGTCCTTTACACATAGCAGTCCTCACACACACACACGCACACACACACACACTTAATAAGGCATCGACAGCGCGTCATTTGAGACATTCAGCTAGCCACACACAAATCATAATAAACGAGCATGAAAGCATATATGAGAGTATATATAAACATATATATGTATATATGTACATATATATATATATATATATAGATAAATTCGATATTATTTGCTGACGACTACAATTGTCTGTGCTGGCTGCAGTTGCATTTGATTGCATTTGATTCAATTGCCGGTTTCCACAATTTGTGTGGGTTTCATTTATCCTTTAGAAACCGAATGTTATTGGCTAGGTTAAATTTATAGTCAGGCTGCATCGGTAACGCCATAAATATAAAATGAAGCCTGCAGTTGAATAGAATTTCGCACCCAACATATACAATTTATACTCAATGAAATCAAACTCCGTCTGAAACTTAGTTTATATTGTATTGAAATAACGTGTTGGCAAAATTTATTAGTGAGACTTGGCTTTAATTGCTGCCTATTGCTCGCATCATTTTTACCCGCATCAAATGCTAAATATATAAAATGTAAGATATTATAAATAAATGACACTGTGAAGATATTAAATGATCAGTTTTAATGTACAACTGATAGCCGGTAATATAGTCTGACGTAGTCCAACGTATTTCTTGATAACAAAATGTCAAAGTTCAAAAATCGAGATTAATCGCTGTAGCTTTGTGCTCACATTTAATTTAATTAACAATTTGTTCTAGAAGCGAGCGTTCAAAAATTTTTAAAGTATGACAATATATTTTGGCATTTTCAAATTCATTTTACTGATTTGTGTTTTCATAGAAGTGAGCGAGCAAACAATACAGCTTGACAAAGACCAACACACCGTAAGCCTAACGTATACATTATAAAATTTAATTATATTAATGAAAGATAATTAAATTCTACAGCTTTGCGTGGATTCTCGAAAAAGAGATGAGCAATGCGATTCGATTTGCTACAAAGTTGTAAAGCCTCTCTTACAATATGCTGCCCTGGTAAAGTCGAAGGAAAAACAGTTCGATGCATCACAGATTAAAGTACATGACCTAGAAACTACAGTAAAACATTTGGAGAGGATTATTAGGGATAAGAAAATCCAAGTGGAACTGCAACTAGAACTGAGCAATGCCTATAAGAGAGAGAATGAAATTAAAGGCGAGTTATTAATCGAAAAGAATAACCAATTGCTGGAATTACAGACTCAGATCGAACGCCTCAAACTGCATCAGATCTCAGGAGCACAAGCTGGGATCCAAAATCAATTTAAATTGGAAAATATAAATGAGCTTCTTATTAAAGCAAGTCAAACTATAAATTCTCAACTTAAGATCGATGAAGAATTAACTCAAAAGATTCAACTACTGGCAGAATTGGAAGAACAGCAAAAACAAATCATATATCATAAATCAAATATCTTCGGTCGAGATAACGTCTTAAAGAATGAGAAGAATCAGTTGCAAATAGATAAGTTAAATTTCTCCTTTGTAAATCCCGATATCAGAGCAAATCCAAATGCTGTGAAAATCGATAATCTGGAAGAAAATCGTGATTTCAAAATTGATAAATATCTGGGTAGCAATTGTCTAGGAAAGTTGAACGATGTTTACCTGTTAAAGGTGCCTGGCATAGAGCGCTTTGCGGTGCCCTGCGATTCGAGTCTGGCTGGTTCCGCTGGTTGGACAGTGATTCACCGTCGTCAAGATGGCACCGAAAACTTTAACCGCAATTGGGCAGATTATCGCTCTGGTTTCGGCAATTTGCGCGGAGAGTTCTTCATTGGACTCGAAAAACTGCACTCACTAACTAAATCACAGCCACATGAATTGTATATTTATCTAAAGGATTTCAATAATAACACTCGCTATGCACGATATAGTAACTTCCTTTTAGGCAATAAAAACAATTCGTATGAACTTGAAAGCCTAGGTGAATATTCTGGTACTGCCGATGATGCCTTATTGCAGCACCTGAATAGTAAATTTTCCACTCCTGATCGATCCGTTGAAAAGCAATTGAATTGTGCGACAAATTATAAATCTGGCTGGTGGTTCAATAGTGGATGTTATCTCTGGTAAACCAATGACATTGCAACTAAATACGATCTAATTTATAATGTTATGTTTTTAGTAATCTTAATGGACTCTATAATAGACGGAATGTTGACAATTCAAATGAAATTGAATGGAGAACTTGGCATTTTAAGCCACTTAAGTTTGTACAAATGATGATCAGACCCAAAACAAATTAAATTTGTAATAAATAATAAATATTCTTTGTTGGATATTTAATAATTATTTTACAAAAAGTTTTAAATAAAATGGGCTTCTTTTGCTAACTTAATTTCATATTGGCATCGATTTAATGCCCTTCTTATAATAATAGCAATAAATTAATAAATTATTATTGACCACTAATGAGATATATTACTTAGCAAATCGAATTATAGATTGCCAGAAATATGATAGCCACAAATAGAGTTCAATTACGTTAGGTAACCATGGGGAATTATATTAGGAGTGCATTTAAAAATACTATATTGTATTATCTATATGAAAAATCATCCTACTCTAGCCGAGTTAACGGTTATGCAAAGTTACTGCACTTAATCGTAATTCGGGGCTCTGCAAATTAGAATTACGTCGGAAGTCCAACTGGTCAGTTGGTACGCTCCTGCTAAATGCAGTAGAAACTCGAACCGTGGCGCCAAGTAAATGAAAATCAAAAATAAACTGCTGACGGCTCCAATCGCGTTGCCGTAACTTCCCGCCATCTGCCATCGGACATTAATCTACGCATTTGTCTTTGCTATCACAAATTGTAGTTCTCAATGTCAACAAAAAGGAAACAAAAAAAAAAATCAATCGCTCAAACCACACACACCTCTTTTACCCAATCCGTGTGGCACATTAATCAAAAACTCATTTTGGGTAGCCAAGCACTCCTTCCGGCTGAGGCCTAGTCAGTGCTTTCAGTCCGTAGACCCAAGTGATTAGTAGTGCGTTGTGTCCGCTGCAGTTCAGTTCAGTTCAGTGCGGTTCGGTTTGGATCGGTTGGTTTTTGCCCAGATGCGCTTGCAAATTGCATTGAATTATTCATTTCTGGGCCAGTGCAGACTCTTTGCCTGCCTTAATACTCTATTCCCATCAGTATTAAAGTTACCGCTAGTGGTACAGTGGTAACTCGAAACTTTCCGAGCTATTCTAACCCACATATTATTCTAGTATTGTCTCATTCTTTGTGCAAAACTTATTTAATTATTATGGCATTTAATAAAGTTTAATTTTCTTAATTCAATCCTCAAATATCTGTTTTCAATAGTTTAACACTAGAGATTTACAGTTTGAGAGTTTTTAATTGCTTGAGCGATGAAATCACATATAACTTGCCACTTATATCCAAATTATCTTATACATGTATTTCGAATATATTTGTCATCTCTACTTAGAATGGGAACAGAGTATCTTTCGTTCTGTAGTTGCCGACTGGAAATTTTGTTTTTTTTTTTCGGTTATAAATTTGCAGCGTGAATTTGACAGGCGGGGGTGGTAGATGTTGGGCGTGTTTGGCAACAGCACTCAGGCAATTAATAGCGCTACTCGTGGCATTTATCTTCAGTGCACTTGCCGCACTCGCTACGTCTTGAACATGAAAATAAGCGCCAACACAAAATAAATTGATTGACACCTCGAACAAAAGCAATTTATTGAAGACCCAAAATACACACGAGTTCATTCATTATTGAGTGGTAATTCCCAGAACATTATGAGCGACCAAACGAATATCGAATAACAAACAATTGTGCTCGCAGTGGGTGAACCTAACCCAAAGTCAGTTAACAGTTCGAGTGGATCGAGTGGTTCGAGCAAAAGGAGCGACGGCAACCACTTGTCTAGCGCTCGAGTGCAAATTGGATTAGCCAGCCACAGAAGAGAACAAACCAGAATAATCTTGGCAATGCTGGAGAGAATGTTGAAGCTGAATGCTCGCGATCTGTTGGTATGTGTATGTTCAATATATTTTTTAGATCCAAATTATTTTAGATTATAGAGGGTATTAGAATTCGGTTAATGAATATTGGTAACACACTGAGGAGTTTAACACAACACCCTTTGTAAATAATATGTTTCTGTCTGATTCCTTCTACATTATATAGAGCGTTGTCCAAGTGAACCGAATCAAAGATTTTATGATTTGTACACAATTATTTTTTATACAAATGTCTGTCCTTACAATTTTTTATTTACAGTACTTGTCAATTTGATACCAATTGTCAAAAAAAAAATTCCAAAAAATTATTTAAACTTACCTCAAGCAAAGGTGTATTTTAACTACCCCAATTAAATGTAGAGTAAGCGACAACTTAAGTGCATGTAAACACTATGTGTGCAAAAACCATTTAAGTAGGGGTTTATTTATCAAATCACCGCACCGTATAAACAAATAGATCAATATGTGGAGTAAATGATAAATGATTTATAAAAAACAATAAAATGAAAATTATTATATTCTAGCATTATCCATGATTATCAGGGCTAAGATACTCTTATTTTATATTCGACTTCTTTCCAATCAAATTCAAAGAGATTTTATTGATATCAGTATATTTAAAGTATGTCAAATCTTATAAAATTTTTTGTTTTTTTTTTTTTAATGCAAACTGCGTGAATTTAAATCTTTGACTGTGCATTTGTTATACATATTAACTATGTGTATAAGCTTGTCATACTATTTTTATGTCATCTTGAATCGGCTTCAACGAAAACAATTGAGAGAAAATTTGAAAAACAAAAAACGTAACATTTTTGAAGGACTAGTGTCTAAACATAGATAATGGAATCTTTCAAAAGATCATTGTGAGACTCTCAGTTAAGTTTTGGTTTGGACCGACCGCGACCCAGTTTCTTGGCGCGCAGCTTGGACATGTGCGACATGACCAAATAGCTTCCCGGCAAAGCGAGAAGCAGCAGATACACTTTCACAAACATAACCATGTCAAAGGTCGAGTTCCATTTGTTAGGCATATCAACGCTAAAGCGTTTCGTTTGCTCCAGGTAGGGTATGCTGCGAAGCAGTATAACTCCCTCGCAGATAATGCCCATGGGATAGAGCGGAATCCAAATAGTGTAGCGCAGCCACGTGAGCAAACCATTCTCCCGTTTCAACAGCTGGCTAACATAGTAGGGATACCTATGGGGCCAAGGAAAATGTGAGTCGCTGTTCAATTTGAGATGTAGATTGGGAACTCACCGCACCAGTTCCACTAGTGACCATATAATGAATACATAGAAGACCACCGGCTTGGCATGCATGCGCGGCTCCATTTCGATCATTAGGAAGAGTATAAAGTTGCGTCCGGAGATTTGAAAGAAGGGCACTAGCGGGCTGCCCTTTGAGTATCCAAATAGTGGATGCATTACCTCCATATATTGCATCAGTTGTACAAACTTAAACGATGTGCCCACATACTCGTACGTATGCTTTATGCTATCGGGTCCGTCCCGGATATAGAGCACGCCCATGATGATTAGAATGTGCAGATAACCAACAAACATGGCCAGATTGTAGATGACCAAGTAAACCTTTTTGGCATTTTCTGTAAAGTGAGAATTAGGTGAAAAGGTAACCCACTTGATGCTTAAACTGAATTTAAAGTGTCTACAAATGGTTGTTACGACAATTTGAAGTGTAACTTTCCGTTTAAATGCTCACCCCGAACATAACCGATTTCCTGCTTCTGGAGATTGTTATATTCCTCTACATAATCCTCGCGCACATCCCGCACATCTCGCCCATCTCGATCTTCACCTGACGGCTCGATGATCTCACCATCGTCCTCGGTGCGCCAGCGATCGAAGTCAACCCGAAGCCAATGTGGTTTCTGTGGTGTTGCCACCAGACGCTCCCACCAACCCGGATGCGTTTTGTTTATGACCAGCTCGATCTTGTGGTCTGTCACAGTAAGTGCGGGGTTCTCATCATCGACCTCCTGATAGAAATGCAGCTGAAACTTGTATGCATTCCGGCCGCGTGCTCCAACGCCGTTAGCTCTGAACGACAGCGTTGTAGGGGTGAAATCCGCAATGACGCCCTGCAACAACATTTTGGATGCTGTTTAGAATTGATCGATTTTTCGCTATCAGCGAAATAATTTAGCTTGAACTCACCTGTGCATCTTTGAGGTCCACCTTCAGCAATAGCGTGTACTTGGTTTGCGACCAGTACACAAATGGACTTAAGTTGGTGGATATCATTGGACTTGCGTTAGACAAGGGTGACATTTTTTCTTTCTTTTTTTTGCATGGGTTTTGTCGACTTTGGCCGGACTTTTAATAGCAAAATATTATAAGCTGGATAATTAGTAGCTTAAGCTTTTGCTTGCAACAACAGCAACATTAATTTTCAATTCATTTTCAACAGGTCTCCGCAAACGCTCTTATTAATTTATAAATTTTTTCTCTGCGATTGCAAAACCTCAAATAAGTGATTTTTTCAGCGCACAACTTGTAAATGTTTTACATGCGCAAGAACATACAACATTGCCAGCCTTGTCGATAGTTTCTGCTCATTTCGATTACAAGAAGTCAGCTGTGACTCTGCATTCGCTTAGCAGCTGACTGCTACGGCACTCGCAGCTATGCTGCAACTGATTTACTCAATTGGGCGCCAATATTGAAAAAATTGATAAGGCCTTTTATTGAGTAATGTAAAAATATAAATATATTTTAATGGTTTGTTATGTAATATTATATTAAAAAAGTATAAATTGCAAAATAATTATAAATATATGTATATGGAAATATAATTTTGGAATCATAATTTTGTTCCACTTAAATTTTACATAAATTAAATTTTTGGCCACTCCATCTTGTGTGTGCGTGTGTGTTTGTTGGTGTGTGAGTGTGTTTGGGAGGGTGTCTATAAGTGGTTTTGGGTCAGTTTGATTTATGAGGCTCAGTCGGAAGCCGGCAAACAAAATGTCTGAACAGCTGAAGGCATTTTCTGTTGCGGCCAGCTGCTCAAATTTTGTAACTGGCTGTTTTTTTTTTTGTATTTTTGGTTTTGTGCTTTTCATATCCTTCCGCCGTTTACTTCCTTCCTAGCGCTCAAACAAAAGGAGACAACATTGGCCAAAATGTTTTGCAATTCGACAGCATCGAACAATGGAGCATACGTGTTATCAGACTTAAGGCTTAGAAACTGATTTAGTTCTTGCTAACCCCTCTCTCTCTCTCTCTCTCTCTCTCTTTCGCCCTTTATATGCGAACTTTTTACTTTGCAGGCATCACAACGCACATCTAATTCTCATCTAATTTATGCACACACAAAAACAGTAGCAGCAATAAAATGTTGCGTTTTCTCAAGAACCGTTAGATATGGAACAGTCTGCACGCCGACCCCCTCAATCTATCTGTCCAACTGCCTACGCAGCGCCATATATGCATATACATATATACACGTCAGTGAGTACGTGTGTGTGCTCACTATAATGACGTCACGCTGTTGGTGTAGCTCGCTGAGCGCCTAAAATGTCATAGGAAAGGTAAGTGAAATATATATGCATAAATATATAATAAATACATAACAGCCGACAAAACATCCTTTCAATTGCAAAGTTCTCAATGTAATCCCCAGAATGAATTAATGATAATAACCTTGATTAATACTGATTCCCATTTATTATTTAAACTATTTCTTTGAGACCATATTAAATATTGCAGATTATTTACAATTTCCTTTATTAACTGATTATAGTTATTTAAACGCAACTGCAGTCTTGCCCATTGCGTATACGTGTTTTAGGGTTTTTGACCTTGCGCAGAGTCATTGCTAATGACGTAGCTAGCAACTAACCGATACGTTAATAACATGACAGATACAGTTTGTCAGTTAGGCTCAAAGTTGAGCAAAATGAAAGCTTGTCTAATTTATTGTTCATGTTGCTGTTGTTATTGTTGTCGTTGTTAACTTGTAAAGGTCAAGTAAACAAGTTGCTTAGCAAGAGGTAAATTGCTTGCAGTGTATGGGTTATGGTTGTTGTTCTTGTGCATGTATGTGTGTGTGCACATTCATACACACATTCATATGTGTGCCTGCGTGTCAAATTATAATTGTCGGTCGGGGCTTATCAGTAAATAAAAAGGACAGCACAGCAAACAATGCAATGGTAGAAAAGGATATCTTAAAATCGGTGCTAACTCGTTGAATAGTTCACAAATCTAATAAGACTTCAATTAACTATGAATTTATCTTAATTTTGACAAGTTTAATATATTTCGCTTATATTACTCTGTATCTGTACTTTGTATCTTTAGAATATTGTTTCATCGATACCAATGAGAAAGTTTCAATATTGTGCAAATCGTGTATTATTTTTCAAATCCTCTAGATAAATATACAATTCGTGTTTATAAAGTCTGATGTAGAACTGCGTGCACATTGCCGAATCCAATTTCAATTCCAGTTGTGGAAGTTTTCGGTGCCACGTTGACGACGCTGAATCAACCAAGCCAGGCCAGAATTACAGGGTACCCAAAAAAATCAGATACTTCAAACTTTACCAATACAGCCTGGTGGTTCTGTTAGCTCTTCTACTAAAATATTGAATTTGCAGCTTTCAGACTTTGCCTGCTTTTCTTAAGATTTGGGAAGTTATTGTAGATTGAGATTTTAATTTCCCAATTTCTTGTTGTCAAAGAACTTCTAATAAAATACTTCTAATGTGCAGAATGTTCTTTTAAATTTCAATGCTGATTTTCCATTTTTATGTATTAAGTTAGTGTAAGGAAGTTAGACTGCAAATAAAAAAGTAGAAAAAAAATTAATTCAATAGAATAACTGAAAATGTACTACTACATATCGATATATATATATATATATATGCATTTATTGTAGGGCATCTGCCAGTCGCAACTTGACTGCAACTTGTCAACTTTTTTCTTTCCTAATTTTATTATAAAAACAAAAATGATATTTGCGGTATGTTTTCCGCTTGTTTGTAAGCGTGTCTCTTTTTTGTTATTGTTGTTTTTATTAAATGTCTTGCGCACGTGTTGGTAAACTAATACAAACACACTGTCGCCAGGACGCACACACACACACACAAACAAAGAGACACAGACACTGCTGGCAGACAGCAGCGTCGCGCATTAATATTAACGTTAAAGCAACAACAAAACAACATCAACAAAAGTCTCATCAAACATGCAGCATTTAATACACAAACACACACACACACACACACACACACACACACACACACACACACACACGCACAGTCAGAGAGCGAAAGAGATAGTAATACAGTAGTCACTCGCAAACTAGAATGCTTCGGTTTCATCATTCATTCATATTGGCAAATATAAAAATGAACTTTTCGACATTTCGACTTTTTTCTTGGGCCATAAAAAAAATATTAAAAATAAATTATTTGAAAAAAAAGTTTTTGAGTCCTCGACCATTTTCCTTCTGCAACAGAGTCCACTGTAGTGTGTCTGTATGCGGCTGTGTGGGTGTGTGTGTGTGTGAACTCTAGAGCGAGATGGAGCTTGTTGACATGTGCTTTTGGCTGGCTTTTCCGGTGCGTTTCAGTGTCGCTGCCATGCTTTTCCGACGCGACGCTTTTCAGTTGGCGGCGAGCGTTTTCTTCGATCAAAACGCGAGCAGCCTCGCGGCTGCTTTTGATTTTGGGATTTCCGAATTTGTTCATTGGATTACTGTGCGTTCGTGCAATTGTTACACTTACGTGTGTGTGTGTGTGTGTGGGCGGGAGTGTTTGGGTGTGTGTATGTGTGTTAGTGCGTCTTAGAGAGCAGGTGGCAAGATGGCTTTGGTGGCGCATCGCATGATGCTGCCGCCGCGCCGTCGTCGCACGCATCAGCAGGTGGCGAGCAATAAGGTGGGCGTCCTTCTCGTGCCAAGTATAGCGGACTACCTCAGCGGTGAATCGGATCAGCAGCAGCAGCCGCAGCAGCAACCGCCGCAACAGTCTTCGGAGTTGCAGGCGGGGGACAGCAACACTGCCATAGTAAGTGCAACAAGTTGCAATAACAATTGCTTTAAGGCTCAACTCGTGCGTTGCATGCCAATAAATATTGCTAGCTGTTCGCTAGCTTCTATTTCCTCTTCTTCCACTTCAAATACGCCCCCCCCCCCCCTACCCCGGTTGGAAAACACAAGTCACACCCACCCTCCACCGCCCCCACTCTCTGTGTCTGTTTATCTAGTTTGCTTTTTCGCTTTTCTTCTTGTGCCTTTTTTTCTCTGACTGGCGCCAACTTTATGCGGCTCATTGGCCTCAGACTTGGGATGTTGTTTTTCTTCTCTTCCCCTTTTGCCTTTCTATTATTTTGTATTATTTTGTGGTTGCTGCTGGTCAGGATTTTCGTTTGCATGTAGTTAAGAAAATTCCAGTAAATGCTCCAAATATTTCCTTTTGCTATGCGGGTATTACAGCTCGACCTAAAATAAGATTTTATCCAGTTGCTCGTACTTTAAAAGCTTCAAGAAATGTAAATCTTTGAATTCTTAGGATAAACTTTAAAATTTAGATGTAAGAATTCTTGACTATATTCTCTTTATTTAATATTAAAAGTCTCGATAGTTGAAGAACACATAATTGATTAGGCAAAATTTAAAATTCTTCATTTGTTATGGCATTCGAAATCTATATACATATTTTAAATGTCTGTCGAGCATTGTTAGATAATTAATTATGTATTCAGTACCAATTCAATATTTAAATATATTTTCTTAGTCGGTCTACAAATGTTCTCGTTAATTTTTTTGTTAAATATAACTTTTGCCGATATTATCTATATATAATTCACTTAGTGCAACCAATATTTTATTTAATCAGATCCATTGTCCAGGTGTCAATAATTGGTATTCAATGTTCGTGTTTTCGATAAACGTGAAAGCAATTTGATGTCGTTCGTTATACCAAACACATTAAATATCCAACTTGAATTTCATCACCCTTCAGTAAGCGCTCCAACGCCCCAATAGAATTTTTAATGTTATTGCCACGTAATTGAATAGGTGTCGCATTTTGTTTTGGTTTTGGTGACAGAATTTCCTATGTATTTTCTCTGTTGGGCGTCCACAGTTGAATGGCGATGAAAACAAACAATAATTTATAAAGTAGAACAAGTAGAACAAGAGGGAGACCTACCTAGCTGGTTGCCTAACCAATCAATATGCATTATGTCTTGGCCGTGACACGCTATATGTAAAGATCATTATTAAATTGCTCGGTGTGATCATTGTTCGAGTTGCTTGTTTAACAATAGTTTATGCTAATTGCCCAGCCATTTAATATTGACACCTGACAATTAATGGTTTCCAAACAAAATGGCAGTTTCGAGTAACGAGTGGGAGGCGTAGGATTATGGAAATCTAAGTAATTTCCGTGTTGGCATAGAAAATTATTGGGTTTAATTACACACAAATTAATTTTCCAGTTCATTGCGTAACATAATGCTCCCAGTTTAACATTTCGATTTACATATTTACCACACTCTAACCTTTTCAGTTTGTTAAAAATGTTCGATATATATAAAATCTCAAAATAATAATTTCTTAATGTTGTCAACGGCTTAACGACTTTCCTTAAAAAATACGATTTTAATTATCATCGATATTGATTTGCCATTTGAACATAATTTAAGATTTGCAAGTAACTTTTTTTCAATTTATATTTTATTACGTATTAAACCTAATGGTCCCATCGTATTGAAAACTATGGCAACACACAGTAAAGTGCCCTTGGTTCCCAGTTAGTAGGGACGACAACCAACAAGCTTTTACAGAAAGCTCAGTGAAAGCACTAGCCAAGGAACTGTTAAAAAGCTCTTCGCAAGTATGCAAACAGAACAATGGCCAATTAGCGCTTAAGCCTTTAATGAACTACTGGAGATTTATGCGGTATTTTTGACCAGGGGCAGACACCCAGTGGCATCGGAGAGCCAAATGGCTTGGAGCCATAATAACTCGTTTATTGAAAATTGACACAAATTGAAATGCAAAACGATGCAATGTGGAGTTGCAGAGCTGAAATTGAGTAACAAGTCGACTTGTTGATATAGCACATTTCATTGTTTACGCCAAATGTTTATTGAAATGGAGCCGCATATTATGTGTGCATATAGCATTTACTTGATTTTATTGGAATTGCGCTGACTTAAATCTTTGTATGCAACACGAACTGGACGATTAATCAGTTCGAGCAGTGTCTACAAACGGCAACAAACTGGCCAGCTTTTGGTACATCCTTGAGCCCGCCGCCTACGTGGAGGTGCCCAGCAACTCCCATCTCCGCCAGGATGAAGATCAGTCTGCGGATCTGGAAGTAGCTGAGATCATCAGCCAGGCAGTGCTCGAGCATGAGACTAAGCAGCAGCGATGTTTTATGGATGGACAACATCAAATAAATCAGAACCCAAGCACAGTTATAAATAAAACATTAAACAATGTAAATATTGATCGAGTATAAGATTTGCATAATATACCTTGAAATATAAGCTAACCGATGTAAGTGAAAGACTTACAGACTAGAAGAAGATATGCATGGAAATATTGACTCTGCTATTGATGCTGTTCAAGAATGTATTAACTTGATCTCCTCTGCAAGTTAATAAAAGTGCAAGTATTTTTGAAACGATAAAATGTTTCCGCTTCTCAAAGATTAGATATTTCAGTATTAGCCATAATTCAAATATGGTCACCCTTTTGAAAAAAAAAACCTCTGACTTAAATGTCACACTCTCAATCAATTGTCGAATTATATATTTGAATATTCTCTGCACTACGAAAACTTCCCAACTCGATGTCTTACTGTGAGCCTGACATGTCCGAGCCACCAGCCGCCTTTGAGGTGGTGGATGGCACCAAGAAGCAGCGGCCAGCATTTTTGCGAACTGCTCATGAGCGTGCCGGCAAGGAGATTAATCGTATCATAGAAGTGGCCCAGAAGGAGCACGAGGCTCTGGTCCATGAACGCGGTATTGCAGAGATGGCACGACGAGAGACCATTATCGCCAGAACTTATCCACCATATTCGACGGACAGAGCAACCCTGTGGGCTGAATACCAGGCAGAGTTGCAATATCTGCAGGAATTACTTGACGAGGAATTTTACTGGCAGGGTTAAAAATATATGAGCATATGCAAGAAACCAGAAAAACTGAGCGATTGTTAAAATAATTACGGATTACAACAGATAAATACAAGTACAAATTGAGCATTTCCAGAAATAAAGACATATATGACAAATTGCGAAAGAAATATAAATTTGTCAGAAGTGAGATTAAATGTAAAGTTTTATAAGCCAACACGCAAAAGTTCAGAAGTTAGCTTAAGAGACAATAGGTGTGGCTCAAGCTGTCAAACTACGATGATTCGACACTTAAAATGAATGCAAATAAGCATCGAGCTTATGGAGGCCTTACAAGTTACCTAAGAATAATTATGAAACCGTATAAATAGTAAAGTTTCTCTGCGCAGCTCGTAACTGACATGGCAAATTGTCATAATTTATGAAGTTCGGGTTAGCCAGCGATTTGTTCCTTGCTGAAACTTTAATTAAGTTGAACTTATCTTTGCGCTACACATGAGACCAAAGGCCTTTCTCTCCCTCTCTTTCACTCTCTCTCTCTCTCTCTCTCTCTTTCTCTCATACGCTCTGGTTCTCTGAGTGTGCACGCACTCAACACAAACTGTGCTCAAATATGCAAATGAATGTGGCGCTGACACTTCAAATGCGTCTTTACACCCCATCCACCCACACACACACACACACACAAACACACACCTTGGGGAACATGCATTTTGGTCATGTTTACAATGTCAGCTAGGATAACATGCAGGCACATGAAAAGTGCTCATTGCAGACGAAGCTTTTGGAGAGGCGGCCTTAGCAATGTCAGCAAATTAGGGCAAAGCAATGTAAGAATGAGAGCGCACAAACAGCTGTTCGCCAGCCAGACAGAGAGCGCGAGAGAGAGAGAGAGGCAGAGAAAGAAAGAAAGAGAGAGAGAGAGAGAGAGAGAGAGGGAGAGCTAGAGCTAGAGAGCCGAGAAGCGTACGCATGCAACGCCCACACACAGCTGACTGAGAGCATGCATTGAGCTTTTAACGAGCCTTGGCTGACTCGTCCATCGCTCGTTAAGTTACCTGACGCACAGCTTCGTCTTCGTTTGATTGTACGTCTGTGTGTATGTGTGTGACATGTAAACAAAGCGCTCGCTCTGTCACTGCTGCTGCTGCTGCTGCAATGCAGAGCAACCGAGCGACCCACTTCGTGTGGGACGGCTTTCAATTTCGTTCAACCTGAGACACGACAACATTGCCATCCTCGGCATTGGTGTCGGGTTCGCTTTCAATTTCGTATCTGTAATTCGTTGCTGGCCGTTGGACGGCTCAGTCGTGTTTTTGTTGTAGTACCTCGCGCGTGTCTCGCTGTCGTCGTCGCCGTTGTCGTCGCGACGTCAGTAGCAGCAGCAGCAGCAGCAGCAGCCGCCGCAGCAGTTGCCGCAGCAGGACTTTGCATTGGGAGTCTTGTTACGAGGCTGGGTCCGTGTTCTCGCCTGCACTTTGCACGTCGCGTTGCCCTCTGCCTAACAAACAACAACAAAAAATATATATATAACTCTTTATAAAATACTATAAAAACAACAAGAAATTTCTACACTTTTTCTACTAATTAAAATAAACGCATGTTGTTCAATTCAGTGCAATTCCAAGTGCAATTCGCCAATCCGCAATTGAGTTATTAAATGCCTTAGCAATAATTTTGTGTATTAAAAAATCGCCTTATAACAAGAAATCACGTTAATAAATCAACAATACGAATATGGCTGCCGATGCGAGTCCTGTGCATTATTCATTAATAATGCTTCAATTACAGTGCAAATGTATGGCCAATATTGAAGCGAATACGTAAAAATTAATTTGTATTTCCCCGTTGTACACAATAATAAGCAATTACAGCAAATTTCAGCAATTTGCTCATACAATATCTTTAAAAATCCATCAATGTCGTCCTGGCCAATGGCGACGCTTGAGTGACAACTGTCACCATGCAGACAACAACAACAGAAGTCCATGCAGTGAACTGCAATCAATAAAATATAAAAAAAATACAACATATATAATAATATGCAATTTTGATTGTCATGTGTCCATTTTACTTCGAGCACAAATAGTACGAATCCATATTTCGATGAATAATAATTTTATATATATTTAATTTACTAATGCAATTTCAAAGTTTTAATATTAAATAAATAACTACAAGTCGGACAAAAAATATAAATACATTTTATCAATAAAAAAGTAAATAATTTACACTATCAGTATCAAATTAAATTGGTTTATATGAAATTTAAAAAAATAAATAAATATAAAAAAAAATGATCGAAATTCATAAATAAGAAATGAATAATTATTCCTTTATTCATAAATCGCAATAACTCGTTGAATGGATTCAATTTAATAAATTTGCGCTTAATGCGCAAATAATGATAAATAAATACGCGAAAAGTCTCTCACAAATAAAATCCATTAATTTACCGATGACAAGTTAAGTTATTTTAAATATATATTGAGAAAATATAATTTGGTCATATTAATAAACAAAATCTTAAGAATATAAAATTTTGTTATACAAATGTGATCTCAAATTTATCAGATGATCTGAATGAAAATGATTATGAATAATATTGGGATATATTCTGGAATATTGGTATAAAAAAATATAACCACAAATTTATCAGATTCTTTTTAAATATGACTTGGAAACGGGTCTATTAAGTCCGATGCGTATACTTCTAGTAAGATCAAAATAATAACAATTTCAAAAATAATTCGGAAAATATAATAAATTTAAAAAATATATGAAAATTTGGGAAACAGTTTTAAGCAACGGTTACTCCAATTTAAAACCTTACTTTTATATAATCCCCGAAAATTGCAGATTGCAAGCAATATGAAAAATAATAAAAGCAAACGTGCAAAATAAGCAAACACCTAAAACTAAATGTGTTACAAAGCAAATGGAATATGAAGAGATGGCGGCTAACGCTGCCACATGTCAGTGGCAACAACAATATTTATACTAACCACAACAGTCAGCAAACAGCAAATAGCAACAACAACAGCAATAACAACAACAACAAACCATAGTAACAACAAATTCAACAAAACTGCGTGAAAAATGATAATGACAGCCGCAACTGTGGCAGCCACAGCCAATGCGGAAAGTGATTACTTATATACATACACAAATACATTCGTATATCTGCTTATAGGGAACTGCCCTGCCCTGCCCGGCGGTTGTTAAATAAGTTAATTACCCACACAAAGGATACGCGAATAAAAATCGTGCATCGATTTTACTTTATTTTTACTCCATTAATTGCAAATTATAAGTCGCTGAGCCCGCAGCATAGCACGACCCACATTGCGTATACGCCATGCGCCTCCCGGCACTTTCATTACGTTCGCCCTCGCCCCATTTTGTAACAATTACGCTAATATCTGCCACTTAATTAGGGGTCTGCACTTCAGTGAGAGGCATTAAAAATAAATAAAACATAAGCAAAACAACAAATGCAAATGTGAAAATGTTTGTTTGTTCGCCATAAGATTCCCATATCTTCTGCTACTGCCAGCAGCTAGTTGTGACAACTTTGTTCAGGTTCCTGTTGTTTGTCAGCACATACTCTCCGACTCCCCTCTCAGCCGCCCACTCAACTGTTTTTCAAGTGTTGAACATAGCTCTGGGTCTGGTTTAAGGGGTGGGTGTGTGTGTGTGTGTGTTGGTTTGTTTTTGTGTGTTTGTCACACCAACTTGCCTTACCTTTGGCCTTTTTGGCAGCGTGGCAAGTTTAAAGCACGTGCAGGCGCAATTTCCAACACTCTGATAATGATATACATCCTATATATATAATACTCAACACATATAATTTGAGTGAGTGCGATAAAAATCCTTGAAACCAAATAAGCTGTGTGGAAAAGAGAAAACTTTGCTTATTGTTTTAACCGAATATTCACAAAATTCGATCGTTGAAACAGTCGCTTGTGGCTAGTAGACTTTGGGGATATAAATAAATTTTTGGAGTCTTTGAAATACCTCAGATTCTCATTTCCATTACTAAAACAAATATTAATATTAAAATCTTTTAATTTGGTTTTCTATCTTAGATCAGAAGTCTGTATCCTATTTCCAATATTCAAATAAACATTGTTATAAAATATTTTGAATCCATCTCACATCTTAGATCAGAAGACTGTTCTGATGTTAAATGATTTTATACGTAATATGATATTTATTTGAGCGACTTTAAGGAACAAAGAAAAAAAATAGGTTTTAATGCAATTTTTGACCTTGGAGTTCAGGTTTTGCGGTCAGCCGACCTTCAAGGCATATTTGTTTTGCTTACTCTGTTCTTTTTCTTTTTTTTTTACTTTTTTTTTGGTCATTTCGTGCATGCGAACCATATTTCAAAATTCAATTTTAGCCACATGGCCGAGCAGCCAAAATAGTGCAAAGAAGCCCGGACACAACAACACACAAATTAAACACTTATATGTGTTTGTGGATGTGTGTGTGGTTGTGTGTGAATTGGCCAGTCAAGATTTCTAGCTGACATGCCTGAGGTGTGGGCGGGATTCTTGTGGTTGTGCGTGGCAACCACACAACGTGCCGCCTGCGTTGGCGAACGTGGTCATAATTCAAATGATGCGGCAACTAACTACTTAATGTTATTAGAGATGTTTTTGTTCAGAGACTGCCTCCAATGGCGCACTTCTCACTTGTCGCAGACATTAAAAAACTGTCACGAGTCCGCCTGTGTCCTGCATTACATTTATTCCGTTAGTGTGTGCGTGTGTGTGTGTGTAAGTGTGTGTTATCCTTGCCTGTTTCAGTTAACTGTAGGCCGATGTTGTTAATTCCAGATGCTGCTGTAGACAGTGGCTTGCTTACTCGACTCATACATTTGCAGAGAGTGTTACAAGAGTGTCAAGAAATATCTAATATAAATAATTAATTATATCTTCATATATTGGGTAAAAGAAACTGTATCTTAAATAACCAAATAATATTTCTGTGTTATAAAACTGTTATCTGTTCAAGATATTGAAAACAATCTTATAGAAATTAAGTATGTATTACCTTAAAGTAAAATCTTTGGCTGGGCCAAATAAACTATAACAAAATTAATGTGATATCATTTGTGTACTATAAGAGTCTTATGTAAAGAAGAACTAAAAGTTTTCAGCAACATAGGAAATCGAATTTTGGCTTCTAAACATGTCTAAAACAAACTTACTGAAATTCAGTGATTCGTTATATGCATTTGTGGTACATGTGGCAAGTAAATCGCATTATTTGCATTTGCATAAAACATTACCCAAATTCAGCCAGCTTCAACTACAAATCGAATTATATATTTTCGAGAGTATTTGGAAATTGTTAGACATCAAGGTTTGGCTTCTCTTACTTGTTTTTCTGTGTGCTCAACTTCCTATCGGTGACATTTTGTTTTCAACGTTTCGCTCTCTCCCCCTCTCTCCCTCTCTTTCTCCCCCTCTCTCCCTCTCTCTGTGTCTAGCCTTATTTTCTTGTGTCCTATTCGAGGCTGTTTCTGTGGCAGGAGCCTGTCTGAGCTGCAGGTGCTGCATTTAAAATGAAATATGGCAGACGTTTTTGCGGCTGAGATAAATGAGGCACAGTGTGTTTGCGTTGTGCTTCACGCTTCTGCTGGCTAACTTATTAGATTTAGCCAACTCTCCTTGCCACTTTCGCTGCCAACTATTTGTTTCAATGACAGTTGAAATTTTAACTAGTTCGGCCATGCTAATTTTATTAAAAATAATGTCTTGTAAATTTAATAAAACTAAAATGAATACTGAAATTATATTTATTATATTTTCATTATTTTAAGTTTGTTTGTTAGCATTACACTTCTTAAATATTCGGCAATTGAAATAAAAACCCATATAAAATAATGCACTAACAGGCTTGTAATCAAATGAGAAGTGCTCACTGCGCTGCTTCTTTTGATGCTCTTCTTGCTCCCCTTGGTCAAGTGGGCAATGAAGGCAATTAGCTTAAATCACAGCCACTGCCAGCCAATCAGGCAATGTGCAGCACTTAAAAACTTTGCACAACTTGAAATGCAATGGAGCCCATCGCTCGAAGGCCCAATTTCACTCAGCCTTCCGCTTCTCTCCTCCCAGTGAGTGTTAAGATTCTGGCAATGGGGTCATAAAAATATATGCGCCGTAACAACTTGGCAGCTACCAACTGGGTATATGAGCCCAGTTAGTTGATTCTGCTCTTGCTGTTCTCACTTTTTGCAAATGAAGTGAAACACCAAAAAACAAACGCAAGCGCTCTCAAATTGGAAATCTAAATTAAAGGCAGCTCGTTAGATTTTATAGCTGGCATATTTATCAGGTTACGCATTTTGTTTGTTGAGATTTTAATCTTGTCACGGATTAGGCCATCTACAACAGACAAAAAGATTATTTGTATTTGGCAAATTTACGCTTATCGACATCGGGGCTGGGGCAATGGCAAATGTTTTTTAATGAATCAGCCTCGGTCTGTGTTTTTGAGCCCATTGGGCTCTGCTTTTGCGATTCCGGGTTGTTTATTGCCTCAGCTCGCGCGGAGATATGCTGATGGCCCTGTCATTTATTAACTTGAATTTGCATTTAAGCTCCCCGACTGGCAGTAAAAGGATTGGAGAGAACGTGGCCTAAGACAACAGCAGTTAACATTTCTGGAAGTAAATAAACGTCAGACAATGTGCACCCTATAAAACACTTCGTCCATAATTAAACAGTGAATCTCTGTACGGCTTTACATGTCCAACATGTTTACTTTAACTAAAATTGTGCCTAGATAATTCATATTAACTATGTGCTGAAGCCAGAAAGCAGGAGCGCTGTAGAAAAACTTGTTAAATTCATATTTTGAAAAGCTTTGCAGTATACAAAGTCTTCACTGCATAGAGCAAAAAACAAAAGCAAAGACTGTTCTATAAATATAGAAAGAGAGTTAAATTATTATTAGAAAGTTCATCATTCATATGAACCACATATATAATTTTTTGAAATACTATAAAACCCTTTTCTATCAAATCGTCTTGTCTCTTTTGAGTAGCACCAACTCTCTTTTAGCATGTATATTTATTTTATTTCCAAAACAATTGAACCAACAACTGTTTATCATTTTGATGGTTACTTTAGATGTACTTTAAAAAAAAACTCGTCTCTATGTCTCTGCCAACACTGCCAACAAGTCATAATGAGTAAGCACCTAATTTACAGAGCGTAAACTATGCATCGCTTTACTTAATAAGGCCACCAAAAAGCTAACTCAACCTGCCTTCCCTCAATACACAATTTTTTTTTTTACGTCACGTAACCCCTTTTCCCACTTGCGAGTTGCTTTACGTTTGCTTTAGCTTTTAAGTGTTGCTTTGTTTTCATTGAGCTGCGGAGCGCCTAACCCGTTACCCTCTCCCTCCTTAGCAAAGACGCTGTTGTAGCCTACTTATGAGCGCAACCCACACACACACACATACACACACACACATGCACTCACCCACAAACAAGCATGCAAGCTGTTGACACTGCTGTTGGTGTGAGTGTTTGTGTGTGTGCCAGGAAGCAAACACTCTAAGCCGCTACTTGAGATTTTTTCTTTTATTTCTCTTATACCCAGCAAGCATAAAAATTGCATAGAAAAAAGTATGTTATTAAAATTTATATGAATTCAAATTGCTATAAATATGTTCTATGAGTATTTAAAGCCGTTTTCTCAATGTGTCTCTATTTGTTTTTGTATAAGCGGATGCATATTCAATATTTTTGTTTCATATTTCCCAAAATGGTCTTTTATCTCTCGCGACTTTAGATTTACTTGCAGGGTATTTTCTAGTTGCGCATCCTTCGCTCGAGTCTTCTTACTGTTTTTTCTTTTTACAACCTCAGGCTCAAGTGTGTGTCCTGCCCTCCAATGCTGCCAGGGTCATTTATTTCATTTCATTTTAGTACTTGTTCTTCTCACTTGTTCATTTGCATTTGCGAGACTTTTGTCTTTTATCTTATGCATTTTGCATTTCTCGTCTGCATTTAAAATATGAAAATTATATTATAGAAAATAATTAAAATAAAAAGCGTTGTTCGTGACGTAAATGCAAATGTACAAATAAGACAGTTGCTGCTTTCAGTCCTCAACTGTGGACCGTGTCCAAATCCAAAGCATGTCGTCTGGCAACTGCCAAAAATGAATTGGCATATGTCGTGGGCGGTCTTAACTAATTGGGTTATGTGCTCCCAAAAGACACAGGTGGGCGGCATGTGGCATGTGGCATGTGGCAGGCTGTGAGTACTCGCACTAAGCCGACTACCAATTGGCAATGACGCTGATGGCACTTGAAGCTCACTTCATTTGCACTCAAAAGCACACACGTTCACACACATGTATGGAAATCTCACAGTCAGCATAAACAAAAACAAGCAGCACACTCATAGATACAAATCGCACTCAGCCACAGATACATTTTGAGGTCAAGCGTTGTATTCAATTATTCCGTCTCGAAATCTGTCTGGTCGGTTTCTTTTGGATTATGCACAACCTGATTGCAGAGCTGACAAATTGATACGATTTATGATCTTTATTACAGTTCTGAGAATAAAACGAAAATTATTTGTAATATTCGGATTGCCCTTTTAGAATTTATTATCACAATTTTTTGGTTAGTGATTTATTTATTCTCTATTCACTTTCATATGCAATTTTAATTGATACGTTTTTTTTATTAAAAAAAATTAGTATCAGAATTCAATAAATAAAATTTTTTTATTTTATACTTGCTCACAATTATTTTATGGGGTTTTTGAACTCACAAAGCTGACGCATTTTATTTTTTTGATTTGTATTTTTGCGTATTGCATAAGTTTAACAATATTTAAATTTGTATTTATGAATAAATTTTCTTTTTACCACATCGATATATTTTCAATAATTTTGTTAAGAAACTGATTATTTATGTTCTGGGACCCTTCTGTTCGAGCGTTTATTGTGTTATTTTTCAATAAAAATCAGACCTTGAATTCAAATGCAATAGGTCAAGATTTGCAATACATATCGGGCAGATAAATGGACATTAGGAAACCCGCATAGCAAATACTTCAATCAAATTGATTTATCTGACTCAGATCAATGTGTATTCTAGGCCATTATATACATATATACATATGTACATATTGTTATTTATATCATGTTTTGAACGGGGTAGCAGTTTGGGAGAATGGGTTGGGTCAACATGACATTTGCAATGCTGAATGTACAGCAAAAGCGTCAACAAGATAGAAATTTCCATTTACCATTTAACATTTGCATAACGCGTTGCTTTTCCGATTTTTACCTGGCTGCCTGCGATGACTTTGACTGGCAGTTAGCATTGTCAATTCGTTGGGAGGGGTATTTGACGGGGTTGACAAGGGGGAGTGTTGGTGGTTCAAGGGCGTGAAGGACATGCTGTGTAGTAGATAAAAATGACAATGACGATGTTTTTAGGTTCAGTTTTGTTGTTGTTTGATGTATTTACACAGCAATTTATTTGTATAGCTGAGGGTTGTCTCTGCCTCTTTTCTTTCATTCTCTGTCTGCTACAATGTCCATATTGTGGCATTATCATGTCGCATGTCGCTTGGGGCCGGCGAGCTTTATTTGTTGTCACTGATTTGGGGCGTATAGAATCAACAAGTTGGGTTCACTATTAATTACAAGCATATTTTTAGCAACGACCATTAGAGTGGGGTCAACATGATAAGGGTGGAGACCATGAAAAATCAATCATACACCAAGTGTGCCAATATGTCAAGCATTTTCTGCTGACCCATATCGTAAGGCCTTTTGTTTTTTGCTTCCCTGCTGCTATTTGTTTTTGTTTTTTTTTTTCTTTGTGTGTGGTCACAAATGGTTATGCATAATATTTTATCTTGCTCGGCTTGTTGCCGATTGTATTTTGTCTCTGGGTCATGCCTGTCTAAACAAAACTAACCTCATTTTTTATTGGTCAACACAAAGCGAAGGGTCCGACAAAACTGACCTCAATACACAAAGCAAAATAAATTGCCAAATTTTCTGAATGCAAAACAATGCAAAATAAATTTCGAGTCTCTTCAACACCCACACAAAGAATAAAGGGGTCAGCACAAAATTTGAGACACAATTCAGGCTCCCTCTTTTCCTCTCTATCTCTAAGTCTAAGTCGAATGCAACTGTTTTTCAGTTGCAAAAATAAAACAAACTTTTTGTGTATAAAACCAAAATATGTCTACTCTCGGCGTAGTTATATATTACTCATTAGATTGATATATACATGCACATAATGATTCACTGTTTTGCTTTTGATAGGAAATGAAATTTCTCTGTAATTAATATTGTCCAAAATTTATTATTTCTTAATAATAAAAGTTCACTGACTATTTTAATGGCAATTTCTATGGGAGTATAAAAGTTGAAATATTTGCAGAGCCATTCAAGTGAATTGCTTCAACCGATCATGTTCATATTTGATCTAATATCTCAGTTTCTCTAAAATCAAAGGTTTATCAATTTTCTTAGTTGGCTAATTAGTTAGTTAGGTTTTAAATAACTGTGTTGTGTGCTAACTAGAGCGTTAGATGGTTGATTAAAAATTCGGTTGTACACAAGTTCCAATTGTTTTTTATGTGCCCAAGGTTTTAAAAACTCGTAAATGTCGTTTGTCCTTTATTGCCCGCATAAGCAGGCAACATTTTTTGTGTAAAACTCGAAACTGTTGCTTATTGTGATCAACTGCAACTGTAAGCTCAAGCTCTAAATGCAACTATGACTGTGGCAAGTGCACAACAGCTGCAACTTTATTTCAGTTGCAAACTGCAATGGGGGACCGGGCGCCAAATGTAGCCATTAAGCCTGCACATAAAAGGCAATAAACAGAGTCGCTTCGCAGCGTTCTTTATGCCATTTTGCAGCGAGCGCAATGTGCGCTTTAAACTGGCCAAACGGTTAAACGACCAACACTCCGCCCCAAGAGGCGTGGCATAGCCGGGCATAAAGGGTCGCCCCACAGGGCGCTTTAGGCAGAGCAACACATTTTGCCTGCCTGCCTGCCTGCCTGGGTGCTTGGGTGTTTGGGTGCTTGGTGGTATTGTGGTGTTGCAATTTATGTGTATCTCCATGTGGCTGTCGTTGTTGCCCTTATGAGATGTTTCACCTATTCTGCCTGTTGCCGTTCTCCTATTGCTTATTGCCCCACAGCCGTGGCATAGGTGCTTTGTCTTAATCTGGCGCCCATTCGACGCAACATTGCCCCTAACGACTTCAATTAAGCAAACGTGATAGCAAATTATATTATGTATGCGCTCCATGGCTAGCAGGCGAAAGGTAATCGATATTTCGAAATTAAGTATACGCCCATTTGCCAGTGTAAGGGAATCAATTTTAAATAAACGATGTTTATCGTTTTGGCCTTGGACTGGTTGTATGCCAGCATTGCCCTCAAGTAACCCTTAATTATTTATAATATAGCAAACTTAAGTAGCCATTGTTATAGCAATTAACATCAAATAATATACGAGCAAGCGGACCTCAACACATATTTGCTTTTATTGATTTATTCATTGAATTTAATTACAATCATTTCGTAGTTGGCCAAACCATTTATCATAGCTGCCAAAATCAAATTCTATACCATGAGATACCCTGCCATCATATTTAGTAGGCACAGCTATGTTAAAATAAATATGTGCAAGGCATCGATAGCAGAGATAAGGCAGAACAAATTTGATTGAGATTTAATTTGATTCAAATAAAAAACATTTTAGCTCTTGCACTTAGAGTTTAAGTTGTATATAAATCTGATCAGACTTTAACATGTTTAACATTTAGCATGTAGCAATTGACTTGCAATGCTGACTTGTAGCAACTATTTTTCTGAACTCAATGTCAACGTGACCCAGGCGGAGTTGAAGGTAATGTTCAAGGGTGTGCTTAAACTGCTATCCATTCATGCCAGTCAGTTAGTCTGTCAGTTGTTCGGCCAACACTTTAATTAAAAATGTGCCTAAATTTCATATCAAAACTCAAAAAAACTTGTGAATGACAGCAGCCACTATTGCCGCACCCTCCCCTGCTGCAAGTTGCGCCCTTGCCAACTAGCTGCCTGCCTCAAGTGTTGACGATGAACAGAAACATGGAAAAACGCGAACGGAATCGGAAGTAGTCAGCCAGCAAACAGCTGAAATAAGGGCAGACAGATGGCTGGAGAGGGTAAGGCGGTGCACATAGCTGCTTATTAAGGCAGCGACAACAATAACAACAACAGGAGCAGCAGCAGCAGCAGCAGCTGCGAGTTGCGTTTTGCCACTTGCTCCACTTACATAAGAAATCAAACGAGTTCTTTGCCAAAAATACCCAAATGGCCCAAGAGGGAGACGATTTCTGGCTTACTGGCCCCCAAATAGTTGCTATCAAATTGATATGTTTTCTTGCACATGTAACGCGTGCCACCAGCAAAAAAAATAAGAATGTTCTAATAAATGGAAATGATATAATAATAATAATAATAGTCTAAAGGGAAAATAAACGTTTAACGTTGCGATAATCAATAATATTTCCGGCTCGCGCTGGTTACAACCATTTCCGACTTACTCCATTTAAGGACGAGCGCATACATATGCCTGTCAGCCATTCAACTTCAAAGTCCCCTTAGCACGTCTGTCTCCATGTTTTAGTGTGTGTCTGTGCCTCTGTGTGTGCATGGCAATTTTATTGACAAATTTGCATGGCAATGGCTCTGAAATTGTTTGTAGTAAATTCTACAAAATTTTGACGCCCTCGAGTGCTGTCAACGAGTTCGCAATAAATCCCTCTCTTTTGGTCTTTCTCTTTTGCTGTCTCATCAGTGAGACGCCAAGGAATATTGAAAAATAGACAGACAAGCGAAGAATCGCGAAAACAATCAGTTGAAGAGTCAATAACCTGGTACTTTTGCATACAATATTGAAATTTGATTAGATTTGATTCAGTCATTTGGCATAGGCTTAACTTTCGTGGGGGCTTCTCATAATCTTAAATAAATGTAATCATAATCTTCAAATAAATAAATAATAAATTCTTTTGGAATCTGGATGTTGTATTCCATAATCTAAACACTATATAAAACATATCTAGGATAAAATTCAATTATTGTTAATTGTTTTGTTTTTTTAAAAACTCCCCTTAAAAATGAATGCCTATTTTAAAGTTTTCAGTTCGAAATGTCTTTGACTTATTCTTTGTCTTCAACAATTGCCACACATAATTATATTTAACCAATATTCACTCTCACGTTCAAATTGCAACTACTTCTGCTATGCTCAGCATTCTGTGGAGCTTTGCGAGTGGCAACAAACACAGCACTGGCCACGCCACAAAAATCAAACAGAAAGTAAATTTTAATTTTAATTTCAATCTCAACAAGCGCACACAAAAGCCAAATGTGGCAGCGACAGACATTGCAAAAGGCCGCCGCTGTTGCTGCTACTGCTGCTGCTGCGTAGACAACTTTACGTGCCACAGCTGCCACTTTTATGTGTCTCTCCCTCACTCTCCATCACCATATTTCTCTCTCTCTCTCTCTCTCTCTCTCTCTCTCTTTGTGTGTCTGCGGACGGCGAGCACTGACAAGTCCCTGTTCAGGCACCGCCTGCTTATAAAAGTTTGTGTGTGTGTGTATCTCTCTATGTGTGTGTGTATGTTTGTATAAGAGAGAGAGAGAGGGAGATAGAGAGAGCGTGTATGCATATTGCACACCCGGGTAAACTGGCGCATAAATGACTTAATCGCATGTGTTCCACAATACGCAATCCACACAAAATCACCAGGCATGTCTGATTTTTATAAACACCCATTAAGTTAATCTGATAATATTTGTATAATTCATTTAGCTGCAGATAATCAGGATTTACATTTTTTTTGTACATTTTATGAAAATGTGAAATGTGTTAGATTTTTGGAACAGCCGACACGTTTCTGACTTGTTTGTGCCATGCATGTGTGTGGGGAAAAGGGAATTGTGTGTGTTTGGCTGTTAGATATTCATGGGCCATGAATGAATAAACCGAAATCGCTTGGGCTGCTTTCTACCTTTAGCTGCCTGGTTGTTCCTTTGCCAGCCGCATGACGTATACGCCGCGTTGTCTGACTCGCACGGGCAGACTCCTGATAGAATGTCTCCAGCGGCCAGTCGGCTCGCTCGATTTGCGTAACTATGCACAAGTTGACTCATTCATTTCGGTTTATATTGCGTGTGGCTGTTGGGGCTGTTGTCGGGAAAGAAAGGGAGGGTATCTTGTAACCATAATGACACACGCCCGACCAACAGCAGCATCAGACTGTAATTAGCTAACTTGCATAATTTAGCGTCATGTTATTTCATTTTGGCTTACTTAGTGGTCGGCCTGAGTTTTGGCCAACGCCTTTTGTGTGGGCCAACAAATTGTTATTAGTTTGCAATTGTATTGATTTTTGGTAGCCACCCAAATGCTGTTGAATGCCATTTCGTTGTATTAATTGCTGTCATCTAAATTCGTATTACCCTAGGTCCCACTTTAATTAGTGGTCAGCACGCAAGATACGTATATTTAAGCAATTGTCAGGCCGCTATAAATTGCCACACAAATTAACCAAAAATATATGTACTATATTCGCTAAATAAATACAATGTCTCTTACCTTCGTAAATATTTAATCTTTAAATTAAATGTTAGCATTTCTTTTATTAGCATTTCCTTTATATTTCTTTGTTCTTATGGAAAAAACAAGCCAAACTTTGAGGTACCCAGCTCTACAGTCTTTCAATTCTAGGCTTGATCCACTTACAACAATCGATGTTTACCCCAAATATCAAATCAAATTTCAAAAGATCATTCAAAACTCAATAAATTATAATATTTAATTTATAACATTTTTTGTGAGCTTAAAAATATTTCTTGCTGGCTTCCAGAAACTTAAAACAAATATTTATTTTGTATACATTAGCTTTTATATATAATAGAATACAAATTTGTTGTGTTGATGAAGCTTAAGGCTAATTTATGCAAATCAATATTAAACTACTCTCATTAAAAAGGAGCCAAAACACGTCAGCGCATTTGGGCCAACTATCATTTATCGTACTTGGGCAGCTGGCAAAGTTGCTAAACGAAAAAAGTCATATAGCTATAGTGCTCGTCATCGGTTTTGGCTAAGGCCGTCGTATTTAATGCAGAGGCGTTGCCGAGGTCTGAGTTTTAATTAGCCTTGAGTGCGTGTGTTGGGCCAAAAAGGCATCAACAAATTGTTATATAAACCGCACGCCCATCAAAGTGTTTTAAGCGCCTAAACATTGCCGTCACTTAGCAAGCATTTGCAGTTGACCAAGTTACACTGAACAACAGAAAAATAAAGCAGAAAAATACAGCAAACAGAAGACGACATCATTGATGGCGGGAGTTGCTGTTCTGGCATGTATGTAAGCATTTACTATAACCCTGAATGTGGTGCAGAACAGGCCTCGCAATGGCAAATGTTTAGGTTAGGGTGGCCAGCACTAAGCCAAATACTGAAACCAAAACGTTTTTAATTTGCGTGTTTATGACAACATTGCATGTTTCCCACATTAAAATAAACAGCAGCAAACAACGTGAAATAAATACAACTCAACGAAATATTTTCAAAAACATGTAAATATCAGCAGTAACATTGATATAAATGCAAACAAGTCAGAGCTAAATAAAGCAGCAGCAGCAAACGTGAAAGGTAAATCATTGCAATGGGGCAAACATAGTTTTACTGCATTCCGATAACTGTCATCTATAGTTTAATCGCTCAACTGCCGCCGACAACATTTTGCGCATTGTAAAATTTGTGTTATGACTGTGATTTTACACACAGAAGTTTCGGGATTGAAAATCTCCTTGTCTTTTTTGCCACAAGGTGTGATTTAGTTTTCCTTTCACTGCTGTTGAGTTTGATCAACGAACTTGAAGTGAAAGTCAAAATAAAAAAGTTTGCACATTTTATTGTTTGATGACTTTTGAAAAGGGTGTGGCACTGGGTGCGTCGCTTGTGAAAATTGTTTTCAACGTTTTTTTCTCGCTTTACTTTCCCTTTTCAACAAATCATCCATAACGAGTTGTGAAATTGATTAATGATGGCGTTGAGTTTGTAAGTGTATGCAATTGAGAAAAGCGAAAATAAAAAGCATTTTATATATTATAAAAACTTTGATATTCTTCGTTCAACTTCGTGACGTTTTGGCTTGTTATCTCATATATCCAAAAAAAAAACTTGATTTGTATTTAAGCAGTTTTCAAATATTCTTAAGTATTCTGTATATTTTTTAATTTTCTAATATATTTTATGTAATTATCGACATTTTGGGGCATGCCAATGAGAACTTTGCAATCGCGATGTATTTTTAAGATTCCTTAATGATATTTGTACTAAATAATAAATAATACTCTCTACTCTGTACACCCATTTAAACACACATATTTCAGGTTATAGATTGTAACATTCTAGATATGCGTCTACCATATATTTATATTATTTTAAGTACTGTTTTTATCAATTATCGTCGTGTTCCTTGCAGAAATTCCGTCGTTATATATAAGTTTAGATAAAGCCAAGGGAAATCTATAAAAAAAAAAACAATGTGCAATGCCGAATATCAAAATGACAGCAAAATTATAATTATAATTTAGAGTACAACAGAAATAAACAAGATGAAAATGTAGACGAACTGCTGTGAAACAAGGATTAACAATCGTTAAGTGTGTGTATTTTAACTGGCCAAAAAGCTGTACAAGTGTGTGAGTTGGGCGCAAAAGAAAAAGAAAAACATAGAAAACTAAATAGGAAATTTAATGAAAAACGGGCTTTAGGACGCTTCCATTTAGATCAGCTGCACAAATTATAACAAAACGAATTAACTCAAAAATTTTAGAAAATATTCTATTAAATTGTGTGTGTGTGTGTGTGCTTTAAGGTTTAAGCGCTTTTTGTACTCTAATGAACACTAGTTAGACAAATATCAATCAAATATATGTATTCTTGAATGGCTAGTACATTTTATATATAATAATAATAATCCAGGCAGCTTTTAGCAAGACAAACCGAACAAAAGAAAGAAACATTAAAAACTAAAAATTAATATAAATATATAAATGTTATTTAAATTTATTTTTATCATATGGAACGAGCGAAGAAGTACAGCTACAACAAAGAATACACACAGACAATACGCCCGAAAGTATGCAATTCGATTGTGAGCAGAGCATATTTTTTAAATGTTTATAATCAGAGAGTAGGAAAAAGTATTTGTAAAAAAAAAAACAAAAGCCCAACATAGAAGCATATTTTTAAATAGACACCAAATTTTTTGACATATATATACATATATTTTTTGATAAACCAAACCAACAACAACCAACAACAACAACAAAGCAAAAATGTATTCCCTAGCCTAAGTTAAGTGAATTAGTTCCTTCAGTTCAGATCCGAAAATAGTTTATATTCAAAGATTGTTAAACCAACAAAAAATATTTACTTTTGATGGTTTCAAAAAGGTTTATTTCAAACGATTTTTATATGTCACTCGGTTGAAGCTTAAGCAAGTAATCCAAAGTACAATCATTTTTGTCAATACAGACACCCAACCAACAAACAAACAAACAAACAAAAAAGAAAGACACAAAAAAAAAAGCAAAATAACAAAGAAAAACTACACTAAAAGAGCTAGATGAAACAGACATAAACGAATTGCACAGCATTTTAAGATTGGAAGTCACTGCGAATTAGGCATATTTACAGGGACAGACATCAACAAGGAAAACAAACATTACCAAAACTTTTGCTAGGAATTTTAACATTTATTTTACAACACTCTTTACATGAGCAACTCAAAATTGTTGCACCTTTAGATGAAGCTTGCTAAGAGTGCGGCTTAAATTGCTACAATGATATTATGTTTTGTATAAAGTGAGTTATAACTGCTTGATTGAAATTGAAGAACTGAAAGTTCTGAGCATTAAAGGGGGTCAGAATTGTCAGAATTGGACAACATTTTGAAGTTTTATGTGAGTTTAGAATAACAAATATTCAGATTTAAAAAAATAGTGAAGTGCAAATGAAGTTTAGAACTGCTTAGTAAGATTAGAGAATTTGCAAATTGGTGTTAGAAACGTAGAAAATTGAATTGAAAACTGAACACGAAACAAAAATAAGATATATATATATATATAAATACAATTTATATTCAAAGCGAATGTTAAATAAGTGTATAAATTTAGTGTGTAACTAGCGTTAAATCTAAGCGAAAAGCAGACAGCAAAAATGTATGCAGCTGCGGGTGGCGCCTCGCTGGCCTCGCGCCAGGCGCGTCAACGGCAGCGACAGGAGAAGAAGAATAAATTGATACAAGCGAAATTACATCCACCGAAAGCGGCCGGTTCGGCAACAGATGCCGGTGGCGCCTCGACGCCAACACCCAGCCAGTCGCGCCAATTCCATCAGCTGCCCACAAGCTATCTGCGCGCCCCACAGCCCCAGGGACGCAAGCTGAGCGCCACCTACACGCAATCCCGCTCGCTGCTGCCCATCGAGGAGGCGGGCAGCGATACGCAGTCGGTGCTACAGCTGCGCATGCATTCGCATACACATGTCCAGGTGACGGGGCAGGGGCATGGTCATTCCCATCATGGCCATGGCCATAGTCATATGCATCATAGTCATCTGCATGCGGCACCCATCCAGACGCCCTATCAACAGTTCGCCTCCTCACACGGACGCGTCTCACCGAAACTTGTGCATCGGCACAGCGGCAGCAGCGCTGGCTTCCATCCAGCGGCAGCGGCAGCAGCAGCCGCAGCGGCGGCAACAGCGCCCGGTAAGCTGCACAAATCGGCAACGGCAACGCTGCCGCTAGTATCACAAATGGAGGCAACACCGCCAACGTCGCCAGCCGAACTAGGCCTGGGCTTGGGCTTGCCCAGCACATCAGCAGCAGCTGCTGCCGCTGCCGCCCAAGCGGAATTGTCCATATTTGCTGGACATCATGATGCGATCATTGTGACGCCAGCCACGCCTATGGCCTCGCCGGGTCATGCAGCGGCAGCAGAGGCAGCCGCAGCCGTCGTTAAGCTGCGACGCGCTGATGATGCCGAGGAGCCGCACGATTCGGCGGAGCGTCAACCTTTGACCTCAGCGGAGGCCGACGACGAGGACGAGGCGATGCAGCCGCCAAGTGGGCCGCTCGAGCGCAAGTGCAGCGTTTACCGCATGCGTCGCAGCGATGCCTTCGAGCATAGCGACGCCAGCAGCAATGAAGGAGGCGGCGTCACCAGCGGCCTCAAGCGTCAACTGCGCGAACTCCAATTCCAGCAGACGCAATACGAGCCGCTGGTCAGCGATGAGCCGCAGCTGCTGTTCAAGGGTCTGGGCAACGGGCGCAAGTGGCAGCTGTGCGCCTACTGCGAGGAGGGCATCTGCGTCTGTGAGCACATCGAGGTAAATCCGGATCCAACTCATTTGGTTGCCCGCTTGTGATTATATGTGTGTGTGTGCGTGTGTGTGTATTTCTTAACAATTTTATCTTAGTTATAAGCCTAACTGTTGCATGTGCTATCATATTATATTATATAAAATGCATCTAAATGTCAGCTGTGATTATCGCTCCAAAACTATGGCATGCCCCAACATAAGGATTATTTTTTTCATTGCGTAAGAGATAAATATTCTAGTTTTCAGTACGAACACATTTTGAATTTTAATAAGCAATTATTAAAGCAGCGTGATTTATTTTATTTATGGAATGTTCCAATAACATATTAATATATGTGTTAAATATTTAACAAGGGAAAGCTGAAACAATCGAATAATTAATTAAACCATCAAGTTCACGTTTCGTTTTAAATGTAAGCTGTCCTTAAAAAATGCTCATTGTAAACAGTTTACACTCTACTTACTAACACTCAGTAGTATATTTTCTAAAATATGTTGATTCTTATTAATATTTAACGTATAATTTGTTTATCTGTATTTTACATTTAAAGTGGGAGAAGTCCCTTAACATCGCTCACAATTTCCCGTATTCTAATTTATTATATTGCTTGAGAATACTTAAAGTGGTGTAGGGTGTTGAGGTATTCCCATATAAACACATGCCATAAGTATTAACAGCCTAACCATAAATTAATGATGGCATTATGCGTGTTTGTATACTCGAACTGGTATCTATAAGCCATAACACAATGTGGAAATGCAATAAAAGGACCACCACGTCGTTAATGTTGGTTATGGAGTCTTAAAGTAGACATCTATGATGGCAAAGGCGTTCCTTTTAACGTACTCATTTTCGTGGAACTGCAACGCTTTCAGCTTATCGAGACCACTCAGATCCTCGAACATTAGGCATAGATTCTCAGTGCCACAGATGTGCTCAGAGAATCGAAAGAGATGCTCTAGACCCGAAAGCACCACATTGATGATGGGCGGGTAGGTGGCGTCGAGCAAATCAATATACGGTTTGATTATCTTCTGTTTCTCTATAAGATTTAAAACTTGCTCGGAGGTGCCCGATAAGATTGTATTGGTCACTGTCCAGGCGGCCTCCTTTTGTGCCCTTAAACTACCCTTCTCCAGCAAATGACGTATCTGCTGAAAGATGCCCGCATCTATGACAGCCTGAATTTGAATTTGGTTGCCAGCCGTAATATTGCTGACAGTCCACGCTGCCTCCTGGACAATGTGGCCGTTGGAGTGTTGCAACAACGGGCCAAGCATGGTCAGACCGCCTGCGCTAAT
Organism: Drosophila picticornis; assembly: GCA_035043845.1. NCBI lineage: Eukaryota > Metazoa > Arthropoda > Insecta > Diptera > Drosophilidae > Drosophila > Drosophila picticornis. Next base: position 13,041,916 of record JAWNMR010000491.1, read on the forward strand.
GACCAAATCGGTCTGAAATGTTAGTGACAGGTAATATTTATCATCGATGCTTCATTGTATGCTCGGAAAAGAAATCAACCTGAAATTTAGAAGGGTCATTTTCAATTTTTGGAAGGTCTTTTCGAAAAACTTTGTGCCGATTTCCTAAATTTCAGGGTTTCAACTTTCGACATCTTAGCTGACCTGTTGATCCGTGCCAGAAACAATGTTGCCAATGCTGCGTAATGCAGGCACAATAATGCGGAAGTTGCTAGATTGCAGTAAGTGGACCAGGCGTGGCACTGCTCCCACATCGATCACAGCCTGTATTACGTTATTTTCACCATCCGAAATATTGGCGAGAGACCAGCATGCGTCGATCAGAAGCGGTGTGTCCTGGCTGAGAAGCATTTGCGAGATCACGGGAATCAGACGCCTGACCTGGCCAAAGGGCGGCGATGGATTTTTGTTGCGGCACAAGTTCGACATTAACCAGACAATGTTGCGCAACAGAGAGAGTGGCATCTCATTTCTGATCAGGGGCAAAATGCCATCGATGACATTGTGCTGGATCACAATGTCTCGTGCCACAGCACCATCGCCGGCGATGTTGCTCAGCGCCCAAACGGCCTGTTCGACTAGATCCATATATGGCGATTGTAGAAGGGTAATTAAATGCGGCACTGCATTCACCTGGATGACGTAGTGCGTCTGCTCCGTTGTGCCCGACGTGATGTTGGTCAAAGCCCAAGCGGCTTCAAACTGCAGCATATTGCTAGCTCAGTCGGTGAAAAATATTGAGAGAAAGAAATTGAAATTCGATTAGCTTTAACATACTTGTTGTTGTGCTGTAGGAATTGTATGAAAGTGGGCACGATGCCACGGCCAATCATTAAATCAATGGGTATGTTGCGACCGCGACTGACCATCTTTCGTGCCTGCTGCATGCCCAGAAACTGCAGCTCCGGATCCCCACTGTTTACAGCGACAACAATCTCGTCGATGGACAGCTGAGCCGGCGCCTCTCCGTAGCGATTGGTCATCTGATGTATATCTATATATATTATTTGGTATTTATATGAATTGTTAGATACATATGTATCCCAATTTCGTGCTTATATCAATTTGACTTCAAGTGAATGTGTTGATTTATTTGAGAAATCTTTCAATGGAGAAGGCATACTTGACTTATGCCCAGAGATATATTTTTTTATCAAATATATATAATAATATACTTTTTTTTTGCTTCAAAATCACTTTTAAGTACCCTTTTCCAGTCAGAAAATAATCATTATTCTCAGAGTGCAGAAGCTTTTTTTATGTAAATTCAAACTCAAATGGTATTCGTAACGCAATACTTAAATGGCTCATATATTTGAAATGCCCCGCTATAAATGTTTGCCATTAGTTTGATTTATTGGCGTGTATTGTAAAAAGCACCAACTGGCTGTGAACAAATTTAAGTTGGAACTCTTGACACTGTTGATAAATTGACAAATGGGAAAATTCAGCTATAGTTGAATTCCAGCTTACTGAAAGAAGTTCAATCAGTTTAAGCAAATTTGGTAAAAAATTGGGAATTAAAGATTTTGGCTTATATTGAATTTTGGTGCCTCATCTTGAACGGCTGCTGCCAATGTCAACAGCTTCAATTGTCCCACAAGTCGCAAGTGGACGACGAAATGAGGCATTCTGTTTCGTTGGGTTTGCGCTCGTGCAACATTTCCCATAGCTAACCTCATTTTGTTGCGATAACTGATGCCATAACTGACAAGAACAACAGCAAATCGGAAGCGCATAATGTGCATTTGTATCGGCCTGATAATGCGACGCCCCGAAAAAGCTTGGCAAGCTCAGACACAAAACCAGCCACGCCGAAAGACAACCACACCGCCCCGCCACACCCCCCAGCCAAAAACCGTTTGCCAAATGTTGTGTAAAAGGCAAAAGGCAGCCCGCAATGTGTGTCATAAAAGTGCAACATCCAGTGGCTCAAGGTGAGCTGTGGTGCGGCGAGGCGGAAGTCGAGTGGTTCAAGCTGCGGCTTTAAAGTTTCCTTCGCTCGCGCTTAACGAACGAGAAACGAATTAAAAAACTTAACGCAGTGCAATTATTTGACTTCCAAACGCAACTATGAAAAAAAAAGTTGCAAAACAGAATGGTACAACAGAAAACTTTTAGTTGGGCGTACTCGCATCACAGATACCCTTTGCTTTTAGAAGCACACAAATTTAATAATAAAAATACGTTTTTGTGTGTGTACCGATGTTGTTACCTGCATTTGCAAATCCTATAATACCCGTCCCTTCCCATTTCGAAATTACAGGGTATTCAAAAATTCAGAAATTAAACAAAACTGTGCACAAAGAAAAATCTGTGTACCGAGGAAAAAAGTTAAAAAAAAAATAAAAGAAAAGCAGCAAAAGCGAATGTTGGCTAAAATTTATTATATTCAGCGCCCACTCTTTCATTTCTCTCATCTTTTTTGCACTTGCTGAGTGGCCACTCAAGTCTCTAAGAGAGTCATAGATGTATATGTAGAAAGCACTTATAGTACATATTATACATGTGTATATATATATGTATATGTATATATATATTTATATGTATATAGTCGCCTTCCATCTCGCCTATATTACATGGCTTGCACAAAAACAACGGCCACGGTAAATTAGCTGAAAAATAGTGGAAAAACTGTGCGGCAAAATGGCGGACGCCAAAAATGTGAAAAACACAAAGCGAACAGCGAAAAAACAACGTCATGAATGTGAAAATGAAAATGGCAAATAACGTGTTAGAAAGGTAAAAAGGAGCTCCAAAAGGTGTAAAAACGTGTAGACTGGGTAGTCAAAGACCAGAGCACGAATAAGCCAGATGACGGCATTGAGATTGAGCTTAGCAACTGCATTAGCTTTAATTGCCTGACTTCACAAGATGAACATAATTATACATTTCATTTTCGTTTCTTCCCTGAAATCTTAAATCTATTAAAGTGTTAAACTGCTTTAGGAAATTAAATGTGGATTCTCAAATTATTTGATTGCGAATAAAGGAACTTTTTGATTGGTCGATTATTATTTTATTATTTTTTATAATTTTGTCCCCCCAATTATATATATTTGCCATCAATAAGTCGATTACTTGGCGAATGAAATTTTATATATTGTCTATATGTTATATTATATCACAATTCATTTAATTTGTCTTTTATTTCTCAGTTCAATTAGTGATTTTCTCATTTTGTTGCAATTTATCGTTGATTAAAAATCTGATGGATGCATTTCAATGCAATTTGCTGTCCCTGAGCAAATGGGTCCCTTCAAAGCTGACCAATCAGGGTTGCTGAGTGCTGTGGCATTACGACTGAATCAAATCGTTAACGCTCAAGTGCACAGCCTCCTTTTAGGACACGCACACACACACACATACATTTGTCCCACAGCCCATTTCAGAGATTGTCATCGGACAGCAATTTAATTTTCAATTACGCGTTGGCTGCCAAAAAAAAAACAACAATAAGAACACAAATTGCCAGTCCAAAATTGCAGTCTCAATAATTACTCAAACAGTCGCTTGTGGCATGCGATCCGCTGCTGCTTCCACTTTCTCCTTCTCTCTCTCGGCCTTTCACAGGCTCTTCATCATGTGCATGTTGGAGCTGTCCAGCCGGCCCCACAGGAGAATCGTCCAATTTTTTGTGTTGTTGTCGTAATTGTTTGTCAGGCTTGTCGTTGTTTCTTTTTTGTATTGTTCTTGTCGTTGTCGTAATTGCAAGTGACATATTGAATTCCCAGCTACCCCATTCCCCTGCCTAGCCACTTTTCAGTGACATCTCACAATTAAGTGACAATCTGCGGCACTGAACGACTCTTGAGTTTGCCCATTTTTTGTTGCACACTCCGTGACTAACTAAATTGAATTTCCCTTGTATAAACACAGTCACACACATACATACATACAAAGTTCCTATCGTTTGGACAAGATAAACGCATCTCGTTTATTACGAAGCCACATTTAAATTCATTTTAGATTTTTGGCTTACTGCGTTTTTTGCCCGCTGTCGTTTTCTTTCCTTCCTACTCAGCTAACATTTATCTTCAATGTTTGCCCATTTAATATCGTACGTGTGTGTATGTGTAAGACCATCGTATTATTCGATTTTACACACACATATATATATATATATATATATACGTGAGTGTGTCCTGATTGTTGCCGTTGTTGTTGTCGACAATAAAAAGCATTTAAAAAGACACAAATTATATTGTGCTCCCCACAGATCTCAATTGCATTTGACATTTTTATGGGCATACAAATTTCTTGAGCCGTTCTGAAAATCACTTTTGTCAATGTATCTGTTTAGCATACACTCTTTGTTTAGCTAAATATTTGTCAATATTTTCAGAACATCGTCTAATTATCAAACACTCCCGTCGAGAAAAGGCTTAATTGGTTGTTTTCGAAATGGTTGTTGGAATTAGTCATTTTAAAATAATTTTATAATATTATGCATTTTTTCAACAAACAAATATTTCGTACTCTCTTTGATTTTTAGATAAACAACATATTTAAATTATCGTTGCTTTCTCCGCGATATCAGAGCGTACACGATTTAGGGAACACTCTCCTTCCATAGACGACCGCTTAAATTTTGTTTATATTCACTTAACTGGCCGCAAATCAAATGCCACAAATGTGCCCATAAACTCCCGGTCAGTCGGAGCAATTTAGGTTTATACGGACGAATAAGCAACATTTAATACCCAAAAACACACACACACAAAAAGAAATATGCTTGCATTGGACAATCAAATAATTTCGGAGAGAACATTTGGCATTTCTCACGTGTGGCAAGCTCTACGATGCATATGACATATGCAAATTTTGAGAGACGATTCACTGGCTTTAATTACCTGTAGACAATGCAGTCGTAACACGGCCCCTTCCCCCCCACATTCACGCCTCGTAAGATGACATGTAAACAAGACAGCGGGCGCCGTGCCAAAAAATGTTGCCTTTACCAAGTGGAATGCGAATAGTGAATGTGAGTACTGAATACCGCTAAGAGTGCTGGCAATTGGAATTAATGAGCAGCAGGGTTGCAACTATGTCGACATTGTGGCAACCACTGACCATGCAACAGTCCAAACGGTTACTTACACTTTATGGATATTTGGCTCCGGCTTTTAAAGGCCCATTTTTCATGTACAAACACACAACCTTTGAGCTGTTATTGATTTAGGTACAACTACACAGAATCTTAAGTCCAGAACGATTGTAACGCCATTTAAATGTGAAAGTTGAAGTTGGCTTTTAGGCAACATAAAAAGTACTTTTGGCTTCCAGATATTTCTATGGCTCAGTGCCCAACAGCAATTGCACCAGATTGCAAGTAATGTTGGCCTCTAAAAGCCCAATTTGATTACGTGATAGAAAATTCCATCATACATCTTATTTGTCCAAAACCTCAACACAAGGCTGCCCTTGTCTGAAACCAATATATCCACAATACCCAGATGCTCCAGTCATATACCACATTTGTACTAAATCTAAAAATGATTTTCTATTATTATATCGAATAACCAATTCTATTGTATTATGCGAATGACTGAATTTGTCGCACACTAAAACTCTTTGTTATCGCTGACTAATCGGCTGAAACTTTTAGCTTATTTCGATTATAACAAAATTAAAGAGCAGACAATCTTTAATGCACTCATTCAACACTTTTGGTCCATTAAATGCTTGCATTGAATGCTTGTGTTTGGCTTTGGCTGTCAAGCGCAGCTCGTGCTAATAAAATGTACATATATACAAATATATTTATATATGTAATATACATACATAACAATATGATATATATTAGGAAAGTGGAGTCGTGTGGCAAATTAATTTTCATAGCACTCTTTTAAGGGCTTATGTTGTCAGCATGCGACAACCAGCAGCTGCAACATGTGCAGGACACAGTGCCAAAAATCATTTCGATATATGTATGTGTGTTGTATGTGGTGTGTGTGTGTGTGAGTGTGTGTGTGTGAGTGTGTGTGTGTGTGTGTGTGTGTGTGTGTGTGTGTGTATACATCTATTGTGTCTGCTTGTGTGTGTGGCTATGTATCTGCGTTTAATTGCAAATATGTTGCAATCTTTTAGGCGTTACAAGCACTGCTTTCGTTTTGTCAGTGGTCGCTGTGTGTGTGTATATGTGTGAGTGTGTGTGACTGTGTGTGTCAATGCGCCATGTTATTGTCTATTAACGACCCTGACTGCAACGTTGCTGTGTGAGTTGATGTATGTGTGCGTGTGTGTGTTTGTGTGTGTAGTGGGCATGAATCTGTATTTCATTAAAATTTCATCCGCATCGTTCAACGAGTGACTTTTTCCGCTTTGCGCTGTTGAATTATTGAAATTTTTTTCGGTTTTCGCAGTTGCCAGTTTCGCACAGTCGTTACGCCAAAAACTTGCTTCTGGCTCTAAAACTACAAAAACGAGCAGCAAAAAAAGCAGCTACAGCAACAACTACAAAAGAGCCGCCCGGCTACATTTGCATATGAATTCCAACAGCTGCAGTCGTTTCTCTGTAACTTTTCTGATTTTTGGGGCCGCGAAATGCTCTCTGACACATTCATACATATAGCATCCTCGTATATCTTCACACACACACACTCACACACACAACACTCATACATATTTAGGCATGCATGTGTATGTGCTGAGTAGCTGCATCTTTTGGGCTGGCATTTGAATTATGGCTTAGCAGTGCCATAACGTGGCTTATGCGAGTCTTGCACATAAATATTTACTCTGTTTGCATTACTTAGATGATTTTAGTCGAGATTTGCAAACGGCCTGGAAAACTTGACTATAAGCTGAGCAATGCACAGCTATGAAAACTCTGCATATGAATGCGAATGAGCAGCAAATCAATTCAAGTCAAATATTACATTTATTTGGTAAATTCTTAGTTGCAATCGTCTGGAAATGTTGTGCCATAAATGCATTATTCTATCAAGAGTGAAAACTGTGTATTTTACATGTCTGCACATATTCGCTGGGCAGGGTTCTGAGCTTGTCTGAAGGCTGTTTTGGTTGGTTTAAATTGACAAAAACTTTCAACATACATAAATCAATAATATATAATAAACTAGATACACTATAAATTTCGATCTTAATTGAATTTAAAAACCCGTTTGCTTGTAACTTATACGACATGTTGTCATTTTTAATCCACATTGAAATATGCAGTCAATGAATAATTGACAACATTGATTGGAAGTGGGATTGTGCTATTTTTGTAAATGAATTCGTCGTTTGGCTTTACTTAAAATGGACACAAGCCAATTAACGAAAAATTTAAATTTACCAAATATTTCAATTCATTTAAATAGCAAGTTTTGAAAGGCTAAAAGTTACTATTCATGATTAAAATAAATACACAGCTACAAAAAGTGAAAAATAAAAACAACTGCAACATATGTGATATGAACTAAACTAATAAATATAAAACTAAAATATATTCTAAAACAACATGACAGCAACTGGCAGCGAAAAGAGCAAATCAAATCGAATAATGAAACTAAATACGAAACGTAGTCAATACTCGGAAAGCTACGGAAAAAGCTTTAAATACATTTTCTACATGAAAAGCAACTGTAAACAATGATGGATAAAAAACACAAACACACCAAATGTGATCGAACATGATTAAATTTTGAACAAAAAACAAAGTTACAATAATTATAGAACAAAAAAAACAACGACATTGCCTTCTTTCATTTACATTGCAAAACGTAAATCGAAATCGTAGTTTAAAAAAGAAACCAAACAAAAAAACCAAAAAACTAACTAACTAAACAAGCAACTAAGTTAATTACGTTGATCAATAGGATTTGAGGGATAAAATACACAAAACTTAAAGAACATAGCAATACAATTTTTCTACGTATGCATTAGCTGTAGATTAGTTAGGCAATGCATAGACTAAGTCGGGCAATCAATTACAGTTACGTGATAGTGCGCTTACGTTAACGTTACGCCAAAGGCCGCTGTCAATATATAGAGATCAATAAATGTTTATAGCTTTTAATGCCAAAATTAAAACGAAAATGAAATCACCAACGAATACGTTGCTACGTGACGTTAACGTGGCAACGTAGCAACGCAGCAACGCGTTACGTTACGCTACGTAACGGGCAAAACAATAGACGCAAAACGATATAGCCTAACAATCAACACACGTCATTGCCATAGTCAACTAGTCGAAGCAGTCATCACTTCGTTACGTTACGTCAGGTTCGCTCACTTCACATTACGTCAACGGCAGAGTCATTCTGGACAACAACAGATAACAGCGGCAGCGGCAGCAGCAGCAGCAGTAGCAGCAGCAGCAGTAGCAGCAGCAGCAGCAGGCAGACATCATCGCTGGACACTTGACAGCAACGACGTAACGGAGCTAGAAAGCACAGCCGACCACTGGCAATCAACGCAGCACATCCTCAGCCCGCCACTCAGCTGCGCCAGGACCTAATCACTGACGCAGTTGCTCAACACCAAATATAACAGCACAATACTCTTAGCGAAAAGAAGAAGAAGAAGAAAAAGTCTTTGCTTCTAAATATATTTCTAGAATCCTCCTCCTTGTGCCTAATTGAACGTGCTCTCTCACCTTACGTTTTCTTTCAATCGAACGTTGATTTAACGTTGCTGTGAGCATTACGTTAATAACGTTAAGCAATTGGATGCAGCGACAGGCAAATCGATTAACTAACTGATTGATTGACGAACGTGACTTTTAGTTTTGACGTATTTAAGCTCCTAAACGTAACCTGTATCATCCCATTGATTTTGTACTGTAAGCCGTAAAACCAAAGTTCAACGTAACGCAAACGTAAACACTGTTTACACTGTTTATATTTTGTTACGAGTACGCAACGTGACCGTTTGACCGTTTAAAAACTTACAACAAGCAAAACAACAACAACAAACAAGATGCAGGCCGCATTGATGCTAAGATCGAAATCTCGGGTGGCGAGAAGAAGAAAGCTACGAAAATTAGGTGGAAGACTTGAGTTGCCTAGTAATGTAGCAACTAAAGAAATAGCTCCATTTCCTCGTTATCCACCTGAGTCATGGGTAATAATATAAAATACCAAAAAAAAAATAATAACTATAATTAATTATATACGACACTCTCTCTCCCTCTCTATAAAAACAATAGAAAGGCAAAGTACTTAAACCATTCAATTGCTTTCTATCTTAACTTATTTAAAAGAATAAGCAACGAGCGCAAAACTCTTTTTAAAAGCCGTCAAATGAAAATCATCAGCTAAAATGAAATTCTAAAGTCCCGAAGCCCCAAATCCAAATCCATTTAAACGAAATACCTTCAAACGAATACTAAATAAGCCCAAGTTCTTCTATACTATCCTTTCAAGCAATCTCTCTCTCTATCTATCTCTATCCATCTATCTCTCTATCCTATGTACTGTACTGCGTCCATATGTCTCTCTCTCTCTCTCTCCCCCTCTCTCTCTCTCTCTCTTTCTTTCTTTCTCCAAGACACACTCCATTTTGATTTTGTCAAATTCCTCAAACAGTTATTCCCACAGAGCATATGTTTTTAGTCTAGTAGTGTGCCTAGAGGTGAAGCACAAGTTATACGCTAGGTTATTCTAGTTATAGTTTTCCTCCAATTTTGCAGTTAACTTTTAGCGTGTGCCCAAAACTGTTTGGCGTTGAAAGCATAATTCCCCCACAAAATAGATCAATTAACCGCTTTGGAACGTACATAACCTAACTTTGCTCTGTCTCGTCTAGTAGTGATTTAATAATATTCCATATATTGAAATTTTAGATATACATATATTTCAAGTCTTGAGCGCTCTGCCAGCCAACTAATTAATGCGCTGTACAATTAGCTTAAATTCACCTATTTTTCAATTTTAATGTACTTACATAAATCTCTATATAGACATATATAAATACATATACATAACTAGCGCTTTTGCTCTACTTCTAAGACACACTTTCCACCCACTCTCTCTCTCGTTCTATCTCTCTCTCTCTCTCTCTCTCTCTCTCTCTCAACCTCTATCCATCTTTGCGGCTTTTTCTCTGTATCTCCATCTCTCTCTAACTATCTATAAATGCTCTAAAAGCTATTACCCAATCTATCTATCTCTGTCTCTGTCTTTCACCCCACCTCACCTAGCTTTAAATGTAGTTGCTAACACACCACCCAACCACCCCACCCCACCAGAATCGCCTACTTTGCACCTGCTTCAAACTAACCGTAAAGTAATGCTCTGAGAATACTCTGTGTCTCTGTCTTTCACTCACTCTCTCTTCCTCTCTCTGTCTCTCTCTAAATTAATAAATAAACAACGTGTGTAGCTTTTCACTCACTCACTCACTGAGCAAACAGACAATAAATAATAGAAATCTAGTGCGCTCTTCCAACAAAAACAACAACAACACACGTTGCACCTTAAAAACCTATAATTAACTAGCCCCGTAGTACTTTAAATAAGCCCAAACGCTTCTAATTACTATCCACATAAACTCAACTTAAATCTTAATCAACTAGTAAAAAACGAGCTATGAAATATCAAATACAAATTACCTACATAACAAATATAAAGCACATCAATCAATTTGCGATCACACACACAAAACCAAAAAAAAAAACACACACACTGACACCAAATGTATTTATTTTGTAGTTTCTAGAGAACCAAGAAAACGCATTTCATTTGAGTTAACCAACCACTGCTTAGATCTGTGAGTAAGCCCAAGTGATCTATGCTTCAGGTTTCTTATGCATCACAATAGAAAACTCAAGTCAAATCTCTAAATTCTCTGTTGTGTTTTTGCCCACCCACACATCTATCGTACATTTGTATCTATTATATTCTATTCTAATCTAAACTATTCGCGCTGTCACTTTCGCTTGCTGCTGCTTACGTAACGTGCTGCGCATACGTAATGTGCGTTACGCTACCTTCTCAACGTAACACAAAAACGAGCAATTGTTTTTTAAGTATGTTTTACGTTTTTTTTTACGTCTCAAATTCACTCTCCCTTTGCGTCTCGATGTCGTTGCGAAATACAAATATCGCAAAAAATCAAAAAACAATCATCACATTACGTTACGTAACTCTGTATGCCAATTGCGTAACTAGAAAAACACATATGTGACACCGCCACCGGCGCCACTGCCGGAGCCGCCGCCGCCACCGCCGGAAGTAAGTGATAATCAAAAAGGATTTTGTAAAACAAATCCCCCTACTCCTCCCGTCATTCACAATTCCAAAAGCATATGACACATTAATTCTCTTATTGCCGTTACGTGTTTTTTATTTTTGTTTTTGTATGTGTAACGTAATGAACACTTACGTAATTGCCGTAAACGCAACAACGTTGTGCCGTTTACGTTGCCGTCTTGCAGTTGGTTGTAATTTGAAAGTACAATGAAAATGCTTGTAAATAAATCCAAATGCTTTTGCCTTGAATTCTTTCTCTCTCCACACTACTCAAACTTTCTATACCGTTTCTGTGTTTGTAAATGTCCAAATGACACACATTTTTCGCCAGTGTATTGTTTTTAATTTGCCTCTACGCATTTGCATATAAATTATTTAAAATGTTTTATTGGTCTGCATTTGGTGTAATTTCTTCTTGTTTTTCTTTTTCTTTTTGTGACCACTTTTTCATTTCTTGTTTGTTTTTTGATTATGCCAAAAGCCAATAACATATTTTAAATAATTTATAAACTGCAAAGCCGGGCCGTAGTCAAAAGGAAATCGTCCAAGAAGCAAGAAGAAGCATAAAGATTGCATTGAATATTTACAAGCATTTTCATTGCTTTGATTTGAACGACCCATGTACATACCTAAGTACCAAACCCCCCCAAAAATGCCATGTAGAGCGCAAGCGACTGTACTGCAAGAGCTGCCAACTTAACTTAAGCCACACGTGCGAAACAATGCCAGACTGCCAACTCATGTCATCAAAATGTTTTTTTTTAAATTATAAGAAAAAATCCAGTCGCACACAAAATATTATATTATTTTAGTACACAAATTTAAATGAATATATTCTAATTATAATATACAAATTTATAGAAACGCAATAATTTTAAGAATCTGCCTGAAACTTTTAATGACAATAGAAAATTAACAAAAATAGACTTTGTTGCGGCCCTGATTGTAAACCGCAGATCCGCTCCTGTGCTGGAAAATTCTCATAAATTTTGCTTTAATTAGCGTATGCTAATTCTGCGCTATTTAATATACATAACATCAATTCAGAGATTAGCATAGTCAACAAGTCGAAAGCCACAAACTGAACCATTTTCCATTTTCAATTGCAAATATTTGTCAATAATATCATAGCAGAATAATATTTTGTGTGCGCAACGTTTTATTATGAGCCGAAATAAGTTTAGTTTATAATTTATTTAAATAGTTTACACTCATCTTAAAGCTTCAATTTGATTTGTAGTCATACGTATACAAAAAGAAACACTAAACATACAAATCAACAAATCCAATGATAAACAAAAAGAAAGTATGCAACATTAACTAACAACCAGAACAAACCACCATCAAAAAAAATAATAAAACAAAAAAAAATAAATACTTAGACAAAACAAAGAAACACACACATAAGCAAAAATATGCATTTAAATCTATAAATATGATAAATGGTATCAAGTTTTCCCAAAAAGATTCTGTAAAGCTTACTTGCCTCTCATTCCCGTTTTCGATCTAGGAGCTCAACTTGATTCAATTGCGAAAATTGTTCCACAAAGCTAATTATAGAAAAACCAAACGCCCAGCAAAACGGAAAACCTCAAAAAAAAAAAACAAAAAAATTCCAAAGAACAAACAAAAACAAACAAATCAATTTGAATGTTTTACAAAAAGTATTTAAAGTAGTTTTCGCTTTGACAACTCGAAAACGGTTGCCAAAGCGGAAAAAATACTTTGCCCAAAATTGAAATGCACCATTTTAATTTCGGATCAAAAAGAATTTATTGCATTTTTTGTGGAACATTCACACGTTGAAGCAAGCGCTGAAAACTAAAAATACAATACAAAAAATACAAAAAAAAAAGAAAACAACAAAAAAAATTCCGCAACGTGTACGCGATAGAATAAGTTTAAAAGGTCCTTTGGGGTTTGTAATCCCTGTTTTAGTTTGGGTTCATTACATTTTTTTTTAATATCTGCCCAATTGCAGCACTCTGGGTAAGTCGAAGCTGACGTGTTACCTACAAATAACTAAATATTATAAATACGTTTTAACGAAACTGTGTTTCAGTAGTTTAGCAAACCTTTGAGTTTAGCTTTGCCGGCCCATCCATATGTACAAATTTCCTATCTGACCACAACTCAAATTTATAATAAATCAATAAACCAGATAAAATCAGCTCATAAGTAAAAAGCATACCTTTCCATAATTTATAATAAGCAATGAACGATGATATGAGTGATTTATGAGTTTTTAAATGCTTCATTTTTCCCCAAACAAAAGCGTTGAAGACTTGTCCATTTGGAGCATCTCAATAAAAAAAAAACACATATTTATGAGGCAGAGCTTTGCATTAATCCAAAGAGTTTGCTGCATTTCAATAATATTTTTGGAATTTAAGAACTTGACCGACGATGAAATGCCAGTGTATGCGTTCAACATTCACATTCACATATACTATAATTTATTTTTTTATTAATTTCTTTCAACTATGTTTTTATAAACATTTTGTGGCACCTACGAAATGCACCGTTTTGGAAATGCTTTCATTTTGTGGCGCTCATCTTTAAGCTATTCTTTAATGCACACACAACAACATACACACACAAACACACACAAAACAGATTGCTTATCGTTTCATCTATTTTCTCTATATCTTTTACTCTTTCTCTCTCTGTTTCTACTACTACTTCTATTCGAAGCACGCACAAAAATCGAAAACAAAAACAAAACTCAAGTGAAAAAATCGTAAGAAAATACACTCACACACACACAAGCACACACTTTACACCTTACCGTTAATTTTTTTCTCAACGCAGGTACGCGACATCAAATTACAATTTATCATGCGCTCTCTCTTCTCTTCTCTCTCTCTGTATCTCTCTCTCTCTCTTTCTCACCCCCACCGCCTAAAAGTATGCAACGAGCTTGCCAAAATAAAACTTTCAGATTTATCCCAGCGAGAATTAGGTACAGTCTAAAATTTAATGTTACAACTAGTTGTCAGCAAATAATTTATAAATATTGGTGTCTAAACGTCTAATCGCAACGCTCTCTCTCTGTCTCTGTCTCGCTCTCAATATCAAATATATATTGTACAACTCTCTCTCTCTCTCTCTCTCTCTTTGTCTGTCAATATCTCACACTCTCTCTCTGTGCTGTGGCCCGTGCTCTATGTGACTAAAAACTTAGTAGCGTGCTAGGTTTAGTAAATAGCTTATATATAAAAGTATGACTCTATATGTGTGCGTGTGTATGGCTATGTGCGTATGTACGTGTGTGTGCGTGTGTGTGTGTGTAGCATAACGAAAGTATCGTCAAGCAACGCTAACTACCGTAATATCGTATAATTTTTAAACCAATACAAATATCGTCTTTTGCATGCCTGCATTGCCTGACGCTAATTTTATGTTCAACAACTGCAAACAATGGTTGTTGCTCTCACTCTCTCTGTTTCTCTCTCTCTCTCCTACTTTCAATCTCGCTATCTCGCTCTCCTTCTCTCTCCCTATTTCTTTCAATATTTCCATCTATCTCTTATAATCCTCTTTTTAACTGTTTGTGCGTTGCTCGCATGCGCTTAATTATAAAACAACAACAAAATTATATTTAATTTTATAGACTTTCTTTATGTCTTCGCATTTGTTGATTTTCGGTTTGACAAGTGGGCCAGCCAATAATTGCATGACAGTTTATACATACGTAATGGCAACAACGGCAAAACAGGGGCTGTCAACCTGCTGCAGAAAACAACCACTCACTTACAGATTTCTGAACTATGCACTTTATGATGAACTAACCTACTAATAAATGCTTTCTTATTTTGGCCATGGCAACGTTTTCTTGAAATATGATAGGATCCTATATAGTCTTGGTAAACAATCATTCAGAGAGTTAAAGCTGATATTAAAAAGCATATTAAAACAAACCATTTACTCTAAATCTCCTGCTTATTTATCTACATAGCCAGGCTTTTAAATGTCCCTTAGCTCATGTCTTCCATCAAATGCATACTAGTTATATAAACACTCTCAGAAAATTGAGATTTTCGATGTAATTCTTCTCGCTCGCGCCTGTACATATTCGTGTCTAAACATTATGGTAAGCTCGAGAATGAACCTAAAATCGTCTTTAACGATTTTCAAGTAAGTAAAAACCGACTCAAAACTATTTTACATATTTTGATACTATTCCCAATAGAAACTTCTGCAAATTCAGTTAAAACAAAATACAAATTCGACTTTGGTGCTGCCAACAAAAAGTTGTTCAAGTTTCAGGCTGCTGCCATAGACCATTTCCCTTAGACAGCTAAAATGCAGCTGCCATACAGAACTGCAATCAAATGGAACTGAAATAACACCATAAGCCGCCACTAGCCCCCTCCACGGCGCACTCTATCAAGTTCCTCCTCCCTCGAACTACAATGCACTCTGCATTGTTCTGCTTGAGAACTGTCGAGTAAGTTTTAGTGCTTGGCGCAGCACTTTAAAAAATGTTATTGCTAACAAATTATGTAGCTCATCTCTCCACATTCGCCCTCTTGATTTATGAGTGTGGCGTCCTCGTCGCTGCTTAAATGTGAAATTGAGTGCAACCAAAGGCGGCAACTCTGATCGATGGACGCCAGGACTCACCCATGGATTCAGTCCATTGTTGAATTCTCTTTAATCAGCCCATGACATGCGTACAATTAGCACGACCTTTTGCCAACGACTGGCGACTCGACGGCTCTTTGACATTTTCCTTGGAAGGTGAAATGTAGTTGGAAAAAGGCGACATGACTAGTAGACACCTTGTTGAAATCCACAAGCTGTCATTTCTTTGTATAAAGAATCCTTTGTTGCATTCGTCGGTTGACAAATTTTCCAACTGGCCCAGTCAAAGAGGCAAAATGAATCCCAGCTCGAATTTCAAGGATGTTGTAATGTCTCAGCTAAAGCGCATTGATATTTAACAAATCTGTTCTTTATATTATAGCCACACCATTTACTATGAAATTAAAACAAATACCTCTCTTTTTACGATTTTAATGACATTTTTAGAAGAATTTAAAAGCGTACTAAATTGAAAGTGTAAATTATTTCTAAGCTGTAGTTTTAAAGCTGACTGTTTGATGCTATTGTATTGATTTCTGAAAGAAACACCACTCATTTATATTTACTTGATTTCAAAGGTTTTATACAGTCCTACACTTGGTCAACTTCATACCCTTTGTTGAAAATTTGCTAAAGCATGGAGTACAAAAAAGCTAAAGCGACGTTTGTATTTCATAGCCGGAAGGGCCACAAAAGAAAAGCTGAAAGAACCGTTTGTTTCCGCTGTGCATTCGCACTGAAACAGAAAATTACACAAACACATACACATAGATACGGAAGCACACACACACAACAATACACTAACTCACACACTTGTAGTCTTTGCCGCATTTACCCACAAAACGATTTTAATTTGCGGTGTCCATGGGGTAGATCCTGTCATGGTCTCAGCAAAAAATTAAGAAAAAAGAAAAAAGGAATGAAAAAAACACCAACCTCTCTTTGCCATATCTCCAGACTATGCGCCGCTGGTCCAATTCCGATTCCGATTTCATTATACAATCTGCGCTCTTGCCTTTGCTTCCTGGTTCTGTAACAGAACTTGGCTACTTTATTTCTTTTGTGGTTTTGCTTTCAAATTGTTTTGGTGGACTCCTTTCTGCCCTCTCCTCAGCCCGTTCACTGCATCTCTCGCTAGCTCCGCGTGTTCCTTCCATAGTCTTAGCCTTGAAATCAATGTGCATGTGTGTTTATGTGTGTGTGCCACATGTGTTGCATGTGTTTTTAGGGATTTTATGTGTTTAACGCTCACAAAATTGAATTTCAATTGAATTGATCTGCCGAGATGGGTTTTAAGGCTCGTAAAATCCTTTTTATGTTTCTATAAAGCTTTGTGAGAATATCTTCATTTATTCAATAATAATCATTCGAGAATTGAGATATGGTTTTGGAACTATGGTTAAGTCTTTTAATGGTAGATGAATAACGATCAAATTTTGATTTTTATGTATTTTATATAAATTACATATTATATTTATATTAAAAAATGTTTTACCAAGTGTAAGCGCAGTGTTGATCTTGATCAACTGTCCCGTTAGTACAGGTGTTTTAATATGTAAATGGATAGTCTCTAAAATACCCTTTAACTATTCTGCATATACAACGTTTGCAATTGTGCATTGAGTAAGATAAGACTTGAAATAATAAGCACAAATTAATTCTTGAACCATTTGCAGTATTTTTAGTTATAGTCTTCTTGCAAGATGTTACAACATTCATCAGCATTCGAAGCTGACTGCACTTTAATATTTCCAATTCAAGCATTTAAATTTATAGCAAAATATGTGTATATATATGTGCCACCTATTCAAGTGATGCTGAGGCATATGCTGCAGCATCTTTGACTTGAGGGTCCCTTGAGTGGGCCTTGTGAGCCCTGCGGTTGCGTCCTTTGAAGTGGCCAATGGCATTATTGGTTCTAATGAACTGCTCCTAGGGCAGAACATAGACCTAAGCTTGGACCTATTTAATGCTGATTTGTCGCAAATTTACTGCAAAGCCTCACAGCACGTGTTGGGCCCCGGGAAGTAGTTCCTGTCCCGTGGTCCCTGGCCCTGTGCCAGTTATGGGCTGGTTGTAAAGACAAAACCCATTCGCCGCATGAGCTGAGAACACCTTGAGGCTTTTTTACCTAAGGGCTGCGACAGCTAAACAAAAGAAGCATCAACACCCAACCGAGCGAGAGGCAACGCTACAGCGGTGTGAAGCAAAGAATGGGGCGACGTGTTCAGTGTCATTTAGTGAAATTGCCTGTAATGTCTCTGTGCCCCTGTCCCTGAATGGCAAAAGCATCTTCATCTTACTCTCTCGCCATCTCTCTCTTTCTTTTTTCCTAGGCAGCTGCATTGTCTAAACGCCACTCGTTGGTTTTGGGTTTTCCATTCTTTATGCGCTTTTCCGTGTGTCAGTGCCAGCTGTGGCTGCCACTGCTGCAGCTGCATATTTCATTAGCCTGCGCACTTTTTGCTTGCAATTCAGGCTTCGCTGCCAGCCCACCTGTAAACCTTCTAAAACTGCCCAACCACTACCTATACCAGTCCCTGTCACCGTCCCAAAGTCTCCGATTGTTGATTTTTCAAGTGCATTTTACACTTGATTCAGACCAGCTCTCAACTCGGCTCAACTCGACTCAACTCAACTCAACTCAAGTCGTTTCTTTCGAGACACATAATAAAATTGCACACATGCCTAGTTTCAAGTCAGTACCTGCTGACAAGTACATTAACTTCTTTAAGTATGCTGAACTATGGTCTTTGCTTGGACTATCTATCCGATTTATCTGTATGTATTTATTTGGCTTGTTGCCTTGTATGATCATAGAAATTGGTAATCAGTGAACCTATAAATTTGTATAAGAATACATTTTTGCCTGGCTGGAATACTTTAGTCAGAGTTTGCAAAAAAGTTGCTCTATATTTTCGCCAATTTTTAGTTGCATGGATGGCATTTTGTGTAATTTCAGGCATTTTATAACATCATAGAATAATATTTAATATAATTCTTAATTGACTACCCAATTTGATAAAATTCTCTTTTTTTATTGAGTTTAAATCTGGGCCAGTGAATTTTCCCATATCAATAATTATTTCAGTCGATTATCGAATTTAATAAAATTCTCACTTATTGAGTTTAGAACTAGGCCAGTACATTTTTCCATATCATTGACTATTTAAAGTTAAATCTCTAAAACGAATTCAAAACGCGTCTTCCGCAGCTTCCTACAGAACCATTTCCGCTGATTCCGATTACAGCTTTAAGTGTAAACGCAACTTACAAATCAACATATCCATAACTAATTCATGATAAACCTTTAATTGAGCCGAGCTCATATTTTATTCAAGCCAAGTATTTACAGCAAGTTAACAGCAAGCAAAGCAACGAAAAAAAAAAGAAAACAACAGCCAACAACAATCTGAACAATCAATGAACCAAAATAAATTGCTGTCATTAATGTGCGACATTTCCTGCTACCCCAAGTAAGGGGATTGGAAGTACATGTTAATTTGTAGCGCCACAACAATTCATTATTATGCAACAAATCAACGGCGGCACTTAAAGTAGCCTAGCCAAGTCCCAAACCAACAGCTAATTACATATCATTATTGAAAGTCCAGCTACAATTACTTGAGTACCTCTGAAATTTTTACGACTCTATTTGAGTTCAAGTTTACAGAACTTAAGCGAAGGCTTAGGCTTCGGCTTGGGTTGTGCTTGTTGGGAAGCTCTTTAAACAATATAAAACGCTTATGCAACAAAAATCATATTATTACTTTTAGATGAACAGAACAGCGTTTCCCAAAACAAACGTAATTCAAATCGAACAAGTTGTGGCCAAAGTTTACAAAGTGTTTTGTGGTCTTGAAAATATAACCTGCACCAATTATTTCTCCAGCGAACTCATCAGTCTTATTCGCTTCTAATTTCGAAATTTTACTCCTCTGCTGCGAAACTGAGCTCGAAAATTAAGTTTTACTTCACGACGCATTAGCGCAATTGCATTTGACAGCTTCTGTTAATCCATTTAGGGTGACCATTCGACCATTTTCGATTTGCTATAAAGGCATTGAACACATAACATAAAATTTTGTAGCGCACTTTTTGGGGCAGCTACATTTTTGGGCATCAGATTGGCTGCCATTGGCTTCCGTGTGCTGTGTTCATTAGCGTTTTGTCACCCATCTACAAGAAATACAACAACAGTAGCAGTAGCTAGAAACAAACTCAAGCTAAGGCAAAAAATAATACATTATATATATACATATATATATATATATAGTATATATACACATTTTTGTACATATGTTTTGCCGGTTTTGCAGTAATTTCTACAACATTCTTGACTACGTTGCGTGTGCTTAAGAGCGCTGAGTATGTGTGTGTGTGTATGTGTGTTGAGAAGGCGGGGTGACTAAGAATTTTAGGCGTTAACTTGTGTTAGTTCTTCAATATGTATGTATTTATAAATAGCGTTAATATGTTGTGAAATGTATTTTATATGCTTAGCGATTAGTTGTAAAAGGTGAAAGTTTAATGAACATTTAGCGTGCCTGTGGTAAAATGCAAATAAATAATATGCAAAATACAGGTTTTATTTTCTAAATGAGTGTTTTGAGTGGAAATTTGCAATATGTTTGCGACACGTGTCGCTGTCTCACAAACAATAATAATAATTATATTTATTGGCTCAAAATTGGCAATTGCTTTTCCAGCAAGGATGGATAATGCCAACGGAAGGGAAAACAAACACACCTGTCAGGCGTACTACACCGTACAGGCTATATGGGGGTCAACTATTCAGCAATAATATTTTGTTTACCTAACCCTAACAGACCAACTTCCTTCCTCCTCCCTTCCTACCACCTGCCGCAACTGCGTGAATGCGTGACAGTCAGTTTTGAGGTTGAGGGCGCCTTCGTCATTCGTCAATCAGCGTCGCAAATTGTTGATTACACCTACTACAATAACAACAACCTAACAATAACAACAGCAACAGCAAGTCAAGGGCAGCTACAGTTACGGCTCTGGTTTATATATGGAGCACTCAGTAGGGCCACATAGTTCCGATCGATAGTCTCCATGTGGCTGCGATTTTGCACACGAAAAGCAAACGAAACCAGAAACGAGAAACAGAACCTAAAAAAGAACCAAAAGCAAAACTCAACTCCGTAGAGCGTGCGACCTGAGGCTATCACATATAACAACTGCTATATATGATATACACATATATATTCTTATATACATACAACACCTATATATCTGTTAGTTGTGTATATAGGACGCTCTCTGTCTACATTTATATGTGTGTGTGTGTGTGTGTGTGTGTGTGTCATTTTATTTGCCTTATTACTAACACGCAGCATATTTAGTAGCTTGCTTAGCGGCACTGCCTTGTTCATCGCATAGTCTATGGCTCTGAGCTAAGGTTTGTAGCGCCCAACAGTCGCACTTGCGATTCGCTTCGACTCATTAGGTCTGTCTAGTTGTAGGTGTGTAGCCCCCGCCTCTGTCTGTGAGTTTGTGTGCGCGTGTGTGTGTGTGTGTGTGTGTGCGCGAACTGAAATGGCATTGACTTTTGTTTGTCTAATTTTACGGCGAGTTCACTTTAAAAAGCAAATAAATAAATCATACATGGTGTATCAAGTAAATTACGCGCTTGCCTACTGTGGTTTAAGATCAATGAAAATTTTATATTGTTTTCTGTTTTATTTAAGTTTATATGCATTTTGATTGTTTTTAATTGTTCTTTGTTTTTTTCAACGCTCTTTGCATTTTATTTGTTATTCTTATTTAAATTGAATATCATTTTTGTATGTAATTATACATATATAATTTGTAATCAGTGGATCACTAAATATTTATTTCAAATACTACTTATACTGTTCTTTCCAAGCAAAAAATATTGCTAAAATTTAGTTTGATTATATTTTTGTCTCTAACTAGGCATTTTTTATTAAATGCCATAGTCATTTCTAACTTGAAAATTAAAAGTTTAATCAAAGTTTTGTGTTGAGGTTTCGTATTTCTGTGTGCGCCAAAAACTGGTCCACACACTCTCTAAATGGGGTTTCTCTATAATTTTGCTGCATGAGTGATCTGGGGAATTAAATAGTCGATATATACTAATATATATTTATGTCTTGCTGTGAGCTTTACAATTTACAATATGTCTGCTGCGGCATGAGAAAATACGCACATGAAATTATGAATTGTTAATCATTTTGTTTGAATGCAGTTCAAGTTCTGCCTTGCCGTGTTCTCGCCCCCTTCTAATCAATTATTTATATCATTTACCCAGCTGATTTGTATATGTTTTTATGTTTGTTTTATGTGTTGACAATTTTCACTTCTTCTCCCTAAACCAAACTATATTCCCCAGTTTACTTGGTGTGTTTTTTTTTCATATTCTATATTCATAACTGTTTCCTAACTGTTAACTGTTTAATCCTACTTAACTCAATGTGTGTTTATGCCTTTAAAAAATACTGATGAAAAAAAGAAACAAAAAAATACAGACTGAAAACGAAGTCTTTCTAATTGGCTGCCAAGTATATTATTATTGTTGTTGTAATTCATGGCGAATTTGTAACCCAAAACCGCAAATAACTTTATGAAATTGAATATTGAATTGAGTATTGAAAATCCAAAATTACAAATTTGATTGCTTATGCATTAGTCGTTACTATTGTGAGATGAGTTGTACTTGTTTGTTTATTTCTATTTTCTGTTTCCTGTATGCTTTTGAATAAATATTTATAATAGTCCAAAGAAAACAAAAAATTGAAAGAAAAATAAAATCCACCGAGCTCTGCTCTCACACAGTTGAACTAATCACAGTAACTGTATATATTTTCTATGCATTTGCCCACCACCAACACCACCAAAACAACCAACCAACCAACACCAACCAACACCAACACCACCGCCGCCAACAACAACGACAACACCATGCAACTACACCACGCTCCATTGTGTGTGCGTGTGTGTGTGTGTCTGTGCGTATGTTCCTGTGCGGCTGTGTGTGTATGTGTGTGTGTGTGTGTGTACGCGCGTGTTGTATACGTCGTCATCGCTGTTATCGATATCAATATCGTCTTTGATGTTCGTGCTCGTTGTCCATATCGATAAACCCGATCACCCGATTACCCGATCACACAGTGCGCTCAGGGACGCGCCGCATGGCTGGAGCGCGGCCGCCGCTGCAGTGTACAGGAGCAGCAACAGCAACAGGCCACTTACCACAGACGCTGGGTGAAGCGCAACCGTGTAAGTTCATCACGTAGAGCAACTCACATAGCGCTGTGTACATACATGCATATTTTGTATACTTTTGTACTTAACCAACATCTGCTAACAACAACCAGCAATCGTGCAAAAATACCAACAAAATAAATTCCCCCAGTAAATTCCTCTTTCTCTCCCACAAAAAAAACACACACCTTTTTCCTTCAACTGCATAATTTATGTATTTCTTTTCGATCACATATCAAGCTGAGCAAACGTTCAGCGCATTCGACGCTTGGTGGCGCAGGATAACAACTTATAGAAGCCATATGCCATTATTATCCAACAAAAAAAACCCAATTGCCCAACATTTTCATTTTAACTGCGATTTTCATGCCCTTCTTAAACATTGTACAATATGATAAATAAGTAAATAGCTAGTAGAGTGCTGTCCCTAACAATAACTGAGATAACTTAACATTAACTTGAATGGAATCATATTGAAAAATATATATAGATATCATATATATGATTCTAACTAATCCAAATTTAATTTATATTTGACATGCAGTTTAGGGACAGCACTCTAATCTGATCGCTAGTATACACCACGGATGATAATTATACTATATACACTTCCATTTGCCAGATACAAGATGCCTCATTGGGCGGCTCATCGGACGATGAAGATTTTCTGGGCGTACTACGAGGCCCCAGCACATTTGCGAATGCCTTTCTCTATGTGGGCCTCGGAACTGTCGCACTGGGACTGGTCATTGCATTTGTCGGTACCGGCGAGAAGGGTTTTAAAACAGTGGAGCTAAGACTTATAGGGCCCTCTCTCATAGGCAATACAATTCTTTTTAGCATTTCAAAATATTGTAGCATTATTCAATCGGGATTGTTTTTTATTCAGGTTTGGGTCTGATCTGTTGCATTTTACGCATTCTCTTCTGCATTTGCCCATCACACTGCATCTCATCCAGCAAAAAGACGCGCAAGAAAAATGGCAACAAGATCGATGCGGATCACACGACCTCGCTGCTGCGGAATGAAAGCAAACGCGTTTCAATAGCTAGAGGACCCTCGATACAGGTACGCTTCATCAGAGATTATACAAAGAGTGTCAAGAAATTACAATTATCGGATTCTTACATACATATTTTGAGTAGATATTGGAAATACATTATAGCTTAACAAATTACGACACACTAATAATAAGAAGGAAATCATTTTTTACAACTTTCAATGGAAACTTTCAATTACAATTTACAACAGAACAAACATTTGTAGCAAAGAATTCGTTAGACGTTTGTTGGACAATAACTTAAAAAGTATTATTTATGCATTATATGTTAGATAGTATTATTAAAGAATTTAATGTCATGAAAATTTCATTAAATTGAATTCAATAATATCAAATTATATTTTACTTGCAACTTTAAAAACGTTTGTAATAAATTATCACTGCAATCTAATATTTTAAAAAGTACTTTTTTGCATTAAATGTATTTTAATATATCTGTGAATGATTTTTGAACAGACAAAATATCCGATTGCGCATAAGCGTAGTCAGAGCAAGATGCTTAATGAGGGAATGGAGGCACTGCGACAAATAGCGACCACATCGCTCTTTATGCAGAACGAACAGAAGACGGCCATAAATCGTGTAGTGCCCATCATTAACGAACCGGAAAGCATGGACCACATGGGTGGTAAGAGATTGGATGCCTCTATCCGTGATATTCAATACTTTACACTTTCAATTCGAATTTATAGCGGATGCGCCGCTGGAGATGAAGAAGCTGCAGACGGCGCTGAATTTGTGCGAGATGAGCGATGAGGAGCAAGAGGAGCAGCAACCGCAGCAGCAGCAGCCAGTGCAGCCAGCCAAACGTACAACAACAACAACAAAAGCAACAACAACTGCCGTTACGAGTAGTACCACCAAAGAAACGACCATAACCAACCAACCAAAAGCAGCAACAACAACAACAACAACATCCCTGAGCACCGTAGATGAGCGCCCCAATAGCAAATTGTTGCGCCAACGTGTCGCACTCCAGCAGCAGCGACAACAACAGCAGCAGTCATCGTTGACACAGCAACAACAGGAAGCGGAACAATCTCAATCGCTGTCATCGTCCTCCACGATCAAAGATTCACTGGATGGCGTTGTGGTTATGGAGGAAACATCTCTAATGGACACGGATGTGGCGACGATAGTGCCAATGCCAAATAGTTGCAGCACTGGCGCAATACCCCGGCTCAAAAGCAACAGCACGCAAGCATCGCAACGACCGGGCATTTCAACGGGTGCCACGCCCAAGACAACGCCCACCACCTCCGCAGCCAGCAGCAGCAGCTACAGCAGCAGCTATAGCACGCGCCTAACCAGCTCCCAATCGCATCCGACTAGCTACGATCTGCCGCCGGCGCTGCCGCACACCTATTCCGCTGCGGCGACGGTGCGCGGTCCGCTCGGCATGACGCTGACCGGCTCCAGTTCCGTGTATGCCATGCCCGCCATGAGCAGTCGGATGAGCACGCTCGTCACGCCGCCCACCACAACAACGATTAGTCTGCTGCCGCTCCCAGCGCCGCCGCTGGCGAGCATTGCAAACAGTGGATCCTCCGCTGCAGGCAGCTTAATACCCGGCCAGGTGCCGGAGCCAACAACGGGCATGGCCACCACAAGTCTGAGCATACTACAGCCGATGCGACCAGCGACGGCATCCTCAATAACGGCCACCACATCGGCGTCCATATTCGACAGCATGGTGCACAAATCACAGCCGTCATCCGCCAGCGCAACAATGATGGGTCGTGGCAGCAGTTTGCTACTGGCGCCCAGCAAGCTGGAGCCGGAGCTGGTGCTCAGTCCAGCGAAGCTTGGCCAGTAGACCCATGCGACACGACTTAGTTACGATTTTAGTTAGGATTTCATGCAGCCACAAACTTATTAACTACTTATTGCATATGTCTAGGTTCCATTTGTAAGTGTGAGTGTGTGTGAGGGTGTAAATGTGTGAGTGCGTGCGCGTTTGTGTGTGAATGTGTATGTGTGTAGCTACTCTCTTTTGAATGTGCCACAAAGAACAAGCTAAACAGATGACAAACAAAAAAAACGCCCAACAATCATGATCTAAATTCCCAAAGCGAATTACATCCGTCAAGACTTACTTTGTAAAAATCGTAAAAAGAAACCGATTCGAATAGTTTTATAATTTAAATACCTTTAGATTTTAGTTGCATACTCTAAGTATAAAGTATTTTTATATATTATAAAAGATATACTCGTCTATATAAAATTGTACTAAATTAGTTTCGTAATTTGGAGCTTTGGTGAATTTGGAGCATGATTGCAAATACAACAAAAATATTGTTCAACCTTATACAGCTTTCAGTGTCTATTTCCTAGGGCTTGCTATATATGTATACATTTATATGTGTATGTATAGATTTGGCAATTTCCAAAGACTTCTCGACTAAATGCACTTTCCTGACCGGATCCTTTTAAAGTTTCGGCCCTTTCAGTGGCATCAATTTGGCCAAGTGCTCAGCAAATAAAAATTGCCAACCCGCGCTGTCTAAAACTATCCCTATTTTAGTCAGGGTATTATAAAGTTTGTATACCAACATATCGTTAAGTAAATATACAAAAAAAAAATAATAATAATAATAGAATGTTTATAACAATAACTAAACACTGTTGCCATAGCAAGGTGCGAAAACCGTCGTCCAGTTGGTCTTGTGCATGGGCATTATGAATACTATGAAACCTACATGCATATTATATGTAAAACTAATTAGATATGTACTATTCCGAAATTGAATGTCGATGTAGTTGAATGTAACAAATGGATAAAAATATAATGGCCCAGGTCTAACAATAAGTACCCCCACATCCCAAAACGCCATTGGGTACCACACCAAGAAGACAACCCAAATCCCAGATAGTTCCAAAAAAACATGTGTTGAAAGAGCTCCTTAGCAATAATATGAGTACCATGAGTATAAAAAAAAGAAAAATAAGAATGATTCAATTAAGTTGAATCTCAATGCAATAACTTAATTTTAACAAGTGAATTATTTTCTCACCGATTATTTAAATTTAAAAGATTTTGTCACTTCTTAATGCACTTTTTAATATATATGGCAACGTTCGAAATGCAAACAACAATTCCTGGCTCTTTCAACTTGCAAAACAAACCAGAGAACAATGATTGAAAATCATATGAAATAAGCCCAAGGTATATGAAATCGGAAATCAAAGAAATTACATAAACTTTCAACTATCCATTTGGGCAAATAATAGAAAACATGTGTAACAAAAGAGACAAAACCAAATGCAATTAATAGAAACAACATAACAAAAAATGATTTATGAATTAGTATGTATGTCAATATATGTATGTGCAGAATAAAACCGAAATGCAAAACTATTACTCTGAGTTTGATTCCTATAAGAGTCACGGTTTTATATCAAACAGCTGTTTGCAACGTTCGAATTTAACTGAACTCATGCTTTTGATGGTGGCAGGTCGATAAATCATTGCATAGAACGATAACAAAAAGTTTCGATACCAAACAGCTAAGTAGTCAGAAAATAGAGTAAACAACGCCGCTGCACGTGCTGCATTTGAATTTAAATAAATTAATTATAAAATGGCTGGCCGAATGGAGCTGCTTAGTGAGCAGGGATTGCGTCTGGATGGTCGTCGGCCCCACGAACTGCGCCATATCAAGTGCAAGCTGGGCGTCTTCGAACAGCCCGATGGCAGCGCCTACATGGAACAGGGTAACACTAAGGTGCTCGCCGCCGTCTACGGACCACATCAGGCGCGGGCCAAGAAGAGCGAAGGCAACGATCTGATCATAAACTGTCAGTACAGTCAGGCGACTTTCTCCACAGCGGAGCGCAAGAATCGACCACGCGGCGATCGCAAATCACAAGAATTCAAAATGTATTTGCAACAGGCGCTGAGTGCAGCGATCAAATCCGAGCTCTATCCACGCTCCCAGATCGACATCTATGTGGAGGTGCTGCAGGCGGATGGTGCCAACTATGCGGTCTCCCTAAACGCCGCCACACTGGCCCTAATCGATGCGGGCATCTGCCTAAATGAATTTGTTGTCGCCTGCACCGCATCGTTAAGTAAATGCAATATTCCACTGACGGACATCTCCCACATTGAAGAGGTGTCTGGTGGCCCAAAGCTCACCATAGCCGCATTGCCCACAGCCGAGAAGATTGCCTTTATGGAGATGAGTGAGCGTTTTCACATCGATCAGTTGGAGACGGTGATTGAGACAGCGATGGCCGGCTGTCGGGAAATCAGAGATATTCTCGAGGCTGCCGTCAAGGAGCATCTTATCCACATTGGCAGTGCCGCCGACTGGGCGCGTGTATGTTAAACATAAATCCATATTTATACAAAAACAATTCCTACATTTTTATTTCCATTTGCATGGGCAACATATTTAGTTTAGTTTAGTTTCTTTTCGGACGTTTCTTGTGGCGCCTGCCACGTCTCGAGTAACTCCACTAGCTTTGATTTGCGCTGCTCCAGCTGCAGACGTTCGATAAGCACGCTCAGCTGCTGACTACCGGCGAGGAAGCCGCTCAGATTATGCAGCGTACCGCCTTGCTGCACACGATGGTCGGTGACGCGATCCTGCACAAAATTGTAAGTGCGAATCTTCTCGTTGCGATTGAGATTGCCCTGCTGCGACTTGCGCGTGGCCTGTTTGCTCGCTTCGGCGCTCTCTAGCTGCTGCTGCATGAGCTTGGCCTGTAGCCGCTTGAGTGCCAGTTCCCGGTTCTTAAGCTGTGACCGTTCCGACTGGCATTCCACGGCCAAACCCGTGGGCAGATGCACAATGCGCACGGCGGAATCTGTGGTGTTCACATGCTGTCCACCGGCTCCACTAGCGCGTTTCGTCTCGATCTTGAGATCGCGGTCTGCGAGATGCACATGCACATCGGCCGGACGGGGTATCACAGTGATTGAGGCGGTGCTGGTGTGCATGCGACCGGATTTCTCTGTGGCCGGCACACGCTGCACCCGATGCACGCCCGCCTCGTAGCGCAGCCAGTTGTACGCCTCGGGATCATTGACCAGCAGATTGGCATGTCGCAGCCCTCCAATGTCGGTTGTCTCGTATGCAAACTCCTCGTACTCCCAGCCCATGTTCTCAAAGTAACTAGTGTACATGTCGTAGAGTTCCTGGGCAAAGAGCATCGCCTCCTGGCCACCGGCACCGGCCTTCACCTCGAATATCAGCGACGGATATTCAACATTGTCAGCCAGCGTGAGCAGTTCCTGCAACATGTTTTCCTCCTGTTTGCGCAACAGATCTGCGTACACGTTGTTCTCCTCCTGCATCAGCGCACGCATATCCTCATCCTTCTCGGCAGCCAGCTCCTGCTCGGGCGTTATGTTGCGCTGCAGGGCGCGGTGTTTCTCCAGCGAATTGACAACGGGATCCAGACGGGAGAGGCGTTGATAAAGGCTGCTATTGCCGGCTACATTGACACGCAGGGCGTAGTATTCCTGACGCAGCGACTCCAGATATGCTTGCAATTTCTCGTTTTGTAAACTAAGCGGATCTGTGCTGGCCCAGCGTCGCACTAAGCAACTGAAGCGCACATTCAACAATTTGCGAAGCAACATTCTTAGGCAAAAAACATTGCCAATAACAAAATTTGTGGTTAAATAACTGCTTAGTTGTTGCTGAAATATTGCTGGCTGATATAAAATAGCAAAGCAGTTAGAAATTGTCAGTGAGCACACACACTGTTATCGATTCAAATCTAAAGTTCTGCTGTACTCAAGTTGATTATGCTAGCTAGCATTGAATTATTAACATTTATTTTGGTGTTTTTCATAACTCAGCTGTTCAGTACCAGTTAATTACAAGTCGAAATTCGTTCTGATTGGAAGCAAAACCAAGACCTGCTCAATCAACAGCTGTACTGTTACGGCTCTATTATGACCCATTTAACAGCTGTTAAAAATTAATTTACAGTGCTTTTCGGCTATTTTCCGAGTGTTAAGTATATGGGTGACCATAGCTGCAGTGTTGTGTGAGTTAGCGTTGTGTAAAACATCATTGCTCACCAAAGTGAACATGTTCACTTGAGAGAAGCAAAATATTTGTAGTTAATTCATAAAATTTAGTCACATATCAGTGCAATAAAAAGTGCATGTCCAAGGAAGTGACCACGCCTCAAGCAATAATAGCAAAAACAACCGCTGTAACACACTATGTACAAGCTGACGACGACTGCTTAGTTTAGTTAGTGTGTCTCCGTGTGTGTGTGTGTGAGTTGAGCGTGTGTGTGTGCGTGCATGGTGGTGCTTGATTAATGGAAACAGTTGTATTTGTAGTGGTGTGCTGAAGTGCAACAACAATAGCAATTAAGTTTAATTAACTCATCACCAATTGGATGTGAACAGGCTGCCAGAGTGCATTTATTATATAGAGAGAAGCCAGCAGAGATCGTAGCCAGCGCAGCACTAACAACAACGAGATGCCACCACTGAAGAGCTACTCCATACACCATGAATTCAATGCGAATGCAAATTGTCACAACGGCAATGACAATACCACCGATAACGATAACGATAACGATTACTTCAGCCAGCAGACTGTAGCAGCAGCCGCTGCCGCTGCTAGCACACAACGTACAAATCGACCCACTTATTGCAACGCCCAATATCCGTTCAAGGTGCTGGCCAATCTGAATCAATTGCGGGAGCAATCGCGCTTCTGCGACATCGAAATCATCGCTGGCGAATCCACATTCAATGCACACCGTGCTGTCCTCAGCGCTGCCAGTGCCTATTTCGAGGCAATGTTTCGACCCGAACTGGGCCTCAATGAAGTCAAACAGAAGTCGGTCGTGTTGCATACAATCGATGGCGACATATTGCACATACTGCTGGAATTCGTCTACTCAGGCCGCTGCGAAATTACACAGGTAAAGTTTTCATATTCGATGTTAACCAATGTAGTTAATGTTGAAATTTTGTTTTTGCCTTCTTTCTCTGCATCAGTCCAATGTGCAGGAACTGCTTGCGGCCGCGGATATGCTGCAGTTGAACGAGGTGGTCGATGGCTGTTGTGAGTTTCTGTGCCGGGAGTTGCATGCCACGAATGCATTGGGCATTTTGCGCTTCGCGGAAGCCCACAATTGTGAATCACTAGCAAAGAGTGCAATGAGCTTTGTGCAAGCCAACTTTCCAGCGGTAAATACCAAATTGATTGTTGTTTTTCACCAAATAGAATATATAGATTTGAGCTCAGAATTTTATGAAAAAAAAAAGTCTTGTTCCCGCCCGGGTTCGAACCGGGGACCTTGTGCGTGTGAAGCACACGTGATAACCGCTACACTACGGAAACGACGGAATGTGATTCGCAATATGAAACTCTTCTGTCGATTTGACTCTAAATTGCCAAATTAAATTGTCTTTTATGCTCCCCCGGTTCGTGTCACAATCTATATTTCAAACGAATTGGGCTTAGATGATGTGAATGTGGAAAAGGTTATTTCGTACTGAATAGAAAAAGTGCATGTGTTAGGGCAAATTCTACATGTACAAGTTGGCCTAGCCAATCAATCCTTTTCTATGAGGCAACAAATCTTATCTTATTTACTAGACTGGGTGAAGCGTCCCCGACACAGATGGTGCGAAACTCATATATCTATCTAAGAAGAGCTATTTGCTCTTGAAAAAATCATACATCTTTACAACTCGTGATCTATGCATTTTAGAAAAAGACATTTTTAATTAGGATTCCAAGTCATAGATATGTAAACAAGCACCCCTACCCCTTTTTATTAAAAAAATTATTTTTCTCTTTTTACGCGATGAAATGTTTATAACGAAATCCAGCTATTATTGCAATGAACAACATTAAATTGTTTCTCTCATATTTAGTTAAGCAACAGCATAACCGGAGCGTATATAAACTATATAGCCAAGTATCGATTCGTAGCATATTCTATAATTACCCACCCTGTCATACATATGCATTCATTATGACCCAGCCGGACAAGTCCAGCTAGGCACCACAAAAAATTCATTTTAGACTCATTAGAGTGCTCCTCTCCACGGAAATCTTTAGTAAAAGGCGAAAGATTTATTCGACATCTGAAGAGAAGCCAGAGTAACTTACAATGAGCAACCACCCAGCTCTAGTGCCTACGCAAGCTTAAACTACTTGCGAATCACAAGATAAATGTACATTAAACGTGCGCCTTAAAGTAGGCAATTTTAAAAATACATAGATACTAAACTGTACGTAATTCACAATTGGTTCTGACTGTATGCTGCTGTAGTGTTAAAGTTTTCGTATGGTTAGTTATCGCTTCTCGGCCTTATGGCTAAGATCAAAGTGTAGTATCTGTTCTTATCAGCTTAACATCTGATAGTTTCTCCATTGGAGAACAACAAATGTTAAACTGATTTTTGGAATCAGACGGAGTGCTAGGAGCTTGCTCCACCTCTGTCACGGGTTGGCCCGGTATTGCAGTACCGCCGGGATTTCGGCCCAACTAAATAATACATTATAAGAGTGGAAGAGGATGATAATAATTAGTTATTAATTGTTTTAAAAGTTGAGGTAGCATCGATTATTTTATATTACTAATTATCTGCTATTGTTAGGGGTAGGTTTAGCTTATCCTTTTATACGTTTCTGTATTGAATGGATGATATTTAACATTTTAATATAACACGCAACAATTATAACTGTAAATATGTTTAAAAATAGTAATTGATGTAGGAAAATACATCTGTTCTTTTTTGATTGGCAGTAAGTTCCAAGCGTGTTTGTTTGACTAACGTCTTTTGTATCTTACTTCTTTGAACCGCAGATAACGCTAGAAGATGAGTTTCTGGAAACACCGCAGACTTTGTTGTCGCAGCTATTGAACTCGGAGCTGTTGCGCGTTGACTCCGAGTCGCAGGTGTTCCAGGCAGCGCTGCGTTGGATTAAGCACGATGTTACGCAACGTCGCTGCTATGTCTTCGACATACTGTCGAATGTCCGCATGGCCCTGGTGCCGGTCAAGGTGATCGACAAGGCACTTAAGGACGATTGTCGCGACATGTCCGTGAAGATAGCGCTGCGCTCCATTTGCCGCGATATTGCATCGAAACGGGGCCAACTGGTGCCGTTGCGCGTCTGCCCACGCCAACTGGCCAAGAAGAACATCTACATCATCGGTGGCTCACATCGGGACACGCCGCGCACATGGAACTCGGCAGACTGCACCTTCGAGACGGTGGCCAAGTTCGATATATTTCGCCGGGAGTGGACGGAAACAGCGCCCATGGAGGTGGGGCGCATTCTGCCGGGCGTGTCAGCACTGAATGGCAAAATCTATGTGGTGGGCGGCGAACGAGGCTCGCAGATTCTGGCCAATGGCGAGGTGTACGATCCACAGAATGATATTTGGCAGCCCATCGCACCGATGATTGTGCCGCGCTGCGAATTTGGACTGTGCACCATGGGTGGCAATCTGTTTGCAGTCGGCGGCTGGATTGGTGACGACATCGGCGGAACCATGGAATGCTATGATCCTGAGAAGAATGTGTGGAAACTGATTGGCAGCATGCCACAGCCTCGCTTCAGCATGGGTGTCGTCAGTTTCGAGGGACTCATCTACATAGTGGGTGGTTGCACCACAACCACAAGACACTTGCCGGATTTAATAAGGTATTTGAATGAGCTTGGACTCTTCTTGTGTCGTACATTAATGATATCTTCATTTCTTGCTGTGTGCAGCTACAATCCCGTGACCAAGGAGTGGACGCAATTGGCACGCATGCAAACGGCACGCTGTCAAATGGGCGTGGCTGTGCTGGATCGCTATTTGTATGTGGTGGGCGGCAGCAGCATTAGCCAAGACGTGCTGAGCTCTGTGGAGCGCTACAACTTTGACGATGACAAATGGTCGACAGTCTGTGCGCTGAACGTGCCACGCGCTATACCCGCTGTGGCTGCTGCCGATGGTCTGCTCTACGTAGCCGGCGGGGATCAGGTGGGTTATTTTGAAATATCTCCAAGGAATATCCAAAACATAAATATCATTTTGTATTTTCGTAGCCCTGTGAGGCGAACTTCTATCGCGCTCAAGTTACCATCAGCGCCGTCGAATGTTATGACCCATTGTCGGACACTTGGAAGAACTGCCCCGACTTGCCAGTCAGTCGTTCCGAGGCAGGCGCTGTAGTTGTTTAAGACGCACTCCACCCACACCCTTAGTTGACCTGCCTTAACTCTCCAGCAACGTTCTCACTCACTTTCTACTGTATTTAGTGCACTACACAAGCACTCATCCACACCTCGATTGTATATGAGCATTGTGTATTGCATTAGATACGCTAGAAACATAAATAACTACATAACACAACATATGGCAAACTCTCCGAATTTTCTATTTGAAAGTTGAACGTAGTGCTTAATCTGTTCCAAAGCTACACGCTCTGTTGCAGTTAACGTTTTCGAATCTATTCTATCACCCAGTTTTAGTATTATTATCTAGTAGGTAGTCAGGGAAGTAACAGCAGCATCAGCCGGCCTCTGATTGTTCCGTAGTAGTTGAAAGTTGACCTTTATAAAAGCGAAAACCAAAATTCATATGGCGAAAATGAAATGTTTATCAATCGTATGTATCGTATTTGCTGAATCAAATTGTTCAACTCGAGCCTATGTTTATTTTGTTAAAAAATCGTTTAATCATTACAAATATAAGTGAAATCAAAGATCGCATTACGGCGGTGCGTTTTTGTAAAGAGCGACCCAAATAACATTGCAACTGTATGATTTATATATATAATGTACCAAAATCGGAAGCAACATTCAAAAAAGAAACAAACTGTATTAATAATAGGTGTATTTACCAATAATAAATGTACGACTAAAATAACTAACACAATGCTTTTGATATTGGACATCTCCCTCCTTATGACGATATAAAAGCGAAACAAATTTCACATAAAACCATTGGAGAAATTGGTTAATGACAGCCAAGTTCGGCCAAGAAATTGTAAAAAAAAAAAACTCGAATGTAAAGTGTTTCAAACATATTTACGCCCTACCTCCCTGTCCCACCCTCCTTCCGCTGCTCTCATTCAAACTTTGAAAGAGCCACGATAGAAACAAGTTACCCCATTCAACAGACTACGTTTCAAATTGATTATTTAGTTGGGCCGAAATCCCGGCGGTACTGCAATACCGGGCCAACCCGTGACAGAGGTGGAGCAAGCTCCTAGCACTCCGTCTGATTCCAAAAATCAGTTTAACATTTGTTGTTCTCCAATGGAGAAACTATCAGATGTTAAGCTGATAAGAACAGATACTACACTTTGATCTTAGCCATAAGGCCGAGAAGCGATAACTAAACGAACGAAAACTTCAACACTACAGCAGCATACAGTCAGAACCAATTGTGAATTAGAAGATCTCAAAATGTGAATATTTACAATGCTACTATCATTGTACAGTGTTGCAAAAGGCAACACAGCAAAATTTAGCCGTGCGTGATGTTCATCGATTGCCATTAATCGATTTATTCTATTTTATTGTTTGTTTTGTTTACACACGGAAATGTTAAAAGCATAATTCTTTTTCATTTAAAATGAATACAAAGACTAGTAGTCTTTTTATAAATTACGATGTAGCGTCAAACAAGTTTCGTTATTATTTGGATATTTCAGTCTGTTAAAATTTTTTTTTAAATTATGTTGCCCTATTAAGAGTTTATGCGGTTTCACAATGGAGCCCACCACGTCCCGTGGCCAAGCTGATGACTTGCAAAATGAGTCACTGCCAACAAGAAGCGAGATCAAGCGGCGGCGTCGCCAAGAGAAGCGCAAGAAACGGTTAGCGGACACACGACATATGCTGTTCACCAAGAATTTCTCAAACTATCGCTTGCCGGTACCGGTGACCACAACAGATTCCAACATTGTGCATCTAAGCCGGTATGAATCCATTGATGAGCGACACCGGCACCCGCCTGTTGTTGTGGTGCCCGACCAGAAGTCGAAATGGGCGCAATTAAGACTGGCTGCATGTCCATGTCATGGCTGTTCCTCTGCCTTAGATCCAAATGCGTGGCTGGCGCACTATCTGAATGTGCATATGCCCATGTTGGGGGTGCCATTTGTGGAGGTATTGTTTCCCATCGAAAAGAAAACGTTGCACGCCACCTGCAATGTGGGTAGTCTCGAGCTGGATGTTAACACTTTATTGGGCGTATTTGGCTATCAGCGATTTGAGACCAATCCGCTCAACTGCCAACGCAATACGTTGCTGCCACAGGAATACCGCAAGTTCTCGAAGCATGGCGTCCTTTTGCTCTTTGCTTGCCACACGCGTCATTCGCTGCTTTCGCAGCGCAAGCAATCTGACGATGTGGTTGTCATCTGGGTGTTGACGACGCTGAAGGACGTATCTGTATCGGTGCGCTGTGTCGTGCAGATCTCGCAATCGACCCGATACTATGCCAAGACCTTGAGCGCGCGTCCATTGCCGGCATCAGCGTTGCCCGCATTGCCACAATGCCGCGAGTTAATCAAGACGGACTGCAACGTGGTCATAATCAGCTATCAAGATTTGTGCCAGCTTATGTTGCTGAGTCATGGTCAGCAGCTGCTTAATGTGGAGCTGCACATAAGGGGCGAGCAGAAGATTTAATATACAACACATTTGGCATTAAGTCTATAAATAATTTTTATTGTTTTTGGCAATAGTATATTACGATTGTGTAAAACTAAACATGGAGACATAATTATGATACGCAGACATAGATTTGAACTAAGGAAATTATAAATTTAACATGCAAACACATTATTACTTGGAGATTACCGCTTGACCAAAGACTGTAAATTGCTTGGAATTCAGCTTTGCCGTAGAGTTATTCGCACTTTTCCACGTTTATAGCCAAGTGGAAGTTTTAATATAATATTCAAGCAATCCATATATATATTTTCATAATTCTCACTTAAAATATATTTTCGTACAATTTCGTCGAGTTTCACACGCGATTCTTACTAAAACATAGTAAACGAATATACAAATTTTGAGCCTACATACATACAATTTAGATTTTCATAAGCTATTTTAGGGTATTGTTTGTGTACATATATAAGTTTGTATAGAACTGTGTGTTGTGTGTGTGTGTGTGCCGGGAACTCAGTAATGGCCCGCAGCAATATATCAATTGCTTAACACAAAACAAAACGAAACAAATATGCAAAATGCAATAGAATTTGAGAACGATAAAAACGACACAAACTAAACGAGAAAAATGGTGGTAGTAACTATAAAAAAGGGACATTATCTATTGAAGTAAAATCTGGTTCTAGCCCGCCTTTTGCGTTTGCTTTTGTCGCTGCAGCGCCTCGAACGCTTCAATTTCCTTCTTTTCTTTGGCTTTATTCCGGCGCTCGTACTCCAAGCGATGCGAGATGATGCGCTCCACAATGCGCTCTGTGGTCATGTCGTTGCCCGAGTCGAGCAGCTCGAAAATGGCACGCGTTTTCGGCACTGCATAGGGATCAATTTTTCCATTCTCGAGTGCAATGGGCGTCCGGCCATGGCACACAATATCAATCTTAAAGTGATCCAAGAGATCCTCTGTGACGTAATAGGGTGCACCAATAACAACCTCGTTGACAAACTGAATAATACAATCAAAAGAAATAATCGATTACTAAACAGACCACTCCGATAAGTACACGTTATGGGAATAGCTTACTTTGCAGGCCAGAACGCTGAGCACACGCTCGTGCAGATTCATAATGGGATAGTTGCTCCCCTTGTATGAGTTAACAACGGGATCGGTGTGCAGGCCCACAATCAGATAGTCGCCCAATTGGCTGGCCTTTTCCAGAAAATCTAAGTGACCCACATGGAAGAGATCAAAAGCGCCGGCAACATAAACCTGCAAGAAAAATTATTAAGCTTTATTCGTAAATTCGTAATGAGATTTTGTCAAATATTTACAATTTTATCGCCGGGATTTGGTGATTTGCCATCGCTAAACTGTATGATCTTCTGCGTTGTGGGCAAGAACTGACTGCA
This sequence comes from Drosophila picticornis, assembly GCA_035043845.1. Classification (NCBI taxonomy): domain Eukaryota; kingdom Metazoa; phylum Arthropoda; class Insecta; order Diptera; family Drosophilidae; genus Drosophila; species Drosophila picticornis. Next base: position 13,080,066 of record JAWNMR010000491.1, read on the forward strand.
TCCTGTCCAGGGACTCTTGGCCGTCGAATCCTGACCCATATTCGATGAACCTAAACGGGATTGCAGTAGTTGATGTTTTAAAATTGTTTCTGTTTTCGATTTGTTTAAGATTATCAGGTTGTTTTCGTTATATTATTTATACATATATATTTTTATATATATATATATATATACGAGCATCGCATTACAAAGCGCATTTTACAGTTACATAGGTTTTCGATTTGACATTTTGAGATTTGATTCGTTTTGGTTTGAACGCGGGGCATCAGCACGCACGGGATTTTGAGATTTTAGTTCATTGGGTTTTTTGATTTGATTTTTGAGTATTGGTTAGTGGTAAACAGTGCGCACATAGAAATAAAAAGAAGAGAAATAGTAAAGATGTAGAGAGCAAAATAAAGCAAATGTTTTTGTTACGTTTCAAAACAATCCAACCAACTAAGAACTATGCGTGCGTGGCCCAGGTTCGTATTAAACATGTGTATGCAAGTATATAAAAAAAAAAAAAAAACAAGCATTAAACTTGGCTTCTCTCTTCATACTTGGAGCTGTTTTTTTTTTAAATTGTTTTGTTTGCGTGTGTGTGTGTTAGAGCAGCATGCAGGGAAATAAAAAAAAGTATCGTAAAAAAGAAAGTACCAGACGAAAGTAATTTTAAACGTTAATTTGGGCTAAAGTAAATATGAAAACCATGAATGACAAGCTGGCAGATGAGAGGAACGGGGGGGAAACAAAACATTAAAGAATGTAACTTAAATTGAACAGAAAAGAAAATCTCTGAGTTTAAGAATCAGACTCTACCTTCTTTCTCGATATCATATTCGGCGGAACCCTGTCGGAAGTGATTCCGTGTGAGCAGCAACATGCGACCAACGAGGTCTGTGGTTGATACGCCGGCGGTCCGCTTGACTTCCCTGCAGGGAGCAAGACGAGAGTTATACCAAACAATCGAAGGGGTAGTCATAATTATTAAGTAGGTCAGCACTTACTTGTAACGATTGGCCGACTTGACCAGATGATAGGTGTCGACACCCTCCGCTGTCATTGTGATGTCATCTGCAAAGTTCAAAGAGTTGCAGATAGTTAAAGTAATTCATATAATTTAAGCCTAATTAACTAGAATGGAAAAATCATTTATAACGATAATTATTATTAATGAGACCATTTTTGGATATTTCTTCTTTCTTCATTCCAACCGTAAACTTACCGCCATGCACACAAAAATCGCAGTTATTTTCATCGAGCACTTCTAGGGTGGTCACATAGGGCGCACCGAGAACCACCTCGTCCACCCATTTGATGCCGTTAACCATCTTGACCCGTTCCTTCTCGGTGAAGACGGGCGGGCCCTTATGTTTGGTGATCTCATCATCAGTGTGTATGCCCACAATTACTTTATCGCCAAGTGCTTTGGCTTGTCGCAGTGAATTGGCATGTCCGAAGTGAACCATGTCGTAGCTAGAAACGAAAAAATTAAATTAATAAGATTGCACAAGCTGCAAAAGAGTCGCGCTCCAAGATATACCATTTTTCTTTTTAATTTAAGAACACATTCTCTTATCAAACTCTAAGCGGAGGCGACATAGAAATGAAACAATCAGGAAATGTATTCAATTTGTTTTTATCATAACTTGCCAATCAATTAGTTCCACGAAAAGAACACAGATGCATTGCAAAAAAAAAAAAAAAATGTAAACTAACCACCAAGTACAAGGCTACCTTTTTAGACGAAGCCCATTTTGCTGTTATGAGTTATCATCATCAATGAACAGCAACGATCTTGCTGCGGTAATATTGACATGCGATGATGCGATTCCAGGTGCTGATTCATGGGGGAACGACGTTGGCGAAATGTGTTCGATAACCCTGGCGATAATGGCAGCTAAATTAGTATTTTGCTCGCAAATCTTTCCATTCAATAGATCCGTTGTAGTCCGTGTAGCCGAGTTCAAATACCCCTAGGACTAGCGGAATATCGATCAGGCCGCGTGCGACTTTTGACATCTTTATAGTAACAAATCAAGATAATTTGCGCTGGGTTTTTAAACCACATTCATTATTGCTATTGCTGCGCTAGACAATGATCTCTGCATCTGGCAAACAAGTTAAATATTCCCAATTACCGCAGGCATTTAAATAGGCAAATAAGCCAAACGCATTCATTTAGCATATCGCTCGTGCAAGGTTCGCTGCACAATTCAAGGTCTGACCAAGCTGCGAAAGCTTCGTGTTGTTGTCCCCGCTGGCTCCGCTTGCCCCACTTTTGGTGTCTTCAGAAAGCCCCATGGGCAGAAGATCGCACTTTGCACACGATCATCAGGTTGTGCTTTGTCAAACAGACACAGAGACACACATACCAGAGATAGATTTTGTTGACTTCTGGCTGTCTTTTTGTGTAGATGTCGGTGGTACTATTAATATATTTAGAGAGCATATGCTCTTGGAGTACTGGAATCGCCACGCATTTCTAGGCAACACGTGCCACGCTTTTGGGCAGCAACCGCTTTCGACGTGACAAGCCACTCAAAAGTGTATCTTATGCCATTTTTGGGTTGAATTTTTCCAAGCAATCGTGCCACTCTTATGAAATAAATTCGTGCAAATATTGTCGTCGACATTTTATTGTTATTTACATCCAAATGTGAATGCTAAAAGCGCACGAATTGCAAAGCCTATAACTATAACTTTATAAACAAATTATTGACATTAAAAGAGAACAATATATGGCTCTATATAATAACAATTTGGTTAACAGCTCTATGATATATTTTGGTCAGCTCCTATAGTAAACACATCGGCCTTTGTCATATATAAAGCTTCTTATTCTCGTTAAAGAAATTAAATATTATTTAACTGATTTAGCATATAATTCTTCCGCGCTTCTTTTTTAGAATTATTTCCATGTGGCCTTGTCTACATATAAAAATAAACCAAAACAAAATACGAAACTGAAAATATGACAAGTCATCAACACTCGATAATGGTAATCAAATTCCAATCCAATGGCATAAAAACAATAAAGATAACCGTCTGAAACGTCACCTTTATCAGACCGGCAGACATGGTTGCCTTATTGGGCAACGCCAATTACTAATACAATACGTAAACAATTCGAGACAGAAAATTATTTTAGTCACCGAAATAGAAATAAACATAAATAAGTCACACTAGGAACTAAACCGTACCAAATATCGAGCAACCACTGTATGCAGACACATGTACATAGATACATATATATTTATATATGTATGTTTGTATGTATATATTTGCACATGTTCTGTTATGCATGATCGAGGCTGTCTAACAAAACCAAAACCAGTTTGGCAAATGAATCGCCTGGGCAATCAATAAACGACGTCATTCGACCAGAATCAAGTGAAAATATTTATTAACAAATTCAATGGAGCTGATAAGGGCTGAAATCTGGCATAACAACGAATCGAAACTGTTTGTTTGAGCCATTCATTAAAACGACAATGTGAGGAGAGCCAGCGTCAACCTTTGCTCCCGGAGATTTTGCAACACTCAAGAAAAATGTATGCCGAATGGGGATGAACATATGCATATATATGTACACACACATGTGTAGGATCAAGTACAACATCACAATGTGCTGGGGCCTTAATCAATTGAGTTAAAGTCGCCGACTGCTGATTAAAAAATATCACGCGATTCAGAGTAGAATTTGCGCTCTCGCGATAACCGCTGCAACACACAAAAGGCAACGAAGCATTATTACCCCACATATACATAACTAAATACACACATACATGTATATATGTAAATATAAATGTAAGTATAAGTATGTATATACATATATATACAAGTGCCCCAAGGAATTAAGAGTTGCGTTGAAAATTATATAGGGCCCAAGAGTTCGTTGACTGGGCGACAACAATACTAATGCTGCCTGAAGCTGGAACTTGATTAGCTCGATGATCTTTGACATCGACAGGAAAACGATTTCACTTCCCAGGGGTTATTGGGCCGTGATTCCATATAAAACAGTACACTCATTTAGACACCATATAAGTATTTAATTTAATGACGCACGTATCAGCGACAAGTGCTGTGTGAATTTGACGTGATGTTCTACCTAGACATTGTGTCTTATCAGGGGACTGACCCACATAATCCACACCCATCTGGAGGCCCTAAATTCTAAATTTACCCGGAAATAGATTAATTTTAGAAACGATTTTTGTTATGAATTTACTTGATTACTTTGATAATTTAAAAAACATATTTTTTACATCAACCTTACTATTAATGACCTTATTTGTATACACGTTATTTATTTAAGACGTAGGAAGCATGGTTAACGCTTTCCTCTCCTTGTATAATGGGAATATTTTAAGCTTTGATCTGGCTCTACGCTTTTGCCCTTTTTCCCCCTTTAAACTTCTGGCCGTTTGACCTTAACGAAATCTCTTCGTAACGTTATTTTTGTCCACGTTCTGTTTAGCGCTGACCTTTAAAAAATGAATTCCATAATACACAAGCACTGCAAAATAAGCTGCTTGACTAGGGTATTCCCTGTAAGATGTTGATCATATCCTACTCCGGTAAACATATGAGTATAAATAAATAAAATAAGGATAATTAGAAAAATACTATGTAAATTTAAGGCTAATTTAAATTTTTAAATTGAATATTTTATTTATTATTAAATCCCATATCGAACAGGGTATTCAAAAATATGTGCCCTGCAAATTGTGGCTCTGACAATGACGACATCGATTCGCTACTTGGGTCAATGGCGCGTCTGGCGTCCAATAAAAGTAGGCCGTCATCATTGCGGGACATTTCGCTGGGGAGCATGCGCGAAAATAAATCACGTGATGTTTAGCCAGACAAGCCACCGGCCCACACTCAATATTGGGCCACTTAAACCTTGCCCAAATTAAAATCGTGCAGAATACAAGAAAGACGACAAAAAAAATAAGAATAAAAGAAAAATAAAGAGGAGAAAGATGGGGGAATGTCGGCTTGATGCCGATTCTGCTGCTGTCGTTGCTGCTGATACAGCTGTACACCACATATTGTGCACATACAGAGAATCATGCGATGCTGGTCGCTTGGGCGTGTGCCTGCCTCTTGTATATGCAGGAGGGCGAGAAAGCGAGACGGTACGGGAGAGAGGCAGAGAGAGAGAGAGAGAGTTGTTCTATGTATGCGCGAGCCATTCCGGAAGCCTTTTGATTGATATAAAAATACATATGTATGCACATTCAAACACATAAGCACAGTGGTTTCTCGCATAAATAACTTCTAAAAATGTAGAATGGCACAGAAATTATGATCTCGAGTTTATTTCGAAGTGAGCTATTCGTAATTTATTGATTTTTGTATAGAACAATTAGTCGCACAATGCGAGTAATCACTGTACTGCATATATAGAAAAGTGAATCGCTTTTACCTAAGCCGGTCTGTCTGCCGAAAAAAACCGGTCAAACGGGCCGTGTAGAAAATCTAATAGTGTCATTCAGGCGCATCGCACACCATAATTAGACAATTATATATTGACATTTTATATTGATGTTCCAATCAAAACAACAAATGCCATGTCTAACTACGTAATAAAAAGCACAAAGCAAACAATAAGCAATTTAAGTCGAACTGCAGATTTCCATTAAGTTGACCTTGAACCTGAACGGATTAAAACGATCTAGTTATTTTAAAAACATTTAGTTCGACGTACATCCAAACATCCATACACACAGGCATAAATATATATTTATATACATATATATATTTATGCGATAAATAGTAAGTGATATTAGTGGAATTTGTATTAAATACCAACTGTCGACAGTCAACAAAAAAAAGTGACGCAATGAAATGGAAACTACCGTTGTGATTAGAAGAGGAATATTACAAATACATAACCAACAGAATTACATACACACATGTATATATAAATGTGTATTTTTTACACTATCCATTTCAATGTCAATATATGTAATACACACATACTTGCACACATATGTGCGTATGTATGTGTCTGCCTTAACTGACTCACCAGCCATCACACCATACGCGTACTTCCTTTTTTGTACCGTTGCATTTGTTGTTGCTGTCATTGCCGTTACTGTTGCCATTGCAGTTACCGTTCATTAATTTCTCACTCATTATTAAAAATTTTTATTTTTTTTCTTATTTTTCTTTTCAACCAAATCGAGAATCACAAACTAAGCATATATTTACAATATATATTTTTTATTTACACTGAGAATACCGAACAACTTATAAGCACATTGATTATTGTACGAAAAATAACATAGACGACGTGCACAGTTCAAGCGCCAAATGATGTTTGTGACGAATTGTGTGTACATTCAATACTTTTATTTTGACAGCAGCAGCTACTTAGGTTTTGTTTTGCTTATCAGCGCGCGGACGCTTTTATTTTTCACCCCAAGTACGTCTGTGTGTAAATTTAGTTCTTGTCGCGCTATAAATGTGTTGCTCAATTGATGTTCCCTTAAAGCAACACTAACAGCTGGTTGCCAGTGTGACCGTCATTGCAAGGGCGCTAACATACCAAAATTGCCATTCGCACAAAATATTAACATGCCAATTGACTACACATATTGCTTTTAGCAAAATTTCTTAGGGACTAGTGCGTAATGCAGGTTGGTTAAATTTAAAAGTATTTCAGTCAAGTCAGCGAGAGCAAAATACAGTGTCTTATGTTAATTAACAAACAATTTCGTGTGTCTTATCGCGTTAAGATTCATCGCATAAACGATAGGCAGTGCTTCTTCTTCACATACCGACAAGTGCCGCGATTTGTTGCTCCCAAAGAAATTTGTTTTTCGTACGTTCTTAGGAAAGAATTAACTATAAATTAAAGACCTAATGAAAATGAGTGCGTTCGGATTTCAGTTCAAAAACAGGCGCCGCGAATCATGTCATATTTGATTTCGGTATTGTTTTGAAGACATTGTTAAGAGATTGATCCACTTTATTTAAATTTCACGTGCTAAATTCCGAAAAATATAATCTCACTATCTATCTGAAGCCTTGTTATTAATTAAACGCTGCGTTTCGACTGCAATTGCGCTGCTCTCAGCTCCATCGATCAATAACCAAATGTCGAAACGGAAACCACCCACGGGAACTTCACGACGGGAATATGCAGCAGCCGAGGAGCGTTTGCTCGACATTTTCTCGCCACTGAGCGGTGCTCAGGATGTGACCACAAGCGCCGCTGATGCAATTCCTAACGCAGTTGATGCGGCCAATGTAGCGTCTCCTGCTGCCGCTGCAATGTGGGGCGAGTTTGACGTGGATCCCTCCAGGGACAACATGACGCAGTTTATATCGGACGACCTGGACATACGCAGCCTGTTGGCCAGCTCCAATGGCAGTGCCTTTAAGGGTTTCTGGGATGACATGGTCGATTACCCTGACGATGGTAACACGGCCCAACAGTCCCTTATCTTCGGGCCAGCGCCAAAACGGGACAGCGCCCTGCTCAGTACGCTGTCCAATGCGGGTATATCATCAGTCATTCTTTCACAATCCCCCATTAAATTTGTTGTTTGCTTCGCAGGCTCACCTTTGGACATGCCAGAGGCAGACGCAGGCACATCTGCTGGCTACATGCAGCACATCACTAATGGTAATTTCAATGGCAGGCAGTCGGAGCTGGAGCCATCGCCTGAGCAGCAGAAGCAGCAGTTAGTCATGGATTGCCAAAATGTTATCGTCGAAGAACACGCCGAACGCGTCATCTATGATGATGAGGATGATAATGTGGTGCTGTTAAACGATGATGATCACTGCTGCGAGATAATTGTGGCTGCCCATGGCTGCCACACAGAGCAGGAAATCGAACGTTCCTATCTGTTGGGACTGCAAAATGTGCCGAGCAACGAGCAGGAGCAACTAAATAATGGCGTCAGCTATGGCAGCGAGCAGGAGCTGGAGCACAGTGGCGAGCCGCATGTTTATCTGAGTGATGCGGCTCTCGATCACCAACAGCACCATTATTACCAGCAGCAGCAGCAGCATCACCACCAGCACCATCACCAGCAACTGGAGGAAGAGCAGCTACAGCTCGATGCTTCTGATGAAGATCAGGTTTGTGACGCATTTGTCAACGAGCAGCCGGACATTTGTGATGTGTACGATCACGAGCTGGAGGATAATGATCAGGACGATCAAGATAGTAGCTTGCAACTGGAATTGCAGCCAGAGCAGCAGGCGGCCATGGATCAGCTGGAGATCAGTAGCGAAGAGCATCAGCAGCAACAGCAGCAGGATGGGGCGGAGGAGCAGGCTGCTGTAGCTGCAACTGCCGCTGCCGTGCCACACAGCAGCACTACAGAGTTTCCAGTCAGCTCCACTTCGATGCCAAATGGCAGCGACTACGATGACTACGACGATGACCAAGGCACCGCCGAGGAACAATCCCCTCCGATGCAGCGCAAGTATATGCCCCTGCTGAAGAATACACTGTCAGCGGAGGCTATGGATCGCCGGTTGGCGAGCATTTGTCAGTCGCAGCCGCAGATGACACTCAGCGAGAAGCTGGCCAGTTGGAATTGTTCGCCCGTCTGTGAGGCTGTCGAGGATGTGGAGAATTTCGACGAAGTCTTCGCGGCGCAAGAAGCTGAGCCCGCCAAGCGACCCAAGTTTAACGAGTTTCATGAGTTTCTGCGACAGAGCTCCATCAAAAGCAAACATGAGTTAAACGAACGCACTGGAGGCGACACAATGGACACGGCTATTGCACCGGATACGCCGTACTCCAGCGAGGATGCGGCCATGCAGAAGCGCCCAAACTATCGACGCCTGCTGCCCATTATTCCGCCCGCCGAGCTGGTCGAGCCCATTGTGCTGGACGATGATGATGAAGATGAGGATGACAATGATTGCTACGAGGTCGTCGTTAATCCATCCACTGTAACGCTAGTGCCACAGCGGAAGCAGCAGCAGCCTAACGTTAAAACAATGCAGACCCAAACGCTTTTGCCAGTTCCGCGGGCAACAAAGGAAACATCCACCAAAGATCTGGCCAATCAAAGCGCGCCATCTTTGCCCATGGACTGCATGGGGCAAATGGAGGTGCAACAGCAGCAAATTGGCGAATCTCAAGAGTTGCGTGCCACAGCAACCCAGACACATCTGCAACTGCACCAACAGCACGAAGAACAACATCAGCAGCCAGGTGAGTTCAAATTTCATCACTCTCTCTCTCTCTCTCTCTCTCTCTCTCTCTCTCTCTCTCTCTCTTAACTCACTAACTCTATCTCTTTCGCATTCCCACAGTGCACTCGAATGATGCACAATTCTATGAGCAGCACGAGTTCTGCAATTACTTGGGACTCACCGAGCTGGCAACGGCCAATGCGGTCGCAACTGCCATGCGGGAACTGGCCAACAGCAATCTGGCGCGTCGCTCGCTTCGGGTACGCACGCAACAGCAGCTGGACAGGATGCGCAGCGATGTGCGTGGCAAAAGGCGAGGGTGCAAGCAACGGGAGCAGCTGCAGCAGGAGCAACAGCAGCATTTCCAGCAACCGGAGACAATTGGTCGAGAGTTGAACAGCGACACGCAGAGCATCAGCAGCAATGCGAGCAGATCCAAGAAGAGCACAACTGCATTGGACACTTTCTCGGTGGAGCCACAAAGCGGCAACTTTGTCTATCCGAGGTTTGCCACAATGGGCACCGTTAGCGATGCTAGCAAGTACTACTGCAGTGCCCAGGGCGATGTGATGCAGTTGAATGAGCAGCAGCAGCAAGAGTCACACGTCCATGCCCATTCCCAGTTGCCTGCCGGCGATTTTCGCACAATGTCCTTGGAGGCGGCGTTCGCAAAGGTTTATGCCGCCGCCGCGCCCACCCAGAGCGATCTCTATCAGAGCATGCAGAATCGCTTGTGGCAGGCACGCGAGAGGAAGCCCGGCATTTACATAGTGAAGGCCACCAACAATGCCATGCCTACCAGCCCCGAACCACCGAGCACAGCCAAGGCGCCGCACATTGCGCCTGATCGCCGCAGCCCACAGTACAAGAACAACAACGATAAACCGGGGCAATCTGCTCCGCCCGACAAGGGCACCCGCAAGACCCACAAAAAGATGGTGACAAAGACGTCGAAACGTCTTCGCGCCACCAGCAACACAACGGGTCGACCTGAACGTGATCTAATCACGCGTTCGATGACGCACATGAGCTCAAAACTGCTGCGCAATCGCAAGGTGAATCTATTCAAGAGCTACCAGTTGTCCGATGCGCGTGGCAAGCAGCGCCTCAGTGCCGGGTCACAGACGATCTTCAAACGCCGCAGCACGCCCAAGGTGGACAACCGAAGCGTGAAGAAAGCGAAGATGTTGCCCGAACAGGCTGTGATCTGTCAGGCGACATCGTTGCCCAAGCTGCGCAAGCTAAAATCATCAAAGCAGCTGTCGCCTTCAGTGCAGGAGCACCCGCCGGTGCAGGTGCAACCAAAGGCGAACACGAAGCGATTGCGTTTGCGTACCAAATCTCTGCCGACGGCGTTGGTCGTTGGCGACTGCGATATGGTGCCATCCACACCCGAGTTGAGCCCCAAGAAGCCGCAGACCAAGCTGTTGATGGATCCGCAGGAGTTCCTCACGCTCAAGGGCGTCGTCAGTCCGCCCCATTACAGTGCGGCAGTGCGACGCTATGTGAATGCTGTATGCAAGCCCAACGAACTGATTTCTGGAGGAGAACAGCAGGAGCAATTGCAACAGCAACAGCAAGTGCCACAGCAAAGACAACAAAAACCGCAGCAGCAGCAGCAGAATCAAACGCCTGAGGTCGACTTCAATGCTGTAGCAACAGCAACATTAATCCAATATCCGCCATTATCGCCACCCACATCGCAGCGGGCACCGCATTTCTCGCGTCGCACACGCCAATTGGCCGGCTTCACCGGCCGCAGAGACGAACCGATTGAGCCCAATGTACCGTTGAGGCCATTGGGTGGACTCTTATCCCTCAGCCAGGGCTCGAGGGCACTCCGCAACCCGCTGGCGGGCAAGAATGGCAAGGTGCTGCACATGTATTATGAGCTGGATCAGCTCATTGTGCTGCAGGAGAAGCTCATCTCGTTTTGGAAGTATTCGAACCTTTTCAGTGTACTGCGCAAGGAGACACCAGAAGCCAGCCGTGCTGCAGCAACCCAACATAACGCCTTCAACATATTCAACTCACCAAACCCAAATCAGAATACCCGAAAAACATCGACAGACTCGGACAAATCGGATGGCATCAATGCACAGCGCTGGGTATATTTGGGAGGAACGCGACGCGTTACAAACGGTGAGCAATCCCCATATCGTTATTTTCACCAATCCCAACTCGTATCCATCATTAAACTATTCTCGCTCCAAATAGACGTTGAGGTACCCACGCCATATGGTAATCGCCTGTGCACGCACAACGAGACGCCCGTCTACGTCGAGATGCGCTGCCATCTGCTGCAGCACCTTAAGCGAGAGAGCAAACTGTTGTCGCTGTACGTGAATGTCTACTACTACTGCGAGGAGGAGCTCCGTCCCAAAATGCACTCGGTGCATTTGGATGCAGTCAATTGGTAACCTTTAAAAAACAGTGGCATTTATCAATTTTATATTTACATTTTTATTCCATGTAGCGATTGGAACGAGGTGATCTATACGAGCATACGGGACTCGCGCTACTTTGTGATGGCATGCCAGCAGGAGATGGTGCTGGGCAAACCGCGGGTTGGCATGTGCAAGTACTCGTTGACGCCCACACTGGATACGCTGGCCAGCATAAGGGAGTTCAAACAGATGCGCCATGTGCTGAGGCATATTGAGTGTTTGACGGAGGACCGACTGATTGGTTACGGGCAGACGCGCATCACCATTTGGGATCACCGCAGCGGCGATATGTTGATGAACTATGATTTCGGCTTTGAGCTTGGCCTCAATCTGGGCGTCATGCATTTTCCCAGCTTCGATATGGATCAGAGCAGCATGCTTGTCCTCTATCAGCATATCAAGGAGCCAAACAATTGGCCCGAATTGCGCATCATTGCGTGCGAGCTGTCGCATGCAACACCTTCGCATCGCTTGCTGCACGTGCACCATCTGCCTTCCCCACAGTTTGACTGTCAACTGATGACCGTCAATACAGGCGATCATCTGATACTTATAGCTCCAACGGACGACGAAGTCTGGATTAGCACCTCCGATCCACGCCAGCTCACATATGTGGCGCCACAGGGCACTCAGCGCTTCTACACGCGTCAAAAGTCACAGATCATCACAATGACGCAGACAACGCTCACCGTGGACAGCATTGCCAATCATGTGCTCAAACTGGCCACAGAGCATCAGGAAAAAGTGATGATGGCGGCCTCTTCCAGCCCCCAGCTTGCCGTGTCCACATAAAAAAAATATTAAAACAAAAAAAAAACAACCCAAATTCAAACAAACAAAAATACAATTCAAAATGTCCCGTCTCTAAAAGTTCGTTTGGGTGCCTATAATTTTTAGTTGCTATTTTAATAAACCCCTATTTGATTACCAAAATTGTTCGTAACACCATACCATTTAATTTTAAATATAGATTTTTATATCACAGATGCTCTTTAAGTAGTATCCGTCACTAACCTGTTTCAATTCAAACTTGTAGCTGTAAATCTATATATTCATATAACAATATATATATAAATACATTTACTTTTACCTACCTATAAAGGAGATCCAATTAATGTATATCAAGGATTCAGTTGATTTATTTTATACTTTAGTGTAAGCTTCGAAGTCAAGATTTAAGTTGTAACGTGTTTATTTTGATTTTCTAAAAGAAAAATAAAGCTTTAGGCTTAACTCTAGCATACTGCTAGCTATGTACCATATTATGAGTGGAGATGTGTTACTCTTGGTAAACAATTAAAAAACAAAACCAAAATGAATACAAAAGCGTATAAATTCAAATAAAATCTAGAATTGTATCAAATCGTGTGGTGAGTTTTTCTTCAATTGATCGACAGTTAAAGGAAAGTTGTTTGTTAATTGCAAACACGGTTAATTTTTTAAAATTGAATGATGTATTTAGAACGCCTTTAATTTCATATAAACTAATCAATTTCAACTACACACTCCATCATTCGTTACAAATACAACTATGAGCTATTCATTTATTATTACAATTATTATTTTAGTTTCGTCCTAACAGCTAATTTTATGTACACAAGATTTACTTACACGAAAGTAAAATTCATATAAAAATTGTGAAAGATTTTGGACTACAACTACACCTAGTATACATATACATATACAATATATGCGCATGCATATCTACACATTATATCATACATATCAGATACAAAAATTGGCCATATTTTAGTTTTATAGCCCGCCAATTGCATAACGCGTAGTCGGTTTGCTGATAGGAAACTGAGAGTTAAGCTAATGTTTTATCTTGAAAACGTTGTTTAAATGTTTATCTTCAAATGCTAAAAACTTAAAGCCATAGCGCCATTGGAGCTGATGTGCATGATGGGGTTCCGAGTCTTAGAGTAAAGTACAGCATTTTATCGCATTTTTTCGGCTTTTTTAACGAAATTTGGAAATGACTTATACTTAAGTGTATGCGTGAATAATTAGTGAAATGTTTACAGAAAAGCCATTTTAGAATTCAAACAGGCGCCATTGAAGCATTATGGCGAGGGCCCAGATCATCACTGAGCAGTCGTCACTACAATTCCTTGTCTGGCTTTTTCTTTGGCATCGCCGCCGTAGCCGTTGCCGCCGCCGCTGCTGCTGCCGCCGCTGCCTCATTCTGATGAGCCTCCTTGGCAAGCTGCCAGCGCTTGAACTCCACCATTTTCATGATGCGTACGCGCAACTTTGGTTGTCGCACCATATCGCTGGCCAACTTGATGGCCTCCACGCTGTACATGAAGACAACGGGTATGGCCACATCATATTTGCCATCGCCGGACATCGCAAACATCGGTTGCGTCTCCCCGGAAGAACCAGATACATTATCAAAGACGATCAACGCCAAAGCGCCCGCCTTTTGTGCTAAACGTGCTTTGCTAACAAACGTGCAATCGCCGCGCTCCGCCACCAGAATCTTCCCAGCCACATGATCGGCGTTCTGCAGCGTGTCGTCGCAGGCACGGAATGGATGGGCCAACGTAACATCGCCCTCAACATACATGTCACCAAACAGCTCCGGACTGAAGTGCGATGGGCCGGCCATCAGTGCTGTCCAGTCCTGCGACTGATCATCCAACGCATAAGCAACCGCCTAGAATTTCAAATATTATATATACGTGTGTTTAAGATACAATTTAAATCAATCAATTATAATAAATACAACAGATTATCTAACATTTCAATTGAGTTACGAACAATCTTAGCATCCTCGATCTTCATTCATATTTATATATTTTATAATAATTACGTAGTTTAAATATATAAAATAATTTCACTGACAAACTAATTTCTTTCATTTATCCAAATCATAGGTTTCCACATTTTGTTTACCAAACACTGTTTGTTTCCAGTGTCGAATTAATAATATATTTTTTAATTTTTACCCTAAAATATATACTTTTACAATTAGTCTAATCAATTTACTAACCTAATTTTGGCTCTACTTTTTATTGAATAGCCACTTTTTGTACTAAAAATCTCACCATTGGGTTATTCGCACAATTCTCTTGTAATTTACGCACCTGCAGCTGGGCCAGTTGATTCATGCTCTGCATTTTGGTGAGCTCCAACATTTCCTGCATAAACTGCAAACCCATTTCGCCTTCCTCCTGACTCTTGGCCTGTTGCAAAAGTCGTAAGTGAATCATTAGAATTAGGAAGGTATTTGAGTAGCTAAAAGCTGATCGCATTTTAGCTGTTAACCAACAAATTAAAATGTCTGAAAAGATCAAACAGAAAACTTACATTATAGAAACTATGAAACAGTCGCACCTTGCCTTGGCTACGGTCGCCTACCGAAACCATGGTGATGCCCATGTCGTATACAGCTCGCAGATGATCCGCATTGCTTGCCTGAAAATCCAGGGCGCTGAGTCGCTTGCCGGTTGTGGTGCGAGGACACGAGCCCGTAATGAAGTTGCGCAATGGTTTGCGTACTTTCTCAGGAAAAAGCTTATTGGAACTGGGGCAGGTTCGCATGAAGTCGAGTACATTGTGCTCGTCCGATTGCCGAAAGCCTGTAATAATTTGTACAATTTAAATGTTTTGATATTTTGAAACCAGATATGGGCATCCACAGCTGCAATATTGCCTTTGAAATGCCCACATCAGAATATTGATTGACTCACTATAAGTAGAATTGCCCAGCTGTGCAATGGACAGCGGCAACAGATGCGCCTCAGTTGTGAAGACAAACTCATCCACGTTGATGATGAGATCCTGCGGCTCGGAGAACAGTAGAAACAGATACTTAAATGTTTCGGACAGCACAAACGAGTCCATGCGATCCTCATGCTTGCCGGTGCGTACATCGTTGACAGCCGCATAGCCGCAGGAGACTTTTGCATATTTCTGCAGCGTTTTAAGCGCTCGCTTGCCCACCTGCAGATAGTGATGATCACCGGTGGCGCGATATAAGAAGTACGTAGACTCAATGAACTCGGGACGCAAATGATGTTGGCCCCAATGGATTTGGAAGTCCACCGTCCACGCCTCGGGGATGAGAGTGTGCATTTGCATCACCTGATAGAGCATCTCGTGGGTTTGCACCGCCGGCTTGAGATCACCCGAGAGCACCTGGAGGCCTGGCCAGAATGCCAGAAGTGAGTCCATAAAGTTGCGCGACTTTGCATGTGGTCGATGCATCAGCACGTCCAGCAACATCGGACCCTCGCTGACGTACTTCATCACGGCGTTGTAGTGGCGATTGAATCGCGCCAAATACTTGTCATCGCCCAGCAGCACATACGATTTGAACAGATACTCGTAGTAGCTATCGATGCCAGCACCCACGCCCGAGTCGCGACGCACCCAATCGCCCGAGTGGACATTTAGCACGGTGCCCATAAGATCAGAGCCACGGTGCCGCAGCTTCCACAGGGCATCCATGGCGGCATGTGCACGCACCTCAAATATCGGATCACCTGTCAGCCTCGACAATGCGGCAAACTCCAATAAAATGGTGCCCGCACAGGCAGTGCATGTTTCGCGGGACTTCTTCAACTGTGGATCCTTCATGCCCAACCGCAGATTGACTCGTGCATGAGGTATACCCGTCGTCGTATTAAACGCCGGCAGCAGACGATAGCCCAGTTCGCGTGCCATCTCCAGCATCTCGCCCTTGTACCAGTGCATCACGTCCGCCTGCTTTTGTAGATATTCGGCGAGTATATGCGCCGACAGCAGACCGCCCACCATTCGTATGTTCGTCTCGAACACAGACACAATGATGTCGCTGTCGAACTGCACGTCCCGTATGACCAGCTTGACGGCATGTTCGAACTCAGCAAAATCGCCGAGCAGCACAAGTGTGTCCAGAGCATCCACCAGCGTCATGGAGAAGCTGCAACAATATAATTTAGATAAATATGCTAATAAGAAATATTGTTGTAAAAATGGCAAGGGCCTTAAAGCCATTTCATATATACAATTTGGCAGTGTTTGTCAACCTATAGAAACTTTTCAAATCTTTACTTATTCATATATCTCATTTTGTATTTGCACAACGTTAACGTAGTGATCTAATCTAATCATTATAATTATCGTTAACGCGAACAAGAAAGAGTATATTATGTCAAAAGTCTGCATCCTTCACTTCTCCTAGCATAAAAAATGAACAAATTGGATTGTTTGGTTTCTTTTCCGATTGTACTCACTTGCCCAATATGTCGTCCATGTCCCCGCGCGATGGGGTCACGCCGCGGTAACGTCCCTTGCAGGAGAGTGGCATCAGTTCGTCGGCGGGATAGGCATTCTCCATATAGGCGTGATATGCATGATAGAACATTTCGCGCGACTCTTCACTACACATCCAAAAAATCCAAAAAAAAAAAAGGATAGTGAAATTTGCAATGGTGTAAGGTATTGAAAGAATAATTGCATTCATTTGTATTTACCGCAGTTCGGCACGTTCCTTGTGCGACATGTTCTGTGTGGGAATCGTGCTGGCGTCATCGCTGGTCACAGTGACGATGAGCAGAAACAGGGAGACCAGAGTGGGCAGCAACAGGCGCTGTTGTGCCACCAGCGATGACGTCGATCCCATCATCTTGCCAATAATTTAGCTTGCGACTGCAAGTGGAAGTGGAAGGCCGAAAGCTTTGCTGGCTTGAAGTGCTAGCTCCAATTCCAAGCAGCTGGTGCTGTTCGTATTACGTTTTGGGCAGCCACAGTTGCCGTTGCTTATCACCTTGTTGTTTGTTGTTGTTACTTCTTGCTTTTTACTTGTGGCTTGTTGCTTGTGACGTTGACCTTCACTTTGAACGTGATATTTGTTGTTGCTGCTCTTGGGTAAGTTTTTTGAATTTATCGCGTTGTCCGCTTTGTTAGTGTGTTTCGCTTGCTTTTAATTTTAAATCAGCGTCGTGTGATTTAAATGTTTGGAGTGGAAGACTGGTATAAGAAAAACAATAATTAAAATATATTATATATGCATTAATGTGCACATATACATAAACATACACATATACATACATTAATATTGTTTGTATGTGGATATAATTGCTTAATTTAATATTTATGACTGCTCACCCAAGAAAAAAATAATGTTTTATATGTATCGCACTTTTTCTTGCACTTGTGCGTTAGCGACATGCTCAACAGCGTTGTAAGCATGATTTTTTCTTCTTTTTATTGCTTTCAAAGTAGTAACATTCCGAAATAGTTTATTTTTAATCTTGTTTCCTGCTGCCTGCTCCAATAACAAATCACCACGACTGCAAATCGCCGAAAAGTGAACAGCGACCGCGTTGCTGCAATTTAGATTTGTACGCTTCAGGTACTTATTATGCGCATATTGTATTTAGGTGAAGGGCTACATATGTGCAGTTGTTGGCCGTAATTAATAACGCTTTGCTGGCAGTTTTTAAATTGTTAAATGGGCAGTTCTTATCATTTCCATTTAGTAAAATATATTGCAAAAACACTAGTGTTGTATAAAATAGGCAAATGTATTGAAATATCGGAACGTTTTAAACACTATGGTCACCTCAAATTAATTATGCCTGGATGACACATTCAAATTTGCGGGCTGTTATGAAAGTGATAAATAATAATAAAAATTTGCAGGTTGAAGATGTGCACTATTTGCAGTGGGCTAAATGTAACGACTATGCGAATGTTAAAAACTGATTGGCCTGCAAATAATGGTCATTCTTGCATTGCCGTTTCTGACTTTAGTGTGACCAAAGGTAACGCTTATTGACAGTGTTGTTAAACATCTGCTTAACAGCTGATGCCCCGCGCTTTTAAAAGTTCTTACATATTGACTAAAATGGTAAATATTTGTGCACCTAAATTGTAGTTAGACTAAACTATTTTTAATGTTGTACCTTGCAGAGGCGCAGCTTGGCGCCCAGCCAACGATTGGGGGTTCGAATCAAATCAAAGGATGCCTTCACACCGCCACTGCTTAAGAAAAACAAACGCGTTTGCCAACAGGAGCTGGAGAAACGCCAAAGCGCCCTGCGCGATGCCACCAATATTGCGGAGCTGCCGCTGCCCATACGATTCACGGCTAACAGTGAATATGAGCAGGCCATTGCCAAGGTGCTGGCTCGCAAATTCAAGGTGCCTATAGCCAACTATGTGCCAGATTACGGCGGCAATCGTTCGTTGGGTGTGCGTCGCTCAATAGTGCGCCGGGCTCTACACGATCCTCTGGCCTGCAATGCTCTGGTGCTGTTTTCGCCGCCAGTCTACACGGAACACGAACGCATGTCCCTGGATCCCAGCAAGCTGCAGGTGCATGTCGTCGTGGATCCGCTGTTAAGCAACGTGTTGCGTCCACATCAGCGTGAGGGTGTGCGCTTCATGTATGAGTGTGTGGAGGGGAAACGTGGTAGTTTCAATGGCTGCATAATGGCCGATGAGATGGGTCTGGGCAAGACGTTGCAGTGCGTCACATTGACATGGACTCTGCTACGCCAGAGCGCCGACTGTAAGCCAACCATATCGAAGGCCATTGTGGTGTCTCCTTCATCGTTGGTAAAGAACTGGGAGAAGGAGTTCACCAAGTGGCTGCATGGTCGCATGCACTGCCTGGCCATGGAGGGTGGCTCCAAAGAGGAAACGACTCGCACTCTCGAACAGTTTGCCATGAACACATCGACCCGTTGTGGCACACCCGTGCTCCTCATCAGCTACGAGACATTTCGGCTCTATGCGCATATACTCTGCAAAACGGAAGTGGGCATGGTCATCTGCGATGAGGGTCATAGGCTGAAGAACAGTGACAACTTGACGTATCAGGCCTTGATGGGTCTCAAGACCAAGCGACGCGTTCTACTCTCCGGCACTCCGATACAAAACGATCTGACCGAATATTTCAGTTTAGTGAACTTTGTTAATCCGGAGATGCTTGGCACTGCCACGGATTTTAAGCGTAACTTCGAGAATGCCATTCTGCGCGGTCAGAATGCCGACTCCACAGATGCGGAACGCGAACGTGCGCTGCTCAAGACACAGGAGCTAATTGGTTTGGTCAATCAGTGCATCATACGTCGCACCAATCAGATTCTAACCAAATATTTGCCGGTTAAGTTTGAAATGGTCGTCTGTGCCAAGCTGACAGCGGTGCAGCTTCAGATCTATACGAACTTTCTCAAATCGGATCAGGTGCGTCGCAGCCTGGCAGGTAAGCTGTTAACAGGTTCTGCGCAGTTAAAGATCGAAAACCCAGCTCCAAATGCAGTTTATAACCATATTTGATTCGAAACAGCGTTACTAAATCAGACAAGATCATCAACTTCAAAAGGTATACAGTATTTAATTAATTATTGTTTTAATATTTATAGATTGTAACGAGAAGACATCATTGACGGCCTTATCGGATATTACCACACTCAAGAAATTGTGCAATCACCCGGACCTGATCTACGAAAAGTTGGCTGCCCGTGAAAAAGGCTTCGAGAACTCACAGAATGTGCTTCCCGCCAACTACAAACCGAAGTGGGTATGAAACCATCAAGATCTCCGCATAGCATTAATGTTTGTCCGTCTATTTATAGAGACATCAATCCGGAGCTGAGTGGGAAGTTTATGCTGCTTGATTTCATGCTGGCTGCCATACGCGCTAATAGCGATGACAAAGTAGTGCTCATCTCGAACTACACACAGACGCTGGATCTGTTCGAGCAGCTGGCACGCAAGCGCAAGTACAGCTATGTGCGTTTGGATGGCACCATGACGATTAAGAAGCGTTCGAAAGTAGTAGACAGATTCAACGATCCCAGCTCGGACTGTTTCCTGTTTATGCTCAGCAGCAAGGCGGGTGGTTGCGGTTTGAATTTGATTGGCGCCAACCGCTTGTTTATGTTTGATCCCGACTGGAATCCGGCTAACGATGAGCAGGCCATGGCCCGCGTCTGGCGTGATGGCCAGAAGAAACCTTGCTACATCTATCGCCTGGTGGCGGTAAGTTTGATGCTAAGAAATGCTGCTGCTCCAATTTTCGATTTATTTTTCGAATCCCACAGAGTGGCTCCATTGAGGAGAAGATACTGCAGCGACAGACGCATAAAAAATCGTTATCGAGCACAATTATAGACAATAATGAGTCGGTGGAGAAGCATTTCACACGCGATGATCTCAAGGATTTGTTTAGCTTCGAGGCCAACGTGCTATCCGACACGCACAACAAGTGGGTGGACTTTTGATTCTATTTTGCATTACTCATTTAGAACATATATATTTCTATGTTTTCTGTTGCAGACTTAAGTGTAAGCGATGTTTCCAAGATGTGCAAAGACAGCCGCCAGCAGACAACACCGATTGCACCTCCCATTTATCGCAGTGGTTTCACTGCTCCAATAATCGCGGCCTACCCGATACCATACTCTCCCAGGCTTGGACAGCGAGTAAATGCGTTTCGTTTGTCTTTCATCATCGCTCACAGGCAGAGGCCAAGCCAGCAGCTACAACAACAGGCGAGGACGAGGAACTGTCGGCCAAAAAGACCATGGCCAGCAATGACGATGATGATGAAGACTTTGTGTTAAATTGTAGTAGTGGTGAAGAATTTAGTGGATTTTAGCTGCTTTAAGTTTAAAAATAATTTATTGTTTTAGCATTTGCGGAACCTGATTTAGATTTAAGGCTAACCTAAAGCTAAATTTTTCTTTAATTGTTAACAATTATTCTAAAATACATAAGTAGTTTAACATTTAAAATATGGAACCCACAGCACACAATGCTTGTTATCTCCATAAACACAACTACAAGCGCCTAAAATATCTTAACCTAAGTGCACACTTCAGATTTATAAAACACTGATCTGATATTAGCAGTATAGCAACGCAGTGTTAACACAGTCAATAGAACACTTTTGTGTGAGGGAGTGTATAAAGAATGGGGATTAAACATCAATAATTTTATGTTCCAGTTCTATCCAAACATTGCTCTTTTCCGGTGGCTTTTGCAGCGGAGATGGCTGTTGTTGTAGCTCAAGCAAAAAGCCCCCAATGCTCTGGTAGTAACTGCAAAATCGATTGGAGATTAAATTAAATGAATTAAAGAAAGTACATAATTTTTTCGAAATGTGTTAAAAACAAATTGAGAATGATTGATTTTAATATCAGAAGTAAAACGGATTTATTGCAGATTTTAAATAGCTTACCCATCCACTATCCAGGTGTCATTGTGTGACCCTCCCGGGAGCTCGATCATACGCTTCTGTTCGCTACCGCAATTATTATACAAGGCACGCATCATGTGCGGTGGCACAAGGTTATCCGCAAGGCCCGATATAAATAGAAAAGGTACCGAGCACTTGCTTATCTTATTAAGTGAATGATACTGAAAGGGAATAACAGATATGATTTGATTTAAATATGAAATCGGTAAAGAACAGTCTATGAATCACCTTATTTTTGTATAGTAGATTTGGTATGTATTTCACAGTTGGATGCACCAGCTCCACGGCCATATCACGTATGCTGGTGAACGTGTTTTCTACAATGGCACACATCAGTTTCTGGCCATAGACAGTATCGGCGGCAGCATCAATTACAACGGCGCCGCCCAACGAACGACCAAAGAGTATAAGCTGTGAATGATCTAGGTCGTGCCGTGTTTGCAAATAATCAATTGCAGCGCGTACATCTGTGACCAAGCCACGTTCCGAAGGTACGCCCGTCGATAGACCATAGCCACGGTACTCAACCATCAAGATGTTACAATGGAGATGATGATAAATGCCCCAGACCTAGAAATCAAGAAATCAACATTAATGCAAGACTAATAAAATCTTATTCGATTCACACGCATTACATTCTGCATCCGATGACCCATGTTGCCAGCGTTACCATGGAAGTAGAGCAATGTGGGCACCGATTTACAACGCTCCGCAGGCTGACTGATCCAGAAGGCGTGCAACGTCACATTATCGGGCGTCTTAATGCTAACGGTTAGATGTGGCAGATTATGCATGGTTGGGATGGGTACATAAATGCGTGAGTTTGTTGGCAAGTCCGGATGATACAAGAGCAGATCTTGTGCATGGTAAAAAATGACTGTAAGTGGAGAAAGACTTCAGTAAGACCCATAGCAGATTTGTTATCGTCTACATACGCAATAGAATGACTGCAAAGAGCGTAAGTGTCATGTAACCCCCATAAAAGTAGTAGAAAGTGAAAATAAGTAGAAATGCGCCTACAATGCCTACGCCAACGCCGCGCGATTTAGGCAGCGCAATGCCCACTTCTTTCATTATGAACACGTTTATATGTATGCACAAGAGCTACATTCTGCGAATCCGGCAGTTTCAAAGGCAAAAACACAAAAATATATAGAAAATAGATGGATCGAAAATCGTATGCGTAAGTGTAATTGTCGTGGGACTGCCAACTTGATCTTGTTGTATGAACTACTGCTGTCCGATACACAATCAGCTGGTAATTATCGGAAACAGGTGTGTAGGACGCGTTGAAGCTATCTCATAATGCAACTCTGGTTAATTCGATAAATTCTCGCTGTAATGCAACTTTGCGTAAAAGAAAATGGCGTATTTTTTACTGTAATAGACTAAGACGACGTGAACATCTTTTGTGTAGTTGAAAACTGCATTTAAAAACAAGTGGATCATTTTAAGAAACAAAATAAACATTCATCAAAACCGTAAACAAGTGTATTGCATGTTTAATGAGCGCTACAAGGCAACGCAGTGTGCTTCCACGAAAATATAATGAGCCAGGTAAGTAGGCCTTGAAAAAGCTGTGACAGTGAACGTCGTGTAAGAGTAAAAAAAAAAAATAACAAGAAACTATGAAAACTTTTAATCATTCGAAACAAACCGTTATTAGTCAAACGAATTCAAGTCGTCGTGTGAGTATATTCTCAAAAACTGTGTCATCAATTTCAACACTGCTTTTGTGGGTGTGGCAAGCAAAAGTCACATAGATGGACCCAAGAGGTGTCCCCCCCGTTTGAGACTCCGTCACTTGTACGGAAATTGGTGCGTTAGCCAGAGTGGCTTTTTGCCTTAAAGTGCCTAAATCACACCTTATCCAACGGTGTTTCAACATTTTAACAACGCCAAACGATGCCTGAGGATCCAACGTGGCAGCCAGTATAAATTTTTTGGAAATCCATTGGGTACCCATTTTCGCAAAATTCGTTTGAATTTGGGCCTTTCGGTTTGTTTTCATTGAATGCCGCATCAAAAATGCATTAAAATGCATTATTTTCGTACAATTCCAGTGGCAATTGAAAATTTTCATCGATTACGTAATCACATTTTGTCAGGTGCGAAGTTTTCCTCGTGCTCCAATCCATGGATTTCTGGCCAATTTTCAGTAGCAATCAGCCCGCCAAAAGAGAACTGCTAAGGAAATAACCTTGTTTTCAATTAATTCCTGTATAAAAACATATTTCAATTAATTGTGGCCTAATGCCATCGTCTTTCTTCAAGAACCTGGTGTATTTTGACCAAGAAAACTCCTTCAGAAGCACGAAATCCGCGTATTTGTGATGATTTTACCGTCTTTTCTGGCCAGGATACTGTATAAAGGGTATTTTCACCCATTTATGTGTACTTGACCTGTGTACCTATGGGTGACAATGTGTAGAAACCATTAACTTTGGATATTTTCAACAAAAAATCGCTTTTGTTAGACTACCAACTGCATTTCTGGAGAGGATTGGCCATAAATATGCTGTACACATCCGTGTTTTGCGTTGCAACACAAGGCACCCAAATATTTTACATTCTCAACAGAGGGAACAGCCATTATTCCATAATTTTATGTGTATTTTGGATTTAATTTTGAGGATTCTTGTAGTGCTTCTGTTTCTGGACAGGATTAAGTGTGTTTTTAGTTCTTTTACTCTTCACAAATCGTTAAAATGTGCGCCGACTTACTACAAGAGTGTGTGGTAAGTTCTCGGAGTTCCTAAATCTCTTTGGAAACTGGAAACTTTCTGGCTAAGACATTAATCAGAAGATGTTCCTGTGAAAAGCTGGAGAGGATTAGGCCAAGGCGCAGTCATATTTCGGTATCACTGTACAGTTTAGAGTTGGTCTGATTTAACATCAACCTAACTGAAGCTCTTCCTGAATTCTCTATAGAAAATTTTAAACCAAATTGAAGTGCATCTACATTCTGGAGAGGATTATCCTTTATTTTACGAACTTGATTCGAATTCGAATTTGGAAACTGATGTATATTGTTCAGCAGAATACTTATGGGATTTACGAATTGTTTCTTAAGACATATTAATCGTGGTTTAGAATTCTTTCCTCCTCTTATAGTTTTGTAAACATTTCTGTTTTTGGATTCTGGTTGACGAATCGGGGGCTTTATTTATTTTGATTTCGAGAAACGATTTTACGAATTCATCTAAGTTTGGGTTCGGCTTTGGAAAGTTATAGCGTAGTTTGGTGCATATCTTAAAATAATTGAAACCGGTTCCAAAACGGATTGCAGGCATAATACAATTATGTTATTCATGTTTCAAACAGGCACTCAATGAATCGTCTCAAAGTATAGGCTCAGACGAACAAGATGACACACGTGAAGATGTCAGTGGCAGTGGAAGCGGCAGTGGAAGTGGCTCTTCCGGTTCCGACTCCGATTCGGACAGTTCCTCAGGTAATTCCAGCGATGGACGCAGCTCTCCGCCAACGGTTGCCAAAACGGCGGTGGCTGGCTTTCCCCCAACTGCAGCAGCCGCTCAAGCAGAAAGCAAAACAAATGGCTTTACGGATGGGAATGAAGATGACAGCTCCAGTGCTGGGTCCAGCGCCAGTGATTCCGACTCTGAGCCGGACGCCGAGGGCGGACCAGATGGAACTAATAACAATAACACCAGCAGCAGCAATAAATTGCACACGAGTAGCAGTAGCAGCTCCTCGGCCGCAACCTTGCCAAAGGCTATGGAGGAGGATGACGATGATGAGGATGCTGATGATGAAGTGCAGCAGCCGACACAGTCGCAGGCCGCCAGCGAAGCCAGCGTCGATGAAGATGATGCCAGTGACAGCTCCGCCAATGCCTCGCCCACATCCTCCAGCAGCAGTAGCAGTAGCGTAAGTCCTTAATGATTGTCACCCAGATATGTGCTTTCCATTTACTCTCGTCATATTGTACAGGAGGATGAGGAGGATGATTACAGACCTCAGCGACCCACGCGACAGCCGCGCAGAGGACCGCCGCAAGCAGCAGACAAATCGAAGCGGCCACAGCCTGCCAAAAAGAAGAAAAAGCAAAAGTAAGTTATTTTTATTTAGTGCAAGCTCAATTTGCAAGAATTTATTTAAAAGATCAATAAAACAATATTTTTCTCTAAAATTTAAGAATCATAAAGAACCAATATCTTTTTATTAAAATCGATTAAATATGGGTGCTTTGCTTTCGATTAGTAGAGAGCACAATATAACTCTTTTATGACACTTATGCGCATCAATTGAAAACCTTTAATCCCAAACACAATAGTTGGGACTCGGACGAGAGCGATGAGAGTGACGGCGCCGACAGCGATGAGGTGCCGTTTGGATCACAGAAGCGCAAGTGCAATGCCCGCTCCGGGAGCAACAAACAGTCACAACAGCAGCAGCAGCGACGCCGTGTGAAACCCTTCAGTTCCGAGGACAGCGATGATGATGACGCAAGCAAACGGTGAGTTCATATCCCAAAACTATAATACAATAAAACGGTGTTATATGTGCAACGCTTGAAAATTAGCTGTGCCACTCGTCGCACCGCCGCTGCTGTCAGTTACAAAGAGACGTCTGAGAACGAAGCCACCGACTCAGAGGATCTGCTAGAATTTGAGTACGATGAGAGCCAGGCGGCGGCGAATGCGGCTGCCGCTGAGGAAGACGAGAAGTGCGAGACCATTGAACGCATACTTGAGCAGCGTGTCGGCAAGAAGGGCTGCACCGGCAATCAGACAACGATTTATGCCATCGAGGAGAGTGGGTGCGATCCGAATGCCGGTTTCGATGACGCCTCAGATGACGCGTCGGAGGTTCAATTCCTGATCAAATGGAAGGGTTGGAGCTACATACACAATACCTGGGAGTCGGAGACAACGCTACGAGACATGAAGGCCAAGGGCATGAAAAAGCTGGACAATTTCATTAAGAAGGAGCAGGATACAGCGTGCTGGCGTCGCTATGCCGGTCCCGAGGACATTGATTACTTTGAGTGCCAACTGGAGCTACAGCATGATCTTCTCAAATCGTACAACAATGTGGATAGGATTATTGCACGCGGCACCAAACCCGATGACGGCAGCGAGGAGTTCTTCTGCAAATGGCAATCGTTACCATATGCCGAGTCCACATGGGAGGATGCGACACTCGTGCTGCGCAAATGGCAGCGCTGCGTGGAGCAGTTCACCGAGCGAGAAAACTCCAAATGCACACCATCGCGCCACTGTCGTGTTATCAAATATCGTCCTAAATTTTCACGTATCAAATTACAGCCAGAATTCCTGGCGGAAGGTCTCACGCTCCGAGACTATCAAATGGACGGTCTCAACTGGCTGCTGCATTCGTGGTGCAAGGAGAATTCGGTCATATTGGCCGACGAAATGGGTCTGGGCAAGACCATCCAAACCATATGCTTTCTTTATTCGCTATTCAAGATCCATCACTTGTATGGTCCATTTTTATGCGTGGTGCCGCTCAGTACAATGACCGCCTGGCAGCGTGAATTTGATTTGTGGGCGCCCGACATGAATGTGGTCACCTACCTGGGCGATGTGAAGTCGCGTGAGCTCATTCATCAGTACGAGTGGCAGTTTGAGGGCTCGAAAAGACTGAAATTCAATTGTATACTGACGACCTATGAGATTGTGCTGAAGGACAAGCAATATTTGGGCGCGCTCCAGTGGGCGGCATTGCTGGTGGATGAGGCGCATCGCCTGAAGAACGATGACTCGCTGTTGTACAAGTCGCTCAAGGAGTTCGAAACAAATCATCGATTGCTCATTACGGGCACACCCCTGCAAAATTCGCTCAAGGAGCTGTGGGCGCTGCTGCACTTCATTATGCCCGCCAAATTCGATACGTGGGAGAACTTTGAGCTGCAGCATGGCAATGCCGAGGATAAGGGCTATACGCGTCTCCATCAGCAGCTCGAGCCGTACATCCTGCGGCGTGTGAAGAAGGATGTGGAGAAATCGCTGCCCGCCAAGGTGGAGCAGATACTTCGCGTGGAGATGACATCGCTGCAGAAGCAGTATTACAAATGGATTCTGACCAAAAATTTTGATGCCTTACGCAAAGGCAAACGAGGTTCCACCTCCACCTTCCTTAACATTGTCATCGAGCTGAAAAAGTGCTGCAATCATGCAGCGCTCATCCGACCCTCAGAGTTTGAGCTTTTCGGCCTGCAGCAGGACGAGGCACTCCAGACGCTGCTGAAGGGCTCGGGCAAGCTGGTGCTGTTGGACAAGCTCCTGTGCAAGCTCAAGGATACGGGCCATCGTGTGCTCATCTTTTCCCAGATGGTTCGCATGTTGGACGTGCTCGCTGATTATCTGCAGAAGAGGCACTTTTCGTTTCAGCGCCTGGATGGCAGCATAAAGGGTGAGATGCGACGGCAGGCGCTCGATCATTTCAATGCTGAGGGAAGTCAGGATTTTTGCTTTCTGCTGTCAACACGGGCTGGGGGTCTGGGCATTAATTTGGCCACAGCCGATACGGTCATTATATTTGATTCGGATTGGAATCCGCAGAATGATTTGCAGGCGCAGGCGCGTGCTCACCGCATTGGCCAAAAGAATCAGGTGAACATATATCGTCTGGTCACTGCACGCTCCGTCGAAGAGCAGATTGTGGAACGGGCCAAGCAGAAAATGGTACTCGATCATTTGGTGATACAACGCATGGATACCACGGGACGCACGGTGCTGGATAAGAGCGGGAATGGTCATTCCTCCAATTCGAATCCCTTCAACAAAGACGATTTGTCGGCCATACTCAAATTTGGCGCCGAAGAGCTGTTCAAGGACGAGCAGGAACACGAGGAGGAGCTCGTTTGCGATATCGATGAAATACTGCGGCGCGCCGAGACCCGCAACGAGGATCCCGAAATGCCCGGCGATAATCTGCTTTCCGCGTTCAAGGTGGCCAGCATTGCTGCATTCCAGGAGGACGAGCCGAACGAAACTACGGGTAAGGATCAACAGGCGGCCGATGAAGAGGATGACAGCAAGGATTGGGACGACATAATACCCGAAGGCTTCCGCAAGGTCATCGAGGATGAGGAGCGTGCCAAGGAAATGGAAGATTTGTACCTGCCACCGCGTCGCAAAACCGCTGCGGCCAATAAAAACGATGCCGGCAAACGGGGCACGGCCAAGAGCGGTGCACGCTCCAAGCAGCAGGGCGACGACTCAGCCGATTCGGATTATGAGCTAGGCTCCGATGCCAGCGGCGGCGGCGGCGGCGACGAGGGTAGGCAGCGCAAACGTGGCCGTCCCGCTATGAAAGAGAAAATAAATGGATTCACCGATGCCGAGCTGCGTCGCTTTATACGCAGCTATAAAAAGTTTCCGGCGCCGCTGCTGCGACTCGAGGCGATTGCCTGCGATGCGGAGCTGCAGGAGAAACCGCTGGCCGAATTGAAGCGCATTGGCGAAATGCTGCATGATCGTTGCGTGCAGTTCCTAGACGAGCACAAGGAGGAAGAGATCAAGACTGTCAAGGACGAGGAGCAGCAGTCGGGCAACAACAACAATAACAAACAACGACGCACACGCGCCACCTACTCGGTGAAGCTGGGCGGCGTGTCGTTTAATGCGAAAACGCTGCTCGCCTGCGAGGAGGAGCTGCAGCCGCTCAATGAGCTCTTGCCGAGCTCGGCGCATGAGCGACAACAGTGGACGTTTAACATTAAGACGCGTTCGGCTAACTTCGATGTGGACTGGGGCGCCGATGAGGATACCCAGTTGCTGCGTGGCATTTATCAATATGGTATTGGCTCCTGGGAGCAAATGAAGCTCGATCCGACCCTCAAGCTCAGCGAAAAGATACTGCTCAACGATACGCGGAAGCCACAGGCGAAGCACTTGCAGTCCCGAGCCGAGTACCTGCTCAAGATCATCAAGAAGAATGTGGAACTAACAAAAGGCGAGAAGCGACGTCAGCGACGACCGCGAAAGCTGAAAGCCAATCTCAACTCAAGCACAACAGCTGTCAGCACGCCGGAGAGCAAAGAGGCTGCTGCCGAGCAGGACGGTAGCTCCTCGCTGCCGGGCGACAATACAGCAAGGCAGGCGGCAGATGGCAGCAGCATTGTTGCCTCTCCCATTGCGACATCTGCGGCCGTGGAGAGTGCCAGCACACAACAGAAAAAGAAGAAATCCAAGGGACGCAGCAAGAAAACAAGCGCATCCGACAACAATGGCAACAAGCCAATGCATTTTACGGCAAACAACGAGCCCAGAGCTTTGGAAGTGCTGGGAGATCTGGATCCCAGCATTTTCAATGAATGCAAGGAGAAGATGCGACCGGTGAAGAAAGCGCTAAAGGCACTCGATCAGCCCGATATCAGTTTGTCCGATCAGGATCAATTGCAACATACACGGGATTGTCTGTTCCAGATCGGACGGCAGATTGATGTGTGCCTGCAGCCATATGGGGAGACCGAGAAAAAGGAGTGGCGCAGCAATCTGTGGTACTTTGTGTCCAAATTTACGGAACTGGATGCCAAGCGTTTGTTCAAGATCTATAAGAATGCGCTTAAGCAGCAGACGCAAACGGACGCTCCGAAGGATTCGGCAATCTCCGATGGTGGCAAATCGAAGCGAGCACGTACCGAAAATGGAGCCACCGTTGACAAGGAGAAGGAGCGCGACAAGAGTGGTAAAAAAAAAAAAAAAGACAAGGATAAGGAGCGGCAGGGACGCTATTCCTCCGGTGCTCCTGCCGAGGAAAAGTCAGCTCGACGCTTTGCCAACGATTCGCCGATCAAAAGAAAACGAGATGAAGAAGATGCGGAAGGAGGCAGCATGGGCGGCATGCCCATGAGCAGTGCTGGTATCAGCGACAACCTCAAGTCAATGTCGTTCAAACGCCTCAACATGGATGCGGCGACCGCCTCGTCACGCCATGGCAGCCATGACGATCAGCGCAAGAAGCATCATAGAGGCGATGATTACTATGCCAGCGGCGGTGCATCCAGCGGCTACGAGGGCAGCAGCTCACGTCGCTCGGGTCTTAACTCGCCATCAACTATTGGTAGCAGTCGGCGCTTCGAGCCGCAGCCCGTGGGCTCCAGCTACCCGGCAGAGATGGACCGCTGGCATACACGTGATCGGTATGTACAGCACAATGCTGCACAAATGAATATTTTTGTGATAAACCTTTTTTGGATTGATTGTGTACAGGTACAACTTCGATTACAAGCGCGAACGATATGATACGGTGGTTTATCAGCGCAGCGGAGGAGGCGGCGGTGCTGCCGGCGGTGGCTATCACCGGGATCATCGCGAGCGCGATCGCGAACGTCGACCAGACAAGCGCAGGTGAGTTGAAAGCAATAAATCCATCAGGTCTTTCATCATTAAATATATATAATTATAATTAGTTGAAATAGCGCTGATAATTTTTTAAATTAATTGGAAAAATGTGAATTACTTACTAAGTAGCAATTAGTTCGGAACTTGAACGACCCTAGATGCACTTTTTAGATTGATAACTAATGTGGTTTCGTCGCACAAAAAAAAAAACAAAAAAGGCTATCTCTTTGAGTTGTTAACTTTTGTTTTGATTTTTTGTTTCGATTTGTTCAGTTATTCAATTGGGATGTGAGCATTTCGCTGTCGGTCAGGTCCGATTGTACCATTCATCATTCTCATTGTCTGGTTTATTTTCTATGATTTATAAAAATTTAATGATTTTTCTTATGCAGATATTCTTCCGTCCTGCCTTCGCACGCCGCCTACTCGAACCACTACCTGCCGCCCAATTACTATGTGCCGAATGGCATTGCCGGATTGCCGCCACCGCCGCCAGGCTATCGAAATGAACCACGCGGCTATCCCGTCTTGCCGCGCGACTATCCCGCTGATTACAGACGCAGCGAATACGAGCGACGCACTCAGACGTGAGAGGAGAGGACTGAGGAGTAAGCGGCATCAGCAGCAATTGTATATACATTAGATTAGGTTCGTCTTAAGCTTGGCTGTGGTGTCTGTGTTGAACGCAGCTAATTGATTAGTCTTTGTCGTTAAGATCATGACACAACACGCAAATCAACACAGACACACACACACACAAATACGGAAGCAGAAGCTCTTATGGATATATAAATGATATACATTAGTTACCATTAATAGGTAAACAATTGTACAAGTAATATAAAGCAGCTACTTATAAAATCTACTATATATAAGAAGAAAAAAATGAGCCGCACATTGTGTAAATGGCGGTAATTCAAATTCACGTAAATAAGCTAAACATTACAATTTACCTTGTATAAAGTAAAAGTATAGGCTTTAAGTTTTGTTCATTAAGCCTCTTTTTATACTGTACAGTTAATTTCGTGCATATGCATATTTAACAAGTCCTTTGAAAGCTTTTAAAATATAAAACAATTCTCACTATATTTATAAATACAACAATAAATAAAGCAATTATGTTAATTATCAAAACGTAATAATTAAAGCAAAGTGCACGAATTCGTTTCTATGTCTGTGCATCTGCACTTTTATATACCATATATAGAGATACCGCCGGAGAAGACGTGTATGTAAAGTAGTTAACTTTAATCTATATAGTACTAGGTATATAACGTATATTGTAGTGTCTGAAGTATATAAATATGTAAATTATTAAATTACAAAACATATTGCATTACATGTTCGATTATTCAATTCGATGGAAAGGCGCGGGAAGTGAGATATTTTATCGCATGTCATCTTTAATTTATAAAATTAACAAAGTCAATTTTGATTTGTAACATGTTTAATAATATACAAATAATTCACCCAAAATTCATGTATAATGAGTACAGTAATTGCAAACTAAAAGAATTGCATTCATGAATAGATTTTCACAGTTTTTGTTGTCATAACGTCATAACTTCCATAAATTCACTTTAGGCTTTCAATCCAAAACCTTTTTTTTCAGAAAATTATATTTATAATTACAGCACATGTGGTTGGCACATTGACTACGGTCTGGAAGGGTATGTTATCTACGTCGTGCCGTTCGTTAATTTTTTCTTTCTTGATTTTGTTCTGTACCGGACGTACCCCAAGCGGCACATCTATACATATGTACATGTTTATAATTAAATAATAAGTAGTACAGATCAGCTAAGCCTTACAGAATATATATATAGACTGGGAGTTCAAGATAGCGATGAGGCCACGCGGTGCCAGATTACTCTTATAGTTTCGCACTGATAACGTTTGCCTGTATAGTTTTGAGCATACTTGCCTTTGCTAGTGCGCATAATGGCAATATACGAGGTTAATTCAATAGATGCCACATTTGTCTGTGCAACATAATGTTGTACATGGCAAAACGATCGAAAATTAATTGTACAGCTTACTTTTGCATTCACAGTTAGCATGGCTATTCTTTTCAATTACTAAATAAAAATGTATATTTTTGTTTATTTGGTATATTTAGGAGACATTTAACATAGATTTGATACAAGGCTTTAAATACATGAGGAGAATAAAGCAACGTTTAATTTTATGCACGCTGCAGCACAAAAGTTGACGAAGCCAAGAGATTAAATTACAGAGATATACGATTTCGTACTACGATTATATGAGTGTTAAAATCTAACGGAAAGCTACAAAGCTCTTCGCTTGGCTAGGAGCCGCTTTGGAATTGTTACATTACAAATTCGTATCTGAGTGTCATGTGGGGATGGCTCATTCAATTTCTATACACAAATCGTTGTTATTTGTCGATGTCCTGATCGAATTTTGATCGATCGTTGGATCATTAAATTCTGCCGAATTGTGTTCGATATTAAAGGTGTTGAAGTACGGCGACTCCGGCACTCCCGATAGAGACAATTCTGTCGCATTTGGCGTGTGAGCGTCTATGAAAAAGTCTGTAAAACAGAAGTATTATTAAAGATCGTAAAGGTACTCGATTTTGTTCGGAAAATAATAAGAGCAAATCAGATGAATCCAAAAACTATCCGTGGCTATTGATATGAAAATGTGCCAAATATACCTGACAAATGATATGAACTATTGTTTAATCGTTTATGATTTGCCAATTCGTAGCTGTGTGTGTGCGAGTTCGAATGCTTTAAAATGCGACATCGTGTAATTCAGGTGTGGTGGGCATTATTTGTACTGTAAGAAATGGCTTAGTGATTTTTATGAAGCTAAATGGAGTTGATAACTGATGATCTGGTGAGCTAACATGACCGTGTGTACTGACCGGACTCGACGCCATTCCATTCGCTGACGACTGCATTGTGGGAATGTGGCTGGCGCGGATTCGGATGATCCTCGACAGAGCCTTCATATAGCTGTAAATTTGTACCCAGTTCACCATTTTCCGTCATTTCATCATAATCAAAAATTTCGGTCACTTTGACCTGATTAGTGCTATTATCGGTGTAGTAGTAGGCATATAATGCGTCATTATGCGTGCTCATTTTCAGAACATGTTCGAAATTATCAACATCCACATTTAGTGGTGTGGCGCCACTGTAAATTGAAAGTTATACTTGATAAGAATCCGTAAACAAAAATATAAAGGACCCACTTACCATTCATCAACGAGTATCGAAACACGCGGCCCATATAAGCGACTGGAGTGCAGCAGGCCTGTGGCATCAAAATGTGGCGGATCATAGAGCGTAAATTTACTAAAGAGTCGCATTTGAATGGCGGTATTGAACTGGGCTACCAGTTGTCGCACTTGCTTCGTCAGTTTTGGTGTCAGGCTGGTGATTTTGTATACGGTAGCCAGCAAAAAGTCCATTGGAACAGTCGCTGGCAGCGAGAGCAATTTAATGCCACGATGCCTGAAGATCCAGTTGGCTAATCCCTTATTTGCCTGCTCAATGTAGTCCTGTATAACATCGAGCACTGTCTGCGGCATATTTGAGCTCAAAGCGTCCTGCCAAAATTCAAGAAAATTATTGCATGCTGAGAATTGTACACAGGTCAATTAAATTGAATACAACTTATAAAAAAGTTGGTAAACAAAAAGGCATTTGTCACAATATAAATATAATAAAATACAAACAACTGATATAAATATGCACATTAAAAATTATAGAGATTAAAGGGGATTCGTTCAAAATAATACATAAATACATTAACAATGCTCAAGCGGATGTAAATATGTATATATTAACGAAGAGTCTTCGATTCGAGGAATTATCAAGCCATACATTTATTGCTATACATACCTTTCTATGCTTTTTACACTCATGGCACTCTGGGTCGAATTCGGGTGGCTGTGCTATTGCTTCCGATACAACAAATGTCGACTGAACAGCAACGCAGCGTCTGCAGTTGATTAGATTATTGCGATGTAGAAATTGCAGTGCATCGTCGAAGCCCTGCTGGCAGAATTTGGAGAGGAACTCGGGTCGCGGCGGGAAAAGAATGCGCACAAATCGGTTGACGTTTTGACGCGAAATCTCAATGCTTGTGTTGGCCCAATTAAAGTGAAACAACTGCGAGCTTTGGTCGCGCGGACAGATATCACTTTCGCCACAGAAGGGACTAACCGTGATCGTGTTTTCGTCTAGAATCGGTAGATTGTTCGAAAAGGCGCCGTCCATGTACCGCACTCCACGAAAACGAGGTGGCAAAATGCCAGAGAAGCCAGGTATAAAGCAGGCGCAGAGCAGCGCTTGCAGAACCTCCTCGCGCGACTCAAACTCCGATATGATCACGTTCTGGCCATCGAAGACGCTTGTCAGCGAGATGTGCAGGCGTCCATTGACACGCTTGTGTGCATCCTCGGGCAGATGCTTCTGTAGACCCTCGAGCAGGCAGGTCTGTATGTTGAACGACGGACTGAAGGGGCCTAGCGAATGGCGTCGCGCTTCGTTCACTACCCGAAAGAAGTCGGATGTCATGCTGCCCAGGGGCAGATCGCACAGCAGACAGCAAGCGGCCAACGAGCCAGCCGATGCCCCACCTATTTTTTCTAGCAATAGATGCGGCGCGTAATTCTTAAAACAGACGGCCACACCGACATGATAAATGCCAAGGAAACCGCAGCCAGCGAAGGATAAATTCATAATTCACTGATTTCTGATATTCTCAGTGCTTTTTTGCAAAGTGTCGTATGTGTTAAGTTATGTACCTATCTGCTTGTGATTTCAATCGTACTTGTTGTAGTTTGAGCTTTGTTCGTTTTATCTGTGCCGTTTTTCGCTACGTAAATTGTTCTGATTCTTTGTTTGGGAACAGCTGATTTGGGAGCACTTTCCATTGACTTATCGAATTGTGTACATATAATTGTGACTGTACAAACTATCGAGCACTCAGTGAATATATGCCTATCGATATATTTATCTTTATAAATAGCATTTCATCGAAAGTTAATGAGATTGACACCTTATCGAAATTATGTTTCTAAATTTTTCCAACATATGAAGCACTTTAGGTTAATACGTTACTAATGGGCAGCAGTCTTTCGTTTAAAATCATCGATAATGTATATCGATACATATTCTTCCCACTGCAGTTCGTCTAGAATAAACGCGCAAATAAAAATTGTAGATTCCTTGTAGTTTGAATTGCTTATTTCAAACATATATCGCACAGCTCACTAGAGAGTTGAGACTATCAGATAAACTGAATTTAATCATAAGAGGTATTTCCGAATCTAAAAATGATTCTGAAAGACCAGCAGATCTTCTTCTATGTAATTAAAAAAGTACTTTTTAAAAAAATTTCGCTTAAAATGATCAATTTATGTAATAACGAACGATCCAAAAATTTAACCACTCGAATTTTGTAAATCTACTGCAAACAAGAGATTACGATTAATAAATTTCACCAATGTTTATTGAAAACAATTTAATTTTAAATTTAACTATATTTAATTGTAAAATATAAAAATTTTCAAATATAAAAATACATTTAAAAATATTAACACTTTCAAATTATCATGCAAGTGTTTTGTATTTAAAATTTATACTACATTGAAGAACACTTGGAAGGACATGTGGCACAACATCTTTGAATGGAATTGCTTGCAAACGTGTAAAAAAAAATGAATATTATTTTGAAGACTTGCTACCAAGTGGTACAACATCTTCGAATGGAATGGCTTGCTCCTCGGCAAATGCAAGAAAATCAACACCGTAGCGTTGAATGAGCCTTGTGAGCATTATTACATCCGCTTCGGCTTGATGACAATTTTCAGCCGGCTGCTCGAACGTGCGTTCATATAGATGGGCTAATCTATACCGTCCGCGTGGGGGATAACGTTTGGTTTGCGCACACTTCAGGTTAGTGAATAGTTGTCGCCGTGCTCGCAAGTCTTCTGAACTACGCTTGGCATCTGAACAAATTGTGTCTGCATCTTTATCGTCATCTCCATTGATCTTGCGCTTTAGATTAGCATTTTCGCGAGTCAGAATTGGTCGCTTCGGAGTTGTTTCGTTAACTGACTGCCAGTCTGTGTTTGATTCTGACATCTTCTTCGGTTCCATATTAAATTCAGGCTGTAAATCCTCATCTTTCACTGATAGTTTATCGTCAATTTCCATAAAGGCGCGCAGCGAGTCCACACACAGAATAGACGAGGGTGATGTCAACTTTAACTTTTCAAATACATTCCTAATAATGGGAAAATCAAACTGCCAGCCATTATGTGCTACCAGACAAACTGGTGGGCGCAAATGCTCCAAGAATTTCAGTACAATATGGGCCGCGTTCTCGTCCAGCTTTGATTCCCTTTCCAGTATGTAGTTATTTAAACCTGTCAAAAGCAAAATAATCATAATGAGTAACTTGCAAATTTGCGTAAATGAGTGGTTTTAGTTTTCTTTAACCTGTGCTCCTCTCTGCGTCCGGATGCACCATCATTGACGGTTGGAATAGTAAATTAAGCTTGTGCATTACTCTCGGCGGCTCTGGCAACGTATTCGTGGGACTCGGTGATAAAATCCCGCCCAGTGTTTTCAGCTCCTCCTGCGTTCCTGCGTTGCCTTTCAAAACTGCAGGATCGAATGCGTAGATGCAAAGTTCGGTGATGCTAACCCGATTACGGTTAAGCACTGGCAAATTCGACGTTTCCAGGTCGAGCACTGCGAATGTGGAGATTTGTGCTGGCAGCCCTGGGCTTGGAATCTCAACAGGTGCATCTGGCTCCATTGAAGCTGATTAAAAAATGATTATCAAGAAATGGAAATGCAGTTTCAACATTTGTTGAAATCTTATCGTAGTGCAAACTTTTCTTTACTTAGAAAAAAGTTAATATTAAATTGTGCTTATAAGAACATTTTTACTCCTATTGAATGTAGATTAAATTGCATCCGGGAATGATTAGACTAGAGTTATAGCCAGAATAGCCGATGCCATTCACTGTGAAATGTTTGATACAAATTTATCGACCAGCCACCACAGTTTTTCGATAAGTTAACAATCCATTTAAACTAAACAGCTCTTTCGAATATTTGGTCCGTTTTAAGTTTATATCCACACAACAAATTTGCTTTTTCATGAGTTTAAATTAAAGGCGATTTCTGTTTATTTTTGTGCACATTTTAATTAGCATAAAATGGAAAAATGTGCAAACATAAAACTTCGTACTTTAATTACATTTACACTTATATGTGTAAGTAGGTAGTTGAAACAATTTATGCTGATAAAATACTTGAAGGATTTTGAATCCTTGCGTGTCAACAATTTTTAAATAATTATACAAAATGTAAATGTAAATTATAATTATAAATAATTATATATAAAGATATATTCGAGCAAGTGAAGAATACTTTGATAATGGTACGCATATGGCACAAGAAATTGTCATTCGGCTTAAAAGTCGACGGTGTTCATCGATTTGGATTCCTCAGATCGCGCATCGCCATCTACTTTAGGATCACGTTTGTTCGCCGAGAACTCCAAGTAGTTCATGCGCGTGGCCGCTTCGTATTCTTGCACGAGACCATCTACGATCTCTCGCGACTCGTCCAATTCGTTGAGATCATCCTTGAAGATATCCTCGCGACGAAATTGATCCAGGAATGCGCCACGCTTTCGCAGCTTGTCATATTGGCTCAAGGTGCGCTCGAACAGCGAGCAGATGCTTGTATGATTGGCCAGCATCAAGCCCGAGACACGATGGCTGCTTTGCACGTATGGCGAAGAGCGCGAAAGTGCCACCTGTATGGACGTCGGCCCCCACGGTATAAACTGTGCCAATTTACGCTCACGTATGCGCTGCAGCGATTTGTGCACCTGCGTCGGATCCACCTCGCCCTGTATGATGTTTAATATGGAGATGTAGCAATGATGATTGCTTTTGTCCGGGCCGGTGGACACCATCATGTTCTTTGGTTGCAGCAAACGGCGCATCACGTCCAGCACGGTGGTCTTGCGCACGTTAACGGCCTGGTGCGAAGACAAGGGATTATGCTATAATAATTGTTTTATGAACATTATTAAATGAAATGAAATGAAAAATTCAAAAAATTATTATCATATAGATAAGGAAAAAAATGGACATAGAGTTGAATTGTTGAAATTGTTGAATTCTGAAATAGAATTGTTTTTTATGTGCAATTGAAAATGATAAGGATAAAACAAATGCAGTAAAGCAATCAATTATTATTTGTTAGCTTAAATAATATTTTAGCTTTTTATAAATATCGTTTATATCATTTGCAATTAACTCACATTGTTACTGAGATTCGAGTCGCTAGTCAGAGGTGTGTAGCCAGTCATCAGGAAGTGGAGCTGAGGCGTTGGTATTAATGGTGCCGTGAGGCCAATAAGATTATTGTTCATGTACGATGGATACCGCAGCGTTGTTGTGCTCACACTCATAATAGTCGAGACTAGAGTGTTGATCTGTGTAAAGGTTGGATTTTGTATGTGCAAACGATCGCAGGCAATGCGATTAAGAGCCGTATTGTCCAGTACGACGACGCTGTCCGCAGCAGTGGTCAGGCGGCGGAGGGTCAACATTGAGTTGTATGGTTGCACGACAACATCGCTAATCTCGTCCTGATTTGGGAACACGCTGTACGTTTGAATGAGTTTCTTGGGATAGCGATCTGCCAGGCGTTCCATTAGGAATGAGCCCATACCCGAGCCTGTGCCGCCAGCAATAGAATGACAGAGAACGAAACCCTCAAGCGAATCACTTCCGTCCGCCTCGCGGTCGATTATGTCAAAAATCTCCTCCTGCAATTTGTCGCCCTGACCGTAACCGGAAGCCCAGTTGTTGCCAGCACCGCCGCCATGTTTGGACAGGTATACGTTCTCAGGATTGTAAAGCTGAATAAAAATTTAATCGAATTGAAATTTAAGAGTCTGACAAGATGGCTTCTCACCTTGGAGTAAGCAGATGTCATAATGGTGTTTATAACACGTGGCTCCAAATCTAGTAGCACTGCTCGTGGTATATAGTGATCATCATCCGCCTGATAGAAGAACACATCCTTTCGATCCATGCCATCAGTTGCAAAGTCTTCCAGCACGCCGCTCGGTGAGATGCCATGTTCCAGGCACAGCCGCTTCCAAAACTCAAAGCCAACTAAAGATAGAAGACCTAAATTGAGAGTATCCTGTCACTCAGAACCAAACATTTTACATACTTTGATTTCCGCATTGGCCCAGCTGTAGCGTAATTATTTCACTTGGCATTTTTACGAGATGCTGTTTCGTTGGTAACTGATGCGATTCCTCTTTACGTTTTCTGCTTAGTTGTGCGTCTTGTCGTTAAATGTTGCTAAGCGCAGTTGAATTTATATGGTTACCAAAATAAATACACTAAAAATTGTTAACAAAACGAATTGTTTATATGATAAAAATTAAATAAAAGATACAGCGGGTATTGTCCGAAAGACAATCGAAGACACAATCGATGTCATCTGCAGTTGGCTTCTCGTGTTGTTATCGTTTCGATTTCTATCGATATCAATATCGCGCATATAAATGAATTCTTATTTAAGGCCTGGTATGCAGTTCCCAAATCTTGCTGTCAAATTTGACAAGCTTTTTGAACATAGAGAAATATATTTGAAACCAAGAATGTTCACTATTGTAAGAGGAGGGTGGTATCGAGTTCTTTCAGGTACAGCAAAGTAATAATGATTCTAAGAATAGTACTATAAATATCCACAAATTTTAGACTAACAACAAGCGAACGAATACACAATAGATTAATAAATTAAAATTTAAAAAATCCGCAATAATCGAAAATATCGAGTTAATGCATTTGCGATTGTTCTTCTTTTTTTTTTTGCCAACTTCACGCGGGTCAGTAAAGGTGCAGGCTTGTAAGAGCATTGCTATTGCCCGCGCAGAGCCAATGGTCTGTTGTCGTTTCTTTATTTTTTGGTTGGCATTGGCATTTGAAACATTTTAAAAAGCAGAAAAGAGCAAGAGCATTTTGAAAAAGATTTTCTGTTTTTTTTTGTGACTTATTAGAAGAGACAATTTTGTGAATTATGCCACGCGCAAAAGTTGCAAAAAAAGCAGCGGCGTCAGAGTTGCTTGCAACAAATGGCAATGATGCGTCGTCCTCAAATGAGACTGTGGGCGTCGATCTCATAGCTGATGCTATCAAACAGCCACCTAAAAGCAAAGCGCGCGGCAAGAAAATGGCAGCTGCAACGGCTGCTGGCGAAGCGAACGACGCAGAGGCGAACGAGACTGAAGTTGTTAAGAAGACTGCGTCGCGGGGCAAAAAGAAAGCGACTGAAAAAGATGAAGTCGAGGTGGAGGTTGCAGAGCTACCTAAGCCGAGGGGCCGCACTCGAAGGCCGACAACTGAGGTGAGTGAGGCCGAACCACCTAAAACTAAAATCACAAAGTCGCGCGCCAAAAAAGATAAAACTCCTGCATCCGAGGACACTGAACTAAGTAAGGGACGCGCCAAGAAAGACAAAACATTCCTTAAAGAGGAGGACGGTGTCGCGTCAATCAAGGAGTCGGCGCCAAAGGCGCGCGGACGCAAAGTGAAGGAAGCAGAACAGAATGATGCGACTGAATCAACTGAGCCCCCAGCGGCAGAGCGTGCTAAAAAGGATGTGTCTGTGACAGCCACCAAAAGCAATGCAAAAAGAGCCGAGACAGATACTTCACCACAAACAGCAACTGCAGCAGCAGCCACAACTAAGCGAGCACGCGTCACTAAGCGTTTAGCAGCCACAAAAATTACTGAGGTTGTAGAGGTCGAGGAGGATCCAAAACCTGAAGACGAGCTGGCGAGCAACAAGCGTGCAAGGTCAGCGAAGACCAACAATGAGAACGCTGAGGTGCCCGCCAAGAAGCGGGGTAGGAAAGCGGCAAGTGTTGAGCCACCACCAATACAGATGAGTGAGGTCCCAGCACCTAGCACCAGCAGGAAACGTGTACAGAAGCGTGACAAGGAGGAACAGGACGAGGAACT
This sequence comes from Drosophila picticornis, assembly GCA_035043845.1. NCBI lineage: Eukaryota > Metazoa > Arthropoda > Insecta > Diptera > Drosophilidae > Drosophila > Drosophila picticornis. The sequence continues at coordinate 13,122,258 of JAWNMR010000491.1, forward strand.
TAACGTGCCAAAGCCAGTGCCAGAGAGCAAACCAGGTTGGTGGCACAGAGAGAATCTATTAATGCTTGAATGGAATTCAACTCATCAATATATCTCTTGCAGCACGCGGTCGCAAGCGTCAAGCGGCAGTCATCGAAGAGGATGCTGATGATGATGCCATTGCAGCCGACGCAGCTGATGGCTCGAAAAGTACGTTGGTTGAGCCCGGCTGTGGCGGTGTGGTATTGAAAAGTTTGCAAAATGTGCTTAACTTTTGTTTTCCAGTGTCCAAGACCAAAAAGCCAGCAATAAAAAAGGCCGATGCTGCTGGCAGCTATGATAAAAGTCTGTTCACGTCGCCAACAGATAAGGCATTCAATTTGAAAATCTCCAGCTGGAATGTGGCTGGCCTGCGCGCCTGGTTAAAGAAGGATGGTCTTAAGTTTGTGGAAGTTGAGGAACCGGACATATTTTGTTTGCAGGTAAATATCTTACGAGCTGCTATGATCTCATGTAAGTCATAATTCAACATAAGTTCAAAAGGAAACAGAATATCTTATTTTTGAATTTATTTCTATAACTTTAGAAAGTGATTTGTAAGCTTTTACTTAATTTGGTTAACCACTTGCAGGAAACTAAGTGCGTCAACGATCAACTACCCGATGAGATTACACGCTTGGCCGGATACCATCCATACTGGCTCTGCATGAACGGCGGCTATGCTGGCGTCGCAATTTACAGCAAAGTGATGCCCATAAATGTGGAGTACGGCATTGGCAACCAGGAGTTTGATGATGTGGGCCGCATGATCACCGCCGAGTACGAGAAATACTTTTTGATCAATGTGTATGTGCCGAATTCAGGTCGCAAGCTGGTCAACTTGGAGATGCGCATGCGCTGGGAGAAGCTATTCCAAGAGTATGTACAAAAGTTAGATGCACTCAAGCCGGTCGTCATCTGTGGCGACATGAACGTCTCACATTTGGAAATTGATTTGGCCAACCCAAAGTCGAACACACGCAACGCTGGCTTCACCAAGGAAGAGCGCGATAAGATGTCTGAACTGCTGTCCCTTGGCTTTGTGGATACCTTCCGGCAATTGTATCCCGATCGCACTGGCGCCTACACCTTCTGGACATATATGTCCAATTCACGTGCCCGAAACGTTGGCTGGCGTTTGGATTACTGCATTGTCTCGGAGCGCTTTGTTCACCGTATTGTGGACAATGTGATGCGCAGCCATTGCCTGGGCAGCGATCATTGTCCCATAACTGTATTTTTAAATGTCTAAGAATCAATACACAAAAATGTAGTTCACAATGCGTGTATTTTTTTTCTGTACTCATTTTTTAAAATCAGGGTCCGTTGTTTGCGTTTGTTTTAGATATCTTTTGTTATAATTTAAACATCTTAATTTATATCATATTTGTATAGAAATGCTTCAGCATTCTATTACATTTCGTATTTCAATAAAGTAAAAAAAATACTCAAAAAACTGGACACGCTCTTTAATTTTGTTTATTTCGTCAATTTTCTGGCAATTTAGGCACGACTGTGTGTCATTATAATGGATGACACTTAACTGTTAACTGTACTATGTTTTTTAATGTATATTTTAAATAGTTTTCTAACTGTTAAAATATTTTTGCAGTTTATATGATCAGATGGTCAACTAAAGGATATTAAGAATAGATAACAGATACGTGTGTATTTTTAATTGCCAACAAAATATATCATCTATGTAGATACCATCTGGTATATAATCATATTAATATACTATTGCATTTATAGGAGCGCTGTTGCGGTACAATAACAGTTAAATTTCCGCATTTTTCAACTGGCCTGAATATTTGTTTTGTTGAAAATGTAGTAGGCATTGTTTTATGCTTTAGAAATTGAAGGAATTTCATAATATAATAGTTTTACACAGTTGGCCGAGTTTATTTCGTGTGTTTGAATTCATCAGTTTATTTGGAAAAATTTAACGCACGTATAAATTTAAAATTTCCCAAATAATTGCTAAAAAGTATTCATCTGAGAGAGGCGTTATTGCAAATTCATAACTGAGCCAAGCCGACGATATCTGTACTTGGTGGCCGGCATGTGTCCTAATCAGCAATTGGATATCTTGCCTGACTGCCAAATTTCCAATCGCATGTTCATGTATTCGATGCTGCAATCGCTGCAGGCCGAGGATCTGGACAGCGAGCAGGTGGACATCCAGTTACGTGATCGTTTCGAAGTGTTTCGTCAGGTGACGTTCAATTTTCCAATGCCGCTGCACGCTGAACTCAACTACGAGCATGTCCACGCTGCACAATATCAGCGACGCTTCGGCAATATACACGATGCGCACAGCAATACGAGTGGATCGAGTGACAGCTTGTCGAGTATAATGTCCGATGACAGCTGTAGCTCAAACTGTGATTACTACGAGGATGCTGTGCGCAATGCTTTGGCCCAGTTGGGAGCCGGACAGGAGGAGAAACAATTACTTGACCGCGATGAAGCAACCTGAACAAATCGTCTAGTCAAGAAATGCGTAATGTGCAGCACTTGTTATTTTCATTGTAAAAGTGCGATAAATGATGTTAATCACAATGAAAGTAAAATTTGCCATTAACTAAAAAAAAAAAGAAAACGAATTAGCTTAGTACAAGCACACATACATTTACACACATGTCCATATATATGTATATGTGCAATAAAACATTAAAACATTAAAACATTTTAATGTGCATTTTGTCGCGCTTGTTTTCATGTTTAAAAAAGTGGAACCGTCGCTCTACTCACTCGGCCGCTTATCAAATCAAAATGATCTCATTCCAAATAGTTTATTATAATATATATGCATACATATGTATGCAGGCACATGAATAAAACAAGTAAAACTAACTTAAATAACTTGGTACTCGTGGCCAGAAGAAAGCTTCGGCTAACTGGAATTGGGATGTGCGCTGCGTGTAGAATATATTAAACAAAAAATTGTATTCAACTAAAGCACGTTTCGTACATTATTATTAAACAATTAAAAGTTTCCTAAGTTTTAAATAGACTCGACGAATAACCGTATGTAAATATACTAATCATACAATTATAATTTCCTCGAATTTATATATCTTTTAAAAATTACTTACTATTTATAGCTATTTGAATTGCTTATTTTTATGCAAACTTAGAGTGAAATCCAGAAGCTTACTTGAAAGAAGGTAACTTTCAGTCTCTGTCCACATAAAACATTCTAGATTATTCTATTAAATTGACAAAAATTATTTGCTGGGAATCCCAATAAATTATATTATTTTCATTAGTATTAACAATTACGGTAAAAAGTGCAACTAACTGTCGCATCATTTACTCATTATGCCCCGCCCTGTCAGACTAGCCATATTATAAATAAACTGATTTTTCTACATATGTATGGAAATATGTAGATGTGAATGTTCTCGACCACAGTTCTGTAACGTGAGGTAGGCGTAATAACACAATAAAAAATGCAACCAGACTCATGCATTAAAACTAACTATCCAATGACTATATATATAGATATATATATATATGTATGTATGTGCATGTGATCCACATATCATTCATGAAACAGCGACTCATATGCTATCGGACTAATGAAAACGATCTACAAACAAACAAAACAAAATGACAACGTCGAACGCGGCGAACGTGGAAATGGTTGCAAATTGAGACCAAACTGTCATAAAAATCAGTTAATAACCAGCGAAGAGTAAACGAGTAGCAGTTCCCGCACCTGGCCATCCAAATTTCGTTTTCATTTGGCACGATCTTTAATAGCAGGTCCAACGTCGAGCCGTTTAGTCGAAAAAGTTTTGTGAACGCGCGCGGTTCGAAAGTAATACAAAAGCGGCAGTTATGTAAACAGTTCTAACAACATTAAAATATTCGAAGCATTTTTGTTAAATCGCCCAATTGCAGTTGGCTTATTTTAAATAATAATGCGTTCGTTATCTGCAACTATTTTCGTCATTTGCAATATATTTGCAAGCATTCGAAGTGAAGCTGGTGAATTTGGTAGGTCATCCTGAAGCGAGCTTTAAAGGATTAGAGCAAAAGGCATAGTGAAACTTTCAATTTGAAAACGAACTGGATTTTAAATTGATATATGTATTTATATTAGTCACAAGAGATTCTGTCAAAACAATATTAAAAGCAGTAACTTAAAAATTGCTTAAATAAAACTGTCTCGAACTTCTTAAATTCAGTGAAAACACAAAATATTTTTTTGAACATTTTCTTAAAATATCTAATATCTGGTATGTTGTGAATATGCCAAGCAACATTTAAATAATTTCCTTATTACCACTTTTTCTCATTCAGACAACCTTTTACCTGTTGCTAAATAAACTAAAATAAAATATTAAAATGTTGGCAGATTAATTTATAAAAATAATGAAACCAATCACCAAATCCTGCCCACTTTACCCGCAGAAAAATTAGTTATTCCACCAACTTATGGGGGCGTGTCCAAGGGGAATACAAGTGCCGCTCACTCGGTGGCTGCTCGCTCCTATATCGGGGGCCATGCCGCGAATACGGAGTGCTCCTTTGGCACAGAGTGCACACCGCTGCACGACTGCACCACTATGATTTACGAGGTGGCCAAGAATTGTTATTACGGTGACAAGTCGCTCTACTGCGGAAGCGGCGAAGAGATGCCCTACGTGTGCTGTCCCAGCAGTCCGCTCGAGAAGAATCAGGTGTGCGGCAAATCCCTGGTGCAGGGTCATTTCTACAAGGGACTCGGCTCGTATCCATTTGTTGCCCGTGTGGGTTTCAAGCGTAAGTAGTTGATTATCTGAAACTTAAATTAAAACCCAGAAAGTACAGCTTGCAGATGCTCGGATCAACGGTTGTAGTCAAAATAATTGTTGCACTTTTCCTCGACTATTCACCAATAAAGACAATAAAATTTAAAAAAACGGGGATTTATATGTATTGTGCTAATACGACTAAGTAAAAAATGCTTGACACAGCATTCAAACAACATAATTATAAAAGGTTAAAGTTAATAAAGAGTAGAGAGCGAGAGATCAAGTTCAATTATAAAACATTTAAACATTATACATTTAAATATATATATATACATTATTATATATGTATTCAAATATGTATAACAGATGAACAAAATGTTTTTATAACTATAAATTATCAACACCTACTATATATAAGTAAATATAATATTGATAATTTTTTTATGTCAACATTTTTTGCACTTTTTAAGACTGATTGAGAAAAAGTGTTTCATAAAAGCATTCTAAAATCCGATCCATCCGTATCTATACCAAAATGCTGTAAGAGTTTTCAAGATATTTATCACTTACTAATGCTAAACAATAATATATATATATTCCTGGGCGTCGGCAAAGTCTTCTTCAGATATTCATACATATTTTACTGATGCAAATCAAGAATATTTATCATTTCGTGGCTGTCGGCAAATCTTCTTGAACGCGGTGCAGAGGCCACGACCTAATTATACAACCCCCAACAAGATTGTATTATTTTATATACCTATGCCGTACATAAATATTTCTTTTATAATAATAATGTAACAGAAGGCGGCAGTAGCCAGTCGAAAATACCCATTAAGCTAGATTATTTAATTTGTAACTACAATTTTGTTAATTTTTATGTAATAATTATAATCATTTTGTACCCATCAATTTCAGATATCAATACGGGCGCGTTTGCTTATCCGTGTGCTGGGTCGATCATTGCACGACGGGTTGTCCTGACCGCTGCTCATTGTGCCTTGGCGAAGGCCGATGGCCATCGACTGTAAGTGTGCCAAACGTCATCTGCGGCGGCTACTGCAACTGCAACTGCAACCTCAACTGCAATTGCATCACTTTCCCTTGCAGGTCATCGGTGCGCGTTGGCGAGTATGACACCTCCAGCGATCCGGACTGTGCCAGCACCGGCTTCTGTGCACCGCGCTCTGTCAATCATGCCATCAGTCATGTGATTGTGCATCCAGACTATAAGCAAGGCCAATATCATCATGACATTGCGCTGCTAGTGCTCAAAACCCCCCTCAACTACTCGGGTAAGCATCGGTGCAGGGTGGGACTGGTGGAGTAGGAGACTAGGGGGACACATGGACTGTACGCTGGTTACGCTTCGCAGTGTCAACGTTAATTAAAAATCGTTTTGCTCTATGATATTTTTCGAGTCGCACTCGCTGCCCAAGTTCAATAATGTCAACTGCGTCTCTCATATTGCATGTCGCTAATTTGAGGTTATGCCAAGGCAAGGGGGAATGTGGAAGGGCTGGTGGGGTTAACTTAATTGGCCAACAACAAGCTTTTGGTGTATGTGCTTAGTGTAGCAAGTAATTAGCTCAAGCATTGGTCGCTGTAAATCCGTTTTCGGTTTTAGCCACAGCTCAATGGGCATGGACTTTGTATCGCTTGAGGAATGAGTTGAATTGAATGTTATCGATTTTGTTATTTCTAAAAAAAATTCGAGAGTATAAAAAACTATATATTCTTTTGACACTGTTAACTCAATTCTCAGTTAATTTGACAATTTTTATGCTAGTCTCTCAGTGCTCAAGAGCTTTAAATATGGATTCGGTATCGTTAATTGTTTGTGTTTACCAACAATGAGAGCACATTCCTATATAATGGAACATTATCGTATTCAAATTGATTGTGCTGCTCTCACAGCTTTCTTGCAAATCCAATAATTGTAGTTTATTCTACACAATTTTGCCTGTTCAGCAGCGAATAAAAGATTTTAATTGAATTTTGATACGCCACTATCCAGGCGATCTATACAAATAAGGGCTATTACCGCCACCTGGCCCGTTGGCAGCCAGCAAGTCTTAAAAAATCGTATTAGCCTCACAACAATGAAAGAACAATGGACGCGTTACCTGAATTGCTGACCAGCTTGTTTGCTGGTAATTTTATGGCTATATACCTGAATTGCTGACCAGCTTGTTTGCTGGTGTTTTTATGGCTTTATAATGTTTAATGGGCGTGCGTGATCGAAAAACGAACCAAGTAAGCATGTTTTAGTTGCTCGACTAAGAGATACCCTCAAACCAAATCCTTACCCATCATAATAAATTAACAGACTTGATCTGTGCGTGGTATGCATGAGCTTATCTTCAACCCTTGAAGATTAATTTATTGCTGATGAAGGACATACACATATATACTTTATGGTGTCGAAGATTATGCCTTCTGCATGCTATACACCTTTCCACAACTTGATTCCACCGATTCTACCCGTTTTCAATAAGTGACTGCAACAATGTGGAAAATTATCGATGCTGAGTCCGAGAGGCCCGTCCTCCTGATGAATGGAGCGATACGCGTATTACTCAGTAAACTACATTTTGAACGAACTTCAAAATTAATCACCTTTTCAATCTTGTTGATCTTCTTCAGTGGCCACACAGCCGATCTGTTTGCAAAAGACTCGTGCCAATTTGGTGGTGGGCAAACGGGCAACGATTGCCGGCTGGGGCAAGATGTCCACATCGAGCATACGCCAGCCGGAGATGTCGCATCTGGATGTGCCTCTGACTAGCTGGGATCTGTGCCTGCGCAACTATGGCTCAACGGGTGCCCTCGAATCACCCAATTCAATTGAGGGGCAATGGATGTGTGCCGGCGGCGAGGGCAAGGATGTGTGTCAGGGCTTCGGTGGTGCGCCTCTATTCATCCAGGAGAGTGGCATCTTCTCACAGGTAAGATTTACATTGATACTGTCATTGATTAACTTTTCAATTGTTTCGAAACTATGTTGCAGATCGGCATTATGTCCTTTGGCTCGGACAATTGTGGTGGCCTTCGCATTCCCAGCGTATACACTAGCTTGGTTTACTTCCAGGAGTGGATACACGATAATACGCCACCGGAATAGTCAAGTAGCCACAAACAGTGCCCTAAGTTAAGCGTCGAGTTCAAAACGTGTATTTATTGAATATACAATGCAAATTTCATACATATTTTATTTTGCAAACAAAGCGTAACTATATTTTCTGATCTTTAAACAAGAGTGTGTTGATTTTAATATATAACGCATATATATATTGTACGTAAGTTGATATGCGCATGACCATCCAACGACCATCGACGCACACAAATAATTTAATTGAATTAATTGAACTTTGACATTCGAGCAATGCAGAAGGCAACAAATTTTATAAAATGATCTTTCTTACAAATAATACTTTGCTTAGAAAACAACAAGACGCATTTGCTTTCGTTTCATAGTTTTGAAATTCAAGTTCACTTTCAACGAAATTCTTTTAATTATTTAAGTTGATGTGACCTATTTCTATCTATCTATACTCAATATAACTGGCACCATTTAACAAATGCCTCTTCACATTTTGTTCAAGAACACCATATTTCATTTGGTATAGGATATCTGAAATAATTTGTGGATATAGTTGAAAAAAAATCATTATTTTTGCTAGAATATTTAACTTACTCTTTGCTCTTTGTATACTGAAGTCATTTTAAAAGAGAACTTCACAGAAAATCATACGAAACGTAATTTCAAAAGTTCTGCTCAGCTAAAAATCGTGTTTTCTTTTACCTTTTTTTTTTGGCATCATTCATTTCACCCATTAACATTAATAGCTTCTTGGCCTCAGCTGCTGGCCTGCATGGGAATTCTCAGTATTGATTTCCAGTTGGGCCTGCATTTTTTGTCTGCGTGTCCTGTGAAGCTGGTAACATATGCCTAATTGGAGTCAGCTGTTTTAATGACCAGGCAGATCAGCTGCTTGTTTGGCAGGACAGGAGAGCGACTTCAATAATAGCTCTGCTGACTGCTGGCCAACCGCATACACTGTGAGAAAGTCTAACCTTGATGGATGTCTGCTCTCATTCTATATATGATATGTAGCTGCACAAATTACACAAAATTTGCTCGTACGCTCTTCTGCTGAGCATGTTCAAATGAACACCATCGACGACAAATCAAATGCTGGAAATTAATTTACGGCCCGCCCTCGAATGCCGTAAGACAAGCAGATGACGCAAAGGTCCGCACATTCCGCAACCACGACACGCAGTGTAGCGGAGAGGGGGCAACACTAAATGAAAAATCAATTTGATGGCTCGGACAGATCGTTACGATCCCGCCCCAGCGACGACAGCTCAGACTCTTTGGCTGTAAGTGGCCGGCAGTCGGCAGACGGCAGTCGGCAATTGGTCGTCGAGGCGTCGAGATCGTCGGGCGCTCCTTTCTCTGCAATTTGTCGAGACAATAATTTACAAATATCAATTTTATATTTATTATTTGCTTGCATTACACGGACATCAATAAAAACTAATGATCGAAACTCATTTTACGTCAGTACGTTTACATTATGCTTTACGTGTCTAGTTAATTTAAATATGTAGTGTATAAAATATTAATATAAATAAGTTGTTCGTCTTCCGGAGTAATCCTCTTCAGATTTGGTATAAATATTCAGTGACGATCGCTAAGCTACTCCTGTGCTGATCAACTGAAATGATACAAATATTTAAAATAAAATTAATGCTTAAACTCAAAAGATTGTGTCAAAAATTGTGTTTTAAAATGTTCAATTAAAAGTTTACTTATTCAACTATTATGTTAAAGTGATTGTGAGCTAAAAAATTGTATTTTCATTTAAAAAGCTGTTTAATCTTAGTAAATAATTTTTTTTTTTTTTTTTTTTTTTAATGTTTATTTTGATTAATGGATGGTAGCCAACGGCATAAATGATAAACGATAAACTATTAGGGAAATTCTATATTAAAAAATAGTCAAAATCAAAGAGTTTTGCTCAAGTTAACTCAAACTTAGTCTCAGAAATAAGTGGCAACCCTACTAATTAAAAGATATTATCGAAAAGAAATTGCACGACAAAAATCAAATAAGATCAATTCAAGACTAACCCCTGAGGTCTTCCCGCATTTTTCAACACACGACACACTGTTTTCTCTTGGGACTAGTTCAACAGTTGTTTTTAACGGTGTTTGTGAGTGTATTGTGTTTCTGTGGACACATTTTTAGACAACTAAGCGTAAAAGCAGCGACAAAAAAAATAATAATAACAAAAACCCTTCGAACGATTTTCGTTGAAGATAGTGCGCAAAAAACAAAAATAAAAAGAAAATATCAACGTAAGAAAGTCATAAATTGTGGGTTATCGTGAATTTGGGGGATCGATCGCAAAGCAAATGCGCTAATTAGGCGCAAACGTCGCTCAAGAGCAAAAGAAACGGCAAATGCAATAACTGTGCGAACTACAACAAATAAACAAATCTGATAAAAGTGCAAAAAGCTGTGCAATGTTGAAAACACGTCGATGTAAGCAACAACAGCAGCAGCAGCAACAACAACAACCACACCAGTCCCAGCAACAATTATAAGCACGCACAAATCTGAGACAATTCAGCAACATGTTGCCGAACAATGTTGGGCACATGTTGCTGGCACTGGCTACCATCGGGTTGCTGGCAGCAACGCTGCCCAATCCGCTGGCCGAGCACAAGGAGTGCACCAGCATTGACATACGCAACGAGTGCAGCAAAATGAGTCTGCTGGACAACTGTACAGTGATCACTGGCTATGTGATGATCACCCTAATTCCCCACATGATGTGCAACTATTCCGCGTACTCGTTTCCCAAACTACGCGAAATCACCGATTTTATGATATTCACAGACGTGCGTGATCTCTCCACCATCCGTAATATGTTCCCTAATCTCACTGTGATACGCGGCCGTCGACTGTTCCTTAACTATGCGCTGGGCATCAACAATATGCCCCAACTTGAGCTGGTAAGTGCATAAAATTCAGAAATGTTTCTAATCTCGTCGGGGAATATTCATTGAAATCTTTGAATGTATTTTGGTTTCTAAGTTAGATATACCCTTCTCTATTCCATTATTAATATTGTTAATAAAAACCGTAATTTTTTCTTGATCTATGAGAACAACAAATTTCACCTACTACAATTTTTTTGACCTTTTATTGTTGAGCGAATCTAAATTCATTTATAGAACTGAAAATAGATCATCAAAAACATTCTGTCTATGCCTAATTTTTGTGTTCATATTTCAGTTAGAGTTCCCCTCACTAGTTGCCATCCAGCGTGGTCACGTCTACATCGGCAGCTCCCCCAAACTGTGCCAGCTGAATGGAGTAGGTAATATGGAACACCCATTGATATGCCCACTCACACTGTCAATTATTTTGCAGATCAATTGGGATCGACTCACATTGAGTCCGGGCGAGAATCACATCGTGAGTGCATCCAACAAGTGTTCAAGCCGAGTCAACTGCAAGGGTTGTCCGTCGAACTATTGCTGGTCCAATTTCACATGCCAACGCTTCGAGAATGATAATGTCGTCCATATTGATCGGTATGCGAAAGGATGTAACTCATTTGACTGTCTTCACTTTTAAACTTTATCCGTCATAGACAAAAATCTTAAGCAATTAGCGTACAGTCAAACTTCACTAAAGTGAACAACTGTTTCTCATATTCTGTTCGAATACATTCTTGATCAATTTTTGTCTAATTGAAATAAATTTGATTTAGGAACGTACAAAGCTGCCACGAGGAGTGCCTGGGCGGTTGCCACAATGCAACTGCTGCTGGCTGTGTGCTTTGTCGTGGTCTAACCGATGCCGGTGTTTGCGTGAAACGCTGTCCGGCGCGCAAGTGAGTGAGCTGAGCCAAGCCTGGCCTGGTGGCGTGTTGTTATTGATTGCCACTTAGTCGTAGTCCGTTTGCAGGTATGTGCTGGAGCAGTATCAGCGCTGTTACACGCGGGAGGAGTGCGTCTCGCATCATGGCCACTTTACGTATGGGTTTGAGTGTGTCGCGTTCTGTCCCAGCGGCTACATGGCCAATGCGGAGTCGAGTTGCGAGCGCTGTGGTGCAGAGGAGCCATGCATTAGCGTCTGTTCGCCCGAGCAGTCAGGTGGCATGATTGCCATTTACAATTTGGCCGATGCGGAGGATTTGCGCGGATGCCAGATTGTCAACGGTAGCCTCATCATCACCATACGCAACGAAGTTAACGAGCTGCAGCTGGAGGACAGCCTGAGCAGCATACGTGAGATTCGCGGACACCTCAAGATATATCGGTGAATGCAATGATCAACTCCATCAATCAATCAATCAATCATTAAAATAATGTATTTTTGTTGCGGCCTTTAGCTCGTCGCAGCTGAGCAGCTTAAAGTTTCTGAGCAACTTGCGCATCATCCACGGCGATCCACTGGAGAATCGTCATTACGCCTTCATACTCTACGACAACAAGCAACTCACTGACTTGTGGGAGCCCAGAGTGAATCTGGAGTTCGTCAACGGTGGCATGTTTATGCATCGCAACAACAAATTGTGCAACAAGCATATAAAACTATTTCAAGCCCAGGTCCAACATGACAAGGTGATGGACTCGCTGCAGACCAGCGATCAGGAAGTGCTTTGCAGTCCATCCAAGCTGCAGCTGTCCATTCAGGTGAGTCCACACTATGTGGATATGATTACTTTCTCATCTCCATCTCTTTGCAGGCACGTTCGCATCACACCCTACAGCTTAGTTGGCCCAAGTCGCAGATGAGTGTCGAACTGGAGGTGATATATAGAAGCATGCCACCGGGCAAGGAGTATGCGGAACACAGTGAACTGGAGGCGCCTGTTTGCACGCGCATCAATTGGCAGCGACTGCTGCTCTTCGTTGCCGATCTGCAGGCGAATGCCACACACTACAGCTACCAGCTGGAGCAGCTGAAGCCGAACACACGCTACGCCTGCCTGCTGCGCACCTTTGGCGGCGATGGCCAGCATGATGCGCGCAGCGATATGATCTATGTGCAGACACAACTGGATATACCAAAGCCACCAACACTCGCGCTCACAAAGAAGACGGACAATGCATTGACACTGCTCTTGGGTGGAGCGGAGCAGCCGTTGGACTCGTATGTGTTGAGCGTGTACAAACTGATGGATGATGCTGCGTACATAGATGAGCGCAACTATTGCCGCCAACCGGCATTTCTGTGGCAGGACATGGATGCGATACGTTGGCGTTCGCTGCAGGAGTACGACTACTACGATTGTTGTGCCAATCGGGCAGAGCTGGCCGACGATCAGCATTTCATTGGCGAAATGGCGGAGTTGTATCGCTGCAGTCTCGATGCGCCCGCCAACTGCAAGGAGTCGACGGAGCCGTTGCAACAATTGCGCCTGCTTTCAAACACAACAGTGTATGAATTGCGGCAGCTTGAACGGTATCGCTTGTACTCGCTGCAGTTGCAGACATGCAACGCCGTCGGTTGCAGCAGTGCCACAACGTTAAATGAGCGCACCAATTTTACACTGGGTGCGGATCTGTTGCCACAGCTGAGTGCGTGCCGAGTGCCCAAGACAATGGAGTATGTGGTACGCTTTGCGGAGCCAGCACAACCGAATGGATTGATTCTCAATTATGTGCTGCACTATCGAAGCAATGTCTCCGAACTGGTAGCCGACACGCATCTCAGCTGTGTGACGCGCCTTGCCCATGCTCGAGCTAACTTTGTGCACGCATCCAGATTGAACAGCAGCTACGATGAGTGTGCCGTGCGTGTCCACTCCTTGGCTGGGGATGTCATCACAAGCTATGTGCCGATCACCACGTGCGACAAGCAGCTGATCAAGTTGGCAACGGAGCAGGAGAAACTGCAGCTTATACAGCATATTGATGATGCGACAGGGGCGTCAGGGGCGGGGCAACGGGATCAACCGGAGGAGACCACTGAATTACGCTCGCATGTGCATGGAATTAGCATTTTCGTGATCTGTTTTCTATTTGGATGCTCTCTCTCCTTGATGTGGCTCATGTACAAGCGACGATGCTGGCGCAAGTGGCCTGGATTGAGACGCTATGTGCCGGTGCGGGAGCAATGGTTGCGTGAGCGACAGCATACCGAGGATCGGGAGATACTCGTTGATGGCTTTGAAACGGTGCGTTTTCAAAACAACAACATTATCAACAACAACAACAATAATAGCAACGATGAGTACTAAACCTGAATGTTAACTGTAAACTGAAATGTAAACTAATCTCCATATAAATGACCGACTTACCCTATGCGTCGTTAGATCTGCTTGTGCCTATGCAGCATTGTCTTTGGATGATGCATCATCTGCATCCGCATTCGCTTCGTTGTTGGCAAGTAAAATTGCCGGCACACTGCTGGACGGCAACAACATAATGTCGCTGTCCGAACTGGGTGTTGGGGTGCGTGGCGAGGAGATCTGTTGGCGCGCCTTGGCCCGCTCCAGTTTGGCCTGCTCGTACTCCTTGAGCTCGGAGAGCTTCAGTTGTATGGTTTGCAGTTCCCGGCGCCGCATTTTTTTCGCCCTTTGTTTTGTTTTCTCTCTTTGCAGGCTAGTGATGCGCAAGCTGGCACTAACAATTAGTTAGGAATTATCGAATGGGGTCTGTCCGCGTAGCATGCGAATGGCAAATCATTGATTCACAATATTTGGACATTTTTCTTATAATTGCATTTTGAATAAATTTATATTTGGAAATTATTCAGTTTTTTGCCAAATAGATAATAATAATACAGTTGCCCAGTCCAACCAAATTTTAATTATAATTATTTTTTTTTAAATCATTACAAATATTGCAACATTGAAAAGTCGCTTAAAAATTCCGCTAAATCTCTAGCACAATTTATAATTCTAAGATCAGTCATCGCCTGCAAATAGATCACCCCACTCCAGATCCTCCGTTTGCTCGGCAGATAATTTGTTAGTTTTAAACTCTGTGAAATATTTGCCATCACTTGTCGCATCCCAGCCATGCTCCTCTTCAGCCTCGGCTGCCAGGTGACGCGCATGCTTAGGCGGTGTGAAATGTTTATAGGTGCAATTTGTGTAGAGATCTGGGGAGATAACTGCACTTGGACGCACATCGTAGTGCTTGGCGAGGAATTCCAGGACCTGGGATTTGGTGCCGAGGCTATTGAATTGGACTCGCAAGGCGCGCTTCATTTCGCTGCTCCACATGAACGTGAGATGGTGATGAAAACACTGGAAATGCAATCGCTCACCAGCGGATTGGGCAATATCGAGCCACTGCTGCACACATGATTTGGGTGTTGTCTCCGCCAGCGCATAGTCGCTGTTGAAAAGCGCCGGATTTGCGAGCAGGCCACGGGCAGCCATCACTCCAGCAGCTTGAGTCTTGGCGTGCAATTCGCACGCCTCCCGATAGCTCTCCACATTCCCATTGACTATCAGGGGAATTTGGAGGGATTGCGCCACCTCGGCCATGGCCGCAACGTTCAGCGTGTCCTTGGAATGCTTCTGGGCCGGCGTGCGTCCATGCAATGTTAGGAATGTGACGCCACAATGTTCCAGTTGCTGAGCCAGTTGGATTGTCTTCTGTAAGGATGTCTCATTGTCGCTGCCCTGTAGCAGACGCATCTTTACCGAAACACTGAAGCTCGTGGGCAGTGTTCGTCGCAAGCACTGGACCATGTCGCGCACCTGGTCGGGCTGACGCAGTAGGCCACAGCCGTAGCCCTTGGCTATGGCCCAGGATTGAGGGCAGCCACAGTTCAAGTCGACGCCATCGACATAGGGATAAATAAGCTGAGCCGACGTCACAAATTCTGTGGCATCCTTGGCCGCAAACTGGGCAATGAGCGGCTGGTCGTCGGGGCCAGTGGTGAACTCATTTTGTCTCGCCTTCTCGCTGTTATTTATCGAATCAGAAATCATCATTGGCGTAAAGGCCAACTGGACCCCATTCTGGCGCAGCAATCTGCGAAATTCCAGCTTGCTGTATCGCACCATTGGCGCACTGACGCACACAAAATCCGAAGCATCGGAAAAGAGTGCGGCTATGTCATGGTGGGGTCGTTTTTTCGGCAGCTCCATTCGTACATAAATATCAATATTATTAAGTACTAAAGTTTGCCTTCCTCGTTTGTTGTTTTTAGCGCTCACGTTTTTCGTAATTGATTCGCGCTCAGCTGATATTCGTTGATCAGCTGCTGGATCAGCTGAGCGACACATCAACCAATTGCCACTCATATTGAGCAACTGATTGCACTAGCTTAGGAGTTGTACTAAACTTAGTCAAACATTAGGAAAAATAAATAATTTGTGTCTTTTATTTGAATTCATTGGTCTGATTGCACATTCTACAAATAACTATCGAACGGTGGTGTGGTGCTCAAGCGCGAAAAATTAAATCACAATGTCAATATATCAACAGCGGCTTTTATCAATCGATGATAATTGCTAGAGGGATTTCAGACTTAATAGGTATAAGTAAAATATTCCAGGATAAATACACTTATCAGGCAAATAATTAGTAACAAATTACTATGTTAAGCAACGAATTAAATAATCATCGTACACCAAATGTTTTTTTTATGGGCGTTGATCGATAGTTCTGTAAGCTATCGATATTGCCAAATATTTTTTGTCACCTCTGGCGTGTAGGTGAAAAAACTCACAATTGCAATTTCTTTAATTAATTAAATTAATATATGTACAAATCAAAACATAGTGACTAATCGGCCAACAATAGCCAAAAGACGTCAGTTCAATGACGCACAAGTCTAATGCAATGAAAAAGTGAACGCAGCACCAGCAGCGCGTCCCACAACAACAACAGAAACAGCAGCAGCAACAACAGCAACAGTAAAAAAAATGCATTTCTCGATACCTGACACACAGGAGCAGTATGCAGATGGGCGGGGTGGCTCGCCCACTTACACGGTTTACAACATTTATATAAATGGCAACTATCATTGCTGCCTGCGGTACAAGCAGCTGCACGCGTTGCACGAACAGCTGCGCAGCCGTTGCACAGACGCTGCCCTGCCCCCCTTTCCATCCAAGCGCCTGCTGCCGCTAAGCAACAGTCAGCTGGAGGCGCGACGTGCCGCCCTGGAGCACTATCTGCAGATTATTGGACAGGATGCGCGCATTGCCCGCTTGTCATACTTGCAACAGTTTCTGCAACGCGCCCAATTGGACACAGCGCTCGCCGAGTGCACCATCAGTGGCGAGGATGAGCAGCAGCAGCTGCAGGTGGAGGTGTACAGTGGTGGCGCGGATGGTGCACAGTTGCTGGTCAATTGTCATGTGCAGCAGAATGCGAGTGCGCTGCTACAATGCGTCTGCCGCATGCTGAAGCTGCCTGACGACCTAATCCAATTCTTTTGCTTGTATCTCATGCGCAAAGTGAATGCAAACGATGATAATGCCGGCACCTCCAACTCCATGTCCACATCCAACTCCTCGCCAGATGAACCAGCAACGGTGCTTCTGTTGCGTCGTCTAATGGACTTTGAGTCACCGTTTATAACGCGGCTGCACGCCCAGCCATGTCAATTGTTGTTGCGCACCTGCTACTGGAACGCTCGCTGGGATGCCAAGCTGCTTGGCAATGGCGTCGCCCTCAAATTGCTGTACCATCAAACACTGGCGGATGTGGCACGCGAATGGATCATTTGTACGCCCGAGATGCGGCGGCAGTTGTATGGCCTTCAATTGCAGTCGCGACCAGTGCAATATTTGGAGCTTGTGCGTCAGCTGCCCTCCTATGGCTGTCTGCAATTTGGCGCCGCCCAAGTCGATTATCCCGATGCGGAGACCACTGCTCTGGTGACCATCGGCAATCGGGAGCTGAGCCTGCGAACGGCGCGCGGTGCCAAAATCTATGAGACGAAGTTTCGGGTGACTCGCATGCGTTGTTGGCGTGTGAGTGCCATGCACAACACCTTCGAGTCACGTGATCAGCCCACCCAGCTGCAGTTGTCGTTCGAGTATCTGATGTCGAAGCAAACGCTGCGCTGGATAACCATTACCAGCGAGCAGGCGATGCTCATGTCTGTCTCACTGCAGGCCATGGTCGATGAGCTGCTCCACAATGACAACAACTGTAGCAGCAGCAGCGGAACAGGTGGCAGCGATGATGAGCAGGAGGCAAGTACATCGCGTGCCGCGTCGGAGTCGACCTCATCGACGCCCAGCTCGGCTTCGTCCTGCACATTTACATCCACATCGACAACAGCTTCTCAAGCAGCAGCAACAACAGCAGCGGCAACACCGCCGGTCAAATTTCTTGCGCAACGCAGCCGCCAACACCATAAACTGACAACGGCTCGCACCTTTGCGGCCGTTTTCTTTCGCAACGATGCAAATGCGGCTGCAGTTCGCAACGAGGCATTTGAGGAAATTGGCGACGATGATCTGTAATCCGTAATCTGTAATCTACATATGTATATGAGACGTACGTAAACTTCCTGGTAGTAGTGTCAAAACAATCGATAATTAACAGACAGTGATCGCTTGTAGATTTTTCCAATATTATCCTGAGAGATATATTTTTAATATTAGTTTTGGTTCTTGACACTATATTTAAAAAATCCAATGAAATTGGTTTCTTACAAGACTTTCACCTGACCATTTCTTTTATCGAGCGATCACTGTAATTGATAAACACAATTTATTTTTTTTTTTATTAATAACATTGACTAACCCTTGAATGCTGTAATTATCGAACGTTATCCAGCACTACTGCACTAGTTTGTATTTATGTGTGGTAAGTAAATGTAAAAAAATATTTGTTGTTTAGCTCATTCGTAAACAGCGCGCCGCCAAAATAGTTCTTAAACTAATTGTAACTGTTAGCACAAATCTAACCGTTAATTATATATTATATATGTATATGTATGCAGCACATAGGCATAGAAGTTATATTATATTATTCCCGAATCGAACAAATCACACGGTACTTTTCCTCCCTTTCCTCTCCCACTTCCTCCCCGCCCATCATTTCCATGGTGCTGCCAAATTGTAACGACAAATATGAAACTCGGAATGTGCATTTTATTTTGTTAAAGACAAAAGTAGTTTTATTATCAAAATACATATGAAATGAACATATTATCGACATGATGATTGTTGATTCACGAAAATTGCGTTGTGTTTAAGAATGCTCAGTATAAACTATATTTATATTTATACATCTACATGTATAAATATTGAAACTCTTTTGTAAAGTACAATTTTTAAATAATGAGTACATTTCCTTTTTATATTGTTTGTATATGTGCAACTATTTTTACGTTTATCAGTAACAGTTGAACAAAAAATATATATGTTATGCATTTTATAAAAATAAACGTAAACCCAAATTGTGAAAACATTTGAAACTCATTTTCATTCATAACGTCTGCCGGCAACATGACAGCTGTAATCGCAAATTTTAACATACTGTTAATCATCCGTCTAGTGGGGCTGCCACCCGCTTATAAAAATCGATAGTAATAAGGCTTTCGATATTGCTGTCAAATGCAACAACGAAAAGAAAAAAAATAGCTCACAATACTCCCAATAATAGCATTGGGATTTGTGTGATAAACAAAAAAAGAGTAACTCAAGCAATATTTTAAACAACGCAAATACGAAATGGACCGCAATAATGGGTAAGTACAATATTTATATGTGCACTTTAAAGATAGGTTTGTGCTAAGCGACTCAAGTGACGCATACAAAGTGAAAAAAAGTAAACACACAGCTTATGTGTGTAGACGTGAAAAACTAGGTGATATACACACGCAGCGTATGCATGTGTGTTTTGCGATTGGATTGTGGAAACTAATTTCGCTTTAACTAACATTACTACAGACGTTTCCCCTATATGCGCCGTCAGGGCAGCGCCAATGGACCACACAATCATCATCATCACAACAACAATGTCAACTCTTCGTCGTCGTCAGCAACAACATCGTCAACATCATCATCCGCATCTTCGGGATCGGCAGCAACAACAAATACACAGTACTCCAATAATAGCATTAATAATGCACCAATAAACAGCAATGTGATTTATGCAGCGGGCTCGCAACAACAACAGCAGCAGCAGCAGAGTGTGACCATATCACAGCATGATGAATTAATTCGTTACATTGGAGAGGCTTGGAACAAAGTGAGTCGATTTAGTTGAATTGGCAGACAACCAGACACAATTTGTTGCAACTTGTGGCAGGTCCTTTTTATTACTTAAGTGTGTGCGTGTCTCTTATGTCGTATTTCCGCTTAATCTTTTGCAGGTGCGGCAGCAGGACACAGAAGTTATTGACTGCAATGAATCTGACAATCAATTGAAAAATTTCAAGCCATTCGATCTGGAACAGTATTGGGGCCAGCGCCTGGTACAGAACATACACGTAACCACAACACATCAGTAGGAGAAATACAGAATAACACACGAAAAAATTGCGACAATGGCGCATAAATATGGTTAGCATATAAAATAAGTACACATATGTAAAATGCTATATAAAAATTACAAATGTTTTGACAAGAATTATGAGCAAATCGTATATTTTGTTAACGGGATGCTGTTTTCACATTACTTGACAAATTCCCCATTATTGTTCCATGGATTTCATTTACTTTCATATAATTCCCATTTGCTTCAAGAGAAAAACTTCATTCAAATACAAACATAATAAAGTATATATAAAATGTATTGCAAACACTGCCAGTTGTGAAGCAAATAATATTTTCAAATATTCTCGTTTTTGTTTTTTTTTTTGTCCTTAAAACAGCATCCTATTAAAATAAAATGAACATTTGTTTGTTTCAAATTACGCTCCAAGAGATTGACGCAAAACAATCCAGAATTCCATACAAATCTGCGAAATACAATATTACCAAACATATTTGATAAAGGCTGGTTTCATTTCTAGTTCAGTGTTCTTTGCAGGCTATTTGCACATAAAGGAAATTACATCCCGGCACATGAAAGGGGTTTAAAAATTCTAAGTTTTGTTCCATTTTTGTTTCTAAATACAAAAAAATATTCGAGTTTTAAAACCATCAAATTGAAAATCAATACCATAAATTCTTAGTCTTGTAAAGTTTTTTGAAGTCTTTTATCCTAGACAGATTAATTGCCACAAAATCAAAATAAACAATTCGAAATAAAACCAGCAACTCGCAATAAAATAAAGTAATTGTAGATTATATTAGCAATAGGCTTAAAATCTTTTGTCGCACTTCCAATTAATGACAGACTTCATTAAATTCCGACACAGGTTTTCTACTAATTTTTTATCAAATTAAAAAAAAAATTGTATTTATTGGATGTTTAAAGCTTACAGCAAGGAAGAATTTTTTTTATTTGAATGCATCGCACAAATCGTTATTAGCTGTTTTTTTTATTTCGATGCCTCGATGGCCATATTTCTATACACTTTGTAGACAGTTATAGTTAAATTTCAAGATGTGTAACACAAAATACCAACAATAAATAAATAAATTATTGCATTAAATATACAGCTTCAATTAAAATGTTAAAAATTAAATTCTTGTCTATTAATTTCAACATAGCTAATATTTCTTTGTTTTTTAACACTCTCTGTGTTTTTTTCTATGTACTCGATGCTTTTTTGGCGCGCTTTTTTGACGTTTCGCGGCATTTTTGTCTTGTTTGTCTTCATTTGGAAAAATGCTGTGCAGCCCCAAAAAGACGGATTTATCACCGCTCAAATTTGTGAGTAGCTGTCCACCGCGCGAAGTGGGAAAATTGTTTCAAACAGTACCGTCGGTGGAAGAGATTACAAACAAAGATGAACAGCAGTATTTGGATTTGGTGGACCGGATTATCAAGACGGGTGAAGAGCGAAAAGATCGCACAGCGGTGGGCACATTGTCAATCTTTGGGGCTCAGATGCGTTTCGATTTACGCCATTCCTTTCCACTGCTGACCACCAAACGGGTCTTCTTCCGTGGCGTCGCCGAGGAGCTGTTCTGGTTTGTGGGCGGCCAAACGGATGCCAAGTTGTTGCAGGCGAAGAATGTGCACATCTGGGATCGCAATAGCACTCGCGAGTTTCTCGACAAAAGCGGCCACACAGATCGCGCTGTGGGAGATCTGGGTCCCGTGTACGGCTTCCAGTGGCGTCACTTTGGGGCCAGGTATCTCAATTGCGATGTCGACTATACAGGCCAGGGCGTCGACCAGTTGCAGCAGGTGATTGACACCATACGCAACAATCCCACGGATCGTCGCATCATAATGTCCGCATGGAACCCGTTGGATATACCAAAGATGGCGCTGCCACCGTGCCACTGCCTTGCGCAGTTCTATGTGTCGCAGTCAAGGGGCGAGCTCTCCTGCCAGCTGTATCAGCGCAGTGCCGACATGGGTCTGGGCGTCCCCTTCAACATCGCATCCTACGCCCTGCTCACCTATATGATAGCGCATGTGACGGGTCTGAAGCCTGGGGACTTTGTGCACACGATGGGCGATACGCACGTCTATCTGAATCACGTGGAACCGTTGCGGGAGCAGATGAAACGTGTGCCACGTCCATTTCCCAAGCTCAAAATCAAGCGGAAGGTTGAAAAAATTGAGGATTTCTGCTACGATGACTTCGAAGTCGAAGGCTATACACCGTATGGAAAGATTGAAATGGATATGGCCGTTTGACATGAGAAAACCAAAAAATCTTGTTTTTTATTACTGTGCGCTTTCACTACGAAGCATTCAATTTTAAACCGCTGTCAATTTAATAAATGTATGCTTTTGATTACAGCTGTTATTAATTTACAGGCTGTTATTAATTTACAGGGCAATGTCAGAGAGCTGTTAAGGGCATTTGAGCAGCTAACAGCCGCCTTTTTTTTAATTTCGGTTTTTTAATTGAAATCTTTCTATTCGCAAATTGTCAAGGTCTCAAGGCTTTCAAATTGAAACATGTTGAGATCACAGTTGGTTTTCAAGGAATATATGTACCTTATGAAATCGAGGAATGCTGCTTCTATTCTATCCGAGCCAGGCGAACTAATGTTTTACGAGTTTAGAAATTGACTTGTTAATCAGGAAAGGACGTCAATCTTAGGCAGTCAAAAGATATCGTATCCATATAGACCTGAGTCAAATTTAAGAAACAACCCGATTCTTATGAAAGTTGCATGGAATAGTAATCCGATATTAATGATGTTTTAGATTAAATGTCATGTTCATGCAAGAACTCATTGTAAATTAGATAATTAGTCCAATCTTGACGTGTTTTCGTTAAAGCATAGCGAACGTAATAATACGCATATAGGGTAAGTTGGGTTCGAATATTTTGGCAAACAAATGAGTATCGATCGTTTCTGTCAGCTATATAAAAGTGATCCGTTTCGGCCCTGTCCGATATATACATGGCCTGCAGCAACAATACAGATATGTGACAAGTTTCATCAAGGATATGACTCGATATAGCTTTGGTTAGTGATCCTGATCAATAATAGAATTCGTATACTTATAGGTAAGTTTGACTGAATGTGCAGCTTCAACTGTAAAAGTGAAAACACCTTCGATTTTGTGAACGGCATTTGGGTACTTTTAAAAAAAGAGTTAATTTTATTTCTTTCGCTGTTGCCAGACCGTTTTGTTTTTTGTTTTTTAACTATTCCATTGCAAAGCTTTGCTCTGTAGCACTTTAGACCATCTTGCGGAGCAGTCTGTTGATCTTGTCCTCGCGATTGCCGAAATCACCGCCATTGACGTAGTGATTGGCCTTCTTGCGCCAGCCGCCAGTGGGTGTGTTCAGTTTGAACGGCCACAGGAAGTTGGAGGCGTACTTGAAGTGCGGTCCCACGGTGAAGATCTCGTGCACCAAATCCTCAACGCACTGAATGTTGTGCGCCTTGCGGAGTTTGCGCTCGATAACGAAGTTATCGGTGATCGGCACACGCTGGCGACTGTGCTTCACATAGCCCCGCTTGTAGATCAGCTCGCGCACCGACTTCAGATTGGGATAGCCCCAGGTGATGTAGGGTTCGGCAATGCGAAGCATGTTGATGGTCGCCTTGTTCAGCTTGATGAACACACCATTGTTGATCTGGCGCAGACGGAACAATTGCAGAACCTTGCGCACCTTCGGTGCCACCTTGTTGATACTGCAAAGCGATAAATCGAAATTTAAAAAAAAAACACAGGTGGATCGGTAACAAACTGATGACTTACCCTCGGATACGGATGACGAATGCCAGCTTGGCCTCGGCGGGCACATAGAACTGGTTGCGGCTCTTGGCGAGGCGACGCAACTTAATCTCGCGCTGATCGGCCTTGATGTACTCGTTTTGGTACTTCTCAGCACGCACCAGGTTCTCCTTCTTGCGCAGAGCAACGACAGCGGCACGCTTCAGACGACGTTTCGTGTCCGAAACACGCTTAACGATCTGTTTCTTGCTAAACTTTAGCTTGGATTCCGGCACAGCGGGCAGCTTTTTAGCTGCTGGTTTCTTAGCGGCCGGCACTGGCATCTATTTGGGGCACAGATTGTCAACATTTTATGTGTTGTTTTCGTTAATAAAATTGAAAATGTGTACACTAACCTTTTACTCGACACTATGCACGTTGGTAAAAGAAAGGGAAAGAAAGAGCGGAAGCGTGAAGAACGCCATATTGCAAATGTCAAAATACATTTAAAGCAACCCTGGGTTGCAATGTTGTGTAATGCCACATTCAAATAAGGGCTGCATTTCGATAACGACACAGCGATAAATAAACAGCTGTGTGCCTGCTGATGCCTACCCGCGCAATTTACAATAGCTAAAGTATTTTGGACTGTGTTATTGTTAACTGTTTATTGCAATGCAGAATCCCAGCAGCGTCGTCTACAACACAAGTGTTGAGCAAAAGCGGCACGCACAAGAAGTGGCCAAGCGCCAGCGTTTGGGTGCACCAAAGCTGCGAGAACTGATTCGAGACGTGAGCCAAGTGTGATTTGCTTATAGCAAGGAATTACATTTACTTTTTTCTCATTGAAAGAAATGCCGCCTACGCATTATAAATGCACGCAAGGACACCGTGGATGGCAATCGCAAAATGCAATTGGTAAAGCACACAACATATGATACTCAAATATTCATCAATCTAAATTGATTGCAGTCCGAACTGGAGCAGATTTTGCGCTTGGAACTTAACGAGTTGGACCAGGATTTGGAACTTGAGCAACATGTTTACGAGGAACTGCTATCGGATGTCAACGAATGGTATGCGCTCCAGGACCAGCATCTGGAAGCGCTCTACACTGAGCCCGATGATGCGGCCAAAAAACTTTCATTGCTGTGTCCCGTGTGCTTGGTTAAATCGCTGCAGCGCATTAAATCTCAATACAGCTGCGAGTGTGGAGTGCGTTTTGAGCATGCAGCAGATAAGCCACAACTTCATCAACTCATTCAACAGAAGATCAACGAGCACGAGCTCACCTGCACCCAGGCGCTTGTTTTTTTCATAGAAGAGCAATCCGTGTCGCGTTGTCTGTTTGCCATTTGCGGCAGCTGTGATTATTGCTGCTCAGTTTGACTTGCAGCACAGAAACGAATAATAAACTCTTATTTTATTTAATGCTGGCGAACAGCTTGAACTTGTGTCTATCTACTATTTGTATTTGTAAGTTAGCTAAATTTAAGTTTGTAATTGTATTTGTTGCTCAAAGAGATGTCTCCAATCCAAAAATACACATATATATATATTTGATCAGCATAATTAACTCCTGGACATCTCACTATGTCATATATCTCCTGGTGTGCCTAAGACAATCCTTATCTTTCCTTAATTTGCTTATATACCTTAAACATTGAATGCTTCGCCCACAGTCTCGACCACATCCTCGCCAGCATCGATGCCGGAGTGCAGCTCGTTGACCTGCTGATAGGCCCAGGACATGCGCCTCGATGTGAAGTATATGCCCAGCTGACCCCGATGATCAATGGCAATTGCGCCTGCTGTTTCATTGAAACGTTCGGTCATCTGTTGCAAGACGTGCTCTGTGGCCTGCTGCATCGTCTGATTGCCCTGCTGCACCAGTGCCAATATGCGAGAGGCAACATTGAAACGCATTATGGTTTCGCCGTGCCCGGTGGCCGATATGGCGCCCGATTCATTGTCTGCATACGTGCCGGCACCCAGCACCGAGGAGTCACCAATCCGGCCTGGCAGTTTGCCCGTTATGCCGCCCGTTGATGTTGCTGCTGCCACATTGCCGCAAGCATCAATTGCCACAGCTCCAACAGTGCCGGGTGGACCATATAACTGACCACCTTGCGTACGATTCGAGTTGGCCTTAAACATCGCCAAAGACTTGAGCGCCTTTTCCGTGACCAGAGCACTTTTGGGCAGTATATCAAATCCTTGGGCTGCGGCTAGACGCATTGCCCCCTCACCTGCCATATACAGATGCGGTGTCTTCTCCATAATCGACCTGGCCAGCGATATGGGATGCATAATGTCACGAGCCAGGGAGACACAGCCTGCCTCCAAATGTGCGCCGTGCATGATGGACGCATCCATTTCCACATCGCCTTCCCATGTCAACACGGATCCATAGCCCGCATTGAACATGTGATTCTCTTCCATGAGTCTCACCGCCACCTCCACGGCATCCAGCACGCTGCCCGTCTGCTGCAGTGCCTCATAGCCCTTGCTGGCCGCTCTCTTCACGCCAAGCCTGGCGTTTGCCACGTTTTCATCGCGTATTGCACCAGCTCCACCATGCACCAGCACAGTGGGCCTAAACTTTTGGGCATCCGAATTGCATTGTCTCGCCTGCATTTTAAAGATTTGGGTTGTTAGCAATTTGTTTTTAAATTTAAAGTAATTGTGCATTTCGAGCGCTTAAAATGTTTGCTAATTGAAAGTTCTTTTTGAAATTTTAATATGAAACATAGAAATTGCGCTACTTTTGAAATAAAATGTTTTTCTCATATCTGTTGACGAAATACAACAAAAGCTTGCCATTTTTATTATTTGTGTTTTGTTTTCAAATTTATGGAAAGCATATTAAAATTTATTTTTGATGACATATGTTACCATTTTATAGTCTATTCGTGTTATTTTTTTTAGCGGAACTCATCTGGGTTTCTTCTTTTAATGCGTCTAATACTTACTTGGAGAAGCTGAGTCGACAGCATAAGCAGCAAACAAATTGCAGTGTACTGAAAAGAAGAAGTGCATAAGGTAATGGAAAAAATGTATTAAAAATTGTAAAATGTTTTTCGATCGGATTATGGATTTTCTTAATTGCATAATTTTTTATTTTATTTTGTGGACGCCAAGGAGTATAAGATCAGTGACAACTCACAGCTGTGTTATCAATTTTACAACTTACCTGCACCATTTCTACATATCAAATGAGGAAACTATTACTTTAAAGCAGTAAAATTCATCTACCTGGTGCAACTGACCGAAATTCGAACAGGTTTGCATATTATGCGGTTTGACAAGCACTGCGACTCTCAAACCGGGGGCGTAGCACATCGAGAATTAGATCATGCCGGCAAATAAGCAAAACATTCGTAAACAAAAAAGACACAACACAGAAAACTTCAGCAACAAGAAGCTTGAGCAACATTAAGCAAAAGTAATTTAGAGAAGAATGCTAGCTAGACGATACCCTGTTATAGCTATTTGTTATTAGTATAAGTATTTATTTGTGTTTTGGTTTGGTCTTAGCAATAAGAAATGACTAAATATTTTACAACTTTTTTAGTTTGAATAATTAAAAGATTTACAAATCAAATTTTGTGTTTTCTATCTTAATTACCATAGAATATTAGTAGCCCCTAAAATTGTTGAACCAAATAAACATTTGCATATGAGCAAGGAAATTATTTGTATGTAACGGTACACTTTATACCCTTTATAGAGGCATCGACCAATTAAATTGTTGTGCAAGGTATAAGAATAAGAAATGATGAGAGAGCTTTTGCATGATCTTGCACGTGCTTGTTTCGCCGCCTGCTCGCTCTTTGTCTCTCAGTCACGCACGCACAGCTTCTCGGCGAGAGTTCTTATTAAACGTTTACCGT
This sequence comes from Drosophila picticornis, assembly GCA_035043845.1. Classification (NCBI taxonomy): domain Eukaryota; kingdom Metazoa; phylum Arthropoda; class Insecta; order Diptera; family Drosophilidae; genus Drosophila; species Drosophila picticornis. Next base: position 13,150,111 of record JAWNMR010000491.1, read on the forward strand.
TTCTTTCAGTACGTTGCGTTCGTCGGCTGCAGATGTTTGGGCAGCTCTACACGGTTACGGCTACAAGCGGAACAATTTTCGGCCGTTCTTCGAATCAGTCAAAACGTGCGCATATTCTTTGTGTGTAGTTCTCTGTCTCTGTTTTTTTGTTTATATTCACAATAATTGCGATAAAAAGTTGAGACTAAAAGTATTATGTACAAACGTCACTAGTACTTAGATACATTTGGATATGTGTGTATTTGAAATCAAAATTTACATTTCGAAAATTCAAGCCGAAAACGATTGAGTTAACTAATTGCTGTGTATATTTGTAATTGCGAAATAATTTGTTTACTTTATATTTTCAGTGGGGTTTCTAAATTTTGAATCTTAGGTGCGCGAAATCTGTTGAGTGTATACAAAGTATTACTCGACTGATGGTACATAAATACATATATAAATATATACATATATTTTGTATGCAAAGTGAATTGATATATATGAAGAAGATCGGTAAAAATTAAATACTTCAGCACAATATAGTGATATTAAATGTATAAAAATCGAAAAAATGGCACAGTTCTATAACCTTATACGCTGCGATCAGTTAAATGGTTCAGCACGTGCCACATATGATAATTTGAAAACCGATATTTGTGGCATAGATCGTGTTAAATACGTTTTAACTTGCCTCTGCATAGTTCTGCTGATTGCTGCATCCATTTATGTCTGTCGAAAATATGACAGGTAAGTTAAATATCTTCTACCAACTGTTGAATACTACAAACTATTTCACAAAACTCCATAACTGCAAATGTTTTCCTTTAAACCTCAGCATATTTCAGTTACTTCAAATACTACGTAAATACAAATGTCTAACGATCTACAAACATCCATTTCGATTTTTAATTCCCGCTCTCTTAAATTACTTTCAATTGTAGTTGCATGCCAGCTGAATATACGTATTTATTTACGCCAATGAGCTATAAATCTGTATCTCATTGATGAATAATGTGTCCTATATTACGGAATACACACATGTGAATGCTTCGACCATATTCATTTTCATTTTCTAATTTTTTTGGTTTTTTTTTTGTTGTTTTTATTCCGCGTCAGTGAAGCTCATCTATATGGGAAACTATTTTGAAAACGCATTGGAATATAAATTGGAAAATTTCGTGACTAATTGATTGAACTTTTTGGCGTACAAGAAATTCTTGATTTTAATTTTCTTCTTTTTTTGATTTTTTTTTTTCAATTAACTAATCCAATCTCCAAATATTTTGATTGGAGTTATAGTTATTTGATTAAGGGCCAAGTATTTGTTAAAGAGAAGGATGTTTGAAAGTTATGCGGCCTATTTTGAAATGGTAGCGAATGATGCAAGGATGCATGATCAAAATCCATTGTACTTCAACAGGTATCTAAGGGAATTTTGGTTCAGATAGTATTTCTAAACTATGAGTTACTTACTGTTTGTCGTTTCCTTGTAGCCTCGCACTGTGGAGTTTGATCAGATGCTCTCAATAAGCTAGCAGAGGTAATAATTATTTTAAATTTTACTCATCGATTCATCACCCTTGCAAGCCTAATTGAAATATTGGTGGGATTTGTAAAGTTATTTTTATGTTTCTAGTCACGTATTATTTGCTAATGTCTTCCACGTTTTTTTTTTCCTATTAATTTCTAATTAACATTTTGGTGGCGGCCGATTTGATTGAATTATGACAAATTGATTTAAAGGTAGATGTGAATGCATGAATGAAATGCTTCAGTTTATTATGCTTACTTTTATTAAATTTTAATATATATATCAGCTATCGCTGTTAAGATTACGAATTTATCTTAACATATTGGAACACTCAATTCGTTGATTTTTCTTCAATAACAGTGAAACTTACTGCAATTATTATTCGACTGTTATTAAAAGCCATATAAATATTCTGGACGCATAAGTAAATGTGAATATTTTGTTTAAATATAGCGCATGCGTTTATAAACAATGTGCAAAGACGGCAGTGTTTGTATATTCTTGTGTGTGTTTTTTTTTGGGCAAGGGGATTGCGGGGCATACGCATTACTCATGTGGCGCTTGGCCAGCTGTTGAATGTATGTATGTGTGTGTATGTATGTGTATATGTATATATGTATGTGTCGGTTCCCCAAAAACAGACAACAATGAAATTGAAAATTTGCTTTACGTCTCATTTTCCATATAATGTCGTCTCTGTGATGCATTTTTCTTGGTAACTCGTCGTGATTTTATATATTTTGTGAAAATCCCATGGTGCGATGTTTAAAATTGGCCTTTATACGTCCCCAGACACTTGCCTAGTGACCGAATGACTGACTGACTAACTGACTAACTGACTGCATGAAGACAATGACAAAACCGCATGTGCAGATGCAGATACGCAGCTAGATAGATGGCTGGATGTAAATATAAGATACATGTCCAAAGATACATTTTCGACTTCGACACAAAACATGAAATCCAAATCGAGTTGCAAAACCATTTGAATTATTTACTGACAGCCATGGCATAAGTCAAACGAAAAATAGACGCCAACAATTTCATAAACACTTTATTCAAAGATTATATTAATTAAAAAGTCGACGCAAAGATACCCTAACATGGCTTTAGAACAAGAGTAATAGTTTCACAGCTGAGAATTTGGTTTTTAATAACATTTAAAGGCTTATTAAAATGAGTTATTTTGTGAGAGGGTGAGTTAAGTTCAAGGTTGGGTTTGGGGAGGGTTTTCTGGGAGATTATGTTAACTTAGAACATAATGTTTTAAATTATCTTCAATTTACTTTCATTTCAGTTCAAAGGGATAAATGGATATATTTTTTTGCTATATATATTCTGGCATATTTATAATAGCATAATAGTTATATTTAAAAAATGCCTTTTAACATAATTTTCGACTGTTTTATTAAATAATATTTAATCTTTAAATTTAAGTTGAAGACTCTAATATGAATAAATCTCATTTTTATTTCTATAAATAACTGCAAAATATAATTCAAAATTTCATTACTTTTAACATAAATAGTATATTAATTTGCAACTACTTTATTGAAAAGCTTTTTGTCTCACGACAACAGTTGAAGATGATTGCATTCCTCTAAAAACACACACACATTTGCATATGTAGTTTATTAATTATTGTATGCTGCTTGTGGCAAGTGTATTAAAAGCCGCATGTGGATCAAAGAACTATGTCGTCGGAGGTGGCGACATTTACGGCTCTGTCCCACTGGCAGGGGTCATCATTGTGGTCTTTCTGGATATATTATTGTTTGTTTGTGTGCCTTGCATTGTATATACCCGCTCAATTAATAAAAGTTTACTCCAGTTTGCATACAGCCACACACATGTGTGTGTGTGTGTAAACAAGCATGTAATCAAGAGGCGCACAAGTTTTCATTGGAATTTCGTTGGAGCTGTTTTGGTTGCTTTGGATTGTTTTGGTTATTTGGTCTTGTCATCGGCTCACTGGCCATTCAACGCTCGTAAATGAAATGGGCTGCATGGGCATGCGGCATGCGGCATGCGGCATGCCTGTTTGGATGGGAGCTGGATCATTGGTCGTTGGTCATTCAATATGCGCATATATATCTTCATCATCTGACTTGCCGCCAGCAGCTGCAAAATGAAGCTGCAACGAGCCAGCAAAACGTTAAACAATTGTCCGCATTGTCATTTCAATATTTGTTGTCATATTTATCTGTGGTCGATGCAATCCACTTAATTGAAGTCAACTCTCACTCAGATGCCTAGGAATGTAGAACAAATATTTATACAGTTACGGAGCTACAGTCGATTATGCACTGGGATTATAACAATTGACATTAGTCCTCGTTTTGTGGGTGTGGCAATTAGTGATTACATCACTCAGGCAACTGGACAGAGGGACTAAATTCCAGGCCAATGTATAGATTTTAATATACATTTGATGAAAAGAAAAGAAAAAGCTCCTTAAAGTAATAAGCCAATTGGCTTAAATATATGCTCAGATCTCCGTACACTTGACACACACACACAAATTACACACACTTGAGGTACTTTCAGAGTGATTCAAAGCCACTTGAGTTCATTTTAAACATCATTGATATCCGGAACTAATCGAACTTATAGCACTACTGTAAGTGCTGGAATTACTCAGCCCCGCCCTCCAAAAAATGGGGATGTGTATCAATAAGTCGTTTAAATCAAGTGCATTAAGAAAAACAACTGCAGCAGCAGCAACACAAATAATGCATGGCACTCGTTCAGTATGCTTGCGAGTGCATTCATTGCGCCCTGCTCATTCACAAAAAATCAAGTCCCGATGGCCATAATATATCCGGCACTTGAGAAGTAGCATCCCGTGCCAAGGCGAGAGCTGCAGATGCAACAGCAAAAAAAAAAAACGCAACTACAACAGCAACAGCAGCAACAACAACTGCAACAACAACTGCATCAACAACTGCAGCAACACTTCGATGCAATTTTCTGGTATTTTTGGATCATTTGGTAAACAAATCAGTTGCTCCAATTTGAAAACACTGAGGTGTATTTAATTTTGTATATGCTGCAGCGAGCGGGTTTAGACTCGACTATTTTCAATTGAATTTGTGTTTCTTTATTTTAAACTCCTGCCTTACGTAAACCGACCAAAGAAACGGTAGTGGGGGCAGCAGGTGTGCCACACACACACACAGACACACAAAACACGAATGTTTTCACGGGATCGGGGCAACTATAAATTGCATGTCTTATGGCAGACACTTGTGTTTTGATATTGTTGTCTGTTGTTCTTCGATTTACCAAATATTGACTAGTTCAATAGAAAACTGAAGGTCTCGTTCAAGTGTTTGACGATCCTACGGAATCCAATCAATTCAAGTGTTTTATCGTGAATTTCACTTGAATTTTAATAAGCGACGCATTCTTTAATCTTTTTATACTGACTGCTCTTCACATTAGTTTATATTTCTGCAGCATGGCTAAAATGGAAGGGTTTTTTCGTAAAATCAGGAGAATAACGAATCTAATCTTATCGACTTATCGACTAATCGACAAATATTTCCAGATGAAGAACATGTCTCCAAGGCATTTTCCTTAAACTCCCACGACTTTCTTTAGAGCTGCAATCAGTAGTTTCTGCCCTCTGCAGCTTAATAGACCCCAACCTCTTCGAAATTAAAGAAATATTTTGCATAGCATTAAAATTTTTCTTCTCACATAGAGAAGAAAAATAATTAAATTTCCATCATTTTTAATTTATCAACTTTGTGTTAACACATGCAAATACACACAATCAAATAGCCTGCGAAGAAATTAAAGAGCTGCTCGTATTTTTTCAATCAACCACTATTAATTTTAAACACTACAACAAGTACAAATAAAACGGTTCATCAATAGAAAATGAATAAATAAAAATGGGAAAAGTGAGTATTGAAAAAGGTTTCAACTTTTTTTTATGTTATTCTTTTGTGAGTTGCATTCAAATAATAATAGACTAAGAATAACCAAAATGTGCACATTGCGCACATATTTTCAAAAAAATTGATATCAATTATTCATGCACTTTTAGAGCGGTCAAAAATGTAATTAATATGTAAGCGACGTGTTTCGCTCTCTGTCGTCTGTCGTCTGTCCTCTGTCCTCTGTCTTCTGTCTCTGCTCGCCTCTGCCGGCTGTCAAGGCAGGCATTTTTCATTAAATTTATAGACTGCGTGTGTGCACAATAAATAAAACTCCCACCCACAAACCAAAAAAAAGAAGAAATATAATAATATACAAAAATTGGCTGCGTGCTAAAATATTAAAAACAAGCCACAATTGTTTGGTAGCCGCACCGGTACCGTAATGTTCGCCAGCCCAGAATGTACATATATCAACTTCTATATGCATATATATATATATATATATATATATATATATATATATCTATGTGCAAATACATGTATAATTTTTTACACATATAAATGCACTGAGCACGACACTGCGCCAAATAGTATGCAACAGCAATCGCAATAAATAATGTTTCAACGGCATTGCAGACGCAGGTTAGCTGTCTGTTACCCAACCCCCTCCCCCTGCTCTTACCCGCTGCTCGCTCCTCTACTCCCAGTCTAAGTTAGTTGTCGTTTTGGGGCTACCATGTGCAAACGTGTAAATGTTCACATTGTGCAGCCAAAAAGTATGCCACATTTTTTGCACATCATTAAATAAATTTCGTGTGAAAAAAACAAGCGAAGAGAAAGCATTTTTTTTTTTTTTAATAGTATTTCCTATCAGTGACTTGGAATTGGGTCTTGGGGCAATTTCTATTTGACTATTATCTAAGTTATTCTACTTTATATCGGGCAATTGGTAGTAAATCAAATTTAAGTTTCTACGTAGCAAAACTTTGCTGAAAAGCAATTTAGACTTGAAAGTTTAAATGGCAAAAGAAGATGTATTATAACATATCTTTTGTGGAGATATAGTTTGAAATTTATTTTTCAAATTTACTAACAAATTACTCCAAAACTGTAAGAAATTATTATTATTAAAATCATTATTATAATGTTTCTTAACTATTATAATTTTTTTTTTTTTTAAATATAATTTATATATTATTATTAATACTATTAATATTGAAGTCGCAGCTCATTTCTAAATAAAGTCATTAACTCAATGATTAGAGTAATACTCGTCATTCTGCCTATTATATTCTAAACACATACTTTTCCATAATTATGTTACTTATTTGAATAAAACTCGCCCAGCTATAGGATAATCCACAGTGGGACACTCCACTTTATGCCAATTAAAAGTTTGTTAGCTTATTTTTGAATAAGCAACCATAACCATGGCAATGCAATCAAAAAGTGCGCCAGTCAAGTGGGCGCCATATATCACACTTAAGATTATGGCCAGGCACAAAGACAACAGACAAGCAGACAAACCGACAAACAGATGTGCGAGGGGCTCTCAGTGGAGGAGGCGTGCAAGTGGAAACTGAAATTCAGACCGTCTACCAGAGAAGCTGTACAAAGAGAAGCGTGATAAACACTTGAATATAATTGTGGCAATTACAAAGAACACTTGAACACACGCACAAACATAACACACACACACACACACACACACACACACACACACACAAGCACACAGTCGACCGTCTGGTCCTTTGGCTAACTGTCTGTGTGTTGGTCTGTCCACCTGGTCGTCTGGCACTCCACTTAATTAAACTCAAAATTGTTGATGTTGTGATATTTATGCGAGCTGAGCTTTGTCCACTACTTAACTTGTGGTATCTTCTGGTCTTCAGTCTGTGTTCAAAAACACGGCCAAAAATAATGCCAAACGCAAGCAATTTGGATTCAAAGTAGTCCTCAAATATGAAAAAAAATAAATAAATAATCGGATTATTTACAATTAAATCTGAGTAAATAAGTTTACATTTTAAATAAATAAAATAAAATAAAATAAAGAATAAAATAGCTTTGGTAAATTTGTGTAAAATGGAAATGTAAATGAATTGGCAGGAAACCAAATTAGACCAAAATTAGCTTAAAATTAATAGTTTAGCAGTGGGAAAAGTTAATAGTTAAGCAAGGAGAAAGTAAGATAGAGAGAGAAAGATATATAGATATAAAGTGCATTTTGATTTAAATTAAGAATATTAATAAATATTGTCCTGCTTGCCTCTACAACAAAAATTATCATTATTTTATTTATTGCTTCACTCAACAATTTATCAAATTTTTTTTATTTCCACAGTGAAACAATTGAAGTTAACCACTAATATCGATTATACAAAATTTACATTTCTTGTCTTGAAAAGCCGTTAATTAAAATCACATAATTTATTACAAATATGATTTGCTAAAAGTGTGAAAAATTTTTAAAAAATTTTCTTTATTATTTTTAATTATGATTTGGTATTTTATAATTTATCTACAATGTGTCTCCTGTAGGCAGGTATTAAATTGAATTTAATGCCTAAAAAAGTAGCAGAAAATTTGTACAGTGTATACCTATGCCAACACTTTCTCTGGGTGTGTGTGTGTGTGTGTGTGATTTGTTGTTGTGTTTATGTTAACGTTTCTGCTTTCGTTGCAGGTGCCATAAAACTTTGCTAGCATTTCACAATATTCGCGCAGCTGTTTCGCTGCTGCTGCTGGCCGTTAACAGTCTGGAGCTGGCCAGAAGTCTGCTGCCGCAGCGTAATGATGAGCAGTTAAAGCGGCTCTTTGAGTCCATGCCCAGGGCGCCTAATGTTTTGATCATCATTGGCGATGGCGCTGTATGGAATGCAGTTGTCGCAATTCTGTTGACAATTATGCTAATGTGCTTTCATCGCGTACTGGAGCGCAAAAAGATGACAGGTGTGTGTGTGTGTGTGTGTGTCTGTGTGTGTGTGTGTGTGTGTATACCTGTGTGTATCTCACTGTTTTTTAAAGGAAATTAATCAAAACTGTCTCATTTCTCAGTCTTCTTGTATGGCAGCATTGTCATGGAAATGTTGATTTTTGTCCTGCGCTTCGATGAACTATCCGAAGCTGTTAATCAAGAGGACATCTTTGAGCTGGAGACATGCCTAGTCACCATAACAGCGGTTTGCCTATTGACATTAGCCATACTCGACGGATACACCATTTATAAAGAGGTGAGTGAGATTAGCTGGGTGAAGTTTATGATTTTTGTCATTTGTTGCCTTTAAGCAAAACAGTTTCTATCAAAATAAATTTAATATAATGAGAACATTAAAAATAGGTCTGGTAAATTGCCGAATCACATATTCTTCAACTTCATACTCAATATTAATTATTGAAATTGTGTTTATTTTAATTTTTAAAACATAAAGAAAACATTTTAATATTAAAAACTGATATGTTAAATTGGTGACTTGTATTTTCTGAACTTACAAACATAATATTAATTATTTTATTCTTATCTATTTTTAAATTGAACTTACAAAATTTACTTATTAAAGCACTTCACTTAAGATGAGATTTTAATTTTAGTTTAAGTTGTGCTTACCTTGCTAGCAGCTTGTCTTATAATAGATCAGCTTAAAACGATTTAAAGTCAAACTGAAACTTTGACTTCAGTTTATAAGTCTGGTTTGAAGTAATTTAAACAGATATCGCAAGTATCTTATAAATCTCTGTGATATTTCAACTTGCCTGATTTTAAGTCGCAACATCGAATTAATGTTTCTCCATATAATATGGCCAAAAAGATAGTTAAATATTTAAACGGGATAAGAACGAAGGCAAGCATGTGGACGCCGAGGAAGCCTTCAGTCGTTGTGTCTCCTCATGCTTGACATTATTTCCGCTTGAGACCGGAAATCCAAAGTTGCCACACAGGACACAGCTTGCCACACAAATGCACAGATATTCAGCCGTAACAAACCAAGAACAGCAACAAAAACAACAAGGCAGCTAAAAGAGGCGCAAAGCAATAAGCGCACCAAAGTAACAAAGCAAATAAAAACATTAAAGTTACATTGGGCGATTTTGCTGCTTACATTTTGGGCCATGCAAAGAAAGTGGCGCCGGGCAGGGGTAAACGGGGACAGAGACCGCATGGACTTCATATAAAACTTGCAGTTTATGTTGGCTTATGCCGTGTTGCCAACGCAGGTGCTGGCGCTGTGGGCCATAAGCGAGACGGCGCAAGAGGCTTTGGCCCAACTTGTATCTCAACTTGTGCCCGTCATTGTTATGCAGCCAAATGCACTAATGCTGTTGCATAGTTTAAGGCGAAAGCGCATATGAGAGTAGCCCACAATAGCACTCTAATGCATCTGTGTGAGTGGGTGGCTGTGTGTAGGTTTGTGTTTCTAAAAAATGTGCATATCAAATATTAATGTTGAAAGTTTACGGAAAATGCAGCATACTTCGTTGCGGTGTGTAAGAAATACAAGATTGAAAGAGCTTTATTTAATAGAAAATATTGGGGATCCTTTCAGTTTCTTGGGTGAATGTAATTATTTGATTTATGAAATACTTGATTTGATGTAGTAAAAATGGTATTGAAAGTAGTTTTGATTCGAATGTTGCATTGTTTAAAAGGATGTTATGCTTCTGTTTAAAAGTATACAAAGTGAAAAGTTGAGCTTTTCAATTGATATTTAATATTCTTTGGCACATCATAGACCAACTGTGGGAGCTTTATGAAGTTCGAATTAGTTTTTGTACTGGTTCTCAAATGTGCCTTCGAATGAATTTTCTGTACGCATGTGTAAGAAGTGAATAATCCACGCGAGATTTAAAACTTATATATTCTACGCTGAGGGTATCTCCTCTCTCTATCAACTAAAACATAAAGTCTTTGGACTAAGGATTGTGCAATAAAAAGACTCCTTGCAGTATCTACAAGCTAGTTTCGTAAAACATAAAAACCTTTTAACGCAATTGATCTATTTTTTTTATACAAATTTCAAACAAAAAGATATTAATGGTTATAAAGGAGACTTCTTTTAATTTGTTCTTCAACTTAATTGTTCTTCTTCTTGATTGAAACGCTAAAGTCATTCAGAGATGCGAATTTTTTTTTTTTAATTTGAATTTTTTGTTTCCTTTGGAAATATGCATTATTTGATTACTTAACTGCACTTTTATGCAAATGTATGCTTCATTCCATGTTCCCCTTATTGATTATTCCTTGTCTAATTTATGTGTTGGCATGCTTGGTATTCACTTAACTTACAGGCAAGCTTCTTAACTTTTCCTTTGACATATTCGTACACATGTCGTATGAGTGATATTCGAACATCGAATCAATGCCATCTGAGGCCAAAAAGCCAATTGAAAGCCAAACTTTGGTTTCGGCAAACACCCAAAAACTATTTGTGTGTTTGCACACATATATCTGTATGTAAATTTCGGTGTTCACATGAAAGAGGCCCTGGAGTATGCTACACATTTCGAAAGTGGTGCCTTGTGATCCAATGGAATTACGTTGCATAAACGATTGGAGCTCTGAAAGCTGAGTAGCTGCCTATGGCATATATATATATATATATATATATATATAATTGAACGATGGGCATTTGTCAACATTTCCCCCGCTCACATCCACGTCCGGTCGTTCATAACTATAAGCAACCGGAAACTGTGGCACTGACAAAATGCCGCTTCACGTGCTTTTACTTTATTCGCCACTCCTCGAAAGCTCCGAGAAGACCCAACCTAATTTGGGTGCCGCCATGCACTGCATAATTTTAATAAAGCCAGTTTGCGGCGTTGGCCGTGCTGCGCTGCTTGTAAAACGGGAATGCCAGCCGGGTACTGAACAAATAATGCCATGCAACGCTAAGCTCAAACTTGAAAATGCAAACTACTCAGATAGGGCTACTATCAATTGAGCTTGCTCAACGACTGCTGCATCCGCTGTAGACTTATTAGAAATTTATACATAATTAAAATGAACCAATTTCCATATAATGTTTTATTTATTAAACACTGACATTAAGCAGTTAATGTTTGTTTAAGTAAAGATTAGCTTTACAGATGTGAAATAAGCAAAAAAAAATAAAAATAAATAAATAAAAAAGGGTTAACTTTGATAATTGTAAAGAAGAAAGACTTTGGCGACTTTGTGTGTACGATTCTGAGCTACCCTAACGTTTTTAGGGCTTGCTGCAAGGCGGATGCGGACTTTGATGTTGATATTTGTTGTTGTTGTTTAAAACGGATGTTGGGTTAGGCGAATAAATGTGTGAGTTGGTTTTTCAGAGAAGAGATAGGTCTGGAAGGGGAGTGGGCGGGGATTTTCAGTGCAGTTTGCATTTGCATTTTGGGCAGGAGAGAGGATGTGCGTTAAATTAGCTGAGCAAATAGACGAGGAGGAGAAAGTAAAGCACTTTCCCCACAATGACAATGCAAAAGGTTTATTTAATTTAATAGCGGATTAACATTGTTCGGGGGTAGCTGTGTGATGTGGTGTATAAGTGCAGGAATTGCAGCTGGATTTTAATATGTTTACTTTTTAATTGAGGTTAAGCGCAGATTTGCTGCTCTCAAAGCATTTTGCGCTCGGCAAATATTTTATTTATGTCAGTTTTCCAAAGCGCATGCATACTTCAAGGCGTTGCGTGCTTGACCGCAAGTGCCACAAAAACGACTGCTTTAGAGTCGCTTTAGCACAAGAAATCCCACAACAAATGCCAGCTGACAAAACTGGCAACAGAAACAGCAGCAACAGCATCAACTCAAAAGACTGACAAAAGAAAGGCCAAAAGTCTGCCCAGACCAAGTGCCATTGTTAAGGCGTTGAGCAGCACATGAAACGTGTTGCATTCCACAAACAACACCAAAGACAAAAAAAAGATAAGAAGAGAATAGGATTCAAGTGTTGAGAGATAACAAAATGCCCTGTACAAAACTATAAATGGTAGCTCAGACATGTGATTACATTTGTTTAATATTAAAGTCCATTTCAGTAAATAAATAATCCATTCGAGTTCCAGATACTTAATAGACTACAGGAATCAGACGTTTGCTTAATGGAATTTTATTATTTTTTACAATTACTGTCATCTGCAATGGATTAGTTAAAGCAATTACTTTTCAATTAAAGCATCAATCAAAACTGATTTTATACTAATTTGAATTTGATGGAATGCCGAGAACAATTTAAATACTTTTACAATCAAAATTAATTGTATGAGTAGTTCTAATTACTTATCCTTTCTTATCCTTTGCCTGCCAATATAACCTTCCGGGATTAAGTGCAGCGTTGGCAACTACAAGTGACAGTAACACACGCTAGCCACGAGGCAACAAAATGCTAACTTGTCATTTTGCATGCTGCACTACGCAACGGGAGTGAATGGGGAACATTGGTTAAATTCGCTCGGAGGACTTAAGACCAGTTGCCAAGTTGCTTTTGAGTTATGGTCTAGTTTCTCACAGCTTTGCTTACTTTGCTTACTGGTCATGAAATGTGTAAAGCGCAGAAACAAAAACAAAAAACACTACAAAGTTTGTGAGCTGTCACTTCAAGCTGCAAACTTTATTCTTAAGATAGAACTTAAATCTTAATTTGCTTACGTAATCCTAAAATACTCAGGTTAACGTGAATATATTCTAAACAGCGCTATCGAGACGATTACCTGGAGGATTATGATAACATTGGCTATAAGCACACGCTTGCCACGTTCTACTCAAAGAGCTGTTTCTGGTGGCTGACATCGCTCCTGAGGCTGGGCTGTAAGGAACCACTCGAACTGGAAGATCTGGGACATATGCGATTAGAGGATAGTGCTCGAGCTCATTACGATCGGTTTCTCTATATATACACGGAGAAAGTGGTGAGTAAATCCGATGAAAAGGGCTTTTTAAATCGTTCTTATTGTAAGTTTAAGTTACTTGAGCTGTGCTGTTAATCATATTAATTATATAACTTACTTATGAATAAGGATAATGACCCATTTATTAGCCCATTAAAGCGAGCTGTGCATTTAATTAAAAAACACACATATAGAAAAGAAATTAAATAATTGATTGCCTCTGGCCAAAAACCGGTTACAATTGAGACTTCTTTCCGGCTTGGCCTGGCCAACTGATTCTGTTAAATTACCATTAAGAAAATATTGTATTTAATTTGCAAAAAGCACAACACGCAAATTGCTTAATTATTTATTTAAATGCAACGTCGCCGTAGGATAAGCGCCATAAATAATTAATGGAAATAAAAAACATGTACTGAAATATATATGTATAGATGTAGGCAGACTTGCGGCCATTTGCTTGATAACAAAGTGAAAGTGTGGCCATTGTCAGTTTGCTTACTCTAACTATGCCCTTTGAGCACAACATGACGCAAAATGGGTATGATGTATCCTAAAGTCAAAAGGATACATCTCTCTTTGTTTCCTCTAAATCAGTATTAACTGCTAAGATTATAATTATTAAATATACGATTCCTGGTAGAGACATACGAATGATAACATAATTTCGTTATCAACTTTCAACTTATTAACTTAAAAATAGGATAGCAGCCAGTCGAAATAAGGCCTTTAGTTAAACGTTCTTATTTTGTGTATTTGTTCAATGTTAATTTATTTGCGAGCATTTTGTGTGCAATTTTAATGACAAAATGGCAACTGAGCGTGTAAATTATAAAGGAAGCCGAAGGATATATTAAATGTCTGGCATTAATTATTTAATTTATTTATTGCTCTTAATACAAACCAAGCGGCGTATGCGTAATGGGTAAAGTGAGCATTGAATTGAATGTAAAAGCGAACCAAACGAACGAATTCATTTTAGTGTTTATTGATATATAAAGAATTCGCCATCGATGCTGAAAAGTAGTTAAAAGAATAATTACTGAGATACACGACTCAAAAATGTTTTTATCATAATAATAAATATAGTTAATGTGTTGGAATAACTGATTGAATAGAACATGAACATGAACATTTAATTGATTGATTCTTTAAATTACACATTATTTTTATGCGCAGTAAAATAGAAAAAAAAACACTTTTTTTATTATTGAGAATACAGATATAATTATTGTTATCAAATCAAAGAAATTGTAAAAAACATGAATTTTTATTTATTTTTTAAACAGAGCATTTCTACTTTCCAAAAGAGATCTCTGAACAATTATTAATTAGATACTTTCTATCCATTTGTAGAAAAAATCGAGTTCGCCGCCATCGCTATGGTATTGTTATATGAAGAACAGTTGGCGCATGTTTGCATTAGGCGGCATTTTGAAGTTGACCGGCGATTTATTTGCACTGATTGGTCCACTTGCCATCCAACAAATAGTGCAGTACATTGAAGGACTCTATGCGGCAGCACAGCCGGCTGCAGCCAATGGATCAATACAATCGGAAGTTGGGCCAACGAGTGCCCCTAATGCGACCACAGATGTTGTTTACTATGACAACTTTGATGATGCTGATGATGATGGTGGTTTTGGTATTGGCATTGGCGATGTGAGAATTTACTATGCCAGATGGTCGGATTTGTTAACGAATGGCTGGAGCATTGCTTGGATGGTGCTTCTGGCTGCATTGTCACAGGGCGCATTGTCGCAGGCCTCCACGCATGTGCTCAATATGACGGGCATCAGGATTAAAACATCGCTACAAGGGCTAATTTATCGCAAAACTTTACTTCTAAATGCCAGCAGCGGTTGTTCCAACAATGGCGCTTTTGATGTTAATGATGATGATGACGCGGCTGCTGTTGCCGCTGCTCCAACTGTTGTGCAACAAAATAGCAACACTACGTTGACACCCAACGATAAGCCGCCCGCAGAGGTGGAAGCCACATCACAACAAACGGGCAGTTCAGGCGGTGAGTGTTTGGCTTTGCTAACTTCCTTCCACAACCCTTGTAGGCCACAATCTCTAAACCCCTATCCTCTATGCCCTTATATCAAACTCAGTCGTGTTTGGCAGAGGTAAATGTGCGTTTGGTGTTAATTGAAAGTTTTACGGCTGAAGTGTTTTCGGCTGCCAGCCAGCTGACCATTTTCCACGTGTAATTGGCTTAAGTGGGCATGGTCCCTTCTGGGCGTCCATCAGTTGTATTGTTTTGTGTGTTCAAACTGGATAGCGATTTGTTTTTAGTTGCAATTATAGCAGTTTTAGTCCCGGTAATGCCAAATTGCTTTTCCATTTGGTTGTATTGATACACAGGTTTTATGACGAAAATAGAATTCAATTTAGTAGCCAGACTTTTATATATGGGTTGTCAGTGGATTGATTTAACCGAAAAGTTAATTACACTCAGAAAAAAATTGGGTCCGTGTGAAAAGCGTACGCAAAGAGAGAATCGCCCTAAAAGCTATAAATTGTTTCTTGTTTTTCTAAATATGCATTTGTAGATATTGATATTTGTTAAAAATAGAGTAGTAAACCCATTAAAAAATCCCTTATGAAATGTTTAAAGTTTCAGACACACTTTAATTCATTAGTATTTGAAGAATATAAAACTAAAAAAAAGAGATATTTTGAGTAGTTGCGATTAGATGACCTATAAACTTAAGTCTTTGCACAGTTAATGCAATTAATTAATTGTAGTAAGCTGTTAATATTTTTAAAATAAACAAGTCTCTGAAAATGCTTCGTTTTGTGCTCATAAGAACTACACTGAGGATCTCCCATTTCCGCCTTAACTTTTATGTTTGTGGACAAACATTAATTTCCGATGGCCCAAACATGCAATATAAAATGTAATTTATTTGGACTGCTCCGCACAGGCCTCAGTGACATTGGCGCCATCACTAATCACATGACGGAGGACACTCGCAATATTATGCAATTCTTTTGGATCGCTCACTATGCATGGGCAATACCATTCAAGGTTCGTATCAAATCTAATTTACGAGCATCTTGTGTGCGACTCAAAGCTTATTTATAACACTTGCAGCCAGTTGTTGTTTTATGCTTTTAATCACACACCATACATTTATCTCATGTAATTGCCAATGTATTTGATTTGTATTTTATTTGTGCAATTTCTTGCAAATTGTATGCAAATTTTATTAGCTTTTGGCATTTAAAATGTGTTTTTGCAAGCGTTGTGCAAATATTTAGACACGGCTATTTAATACTTATATACATAATTATACTTAGTTTATGGCCAGCGATTTTTATGTAATTGAACAAACTCGTTAATGATTAAAGCAAATAAACCAAACAAACACACAAAACACACACACACACACACACACAAGTTGGCATAATTAATGCGTATTAAATGTCAGTGTGTGTGTGTGTGTGTTTGTGTACGTGTGTGGAAAATACTGCATAATTAGCTCTACGGTCGTATTTACTCTGGCCAAGGATTCTGTTCCAGTTGAAGCCAAAGTACAGGCATAAATTGATTTGTAAATGTTTGGGCGACTCGCATTCGTACTTAGCCTGTTTTCGGATTTGTGGTTGGCGGTGGTTATTGTTGTCGATGGTGCTGCTGCTCTGTGTGGCACTGTCAGGGCAACAGATGCAGTATAATTTACTAGTTTGCATGCAGCCCAAATCGGATTTACTATGTAGGCAAATTCGCATAGCATCATGTTAGTCGTGTAAAAAATTAATTAGAATTTAAGTTGCACGTATGTGGAAGGCTGTATCTACCGCTATGCCGTATGTTGTGGTAGAATAATATATATTACGGTATATATGCAGGTAACTCTGCATTAATCGATTACAGGTTTAGTTTAATTCACCAATAATTTTCGCATAGAGGATTATACCAAATACTACTTTTGTGCCATATTAAATTTCCGGATTGAGAATCGCTATTAAATCTAGCCTACATTTTACCAAATTACCAGGTCAACAAACATGTTAGTTTTATTATTAATTAAATAATTTCTTTATTTCTACAAAAATAGGCGAATTATGAATCAGGCCACTTTTGATTCAGAATACTACAATTTTTATGTTAATTAATTGAAAAAGATTAAAAAATAGCTCAAAATAAATAATAAAATACTGACTTTTTATAATATGAAGTTGCTAAATTCCTTTAATAAAAAACCCTTGTTACTTTTGAAATTTAACGGAAATTGTTAAACAAGTCTCAATCGATTTTTGTAAATGTTAATTTATAATTGTAGTGCGTCTCAGAATAAGTTTATTTCAGTTTCATATAATATTATGCAAAACTATTAATCTTTCACCAAGTGAACTTCTTCAAATTTGCACTTTCATTCTTCGACCCATGTTAATTTTAATACAAACTTTATAATTGGCTGGTCGTTAAAATGGTTAAAAAAATGTAAGCATAATTTATTTACCACCTGCCACTTTTTTGTTGTTGATAATTTTGAAAAACCGCTTTATAATTAAGGTTAATTAGACTATAGCTGCAATCTTCACATTTTTATGAACTTCATATTGCAATAAGTTGGAATATATTTTACATGTGTTGCTTCCACAAACAAATACGAACTTGCCAGCCGCTGGGGGGAGCGACAACCAGCCAGTTTATGTGGCCGATTCACTTATTATTGTAGCGTCTGCTGTGACGACAAATCTGTCCTTCTTCAGGCTTACAATTGGGCAGAGTTGAAATCTGTTGGTTCATTTGCTATGTTATTGCGTGCTTGTGCTCTTCATTATTGTCAACATTTGCCCATTTTACACATCTTAAATATTCAAATTCAATTTGTTGTACACATTTCTTGTACATATTTCATATCATTATGTTGATTATCCCAAATAATTTACTCACAACAAAATTATCTCATAGCTGCGTTGCACATAACCAACTGATATTGCAGTGACTGCATAATTTTGCATAAACAAAACATTTAAACACAGGAATTCCACATACATACATACATACATACTTATTTATTTATGTTGCCTTGCAGATATTTCTGGTCATCTATTTGCTGTACCTGAAGCTGGGCATAAGCGCCGTGATTGGTGCCATTGTGTGCATTCTCATTATGACACCGTTGCAGTTTCTCATCGGCAGGGCGATGTCAAAGAATGCCGAAGAGATAGCGGTAAGTAATAATAGGCAATAAATTGGGCATTGCGGTGTGTATTGGGGTGGGTGTGATGGGTTGATGGTTCAATTTAATTAGTGCAAGAGAATGGACGAAATTAATTTCATTGTAAATGAAATGCACAACAATTGTTTAGCATAAATTGGCCTGCGTATGCCAGGATTCGATTGCATAACCATTTATTTGACTGGCTGTTGTGGATTCTGCTATTGTGCCATCCAAAAATTAGATTTGGCATTATTTTGATGTTCCAAGTTAGGAATGTGCTTTGGGTTGTAGTCCTTGAACTTTTGACGAGTTGCTGTTATTGCTGTTGGCTCATTAAAAAGTTTTTTGTTAACAGATTTGTGGTCAATTCAAAGTTATTGCTGGCTGGTAAACATCAGTTAATTGAATTTGTGGTTTTGGTTTTTGCGGCATGCTTAGAGTTTCTTCGCAAGTTTTGGCTAACATTTAACAGCTGTCTTGTAATTTGATAAATGCAAGACTTTTGTAATTTTGCGAATTTATTTCAAGTAAATTAATTGGGTTTGGCAAATAGCTGCGCAGCTACGCAAAATCTGAGGCATGGCTTCTTTTGCCTTTGATATGGAATAAAATCAAAAATTAAATTCAATGAAAATGCAATAATGATATAATTAAAATCTCATTTTGAGACGGAGTTCAATATAAATTAATTATTGATTTGGTATTAATATTCAAACGTTAAATTATTGTTTGGCATTTTGGCTGATTGTGAGTAATTATTTATTTATTATATCAAATACACATTTAAAGTGAAATTAAATCTGTTCTTGAACGTTGACCATTCAATTTAGCCATAATTTTCAATAATAACCAAAAAAATGATCCAATTAGTTAAAAAATTATAAGAAGGCTAATTATTAAATTAAATATTTATTTGAGGAGCATATTAAAAAATTATACTTAAGTAATAAAATCAATAAAACTCTACTAGAAATACACCGATGAACGCTTAAAGAAGATACACGACACCCTGGTGGGCATTAAGATCATCAAGTTGAATGCCTGGGACGAGGTGTTTTTGCGAAAGATACAAGCTGCACGCAAAAAGGAGCTCAAATATCTTAACAAGGACGCCTTGTACTGGACGCTAATGAGTAAGTGTTAAACAGATGATTCTGAAGACGATTTAATCGAAAATCAATTACTCTACTTACTTAGCCATATTGACGCACATTTCGACGGTGTTGATAACATTTGTCACCTTGGCTGTATACGTTTGCCTGCCGCAGGATTCGCGACTCAATTTCGATGCGAGTCATCTGTTTGCGGCCCTGGCGCTATTTCAACAGTTAACCGTGCCACTGCTGATCTTTCCCATAACGGTGCCCATTACCATTGCGGCTCGAGCGTCCACGCGTCGCCTCGAGCGATTTTTGCACGCGCCCGAGATTCAAAAGCAATTCGAGGGCATTCGCAATATGGCACGCATATTGAGCAAGAGTGACGCCTCCCTGGACATGTACGAGACGCAGGAGAAATCGAATATGACCATGCGTACCGCCAAGGCGGAGAATAGACTCAATGAACAGCGTCTGGCATTGCGTATTCGCATTCCCGACCAGCAGCCACAGGCTCCAGCTCCAGCGGTGCCATCGCCAGCGCCATTAGCGCAATCGGAGCCGATTACACCGCTGCTGCAGAGCAATGGTGAGTCGACGGAGGATAAGTCACAGGCATCGTTTGCCCACGAGCTGGGTCACCACAAGCTCGTCCAGCAGCGTCGCGAGCTATTGCGTAATACGCCCTATGTTGCAATACGGCCGCCGAAACTGTTTGGTGCCACCAGTGACAAACCGTTGGAGTTTTCAGTGTTGCGGGCCAGAAACACGGACAGCTGGCGTCGTGATTCTTTGCTCCTTAAAATGCCTGACGACATAGCCGTGTCCATTAACGATGGTCTCTTCACCTGGCAGCCGCAGTCGCACTCGCAGCGACGCTTGCCCAATGTTCAGCTGCACGTGCCCGAAATGGCCATTCCCAAGGGCAAGCTGACCATCGTTGTGGGCAAGACTGGCAGCGGAAAAACATCGCTGCTCTCTGCGCTGCTCATGGAGATGCCACTTCTTGCGGGAAATATGTTCTGGCACAAGTAAGTACAAACTCTTATTTTCACATATTGTTCATTGTGGTTTTGAAGTGGTTTTTATACTCTTCCATTGAGGGTCTTATGTAAAATGTTTTTAGGCAGCCACAAAATGCACTCTTGTCGGCGGAGGAGTCTTCTTCCTCACTACTTTCAGGCATCCTATATAAATATATATATATTTTTTTAAATAAATATATATTAATAGCCGAGTCAATATATGCATCTCTGTTCTTAGACATATTTAAATACCTGAATATTAGAATAACGGTAGAATTAAAAAAAAGTTGAGGTTAGGTTAATTTGGGTAAGGTTAGTTTAGGCTTTATTAGGTTAGGGCGGGATGAGAACAAACTCCGCTTGAGTCAAGTTTGGGTTATTATGAAACCACTTGTGACACTTTCTGCTTTTACTCACGTTTCTCTGCATCAGTAAAAGAAGCAACTAATTCCATCGAGAGGATGGTTGATAATTGCCATCTGATTTTGAGGGATGTATTGCAAAAACTGAGGAAACGCAATAAAAGACCATTAATCTTATATCAAACACACATATGAATTTATATTGAGATGCCTGCAAATCCACAAAATTATTCAAAATGATGTTCTTTGAATATATACCATGTAAATATAGCTTAAGAATTGAGCCATCAAATAAAAGTTTCATTAATATCCAAATGTGTACAAAGAAAAACGCGTACGGAAAGCCAAAGAGAGTCGCATATGGCTGCTTGATATGTCAGTTAGCCCATAAATTTTGGTAGTAACCAAGGCGTTTAATATACATATATGTATGTATACATGTGTGCATGGATGTGCAGTGCTTGCTTTTTTGCATATAAAACGCATGTTATGGCAATGCATTTCAATGGCAGCCCAAAAGTAGGCAAATTCGCTAGGCGGGGAATTACCGAAAAAACGAGAAACTTGTGAATTGAAATGTAACACACACAAACACACACACATTCATACACACTTGTGTGTAACTGCATGCCTGATGGTAAAATAAAATTTATTGAAGATGCTTTTGCTGCGATACAGAGTAAGACTTATAGGGGCGCATAAGGCATACGGGTGTGTGAGTGTGGGTGTGGGTGCGGCAGGTTGCGGGGTGAACGGGTCGAAATTGGATAAAATGGGTAGCAGAAGACGCGCAGCGCTTATTGCTGCATTTTATTTATGGCCCAGTAGAAGGCCAAGAAAACTTGCAAGTGCCGCTTTGTGTGCTTTACCCAAATTGGCAGCCCCAACGCAAAAAAGTGTAAGTCAGAAGCTGAATACTCTCACACTCACACACACACACACACACACACACAAGCAGTTGGAAAACTTTAATTAAATGTAGCCGAGTGTGAAAAGGGTTTGAGCTTGTGTGTGTGTGTATGTGTGTGTGCGGGTGTGTGTGAGTTATCGCCTTCAGACACACGTGCTAAACATTCTGCTGGCTCCTCACCTTTATTGTTGATTCAAACTAAAACGAATTTGAGCGCTGTTTAAGTTTGATATGCACTTGAAACTATGTTCTATGTTTTACTGTGCACTGGGCTGCGGGCGTTCGCAGCTCGGAGTAAATTAGAATTGGATGAATAGTAGTAGTACCCAAGTCAGTTAGTTAATTAATTCGAGGGCAGCCCAGAAATTATGCAATTAAATGCCAGTAGTTGAGCAAACAAACTAAAGGCAACTCACCTTTGGGTTGGGTGCCTGGCTGCCTGGCTGCCTGTTGTTGACTCACCTCAAAATGGCACATAAATAATTTAAATATTTGCATGGGGGCGTGTCAGCGCTGGCAGCACTCTGGCTGCTGTCCTTGTCTCGTTCTGTTGGCTTGCGGGCACACAACAAAACGTGCGTAATCTGACACAGCAACAGCTAAATGGCAAATGAGCAACAAATGAGCACCACAACAAAGCCACGAAAAATAACAAATTAGAATGGAAGTGGCACACTAACTGTAAGAGTATAGAGAAAAAATTGGGTAAATCAGGAATATTCAGATATGCAATTAAATTAAATTATATTTACGTTGCATTTTAGTATATTTTCGATGCTATCAATTTGTATTTGTTATTTTATAAGTTTCAGAGAAGTAGTCTTTTTCATCATTCTAGCAATAACACTAATTTAGTAATGTATTTTTCATCTGCTATTAGTTGATTCGCTTTGGCTTTTATACAAATATAGCTTTATTTATTTCATATCTCAGTATAAAAATCATTTTTATTTTACAATAACAATTTATTGACTGCAAGCTAAGATGCAATTTGGCTCTCAAAATGTTTAATTATAATTATTTATTAAGTCAAAGGCAAACCCTACTGGATTTGCAATTGGGAATACCAATTAGAAGTGCCTCCGCTTAAGCTTAAAAGGACCCCCCCCCCCCCCCCCTCAAATGTTAAATGAAACAACTAATTAACGCACAAGTTAATAAGGGGTTTATACTGCTAAGCAGCAAACATGAGTTATTCCAGACAAAATGGGTAATAGCAACAAAGTTAATTGCCTAGTCTGTTGCACTCAAAGAGCTTGGCATAGGGGTACATACAAAGACACTCGGATGCAGCATGATGCGGCGCGCATCTCGCATCGCGCATACGCACCGTTAAGCAAGCTTAAATGAATTGTATTGTGCACGGGCTAAAAGGCATTTGTTGCAGTGTCGAGCAAAGTAAAAGGCAAAGTAAGACTGCGAGCTGAGTGCTGAGAGACAATTGCGACAGTCATCAGTCAGTCGTCGTCAGTGGCATGCAACTTGTGGCACTTACGGCCAGACGAAACAACTCTTGGCTGTAATCACAATTTCACCCTTAATGTGGACAGAGAAAAACGCAAAAATTAAATGAAGCCACTGCTGTTGCAGTTGCAGTTGCAGTTGCCATCGCCGACGCAGCCATTGAACATATTTGTGGAGTCGTTTGCAGGCACAGCACGTGAAACAGTAATTTATCACAAAATGTCTGTATATGTTAATTTTATTGCTCATAAAATAAACGAAGAGAGCGAAACAGCATTCACGCCCACTTTGGGCACGTCCCCTGTGACAAAGTGGCCCTCCAATCCGGAGGCGTGGCGGCTATATAAAAATGCATTTAACAAGCAGAAGTCACACAGCAGGCTACGGAAAGGGAGTGCAGCCTCTATGCCAAGATTCGCCTTTGGCTTGGCAAACGCAAAATGTGCAATAATTTCAATTACTGTAATAAATGTCTGTGTTGTTCGGCTGTGTGTGTGTGTGTTTGTGTGTCTCTCTCCCTCCCTGCTTCTGTCAGTTTTGTACATTTTCCTTTTGGCTTACAAAATTTATTGTACGACTGCACATGTATATAGTAGTATGAATTGCAGGGGTCTTGTGAACTTAACGATTGTTAAGTGTGAGCGGTTTTGTGATTTTCAGCTGCCTCACACGAAACGACGTTGCGAGCATACGGACTTGCCACAAAGGGCGACGGCAAGGGCATCATCTAAAAAGGAACGCCTAACCACATTGCGTTCTAGTCAGCTCCGCTTGATATGAGGTGCAAAGTGTGATTTAATGTGGAAGTGTATATATATATATATATATATATATATATACATATGTAATCAGACATAGTCTTTGTGTTTGCGTGTATGCGTGAGTGTGTTTCCATGTGTGGTTGGCTTAAACGGGTCAACGGGGCGCACACGTAATATGAGTTACGTGCGTGTTAAGCAGCTGCTGCAAGCAAATTCATTAAGTTTAGTAGCATTCACTTGAAGTTATTTGATGAGGCTACACCTCAATTTTAATAGACGGCTCATAATTTAGTCTCTTGAAAATGTTAAAAATGTATAAACCTTCGTATTACAATTTATTTAATTTTAAGAATTAATTTAACCTTAAAATTTGACTGTTCTTTCTACACATAAAATCATTTCAAATGAAATTGGAATTAAATGCAGCATTAAACGGACGTGAATAAAAAAGTAAGAACCAAAAACATTAAGCACTTAAATACAGCTTGCACTGGCTTTTATGTTATATAATAAATTTCTTCAGTGAGAGATTAACTTTTTTGTACACGCAGAAGACATAAATCTCCGAAGTCATTTTACTTAAATAGCTGGCTCTTTCCCTTTACTATACTTCGAATCAATTCAAATTAAGGCCACAGCAAATGCAATAATTGTAAATTGAATGATCTAAGATTGACCAGAACCGCGCATTTTGGAAATTTCTGTGTGATTTGACAAATTCTTGTGGTCTTAACAAGTTTGTGGCTTTGCAGTTTTGCGGTCGCCATGAAGAGGCAATCATCTTATGTGCATTTCACTGCGAGTCACTTAATTATGCCGCAAGTATGTGTGTTTGTGTGTGTATCTAAGTTGGGGATTATGCGCTTGTAGACCAAACACGGTGAAAGTTATCATATAAGCGGCTTAACTAAATTGCAGCTAATTAATTGAAGTCACCCGCATTTGCCATAATTGGCGATATCCTGTGAAAAGCAAAAGCTTACACATGTCTGCGTAAACATCTATATGTGTATTAATGTGTATGCCGGCATAACAATGTCTGCCTTGATTAACAATCAAAGTTTGTAGCTTAAGAGCTATTTAGATAAAGTGTAGTTTACGCGCACGAGGCAAAGTTATTGGGGAGTAGCTCAGTTGAGGCCAAATAAATTTCTCATATCAACCTCAAACATTTTCAGGCACTTGAATTAGTTCACGAGTTCAATGAACTAATTCACTTTATGCCAAATAGCAATGTTAACTTTATTTATTTTCCTAGTCAGCTATCAGCATAAATCCGGAACTAGTTAAGAAGGAGTCTAATGAAATGATTTTATCATTTTAAATAAGCATTTTAAACTTTTCTTTTTGTGGTGAACAAATTAGCTTATGAGTTTTATTAAAATTTTACTAATATATTGCTTATTTTTGGGTTTTCTAATGATACAAATTGGAATATAACTAAATCGAACTAAATTAAAATAACGAATCTAATATAAGTTTTTATAATATTTAGTGTCACACATCGTCAATATTTAGTGTCTATTTATTGTTATTATTATTACCTATTTCAATTTTATAAAAGTTAATATTTTTTAAAGTCCCCTTTAAAACTAGGTCAACAAAATAGTTTGAACTAGTTCTGTTTATGCTTTTATCAAAACTCAATAACAAACATGGACTTATTATTCCTTCCCCATAGAAACTGCACCATCTCGTATGTGCCACAGTGCCCGTGGCTGTTGAATGACACCATACGGCAGAATATACTGTTCGGTGAGTCCTTTCGACCCAAGCGTTACGATTTTGTGCTGGATGCGTGCGCATTGAGACCGGATATTGAACTGATGCCCACTGCCGATTTTACGATAATCGGTGAGCGAGGCATTAATCTGTCGGGCGGACAGCGGCAACGGATTGCGATAGCACGTGCTATATATTCATCGGCTAATGTGGTCATAATGGTGAGTAAGTAAACACCAAGGACAAGGACAAGGACAACTCGAATCAAGCTGTGCTGTAGTCGACTTAACTGCAAGCCAATCCGACGCCTCAGTGCACTTTATGCGAATGCATCCGATTATTCTTGATTCTCGTAACGTTTCAACTTCAGAATTTTGCCATAAAACCTCAGCACTTAGTAAGTAGCTGGGTAAACAAGTTTTACGGCCATGTTGTAAGGTTTGTCATAAAATATGAAAATTTTTGTTTTTTGTTCTTTCTTCTAAGTGAAACGAAAACATTTTGTAGTATTCACCATAAAGAAAAACTATTGACTTTTGAACTAAAATGTAACTTGCATTTTTTATGGAAAACAATGTAAAAATGTAGTTTTTTAATTCAATTTTGAGACTAGGATTTTATAGCAGATGTTAAAGAAACTAGAGACTTAAGATATTTGTCTCTAATTTAAATCTATAGTCAGCATATTTTGAGAGCAGATTGCTGGCAACCTATTTCGAAGATCATCCCAGAAGTTGCTAGTCAAGCTAAATTTGTAAAAAAAAATAGTATTCAATATCTAGGTTAACTTGAAATATAAGTTTACTCAGACGAATTGTTAACACGTTTAATCAGAAATCGTAATCTCAAAAGGTTTTGAACACAACAAGAACCAAAAAAGATATTCCCATGCCTGGGATTAAGGCAAACCAACGTTTGCACTCACAATAAATGTTATTAATTTATGCAATTCATAACACGACGAGGTGTAAAGGGAAATGAATTTATTATCGAATGCCTTCAATGGTGAAATATAAAGTACCCTAATTATATAAATTAGAATCATTTTATTGTGGCACATTTCTTTGAATCTTCTAAACTGTGAAAGTAATTATATTTTCTAGGACGATCCGCTGTCATCGCTGGACAATGAGGTGGCCAGCCATGTCTTTGAGCAATGTGTGCGTCAAATGCTTTTGAAGTCGAATCGCACCATCATTCTGGTGACACAGCAATTACAGTTGATCAAGGAGGCGGATTATGTAAGTGGCCCTGTCAAAAATTGTGCCAGTCCCTTTTGGTCGGACAGCATTTCATATTTAAATATCTCAGCACTGACAAACTGTCCAGTCCTGTTTTCAGTGGAGTTGCGTCTGCTCAAAATTGGACTGTGGTTGCTCTTCTCTTTTTGGCTCTACACTCTTTGCTTGTGCTGGGCTTTTCACCAGCATCCGTTTGTTACTTTGCGCTCCAAATGCCGGGGCCATTTATCGCCTTTTGGCCATAAATGCAATTGCCTGGAAGGACCATTTGTTGCCGGTCTGCTGGCTCCCACTCCACTCCGCACACTTTCTACTCGTCGCTCTTGCGCACACACACATTTTCACAATTATTTGAGCAGAAGCATTTACTGCAACGACGCATAAGGAAAAACAGCAGATGGAAAAAAATTTCAAATTTAAATTTGGAAATTGAATTAATGCCTTTTGTGCTGCACCTCTTTTCTTCGCTTGTTTTATCTATCTTTTTTTGCACATAGCCCTCAAGCAAAATTAAATTGCTTAACTAGGGTATTCCCCACCAAAATTCTAAAAGCAAACGGTTTTCCTACACATGCAATATCATTTTCAGTTTCGAATTAAATTGTGTAGCGCTTAAGGTCAAACATTTAAAATAACTCAGAATTCTAATTTGAAAAGAATCACTTCATCAATACTGTAGCTTATATTATTTTTCAAATAGCTATTAATAAACAATTCAAATAAATAATGAATTAAAAATTGCCAATGCAAGTACTGCTGTGTCATGTGATGATAATGGTCCTGAAAGGATTAGGAAGTCGCTTTATAATAGTTAATAAACGTTAATTGTAAAAGTTAATTATCGATTAGTTATGTATATTTTACATAGGATAGCATAGCAACTGTACAACACTTGTATGGCGCTTTTTACAGGCTATGTTCCAGTCGATCACTTCTTAGTTTAAGATGCTTACTATGTGCTGTCAATTTTTTCAGTGTGTTCATTTTCTTTCGTTTCGTTTTCATTTCATTCGTGCGACCTTTCAGTTGATTCTGATGAAAGATGGCCGGCTGCAGGCTTGCGGCAGTTATAAGGACATTGAGCTAAAGCAGCCACAAATAATCGCCAAATGGAACTCAATAATTGCTAAGGCAAATGCAAACGCAAAGGACCAACAACAAAAGTGAGTATGACAGAGTCGTAGAGAAGCTGTATGTTTTCTTTAGGTAGCTGTAGATTAGAACATGACTGAATGAGGCATTGTCGTTGACTTATTCCTTTGTACGGCAGAGAGTGAAATAATCCTTAGCACATTACGTAGGACAGGCAAATCTATTTTTTTTTGTTTTTCTTATTTGGGCCACACTTTCTGTGCGAATTTCTGAATGGCATTCGGAGACAACTTGAAGACAACTTACGACAAAGCAACTTCTTAAAAATTCCCTTTTTGTTTGAAAATAAATTTCGTAGAACAAGAAGCTCATTACTTTACTGCAATAAAAGGCACCATTAAGTTGACCAAATATAATAACTTAATGACACATGAAATTATGTTGTTAAATTAATTATTTTCACTTTTATATTATAACTACATATTTAGTTCTCTGTTTTCTCTCCCTTCGATAATAACTTACACAACTTGATGCTAAGTCTGCGAATGCTATAATCAATATTGTTTTTATCTTCCATAATCTGTTTATAGTAATGCGGAGCGCACGGCTCGGGAGCGCTGGAAACTATTTAAGAATGTTAGCAAACTAGGATTGCAGCGCTCATTATCGATTACATCGGAAGCAGGTGGATGCAATGGCTCAGAGCTGGATTCCGTTTGCGGAGATGGCAGCATCTCAGCGTCATTTAACAATGCCCTTAACAATCCTCTTGAGGAGAATGATGAGGACGATGAGCTGCCACTGGTAAGTTGAATATTTAATGCAACTCCAAGTCTTAGCATGCAGTTTAACAAATCTCTAAATAATTAAGTACATGTATAACTGTATAACAAACTGCGTACATTTATAATTGAATTTGAGTTATTTTACAAAGGTTGCTCCTGGTAATCAAATGACGGAATCCCAAATCCCAAGAGCAAAAATACAAATACAAAACGACGACGTTGTTAGAGTTTCGAAAATAGACTGCTGCCAAAATGCTTGACAAAAGTATCTTAAAGCTATCTTCAATTCCTATCCTACTTAGGTACATCCTTAGTGCTGCAAATGCGTCTAGACTCATTTTCCTATCAGTTCAGTTTTATTACGGTTCACATTTTTACCCATCTTCTTCGTTTGTTATCTTACCAATTGTGAGATTGAACATATACCAAAATGAATCTGTTTAAATGTTGTACTTAAAATCATATTATGTATTAAATAAATTAATCAATATTTTGCTTCCATAGTCCCTCACGTTGGGCAGTGGTATGGGCTTGCAGTCGGCAGGCAACTTTCATCCGCAGCGCAAGCGTTGCAGCGTCTATGGCTCCCGGCATCTGATCTACGATGTGCCGCTGCCCATCGATGAGTGCCAAGCGGATGATGTTATACTGCGACCACGTCGACGCTCCGGGCTGCAGCGTCGTGGCAGCAGCGTCAGATCGAGGAACTCGTGGCATCGTCTGAGCGGTCTGAGCACAGCAACGGCCACATCCACCTCCAGCACGAACAGTGAGGATTTGTTGCGTCGCAGCGTGCTGACCGCCAGTTGCAGCAGTTATGCGGAGAGCAGTGTGGATGGCGGCGATTCAAGTACAGATGGGAGAGTGACGCCACCGCCCGAGCTTTGTCCACGAGCGCAATCGTGGCAGCCGACACAGAAACTGCATCATCCGCCCATAACACGAAATGCCTCATCGCCGCCCGCCATGGAGGCGGCTGGAAATATGGCAGTGGCTGTGCCAGTAACTGAGGAGGCGGCGATAACGAGTCGTGGCAGCTTTCAGCAGTTCCTGCGACGTATGTCCATGCGGCGTTCCAACAAGCCCAAACTGCATCATCGACCGCTCAGCGCAGCCAATTCAATTAGGTAAATACAAATTATTATTAATTAACTAAATAAAAAGAAGTCACCTAAGTTGAATTTCTCGCAACAAAGTGAATCAATTTATTTAACTGATAACAGTTCAGAACAATGTGCTTGATGCGTAACGAATCCCTACTCCCTTTCCAGGAGCATCTCGGAGGAGTCCAGTGCCGCGGCTCTGTTGCCAACAGTTGAGCTAAGTTCAGTGCCTTCATCGCCTGTCGTTGACACATCCAATCCGCAGCCAGCAACAAATTCACAAGGAACTACGGATTTGGAATTGAAAGGAAAGATGCAAGTTGAAGTTACTTCTCCGGCTTCCACTCCGGCACCCGCTCGGTTGCTCGTTGCGGAGACTCCAGTGAAGCGTAAGTTATGCATCTGGCATGTTGTAACTACTAGACTGGTAGTTGCCTAGTCGCCAACTGGCTTAAGTTAGTCCTTGCTTGCTCATTGCCTGCTTTTGCAACATTTGTATGCATTGAAAGTTGCTCTGCGCCATATGGGTCAACTTAATCGATGGCAGACTGTGCGCATACGTGATTTTTACTTTAAACAACTTTCGACTACAGTGCCGTTGAACACTTTGTTGTTATTATATATTGGCATACTTGGCAATTTCAGTTTACATTCTTGCAGCTACATAATTTCATCATTTTATTCTGCCTGAATTCCGTACATTTTTGAATTTTCCCTTTGAGCCCAAGGACGCTTAAGGTCAGTGCGAAATTACGACTTTATTTTGAGAGTCTGAAAGCACCTTGATAAGTCTTAATCAATTTTTTATCAAATAGCTTCAGCTAAGTGCTCTTTTTTAATTGAAGTCAACTTCAATTGGCTGACGCTAAAGAAATAATACACAGCAGAGAGAATGACAAAAAGGAATCTGTCAACTATTTCTCATTTGGGGTAATTAAAAAGTATCTTCAACGCGCTCAATTTCTCCGACTTTCAATAACGGCTGGGAATGTGCAAAAGAGTTTACAATAAATTTTGAATGCGAAAACTTTACAAACTGTTTGGGCGTTGGCTGTAAGTCGTAATGAATATTGATTAGATGGAATTTATTTGCCGCTACGTCGGCCAAAACTGCACAGCAATTGCGAGTGTGCAGCAAGATGTTGCAAACAATATATTGCTATATTTATCAGAATTTCAACCAGCATACATACTTATGCGTACAATGCGACAATTCGTAAAAGCCGCCGTTCATCCGGTTGTCTGCGTGTGTTTGTATGTTGGTAAGAAAAACTTAAATCAGGTTTGATTTTAAAAGTTTTTGGCTCCCAGCGGTGAGTCGAAAAGACAACACGTCCTGAGTTCGCCATCCAAGTTGAGCAGGGTAAAAACTTTTACTTAACTTAATGCATTGATCTATCTTCTCGCTGTCAATATTTGGCTGACAACTTGCCGAGTTGGTTTGCGCCTGCAGCGGAAACTTTCAATTTAATCAGATGCTCAAGTGTCACAGAAATCGTCCGGATTGCGGCCCTTGGAAATTGCAATGAAAATTGTTTGCACTTTAGCACTCGAAACCGAAATAAGCTTTTGATTTCATACAAACATTTATGTAAAGTTCATTGTGGCAATAAAGAAGATAAAGATTAATATACGTAATTTTTTATAATATTCTCTGCTTTCCATAATTATTAAGTTAACCATTTTTGAGAAACAATCAAAAAACATTTAAAAATATTTAGGTTTTTTACTTGAACTGCTAACAACTAGTAATTTTCTTATTTGACAACATGTTCAGGATTCAACATTGTGTATATGGTACATGTCGGGCAGTATTTATTGCAAACATGTTGCATATTGCAAAACAGTTGATATGCAAATACACACAAAAAAAAAAAAAAAAATTGAATAAATACAGATAACACAGAATAATAAAAATATTTTTTAAATATTTTTTTTGGTGACAGGGCGTGCGTGATAGTTGGTCTGTGTATGGATATAGAATTGAAATGATATTGAAAGAAGCATCAGCAGAGGAGCACATTGAAACCCTGGCAGGTGATGAAGAACAGAATTTTTGTGGCCGCAACTTTTGTCCTGGCAATGCATACAAAAATAACGGAAAAACAAATTATTTTACCAAAACCACATAGGTTTTCTTTTATATACGCGTAAACGATATTGTTATATAGATATGGGTTAAAAAATATGTCGACATTGACCCGCATACAAAATATATAATCGATGAGAGGGACATATTGCGAATATAGATGCATAAGGCGAACAATTGACGGCTTATGATTAATTTCCATAAATAAATTGTTGCGTTTGCGATTGGAAATCTGATCAGCTTCAAATTAACTTTCAAATGAATTGTAATAATTTTTATATAGATTTACAGTTGTCATGTGAATGAAATCCATAAAAATTTCAGAAGTTGCTTAATTGTTATAAAAGCCGGTCTTGAATAATATATTTATTTTATTTATTGATTTCTACAGCAACAATTGTGTTCTTTGGCACAAGTCTCTTAGTCTCTTAGTACCTTGTGCAAGTAATAAGCATAATTTTTCTATCTTGTAGACGTCAAAATTGACTTTAACGCATTGCCAACAAATGGTCGCAGCAACAGTAACGATAACAATGGCCAAAATGCGGACAAGCCCAATAACAACAACGACAACGACGCTGAAAATGGCGTGGATGACGTTGACGTGTCAGACGTGTCGATGCGACATGATGTGAAGCAAGCGGGGCAGCAGCAGCAGCAGGAGCAGCAGCAGCAGCAGGAGCAGGAGCAGCAGCAGCAGCAAATACAGGCGGTGGATGAGGGTCGTCATCGGGCAGGTGCAATGCCAACGTCGGATGTTGAACGCAAATATGGACAAATCTCGCATCACATATATCTGCTGTACATGCACGCTTCCGGTCTGCCCATACTCATTGTCTTTTTTATCACCGCACTAATTTGGCAATGTTTGCGTGTCTACACGGACGTTTGGCTGCAACATTGGAGCGACCACGTCGCACTGAATGTGGAACATCGGATGAAGCACACCAGCATAGACACAGGCGCAGACACGGACATCTATATGGATATGGATATGGATATGGGCATGGATATGGACAGCCACGAAGTCACGTACTATTTTCAGATGTATGCAACAATATCGTGTGTTTGCATTATAATGGCCATGATATCAACACCGGCCGGACAATGGGCCGGCTGTAATGCGCGCCGTAATTTGCACGATAAACTGTTGAAAACGATTTTGCATAAAACTTTGCATTTTTTTCAAGTGACACCGCTCGGACGAATTGTGAATTGTTTCAGCAACGATATGGCGATCATTGATAAGGTAAGATTTGTTATTGCTATTGTTCCGCTGGCTATCGTTGTTGTTGCTTCCTATTCTCACACTATGTACACATATATATATGTATATATGTATATGCATATGCATATATATTTACGTATACATATATGTCTGCATAATTTTCGTTTAGCTTTTCGTATTGTGCGGCATAAAATATGGGCATATTGCCTGCTCTTGTTGTTGTTTTTGTTGCTCTGCTTTAGATATCCTGCTGATAAGCACGCATTATGCACGCGCCTGTGTGTGTGTGTGCGTGTGCGTGTGTGCGTTTGTAATATATGAGTTTTTTGACGCCACTTTTGTGGATACTTTCATTATAGTTTTTTCCACACTTTTTGACACTTTTGCATACAATTTCACTAAGCTTTTTGCGATATGCCTGTGTGTGTGTCTGTGTGTGTGTAGTTGACTTGATGGCACTGACAATGTTGACTGATTTTCGGTGAAGTGTATGTAAACACATGTCTTTTCAATAAACTGGTTCCTATTAATCATATTATTGGATTGAAATAGAATCATTCTCAAGTTTATTAACTAAGTAAAGCGAATCGCTTAAGCATCTTAGTTGCAATCTTAAATTTATTCATTGTTCATTATTACATTAAAACAAAGTTCGTCTAGCTTCAGGATAAGCTCAACGTTGAATTAGAATAATTATGCTAAGATTTCCACTGCCGTTTTGATTTAAGTGCTAGTAGGGATGGATAAAACTTTCCAGAGCCATAACTTTTAAAATTAAAACGCGATTCTAGCTCGATTTCCATGTTATTCTGCACTCAACGGAAAAGAAAAGCTGGTAGGGGTTGTCTAATATAAACTTATTTTCCACTTCATGGTTTACCCAATTTATTTTGTGTATGCTAAATAGATTCACAAAGATTTGACACATGAGTACATAAAGTGAAAATATTAATCAGTTGTTAGTGTTTTTTAAATAGTAACTTAATATGAAAAGAGGTAGCAATAAGTGTAATGTGCTTTTTCAATTTAGCTGGCATTCTGTGATAATCCGTTTTAAAACGTATGAGCACCTTTAATTTGCGTGTGTGTGTCGCAAATAAATCTTCATGTTCTGTGCGCTATCCAAGTGGTCTGGCACTGTGTAAAATCGGAGCCGGCTCGCAAACCAAATTTGATTATGAAACATTGCCGGCTGTGGCTTGGTGGCACACATTTGTCGAAACGTTCGTCGGTATACAGATTCAGTGCGATCATAGCAGCCTGCTTATTGTCGGCAGAAGTGTAGTTGTTCATTTTTGGGCAGGAAAGGGCGCCTGTGGCATGCACAAATTTAGTCATTTGTCAATTCGTGTTGCAAACGAGCAAATGTCATTTTAAAATGTCATCCAATAAAGCCACAAAACCTGACTGTCCAGGCAGTTAGCATGCTTCCTACCTATATATACATACATATATACATATACATATTTAAATACACTCGGAAATAAATCGCCATGCATTTTATAAAAACGTCTTATTTATTGCGATAAGAAAGTTATTATTCAATAAGGAGTTTTTTCTATTACTAAGAAATATACTTCTGAAAACCTTTCTAATTTTTGGAAATTAGAAAATGATTTATTTCTTGTTTATTTTTAAAAACAAGAAACAGTTTCTAGTTTAAGGCAATTTTCTTAAGGCAATTTTCAGGGCGACTTCTTTGCTGGCTGTTCTTGCCTCTCCAAACTCAAAATATAAAAAAAACCTTCCTAATTTTAATATTTTTTCTTCATATAATTTGAAATTATTTACTAAAAACTAGTTTGAGTGTACCTGCCTCCTTTTGCTGCCTACATAAGTAATCTACATAAATATATTTTCATTTACAGAAAATAGCTGCAACCAGTCAACGCTTGCTGCAGTTCTCGTTGCTCTGCCTGTGCGCCATATTGATAAATGTGAGCATTACACCCTGGTTTCTGGCCCTCACCCTGCCCATTTGCTATGCCTACTATGCCATACAGAAGTTCTACAGGTGCTCGGCGCGGTAAGTGATGATTCCTTGTTCCGCATAATAATGCTGACAAAGCGACTTTCATAATTCTTGCGTTAAGTGTAACAAATATGTAAACATTCGCTGTTTTGATAGAGTTCTAAGTTAGCTTTAAACATTTTTTTTTGCGCTTGGAAATTGCTTAGAAAAGTTGAGAGCAGTCAGTGGCTGTCAACGTTTTACAGCCCAAAAGTTTTTGGCCATAAGCACTTAAACTTGGCCATAACTACGTATCGCTCGAGCATAGTCAAAACAAAAACAAAGGATTTTTGCAATTCATATTGTGGCTGTGCTGTTTGCAGCAGTTGTCTGGTTTTGTGTGTCTTTGCTGTTGTTTAGATAGTGCGAGTGGCACTATTAGCAGATTCTTATCCGAGCATTTGTTTCATTTAGTAATTCAAGCTTATTTTGTGCAAACCTAGCTTACCAAGTACCCCAACGATGCAGTGAAACGACTGGACAACAATTCTGGCTTGTGGTGCAAAACATATTTGAAACTAAAATATTAAATCTCTTGAAGACTTTTGCTACATTTCGCAATTTAATTGTTTAGTAAGATTAAAGTAGTTGAAGTGTCATTGCTGAGTTTATTTTGCAACCATAAATTCACTTTATTTCTAATAAGAGAGAAAACTTTTAATATTTGTTAATTTTGTTATTTAGATAGGACTGTCCTTAAATCATCCAGTTTATTGAGATTGTACTGTCATAAATAGATTAAATAAGAGATTCTGTGCCTTATTCTACAAATATCTTTTTTATAAGTTTTCGACATTATATAAATTCTACTAAAAATTAAACGGAAAACACTTAAAAATATTGAGTAATAATAGTTGCATAAATATAGATCCAAGTAGAATGAACAGAGGAGAGGTCAAGTTAAGTTCGTACTTAATAGCTTTGGAAATATTCGAATATAATGAATAGCACTAAACAATATTCTGTATTAATTGTAGCATAATAAGCTGCTAAAATGTAGATGTAAGCAAAGTGAACATACAACACAGAATGAGTTACTTTAACATATATAAGCTTTGCCATAACCTGAAAACTTGCTTGTGTGTTCAAAATAATGCTTTCGCTTTGAAGTGCAATATGTTCTAGTGGACCACACAAATGAACAAGTTTTCCGTGTTTAACATGCAATCTAAATTCTATTTCCAAAGGCACTCAACGCCCCACTCAATGAAACGTATAAATTTGCGTATTTTCAGTGAGCTGCAACGAATTGAGAACTCAACAAACTCACCGGTAATATCGCATCTATCGGAGACAATACAGGGTGTGACCACAATACGTGCATACAATCAGCAGGCTCGCTTCACGGAGATACTCTTTAAGCGTCTTGAGGCGAACACAATTGCATTTACCATATTGAATACGAGTAATCGTTGGCTGGGCATATCACTGGTAAGTCTTTGGTGTCCGGCACTCCTTTACTGTGCACAATTCACACACACACACACACACTCTATACGCACTCACCATGCACTCCACTCAATGTGGCATCTATGCACATTTGATTTCTGTTAAGTTTGCTTGTGTGCATTTAAATTTAACTTGCGTTTAGCGTAAGCAGTGTAGCTTAAGCAAATGAATATATATATAAATATATATATATATATATATATATATATATATATATATATATATATGAGTAGTTTAATAGTTTGATATCAGATATTTTAAATCGGTGGTTGGTAGTTCAATTGATGAGTATCACCCGTTCCGGCGGTTGGAGGGCAGCCCGTCTGGCTGCTTGTGTGGACGTTGTCTATGTGTCTGCATTGGATCTTAAGTGTCCATTTATTGTGCTCAAAGTGCGTTCTTATTGTGCTGTGTTGACATCTACATTCTCATTCTGTAGAGCTCTTGCGAATTGGTTTGCTTTATTGTCTGTATTGACATAACACACACACACATATATATATATATATATATATATATACATGTATGTAATTTATGTTCTTAGTAAAGGGTCTGACGGCTTAGGAAAAGCCCTAGAAGTAAGTAGTATTTTAATTATGACAGGTGGATGCTAGTAGGTTAGAAGGCAACAAGGTTAAACACGGGAATTCCTGACATGACAAACAACATTGACACAAGACTTTTAATTAAGGGACCATCGAAAACAAATTAGAAATTAGGTAATGTACATTTAAACAAATAAATAGTTCTGTAAAATTAAGGGGCAGACAAAACTAAATTATATCTCTTTATACACAACGATTGAGCTCCTGCTCTTCGAGCCGGTTATCGATAGATATCGATATTATATGTTTCATGTTACATGTTGTGTTTCAGGTGTTTTGTTACAGTCGTGGACTGCTACAATATGCTGAATCCTCTAAGCAAATTATTCTCTAATCATATAGTTTTCAGATAAAAATAGACACAAAAGTTATAAGTATTTATTTAAAGAAAAGTTGAGTTTTAATCGAGCTTGAAAATTTGGGAGGCAACTTTTGCCATTGCTACATTGAAAATGATAAAGCAGAGCTCTGCGAAAGAGCATTCATATCAGTTCTCTGCTATTGACTCTCCCATTGCTCTGTAAAGTTGCAGTTGCAGTAGCAAAACGAAGTACTTCAAGGTAGCGCAGCATTCTCAATCACTGCTCAACTCACCTATCCCATTTCCACAAGTAGGTATTAGATTATTAAGCAGTCTATTTTGTTCAAAGGCAACGGTCTCACTGTCTGAACTGACAATCGATAAATTACGAAACAAATCGCTGTAATTGATTGGTATTCCGCTTAAGCTGGACTTCAGAGAGACAATTTCATTGACTATTATATTGTAATTAGCGAACAAATTGGTTGTACAAATCTGCGCTCTATGTAAACTAACAATCCACTTTAAAACAAGGAAGCATACATACACCCACATACACACCCACACACCCACACACACACCCACACACACGCCCACACACACACAAGCTGGTATACATGCCGAGTAAAGTCAAAACTGTGGAGCAACACATGCAACAGCTTTGAGCGCACTCCATGGCTTACAAGCATACACATCCATATGAGGGCAATCAAGCCAGCGACAGCGTCAGTTCCGCAGAAGAGGCAAACAAAAACTTTTCAATTGTGGTTTGGCAGTTACCCCGTAAAACTTTCATTAAGATGAAAGAAAGAAAAAAGTTGTTTGTTTTTTTCTAGGCAGCGCGCGGTGAGCGCTTAGAGGGCCACAAAAAAAAAAAAAATGTATAAAAAAATAAAAAATAAAAAACAAACAGCAAACAAAAAACCGACACGCACGCACACGTGGGCTGATTAAAAAGTCATGTGGGAAGAATCTTTGCCAAAATGCCAAAACTAACAAGCACTCGTCAGGGCAGTTGCTCTTTCTCGTTCGCACATTCACTCTCTTTCTCTCTCTCTCTCTCTCTCTCTCTCTCTCTCTCTCACTATTTATTGCAGGATTACCTGGGCGGATGCATTGTTTTTGTGGCCATCGTAACAGCACTGGCAACGGCCAGCGTCAGTTGCAACAGCTACGCAAAGGAGCAGGAGGCGACGGCAACGGGGACGATGTCAGGAACTTATGCCATCAATAAGAGTGCCAGTCCCAAGGAACTGACACCAACACCCTCGCTGGTCGGTTTGGCTATCAACTACACGTTGTTGGTGCCGATTTACCTTAATTGGGTTGTACAACTTTTTGCCGATATGGAGATGTATGCGGGCTCCGTTGAACGCATTGCAGACTACGACCAGCAGCCGCAGCAGCAAAGGGCGGAGCAACCGGATGCGGAAATCACCAACGAAGTGGATAGGTCCTCCTCCTTCGTTCCGAGTACCGTTGACAAAGCTCACCCAGACGCAACGTCAGCTGTCGTTGATGTCGATATCGATGCCACTGCCGAGCAGCCTGCTGATAAATTAAATGCACGCAATCACTTAAACTTTCAGCACACAGCATCAGCTGTTGACAAGCAGCAGCCAACGACGACGACGGCGACGACACCAACGACGACGATTTTAGCAGAGACATCGATCCTTGCAGATAAGAGAATAACGGCATTTGCTGACAAGGTCGTCGCGCCACCTAATGAGCAAACGAGGCGTAATAAATGCTGTGAGTATCTGACTATCTGGCACAGTTTGCTTAACCCTTGGCCATTAACTGTGTGCCAGGCATTTTCGATGAGTCACTGATTATTTTTTGCATGCTGAACCCATACAAAATATTTAAAAATAATCAACTTGTGCACAAATGTATAACAGGCATAACCCAGAATTATGGTTTTTTAAAGGTATAATTAACTATTATCAATATATTGAAATATCTTAATTAGCATTTAGCCATGGATTTTCAAGATTTATTCAAATAATTAGCAGTTCCTTCAATTCTGAATCGCAAAAAAGCTTAGCTTATTTATTTAGTAAACTATAAAAATTGTATTTTTGGGGTGTTGCCAATTCATTACCGGGAAATTGATGATTCTCCTTAACTGTAAGTTAAGTTGCACCTTAATCGTTTTTTCCTCATCCAGCAATATTGTGATTTCTCACTAATTTGCTTCAGACTTGTGACAAATTGGAAAGGGCCTGATTAATCGATGCTACTAAATGCGATTAGCGTTTCCACTTTGCTTATACTCATTAGTGTTTTGCCAGTTACGTCTTCTATATTTATATTTAAATACATTTGCAGAATATCTTGAGTTGATTTATAAATTAATTATGTAGTTAGCCTTACTTAAATTGTATTTTTTCAATAACTGTTTTTGACGATATTTATGAAAAAATAATTATTTTATAAAAGTTAATTTCATAAGCAAAGTGTGCTTTTCCTTTTCAGAATAATAGTTTAAACTATGAAAATAATCGACTTGGGAAAAAATGAACCTAAGACAAGCAAATTGTTGAATTTTGCAACAAAAAAAAAGAAGGAAAATTTGCTAAACTTTCTGAGGTTATTTAATAAACCCAGAGTGTATATTATGCAAGCCTAAAGTTTGTGATGGACATGACAGATTTGTAGCCTTTCTTACATAGATAAAATATTTGCGTAATTAGTGAAAAGAGTCTTTGAACGAGTTTCAACTCTTATCGAGTCGTACCCTTCTCTTTTGCAACAAAAGTTCGAATACCACTACTTAAATTTTAAGCTTTTAGGGCAAATGTTAACTCCGGTTTTACTCTAGTGTCATATTGACATTAGTCCTCTAACCACACTCGAAAACTACTTTAGAGTATTTGCTAAAGTTGACTTTTAAAGCATGCGCTTAACTGCTGTGTGCCATGATTCTGGATGAGGACCCTTTTTTCATTAACTTTTTTGTTTGGTTCGTGCCTTCATCACTTTTTGCCTAGCTGGTATAATTTTCTGGCTTTTATTTTGGAGCGTTGCTCAACTGGCAGTTTCGGGCGCAAAATACCAAATACTCTCTATTTATATGGGAAAGGGTCACAAATTTCATGCTTTGTCGATTTGGTTTTAAAATTTATTAATAAAAGCATTTGTCTACATTTATTTCATATAATTTTCCTTTGTTTATTTGTTTGGGTAGACCAAAGCGTTCCAATTTCGTGGCCACAACGCGGCGACATCAGTTTCCAAAATGTCAGTCTGCGTTATGAGGGACAAAGGCAGAACGTTATCAGCCACCTGAATTTGAAGATACCAGCGGGTCAACGGGTGAGTAGCCAACTATACATAGATATCCATTTTCTTGCTATTTTCCCTTAACCACAAAAGAGCAAACGAGTTTGGGTTCAATGTGCGCCGTACTGTAAATAATCTGACAGAAATGTAAGCAATAAATGAAATCAAATGAAAGATGCAACTAGCCAACTAGCTCAGGGCTCAGCAAACTGTAACAGCAGCTGCAACAGCATCCATTGACTAACATTGTGTATGAGTGTGTGTGTGTGCACTTTGGCCGCAAACTAACCAAAGCCACACAAATCTAACCGAGCTAGGATAGCCAGACAGCGTAAAAAGTCAACAACTGATTGAATATCCTGCAACAAGCGATACAATATATTCTACAGATTGAATATTCTCACATCCATTATTATTATGACAAAGTGCACAAACATATCGTGTGAGTGGGTTGGGCGCTTAAGCTGTTTGAGTCAGATAGTTTTATACCCTACACACACGCAGCAATGGAAAGGCGAGCAGAAATAATCGCTCAGAATAAGTAGAGTGATATTTTTATTGTTTATGCAACAAAGCTTTTCTAGTATAAAAATTGTATATATAAAAATCTATATACATTTTTTTGGAGCATAACTAAAGTAAGATGCGTTTGCTTGACAACACTAAATTCAAAATTAATTAAAAATAAAATCATTCTGTTTAAATAATGTGTATGGCATTGTTATTAAAATTGTAATTGCTTTTTATTATGTATAAAATTTAATAACATGCAAAAAAATTAAATAATTTTTGTTCGTTTACTAATTAAGAACATAAATGACAATATATTCACTTGTCGGTATACATAATAATATAATATATTATATATATGGATAAGTAGTTATATGTGAGTGAATATGGGTGTAAATACACATACATATTAGTAAAATTATAACTCAACTCAGAACTCGAAGAAATTATATTTATATGCACATTTTATTGGGGTCAAACATCAATCAATATATAATTATTTCTGATATCTAATTAGCATTTCATGTGGAAAATATGAAAAATTAATCGCTTTAAAATAGCTTCTAAATGCATAATAATTGCATAATATGCACAGAATGTCGGCGAAACAAAAAGTGCAAAATATGCAATCAAAATAACCAAATAAATTAAATAAATCAAAAATCCATTTGGAATAGATTCCGCGAAAAATGGAAGCGAAATAAGCCAAATATGAATGCTCTATTGAAGGTGTATATTGAGAGATAATTATTAACACATTGGCATTCGGGTATTAAGTCAATTAAAATATCATATTTAAAAAAAGAAAATAATAGTAATAAATATTTTTGCATTTCTTATTTTCGATACACATTTTTAGGGATTAGCGTATCTATTCAAGTTTGCTTGGTGGAAAACTCGTTTTGCTGCTTGTTTTTAATGAAATCATTTCATTTGCGCTTTTTTTTTTTTAGAAAATAGACCTAATAAAAATAAATAAATCAAAAATCATTGAATTTTTGATTGATTGTGTATATTGAAACTAATCGAATTATAGGCTAATAAACAAAAATAAATTTAAGTTGGCAATTGTAAATATTTTTATTTATAGGTACGTGAATCTTGCTTGGTGTATTTTGTGAAACAATTATTAAAACATCTGAAATCTCATTGTTTATGGTCCGGTGTGAATTCTTATTATAATTTTAATATATCAATGATGTAATTTCTAAGTAAGCTTAATGGGATTACGTACTCCTAGTTACGCAATAGTTCTCTCAGTGTACGAGTTGTGTATTGCATATTTATAATGCCTGTTCGACTGGTCAAGATAGTCTATGCCGAAGGCTGCAGCTGGATATGTAGCATATTTTATTTGAATTTGATTTGATGCCTAACGGGCCTCCATACCAGATGAGGCTGCACAGAAATACAAAATGTAATACACAACATGCATAAAAGAACTGGTTGCATTTGTTATTTAAATTTAAAATAAGAGAGATAAATGGACATATGCAGCACTCTCCAACCATCTTTAGTCGAGCTAACTGATTCGTTTCTCTTGCAGATTGGCATCTGTGGCCGCACGGGTAGTGGCAAGTCCTCCCTGGCCCTATCCCTATTCGGTGTATTGCAGACGACAAGTGGCCACATTTGCATCGATGATGTGGACATTCAGCAAATACCGCCAGTTGAGCTGCGTAGCCGATTATCCATAATACCACAGGATGTGCATTTGTTCAATGCAACAATACGTGAAAATCTCGATCCGCATGGCTATTATTCGGATTTGAAATTGTGGGATTGCCTCGAATTGGCACAGCTCAGGGAGTTTGTTAGAGATCAGCTGCCACTTGGTCTGGGTAAGTGCACAACCCTTCACCCTTTCAATGCAGGCGCCTTTTTGTTTGTGTTTCACAATTTCCCAAAGTTTTTTGTTGTTCTTGTTTGTTGTTGTTATTTCAATTGCTGTTGTTATTGTTGTTGCGTAAACATACCAAGAACTGACTGTCAGTTCTGTGCACCGCGGCTCACTGACTCCGTCAGTTTGCTATCTAGCTTCATATGTGAGTTTGCCTTATGAAAAAATCATGTTTATTTTTGGCAGCAAACATGACGTTTGGCTTGGTCGCATAGCCAGAATTTCAAACCAACCACCAACCTCCCCTTCCAGCACTGTTCTCACTCTCCTCCAGACTTTCAGTCTCCCATCTAACTTGTCTGTTTGATGTTTGTTGAGCGCAAAAAAAAAAAAAAAAAGTTAGAAAAAAAACTAAACAAGAAAAAAAAGTTTGATACGCGTTTTATGCATGTTTTATTTTTTGTGT
Source organism: Drosophila picticornis (assembly GCA_035043845.1). Lineage (NCBI taxonomy): Eukaryota > Metazoa > Arthropoda > Insecta > Diptera > Drosophilidae > Drosophila > Drosophila picticornis. The sequence goes on from JAWNMR010000491.1 coordinate 13,193,911, forward strand.
TGATTGGCTCAGATGTGGCAAATGTTTGTAGATACAGACTACATTTATCTATCCATCTATCTATCAAATGGAACCCAAGTTGATTAGCCACTCACACATATATATATCACAGGCAATTTGTGGCAAACTGGCAATCTGCATCTATATACAATTTGTGTGAGGCATAAACAAATTGAAACTAGTCCTCATATTAAACTATACATATTGAGCTGGATGTCGTTCGGGCAGTTTGGTTAAAAATTTAAATAATATGAAGTGCTGGTTTATGATTAAATTACTTCGTTTTAGATTAGTTTTAATAGCTTTAGTCTCTAATAAAGAAATTAAATTGACAATAATTAAATGTTATGCAATTAAAGTCATAATATTTATATGAATGTTGTTACAACATTTCCTTGTTTTCTTGCCAATTACTCTTGTTTCAATGCTGAATTTAAATCACGAATTATTTGTATTAAAACAACTATAAAATAAATATAAATAAATAAAATTCTTAGTAGTATTAAGTCGCAGCTGAAAACTAAACTTGAATGATTAAAAGTGCGTTTAGTGATACATATGAACTCACATCAAATGAAAGAAATCTAGTTGGGAATATAGTTTTGAAATAAAGAAAAAATGGCGACTCTTGAAAAGTTGTTTGCATATATTTATTTTCTAGTGTTTAAGTTACAATCTTTTTTTATAGCAAAATTGAATTCTTCCGATTCTTTAGACGAGTCGCCGAACAAATCCTTAATGCCTTACACTCATATTGGGTGCCACGTCCTTGGCAGACGTAGCCTTGCTGTCAAGTCGTGCCCCATCACGCCACCCCTGCTCCGCTTAATACGCCTCATTAAGGCTTAAAGGCGTGCTTAGCCAAGCGGCCATAACGTTACGCTTATTAAATACAACTTTAATAACACACTAAACCGGACTTTTTATTACATACTTACACATATAAATATATATATATTTTTTTCTTTATTTTTTTTTTGTTACGGCCACCTGCTATTGGCCTTGTTGTCTTGAATGCTGCAACTACCTGCGGCAGACTTTGAAATAAGCGATGGTGGCATCAGTTTTAGTGCTGGACACCGGCAACTGCTTTGCTTGGCACGTGCCATCCTTCGAGGCTCCGCCTGTTTGGTGCTGGATGAAGCAACAAGTACGCTGGACAGCAGCACGGAACGGGCCCTGCTCAAGGCAGCTGACAAGGCGTTCCAGGGTCGAACAATTATAACGATTGCCGTGAGTTTTAACAGCTCTCAACTCATTTCATCTTTGAGTGCGTTTGTTCCTTATTGGCCTTTGTTTTGTATTTTTTTTTTTTTTATTATTTTTTACAGCACCGCTTGAGCACGATTCTGGATTATGAACGTATTATAGTGCTGGAGCAAGGTGAAATCGTCGAGGAGGGCAATCCCAGGCAGTTGCAGCAGCAGACCGGCTCCATTTTTCATGGGCTGCTGCACAAAGCTGACCAGTTGAACGACGCCACTAGTTCTTAGCTTAAATACATATATATGTGTATATATATGTATACATATATATATATGAACAATTTAATTGTCTGACGTAGATTGCTTAATTGTAGTGCTTATGTTACTTGTAGGGGCGAGATCAAATGGATTTCTTTGCAGTTTTGGGGGCGCCTTATAGAGTCCTTTGTAGTTGTGCGGCCGTGTGTGTCAAATGTGATTTATATATATATATTTTATACTCTTATACATATATACAAGCATATACAACATAAATATATGTATATATGCGTATACATATACTCATTTTTTGCAGTATTTTTTTTACATAATAAAAGAAGCGGTTGTGTCAAAAGCAAACATTATATTTCTACCGCAATACTTTTTCGTCCTGCCAACTGTGCGTATGCGCTACGTGACCACGTGACAGTTCATACTTTGATGTATATATATACATATGTATGTATGCATGTGTGTGCGTGGATGTGTGTGTGTATGGTAAGGTGCATGCCGCTAACAGGCTGACAGCCAGATGATTTGTTCCCATACATTTGAGTGCACGGATATTTGATTTTTCTTATGAGCACATACATATATAGGTATATAAACACCATACCTATACATATAGAAAACTGAAACAGGTATGTTAGTTTTGGTGTATTTGTTGCAAGTGCAGTGTGTTTACGTGTATGTGCGCCCTTGCAAGTTTCCGTGGAGCAACCCTAATAACGTGAACGTGACTTTGGCCAACTGAACAGGACTTCAAGTCGGTTGCAGACTGTATTTGCATTCGCTTAAGGTATATATATATATATATATATCTAAATTCTTTTACATTCTTCTGTTTGTTTAAAAATAATAATATTATTAGTTTTTCTAAAGTAACCCACAAGCGCTACAAATAAAACAGAAATAAAAGTAAGCAAGTTCTTTTTGTGTTGCTTACGTTGCCTATTTCTTTTTTCCCATTCTATAGGCACAGGGTATTTGAAAAGCCAATTGGATTTGTGTGTGGAGTGGCAATCAAATGAGTTCATTACAATTTCTCAATTGGTAATTGCGTTGAAGCTGTGTGCAACAGTTTCAAAATAATATATGGCCAAATATTGGCACACAACACTCGGTCGGCATCTAAATCAGTCCAATTAGAATCGAAAATTGGAAACGGAATCGTTTCGGCTTGCACTTAATAATTGCATGAATATGCAACGAAATGTGGCAAAAACATTTATGCCTGATCCACAACTACCCCATCCCACACACAATTGGGACTCACCTCAACGCTTCGGGTCGGGTCGATGGGGTAGCCCAGTTCAGTTGGCCACAAAAGCAATATTATTGTTGAATAAATTGATTGTTAAATGGGCATGGCCAACAAGGCTGAGGGGGGCTGAATCATTTCTGCTTTTTTGAGCCCTCACTTTGTATGCATATTTCAAGTAGTGTGGCTTGAGGCCATTGAGCCTGCCAGGCAATTAAACTTAATTGGCAATGAGCAGCCTGCAAATGGGGAAGCGATTTCTTTCTCGATTTTTTTTTTTTTTTGTTGCTGAGTTGCTTTGATTTTTGACGTGGTTGAGCCTAAATGGGTTAATTGATATGCAAAATTGGCAAAGAGAACTCTGCGATATGCAATCTGCCAAATATAATATGATTTGTGTTAAAGTATTTCTCTTCTTTTCAACTGATCTCAAATATCAGGTTAAGAGATTATTTTATTTTAATAATGATTAGAATAAAATTCGGTTCATCTTTTTGTCAAAAGTACACAGAGAGAGGGTGGAGCGAGAGTCACATAAGTGGATATTATTATATGTTTTATTTTATAATTTTAATGATATGCTTACGCTTAATAATTCAGTGCGAACTTCCGATGCTCTTCAGTTATCGATTGCCGATAAGCTTAAGCACAGTTTACAGATAAGAAAAAAGTTAGCAATAACGAAAGGCATTGTGAAATAGGTCGCAAAATATTCCAGTTTAGAGACTGCTAAACTAAAATCCACAATGTTAACTGACTGTTGACCTGTGTGGATTCTGTGAACAGCTGTTCGACGGTGTCAAAATAATGATATAACTTGACGGCACTTATCGGCGAACTACCAAAGAAGCGGCAAGTAAATCGAACTGGAAATAGTAAATTATGATTGAAATGATTTTAAACTTCAAGAAAAAAGTTTGTTTACAACGCCGTAAAGACGAGAAAATTAATTCATTACGTGTGTGCCTCTCAGCAGATCCTTTGGTTTTTACGTCCCACAAACGAAGCACGTTGCAATTTCGCGACCAACATTTTTCATCGATCTGTAGTTTAAGGCACTGTTATAATTTGATTGCTTGTTGATATCAAAGGAACTCCATTCGCATTTAAATGTTTGTAGCTTAAATCCATTGATATATGAAATATAAATTAAATTAGATTCTATGCGGTTTGTTAGGCTGTTAAGTGCTAAGCGATAAATTATTTGCTAGACATACAGATTTGACGCAGCGCGTTCGCATTAAGGGCGTGTTAACTGCTTTTGACTAATTGCCGGAGCGTCGCAAATCGCTGCCAAAACTTTGAGTCGCTTCTGCAAACCCGACCAGCAGATAGCCCGACAGCCGCACAGCCCACCATTGTGGCTAATCCACATAATTGTCAGGGCCACTGGCTTCCTCCAGCTCAACCAGAAAACTCAATCCACTTGCCACGTCCCACGTCCCACATCTGGTTCCCGTCTTCTTCACAGCACTGTGGAATGCGTCTTCGCCAGCCCTGTTAATCACTCATGCTGCTGTCAAAATATACATATTAACATACCTACGTGCATATGTATGTGTGTGTGTGGAGAAATATAGCTTTATAGCGTGCTGTTGAGCTTCTACACATGTTTGTGCATGTTCAACGACTCTTTCTCCTTTGACGCTCGCTCAGCACACCTATACATATACTTATGCATGTACATACATCCTGTGCATGTGTGTACATTGGCTAATTCATTGTGCTCGACGCGCGGCGCGATGAGACTCGTTGGTTTCTCAGTTAAGTTCTTTGATTTGTTGATTTATTTGGCGCTGCCAAGCATCTCTGTGTGTGTCTGTGCGTTGTGTGTGCTTGTGTGTGTGTTTGTGTGTGTGTTTGTGTGTGTGTTTGTGTGTGTGTTTGTGTGTGTGTTTGTGTGTGTGTTTGTGTGTGTGTTTGTGTGTGTAACTTCTAATGCTGACACACTCATCAAGCTTTGCTTATGCCTTGCTTTCTTTAGACGATTTCGTCTTTCTGTTTAGCTGCATAAGGGATTTTTCTTTGCTCTTGTCTATGGTGGATCCTTGTATGCTCTAATATTGAAAATGATTGATTTCCTGGAAATTCTAATACATTTTAATTCAATAACTTTTGTTGATTTGTTAATAAATTTATAAAAAAAATCATTTCAAATCAATGATTAAAAATATTCATATGGAATACACTATGGATACATAAATGAATCATATTCCTCTATCTACGTTATTTATTAGTTGGATAGGGCTTTAAAAGTCTCAATCTGATGCCAATAAATTCGCACAACGATGTGAAACGTGTTGCAAAACGTTCAAGAGAAACTTTTTTTCTTGCTTTTCTGTGCTAAGCAAAATTAAGTTGAGGCAAACTTTGATTTAGCCCGGTTCAATGCTTTCTGTTAGGGGTATTTTTTTTGCGTTTTTGTTTTTTGTCTTTTTTTTTGTTGTTGGTGCTGTGGCCAAATGTGGCGTAGTATCCAGTAGTAGTCTAGCAGGGACCTTGACTTTATTGTTTATGCTTGGCAGCGTCTTGAAATATGCTTCGCTGTTGCCTTTGCCTTACTTTCTTTATTATGGCTGTGCTGCTGATGAAATTAATTGTTTGTGTGCACAAATTTAGATACACGCACATAAAAGTAGATGTACATGTCCGTGTGCATGTGTGTGCATGTGTGTGTGTGTGTATGTGTGTGTGGGGTGTCAGAGTGCTTGGAAAGCACTTAAGCAAAAGTTGCAAATTAATTATTTCATTAATTAGGCGCCCAGACAAGAGACGCACGCTGTTGATTGATACGCTTGCGGCAAAAGTGTTGAAAGTGCTGCGGACGTCATCTGCTGGCTGACAGTGCTTGCCCCATCTTTAGATTTGACGCATGCAGTGTTGCATACTGTTGTTTTTTTTCTTGCTAGTCGCGCTCAAGTGCGCAACGTGTTTTCATGTGATTTTCTTTTTTTATCAGGTCGTCCCAATTGCAGTTTGTTGTTATTAAATTTTCCACAGTTTTCGCCCACACACGTAAAAAGAGCAGGCATATAATTTAGGAAATCAATATGCTCGAGCGCTTGGCAGTCGCCTTCAGTATCTCTGTATCTGTATCGGTATCGGTATCTATATCTGTATCGGTATCTGTATCTGTGTCTGACGCTATAATAAAAGAAATCTGTCAAACTCAAACGCTCGTAAATGTCTTTCACATTCTTTCAAGCCTTCAAGCAGGCAGCCTGCCACCCAGTCAGTTAGTCAGTCAGTTCCCGTAGAGAGCTCAATGCTCTTTTCAAATTGTTTACCCGTTTCAGGCCCATGTTCTTCATGCTGCCTTCAGTTTGACTCATGTTAGCTAATCATAATGTTTGTGTTTCTCACAAATTTTACAATTGAATGCTTACTTCAAGTAAACGTTATCTTATTCTTTCATAACCCTCTTCCTCTACTGTTCCTGAAGTTGTGCATAATTATATAAAAGGCAGAAGGAAGCTTCTGCTTGCCCATAAGGTGTATTTATATTCTTAAACAGCATGTGTCTGTCTGTCTACCTGCCAATCCGTATGTCTGTAGAGACTTGAAGAGCTGAAGACCTTAAATTTAGAAGATAAGTTCCCATGAGGCATTCACAAATCGAGATTTTATCTTTTTGTTATTGATGATTAAGCACTTTTCACGGGTAAAGATACAAGTTCCTTGCATGAATATTCCTTGACACCACATCAATGATCATCAACATCAAAGATCGTCTGGAAACACGTTATTAATCAAAAAGTAATTTCATCATACACAAATTTAGAATCTGGAAATTTGGCAATAAACTTAGAAACTGTGTCTTAACTGGTTCAATATATATTTAACTGGAGTACCCAGGATATCTCTGAGTCGAGCTCCTGCGACTAAAACATTCTTACTTATTTTCCGTATTGTTTCACTCTTTTCCTTTATGAGTTTCTGTGTGCATAAATCATAAAGCGCAGCATGTGCGTTAAGTTTATGTGAATCATGGCAAGTGCCTTAAAATGGGATTACGAATAAGAAGATGTTCACACAAATATTCTCGAAAAACCTTTTCATCTAGACCTAAATGCAAACTTAAATATTAATGCTGAAAAGCTTCGTCTTTAATTTCCAAATCTGAAGTTAAAGCTTTTGTTTGTAATCGGAGAAGCAATCTTTGAGCTTGTGAGCAAGGTTTGATTGATTGATTGATACGAAAATAATTGGTGAGTTGAGCCATGAAATATATTTTAAAGTTAAAAGCAACTCTGAGAAGCTTATAATCAAGCTAGAAGACAGCATTCAACTAATACTATTTAAAACATGTCGTAGACTGTAGTTGAATTAAGCATGCCACATAATGTCAGCCATCGGCTGCAAAGTGTATGTGATTAACCCAAATGATGACTCCACAAATGTCTGAATGGAAATCCACTTAATGTCAATTGGAGCATCTTGAACCCCGTTCCCATCCCCCAGTATTAACTGGGGTACTTGCCTTGCAACCTGGCTTGGCTATTTCCGCAGGCCAAAATCGAAGATGAAAGCAAATTTAAGAGCACAATATCTTCATTATTGTTGTCATTGAGCACGCATGATAATCAGAAGATGTCCATCCACACACACACACACACACACGCACACACACACACACATACAGCTGCCAGTTGAAGCGGCAAATTCATATCAGAATGACAACGCAGCGAATTTATCTGGCAACGTTACAATTTTATTGGTCGAATGATTTTCAGCATTTGTTGATACATAGACTCCCCTTACCCCACACCCCGCACCTCACATCGCAATCGCCGTAAACTTGTATTGATTTAATTTGCAGCCTCAATTGGCAAATACCTTCTTCTTCTTCTTCATCTATTTTTTTGTTGCTTCTGTGTGCGTAATGCGATCGCTGCTTTAAATGAAGTTAAAGCATGCAATCCTTAATCACCGTTAGTCATGTATAAATGGAAAGCCAAAACCAAAGCGAATCAAATCCTCTATGAAAAGCAACAGCCAACAAAAAAAAAAAGAAGACAAATCGAATCAAAAAGTAATCCACAAAACCGGCATTGCATATGCAGCATTCACAGACAATATGAAGAGCCTTGCCCACACACACACACACACACAGAGTCACACTTACACGGCGTGTAAGCAAACAAAACGATGTATTGACCCAGTGAACGAGTGACAAACTTATCGGCCTGTCTGTCCATCCATCCATCCATCCATCCACACGAATGTGGAACCTATACTCTATGCGCTGCATCTGCACACGAGAGCAGCAGCGGCGGCGGCGAGAGAGAACATTTCGCTCTCTCCCTCGAACAGCATCCGGCATCCAGCATGCAGCCGAAGCTAATAGAAAGCAGCTAACAGTTGGCACGAAGTTGAAGTCGAAGTCGTCCTTCGGCTGTATAACAGCCCTGTCTATGTGCGGGCGCTCCCAATGCTGTTGCGCTTGGCTTTGCCGTTGCCGACTTTGGGGCGCTGCTTGTCGTCCAATTCAGTTGATTCGTGTCTGCCTACGCGTGCGGTTATCCCATACGACTGGTCATACGTCGCGCACTTCTCTTGCCCAAGCTCGCGATTTTTGGCGTCATTTTAAACAGATTTCACATTTCCAATTAACACACTGTGTGTCGAATGTGTATGTCTGCAATTGTGGGTGTGTGTGTGTTTTTCCCGGTGTGTGCGTGCCGCAAATGCAACCATCAAATTTACGCATGCAAATAGTGCCGCCCCCAAAGCTAACCGTGTAGAAATATAAATTGTCTTCCACAGCCTGCAAGTTGCGCCATTTTCATGTGTGCTTATCGCGCGCGGCACTTTATTGTTCTGTTCCCCGTTCTGACTCTGACCTAAGTCAAGCGATTGCTGCTAGTCGAAAAAGACGTGTGCGGATTAGTTAGGTGAGTGCTCCGACTGTGCCACATGTGGCAGCTGCGGTCCTTTTGGGAATCGCTTTCAATGGAGTTTCAGCTCATTGGACTAAATTGTGTGGCGCTGATTTCTGATTTCTTATTTGTGATAAGCCAACCAATCTCATATGGGCTGAAAAGAATTCCGTGCCCCAAAATTTATTCATCTTTTGAATTGAAAACACTATTTTATTTAAATTGTTTAATTAAATTTCCATGGAAAAGCGACAAATATTTCTTGTCGATTTGTGTTGAAGTCTTTTAAGACTAACATTTATTTGACTTCACATTTTGGTTTACAATTTTGTTTCTTTGTTTGAAATTTAATTAAATTCTTAGCACACTTAAATCATTTCAAGCTGGTTGACATTTTCTTTGCAATTGTCTGTGAAATCTGAGGAAACCATTTTGTAGTGGTTTGCTTTTATTTCCCCAGATATAAGAGAGGTGAAAATCTTTATAACTTCTCTGGTAATAAAGAGCTCCATTCACTGCCACTAAGTAATACGTAGTCATTATTCATCATTTTATGAATCTTGGAATTCTTGCCAAGCGAAATAATGCGTATTTTCATCACTAAAGCACTTCATAATTATGCTTATCATTTGTCATCATGATTTAACAGTTTGGCTTTGGTCTTTTCAATAAGTGCTCATCATTAGTTGGAATCCACGGGACACCTTTCTTTGCCAGCTATCCTTTGGTCTCTTATTGTCGTCCATCGCAATTTTTGTGACTCCAATAAATGTGCTGACCTGGCAGGTGTAGAATTTTCGTACAATATTAATGAGTAGGCTCAACTTGGATACTTTTCGTTTCCTGGAATTCCAGACGATGCTTCTGTCCCGCAGTTTTACAATTTAATAATGTATTGTGCTGAAATGTGTTCAATTATAAAATAAGAAATTCAGCAAAAATAAATAATTCGCTAATAAAAAGTAAATATGAAAAATCAGCTAACGTGCAAATATATGAGATGTTATAAAATGTTCATTAAATCAAATTCAAGCTACATTTATTTGATAGTGAAATTCTCTGTAATTATTCAATAATTTTGTAATATTAGAAATGATTTTATAAAACGCAAACTTCACGTAAATATTTCTCAAAAATATTCCTAAAGTTGAAGCTTAATTAAAATTCTCCGAGTTAAGAAACACTCATAAATAACTGCAACAGATCGTGTTTCAATTTAGACCGCAGCTGAGCAGATGTTGTGGGGCATGTGACAGCTGCCACACAGACAAGTGCTTAACAATCAGTTGCACTTCGCATTAATTCCCGACTAATTACAATTGTGTGCTTTGGCAATTATAAGACAACGAAGTAGTGTTGCTGCCAACGCTGGTCTCATTGTCCTCTAACAAAAGAAAATGTAATTAACTACTTGCATAAGCATTCTCCTGCGTGAATGATGGAGAGAAAGAGTAAAATGGAGAGAGTGAGAGTGAGTGAGAGAGAGAGAGAGAGTGCAAGAGCACTTATTTTCTTGCCACAAGTCAAACAATTTGAATTTTAAATTAAGAGCAACAACCATCTGTAAGCAAGACGCGTGCAGCAAATATTCACTTTGTGCAAGTCATGTGTGAGAAGGGTGCATTAATTAATTTACTAAAAAACCAAACAGTAGAACAACAAAACAGCTAACAAAACAATTGCCTCACAAGTGCATATTGTGGTTAACTTGACCTAAAAAAAAAATGTGCCCAAAAGGGTTTTCGCTCAAGGGCCAAAAGAAGCTGCAAGTCGAAGAACCTTCTGCTGCCTGCAACAAACAACACCTGTGGGTGTGAATGTGTTTGTATCTGTGTGTGTGTGTGTGTGTGTTTGTTAGCTGCATGTGTAGCTTGCATTTTGCATTAGCATAATTAAAGTAAACACAACTTGTACGCGAGTGTGTGTGTGTTATTAGCTGGGCTGCCAAAGTCAACATGGGCACAACTTGACCCACGGGCTGTGCGACCACAAAGTAGGCAACAAGACTCTATTGCATATGGTAGCCACACTACAAACACACACCAACCCCAACACACATATATTTGTGTGCGTTAGTGTGTGTGTGTGTGTGTGTTTATCCTTGAACTTTATTGTTTGCACATCAGTGGTTTGCCAAAGCTCAGTGCGTGCTGCGTTTTGAGACATTTGCGAGCCTGTTCCACTGTGCCGCCACGCCCCCTCTTTTATGTGTATGTTTTTTTTTACCAGTGTGTGCATGTGTGTTTCTGAGTGTATGTGTGTGTACTTTTTTATTGCATGCTGTCAGGCGCAGCAACATATCGGCTTACCATTGAATAATATATGCTCGCATTTTTCAGACAGTTTTCACAAAATTGTACGGAATGTTTTTTCTTTATTTTTTTTTCTTCATATTTTATATATATTTTTGTGCTGCAGTCATTCTGCGTTATGGGCGTGGCCATATACAAACGGCTTGATTTTTTTTGCTGGCAAGACTTTTCTTTCAATATTGCTGCTTACTGGGTAGAGTAAAGCTCCATAGATTCTGCAGTTAATCACACCAAAAGAAGCAAAAGAATTTCATATTCGGTCACTGTTCAAAGTATAATTAAATTAATCAACAAATTGTACATGTGGGTTTATATATATTTTAACTGAAGCAAATGGATTCAAAAGAAATGAATTCAAGCTATGATTATTGAAGGGGATGAACATTACAATGATTTTCCTTGGCATTCAGCTCAGTTAACAGTTAATTGGAAACTTTTTTAGTATACCCTTGGAGGGAGACGTCTCCGACTCTATAGGGTATATATATTCTAAATCAGCATCAGTAGCCGAGTCGATTGAATTTTTTGTAAATGAAATAACGGCAGGTGCAGTAGATTCAGGGCCAGCTTGAAGTAACCCACTGGAGAGTAAATCATTTGGTAAATTTTAAAAATTAACAAAAATACTGTAAAATTACTTATTGTCCAAGCTATATAGGCAACGATTCTAAATAATAATAACAGTTACAATTTCCAACTCAACTCACGCGGATATAATAGATTTCTTCCTTGTACAATATAACTACACGAATTTAAAATATTTCGCTCACAGTCGATCGTAAAAAAGAAGACATATAAACAAAACACCAATAAAGAACTTAAATATATTTTGCCAGAACTTTCGAGAATTTATTGCTTCCGAATGACAGTTGAGACTAAATGGGATAATTTAGGGTTTATGTGTTTTGATTGGTAAGGAAGATTGATGTCATCTCATACATATATTTTTGAATTGTTTTCAATTATGAAATTTGTTTGTAAATTTTTAAAGGAATTCATTTAATTTAATTTGTATTTTTAATGTACTTTCTTTAAATATTTATTTATTTTCGCAATTTTGTTTAGTATTCCCATCGATATTTAATCAAGCAGCTTAAAACAGTTTTAGAGGCTGAGACAAATCCACATCAAGCATGGGCCGGTTATTTTTTATTATTTAGACGTTGAAGAGCTAACAAGTAGCACATCCAAAGGGCCCAACGACACCAAGCACTGGCCTGTTAACGCACTGACCCGCGAAAATACGACCCGCCTCCCACACAACTGACCAAGTTGGCGAATTGATAAAATAACAATGCAGTTTTAAAAGGAGAAATGGACGAAGCTCACCTTATTAAAGGGATAAACCCATTATAATGTAAATAAGATCCAAAATGGATTATGGATGGCATAGTTCGATCTACAAGTTTGCAGAGAAAGTGCTGAAAAATTTGGAACTGCAAATCTAATTTGGCTGATTAACCAAATATTTTATAATATATTTACACAATTTCTATCCACTTTTAACAGTTTTTAGTATCGATTTCTTTCAATTATTATTAATAATAAAGACGATGCCGGCAAGGTATTTTTCAATAAGAATTTTGTTGCGTACGCTGTCAATTGCAGCAGGGAAATGCACGGGCCGAAACCAACTAGTTTGGTCGCTAGGCAAAGTTGCTCTGAGTCAGAATTGCCAATTAGGTGACAACGCATCGTTATCGATCAGCTGTTTACATGTGTGCTTGCAGGCTGATCGTTGTTACAGTCACGTCCCAAAAAACGTTACTTGTGCGAATTGTTCGCATTTTCTGTTAATGTTAATGTGGATGTATGTAGACCACTACAAAGTGTAGCGTAGCTCGAAAAAGCGTTGAGTTTGCCCTTAAGCTACGATTCCCGGTCTTCATACTGGATCGATATGCATGCAAAATTTCTAGGAATGCAGCAAAATTAAAATGTATACACTTGAATTGATTGGTTGCGAGCAAGCTCAATTGCATTTATTTGCAAAGATGAGTGCACTTGCATCTCAAATTACAGGCTTGTAACATTTGCGTTGATTGCTTTCAATTGATTCCGGGCCAAGTTGAATACGCACTAAATCAAAACTAAATCCAATTGCCAGGCAATTTGTTATGGAGCTCAGCTTAGACACCGTTTCCCAGCGCGCCCAGTTTGTTTGTGTGTATTAATGGAGCAGAGTATTTCTTTATGCCACTTCAATGGCATGCATGAACTAGTTTATCGTTCTGTGTTTTGTGTTTGTAAACTTTAATACACTTGGGCTGGCTGTGTGTTGTGTGTTGTTGTCCAACAAACATTTTATAGTTATTGTTGCCCACTCGTTCGTTTGTTGCACGTTGCGCGCTGCCTGCCAAAAGTTGGCCGTTGCTAGAGTGTTTTATGTTTCGCACACTTGCGAACAGGTTGCACTTGCACCTTAAAATAATGCATGCCACAACAACATAACCATATACACCTCGTATATGGTCGCATATTTATGATGATAATTTTTTCTTAATTTGCCAGTCGCGTCCGCTTGAAAGCTGCTTGAAGCACTTCCATACTATTTCTAAGTGGGGTAAATACACTAAGCTGTACTATTTGCTAAGAGTCCATAATATTTTTGTTTATTGTAAACACGTCTGTTTTTATTTTTTGTGTTGATGTTGTGCCAAAGTAAGTAACACCTAGAAGAAAGCATCTGCGACTGCATAAGGTCTATATAATATTGGTCAACAGGATCAACAGGATGCTCTAAGCCGTTCACTCTTTTCGGGTAGCTTGATTTTTATCAAACTTAGCGACAGCAACGTGTCACTGGTTTCCATGGCGATCACGAAATTGTCGTCGTCCGGCGAACTCGACAACCACAATTAAAACAAGCACTCTTCGACTATTGCAAAGCCAATCTCGTTTAGTCGTTCCACCAAGTCTGCCAACTTATGACCAGTGTCTCAGACCTTATTTCGACCAGTATTTTCCACTACCACTCCCACCTCCGAACTGTGTAACAAATTCTTGCAAGTCTAATGCAAAGATCAGTTCATATTGATCTGCGAGTTGGTCCCGATCGGTTTGTTTCTGGATCATTTTCAACCCTTAGCGAAGCCTTTCCTCTGACTTCTGCTTACTTACTTACTTCTGCGGTGAGTCCTTTATTCTTCTTACCAGATTTGGCACTCATCATTTTATTGGTGTAATTGGATAGGAATACAGTAGTTGATTCCAGTGTTGTTGGGAAGTGCCCCACCGCTCAGCGGAAAATATGATCACCTTGCTTCAATCCGTTGGCGAATAATGATTTTCTGAGGTCCCCCTTTTTTTGAATAAGCATGTTTTGGAATAGCGATCCAAATATATCTGGGTCTGTCTACAATTATTTGGACAACTGATGTATAGTTTATCAAATTTTGATTGTTAGCGATAGTTGGAAGATATGGTAAACCAAACATATTTAGACGACTTTTAGTTGGATATTTGCTCAGTTGGTGTTCGAGCTTTATACAATTCAGTTCGAAGTTGACACAAATTTAGCTTGTTGATTGTTTCAATCTATTTTAATTTAATAAGCATGTTTCTCATTTGCGGTCCAATCTAGGTCGGTTTGCAAGTATTTTAAACAACTGAAGCATTGTCATAAAGGTATGGCAAATGCAGCATGCTTAGACGGTTTCAACTCGGTTATTTGCTCAATTGGTGATCTAGTTTTATATAATTCCTTTTTATGGTGACACAAATTTAGCATATTCCCTAAAAACATACAATGGAATTAGCACATCTGAAGCAATCGCATTTATATTTAGAAAAGCTGGTTCTGATATTTTTTCATTTATTTTTAGTTATTTATTTAAATATGTACTGTTTACTGACTACTGGCTTTGGTGAAAGTGCTTAGCCTGGTTTACTTTCAAGTCTGGCGATTAACGGCACACACAGACTTCCATTTGTGGTCAAAGTTTTGTTTACGGGCAGTGCAGAAAGTTCAAATTGTTGGAATTGTATTGCTTAAAAGAGGAACTACAACTGTAACTACAACTATGAAACTCATGCTTTATCTCCATCTAAAACACTTTCTTTCTCTTTGCTTTTCAGCTGAGCCGCATCAAAGGGAAACTGGCTAAACCTAAACATGGCATGGCAAATGCATAAACAGGCAATATGCGTGGCTTATTAAAACACGCTTAGCTCGAAGCAGAAATGTTGTGCGCCTCGAGCATCGCCCAAAAGTTACACACAATTGAATGAGAGACGTGCGGACAAAAGAACAATACGAAATATGTGTATGAAATTTTAAAACACACCCAAAAACAAAGGGAAAAACAGGAAAAAAAAGTCAAAATAACAACAACAGTGAAAATTGTGCGAAACAATTTATATGAAAAACAAACAAAGCAGCGGCGACAGCTGCTGTTGTTTAAGCAAACACAAAGTTACGGCTTCTGCCCCAGTGTGTGTGTGTGTGAGTGTGTGAGTTTGGTTTTGGGTGTGTGTGTGTGTGCGGGCGTGTTTGTAAGTGTGACTTTTCGTGGTGTCCACAGTGAACCGGGTACTTCATAATTACAGTTGCTACTATTTAGATTTCTCTGGCGGTGCGCCTCAGCAAAAGCAGAAACAGCAGCAGCAAACAGGAGGGAAATAGCACGACAATTGTAATTTGGCGTCGGTATACGGAACGTATACGCAACGTGCTCTACATTGACAGCATATATGGCGTATACTTAATGTGAGTAGTGGACAAACTTTTTACACCTACTTATTTATTTTCGTATGTGTGTTTTGGTTTCTGTTTTTAAAGTACTGCGCACAGGCTGAGCCTGAGAACTCGACAATGTTTATTTACAATTGTTTAGTTTGACTTTGCTGGTTGTGGGAATATCGTAGTGGGACCTTTGAAAGGCAATCAGCAGATTACATTACTGTGGAAATTGGTAAGGGGTTTGAATTTGTAATAATAGCAAATGTGAGAAAACATTTTCATATCATTGGCTAGACTTGCGTACAATGCGATTTTAGTAATATTTTAATTTTTATTGACTAACACAATCTATTTAATATTGGAAATGTGTGAATAAAAAAATAAATAAATCTTTATATATCAAATATAGTAGTAAACTAAACCATTAACTGCATCCTCTATTGAATTATTGAAAAGGTTTGGCTGTGCTGGCGACATAATTTATTTTCATCAATATATCAATATGGTCAATGAACTTGGTGTCTTTATATGCCATTTAAGCACTGGCTGTGTTCCTTGTTGTCTAAGATTTATCTACGCTCGCTTAGGTTTTATTAACTGTAAAAATTAGCCAAATGCCATTCGACCCTTGTCAGGGTCAGGGTTCACAGCCAGCCATTTGCCAACCCGTCTGACCTGCCCATCAATAAGCGATTTTTATGTACGAAATAATAAGTATGGAAACAAACCTTTCTTTAAGTCATTTACCGCAGCCAGCAGCCATAAAACTGAAGACACAACTTGAGGCTGGCAATGGCAGCTTTGGCCAAAAGGCAGCCAAGACCCATTTCTTGGTTAGGGCTTTAAGTTAGTTTTTGGCAACGAGACAACAAAATTAATTATTAACTTGAATCGAGCACCACAGCTAAAAATTAAAGCCGAGTAAATGGACAAGTTGCAAAATGGCTGGCAGAAAAGTTTTCCGGTATCCATTTAGTTCTACTTGGATAATTTTTTTCTTTTCGTTCCTGTTGGGCTGTGCGTTTGTAATGTGTTCCGTTTTTATTTGTCATTCATTGCTGCAAAGTTTTGCCGTTTTATTTGTGAAGTTGCTGTTGCTATTATTGTTGTTATACAGAAATTGCTGCTTCTGCTGCGATGCGGGCCTTTCCCCGTCGACGTTATCTGAGCTCCTTTGTCTTTTTGGCCACACTCACCCAAGCGAAGTGGGAAGATGGAGGGAATCTAGGGGCAGGGGCACACACAGTTAGTTTGCCAACGAATTTTTGTGTGTAAGTAAGTTGAGGCGAGGCATACAGAATGGAAAGAAAGAAATCAGCTTTGAGCAAAATGAGGCAATAAAGATTTATCTCGATGCGAACGGCAAAGGACATCGCGCACCGAAACAAAAACCAATGCAGCAGATTTGTCAAGGATTTGCAGCTGACAATTTATGTTAGCCGTTGGCTTTACATTCCCCATCCCCTGTGCGCCATGCCTCATGCCCCAACCCATGCAAGCAACAATGAAACTTTTAAACATTTTCTATGCGTTGATCTCGTCGTACGACTCACCAATTTGTAATCTATGCCACATGCAAAATTCATAAATCTTAATTAAATCTTTGTCATGGCAAAAACTCATTTTATTTAGTTATTCCATAAAAAGCAATTGATATTTATTTTTGGCAATTGTTTCTTGTGGCTTGGATTACAAATTTTGTGCAAGTAAAATTTATCAGTGAATATTGTTTTCTTCTTCTTTGCTCAGATTTATGACTCTATGATTTGAGCTGCAGAGATAATTTTTATTGTGTCAGCAACAAATATGCAAATACACAACTACACCCACACACACACACTCACACAATCACACACTGAGAAAACGTTACTTTTACGGAGATTAGAAAATTTGCATTATTAGTTTTTAGAAATATTTTCTATTGTTAACAAATATGTTTGTGAAAAATAAAAAAATTACATTTTAATTAAAACATTTGTTCTGTATGCATTTGGGCAGAATTCCGACTTCTACAACTATACAATTATACAACGATTTATCCAACAATTCATGAACTAACTTTAACAAAAGTGGAGAGCATAACTCGAAAAATAATTAAATAGAATAAAAATAAAAAATTTGTAATAGTTTAAAATTTTATGAAGTTCAGTTCATTTCATGCCAGAAATCATAGTTAAGCTTATTCAGCTGCCCGAAAATGTAAAAAACTTTCAGTTTTAAGGCTTCACAACAGTTGTGAAAGTGTACTCAAGTTTGTCAGGTTTTCGTGGTTGCCATTGGCCAATTAAACGTCGGTCTGAAGGTATTGCAAGTTATTTCTTTTGACTAGTTTTTGAGCTGACGTGCATATTATGGCAACTTTCAATTACGCATTTAATTTAATTTTTGGAAATTATAACTTCTGTCCGACAGATGCAAAAGTTGTGCAGAGATGGAAGACTTTTGTGGAGTAGACTTGTCATAACTAGAAGCAACTTTAAAACAAAAACAGCCCGCCAATTGCCAAACCAGTTGCAATGTTACCAAGTTTGTTTTGCCAGAGTTTTTGCAGTGACGCCGTGCTTGGAATATGGCGTCACAACAATTTCTATTTCAATTAGCAGTGCACACATTGCCACAGTGCCGCAGTGCCACAGTCCAATCAAGAACTCAACAAAGACCTGTTAGAACCAGATTTTGGTGCTTGGTAATCATTTTCTAACTTTCTGAGTTTGTTTGCTGCCTGGACCGGAAGTCAGCCTGCTATTCGCTGGATGCTTTGCGGATTCACATGTAAACAAGCTAAGCGCTTTACTCTCCCTCCCTCCCTCCCTAAATCCCTCTTACACTCTCCCTCTCTCCCTCCCACTCTATTTTTGCTGTTTGTTACTTTGCTTCAGGCTGTGCGATTAGGTTTAGCAAAATAACCACTTTCCACCACATGGCTTTGTTGATTTCACATAAAAATCGCGCAATCGTTGCTGGATTTTAGCAGTAAATCAATTTCGCATAGACATCGCCTAAAATTTTCACATAAATTACAAAATATGAGCAAGAAAAAAAAAGGTGAGAGGAGAGGAAAAGTCCAGTTTTACGATACTGTTATGAGGCTAATCTGAGAGCGTCAAACGATCACTAAGTGGGCAGCAAAGGAAAACATAAATAATACGCAGCAAGTAGCCGAGTGGGAATAAAACAAAAGTACTACAAAAATACATGTTGCGATACACATGAAGTAGGGGCTTAAAATAAGATCTTATTGCATATTTGTTTGTCGGTATGAATTTTTAATAAAAAATATTTATGAAATAAAT
The DNA here is from genome assembly GCA_035043845.1 of Drosophila picticornis. Taxonomy (NCBI): domain Eukaryota; kingdom Metazoa; phylum Arthropoda; class Insecta; order Diptera; family Drosophilidae; genus Drosophila; species Drosophila picticornis. The sequence goes on from JAWNMR010000491.1 coordinate 13,212,800, forward strand.
GAATAAATAACACAAAATTCCTTAAATCAATAACAAGCATTGTTATAGTTTTTACAGACTATTGAACATGTTGTGCCTACAGCCTCCCCTTCCATTTTAAATATTTGCTAATCGAATTTGTTAGGATTGCTGAAGTATGCCATATGATTTATGTAGGTTATATAAGCTGATATCAATCAGGCCCAAAACAGGCACAAATAAAAATAATAAAGAAAAAACAGAAAAACACTTCAGCTCAACCAAAATTAAAGCAAACTTCAATTTATTTGGGCTCTGTGTTTTAGGGGCTGCTTGGCAAAAGATAAAAACGTGACCGCGAAAGCATAAAATATGAAAAGCTGAAGCGAGCCCAATGAAAATGAGACACAAGCCATGACGACGATAAGCACGGGAAAGAGAACGGGGACGTGGCCGAGGAAGAGTCGACAGTCGACAGTGGCTTTAATGGGCCGCGTTTAGCATAAGCGCAAACATAGACAAATACAGGCAGACAGAAAGACTGACGGGTAGAAAATGGTTGCGGAGAGTGGCAAAAATGTGGTGTACTTTGAGGCGCTTGTCAGCTGCAAGTGGCGCCATAAATCAACGAAGCAAGCGTTGAGTGCCGACCACAAACAAAAGTCAAGTCAAAGGCGAAGCCACAACAAATGCCTCCACTTGAAATTTTAGTTTTAATATGACCAGTTTGGCTGCGGGCATGTTTTTTTTTTTTGTATTTATTTTATTTTTTTGTGCAACACTTGCGAGCGGAAAAGTTGAAATTGCGTTGCGAATTATTGATGCCTCATCGCTGATTGCTTTGCGCTTACGCCATTTGACACAAACGCTGCTGTTGGCTTACCAACTAAACCAAACCAAGAGAAACAAAGCCAAATCGAGCAACTCCCCCACCAAGCTCTAATTCCGGCACGGTGCGCTCTTGGGCATAAACAAGTGAAGTCATTTGGTATGTCTGGCATGTACAGCCGACTTGGCTCTGACGTGTAAACGTACTATCGAAAGCATACACTTTCAATGCCACTCACTCTCTTCGCCTCCTCCTGCTACTCCACAGCAACACAGCCACATCAGCCACATCAGCCATGCCCTATGAAGCATGTTGTTATTATTTCTGTTTCCGGTTTGGGGCCCCGTTCTAAGAATATCAGTGCACACACATTGTCAGCATCTCAATTCGATGGCGCCCCTCTGCCTCCTTGGCGCTGCAGAAACTTTCTTTTTTGTAGCTTTTCGCATTGCCGTCGCATTAGCATCGTTTTTTCTTCTGCTTTTGTATCTGTGTGCAAAATATGGCAAAACAATAAACGTTATAACAATTGTGGCTGCTTCTAATCGCAGCGAGCCGGCTAAAATGTTTGACAGCTTGGCCTAAGTGCTTTGTGTGGTTCACTTGCCATCCTGGCCTTCAGCTGGAGCTAGGGCTGGAGCTGAAGATGGAGCTGGAACTGTAGCTGAAGATGGAGCTGGAGTGTTGAGCTTTAAATTATGTTCCGTTTGTGTATTTTGAAGAATTTTCAAATTGATTTTGCAAATAGTGTGCATTGTTGCGTACCGCATAAAAAGCTTTTTGTTTTCATTTTTTATTGTTAACTTTTCTATGAATTTTATGAATTGTTAAGATGCAGATAAAGCAACTGTCAGCAAACTGATGATTGACAAAACCACTTTTCATTAAACTCGTGCGTAATTTATCCTGCTTACCTTATTTTAGTATTAAAAAAAAAAAAGTAAAATCTCTGAGAATATTTACTTTAAGCTTTAAACATTTCTCAGCCATAAGAATTATATAAATTTCATTCTATCTCGTAAAAGGATCCACTTTCAAACAATTAAATTGTAGGGTTATTAAACTAGAAAAGTAAGCAAATATAAATATTTAAAAAATATTCACACATATCTGCTTTCAGAAAGATATTAATCTGTTATAAGTACAACTGTAAAATTAATATTTATTAAATATATGTAATACATTTATATACATACATTTGCAATACGTAGACTTATTTTCTCCCATGGATTCATCAAGATCTAACAGACAATTTAACTCGCCGAATATCGCCGAGCACTTCAAATACGAGTCATTAAACAAGGCACAGCTTAGAGGCCCTGACAAAGTTGAGATAATTCTTGTTGTTGTTGCTGGCTGGTCGCATGCCTTATCAACGACAGCCTCAACCGACTCAATGTTGATTTTGATTCGTGTTGGGGAGCCTCCTCCCAAAAGGCCTGTGTCGCTGAAGCCATTAATGCAACAAACAGCGAAATTTTTGGGGTTAAACGTCGCGTCAAAATTGCGCCACAGTCGAGCTATTAATTTAGTTTATGGCCAAGTTTTGCATAAGCCGCAGATGTCCTTGTGGAGCGTAATGAACTTTTGACCACTAAATGACCGAGCTGAGCCAAATCTTTGCAATTGTAAATGGTGCGCGATGAAAGCGAAAAATGAGTCATAATTTAATATTAAACGCAACTCCACCTGGCCAATGATAGCGTCTCACCCTACCTATTTGAGGGGGAAACTGCAGCTAGCATTTCCAAGTTGACGTTTGTTGTTGCTGCCGCGCCGCAGCACTGTGCATGCCACGCGGGCACGTGTAATATATTTACGAGTGTTTTTATGTTTATGTTGATTATTAATATTCATACAAACACATTCCTGCATTGAGCTCGGCGCAAACAAACATTTAAATGATTTTTATGCCTGCTCACAGGAGTATGTAATGCTCATTTTCGCCACCCACCAAGCATTCAAGTTTAATGTGTTGTGCGAAAGAGCTTTGCTTAGAAACAAAAACACACACACATGCGCGCATTATCGGTGCGTCTGTGTGTAATAAAAGTACATTTTATTTATTTGCTTTTTGGCCTCGGACCCAACCGCATCTGCAAAGGTATGCGATTTAATACGCACCTTGTGCTCTGTTTTGGGCTCCACATGCCGTGGTACCATTTTGCTCAGACTATCTTCTAGTTTTATTGCCCCTGGGTGGTAATTCAATTAGCTGCGTTGGATAAGCTCGATTTATGGACCAATGCAAGCTTTCAACGGTGCGCACAATTTTTTTTCTATTTATTTGTATGCTGTTTTTTAAGCCTTCAATTTCGATTGAACTTGTTCTGCTGTTCAAAATAAAATATTTGCTAAATATTTCATTTATATTATATATTGAAAAATAAATAAATGCGAAATTGACTTTTATTTTTAACGCATTAATAAATTATGGGTTTTATATATATATTGCTAACTTTATTCTATTTTTTAGTTATCATATTGCCCATATTTGCTGCTTTGCAAAGAAATTTGCAATGCTTCAATATTATTTTTAGCTGTGTGTCCTAATGCCCTAAAGGTGATCTCCATTGAACCCAACCAAGCCCAAAAAACACACACACATTCACACACCTATACATACACATACACACCCATAGACACACACATACACGCACACACACACAGAGAGACAGACCTGCAAACCATTCACGGGAATTATAATGCATTGTGGCCGCACTATTCTATAGAAATCCTTTTAGGCAATACACAGAAGGGCATATATGTATATATTTATATATGTTTATATATATATACATATATGTATACGGCATCGTTTAGTTGCAAGCTGTATTTGGGCCAAACTCTGGATGGCCATTTGGTCATTTAGCCATTTGGCGCTGCCTTTTTGCGTAATATTTATAATTTATGGAGGGTTTTTCGCAAAATTTTGCTCTGCTCTGATCCCGCTGCCAGCCAGATGTTGTTTATAATTTTGCAAAGGTATTTGCAGGATGCTCAAAGCATAGCAATTTTATTAAGTAAATTGTTTCCGTTACTTTTCGGATTTCCTTTGAAATGACTGCGGATTGTGCCGTTGTTTGAAGTGGTCCACAGTCAAAGGCAAAAAAAAAAAAAACAACAGGAACAAAAAAGAAAAAAAAAGAAGTAAAATATAATAAACAGAATATATACTCGTATTTAGAGAGTGAGAGATAGAGGAAGAACCACGCAGGAAGTTAAGTTGAGAAGATTTTGCTTTTGTGTGTGGCACTGTGGACTCTGGTTTGGTCGGCCATTCATTAAAGCAATTTTCAGTGCCAGTAATTTATGTGTCAATGTATTTTGCCGGCTACGCCTTCGACATCAATTCTCGGCCTCTGCTCGAAATTCAATTCGCTGGACAGCAAACCATTCAGCCAGTCAGCCAGTCAGTCTGCCAGTCTGGCAGTCTGTCAGTTTGTCAGTCTGACGCTCAGTCAGTCACTCTATCAGCCACTCTGCAGTTGTCGTCGCCATTTAGCTCGTAATTTTTATAGCCCGTTAGACCTCATTTGGTCACGAAACTCAAATGCGTCGCTATAAGAGTATTTATTGTGCTCTCTTTTTTTGGCGCATTTTGTGTTTGATTTTTTTTTTTTCTGCTGAATTCTGTTGCTGTACACATTTATACGGATTTCATAGGCTGTCGCCATACTGCTTAAAATCATATGACTCAAGGTCACAGGCGCTGTTTGCAAAAAGTGAGCGGGTATATTGACAACAGTGTAAGGCAGTGTTTGGCTCTTGACTGTCACTGTCACAACACGGTTATATCCTTTGGGATTGGCAATAAGCGTAGTAACATTGCCATCTGCATAGCTGCACATTTATTAACCTATGATTACAGGGCATTGTCAGGTCGTGTAGTATTTAATGTTGAGCTCTGACTGAATGCTGTTTTATGACTGCTGCAACACTCAATTTATAGACAACTGTTCGAGATGTGTTGGCAGCATTTGCAGCAATGCTTATTGCTTTTTATAGCATGCTCCACGATGGTAAATAAATAAGCTTAGTGTCTGAATTTTGTCGCAATTACCAAGAATACATATTTGTATGCATTTATCCGTGCAGGCTAACCAGCTGTGGCCAGTCAGTAGGACCTTAATTTATGTGCACTGCAATCGAAGGATGGGCTCCAATGCAAGTGCTCTTGCATTATAAAATGCTTTGAAAATGGTTAGGAAATTGTGAAAGTGCACTTTGTATATTTGGCATAGTTATTTAATTTACAAAATCTAACTTTTTTAATTATTAAAGCCTTTTGAAATAAGTGGACGGTTTTTAATTCTCATTAAATAAATAATTAAATAAAGATGTTGAATACTTCTCTTGTACTTATTTTATATACCATATCTTCTTACATTCTTCTTTACTTTCTTATAGTTATTTAATATACCATATACTAAATTTACATACCATATCGCTTTGCTGTCCCAATCGTTGCCAATGCTAAATTAAGCAATCTGCACATAAAAGAAATGTCGAACTCAACAAAGAATGAGCATCATTTTTTCTCTTTTGGTCATGTTTGCTGTAATTTGAATTTATTTTGGTAAGAAAAAAATTTCGATGTTGGCTAGAAAAATGCAAATAACGGCAAAATGTTGCCGCTTTCTGTTGGCGAGCTGTTGTGGCATGGTCCTAGCTATGTGTTGAGGTTGGGGGCTATTGTTTGCAAATTATTTGTATTCATGTTTTCGTTTATTTTGTGTATTGTTTTGTCCATTTTTGTATTTTGTTGTTTTTTTCTGTTTTGTTTTTCTAGTCTCGTTTGCTTTGCTTTGGTGACGGGCCTAGGCAACTTCCGTCTGCCGGCACGTAATCTACGTCATTTCCGTTTTAAACTATTTACATAGTAAATATGGCAGGGGTTCACGTAGGTCTACGACGTCCTTCTTCTTTTTGCAACTTCAACGCTGGCTCAGCGCTCCTCAATCGTTATGATTTTGATTCTTATTTTTCTTCTTGCGGCTTATCCTTTGGATTTCTTTGTTACTGTAGCCGATTTTTATTGTGCTGCTCGTAGTCGGATTCGGACTAGGTCTCTGTCCCGACAGACCAATGACATGCTCAAGTGCTATTCCGACTTACATTGCGCATTTTGTATACTTTGGTCCATTTTTTGCTATTTCGTTATTGTGTTTGCAATGCGAAAGTTTTGTTTTTCTTTTTACGGCTGGCATTGCAATTTTTTGATTTCGCGCTTTTCCAGCTGTTGGCTCTTGCTATAATTGAATTATACGCTTGCCCTGTCACTGATCCCAACAACTGTAAAGAAAAAAAAATTGGCACGTAGTGAAATATTTCCACATTTGTCGGCACGAATAAAAATTTCATTCCCTTTTTTCGCCGCTCCGGTTTTAAATTACATATGCTTAATTTGCATAAAATTTAAAACAAAGTTTTGCTAATCGTAAGCTGCTTTATATTAAATAATAAAATGTCACAAAAGTATTTTCGGCCGACAAAATTAAGAAACTAAATTTTCTGTTGGTTTATTAAAATTTAATATGCACTTTAGATACAATACGGGAATATACGGATCTATTCAATATATATGAGGGAATTATATAATATATGAACGAATTTTAAAGATCATAGTGTGGCGTATATATAAACGTGCAGTTCATAAACTTTTGCAGTTTAAACAAGATGTATTAAATTAATAGGAAATGCACATAATATTTTTTTTCCTCTTAATTGATCAACTTTTTGTGTCTATTTATTTATTTGTTACATGTATTAAAAAAGCACAAACAATTATCATAATCGATTAAAAGATTTATATAAATTAAAACCTATTCAATTTTAAACGCACATTTCATTAATCATTTTAAATGCTTTAATTAAAATTTAAAATCAAAAAATTTATATTTACGTTTTAAGTAATCTTTTAATTAAACACTTATTAAATGTTAAATGCAGAACGCCCTTGCAGAAAATTTTTTAAAAAATATCCGCGCAATTTTCACCATAATGTGCCACAAGCAATCATTCAGTCATTGTCAAACGTGTGTTTATGTTGCATAAGAAGCTGTATTTTCAGTAAGAATATGTATTTATTTATATTTTTTGTTTCTTTCGTTTCTTTTTGGTCAGTATTTATGAGAGTTGTCAACCCTTTTGCTCAATTCATTAGGCATCGGTTCAACATTTGGGGTCGGCAATATGCCAATTTGTGACAGACGAGCGACTTTCCGTTCTGACTAAAGGCCAACTAAAGAACATAAAAGACATTTCTGTCATTACAAAACATGCACAGAATATAAGCATTTCTCATGCCCAGTGCACATAAGTACGATACAAAAAAAGAAAAAAAAAACCGGAACTGAAATGATTAATGCATATTATTTGTAGACCTACGTTCAGTTCTTTCACATTTGCAGAAAATCCATGAAGTGAATACGCCGGAAATTAGAAGTGTGTTTCTGTATTTAGACCCCTTTTCGGAAATTGGTCAAGTTGAAGGAAAATTTAATTTTATGAAATCAATTTTCATTATGCACTTAAGCGGCTTGGGTCCATCGTTAAAAATGCTTTGCAGCAACAGAACCAAGTGTGTCAGGCATGTGGTATGTGCCACACATTCACACAGCGCTGTGACGTGCGTATGCGAATTTACTTTTGTTGGCCGCGTCCAGGGAGTCGTTAAAATGCAGTTTAGAAAAACCCCAATGCTACCAAAGACAAAGTGCCCGATAACGACCGCTCTGGACATTCTCTCGCTGACACCAGCTTTGGTGTGTATTTGTTTTTTTTTTTAACGGCATGTTTCTGTATTTTTCTTGTTGTTTTCTTTTTGGTATTTTATGCGCGTATTTTTTTTTTATGCGATGATAAAATTCATAGCGCTTGCATATAAATTCAACTTACTGACCAACAACAACATAAATAACAACAACAACAACAAGAGCAGATATTCTTACATATATGCGGCTAAGCTCTAGCTCCGTTGCACATTGGGTCAGCGCAAAAGTTCCCGAAAAAACTCACATTAATATACTACAACGTTGCTAACTTGATCTAAATATCATTAAATGCGAGAAGATTATGCTGGCCATTTAGTTGAATTTATATTTCCATGATGTTTGCAGTGCTTGAAGTGCAGCCAAAATTTCGGCATAGAAGTTAAATTACATTTTTTTTTTATTATTAATATAAACCATTTAAATATTAATTTGAATGTTCAATTTAGCTTTTTTTTAATGCGTTTCTAAGTATTTTGAAGACCAATGTATACCCGTATACCATTTTTGAATTTAACTAAAATCGTATTTTTATGTGTGTGCACTCGACCCCGTTTTCAGAGTACTCTGGCCAGTGTGCAGCTGCAATGTGTGGGTGTATTTTCATTTTATTATTTCTTTATATACTTTTTACGTATTTATTTATACTTGGGGTCTGGCAGCTGTTGGAGCACAATTTGATTTCCATCGGCTTAGCGCGAGGATTTTCTAAACGCTTTGGTTTGCCTTGGCCTTTTTTGAAGTGTACCATTCTGCTAGTTTTTCTTTATGCCGGTGCCCTTTAAGCCCATTTATGAGTTTGGCTCCATTTTGATGAGTTGAATTGCCAACAGGGTCGTCACCCATAAATATTTGGTTTCATGCCTGGCGTTTAAGTACCATTCAATTTGCTGTACTCGCATAAGCGCAGTTCAACTAACATTAAATGACATGAATTATAATTGGTTTTGTTGGTGGTAAAAGTTTAGCAGCGGAAAGGGCCACTAACTAACCGTGAACTGTTTTGACGTAATCAACCGTAGTCTCAAATAAAATATTCAAACTCAATTAGTACGTACAGAAGACCAGACATATATATGCATATATATGTATATATTTTGTTTGCTTATCTGTAGGTATGCTCATATGTTTTAATGTTAGCAAATGCAGAGACAAGTGGTGAAAATCTACCGCAATTAGAAGACAAATCGTTTTGACGCCAACACATCCAGTATCTCTCTATCTCACGCTCTAGTTGTGATGTCAGCATGCTTGAATGTCTGTGTGTGTGCCTGTGTGTGTGTGTGTGTGTGTGTGTTTGTGTTTGCTGTGCCTACTGTGCTGTCACACTGTTCATATGTGGAGGGGCATTAAAGCATGAAATTAATGCACAAGGCATAGCAAATAGCCCTAAGGACACGCGTGCCAATGTGCCAGAACGAGAGAGCAGCACAAGCACAATGAACAGTGAAGGGTACCGGGTGGGGGGGAGACATATTAAATTCTATGCAGCAAGCACCCGCAACCGACTAATAAAAATTGTCGAAAGTAAATTTTTATTTTAGCTTAACGTTATGCAGCTGCTGTTTTGTGCTTAGAAATTTAATTTGTGCAACACATGGCGTATGAGCTATTTAATTAGATTAAGCTCAAGAAGATATCTGCCTGAATTTACTGAAATTATATATATATTTTTTTTGGTCTAGGCATCATTCAATTTTACATTTTTGCGTCCAGGACTTTCTTTTGCATTTAGGTTTTCTCTGCTAAAACTTAAATTATTGTCATGTCAAACAACATAACAAAACGTTGTCGACGAAAATTTGAACATTTTACACACACAGAATGTTGCCTAAGCTTAAAGACATTGCTTTAATTTACAATCACAAGGAAAAGCGAACGGATAGAGATGATAGCGTGAAAAATACAGCAAAACTTAGTTCGACAACAGTAGCAATAGTAGCTGAGCATAAAACGATATATTGCTTGTAATAAAAAAACAATATATTAATACTATGTAAATGAAACGAAAATAATTTAATTATACGTTTTTGGGTCACTCTGTTTCATTTCGAATAATTTGTAAGAAATTAAATGATTGCTTGATTTTAATGTAGCCTAGCTTTAAAAAATAATCACTCGAAGTGAAAATACAACATATTCTTTATAATTCAATCGTTCGAGTTTTTAAATTTCGAGTGTTTTTTAAACAATATTTCATATTTTCTATTCGTTAAATAGCCACCATTAAAACCGTTTGTCAGCATAAGAAACTGGTACTTTGACAATATTTTACACTTTGTGAATTTATGCATTTTGATAACGTTGTATGACCCTATTGCCAGTTGATTGAATTGTTCTTTTATTTTCATGAGTAACCCATCATGTTTGAAGATGGTAGATCATCGTGGCCCAAAGTTAAAAAAAAAAAATCTTAAAAATTATAACGACTTTTAAAAATGTTAAGACTGCGCAATATGGAAGCCAAGATCTCGAATATTTATGTAGGTTGGTGTGGCTTTCTTGGTCACTGATCATATCAGAAATATGCATATTTTACTGGTGTAAAATGTAGTGAATTATGATGGCAGATGCTTTTGCATAGTTTCGTCAATTTAGTCTAATCTCCTTGCAGACATTTTCCGGCTCCTTGGAAAAGTTTGGCAAGTGCAACTTTTGTTGGCCATCTTTGTCTTGTAATTGCTCTTCAATACAAGCCCTCAACTTGAAAGATGGACTACCCCCCTGCAAAATGTTTCAGCATATTTGAACAAGTTTTGAGGGTCTGCTCGGTGCTCGGTGCTCCCACTTCCCATTCAACTATTAATGGCCGTTGGCAACATTTTAGTTTTTCTATCACATTTCTGCTTGGTTATTTTATTTTATGTTACTTTACTTTGCATTATGCACTTTTTTCATTCTTTTTGTATACGTGACGTATACATGATGTGGTTGGTCGGCAAAAAGTTTTGGAATGAAGTGTAAAGCACAGTTTGGTTATGTAAATGGAGCATGATATGGTTTTTGTGTGCGGTTATGCAAATGTGGTCGAGATTTTGAAGTGAGCTACAATAGAAATGGCCAAGTCGTGAAGTGCAAATCAAATGCAATTCAGATGGACTGTTTCGGTTCAATAACAACAGCTTAGCAAATGATTGCCTCTATGTATTTATTTAAAAATCACTGCAACTGAATGGCCTACAACTTATATAAAAATTGAACGGTCAACTTAAAAACCATCCTCAAAATGCATTTAATGGCGAACTTTGCGTTCAAAACCAATTTTCAAAAACAACAAAAACAACATAATGTGGCAAACAATAACAGAGACCCGGAATTATTGGCATTAATTCGACTTCATAACTGCCAAGCGCTGCAAAGAAGAACTACAAAAATAAAAATAAACTAGCGGAAAATAAAGCAAACACAGAAAAGTGAACAAAAGTGCGCAAGGAAATGGTAAAAGTTGGCAAACACATACACATACACATCTGCGTGTGTGTATAGATATTTATATATATATACATATTTGCATAATACCCTGGCGTGCTTGACATAAAGTTGCCAGTTGAAGCCGGCAAGCAGAGTGCCGGCTTAATCTGCTTTTTAGATGGCCAACTGAAGGCGCCAAAAGCCGATCGCCTTTGCCATAACTCATTTCAGCAATTTTAAATGTGCCGGCGCCGGCCTCCACTGCTCCAGCTTGAAAACAGCTTAAGTCGAAAACAGGAGCACACAGCAGCACATGGAGGCTCACAATAAATCACTGTCGCCCCGCTTGACCAGTGCGAAATTAGCAGCTACCTGTTAAATGCTCGCACCACATTGAACTCATTCATCCCGCTCAAATTCACACGTGAGTTATTTTCATGCTTCCTTCACAAGTATTTTTATCCTTATAAATATTTGATCAGGCTGCTTTGTATGCTGTGTACTGCGTGTGATTGCGTATGTGTGATTGCGTATGTGTGATTGCGTATGTGTGATTCTCTGTGTTCACAGATCCAACAATGTATTGAGGCAGCCAGCTACTTGTATAATACATATTGCATTGCAGCTTTGTTGAGGATTTTGCTGTATGCCCTGCCATGCATATTTTATTGGTCACACTCACAGCACTATCGAGCCTTGAGTGCTCTGATTGCTGCAATTGATTATTGTGAAATATTTAGTAAATAAAATGAGAGTAGTACTCGTTTGAGCCTTAGTGTTTTATAATTGCTTATGCTTATATTTTAGATTCTTTTTTTGTTCGCATGTACTTCAAATTGCAAATCTTTGCCACACACTTGATGCCTATGCCAATTATGCATTTTAAACGCACAATAATATCAAATGAGAATTCAATGCTGATTTTTTTGTATTCATTTTGCATATTTCCGTCGGCACATGAGGTTTTCTTTTTTTATTTTTAAACCATTTCATTTTCTCATTAGAAAATAAAGTTTCAAGTTATTTAGCTGCTTAGCTGTTTCGTATTTCACAAGACCCTTTGGAATGACGAGGGCATTGCTCAAATGAAAACAAACTGGCAGTATTTACATCGAATCCAAAAAAAAGTCGCATTGAATATACCCTATAACAATTGTAACTTCTATACAGAAAGTAAATTCAATACAAATAAAAAAAAGAATTAAAATGGTATAAATGGTTTTACCGTGTTGAAATGTTTGGATTCTTAAAACTTAATAGTTGCTATGCTTTCTAACTATTCTTTGAAATTCTTTGTTTGATGTGTACACGGTATATGAGTGTTTTAACTTTTGAACCTTACTTTTTGTAGCTTGTTATTTCCACAACATAACAGAAAAAATTGGCAGCAATGAAAACTGTGTAAAATGTGCGACTTAAACAAAAGCAATGGGAAGCAAAAAAAAAAAAAAACTAATTAATCCCACTTGACCTTTTTTTTAAGCATTTTTCTGCCCCAAAAATCAGTTAACAACATTGACTTTACTAAGAAGGCAAACGCATTAGGATCCATGTTTGTCCTGCAATGTATTTGACGCAACTTTTGTGTGACCTTCAAAGAGTTTCATGGTTTGATGCATATAAAAAATGAGTAAATTACAGGAACTTTTTTTTGAAACAACAGCCAATTTCCTTTTATTTGGTTTATGCTTATTCATTCTCAGAGCAACAATTTAAAATGGTATATATTGCGGATGTGAATGTAATTGATTTTATTTTTTTGGAGGTCTATTTAGTCTCTAAATTATAATTGTTCAATTCCGATTACTTATTGACATAAATAAATTTGTCTATTGAAAGCACAAAACACAATTTGCCAGCTGTCAGATTATTGCATATCTAGATAGTTTTCTTGCCAATTGCATTTTATTGACTCGGTGGCAGTTACCTGTGGCCGGTGTTAACTGATTTCGACCTTTGTCGTGCTGGTCATTTTGGTATATCTTGACGCATAATCCGAGCTTGGTTGTTATTGTCAGTGTGAACCGAGAACAAAAAAACCGAGAAGAAAAATCCCGCTTGCTTATTATTTTTAGTAAATCATGAAAGCGATAAGCCTAATAGCCTGGGCAACATCTATGTGTGTGTGTTGCATATGCGGCGAGTGAGATAACGTAGCAAAGTAAAATCAAATGGCATGAAAATGTGAACACAGCCGTAGGCATTCGATTCGACTCGACTAAGCTGCTGTTGCTCCTGCTGTACGCTGATTCTGCAGCCAACTGTGGATGCCTGTATGTGTGGGTGTGTGTGTGTGTGTGTGCTGGTTAGCGTCTACGCCATTTTGTTTAATATGCCATCTGGCTGCTAGGGGCACCGCATGGCAGCGATTATCTAAAAGACATTAACATCCCAGCAGTTACTACGGTAATATACTACTAGAAAACACAGCACGCTCTCTCCAGCCAGGCTCAACTATGCGGTGGGCATGTCTGCATGTAAATGTCCTGTTTTGTTTAGCAAATTCACACCGATGCGTTAAAGTAACCACATTTACTTTTCCTTGGGAAACCCTGGCAGAGGGGAATCATATTTTTTTAATGAAATCTGCAACGCACTACATGAAATTTCTGTCACTTCACAGAGTATATTTGAACAGCTGATAGCCTCACGTTTGTCTGAATGTTTTACTCTTGAAAGCGCAAAGATCTCTGAACTTATTGATCCCTTAAGGTATACAAATATATTGAAAACTATAGTGCTACGTCCACTAAGGGGCTAGGACACGCCCACTCCCTCCCCTAAAAACGATAGAAAATTTTATTTATTATTTATTTGTTTGGCCACTCCCACTTACGCCCTCAACATTTTTAAAATCCTGTATTTCCGTAATTTAAAAGCTAAAGTTAGCAAACTTGGAACGAAGATTACTAGGAACCTTCTCTTAAAATTTTTTTGTCCACGCCCACTTCCTCCCCTAAAATTCTCTTATCTCCCGTAATTTATATTAGTATTTCGCATTCAGTTATCGTGTTGCGGAGTCAAGTTCACTATAGCGAAAAATGGTATTAAATATCGTCAATATCGTAGAAAAATCTCTACTCTATCATAGCGTTCTTAGACATTAAAAGTGCTTTTCGTCTCTCGGGCGGCGATAACTGGAGCTCTGGTAGACCTGTGGATAGACGCCATTTTGGTGGGATCAATCAATTGCTCACTTGCAGGATTGTATGTCAGCAGAGGTACGCTTTAGGTGGGCCTCACGTCACGCCTGCTATGGAACATAGCGATAAATAAATTGCTACGTGACATGGAGGGGGCGGCCGAAATACGGTTAGAAAACTGTTTTTTTTTTTTCGCTAGGAAATTACAAAGTTTCTCTCTCTCATTCAGAAACAGTGCTAACTTCCTAAGGTTACACTGGATAGGAAATTAGACTGGAACCTTAACACCAAAATATGGGCGAAAAACGCAAAAGTCGCTTTATAAGCATGTATAAATCCAATGGGGTCAAATGGGCTATGTCCGCAAATATTGTCCGATGGTTGTAAGCTTCTATTGTCAGACCAATACTTCAGTACTTCAAAATCAACCCAACAAAGTTCAGTGCAAGGCTTAACTATGCATTCGCACCTCACGTAAGACTAAGATAATCCTTATCTTACTCAGAAACCAGGCCAATCATCTATCTTAGGAGGGAATTCAAACATTACTTCGAAAACAGACTTCTACGTGCCAGTAGAAGTCTTCAGTACATACTTCCACTCGAGGGAGGAATGGACCCATGGTTCTCCCGGACCACCGGCAGCCGTGACTTTCTTCACAGATGGCTCAAAGGAAGTACTAAATTTCCTAAAGAGGCTCGAAGTCTACCCGGCAATGTCAATATATATATTGACAGACAGGCGGCAATCAAATCTATTAGCGCGATATCATCCAATTCGACATCGGTAACAAGCTGCCGCAAATTAATTATTTTTACTATTTTTATCGTGGTAATTAATGTCCTTAATATTCCACACATAATTATAAAATACTTACTCGTTTGAACATGTATGATAATATATATGTATATTTAAAGTGCACTGTTTAACAAATTATTTTAAGTCTAATACAAAGGTCAGTTCAAATCCGTCTTCCAGTTGGTTCCGTTTTCATTTAACCCCACTTTGATCCTTTTTTGCCGCTTTTCCTCTTAGTCCTCTTGCCACGAACAATCACCCTCCTCCACTTGCGCTTCTTCTTTTTGCAAGTTGACCCACCGTTGGATGGTGCTGCTGTAGTGTCTCCTGCAGCCGTTGTCGTCTCTTCTCCTGCAGCCGTTGTCGTCTCTTCTCCCGCAGCCGTTGTCGTCTCTTCTGCTGCAGCCGTTGTCGTCTCTTCTGCTGCAGCCGTTGTTGCTTCAGTTGTTGCTTCAGTTGTTGCTTCAGTTGTCGCTTCAGTTGATTCTTGGCAGTCGACGCTCATCGGCAAATAGAATAAACATATGGCCAAGAGCGCACAGCTCAAGGCTACTACTTTGGAGTTCATCTTGTTTCAATCCGTTGGTGAATGATACTTATCCTTCGGGTACATTTGCTTTTATAGCAATTTTTGGATGTATACAAAGTTTACTCAGCTGTTTCATCAATTGCGATTCAAATGTGGGTTTGTTTACAATGTATAAAAACCGGAACAGAGTTTGTCAAATATTGATTATTTGTTAGCCATAACTGGAGAAAATAGTAAATAAAATATGACTTTTTGTTTGCTTAACCTAGATATTGGCTTAGTGGAAACTATTAGAATTTTAAATAATACAGTTTTAGGCTGACACATATAAAACATCTTTCTGAAAGCTTTGTTTTATAATTATTCAGTACAGTGGGAAAATAAAATCGCCTTCAATTTTTGATAATCGCCATATTTTAGTCGGCAAGACAAGCTCACCGTATGTTGCAGAAAGTGAATTTCTAAGATTCATAATTTCATTGTAAATTCTGAAATTTATCATCATAAAAGGATACTCTAAACTGTAGAGCTATTCCCTCTCGAAGACGCTCGTTGCAGATTGATTGCCCTGCACACTCCATCGGTTGATCCTAAAGGGATCAATGTCCCAATATTGATATATTTTTCGAATTAAACAAAATAGTTTTTCATACAAGAAGTCATATTGTAGTGTGCGGATTCCAGAGTATGATCTAAAACTTTACATGAACCATGTATAGCAGAATTTTGCGATGTACATCTCTAACTATGCTCTTGCTAATTCTTCGGATTGTTGGAGTTCTTGTTATTCTCCTTTGGTATTTAGAAGGACACCATTAAAGTGTTCGACTCATGAACCCCGGCACACAGTGGAACCCTTTTCCACCCACCCAAAACATACCCAACAGTGAAAAAACCAAGGGAGAGGAGGTGAATAATATCAAATATTCCAAATGTTAGAACAAAGAGCACAAATCCACGGGCAGTTTAAGTAAAAGGCCTAGATATTCCATCAGGACCCTGTAAAAATATGTGCTTAACGACCTTTATATAACTAGGCAATTAAGTCTTCTTCGGGTCAAGCGTTAAGTTCGCATTGAAGAAGTTCGATGTATGGAATATACCCCAACTCAGAACTTAGTTTTTGCTATGATGCTTACAAAAAATATATATGTTTACGTATATGTATATAAAGTTTTTCCCTTAAAGCATTCTAACTTGATTACTTCAACTTTTTTAAGTAAGAGCTAACGGAATATCTTTTATACAGTTTGTTTGGCTTCAAGAGCTGCCTGCATATCCTTGCCAACTTGGCACAATATATTGGAGACACTTAAAAGTGCACCACAGTCTGAAATAAAATCGATCTAAAATAAATTTTTGCTTCTGCTTATAAAAATTGCAATGACATAGTTTGCATTATAAGCGAGAGTAAATGGAGATCTCAAACCAGCAAGGAAGCTTATTTTTACTATTTATACCGTGATTATTAATTTCCTTAATATGCTGCACATATTTATAAAAGACTTACTCGTTTGAATATGTATGATAATATATATATATATTTAAAGTGCACTGTTTAACAAATTCTTTTAAGTCTAAAACAAAGGTCAGTTCAAATCCATCTTCCAGTTGGTCCCGTTTTTATTTAACCCCACTTTGATCCTTCTTTGCCGCTTTTCCTCTTAGTCCTCTTGCCACGAACAATCACCCTCCTCCACTTGCGCTTCTTCTTTTTGCAAGTTGACCCACCGTTGGATGGTGCTGCTGTAGTGTCTCCTGCAGCCGTTGTCGTCTCTTCTCCTGCAGCCGTTGTCGTCTCTTCTCCCGCAGCCGTTGTCGTCTCTTCTGCTGCAGCCGTTGTCGTCTCTTCTGCTGCAGCCGTTGTTGCTTCAGTTGTTGCTTCAGTTGTTGCTTCAGTTGTCGCTTCAGTTGATTCTTGGCAGTCGACGCTCATCGGCAAATAGAATAAACATATGGCCAAGAGCGCACAGCTCAAGGCTACTACTTTGGAGTTCATCTTGTTTCAATCCGTTGGTGAATGATACTTATCCTTCGGGTACATTTGCTTTTATAGCAATTTTTGGATGTATACAAAGTTTACTCAGCTGTTTCTTCAATTGCGATTCAAATGTGGGTTTGTTTACAATGTATAAAAACCGGAACAGAGTTTGTCAAATATTGATTATTTGTTAGCCATAACTGGAGAAAATAGTAAATAAAATATGACTTTTTGTTTGCTTAACCTAGATATTGGCTTAGTAAAAACTATTAGAATTTTAAATAATACAGTTTTAGGCTGACACACATAAAACATCTTTCTGAAAGCTTTGTTTTATAATTATTCAGTACAGTGGGAAAAGAAAATCGCCTTCAATTTTTGATAATCGCCATATTTTAGTCGGCAAGACAAGCTCACCGTATTTTGCAGAAAGTTAATTTCTAATATTCATAATTTCATTGTAAATTCTGAAATTTAGAAAAGCAGAAAACATTCCAGTTCGAATGGAAGTCTTAACCTTTACCTACTAGATGAATTTAAATCGCATATTTCTGTCTAACATCATAACAGGGTTCTCCAAACTGTAGAGCTTTTTCCTCCCGAAACCGCTCATTGAAGATTGATTGCCCTTTGCACTCCAACATTATTTATAATTAAATTTCTACGGAATCATAAGTTTCGATTGATCCTAAAGGGATCAATGTCCCAATATTGATATATTTTTTGTACTAAACAAAATAGTTTTTCATACAAAAAGACATATTGTAGTGTGCGGATTCCAGAGAATGATCTTAAACTTTTTATTAATCATGTACAGCAGAATTTGGCGATATGCTAACTCGTCGGATTGTCGGAGTTCTTGCTATTCTCCTTTTTTATTCTGACTTAGCTTTGTAATGACGTGAGTCTAAGCTTAATTTTTCAAGTCTAAGTACTTCACATTTTGGCTTTGGAATAGTGACCTGGGGCAAACACATCCAGATCACGGCGACAGCGTGTATATCCAAAAAGGGCAAAACTCAACTGGTTGCTGAAGCCATCCGACAAACTCATCTCTGGCGCTCCACTTTATGTCAGCAATAGAACGCCGCACAATGACTTCGGTCTTCCAACAATAATAGACAAAATAAATCGGTTTACGAGTCGTTACAATGACCGGTTGCATAACAATGTCAACACTTTGGCTTGCACACTTGGCTTTAGTACCACACGCCGCAGATTAAAGCGTCTCCACATCAGCGACCTCTGGATACTTGAAAGTTTAAATTAAATGTAATATTTAATGTTATGTATTATCTGTTTAACCCATCCTTATGTTTATGTTATAGACTTTAAGTTTCTGTCACTATTGGTTCCTCGACAAATTAATGTTTTAAAAGCTTTCAGTAGGTTGATTATTGTCTAATATATGAATGTTATAGAAAAAAGGCCCTATAAATAAATTGAAGAAGCGTCTCTGGGATCCTTTCTGATCTCCACGATCGGTATCTTGCATCATCAAACGCTTATTGGTGATCCACCAGAAATTATGGAGAATCCCAGGACATATAAAAATAATTATTTAATGCTCTTTTAACGGCCATACGGTCTATTCGTACGATAGTTGCGTGATCGTTGCCACTGCTCCTGAGTGAAAGCTTGTTGATAGAATTCGTCTAGCCGAACTCATAACTTATGAGCCCGTGTACTTTTCCCTATAGCCTGAGAGTAAAAGTATGTGTGAAGAGTACTGGAAGTCTTGGTAGTAGTAGCAGCACTTTTCAATACAGCATAGTTTCTACAACTAACGGTAGTTCTATATGTTTTAATTTATAGTGTTTCTAAACTGGCCAATGCAATCTAACAACATAAGGTATCTACTAGAGCTATTGAAAATAGAGTCGTACTTTTTGGACAACTGTGTATCTTAAGTGTAGGCACAGATTGAAAGGAGTATCTGTCGAGTATTCTTAAATAGCGAGATTCTTTTAGCAAACGACTGCTCCACTTAAATCAATACATTTCATTCAAAGCTAAAATTACCCAACACACTGAAATTTAAATTTTATAAGCATTTATATTTATTTTTTAAGTGCACTAAATAACATATATAAAAAGGTAACTACTAAAATTCTTTGGTCCATTTGTAAGGTATTTCGATTAATTTTGTAGCCAAGTCTTCGTTATCTTTTTCAGCCTCTGACTCGCCTGCCTCGTCTTCCTCGTCTTCCTCGTCTGCCTCCTCTGCGTCCTCTGCGTCCTCTGCGTCCCCTGCGCCCACGACCACTATTTCCGTTGCTAGAAGATTTTCCAAAAATTCCTTTTTTGCCGCTTTTCCTCTTAGTCCTCTTGCCACGAACAATCACCCTCCTCCACTTGCGCTTCTTCTTTTTGCAAGTTGACCCACCGTTGGATGGTGCTGCTGTAGTGTCTCCTGCAGCCGTTGTCGTCTCTTCTCCTGCAGCCGTTGTCGTCTCTTCTCCCGCAGCCGTTGTCGTCTCTTCTGCTGCAGCCGTTGTCGTCTCTTCTGCTGCAGCCGTTGTTGCTTCAGTTGTTGCTTCAGTTGTTGCTTCAGTTGTCGCTTCAGTTGATTCTTGGCAGTCGACGCTCATCGGCAAATAGAATAAACATATGGCCAAGAGCGCACAGCTCAAGGCTACTACTTTGGAGTTCATCTTGTTTCAATCCGTTGGTGAATGATACTTATCCTTCGGGTACATTTGCTTTTATAGCAATTTTTGGATGTATACAAAGTTTACTCAGCTGTTTCTTCAATTGCGATTCAAATGTGGGTTTGTTTACAATGTATAAAAACCGGAACAGAGTTTGTCAAATATTGATTGTTTGTTAGCCATAACTGGAGAAAATAGTAAATAAAATATGACTTTTTGTTTGCTTAACCTAGATATTGGCTTAGTGGAAACTATTAGAATTTTAAATAATACAGTTTTAGGCTGACACAAATAAAACATCTTTCTGAAAGCTTTGTTTTATAATTATTCAGTACAGTGGGAAAATAAAATCGGCTTTCAATTTTTGATAATCGCCATATTTTAGTCGGCAAGACAAGCTCACCGTATTTTGCAGAAAGTGAATTTCTAAGATTCATAATTTCATTGTAAATTCTGAAATTTATCATCATAAAAGGATACTCTAAACTGTAGAGCTATTCCCTCTCGAAGACGCTCGTTGCAGATTGATTGCCCTGCACACTCCATCGGTTGATCCTAAAGGGATCAATGTCCCAATATTGATATATTTTTCGAATTAAACAAAATAGTTTTTCATACAAGAAGTCATATTGTAGTGTGCGGATTCCAGAGTATGATCTAAAACTTTACATGAACCATGTATAGCAGAATTTTGCGATGTACATCTCTAACTATGCTCTTGCTAATTCTTCGGATTGTTGGAGTTCTTGTTATTCTCCTTTGGTATTTAGAAGGACACCATTAAAGTGTTCGACTCATGAACCCCGGCACACAGTGGAACCCTTTTCCACCCACCCAAAACATACCCAACAGTGAAAAAACCAAGGGAGAGGAGGTGAATAATATCAAATATTCCAAATGTTAGAACAAAGAGCACAAATCCACGGGCAGTTTAAGTAAAAGGCCTAGATATTCCATCAGGACCCTGTAAAAATATGTGCTTAACGACATTTATATAACTAGGCAATGAAGTCTTCTTCGGGTCAAGCGTTAAGTTCGCATTGAAGAAGTTCGATGTATGGAATATACCCCAACTCAGAACTTAGTTTTTGCTATGATGCTTACAAAAAATATATATGTTTACGTATATGTATATAAAGTTTTTCCCTTAAAGCATTCTAACTTGATTACTTCAACTTTTTTAAGTAAGAGCTAACGGAATATCTTTTATACAGTTTGTTTGGCTTCAAGAGCTGCCTGCATATCCTTGCCAACTTGGCACAATATATTGGAGACACTTAAAAGTGCACCACAGTCTGAAATAAAATCGATCTAAAATAAATTTTTGCTTCTGCTTATAAAAATTGCAATGACATAGTTTGCATTATAAGCGAGAGTAAATGGAGATCTCAAACCAGCAAGGAAGCTTATTTTTACTATTTATACCGTGATTATTAATTTCCTTAATATGCTGCACATATTTATAAAAGACTTACTCGTTTGAACATGTATGATAATATATATGTATATTTAAAGTGCACTGTTTAACAAATTATTTTAAGTCTAATACAAAGGTCAGTTCAAATCCGTCTTCCAGTTGGTTCCGTTTTCATTTAACCCCACTTTGATCCTTTTTTGCCGCTTTTCCTCTTAGTCCTCTTGCCACGAACAATCACCCTCCTCCACTTGCGCTTCTTCTTTTTGCAAGTTGACCCACCGTTGGATGGTGCTGCTGTAGTGTCTCCTGCAGCCGTTGTCGTCTCTTCTCCTGCAGCCGTTGTCGTCTCTTCTCCCGCAGCCGTTGTCGTCTCTTCTGCTGCAGCCGTTGTCGTCTCTTCTGCTGCAGCCGTTGTTGCTTCAGTTGTTGCTTCAGTTGTTGCTTCAGTTGTCGCTTCAGTTGATTCTTGGCAGTCGACGCTCATCGGCAAATAGAATAAACATATGGCCAAGAGCGCACAGCTCAAGGCTACTACTTTGGAGTTCATCTTGTTTCAATCCGTTGGTGAATGATACTTATCCTTCGGGTACATTTGCTTTTATAGCAATTTTTGGATGTATACAAAGTTTACTCAGCTGTTTCTTCAATTGCGATTCAAATGTGGGTTTGTTTACAATGTATAAAAACCGGAACAGAGTTTGTCAAATATTGATTATTTGTTAGCCATAACTGGAGAAAATAGTAAATAAAATATGACTTTTTGTTTGCTTAACCTAGATATTGGCTTAGTGGAAACTATTAGAATTTTAAATAATACAGTTTTAGGCTGACACATATAAAACATCTTTCTGAAAGCTTTGTTTTATAATTATTCAGTACAGTGGGAAAATAAAATCGCCTTCAATTTTTGATAATCGCCATATTTTAGTCGGCAAGACAAGCTCACCGTATTTTGCAGAAAGTTAATTTCTAATATTCATAATTTCATTGTAAATTCTGAAATTTAGAATTAAACTTCCCTAGCAGAAAACATTCCAGTTCGAATGGAAGTCTTAACCTTTACCTACTAGATGAATTTAAATCGCATATTTCTGTCTAACATCATAACAGGGTTCTCCAAACTGTAGAGCTTTTTCCTCCCGAAACCGCTCATTGAAGATTGATTGCCCTTTGCACTCCAACATTATTTATAATTAAATTTCTACGGAATCATAAGTTTCGATTGATCCTAAAGGGATCAATGTCCCAATATTGATATATTTTTTGTACTAAACAAAATAGTTTTTCATACAAAAAGACATATTGTAGTGTGCGGATTCCAGAGAATGATCTTAAACTTTTTATTAATCATGTACAGCAGAATTTGGCGATATGCTAACTCGTCGGATTGTCGGAGTTCTTGTTATTCTCCTTTAATATTAAGAAGGAGACCCCTTTAACCCCTTAAACTCAAAACATACACTACAGCAAAAATAGCCGGTTTGTAGAAACGCTTGTTTGACATCGCCATTCCTTTCTCAGGACGAAAAGAAAAATTATGCAGACATAATTTTCATATTAATTAAAATTATATTATTAATTCAATTTGGACATCAAATACTTGGTATGGCACGATTCTAAGCTAATTTTTTTTGTCTATGTGATTGGATATAAAAGTTGCTTTAAGTGCTTTCTGTTCTCCACGGACGGTATCTTTCATCGACATACGTTCATTGGTGATCCACCTAAAATTATGACATTTATGGAACATGACGAGATTTGTAGAATATGTTTCAAGTCGAAATATTTTTGAAATTGAAATTGAAATTGTTTTTGTATGGATGTATTATCCTGGTTCACCTTGTAATTGGAATGCCAAATGCAAGTTGATTATGAATAGTTTAAGTAAGATGGATATTATGAACTTGTTTTCACCAACGCTTGATGAAGCCAAGGACACCAACAGATCGATGAGCAGAAAAAAAATATGCTTGTCAAATATGCTTAACAGCAAAAATTACCTAAGCTTAAGTTCTAAAAAAAAATCCAAATGGCGTGATCCCCGCTTCGCATTAGCGAAGTTAGTTGAACAAAATTGGTTTTTCGAAATTGATAAACTCGCCCTGGCTTCATATATATTAAACTTCGCAAGAACTACAAGAATATCACAATCAGAAGGCTTTGAAGAAACAGAAAGTATATCAAGAAAATAAGAACCAATTGTGAAAAGACGAACACATCTTATATTTAGTTTAACAGAACAAACTCTATATCCGTGGAAACATCTGTAATCACTATCTCGAAAGATAAGTTTGCATCGATAGCAATAAGTAGCCCCCACCACTCCGTGTCCAATCTGTTTTAGAAAAGGCGTCGACATGGAACTTAAAAGTAATGCTAATTAGGTATTAATTATTAAGCTTACTATTCTGATAGCAAAGTAATAGAGATGTTGATTATTTTTTGTGTTAACTTAAACTACAAAAAGTTGACTTATTGGTATATTTTTTGTAGAGTCGGGAAAGACGTAGTTTTTAATTCTGAATTGGGTACATATTTTGTGGCTTATGCGAAAGGACAGAAAGTTAATTTGGTCCAATAGACCAACTCAATCAGGTCAATAATATGGCAGTTAAGGCGAGTATGTTTTTTAGTTGACATCGTGCAGCTAGCGGCAAAAAAACAAGTAAGAGTGCTGTAATCGAGTGAATCCAGTTGTAAAATATTTCTAGTTTTATTTAAAAATTTCCCTTTAAAAGTTTCGCACCAAAATGTGAGCAGGTCTGCAAGTGCGTTCTTCCGTGAATTTTCATTCATACATTACTCACAGAAAATGCCTGCGGCTGCTGATAGAAATGATATCTGCCTTTATAATTGTAGCAATTATTGCTATCGGAATTTAAAATTTATCGACAATCGAGAAACGGAGGAAGTTATCGATAAAAATAAAGCAAACTTGATCTGCGCCTGGTATAGAAGAACCTATGTTCCAAATTTGAAGTCTCTAGCTATTATAGTGTCTGAGATCTGCGTGTTCTTACAGATGGACGGATGGACGGACAGACAGACATGTCTATATCGACTCGGCTGTTGACCCTGAACAAGAATATATATTTACTTTATGGGGTCGGAGATGTTTCCTTCTGTCTGTTACATATATTTGCAGAAAACCATTATACCATTTTTACCCATTTTTATGGGTTTAGGGTATACAAATCTTCTTAACATTTGGGCGGATCACATTTTATTGCGTTATGCAACGGAAGGAAACGTAAACAAAACCGCAAGAGACAGAAACGATTAAAAATTAAAAATTGAAACAATTTTTAAGAGCAAAAAAACATATGAACACAAAATGTTAGCAGAACAGCAATGCAGGTGTACAAGACAACACTATGCTTGAGCTGGTCTTTGATGTTGAATTTAAAGCCATTTTTTTTAGTATTATATATAATATTAACAATAATTAATAAGTAATGTTTAACTGTGGGTTTTTCACAACCCGATAACACTCAAAGTCACAAACTTAAAACAGGCACAAAAACATAAAATAAAATACAGAAGTAATTCAATCTAACATGAATGAAAATAAGAACTAATAAAGTCACAGATAAAGCAAAAAAAGGCGCAGGCGAATCCAAGACCATTTAGGTCAAAGCTTAAAAAAATTGCGTAACCTACTTTTTTTTGGGCTGCTGAGGCAAAATTTAATTTATCGTTGCATAAATGCCAGCAGTCGGGAAAAAACAACGCGCTTATTTCTAATCGAAAACACGCAGGCGCCGAGCATCCAACGTGTGAGTATGTGTTTGTGGGAAACAATTGAATTAATTGTAAATTTATTGATGGCCATTATGCGAGCTTTTAAGTGCGGCACCTGCACTGTCGCTCTGTATATTAAATGCGCATACGGCGCATTGACGCCATTTCACACGGTTAGTTCGGATATGCCTGCAAAGTCGGCCACACATAGTACATAGTGTAAATTCCGCTTGATTTGAAGAGGCTCAGGCAATTTCATTTTACTGTAGGTTTTATTTAAGTAAATATTTGTCATATATATATGTGTGGCCTTCATTTAAATTGATTTTAAAAGTTTATGGAGATCGCAGTACTTTAGATATATTTTTAATTATGCTTTTTATTTTATGACCTCAATAACAAACTAAAGCATCAACATAAAATTCGAAAATTTGGCAACATTTTATAGGCTGTCGCATTATCTATGCGAAGAGAAAAAAAATCCAAGTCAAACAAAACAAAATGAAATTATGCGGGTAGCAACCATAAATTGACTTTGTCCTAACAAACAGACAAACAACAAAGCGAAGTGAAACTTTTATTTTATTCTTTTTTTATGCACGAGTATATACTTTTATATAAGAGGATACATATATATATATACATATATATATACATATATATATATATATATATATATATATGATTTTTTTTTTGTTACTTTAACGCGTGTTTTGATCTCACGTGTTAAGAATTGTTTGTATTTGAGTTTTACCACAACTAGAATACGTGCCCTACCAGTGGTTGTTGTTTCAGCAAAAACAGAACAGAGCCAAAGTTCGATAATGAGCCAAGGCCAAGCACTTAAAC
The DNA here is from genome assembly GCA_035043845.1 of Drosophila picticornis. Taxonomy (NCBI): domain Eukaryota; kingdom Metazoa; phylum Arthropoda; class Insecta; order Diptera; family Drosophilidae; genus Drosophila; species Drosophila picticornis. The sequence goes on from JAWNMR010000491.1 coordinate 13,238,880, forward strand.
CAAATTCCGTAAAGAAGATGCTAAACAACTGCATTGAGGCGTGAATAAACTTGCGTGTTATCAACACTCAGGTCTTCTTATTCTTCTTCAGATAGATTTGCCTCCCTTTCATCTCGTACTATATCCATCTTATGTTAGATAGTGCGTATGAGTGATTTACTCAACTCAAGGTATCTATTCTCTATTTGTACGTATAATTTGTTGACTTAAAATGTTTGGCATTTTTTATGCACTTTTATTTCTTTTGTGCATGATTTTGAGCAAATCTCGAAATACATTTAAGGAAACATTTTACACTTAAATTTTTTTAAACAGTTTCTAGTTAGACATGATTATCCAAATATGTTACCGATATTTTTCACAATAGCTACTTATTTATATTCACAAAATTCGCGTTGTTTGTAATTAAATGAATTATATTAATGTGACAGCAGCCAAATTAATTGTAAAATTCGGTCATCGACAGAAAAACATAGTATTACCGACAAACTTCAATTGAATTATAATATAATCAGAATAATTTGAATAATTCAAATTAATTTGCTTGCGAAGCGTAGTTTAATTAAATTAATCTTATTCGTAGCCAAACAGAAATTTGAGAAAAATTAAATTAATTAAGATGCATTCTAAATTCAATTTAATTCAGTATAATCCTTTTTTTTTCTATGGGTCTACAGTAGCCACACCAGCATGGCCCAAAGTAAACATTAGTCTAGACCATAAAGTCAAAACGCTGCTAAACATGTTTAGTGACCAACTAAGAACAGCATTGTTAGACATAAATTTCAATAATCACTCAATAAAGCGAACGCATGTCCTGGCAAAACATAACTCTGGACCCGTGCAGGAAATTGCTTTAAGAAACAATGTGTGTGCATTAGTTTTAATCATCGTTGCCATTGTGAATTTGGGTTTTTTTTTTTGGTTTTTCTGTCTCTGCAACACGGTCAACAGCGGTTTCGGCTCATGGCTAAAGACCGTAATTTTTATGGCTTATAGCGTGCTTCAAAAAATAATTATGCATAATTATGTGCAACAGTTTTAGTGGCACACAGAAATCAGCTCGCTTAAAGGGCTTTCTATTTTAATAATTTTACGCGGATTTGGGACAACTCTACTTGAAAGAGAAATTGTGTTAATATATATTATTTGATTATCTTAGTTAACCCTTCAATATTTAAGGAATGCTACACTTGCTGAAATTATATCGAAGATTGGTCTCCAGTATTTAATCATTGTAAAATAATAATCAAGATATCCCTGTATAATGTTGAACCGCTCTTTAGTAGTATTGGCTTGCAAATAAAAATGTTTCTAAAAATAAGTTATTTGAATTATTATTATTATTAGCATATTTTTATGTTCATCAGAAAATTAATATAAATACTCAATTATTCATATTACTTTTAAGTTGAAGTTGAAGTTTACTTTAACCATATATTCAGTAGTTGAGTAATAGTGTTAAACTTTAAAGCGAATCTGCTTTATTCTATTTTTACATCGTGGTCTTATGTTGCCAGCACTTTCAGGCAGCTGGCGTCAAATGTATTTCTTTACATTTATCTCTGCAGTTTCCCACTTGCAAATGTCCGCACGCATACAATTACATATTATATATATATATATACATACATATTCACATGAGAGTTTGCTTCATCTGCGCATTCATGTTCAAGTGTACACATGTGAGTCGCATTCAGGGCGCAAATTTATTCATTTCAGCAGACAGGTTGCTCTAATTATGCAGGCCATATACGTAAGGCAAGGCAGATCTGCATCCTTGCAGTCGGCCTAGACGGCCTAGACGGCATCATCTTTTTATACCCTGAACTCATTAAAAATAGGTAAAAGGGGTATAATGGTTTTCTGCAAATATATGTAACAGGTAAAAGGAATCTGACCCCATAAAAATATATAGTCTTGATTAAGGTCAACAGACGAGTCGATATAGCCATGCCCGTCTACTTATCTACGTATATATGTATGTACATAAGTACAATATTCACGTGTTTGTCGGCTGAGCGCTCTTTTTAGAGAGAAATTTTTCAATAATAAAAGTTCAAGGTATATCGTAGTCTAGCTCACTCGACTACGGCACTCTTACTTGTTTTTCCTCATTTCCTGTACTCATTAAATTGCGTAAAATAGGGCCTGTCATAAAGTTGTACGAATATATGGATTAGAGGTAGGCATCTCTGGTTCTATAAAGTAAGAACATTAACAATTGTGTGGGCACGCTTTCTGTGTTGTATGGAAATTACTGAGTCAGCCCGATTCTTTTCAGTGAATTTAAAATATCTGATTGATTGTAATTCAACCAACCTTCGTATTTCTTTTTACTATAAAAATTTATTTTAAATTATAGCAGAATTAGAAGATTAATCAGGTTTTAAAAAAATGCTATATCTTCTAGGCACACAAAAATAAACATTTTGTTTATAAGTGTTTGGTTTCTAGTATCCTTGGAACGTGTGCTGATAACTTTTTTCCAGTGATTGTATTCTTACTTATATTTTTGTGTATTCAATAAGACAATATTGCATTACAATATGCACATATGGTCATATATAATGTTATTAGGTAATTGGAAATCTCTCCAAATCACAGTTGAAGTGAGTATTCACTTCACCAATTACACAAATGTGTTTCAAATGCAATTTCCAAGCTCATTTCAGAATATTTTGGCTTCTCGTTTTTTATTTGGTCCTTAGACTTGTGTACAGGCATAAATTATGGCTGGGGCGTGGCAGATTCGGGTGTATAAATCATAATGGCATGGCAACAAGAAAAGCGAAAACAATTTGCACATAAACAACATAAAGCATGGCCTGCCTTTAGGCCTGTAACGAGTAACGAGTATTTTTTGTTTTTTATGCGTCGCAAGTTTTTTACTATCGCAAATAATTTATTAGCAAAGGCCAAGGCGTGTGAAGGCCATGGCCAAAAAAGACTGCTAGCCACATTGCCGCAAAGTCGACAGACATGCCTCGTTTATAAATCAGGCAGAGTTAACTTCTGTGGCAACGATTCCGATAAGTTGCCGCACAATATTGCAGTATTACTGTATTCATTTGGCGGCCAGTCAATTAGAAAATGTAATTACGATATAAATCAGATAGCTCGGCATGCCATTCAATATTCACAATTGATTAAGTAATTTAATTGAGCTTGTGGCTACTGCTACAAATGCTGTTTAAGCAGCTGCCATCATCCCCCATCATCATCATCATTGTTTGAAACTCACTCAATACTTCCAGGTACGAATCCAATTATCGTAAACAATTCTTCACGCTGTCAGTTTTCACTCACTGATGTATGTCAGAATGCGTTTTGATATTTGAAATAGGCCCAGTGCGACGAGGTGGGATGGGGTGGGGTGAGGCATGCCTAATCTGAAGCCAACACAAAATTTTCGGCATTTTGACTTTGGCTTGACTTTCCCTTGATATAAATTCGCAGTTTTATGCTTATTTATTTATGTATGTTTTTGTATTTCGGCCAGTGCGTAAATTGTTTGCCTCTCTCGGGCCTGACCCCTCTCGAATCGTGAGCGCTGGATTCTTTACTTATTGCCAGGCAGGCTGCGCATTTTGATTGATTAGCTTCATTCTGTGCTTTTCGATTCGGGCTTAATAAGTGACGCAAGGTTGCTGAAAATTGATTGTGAAATAGATTGAACAATGCTGGAAATTCCGAACAGCATTTACGAAAAGGTTTTCCAGTTGAAATGATATGATTGAAGAGGATTTTTTATGGCTCCGTTTTTCACAACATTTATTTTGCAATTTAAATTTCAATTGTGTTTTGCATATTATTTGACCTAAGGTCGCCACCATTTTGCGCAATATTAAGCCACGTTTATTTTTTTTTAAGTTCATTGCTAGCGCAACTTTTGCTTTCGACCCCGGCACGTCCGCTCGGATAATTAAGTAACGCAATTAGGCTCAAGCAGCCTTAATTCATTGGCCAGCAGGGCAACTTGATTTAATTTTTAAATAAGCCCATAGAACAAAGCAAGGAACCTAAATGCCGTAGCACGTTCATATATTCAACCACGAAAATGCCTCAACAAATTGTTTGAAACACTTTTTTGTGCTGACCTTGTTTCCGCAGACCGGGTCAAATTTACCTTATCAATCAGTCCGTGACGCGAACAAAAACACAACGTGGGGTGCGAGGTGCAAAGTGGTTGTTGCAAACTGAAAGTGAAAGTGGCTGTGGATGGTCCTTAAATTTGGACGCGCTTAATCAAGCGCTAAGCCCGCAACAATTGAACGAACGACCCTTTGGCAAAGTGTCGGACGCATTCTCCTTTGTACCTTTATCTTTTTTGTCTTGGCTACCTTTTGACTTTTGCGCCGCATCTGAATAAAGTTTTGGGCTCCATTTGTGTGTCGGTAATTTGTTGTTGCACGTGGAGCGAGTCATTAGCACCCGGCTGGCTCTTTAGCTCAGGTTTTGATTTCCGCGACTTTCGTGCCTAGGCCTGCTTGCCACCTACGATTTATTATTAATTGGCCGCAGGCCAAAAGTTTGGTTCGCCTATTTGTTCAGCAAGTTGGTCTTGCAGCAACGTGTATTTCAATTATTAACACTTGTGCGGCAACATTTCTGCTCGCCACTTAAATGTTAAAAATGTTACAGCAATTTGTTGTTTCGTTTTATTTGCATAAATGCCCCATAAATATTTTCTATTTAATTAAAACTTTGAAGTTTCTAATTGCAGAGTCCAACAGGAAGGCACACAAAATTCACCCGCTGAATGCCAACATGATTGACGGTGAGTTGCACAATAAACAAATAACTTATAAATTGAGCTATGTATATATATATATAAATATGTTTGTGTTTGTGGGTGCGTATGCATGTTTTGGTCAAAATCAATTTAACATGATAAATAAATAAATAAATAAACATGTGCTCTGTTGAAAACTTAATATGAAGTTACACCTTAAGAGTCCGCATAAATAATTTATGGAGAAAATTAAAGAGAATTAAAAACATGCGTTGAAAATGATTAGAAAGAAAACTAAATGAGACACATTTTGAAATGGTCAGAAGAGGATATTTACGGGATGAATAATTGATAATGTATGTTTTATATTTAATAATATTCAAACTTTGATGTTGATGTTCTTGATCTAAAACAATAAAACTGTTGTTTCTCATTCAATTTCTTATTTACTATAATTAAGCACAATATTGATAGATTTTAAATAATTGAAACCCAGCACCAAAGTCACTTTGATTTAAGTATCGTAGCGAAGCTGCAGTTCGTAAATATCTCTTATATATCACTTTGAGTTATTTAAATAAATTCAAAAAAAGTGGGAAAATTACAATAATATTATATCAGTTGACAAATGTTAGGAAAGAAAAGGTGGGCACAGCCAAGAAATTTTTTCTCTTAAATTTTTGAAGGAGGTAGGAAGAGTAATCAACGTTGGTAACTTTGTCTCTTAAATTTCGAAACTGCGGAAAATATAGCCAGTCCCGATTTTTAAGGGCGAGATCTTTATCGATTTACGACTATCGATTATTTAATTCCAATTTAAATACTTGGCTGATTCGGTGATGGCTCTAGCTTTAATGGTTTCTTTCCGTTCCGTTCCGTTCATACTGTCTGACAGGTGGACAAACAGCATGGCGGAAATTGTACATAATCAAAATACTCTTGTACCTTCGGTGTTCCAGTAAAAACATTTGTATGTATTTTTTATGTATTTTACTTGGGACAGAAAATAACAAATTATACTTAGAAAACGTAAAATAATTAATGAAAGAAATCGCACTACTAAACTATAAAATATGTGCATACAAAATCAATGGAAATCGATTCGAAAGAAGAGAAAATAAAATAAATTGCACGTAATAAATTTTGTCAGCCCTGTTGAAAATTCATGAATTTTGTCAAATATATTTGAAATAGGTAACATCGCTTAATATTTAAAACGGCTTAAGCACATACACAGATAGACACACACGTACATGTGGCGTGATGACAATAAAATTAAAACTATTTCGATTGTGGTTAAAAATTGCATTATTTTGTTGCCCCAACAGGCATTAAACAATTTGTATTGCATTTAAGCGGATTTAGTCTGGTTGCCCTGATTGTATTTGTTTATGCCTGAATTTAGCATTGAAAATACATTCCTGCAGTCAGCTCATGCATACATAGGCAAGCAGATACGACCACACGCACACACACGCACACACACGCGCACACACACACACACGTACACTTTGAATAATAAAACTTCAGTTGGCTCATATAAACAGCAGCAGCAGCAGCCGCAGCCATTTCTTGCTTCCGGCTCACATTGGTCTGGCCTTTATTATTTTGTGGCATACTTTTGTGTTGTTTGCATTTTGTTGCTCATCGCAGTTGATGCAGAAGCAGAAGCAGAAGCAGCAGCAGAAACTGAATGGTAAAAGTGCTCTGTAAATACGCAACCAGTCGCGTCGTGTAGTATTTAGAGAGACGCAAGTACCCCTACACAACCTAAGCTATAAAGTAGATCCTGAGACTTCTATAATTGTGTGTATTTGTGTGTGTGCGTGTGTATATATTTGTATTAAAGCGTCTTTTTATGAACTTGCAAACAATCTAACGACTTTTTATGCTAGACTGCCTGTGTTCCTCTATGTGACTGCCATTGGTGTTATTATTGCTATGGCTGCAAGCGTTTGCTCCAACCAGGCGAGTCATATATTTGTGCATAGTAAATATTTGCCCACTTGTGGGTTGCTTATGGAAATAACATAATTTGATTTCGACGTGAGTCGAGAATATGGTAATGGGATATTGCGCATATGCGTTGATAAGCCCCCTTTTGTTGTTTCTTATGAGCTCTTGTTTATGTCTTGTTATATTTCTATTGGATTCCGGACTTTTTTTTTTGGGAATCAGAATCAGTATCGAATAGACGGTAAGAAAAAACAAAAAAAAAAAGAAGAAACTTTCTGTTACTTTGACTCATGACTACGCTTGATCTAAAAAAAAATAGAGCATAGCTTTAGGCATAATAATTAATTAATAGTAAATAATTGGGACAAGCGCATTGCAACATATACATTTAAAATTTATCTTTTCTTGCATTGGTTACTGAAATATAAAGCTCTAAATGGAAAGATAAAGGCAGTTTGCATGATCAACAAGTTGTAAATTAATAAAGGTATACTAAAATTACATCTTTAGCATAATACAGCAAAAGATAGCATTCATTTTGATAGACAAGGCTATAAAGTTCTGCAAACTATGATCTGTCTTTGACTTTCAGCAAAATACTTGTCAACTGCAAATGGCTAATAGAAAACCGTCGCCTTGCATTTTGACAAAGCTCATGTTCTTAATTTGAGCCATTGACATTCAGCCTATTGTGTGGCACCCGCCTGAGAGCATGCAACACAAAGGTAGGCAAACAAGAATTGTTGCCTGTCTGTTTAAAAGTTCTCAGTAAAAACAGCGACGACGACAACAACTTGACCGGCAACGACAACACAAAACTCATTAATTATTCATAGTGTTCAGCACAAAAGTGTTTATGTGGCAAACGCCGCTCAGACATCGCCCACAAAATGAACAGCAAGCATCCAATGCGCCAGCAGCAAGGACATAAAAGGGACTCAACAACCTGGCACGAAACACAACAGCAAAAACAAAAAAAAAAAAAAAACAAAAAAAAAAAACCAAAAAGGAGACGAGGAAAACACAATACATGCAAATCTAACTTTTTCTCAGCATAAAAACAAAATAGCTGTGCCCGCCCCCTCCCTCAGCCCAACAGCGACTGGACACAAAATTGACAATATTGTTAACAGCTTCTTTTAGGACGAAGCTGATTAGATCGAAATCGAGCAGCCGACCCCGCCCTGCAAAGGCCTACAAAACGAGAAACGTTTGCTTTCCTTGCCGCTGCTCCTGCTCCTGCTACTGCTACTGCTGCTGCTACTGCTGCTGTGATATACAACAAATCCATACGTGTTAAACGCACATTTGAAAATAGGACAACAGCAGCAACAACAACAAACAATAAACAACAAAAACTTTTGCATTGGTTTTGCCTGTCGATGGCCATTTGTAAACATTGGTCGGCTGTTAATGGTAAAATTTTAAAGCTTATTTTGGACCGCACGTACGATGTTATGCATGTTGTGTGTGTGTGAGTGTGTGTGTGTATGTGTGTGTGCCTTTTGTGTAAATCGTTATTGAATGCCCGAAATTTGCAATTGCACCCTGGGCGGCAGTTTGTGTATGTGTTTTGCCAGTAAATGTAAATGGTCAACGTAGCAGCGGCTCTTTTCGGGTTTGCCGTTGGGGGCGTGGCCGGCGATGATTTGTGTGAGTGCTTGTGATTTGAATGCAGCAAAAGGATTTTAGTTGATGTTCAGCACAAGAGTGCATGTAAATGCCAATTGGGGAGTAATCTTTATTGCGGCGAACTGGGCCTGGCCGCCACTCTAAATTACGACCATTTGTTGAGATGAGGAAACTGATGCTGACAAATGAGGTGCTCATCAGATTGCAGCTTAGCCGATATTAGATGATCTAAATAAGGATTTCTTGTGGGCATTTCTATCCATCCATCTATTTCAGCTGCCGATACAGAATATCGTCATTTAGTGAAATCTATCTGGGAAAATAATCAAAATATTTCTAACATTGATTTACCGCGTAGAATAACCACACATATTACATTTATTGCTGCTATTAGTAAATGTATGTTCTTAATATATGTAATATTATGATTTTTTATATTGTACGTAAATTTAAATATTCCTTAAATATTTCTTTCGTTACTACTGAAATAAATTGTAAATATGCACAACTAAATAATAAATAAATAGCTTTTCAAATATTTATGTTGTCTTATTTTATTTAAAATATTTTTATTTAACTGTTTAAATTGTATGGCTGAAAAATAATGATTCTTTCATGTCTGTATACCTGTTTAATACATTTCGATTTATAATTGAAAAAAAAACTCAGCCCAACTATTTTTCTTAGCCGTTTGTAGTTTATTTTGCTGTCCCTTTTGATGGCTAATATGATGTCCATCTGCAATAAGCATATTAGGTTATCTGGATACAAGTTAAGTCAATGAACATAACTGGCTTAAACCGAAATTCGAAACATATTTATGCATAGTTTTTGGCCGCCAGCAGACGTTGTAAAAAGTTGAAATGAAAACAATAGTCGCTTTGATTGGGGTTGAAATTTTGTTTATGGCCCCAATCAGATTGTGGCCGAGTAATGCTAAGAGCTGCTATGTGATCAAGTCCTTTAACTTTAGCTTCAAATTTGCATTGGTAGTTTGTTGTTGCTAAGCAGCTTTTAGTTTGCGTCTGCGTCTGCATATATTAGGTCAACCTTCGTAATAGCTTGGCCAAAAGTTTCAGTCCTAAAAAATATTTAATATTGCTCTCGTTTTTCGGCCGTGTTCCTTGGCACTCGCAAGAAGTTATAAATTGCTTTTCACTTCTGTTTTAACAATCCTGTGGTAAAAGATTTTCTGGACTCAAAGCATGCATATATTATTATATTTCATATGTGGCCTGAAGAAGACTGGACTTGGTTTTGGCATTGGGAAATTTGAAACTTGAGCATTACCATAGTTTTTCTTGGACTAGATGTAAATCTTTTAATTGCTAAAAGATGTGAATGGAAATTGAACAATATTGTGTATGAAACACATAAAACCAGGAAAATATGTGTGCAAATAGCTTTAATTTTAGCTACAATTGATTTGAGAAAATGTAAATGTTGTTGGGTCATCATTAAATTATAACTCCAGGACAGTCCACTTTTAGTGACTCAATTCACATTCAATTTGATTAAAATCAAGGCGAACACATAAACTCAATTCAATTCGATTGCATTGAGAGTTGAAGGATATTTATTTTGTATTCTGCTGACCAAACGTGCATGTCCAAAAGTTTTTTAATCAATAATTTGGCACAAATGGAAAGAAAGACAACCTCACTTACCCCCTCCATCGGGACCATCCTGTTACTTTGTAGACGTTTGCACTCATTTAACAATTTCACGCTTCGTTTAGGCACCGTGAGCGGATCCGGGAACCGAATCGAGCCGCTGCTTGCCGTGCTGCGTTTTTGATTTCGATGTTGGTATATGTTTGTATGTCTGTATATTTTTGAGGCTTTTTGCATCAAAAGTTTTTTTGTGCAAATAAAAATGGGGATTTGCATGGTTTCTCTTAGTTAACCCTTTTCACCCGGTGTGCGCTCAGTTTTACTGATAACCCGTCGACATGCTCGTTGTTCCAGTCCTCGTCCTCGTCCTCTTCCTCGTCGTCGCCCTCGCCCTCGTCCTTGCCTTCGTCCTTCTCTTCGTTGACGGTTGAGCGAGCACGGTGTTTCCCCAACGGAAATGATGACATTTCGTCCAACTTTGTCGCTGCGGTGTGTGTGCAGCCTCATAGAAATGCTGAAAGGCGTTTGACTGTGTAGGTGTCTAAGAAAATGTATAGAAAACATTTGCGACAGTTGCGAAAATGAAAATTTTCACTTGCCGCCAGTGTCGGCGGAAATTGTGGAAATGTTGCTGCTGTGGGTACTGCTGCTGCCACAAAATTGAAATTGTGGGCAAATGCTGTCGCCATCATTTTTATTGATTTCCTTTACATACTTTCTTTTATTTGGCTTATTCTTTTACGGCGACTCACAGCGGAAGGAAGGTAGCAAAACGTTATTATCAATTATCATTTATTATTGGCTTGGCTCTTTTTTCTTGTTCAGTGCATTGTCGGTTCGTGTTGTTTCTCTTCGAGTTCTGCTTTTATTTCCCTTAGCGCTTTCTATTTGTCTTTTGTAGTATTTCTGTTTTGTGCTTTTGTGTCATTTTGCTGCGGGTTCGACGAAGTGGCGTTAAGCTATTTTATTTTATTCATGTTGATTGAACGAGAACTGTTTTTACTTCCGTTCGATCCAATTTGCAATTTGTCTTTTCATTTCGAAAATGAAAATTTATTAATTTGATGTTATGCAAAAAAAAAATAATTCCAAACTTGGTGTGAGAGAATTGCATCGGCCGGGAATCGAACCCGGGCCGCCCGCGTGGCAGGCGAGCATTCTACCACTGAACCACCGATGCGTGCTATTTAATGAAACAAATGTAGAATTCGAAACAATTTGTTTGCTAGTTTTTATTATGCATACAAATTAAAATTTAAATATACGCGTGTATGCATATTTATAAACTTATTCATTATTTGTATTTATTTATATTTAAATTCATTTGTACATATTTCATTCATTTGCTGCAGACTTTTGAAAACTTTCGAAATTTATGCCTACTCCAAGTTGCCGTTTAAGTTCGAGTTGAGCTCGTTGAAGATACGGTTAGTTAGTCTGCAGCATGAATACAGTCTGAGGCTTGATATACAGACATAATTGCACTTGACTCCATTTCATATTTTGCACAACGACCGAGACGAAAAGTTCTGTAGAGCTGAAGCAAGTAGCTACCCAGGAAGAGCCTTCCTTTTGTTCGCTTGCAGCCGTAAGGAAGATGCAATTTACAATCATGTAGTATTCAAAAACAATAAAGTAGTTTGTGTCATTTTCAAATGCAGCATATGCTGCCTGCCACACAGTGCAATTATGCTGGATGTGCATTTGTAAGATGCAAATGAATGCCAACGGCATGTGGACATAATAAAGACTTCAGTCAGATAATGATGACAGCAGCACAAACTTGAGTTGCCACACAATTGGACATGGGGCATGGTTGCATCTGTCCACAGACACAGTGCTTTATGCAACAGTTACAAACTGTGGCACTAGTTGTGCCTTAGAGCTGTCTCACACATATATACATAACTGTACAAATGTATCTGTGGGACTTTGGACAGCGTATTTTGTGTGCAACCTTTGCGAACATTCGCCACGAGCCAAGTGAAATATTCGCTGAAAGCGCTTAATTGAAAATGTTTATTTATTCTTGTTACTCGGTCAACTCTCAGTGAGTGTGTGTGTGTGTGTGTGAGTGAGTTTGTTAAGTGTTTCTTGTGAGTGTAGCTGTGCTTTGACAACTCGATAACAACAACAACAAGTTTGCGCTTCTAATTGAAGTAGCGTAAACAAATAAGCACAGAAGGAGACAGAGATAGAGCGACAGAGAGGAAGAGAGATAAATGCATTGCATAAGTGGGTTTCACTTTGCAACGTTGACTTTAAACGATTGAAATATCAATTTATTTACAACTTATGCATGTGCCTCGAAACTATCTAGTAGCTAACTAATTAAATACTAGTCAATTATGTACAAAATATCTGCAGTAAAACTATAACAATTGTAACAATAATAATAGTAGGCATTTATTCGGCTGACAACTAAAAGTCCTTATCCCAGCCGCTGAGCTCCTCGGGCGGCTCATAGTCATCGTTAGTGCCGAGGGGCATAAAGTATTGCAGGTCTGTCCAGCTCTTCAGGCAACGCTTGATGGGCGACGGTAACTGCTTCTGTCGGAGTCGCATCCAATCCAGATTGTCGAACCAGCTGTGCCGCTTGATGTCCGCAATACCCTTGCGTTGGTATCCCAGCCGCTCGGCGGGCAGCTGCTTGCACAGATGTCGGATGAGATGCTGGGCGGATTTGGGTATGCGTGATGGCATGTGTATCACATCGATGCCACTGAGGATGTTCTGATAGATTTTGATTTGATTGACGCCCCGAAACGGTGTTTTGCCCACCAGCAGCTCATACACCAGTATCCCCAATGCCCAATAGTCCACGGATCGATCATGACCGCGATCCAAAATTATCTCGGGCGCCACATATTCGGGTGTGCCGGCAAATGTATTTGTCTTCTCGTTGGGACGCACATACTTGGCAAATCCAAAGTCCACCTGGAGAATGGAATTGTCATTAAAATATGTTTCGTATAATTTTTTTAACTCAATTCCCTTAAAAATTGCAAAAATAATAAAGAGAATTATGAAGTCGGGGACAGGTATATCACCGATCAAACTGCTCCGACTGGGCCAATAATTGGCTGCTACCACGATAAGAGAACTCTTACTTTCTTAATATTTAATTGCTTACCAGCTTGCAGTAGCCATCGCTGGATAGCATTAGATTTTCTGGCTTGAGGTCCCTGTAGATGAAGCTGTGCGAATGCAGAAAATCAAAAGCTTCCACAACACAGCCAGCGATAAACTTGGCAGTCTTTTCATCGAAATACTGACGCTTCGACATCACAGTCCACACATCGCCGCCCATACACGCCTCCATCAGAAAGTACACGTACTTCTCATTGCGATATGTGCGATAGAGCCTGGCCATAATCAGAGTCAACAATGCAGTTATTCATTTTCAGCGGTTTCATTCAATTCTACTCACTGCACTATAAACGGTGAAGCTCGACATTTGATCATCACATTTTTCTCATTGTAGACATGCTCGATTTGATCCTGTTTGATCACCTCGATCTTTTTGATGATCTTTAGCGCGAATGTCTGATTGTTGTGTGTGACCAGATCGACACGACCGAAGGCGCCAGCGCCCAGTGTTGCCACCTTCTTCAAATCAGAAATGGCAATGTGTGCATGCTCATTATCGAACTCGGCACTCTTATTGCTCGATCGCCCATTCTCAGTGGCCTGCTCCATGGGTTTCTCGCGCAGCTGCCTAATGGTGCCCAGATAGCTGATGAAGGCTCTGCAAGAGATTTGGATGCATAACAATAACTTCTTTTTCTTATTTGGCTATGTTTCTCACTCACTCTCTCTCCAGCTTGAGCACCTCGGTGCCAGGGGCATCCGCATAGACGCTTGCCTGCCGCACATCGGCATTCAGTAGGGCCTGTTCACCGAAATAGTCGCCTCGTTTTCGCTTCGCCACTATTTGCTCCTGTTTTGCTTCGTCCTTCTTTTTGATGGTTACTGTACCGCCGCGTATTATGAAGAACTCATTGCCCAGCTCCCCCTCGCGCACTATGCAGCTGCCTGTCTCGTAGAATTTCTGCAGGAAAATACAAAAATACTTCATTCAAATGGAAACTGGCTTAATGCTCAAAATATTGTGCAGCTTATTCGTATTAGCCAATTCTAAGGAGACTACACAGATGGCCAAAAGTGGAGTTTTATTTGGCTGTTATTGCTCAAGAATATTACTTTTCGGCAACCAAAATATCATCTTCGTTAAATTGCACATTTGTATTTTAGCAACCATTATTTTACCTGGTGACCTTATGACTTTAATGAGTATGTTATAATTTACCCGCTGTAGTAGATCGACAACTTTGGTCAGCAGACTCTCTTCCAGCTCCTGTAGAAATGGAGCCGACCGAAGGAACTGCAAGTTCTCCTCTCGTTCCCGGGAGCCAGAAATTAGCATGATGGCCCGAAATGTTTCGCGTGCAATCTTCCAAACACGCGCATCCGTGGCAGCTAAAAATCAAATAGTACAATTCCGTGATACTCTGTAGGAAACAGGGGTGTTGGCAATGATCTACCTTTAATTGTGGCTTTTCGCGGGGCATTGTAGAGTATTGCCAGTTCGCCAAAGACGGTGCCTGGCCCAAAGTTGCCCACATGTTTGCCCGCCTGTATGACGTCATAGTAGCCCTCGGCAGAGACGAAGAACTCGGAGCCCTCGTCGTGCTCGTTGATGATGTAACTGTTCTTCTTGTAGCTGGCAGGCGCCATTGCATTGATGACCATATCCTTGCGCTCCTTGTCCATTAGATTATTGAGGAAATCATTGTGTTCAATGGCATTGAGTATGAGATTGCGTGTGCTATGGGGTGGTTTGGCATCAGAAGAATCAGTCGCATTTAGAATTGTAGCCAATCAGCCAAATAGATGTTTACTCGACTTACGCTTCGTCCTTTGCATTAAATTCGATTTCAATGTTCTGCTGCACGGGCAAATTTGGTCGCATATAGATGAGGCCACCTTCCACGCGATGTGTTTTTGCTGCAGAGCTGCCGCTGCTGCTTCTCCGCAGACTTCGACTGCCCCTCTCGCTGTCCTCCGGGTGGGCAATTTCATCCTAATTGATGCGGTTGATTTCGGACAATACCACACAAAATTAAACAAATAAAAAGCAAGTGATTTAGATGTTTGCTTATTCTCGATTCCCAACTTTATGCTTCTTAATGGTCAACTTAGTTTTGTAGTTTATACTTTGATATTTGACATTTGAAATTACGCTTTGGCACTGATACCCGCTTCGTGTGGCAAGCTTATCTCACATTCACGCTCCTCTCTCTCAGTCTATCTCTCTTCTATAGTTTTTCGAACTGATTGTTTTGGTTTCAACGATCAAAGCAAAGTGACTTTGTTATTTTCCATTCATGTATTTTATTTTTATGATAAATGCTAATCAATTAATTTAAAATCTCAATATTAATTTTTCCATTTTCTTTTAATTGTATACATTAAATAAATACCTATATTGATATCGTAGCCCAAACTGAGTCACAAGACGGACAATTTTACCTACTTGAGTTTTGCACACTGATATGGCTGCGAATTAAAGATTTTACGAGCGACAATAATGCAGTCGACCACGGACATGAAACGGATTGTTTACCCGCGAGGTTTAACGGACGCAAGCCATTAAATATTTACCTCCATTTACACAGTGGTATCGTAGCCATTATAAGCATTTCCGGAGGACAAACTATCGTCGCCGCAGTCGGCGCACGTAGACGACTCGAAGGATAAGGTCGTATAATATATGTGCCTGCCATCTTCGAAGTCGCTACATCAGCCAAAACTTGTTCAGTTGTGGGCTGGCAAAATGCGCTGGCTCAGCAGGCAGTTGAGCAGTTGGGAGAAATGAAGACGAGGGACAAAAATGGAGGTAAATATCAAGGGCTTTCAGCCATGTTGTCGGACTGGGTAGTAAAAGAGCGAAAAGTGAAAGCAGCTACAGCTAAACATGTGGCAGGTAGATGGCAATGGTAAGCAACAGTTTTATCTGTGGCCTGGTTCTGCTGTTGTTGGCTAAAAAGTTAGAGTTCATGTCGGTTACCAAACAATTAACATTTCATTAGTAATTAGTAGCATGTCGAGAAGTTTCCCGGTCCCTCAATGCCCCACAGCAGCTATTTGGTACACACAATATGTATATATATATATATTGTGCTGACTTTTGCTCAGCTGTTCCTTTTGTATTGCACATTTTTGTATTAATTTTGTTGCTGAGAGCGAATTATTTAATTATCCAACGACAGGTAAATATATAGCTTGAGTTCGAAAGTTTCAAGTAGAAGTATAGATTCATTAGGAATTTAGAAGTTTAGAGTTCATAATGTTGATCTATTAATATATAGGTTGGCCTATGAGAATCGATAATTGATCTTAGCTCTTTCCCAAACTGCAGTTCTACATCAAGCTAACAAAAATTCAGATGAACGTTCTTTTTTGTAATACTTCACTGTTTCAGTACATACTTGACTGTTTGCAACTAAAGGCAGCTCTGGGGCTACTTGAGGGTCGGCACTGCGTTTCTTTCGTAAGTGCAGCGGTGTAACGGGTTTCAGGAGCTCTAAGGGTAGGGGTGGAGGCGTTGGTATGTTAATATCGGGCATGGTTGACACTCGCCGTCGCTGTGCAGTGGTAGTCGACTCGGTGGCAATGGTGCTCTTAGATCTCCTAAGATAATTGAGTGACACATTGCTGCAGCTCTTTGCGGGTGCCTGTGGTAGTGTCGTTGTGGTTGCTGTTGAGTCCGTCAGCGGTTGTCCAAATTCGTGTCCATGTTGGTTCAGTGGCAATGTTCCATTTGTCAAGTTGTTGTTGTTCTTTTTATTGTTGTTGGCATCACTGCTGGGCCAGGACAAAGTGTCATCAGAGTGCTGCTCGGTATTTAGTTCCTGTGTATGACCAATAAAGAATTTTACATTTGACTCTGCCGCTGCTGATGCTGCTGTCGGAGTTTCTGCCCCTGTTGCTGAGGCTTTTGATGTTGGTGTGAATATCGACGGCGTTTCTATGGATGGAGTGCTGCCAGTCTCATTGTCAGCACTATCATCAAATATGCCATTCACATTCACATTGAGTTTTGACTTGCCATCCACAACATCGACCTCCAACTCCACCTCCAGCTCCACCGTTTCCTCATCGTCAACCTCATCACATTGGGCGCCATTCATGTTGGGTGCCTCGGTAGGCAGGGCCGTTGGTCGTCGCTCTTTGACGGGCCTTAATTTGGAATTGGTACGTGTGACATTAATTGCACTACCACTAACTGTTGCCGTCTTGTCCTTCCCATCCCCATCCTTGTCTCTCTCTTTTTCCTCGGCCTGAAGCCGACTTTTGTGTGAGCGAAACTTCTTTGGCTGCTGCTGCTGTTGAGGTTGAGGTACTTGCTCCTCCTGCTGGCTATTGTCAGGACTACCATCAGCTTGTCTAGAACTGAACCCATTTTCATCCACTGCCTGGAGTACTTGGGCAGAGGAGCTGGAGGGCTGTTGTTTTAGGCGCTGCAGTCGAACCTAATGGGCCCCGGGGGAGGGAGGCAGATTTGGACGTACGCCCAAACAGTTACAAAGACAAACAAGAGTGCGGAGTGCATGTGTGGGTCCGTGGGCATTGTTTGTGTTGTTATTGTTGTTGTATTGTGTACATATTTACAAGTGTTTTGTTTGGTTGTTTGCATCATTTCGTTTGAAAGTATAAGAAACAGGTGTACAAATATTAATTGAGTTTGACAAAGACAAGCAAAGAGAAATAAAGATACGATTGGACAGATTGAATGTAGTATGGCCGCCGGACCCGTGAATTTTGTGCTAGGAATGTGCTTTACAACAAGCATAAAAAAAATGTATTTTCAATTAAAGACTTACCTCACTGGTACTGGGCGTAACGATGGGTGAGTAAAGTTGCTTCTCCTCGCGTCGTATATAGAGTTCAATTTTCTGAAATTAACATTGGTTATAATAATAATTATAATAATAATAATATTATATAAAAATTTCCATTATATAAATAAAGTTGGGATTGTCAAATTGTTATTTATTCAGATCAATTCGAAATATTGGATATGGTTGTTGCGGGTCTTATAACTATGTACAAGTTATATGCCTCAGCTTATGATTTATTACCGCAAAAAGTATATTAATATTTTTGTAGATAAAATATTTTTAAGTGTCAGCAGATAACCGCCCAAATGTACACAAGACACGAAAACGACAGCTGCTGAAATTAATGTCGAGCATAATTTAACTTCGGTCAGAATGGAAAGGTAAATCGAGTCAAGTATCAACAGGTTTGCTCACAAACGAAATATAAAAAAAATATGACAGCGAAATGAACAACAACAATTCCTGCTGCTATTACAAAAAAAAAAGAAGCAACAGCAAAAATGACACACAAAAGAAAACATATATAAATACCAAACAATCTGTGAAAGTAAGCAAATAATGCCCGTTGCTTTTCTTGTCTGTCTGCTGTTGTCTGCTGTGTGTGGATGTGTGTGTGTGCTTGTTGGCGAGTTAGTGAGTGTATGTGTGTGTGTGTGTGTGTGTGAGTGTCCGTCAGCATTGAAATCAATCTGCTGCTGACACTGCTGATAAATGCTTAGAGCCCTGCAGTTTTATGTATGATACAGTTGCCAGGTTATCCCGCCAGTGAGCCTCAATAAACAACAACAAATGGCCATTGTGCGCTGACATTGTATCTTTGTATCTCATAAATATGTTTGTGTTTGTGGCAAAAAGATTTTTCATGCTTTCGGGCTTTACTCTTCACATTGCATACACAATGCTGTCACTTATTTGAATCCGAATCGGAAAGTGTCGTGAACCGACTGAGCGAGGGCCTCCCTCACTTTTGATAATATGACAGCTGTGGATTTTTGGCTTGATGAAGGGATTAATCAAAGTTGAGCTTCTTTCATGCCAAATGTATGTATGCATGTTGCTAAATAGTGTCACGAGCATTGCTTTAAAATTTTTAATTTCTTCTCAGCTTGGACTACGCCAAACGAATTGACTTATTTACACAATTGCTGTTCGAATGAGTCACAAAGTTTTAAATACGAATTTAATTTCATTATATTGACTTTTGCCAGCCACGTCTGGATATCTATTTCCAACTTGGCCCACAATTTTATCTGATCTGGTTTCTTTACTTTTCAGCTTTTATTTACTTGCGGGTTGTTGAAAACAAATATTGAATATAGTTCGTGTATAGACGTGGCACGGCCGATCGCAAGGGGGTAACTTTACACGGTTACCGAAAGAAAATCGGACAAATAAGGCAATTTTAGATAAGATTTTGAAAAACCCGTTGGAAGTTTTTAATTAGGAATGTGGCTTACATTAAGAAATATGAACAAAATACAGTTCAGCCCCCCCTTGAAAAAAGCTCAATAAGCCCTTCGATGACGTTTCCATAAATACGCTACATGTGTGCATATAAATAAATGTAGAATGCACTTGCCCATAAAGGTGTCAACAAGCTGCCGTTGACGCACTTGTGCACACTTTAAATAAATTCGAATAATTATTATTGCTATTATAGCAACAGATAAATAGCTAGAAAATTATAAAAAGGTTTGTTTAATGAGAGGCAAGCGGAATAAATAATAATTTGTTATTAAAAATAAGTTCTTATCCCTTGAAAGAAATTATTTACTAGCCATTATAATTACTAATGGAAAATAAAATAAAACAAAATAAGAATTAAATTAATTCTCATGCAAATTGTTTTTATATCGACTTTAATTCTCTTCTTAAGTCAATTATTCTTCCAGCTGAATAAGCGATTAGTGGCTTATACATTGGCTTAGAATTAACATTAAACGATTTTGTGGTACATCCTGACGCCCCTTTTTGTCGCCACCCGCAAAATAACAGGTTGCCTTATCGCTCAATTGACAGACAGGCGTGTGGCCAATAAAATATTCAAACCTTTTGGGTAAGATTAAAAAATGTGGCAACTTTGTCGTTGTTGTTGTTGTTTGAATTTTTTGTGATGTTATCGTACGTTTGCCGAGAATCCGCACAAGTAAACACAAGTCAATATGCAGGTCGCGTGGTTGTCTTCGCCGCTTTGAAATGCTAATCAGCCTTAAACGATGACATTTTGACAGGTTTTCCGTTACCCAACGGAACAGCCAAAAAGTCGAGGTAGATTTTAATGTTGATCGAGGCAAGACGCATTCGCCTGAAGCAATCGGTCTGCTCGGCTCTGCTCAGATACGAATGCGTCGAATTAGGTATTTCCAATATCTTAATCGTTGCCAACCAAAGGTTTCGGTATGCTTATGTATATATGTATGTAGGTAGGCATGTGAAAAACTTGAAGGAGTACATCAAAAAGCAAATGGAAATGTGTCCTGCATACTCAGCATGTTATACATTTACTTTCTATATGTACATGTGAGCGTGTTCTTGAAATTGTCAAACGTATTGCATTTATTGCCCCCTGGGGTTTTGTTTGTGTGACAACATTGACTTTGAACTTTCCGCATAGTTGTTTGGGAACGGGAAAGGATGTGCCCCTCCGGGATGGTTGCTTGGTTCTCTATCACGTTGTCATCTCGTGGCAGGCAGGCATCCTAGCAAGCATCTCTCTATGTTGTGCAGACAGTAGATAGCTGGCCATATAGATGGCTGCTCATCTATGGATTGTGCATATTTATGTGTAATCTGCTTGGCTTTGCTTACGATATATGCATGAGATTCATTCCTTGAGCCATATTCATACGCATACTTTTCATATTTTTGAATATTTAATGTCTGCTCGGATGCCAACCCGATGAAGTGCGGAGATTGCAGATATTCAAACGACATTTCAGTCGAGACCTTGTCACTGCCTCTGATAATTTGATAAATCCAATTTCCAAGCGAATCCAATTGAAAGTGCATGTAAATCAAAATTTCTTGATAATAAAACACGGTAATCAGAAACTGTATCCAAGCAACAATTTCACAGGCCTTGATTCAACTCCCAGCAAATGGTGTCATACAAAACCTTACGCGTTCTAATATCATTAATGCCAAATACTAAGCTCTCAACTGTAAAATCATACATATAGAATCATATATACTTATGATTATTAGAGATATGGGCCAGTGTGAGCCGTTGATAAACGGTGCTAGCAGCTATTGAGTTTTCAATGGCTTATATAGATAACAGAACATAATGAATCGTGATTATATTTATTGCCATGTTTTGATAGTTATGCCAATTTATTTTTTTGTATGCAATATTTGTACACTCTTAGGTCGCTGAGTGAACAAACGATTTAACTATTCAACTATTTATCAATGAATTCCTTTTCTTCTGTATTTTTGTTTAATTTAATTTCCATGTATTGTGCATTTAATCCCCTGGGGAATTTGTTTAGTTGAATGCAGTTGTCATTTGCAAAACATATAAATATTAACATATAATAGAGCACTCAACTTAACTACTGAAAATATAAAAAAATGTATAGTTAATTGATAGTTTGAATGAGTGTATCTTCTTTGCAGTGCTTAAATAAAATTTCCACTTTATTTCTGTGATAAGCTTGTGAAGTGAACGTCACAAGCGGCATCAACGTTGATAAAACTGATAAGCTCTTTGTTGCACACGTGTTTTTTATTTTATTTTTTTTTTTTTTTACTTTAGCTAGCTAATGTCGTGCTTAGTAGGAACCATTAGTTGTGACATTTGCACGCTGCTCCCGTGCCTAACTTAATTAAGCACTTGATCAACTTATCAGTGGCTGCTTATCGGCGCACATAAGTGCAGCAACAACATGATGTGTATGTGTGATGTGTGTGTGTGTGTGTGTGAGTGTGTGTGTGAGTGTGTGTGTGTGTTCTGTAACTCACCACTGGGTTATCTTGTGTGTTGAGTATCGTGTCTGTGTTCTCATCTTGGGCAGGCGTAAATTTGTTTTTACTCCGATGATGAAAGAGGCGCGGAAAGCAGGCCATGTTTGCCGGTAGGGGCAGGGGTGGTGCACTGAGTGGTGCTGATGGGTTAAAGCTCACACGTTGGGGAGCTAAGTTCGTTGGTTAGTTCAATAGTTGAGTTGGGGCACCGTTTACTGTCTGCTGCTTGCCGTGGTTAAATGCCAGCTCCTATTTTAGCATATTTATCACTCATTTTATGTTGCTCCCGTTAGTGTTGTTGTTATTTTTGTTATTTTCGTTTATTTATTGAAACAATGATTGTTCCCTGCAAATATAGCAGAGCCATGCAGCTGAGCTGTTAACGGAATCTAAACCGCTATTAATAACTATTGCCCGAATCGTGATTTATGACCGCACATTTAATTGCCGCTGTAAATTTGTTTATTCGATTGCAATTGTTGTAAATGGCTGGCAATCGTTTATTTTTAGCTCCCAATTCAATTCCAAATTGTCCCAATTTGAATTCGAATGCAATTTTCGCGTTTTCGTCATCGAGTACTTTGCGCGTTATCTGCAGGGCCAGTGCCTTGGTCATTTATACAACCCATTTACGTATAAATATATAAATATATAAATATTTATATATATATATAAATATATATATGAGTTTATGTATAGTTCTTTGTATGCTTAAGTGCTGCAACAGATATATTTCTTTTTAAATTCATTGAATTAATGGCGGCCCATTTGATTTGTTGCGCTTTTGTGGCTAAAACATGTGGACAAATATTGATTCAATTGCGGTTTAATTTGTTTTAGTGCGGCTGTTCTCGTGTTTAGTTTGTATTTCATTATTGGTCATATTTATGCACACAGTACAAAATTAGATCTGTTTCCATTTGCACTATATACCTACCCAGACATATTTATATAATCTGTGCTATATATTTGTGTTCACTTAAAATAAAATCACAGATTTTTATATTCGCTAAGGGATGCAGATCTATTTTCCATGAATAAATATTCATTTTACAAAGCTCCTGTCGCTTACACTAAAAATGGTTCTAATTCAATGTTAAACTTTGTTGATCCTTTGCCCTTATGCAAAAGTAGTTTTAAGTTCTACACAACCAAAATGACGAATAGGGGAAATAGGGGTAATCCTCCAATCGCCGCTGACAAGTTTCGGGCTGTTATGTCGAGCACACAAACGCTTATCGAGCTCATTCGGGGTATGCACAAAAGTTAACGGAGAATTTGCTTTTCATCAGATATATATGCTTGGCTATAGACAAAAGTTGTAAAGTTCACAAATTTCACGCATCGTCAAATGGAGGGGCTAATTAGCCGGCACTCCCCAGCCGGGGACCCTCTTTACCCCCTTGCCATCCAGCGACTCGGCAATTCCGCTCCAGGCGCCGATGAGTCACTGTGCAAGTGAGTTTTAATTTTTTTTATCTCTTATCGTTCGAAAAGCCTAATTGTTTTCTATTTATGCGGGGGGATTTCATTGTTTGGCCAATAGCTTTGGGACCCGAGCATAAAGACCGCCTGGCCTTTTCCAAAGTGGCTTATTAGTTGTAGTATCTTATCAGCTCGGCAGATGTTCTGGCCAACTGCATGGCACACGGCCAAGTTTTGTCTGATTGGAGCAGTTGGCTGTCTCTTGTTGCAAGCACACATTTCTTGAACAATAATGTTATGCATACATCTTGCTATTTGCTACTTATGTATGTATGATATCGTCTTTATCAGTTTCATATTACAAGACATCTGGCGATAACAGCGGGAGAACACAACAATTGTTTATTGCAAATCGAAAACAGCAAAACTGAATCATTTGCTTTTATTTTTGTCTTCTTTTCGTTTCTCTTGTTTTAACAAGAACTTGTATTTCACTTTTCTTGCCAACCATAACAACATCGACAAGCGATCCACAAAAGTCACGAGTCCGTCATTTATATTATTTTATTGACATTTCGTTTTGCAGTTATCAGCGGAATGCTTTTTACTTTTGTTTTTGTTATTTCTGTGCTCTATGTTGTTGTTTATGTTGGTGGTTTTGTTGTGTTTGATTTTCAGTGGATTTCCCTTGCATTTCCACGAACTTAGCGAGTACCTCACAATATTATCGTTAATAGTAGTTGTTAGTTTTTTACTTGACCCCATTAATTGTGGCTTAAATAGAATAAATTGAATAGTCGATACCACAACTTTTATGGCGTTTAAAGATTGGCAGAAGCGTTATGGTTTTCGATAAGCTGGAAAACATATAAGCTTTGAAAGCTGATTTGATTTGATTTTGGATCGAATTTAAAATAAAACACTTGATTCGTTTGAAAGTAAAAGAACAACAAATATGAAGTTTATTTCTTTTGATTAGATATCCATATCGGGGCAATGTGATTGATTTGCACGTTGCTCCATTTATTAGTAAAATACATGGAATACAACAACAAAACAAACAACTACAAAATTTGACACTACAAGATCAGAGTTCTGGCAGCGACTGTGCGCCATGGCCAAAAGAAACAACGTCTTATCGAATTTACTCTATAATTTCACGGACACCGATAAGTCAGGCACTCGTAACACACATATTGTCACCGTTTTTCAAATATACACTTTATTCCTCGGTTCACACTTGGCGAATTTATTCCATTCAGTTTAGAGTAAGCCACTTGAAATGAACACGGCAATTGCTCATGGTCGTCCAACCACACACAACCCAAGCGACAGGCAGCAAGGCACACTAATATTAATATGGATATTATGCAAACATTTCCGTTCGGACCTTTGCATGGATTAATCATTTACGTGTTTTGCACAATTCAGCACGTTACAATTGTCGCTTCATTTCTTTAAGAATGCAACTACAACAGCAATAATAACATTTACAAAGCACCAACAATTGCCATTTTTATGGCCCGTTCCATTCCGATACGATTCGAACTCACACTCAGTACCCGTACACCGTAGGCCATACACCTGCCGCCGTGGAGGCTGATAACTCGACTAATTTAACGCGGCCAATTTAAATTGGCAATTTGCTCAACGCGTCGACGGCAAGCACCACTCTGCCGTCGGTCGCTGCCAACGCCAGCTGAGCAGCTGACTGGAACTAGAACCCGGGGTTCTTTATCGGTATCTGAGTTAAGGTTGAAGTGTTCCATTCCCGCCCGCAAAGCGCCACTATCAGCGTACAGGTGGTGCAAGGGAACGCGTCACCGTTTTGACGTAAATTCCTTTTCTTTATTATTTTTTGTTGTGTTGTTTTTTTTTTTTAATGACGTTTTTCCAAAATGGGCTCTAGCAAGATCAGTTTTAGCCGATACAAATGAGCTGCTGTCAATATTAATATTTTTTTTTGATGCCTTCACAAAATATCAGCATATAAATCTTATTTACTGTTTAAAATAATTCTCACAGTGCAATGGGTGTTTTTTTTTGTTTTAATTTTACTGTAGATAAATAAAGAATTAGGTATAGACAGCAATATATTTAATAAAGTCTGAAAATACTCTTCCATTTTTAAAAAGACTTTCAAAAATAAAAATTAAAAACTATATTTAAATCATTAGCCAAATTATATGCAATTTAAATGGAGTAATTGAATTTAAATTAAAAATGAAATAAAAAAAAAATTAAATCTCTTGATTAGACTTTTCAAAATGCATACGAATTATTATTCTTCTGTATAATACTATTAAAGTAAGGTTGAACTACCTTCCTGAATGAGCTGTCCGTCTTTAGTTGCCCTTATCTTCCGTATTGTGTTTATATTTGTGCAGGGTAGTCTCAGTCAAGTGTCAATAAATTTGTGCAAATCTTTGTGATGTCTCCGATGAGCTATGCAATTTGAAATTTTGTATCAAGTGAGAGTGTTAATTGTGTTAATTTACTGTTCATAATAGACATGTAAGAAATTGACAGAAATATTTCACAGACCCGTTTATTTGCCCAATCACCTGGCTAATTGGAAGTATCTGAAGCAAGCTGATCAAAATGTGTCTAGACGTGCTTTTTTTGTGCAGTATTTTGTGTGGGGCTGCCCAAAAGTATGCAAAGCTTTTTATTAAAAAATTAAATGCACTTCAATGAACTACAAAATGTGTTGCATACTTATATAATGAGGTTGACATATGAATTCAGAGTTCAAAGTAAGACAAAATTGTATAATTGTGCACTTAATTCAGAACTCGAAAACGAGTACCAGCTGGAAGCCGAGCAGCTTACATGTCTATATCTACGTCATAGTGTGGGGCAATATCTTTATAAAACTCTCTTGAGACTTTACATGTGGGCAAGTAAATTAACTTTGCGCTGGCACGATATACGCATGTCAAACCCCGAAAAATTATTCATTATGCTTAAAATGCGTAACTGAAGTAATTTTCGAGTACAAAGCGCGCACTCTCACGCACACTGTTTAAATGGGCTGGGGGTGGGAGCAGTTGGGGGTTGAAGGCCTACGGCTTTGCATGCTCACATGTGCCAGGGTGCCAGGCTGCCAAGCTGTTGTCTCAGCCAAAAAATCTTGCCTAAGCCAAGCGACGTCTATGACTCTGGGGCGCTCAAATGTATGCACGTGTTACGACATTGTCATTTGATTAAACTTGTTAGCGCACGCAGCATCAGCATCAGCATCAACACCAGCAGCAGCAACAAAGTTTAGACACCTTTTTTGGGCCAACTCTCTCACGTTGCCTTAAAGCTAAATGCGACGTGTGCGTAATACATTTAGCCCCGATTTAAGGCGACAAGTGAAACTTACGCACAAATTGCAAAAAAGAAAAACGGTATTTTCATCGAGAATCTAAATTTATACACGTATACAGGTATGCAGATGCTTCGCTTCTACTTCCAAATCTAGCTTTTGAAAAAAATCGTGATTGCTGAAATACTTACAAAAACACTTTTGATTTTCCTGTTCGTTATTTATGTTATGTAAGTTATATGCAGATACGTTTGCAAGGCCTTTGGAAAAGCGATATAAAAGTATTGGTGTTAGATACTTAACATTACTGCAAGATCGAACACTTAGTAAATTGGTAAATTATTACAAATATATTTTAAGCAGATACGGGTTGAACAGATGGGACTGCAATCAAAATAGGTGCAGATAACATAATTATTGTGATTAAAGAACATATCTAAATTGTAAAAGCTGTGTTTCATTTGGGTTCGCTGCAATCCACATCGTTGCCCAACCTTCTGTGCTGACTGCTCAATGTCACAGCTTAAGTCTGTCAATAAAATTATGGATGAAATGCTCATATCATTTTCGTATGACATTCAAGCTACACATTATTTGTGGCTGGTATTTTGGTTATTTACAATTTAATAGAATTTGGCGTATTTTGTTGCTCAAATTATTGTTGAAGTTGCCTTGTTTTGTTTACGTTATGCCATATGCTGAGTATAATTTCGTATCTATTTTATGTAAATTTGTTTGAATTTGATTAAATTGTCTGCCAGTTTTGAGTTGACAGTGACTATCACTGTATAAAAAACTTGATATTTATATTTGATACTGGTGTTTAAATGATATTTGACGTAAGGTGGAAACATTTGAAACTTGTAAACTTGGCGTTGAACACAATTGAAACGATTACTTTAATTATGTTATTGAATTGAACTATACAAAATAATTGACAGTACCCCGGGGACTTACTTTGTCTCCCTTCTACGTCAGAATGGAGTATTATTTAAAGGTAAAATACAATAAAAATAAAAGGCTTTATTTATTAATGAAATGATTAACACTACACTGTTTGCCTGCGGCTACTTTAAACGAGGAGCTTGGCTTGACATGTTCACAAATCGTGCTTTGTGGTTCGTATATGTGGCTCTTATAATGTATTAAGTGTCTTAAGAGTCTACATATGAATGCTTGCTTTTTGACTGTGGCTCTTAACAGGATTTCAGCAGAAGCTTTTGTTGTTTATAGGCAAATCCGACGCTAAAACCCCACAAAAACTACAAAAGTCAAAAAGTTGAAGAGCTTTCGCAATTTGACGCTGAGAATGGGCCCCAGGCAAATGCAGGCGTAACGAGGGAAGCGACAGTGAGACTTGAGCAGGGAACAACTTCTGCAAAACGTATAAAAAAAGGAGAGAAAATATGGAAAAACAATTTGAATGTTGATAAAGAACGTCGCTTGAGAGTCGGGCATTTCGGGCCTTTGTTTTATGAGCATGGCACGCTTCACGGCAGCCATGATTGATGCGTGACGTTGCTCTCCATTTTTAGTGGATTTTCAAATTGCTTTTTCACGTTGACAGTTTACGATTTTCTAGTGGCCAAATGCAAGGCGACATGTGTGTGTGTGTGCTTGTGTGTGTGAGGTATCGGGGGGATGAGTGGGGATGGGTCAGTTAGTGAAATCAGATAAAACGACAGTGGCAGTTATTCAAATGCAAACGACAGCTGTCAAAAACTTTTTTGCCAAAAATTTTACTCCATCTCAGATTTTTTTTTATTTTTTTATGCTATCTCCCAGTTTGTTATCGCTATAACTCTCTCTCTCTCCCCTCTCTCTCTGCCTTTGTCTTGCAGTGTGCCTAAAGCGAATGAGTGGCTGTGAAGGAGCAAGTGCGATTAGTACGATTAGTGAACGTGCTCAACGCAGATCATCATTGGCCAAATGATAAGGCAACCAGACAGCAGCCAGCTGAAGGAATCACAGTAAAAGCGCGAGAGAATTGAAAACAAAAGAAACAAGTCTCAAATGTCGCTGCTGACAACCGTCAGATTGTTTTCAACGACATTGCTGCTGTTTATGCTGCTGTTGCCAGTGGCAACATTGTTAAGAAGTCAACAACATCAACAACAAGAACAGCAACAAACATCACATGCTCGCCATAGGCGCGAGAACCATGCGGATCAGAAATTCTCGCTTCCAGCGGTGCCGCTGCCACCCCCGCCGCCCTTCCCGGCGGCAAAGCATAACTTTGCCCTTAATGCATTTGCCATTGGCGAGCATGCATCTGGCTCCAGCTCCAGTTCCATCTCCAGTCCCAGCTCTAGTTCCTCCTCAACGGGCTGCGGTGGTCTATTTAATTCACGACATGGGCTAATTCAAACACCAAATTTCCCACATCGTTTCGCCACGCCCATCGAATGCGTTTGGATAATCGACGCCTCCGAGCAGCCAGCTGCTCAGGGAAACATCTCGATTGTGGTCTACCTGACGCAGCTCTATGTGCTGGGCGGGCTCAAGTTCACCGAGTACATGTACTACTCGGATGACTTCAAGGTGCCCGCCCATCGCGTCTTCGTCCTCAACGAGGACGACGTGACGCAGGTCACCTGGATGCAGTTCAACAGCCAGTATCTGGAGATACGCTTCACCATGTCCACGCTGGATGGCACACATCTGCGGGCTCTCGACCGTCTGCTCGACGTCTACGGCTTCAATATCACATACGAGGTGACGCACGAGGTGAAGACCACTCAGTGCAATACTCTGCAATGCCGCTTCCTTGGCGATTGCTATGCCAGTGCAGATTACAGGTGAGTGGATATCACATAAGTATATGTTTACATATTAAAATACAAACTATATGGAATCATCCATTCAGGTATTTTTACCTCCAATTTTCCATATCTATAAATACAGATGCATAGCGGAGGGCATGTTAAGTTGTGTATTGCCAAAGAGAAGAGTCGCACTAAATGCTTGAAAAGATAAATATCTTAAGCTATCCCTATAGTCTTTGGTTGCACGAAGTAGAAGAGTTTAAGGGCTATTTCAAGTATCAAACCTTATTAAAAAATAATATTATTTTTATGCTAGCAATTCAATAGTAGGTTTCATAAAATAATTGCAAAAATTCCAACTTTTATGCTGTATTTTTTAGCTTACAAACTACGGGCATTTGACAAACTATGTGCTAACAATGGTAACGACTTCAACCTTTTGTCGTCGTTTTCAACTTTGCACATGGCCCCAAATATTTCATCAATCAATCAAGCCAAGCAGGCAGTGCCTCTCCGAACCCAGTCACAGCAAAGGCACACTTCTCTCGGCGTTCTACACAAATTCGCATGTATGTCAAACTCAATTGCAGAGGTTATTCATAAGGACCGACCCTTGTTGGGTGTGTACAGGTGGAGTGCTAAGGGGTTAGGGAAACAGTACAGTGCATCATGTGATGATGCTGCTACTGTGGCTGCTGCTGCCTTTCTATTGACTTTTGGCGTATGCAAACTTTTTATATACGTATTTATTTTTTATTTTTTATTTTGTTGTGTTGGCAATGCCTTTGCCTTTTATTGTTTGGGGTTTCGGTTTTACTCTAGGGAACGGCAAGCGAAGCACAACGAAATGAAAGTTATTTGGCAACAGAACCAGCCACTGGAACATTGCAAAATGTATGGCTCCCAGTTGGTTTAGCCTGAGGAGAGCTAAGCGCAGAAAGTCCCAAATCAGTAATACTACGTATTTGCCAACAGCAGCAGCATCTGAGCCAGCAACTGAAACAGCAGCCCCGTCAAACACTCCGACCAGAAGACGGGTTAAGATTGATATGCAAACATTTAACAGTTTGCATATCCGTTTGCTACCCGTGATTCTGTGCGCGATTGTCGGCAGCTGCCAATTGCCAATGCCGGTTGCTGGCGCAGTCTGTCGGTTGCCATTGGCCAAGTTTGTATGCATTGACCGGAACTGAAGCGAAAGGGAAGCTTGATTTTGAATCATCAGCAGTCGACTCGCTGGGGCAGCAGCTGAGTTGCGTTCCATTTTGAGAAGTCGAGAGATGTAGACAGAGAGAGGGAGAGAGAGAGAGAGAAACAGAGGGAAAGTGGCGCAAAAGTTTTGGCATACCTCTTAAATATGCGTGGCAACCGGACGCAGGTGCAGCAGTTCCAGCTGCCAGTTCCCAGCTCCACTGTGCGCCCATTGCCTTGCCGTGTAAAACGTTTAGAGCTCTCTGGCATGACTTATAAATGGTGGCACATGCGAGCGGCAGCAACGCTAATGGGCGGGCCTTTAGTTGGCTAAAAGCAATAACATTTAAGCATTTCTGAACGTTAGACGAACGACACGAGAGCACAGTCAACCATGTCTTAAAACTATTGAAACCTTCATCAAAACAAAAATAAGCAACACTAAGTCAGCATTTTGTAAAGAAAACAAAAACTAAACTTGCATGTATAATATAAGTAGGATTATATTTATGTTAAATTTTCTTTTCAATGTGTTCCATAGAAAATGTACCTATAAAGTTAGTTAGAGAAAGTAGAATATGAGAAGGTGTATTGGCTGTCTTTCAATTAATCAGAAAGTATAACTTATATTAATTGTGATGGTAATTGGCTGAGTGCAAGTTAAATTTATAAAAAAAAATGTAATCTTGTGTCCAAATTTTGAATTTCTCAACCATATCGATTTCTCAGTTATCTGAAGAAATTCATTTTCAATATTTCTTAAATATAATAAATAATAATGCAATCTTAAATATAATAAAACATAATACATGTAAAAAGTATTAGATTTAAATTAACTTAATGCTTTCGTCTACTGAATCAAGAGACTAGCCCAAGGGAGGCAGATATGTAGCTCACATCTCAACTTGGCCAGGACATTAGGCCCCGTTCACAATAAGCTGGATACGCTTTTTGAATAGTAGTTGGTTGCATAGGTTGATATTCTGTACGCTGAACTTTTAAGGTTATTTGACTCAGTGCGTCATATTGCGAATTTAAGAAATGCTTAAATTTAACTTCAAGTTGAAAACATTTTTGATGTTCACAAAACACAATATAATATATCAGAATGTGCATCATATTCGAATCTATCATCGAATGCTATTCTATAATTAAATAATTATTTGATTCCACAAAAAAGGGAATTAGACAATATATTACTTAGAATTGTTCATCATGTTCTATAATTAAACAACATCTAATACTTGATCCCTTATTAAATTACAAAGTCCCAGCACCAACTTTGCACCACCATCAGGGTGTACAGGCTGTGCTGTAAGCAAAATATAGGCAATGACGTAGGCCGGCGAAATGTCAGGCGCCGGAGGGACGACACTCAATTAGCATAATAAACAGAAGGCAGGCGGTCGGGCGAATCGAAGAACTTTTTCAATGGCTTTTTTAATTTGAATTTGAGCGCTTAAGAATTTGACAATTTAATGGCAATTAGCACGCCACACCATTGCTATTTTATGTAGTAGAACAAATGATATTGAGGACTCTGAGAGGAGTTCAAAAACAAACAGAGGAGACAAATCAAGTTTATATTTTTGGGGACTGGGTCAAGTGTCAGGACATATGAGCCTGACACAATTTTCAAAAGATACACAAACAAACGAAATTAAAAACTTGTCAGCAAATTTAAGGAAACTTCCAAGTGGCGTCTTCTACTTAGCAAAATTAACATTAATTGGACGGCCCAAGGCTGCGTGTTGGCCTGGCTAATTGAATATTAATATTAATGTCAAAACGAAAGCGAAAGCGAAATGTGTTGTCTAGAAATTTAATATGAAAGTCACAGCTTCCGAATTTCAGCTGATGAACAGCTGACCGTCCCTTCCCCCCCAATCAAGCTCAGGTGGCACGTCGTCGCCAACTTAATTAACAACCAGAGGCAAATGAGGCACCAACTTGGCTTTCGGGTACGTGTTGTTAGATAAATAGCAAACACAAACACAAACACAAAAGGTGCAGAGAAGTCGCAGCCTCAGCCTCAGATTGCTTCTTCTGCTGGAAGTCGTCGACATGTAGCTGAAGTTGGTGCCGTCTTCACAGTTTATAGTTTATGCCACACAACTGCCGTCTGTCAGCTGAATGCGAGCATCATGTTTGCTGTCAGCTGACAACCCCTAGTCAAAGCTGTGCAACCCCCAATGTTCATTCCATTTCATATTATCATTCTCTTTCTCTCTCTCTATAAATATATCTCTTTCTTTCCCTCTCTTCTTCTCTCTGCCTCATCATTCTTGCCGCACAATTTCTGATTGCATTTTTATGTACCTCGTTCTTAGCGCGTTTCTTGAGCAAATGTGCGAAAAAATGCATAACATTTTAAAATGTCAAATGGCTGATAAGAGCTCGGCGTCGTGGGGTGCGTCACACATTGCGTGTACTTGACAATCTTTTTTTTCTTCTTTTTTGTTTGTTTATTAATTTGACTTTTGCAGACAAGCGGCGAGACACTCGTTTGACTTGTGCGCAAAATTTTAATAAGCGGCGTCAAATGTGGAATATACGAGTATATGTGAAAGAGCGATGGAAGGGAAGGGAGCGTAGAGGAAAATGTTTAATTTTCATGTCTGGATGTCTTTCAAGTTAATGAGTACCCCATCCTATATGAGTTATACAGCTTAGCAGCGATAACGCACAACCAACTAAACATTAAAAAGCTACAAAATACTTTCTCCAGAATACTGTAAAATACTAGGTACTCTTCTAGAGAGTACATCGATTAAGATTTAAGCCCAATAGTTTATTTCAGTAAAATGAACGAAATTAAGGAGAACTAACTTTGTCTGTCTCTGCTTAAATTTTATCATTCAGACTTACAGATTTTATACTTTTCATAATTCTAACAACCATTAATTTCATGTACACAAGCAACTAGATTTTCTCTAATTTTATTTTGGTTTTTGAAGCGAAAGTCAGATTTTATTGCCAATTAATTATGTTATGCCCAATATTATTATATGTGGTAAATATTATACTTGATAATAAATTCATAAGCTGATAGTATTTAATGTTTAGTGCTGGCTTTTTCACTAAGTCATTGCCTTTTGGCCAACTCATTACAAGTGCTCGCCAACAAACTTAATTTTATGGCTAATAAAGTTTGCATAAAATATTCAAAATGTTTGTGAATTCCAATGTTTGTCCATAGTTCGCATGGTCATCTGGTGCTTTCGAGTTTTGGCACCAAAGCGACACAAACACTTCCACAAGAACTATCAACAATAAACTATAAACAATGGCCAGGCAACTGGATGGCTTTTGGTTCGCAGTTTTAATTTGGCAGTTGCTGCTTTTTCTTCTGGAAATTAAAAAATTCAAATAAGCACAAAAAAAAGTTGGCACAAAAGCAACGAAACGTTTTTTAGTTGTTTCATAAACCTTTCAGCGCAATTATGTATTGGCATTCTCCATTGAGAATTCATCCACAGCACCTGTATTTAGTTTACATAAATCTGTTGCACTTCACCGAAAAAATTCAATGCAGCTGAAAACAATTTATATTTGAATATTTCGTGTGATATTTTTGTTTCCTTCATTTTGCATGACTCCCCGAATTTCGGACCGTGCCAATGTTTTTTAAGAATAAATGTTTAATTGAAAAAGTTTTTCGCTTTGAGCCCCATCAAAAGGGGATTTTTTTTAAGCTTATGCGGGCATTTTCCCTCTCTTTTTTTCTTGAGGTTGCGTTAGCGCAAAGTTGAATTCCATAAGAGCCATTAATTGGCAAAGGCAGTGTTTGTTGAGTGAATAAAAAATTATACTCACTTAATTAAATGTTATACATACAATCCATGTGAATATGTGCTGAGTGGGGAAGCTACAGGAGAATCTGGTAAATTGATATTCTGATTTCGAATTACGTTTACATAAAATCTTCAGCAATCTTAGCAACTATAACAATAGTAATTTCAATAAAGTTAGTAGGCTTTCAATAGTTCGACCAATCAAATATATTTTCCAACAGAAATCAATAAATAAATACCAGAAGATGAGTGCACTATTCAATTTGCAAAGCTTACTTTCGGTAATCCTATTGCTGATTTGCACCTGCGCCTATTTGCGGCCTTTGTTTCCCAACATCTTATATCGTAACACATCCGGTTTGAGGTGCATCCTGTGGAAGCTGGCGCGGATTGGAGAGCGAATGTCGCCTTATGTTGCTGTGGCCTGCGTTGTTATGGCAGTCATGGTGCTCTTTTCGAGCTAAGACTGAAAGAACTTTCAACAAAATTGACAAGTCTAGTCGATTTTATAGTGTGTTCAGGTATCAATCTAATTGTAAAACGTTATCAAACTCTGATAAAATACAGAAGACTCCAATATGCATTTGAATTTCCAGCAAAAAAAAGTATAAAATCATTTAAAATGTATCAATTAACATACGTATTTAAAAGCAATTCTGCCTCTGATGATATTGGCACATTAAGCACTTAACAACTACAAGAGAAAACCAGAAGATCCAGTTACGTTGTTATATAATTGTACAGATTTTAGGAGTGGTTTCACTGCATGAAATAAAATGTAAAATGTTCAAGTCGACCTTCCATGGCCAGGTGATTCTTACCCGGACGAGCAGGTGGTGGGTACGGTCCGCTTGCGGCAATCAATGTGCAGCGCAACCACGCAAAAACTACCGCAGCCGCTGCAGCTGCTGTTGCTGCAAGTTAAGCAAACAAACCGAGAGCGTTAAATGAGAACTGGTTCAGTGCGAGAGTCGGCAAGGGGAGGTACAAATACAAGCTACATAATAGTAAAAGCACAATGTTGTGGGCGTTGCAAGTGCAATGAGTTGGTTGACATCAGCCAACCGTCCTCGGCTCCCAGCCACGCCACAGGACTGCCTCATGTCTGTGAACTGTGTCAGTGTCATTCGCATCGCTCTGCCAGCCATGAGTGAGAGTGAGTGCGTATATTGTTTGCCATGTCAAACATTGTCATCTATCCAAAGTCGTCGAGGAGGTTGCCGCATTCAGTGTGTGTCTGTGCAGGCAGCCACTGGGGATTGGGATTGGGGCAAGGGTCAGGAAGGGTGCTTGCGTATTGCAATTAAGTTTTGTTTGGCCAAAATTTTGACCTGTCTTTGTCACATCAGCTGACTGAATACCAGCCTGCAATCCTCTCTTCCAGACACACAGGCATACGCACACTCTTTCTCTCTCTCTCTCTCTCTCTCTCTTTCTCTCTCTCTCTCGCTCTCTCTCTGCGCAATTAAAAGTTTTCCATTTTTGTTACTCTTGTATATCAGTTTTACCTTTAATTTTCCTGTACAATATGTGGCTTAACTTGCCTTTGCCCAAAAAATTGTTGTCAACACGCGCTTGTCAGCAAGAAACTTTGCAAATATAATTGGCTTATGTTATCTTTCTCCCTCTCTCTCTCTCTCTCTCTCTCTCTCTGTCTGTCTCTCCATATATCTGCTCACCTGTCACATTCATTTCAAATTTGTTTTTACTTATGCAATTTAATTTTCGCATTCGTTATGTTTTGGAAATTAATTTCTACACACAAAAGATAAAACCATAAAAATGCAAACGGTAATATATTTATTTTAACAGCATTTTTTACGATAGTCTGGCCATAAAAAAACAGCCGTAAGGCAATTGTTACAATCAGCTACATTTTATACACTTGCCGTACTCAGTTCTAACCCTTCACACACAAACACGTCCACTTAGACGCACCCATCAAATTTAATGGCATTTAATTTGATTGCATTAGCTGAAT
The DNA here is from genome assembly GCA_035043845.1 of Drosophila picticornis. Lineage (NCBI taxonomy): Eukaryota > Metazoa > Arthropoda > Insecta > Diptera > Drosophilidae > Drosophila > Drosophila picticornis. Next base: position 13,275,155 of record JAWNMR010000491.1, read on the forward strand.
AGGTAAGGGAAATATAAAAACCAACGGTTTTTTTCCTACTTTTTGCTGCTAAAATTTTATTTGTCGGTCGGCACTCATAGCACATACACAAACCCCACACTTCAGGAACACCGACTTACAAACACACGCGAAAAAAGCCAATTTGTTGTAATTTGCCATTTTGATTCCTCTCCACTGTGTTCTTCGAGAAAACCCATTGGCAGACAGTACTCCACTTGTATGGAGACGCTAATGCTCTTATTGATTTTTATAAAGTATGAAAATTGAAATTGTAATGACTGTTCGCAGTTATCATTGTTAAGGAAATACGCAATTCTGTTTTGTCGAATTTTTATGATTTATTTCATATTTGGAATTGCTGTATACGCAAAGATTTTAACACTCTAGCCAACATATACATAGTATATATATACTTCTATATTGTAATCTATAAGCTAAGATAGAACTTTCCTGCGTTTCTAACCATTTGAGATATTATGTGCCTCTTGCATGTCTTGGCACTGCCGTACTTCTTGGCGTTGTGTCAAGAAGTCTTATAGAAATGTTGGACAGTTTCTCAATTAACCCAAAAGACCAGCACTGCGACAAAATAGGCACCAACAAATATTGAATTGTACATATTAAATATGAGAAGGCGTGAGATTATCAATGGGCTTATTTATTTGTGTGTTTTCACTGTAGTGAAAAATGTCAAAAATAAATCAAATAATAAAAAATATACATAGATATTTTAAATGGCAAAGAACTTAATTGAGCATTTTAGAGAATTTTATTTTTAATGCTTCGGCGAACTTTTTAGAAAAATTCAATCTTATGAGGACAAATAAAGATAGTTTTATTCTTACATTTTTTAAAATTCGTTTTACAACGGTGCCCTGTCTTCGCTGTGTCTGATGGAGAACAAAATTGGTGGCGTTTTTTCTTCTGCTTTCTGTCGCTTACTCGGAAGCACAGCTCTTTGGGGGAATCTTGGCTGCTGTTGCGAGTATGACATATTCATGGCGTCCATTGGCAGACACACACTCTTATATATATTTATATGTATATATATATATATGTGGATCTCATGAAAATTATTAGTCCTTTCTACAAGCAGTCTTGCAGACCGCACTCTGCACTAAACTGTCAACAGTTTTGGATTAGCATTCTATAAAATAAACATGTAGCAGCTTTTGGCACACAGTTTTAGTTATTGAGCAGCATTGGAAATTTAAATGAATTTAACAACGCTCTGCGAAGCTCCATTTCGTAATCGACACCATTAAATTTCCACAAAAGAAGTCGCCAGGCAAACTGAAAAAACTCCAACAAGAATGCTCTAATCGAAACTGTCCCGCGACTGAGGTATGCAGCTCCCGTCAGAATATTACTATATGTATACATTTTTCATTGAGTGCTCCTTAAGTTGCAATGCATTCAATTTGCTACACATTACTTACAATAAATTATTTGCACACTTGTTTCGCACCATACTTTGGCTTTGTTTGAATAAGGGGTATACTAATATGAAAAAAAGAAAATGCAAATTTGTGTGCGGCACGAAAAAAGATTTAAACCCTCAAAAAATGAGAAAAATAATCGTGAAATATGCAGACAAACTACTGCACACAGGAAAAGGATGCAGGTGATTTTCAACGATTCGCAAAAAAAGTGAAGGAAAATGCGGTCTTATTCAATGGCCTTTCTTGGTATACACTCTTGCTGCACATGTTGTCAAGGTAGATTTATATGTGCAGTAAAGAGGAATAATAAATTGAATAAGCATGTTAATCTGATCAATATACCTTAAAATGAGTTTCGGGATTGGAATAAATTAAATGCCGAGCTGAAAATGTGTTTAGTGTAACTTAAAGTCGAGTTCATGTTGAGTAACTCTTTTGATTCGTGTTTTTTCTAGGCAACAGTCTGCATTTGTCATTTATTTGGGCAAACGTTTCCGTCACAGTCGGTGGGACAAGCAAGGACGTTTGGTTTTTGCACGCGTTTCATATTCGTGAGCGCCGCAGATGCCAGAACATAGAGGCAATTAATTTCCGCTAGACAAAGGCACAATTGCTTATATACTTGAGATACACAAGCAGGGAGGAGAAGAAGAAGATGAAGAACAACAACAGCAGTGTAGCCAGTAGGTCAATGTGTGTTTTTAACAAAGGGCGTTTCCCGTGCTCCACATGTATGTCGAACATATACATACCCAGAGAAATGTATGATATATGGCTGGAGACAACAAAAGCATTTGCTTTAAGCAGTTCGAGTTTAAGAAAGCTTGGCTTTGTGGTCAAAAGCAATGAAATGTGCTTTTAATTTATGGCTAAAACCAGCACGCGCGGAAAAAGTAACGCTTCAAAATAATTATCCCGGCGAGCAACGAGCTCTAATCCAAATTTTATCGGCTGTCCGCAATGCCCCAGCACACATCAAGAATTCCCATTAAAGCACAAGAAGTCCTGGAAACAGTTCAAGAACACAAGCGAAAGTTTTACATCAGAAGAGGAATGTGAGAGGAAAAGTTTTCTTGTCGCCCATCAGATGTGTGTTTTTTTCCTTTTTCTTTGTCGCCCCCCTGGGCACGTTTTGATTTTTTCCGTTAAAGTTATTGGCGTAGGCGAAACTTTTCCGCTTCTACTTCTTTAATGTCTTGTGGCTAACTCGCCGTATATTTAACCTGCATTGAATATCACCAAATGTGCCTGGCTATCAGCTAATGTGTATGGCCCATAGCCCTAAAAGCCGATCAATTCATTTGGCTTTTATTGCGCTTTGATAGCCACAAAACTTGGCACCGGAACAAGAATAATATTGACTGTTCGCTTGCAAATAGCATCATAATACTTAGGTGAGCAGTATGTGGAGAGTGTAATGATAATGAATTAAGTGCAGTGTATATATAAAAAAAGGTTAAAGTTTATCCATAATAAATTATACTGGAATTGCCTTAAAGTTTGATCTTGGTCTATTCAAATTTTTTGGCAAATATATTTATTTAATTTTTTTAAAATGATTTTTTTGCTTCTGCTTAATGAAAACTTTGTTTTATTTTCGTTTAGCATTTTCAAATAGACCCAATATATAATGACGCTGCATCTAAATAATTTGAAAATATTTCTATAAATTAATTTGTGTTGACATGTGTCAACGACGCAACTGCAACAACAACAACAAACAAAACAACAATCGCCATTGTTAGCGCTGAAAAGAGAGCGAGGGTCGGTCAAATGTCCGTCTCCTGGCCACACAGAGTGTAAAACAAATGGCAAGGGATGCGCAATTATTTAACTAACAAATGGCGACCTTTTTGTTTATGTTTCACTTTTTTTCTGCTTTCAGCTTTAGCTAAACTGCGAACCCCAATTAAATTGTCAACGGGAATATTTTGTTAGCGGAAATTAATATCTGTGATTTAAAATGCTGAAACGCAATTTGCAGCCGTTTATCCGGGTTGCTCGGAACGAATTCAATTGTAAATTGAAATTGATGTGGTAGAATTAAATAATCAAAATGTTTGAACTTGCTAAACGACGTTTGAACCCCCACTACGATGTGGATATTATGCATTCGCATTAAAATTGAATTGCGCAATGGGAAACGCTTACAATTTCGAACATGCCTTCTCAAAGTCAAGTGGGCACAATTAATTTTTCTTATTAGAATAACATTGAATGGCAACATACTTCGGCTTATGCTCTGAACTGTCCTGGGGTCCTGGGGTCTCAAACTGTCTACTTTAATGAGCAAGCGTAGGGAAGCTTAAGGACTTCTCGGCCTGTATGCGTAATTACTCTTAATTGAACCTAACAAGTGTTACAAAGCTCTTTCAAGGCTGCTCGGGTGACGTCGGCTGTTTGCAGCCGTTTTTTTCTACGCTTTATGCGTCTAACGTGTCCTTGGCGCCAAGTTTTTCAAATTATTGCCTCGGGTTATGTGTGTGACCTTAGCATTTAGCTCTAATGATGTTGATGCTCTAACTCTGATAGCATTAAACGAGTTTTCTCACAATATTCGCTTTAGCACGTACCAAAAAATTAAGAACAAAACTTAAATCTTCTACATATTCACATACTTGAATATGATAAAGAAAACACAAAGATATAGTAAAACTTGTGTGTCTTAGCAACTGACAAGTCTCAATTTTGTGCCGAGCCGCAAGCTAAGAGATAAGCAGCTGTGAGTCCTGCGCTGACAACTGCGCCACTGCCTATCTCCGAGGCATGTTCTGACAGCTTATCTGTGCCACTTCCCGAAAGTCGACTTTTGCCTAGCTTAAGCTTTATAACAATGCAAAGAAAAACCAACAATAATGCAATACATTCGCATCTTGCAACCATATCTCATTGCAGCTCTTATGGTTGTGCCTGCTTCGCCGGCTTCAGTGGCACGGATTGTGGGCATGGTCCCCTCTGCACGGATGCGCACACAAATATTTGCCAAAATGGTGGCACATGCAAGTAAGTACAGTCAACGCAAAATATGTTCGCGCTCTTATTTTGTTAAACTTCAGACTCATTTCGCTCGAAACAATTACTGACATTTTATTTAATAAAATAAACAACTTTTTTTTTATGATCACTTTTTATAATTTAAATTGTTTTTTTTTTTTTTGTGTTGACTTTTATTTTATTTATTTTTTTTGTATATTAATTTCTTAAAAAGAGAATAAATTTGAGCAATTTGCACATCTGCTTATGAAAGTGTACTACAAATGTATCGTGCAGAGGTATATTTTTCGATAATCGCAAACACACTTTTTAACATATGCGTAAATGTTTGCTCTTGTAAAGTGTTTGAAATAATAATCGCAAAAGACAATATTTAAAAAGTTGAGTAAAATACGTATACGACATGTGTAAAAGTTGTAAATAAGACAAGCTCGTATAAGTAGTAATGAAATGCAGCAACATCTTCTTTAACTCGAATGCGTTGCATCCAGGTAACTAGCACAACTTATTACAATTCCAGGCACATTGGCGATGCGGCAATAACCTGCCACTGTACAACAGGCTACAAAGGCACCAAATGTGAAATTCCCGAAATAATCGAGTCAACCCAGGGTAAGTAAACTCCCAAAAATCAACTGTAGTTTAATCAAAAGCAAGAAGCACTTTTAAATTCCGTATGAGTAACTGAAAAACAAAAGTTTTCTTTTAAAATTGAAAAATACATAAGTGAGGGAGAGAGAGAGATAGAGAGAGGGAGAGAGAGAGAGAGAGAGAAAGAAGCAGAAAACATGCGGAAAGAGAGAGAATGCTTAAGATTGAAGTGAGTAAAAAAAAGACACCGGGGAAAATATTTAATTAAGCAAATAGTAATGCATTTAAATTGCCCTGTGCCACGGTGCAGCATAAGGAAAGTGTTTGTGGCGGAATGGCGGCTGTGGAGGAATGAGAGGAGACTTTGTCGCACCGTTTAACGGACAAGTGTATACAAGCTGCAGGTTGTCGCTGGGTGGCATGCCACGCCAATAATGGACTTTGTTGTTGCGAATGCATTGTTGCAACTGCAACTGTTGCAAACACCCAGAATATTAAAAGATAAAGAACAGTTGGCAAGGAACGATTAAGTAAGCTTTGGCGATTTAGATTTCATTCTTTATCCGATGGAAGTAAATATAATAGCACAAAATGATTGAATTCAATTGGTTTTTTTTGTTTAGTTTAGCTCTATAATCCGCTCACAGAGACAGTTAAACATTTAAAATACTTACCTATGCTGACATATTTATGGCTAAGCAATGGGTGAGTATTTAACCAAGTTATTTTTAAATTGGTTGTCATTAGGAAATATGTATATTACATGCTTTGAATGCTCATCGAATTTGACATTAGATTTTCAAGCTTAGCAGGGGTCAGGTGGGAAGTGCATAGTAAATGTTTTGGTCACGAAACTAAGCGAAGCAGGATGAAACTGAGTTATCCCTGCTGCGTGTGAATATGCGTTATCCTCGATGCTCGATGCATGTGTTTGGCGTTGACACAAACATTTCTCACATTTTTTGTACGCTGAAATGTCGTTTATTGTCCTTAAACGCTTTGTCTCTGACTATGATAGTGCAGTTTAGTAGGTCTTTCTTGCCGCATATAAAAATATTTATAGGTTGATAGCAGAGCATTATTAAATTGTTCCAATTGGTCATTTCAAGTAGAAGGGAATGCTTGTTAAGGAATCTGCAAATGCCTTTTACATTATTATTTTCAAGTATGTTAAATTTACATATCATTCGTTTTTTATTACCCTTTATATACAGGATGCATTGGAAATGCCAGTGCAAGTAATTGCCATCGTGCATGTGATTTCGACAACAACAACGGCAATTTTGGTTCCAGTTCCATTCTCAGCGGCAGTTCCGGCTATTTCAACGTGAGAAGCAATCGAAATGCGGCACGTAGTGGCAAGACGCGCTACGAGGTGACCATGCGACTGGGTGCCAATCTCACCGGATACTATCGCAATTCTGAGCGTGAACAGTTGGCTGGCGTCATGGAACGGCAGGTGAGTGTGTTACAAATTACATTCAAATGCACATACACCCACACCCACACACACACACACACACACTTACACATACGGGAGAGTACTCCAAGAATTGAATTAGGCTACTCCGTACGTTATATGTGTGTATCTGAATGCAGCACTTAGCAGGCTAGATGACCTCCCACAGCTCTCCACATTCCCAAATAGCTGTTGCCGTTTACGTGACTCACACGAGCACAATTTATATGAGCCTGCAACACTTCAATTCTTCTTACAGTCCGGCCTTGATGCTTACTTATAACATCGAAAGGGCAATGATACGTTTATGCTTATTAAATTTATGTACTTGCTTTCCCAAGCCTCCATTTAATGCCCAACACGACACACAAACTGAGAGAGCACTTTAATTAGCGCCAACTTTCAACTAAATAGCAGACACTTTTTGCCATTTATTTCGCACTGAATTACAGTTCGCAGGCCTGGCATCATTACTGGCTGACAGCCGCAACTGGCAGACAACTTCAAACTGCTTCATTATTGTCTCCCCTATTTGCCTTCAACAACAGCATCAGCATTCATTGCTACATCCTCATGGGTGGTTAGCTCATGCGGTCCGGGCCACTCGGCTCGTATCTCAGACGATGACAGGCTGCAAACATCAACACAGAAATCATCATCAGTCAACGTTGAGTGCAGATCGCCCCATCCCCCTATTGCCCCACCAAAAAATTATTAACTGTAACTGCCAGCCAGTTGACATTTAGGGGCTGCTAAGGTGTCCTTGTCCGACACTTGCCTCTTGAGCGGTCAAGATTAACTTAAGTTCTGCGGTGCTAAATTGAATAAAATTTACAGCAAATAAAAGTTAAATTAATGAAACCAAGCTAATAAATAGCTTAGACTGATACTCAATCTTAGAACACATATTTGATTAGTATACGACTTGGTGACTCTTCAGGATTTAATAGCATTATTAATGTGCACGTATATTTATAAATATAATACGTAAATGAAATGATAAATTAGCCAACGTAGTTTTGGTTCAAGTTAAGCTGATCTTCCTGCCTGACTGACTGACCTATGTTGTGCAACATGTTTCGAACCGCTCTGGGCGTACGCTCCAATGAGGCAGTCCAAGGATTTTGTGGTATCTGTTGGGCATTGTTGGGCGATGCGCTGCCAGCACTGCTCTCCATGATGGTGGGCATGTTGGGCGTGTGTTGGGCGAGCGACGGTTGCGCCTCGCTGCGATCCTGCAGCTGGGTAAAGTTGCCACTCGCATAGTCTATGCCACCATCGCCGCCCCGCTTGAAGCTATGCACCGACCTTGAAAGGCGACCCCAGCGATTTAGTTTCTTCGACGCTTTGCGCTGTCCAGTCAGCGACGTGCGATTGCCTGACTCCAAATTAAGGTTGGCGCTGTTACCGCTTCCGGCGCCTGCCGCATGCTGCTCCAACAGGCTGCTCACCAGTTTATCCAAGACCTTCAGATCGACATTCAATTGTGCCTCGGGTATGGAGTTCATGCGACTGCCTGCCAAGCTGCTCGGCTTTGAGCGCATCGCTGCCTCCCCATGGCGCGTATTGAGGCCAGCAATTTCGGCAAGGCGCTCCGTTACCTAGAAGAGATGCGACAGACAAGACAAAAAACAACTGATAATGTTGCAATCCTAAAAAAATATTTTAATCGCAAAACAATTACAGACTTTGCCTGTTTAGACTGCCTGACTTCGATTCTTTATTCTACTTTTTTACAACGTTAAGAAAATAGTATTTTGCCAGGTTTAATTTTACTCTTTTTTAGAGTCGAAAGAGCAGAACAAGCTTAATTGTGAAATTGTATTTATTTCTTTAGCGGAAATGCCTCGAAAATGTTATTAATATTAGAACAATTTTTACTATGCATATCACTCCCAATCAACGTAATTTTATATCTTTTTAGCATTCATTAAAATGGGTTCTTAGAAAACGTCGAAAAGCTGTACTTTAGGAACTGTAAAAGTAAAAGTAATTTAATTTAAAAGAGTGCAGCAATTCTCTGCAAATATATTTTTTTTGGTAATTTAATTCGATATGTGCTCACATGAATTCCAGTTGAAGGCCTTTGACTGAAGCGAGATTTTGTATTTTAATTGAAGCAAAATATTCAATGCAGATATTTTGCTTGTCCTCGTGCGTCCTGCCGCAGTGCGGCCAAGTGAAACATGGCGCTTTACAATACAATAAAATCGTAAACTAACGAAAAACGCGCCTTTTGCACTCCGAGACTTGCACAGACTTACAACTTACAACGCGAGAGGCCCGAGGGATAACACAATCGGGGTACCCATTCCCATTTCGCTGGTGGTCGCAGTGGTAGCCGACTACCGCAAGGATTAACAATGGCGAACGAAAAGCAATGTATTTTTTTTTTGGGTGGTGGGAGGAGCTCAGTTGGCAAAGCTGGCAGCGTTTCTCGCGTAGAGTAGGGTGCGACTTTAATTGATGTTTCATTTCCGTTGCAAAGTGCTTCCGCCTTCCTGTGCCCAACATCCGACGTTTGTTTTGCGCTGTGCTCTGCCCACGCCTCTGGTCTGCCGCTCAAGCTCGAATATCAGCCCGACAAGCCTGCAAACCCGGTAACCTGGCAACCCATTCACTGGTAATTGAGTATCAATGCGGTTTTAAGTGAAAAATGCTGCAAAAACGCCTTCCGACTCACACACAACCAGACCACATACCACTACTCACACACATTCTCCTCTCTATTTAGGAGCCTTTCCGCTCAGCCCACTCAATGGCCGGCCATTTCCGTTTTTAATCTTTTTGCCTTGATTTCAACGTTCGTTTCTCTCTCTATTTTTATTTTTCTATGTCTGTCTCGGTCTCTGTCTCTGTCTCTGGCCTGTATCTGCTGCTGCTGCTGCTGTTGCTGTCTCTGTCGTTTTCAATTGCCTTGTGCTTCGACAAACGGGGTTAATTGAGTTTTAGTAGCCGCGACTCACTTTAAATGGATTACAAGCCGTTCAGCATCTAGCTCGCTCACAGCCCCCCTTCTCCCAGTTAACTTATCAAGTTTGTTTTGCACTCTGCTCGCTGCCAACGGCTTAAATATTTGGAGCATGTCTTGTCTGTCACTCACTCAAGTGTCTTCTCATTCTCAATCTTATTCTACAACTCGGCTTTCATCATTCCAAAATGAATTAATATGAAAGTTGATTTGTGGCAATTCATGCTTGGCTGACCTGCCGCTACACAGTAACTTTTAATTGAGGCATTTATCTTTTTGGTTAACAGGAAATTGCGAAAGTTCTTTTCGCCTTATTTCGTGGGGAACACGGCTGCATATGGACTCTCTGATAATGAAATACACCCGCGTTTAGTTATTCTGTTCATATATTTCATATCCTATGTACCAGAAAGCTTATTTATAGAAAATATTTTAAACTTATTCTAAATTATGTGGAACGTGCTGGGAATGAAAATACAACACTTTTTCTTCACCTCTCTGGCTGACTCTCATCAATTGTCACTCAATTTTCCAGCTCCTGTTCTAAAATTCAATCTGCACCTAACATGAACTAAAAAAAATGCAAAAAAAACCAAAAAAAAAAAAACAAAGCATCGTTGTGGGGGTAGAATGAAAAACACATTCTGTTGTGTTTTTTCCAATATTCCGACTTTCTTCGTGGATGGACACACTGCAATTGTTTCCAAGCCTTTGTTTTTGCCAGCAGTGATGGCTTCATCTGGTTCTACCATAAATCTTAAACGATGCTTAGCTACAAGCATGCAGTCTTGAGTTTTTCCCTTGCGAAAAGAGCGAAACTGCTGCTGACCTTTTCCATTTGCACTATGCTTCCCATTGATTTATGACCGCTTACTTGATTATCCGACGTGTGGGTGTGTTTCTGGATGTGGATGTGGATGTGGATGTCTGTGTAACTGTGGGTGTGTATCTGGGCTGGCAGGTTTTTGCTTGTCGTTGCTTCTCGCGACAAGCTCTTACTTTTCAACGACCGCCGCGCTTATCAACTAATGATTGAGGTCAGTTCTTTATGTGGATTGTACTCCGCTCCCTTCTCTAAATACTCGTAATTGCTGCTCATTTAGCTTAAATGCTGTCTTGGTCCATTTGTGTGCTTACAGCCACTTGACAAATGCGATAAGCGGACGTTTATTGTTATTCATTCTAATTGTTATGCTTGTCTTCTTGAAATGCTCCTGTTCTTATGGGTCTGTTGGGAATCACTCAAGAATCTTATTCTTGGCGTATATTTATAATCTGCAGTTTGAAATATGTTTAGCACATCTTTATTTATTCTATTCATTTATCTTTTTCATGTATTTCAATAGCCTTACAATTGTGCATTATTTCAGTTGTTAAACTTATCTTGTTTATTATGGTATAAACATTGTTTAGAAATTGGCAAAAAAAAACTTTGGGAAATGGACATCTACTGATCAATACACTCATCAGAATATCCTTGGCTTATCCCAAAACTAGTAAATTAAAACATTATTATCTTCTGGATACGCTCTTTTAGTCAGTTCAGTTATTGATGCATTAATGAATCCAAGTTGCCCTGAAGTTTGTCCTCCAACAGATTAAATTTTATTTACTCGGCTTTCCCAAGAAGGTAAATGTACACTAATAAAATGGGTAATATTTCACTATGAAAAGTTTCACAAATAACATTCATAATGCATTTCTTATAAGCAAATAACAAACGCAGACTCGATTACAGCTGTATAGAGCATATTACAAAGAATTAAATGTTTGCCTTGCGAAAAGGACAAGAAAAGGTATAAGTTTTATGACATTGTCATATCCAAAAGTTCGAACTGATTGAATAACCAAAGTTGCGCGTGTTAGTGTGCATGTTATTCGAACTTAGTGAGGCCACTTTTCCTTCAATTGGCAAATAATAGAATTCATATCGACTTTGCAAATACATAGCTAAACGGCTGAGTAAACGTATCAATATATTTCAATTCATTCAAGAGAGCTATAGAAAAACGAAAACTATTCCATGGCTATAATCACGTCGAGCAACCTTTGAGTGTTCCAAAATTACATTCCCTTTTCAATGGAAGGAGACTTGAAGGATAAGTGAGTCTAAACCACTGTTCCCCCTGCAGTGAGGTAAAACCACTGCTCCCCCGTATCATTTTATATAGGTAATTAATTTTACCGGACTTACCTCACTAACCGCATTGCCCGAATAGCTCATCCGTTTGACCTTCTGGAATGTTGCATCACCCTCGGCCTGGGCGAGAGCGCGCTCCAGAGCTGTATCCATTTTGGCACTACGCGTCTCGTCCAGTCCCTTGTAGTTTGGCCCACTGTAATTTAGCATAAGTTGTACAAAACTTGTCAAACACATGCAACAGCTACAAAAATAAAATTAGACAAAAAGAACCGCGCCGAAGTCAATTTACACGATGGACCAGTGGAATTGCAACTGCTGCAAACTGTAACTAAGTCGTGCATAAGTTTCAAATCAGTTTAATCAACTTTCACATTTTGAAGGAATTTGTAAATTTAGTTAGAGTTTTAGGTCTGCTTTTCTTGTCCAAGAAAACAAAAGAGATTCAAAAACAAATTATAAGTGATATATTTTAATTTCACATAGCAATATTTCCGAGGAAAAATATGAAATTCTTAATAAGCTGCTAGCAAGAGCATCTACAATAGTCTTCTGCAAATTTGTATTTTGTGTGAAAATGATAAACTTTTGTGAAAATTTCTCAATGCTCTTTTGTGTGGTCCATTTTCAACCTATTTTGTGCTGCAGTTTGAATAAACAGCTGGGTTACTGAGCGTTAAATTAAAAACGCTAGCAGCTGCTAACTAATTAGCCACATACATGCATTTCAAGGGTGATATTCCAATTGTTTTTATGGTAATTTTTACAAAGAACCTTTCACAAGATACGCTCCTGCCGTGGTTGGATTTCTGTTCTGTTGGTTTATATAAAATATTAATAGGGTTCAGGGTTCTTACACACCTGTTTTTTTTTTTTAACTTTTTATCTAAATATGCAAATTTCATGAACTGAAATATCTTTCAATGCTGTGCTACGCATTTGCAGAAAAGTGCCATAAATTTCTGGCAATGATTTCAATTATGCGATAAATATATTTTGTATGCTGCCCACTTTTATTGTCGACATCACAATTATTTATTTCCTTAACGCAACAAAACGTGCAGAAGAGGCGTGGAGAATAGGGCTCCATAAGTATAAATACTTTTGTTATTTACCTCACGAAATTGTTTTGAAACGTCTGTTCCCCGTTCCACTGAGCAAACCGAGAAAATTGCGTTGGCCCCGGGGAATGTCATGTGCAGACACCCTTCACCATATCCCCTCCTCCATACACACACACTCACGCATACCAACACATGTCACACATGCGCTCAATTACCGCAACAACAATAAACAACAATTGGAAAATCGTAAATATAAACGAGTTCGACAATTGGCATTTCGAGCTACGCATTTCTCCCCTCACTGCACTTACCTCATAAGTTTGTCGATGCCCCCACCTCCACCTCCGGCTCGAAGTGTTCCTTGTCGATGACGCATTGTGGAGCGATTCGTTTTTCTCACCGCGCGAAGATCTGTTTCCCAGAAGCTGCAAGTAAATTGCCAAACAATACAAATGAAATCCAAACAACAAAGATGATTTTTAAATATTGCTTAGAAATTTATTTTCTGAAAATCATCTCTGTTTGCACGGGGAATATGATTATATTAGATATGTGATTAATATGTACATCAATATTGGAAATGAGATCAGTTTTCTTGTGCGACAATGAGAAAGTTCCATTAAAGCGGCCATCGCTGGCAGCCAAGCCGTTAAAAATAATGTATTCAGAAATAACAAGCCATGAAACAACCACATCATGTCGCCAAAACAAAGCCCAAGCATAATATAAATCATGAGCTCAATGCGTATTGCTGGATCCGGCAGTCCGAAATGGAAAACATAGTGGCATAATGCCCTGCAGCCATATGAATCCGCTGCCCATTCGCAGGCATTTATTTGAGCAGTGCGTTCGTTGCACTCAAGTGAAAAGTGGTTGAATACGAGTTGAATGCAGCAAGGCAAATACAAATGTTGCATAAACAACTCTTAAACTCTTTCAGACAAGAGGACAATAATGCCACAGTCGAAGCTCTCGGCCGAACGATACCCTGTTTATATCTATAAATAACAGAATTGAATCTTTAGTAATCAGTTGACTTATCGATTTTTTTCTCTCAAGGAACTTCTTTAATTAAATATTTACTTTTTTACTGACCCTTAATGTAATGTAATGTTAGTGTAAGCTCTTCATCGATTTGTCTGCAACAGGGTATAGCTGGGGTGGTTTGGTGGGTGAGCGAGCGTGCGCTCGCCTTAATACGGAAAATTGTGCAGACTGTTACAGAAATTCAGCGAGCAGTTTATGTCGCAAGTGTTGACAAAGCTTTAGAGGGAAAAAAATTGTTTTGTGTACGCTTCAAGTAATTTAATGCGTCACTTTATGAGATTGAAGGCCACAAAGCCGGCCAGACATGTGCCAGCCACCAAGTGGCTGATGGCATTAATGAGCACAGACTACCAGATCCGGGCGATAACTGGGTGGCAGATAATGTCAGTGGCGTCTACGCGCCTTAGATGGCTATTTATTAGAGCAGGACACGCAATAAAACTCATTTATTTTCATTTAGCCAATGTGCGCCACTCGACGTATGAGTAATGTTTAGTTTGAAATGCAGCAAATAAGCCGGTTAATCATGAGATTTATCATCCTCAAGGCTAATATAATATAATTGATGTTATTGAAAGATACAAAGACAAAATTATTAAATTGTTTCAAGCTTAAGTTACTAATCAGATTACATTTTGTATTCTGTTTTTAAGAGGGACGGTCGACTCTGCTTTGAATTTTAGTTAACAGACTCTTCACCATTGGTGGTTAATGCCAGCTGCAGTGCTTGGTTGAATAGTGCTTTAAAGTTCCACTGAAAACATTGACTTTAATGGAATATGATTTTATTTGTTGGGAATCTGTTAAGTACTTCAAACATAATTCAGCTTATCATGCTCGTGGTTAAGCAGAGACAGAGACAGAGACAGAGCCGGAGACAGAGACAGGGATGAATAAATGACTATTTTTGTTGCTACGGCTGCTGTTATTAATTACGTTTACAAATGGTCGACTGGTCATATAACAGGCGCACATAACGGAAATGATAAGCTAAAAGGCAAGTGTTCTCCCATTAAGCACACTTCGGTGCATAACACTGACTCGAGCTGATTTTATTGCTGCCACACATCGTTGTAGTTGCGGCATGCGCTGAATGTGCCAGTGAAATCTCTTCTTTTTTTTTTTTGTTGGAGGCAACTTTATTCACTTACCGCTTTAGATCTGGACTGGCCGTATATGGCGCCGATACTTCCTTGATTTTCAGCACTATAATGGCTGTGATAAATATGCAAATCACATTAACAATTGTCAGGCAGGCGGAGACAATGCCATTGATCAGGAACTCGGTGGGCAAATAGTCCGTATAGAGAAACGGATAGACGCTAGTCGAGTTCATCGCCTCGTTTTTCAAGTGCGGTATTCGCTTCTCCGGATAGATGAGCCATATGCAAGCCAGTGACCAAAATAGACCCTGTAAAATTAAATCAGCACATGCGTGTTAAGTGGAATGTATGTGCCACATACTTACTGGCCATTTGTGATGGCCAGCCCGCAATGGCTGTGTATATTAAATTTGACGAAGAGGACAAAGGAAAAGCGTGGATTTTCGAGGTCATAAGGTCGTCGCGTGCGCATTGCCAAATTGAAATTGAAATCGGCACGAGCGTTGCTCTTAGCATATCAAGTAGTGATCCCGGCCTTGAATTGTTATAAATCTCATCCAATACACACACACACACACACACACACAGTCATACACACATTCGGGCATAGATAAAACTTCATTGTCGCATTGTCTGCTCTGCGCCTTTTTTTTCAATTTCTTGCCCCATGTGCTTTGCTCTTATAAATTATAATGACTCAGCGCATGACAACACAGACCGGAAGCATGTGTGCCGCCTGCAAAAGGATGTTTGCGTCTGAGTGTGTGTTTTTTGCTGTCGTATGTGATTTCGGCATCTTATGGTGGTTTATTTTATATATTTTTTTTTTTATTTATGGCAATTTTCGCTGAGTTACTGCTAGTTCGAATTGAAAGCGTAGGACGGCAAATAATATGGGCTCAAAGAAAATGTAGCGTTAATAAAGTCTATTAAAAGTCAATGTTGAAAGTATATAAAACTGCAATTATTCATTTAAAACGTTATATAAAAGGCGCACCGTCAGAGCAAACAGACAAAAATGTATGTAGAATGCATAAAGTTTTTAATTGCATTTATCTAATTAATTAGTGTGTTTTTGTCACGGACGTTGCTGCAATTAGTTAAAATATTTTTGAGCAGCAACGGTGCGTATGAGCAATGGGAATAGAAAATAAATGTAATTACTCATAGCCGTCTGCATGCAATTAATTGTGGGGCGCTGTTTACGGCGATGCAGTTAGCAGATTTTAGGTTAAAATCCTGCAAGGCAGTGAAGCAGTTTGTGTCTCTGATTTATGCATCTTTATATGAGCCAAAGAGCAAAAAAAAAAACAAACACAACCATAAAGCTGAGTATGAGACTAAACTTGGGTGGCTGGCTGGTACAGATGCTCGACCGTGATTAAGCGATCTCGGCGCCATTGTTTCAGTACATGCAGTTACCCAAGTGCCAGGCCGAGAGCCACGCTCAAGCAGGAACGGACAGCAGGGAGCTGACAACAGAGAGCAGAGAGCAGAGAGCAGGGAGCCCAAGGGTCCAGTGGACGTTTCCATAATTTGCTCTCTTGCATCATTTTGTCATGCTTGTGGTTGCCATTCTGACTTACCCACTCTGGCCCTGCCGCATTTGTCCACTGCTCGCTGGCCGCTGCTGTCTGCCGTCTGTTTGGCATTGTCTTTCTGTCAGAATTGATAAATGTCAGGGAACGTTGCTGTTGTGCTTGCTGTTGTTGGGAGTTTTGTTTGTTTGGCCCGTCAGCCTGCTTTTTCCACTGTGCAAGTTTTTGCATGCATTCCCCCTGTATTTTACCCTCTCCTCTCTCTCTTTGAGCGTGCTTGCTTAATCATTTTACGCAACATCCGCCTGTTCGGGGCCCAGAGCGCAATTCGCACTTGAAAATTGGGTCAAAATTTATGCACTCATTGCGGTTTACTGTCACAAAACTAGGCACAAACAGTTGGTCCTCAGCCTCAGCCAGAGTCAGAGTCAAAGTCAGAACTAATACTAAAGCTGAAGCCGTAGCTAAGTTACAGGCTAGGCGGAATCGGACGGATGGATTTATGACCAAAAGTTTTTGTGCCTTACACTTCAGATTAATCAGCAAATTGTATTTTGGCTTAATTTATGTTCAGGCCACACAACTTTCCCTCTAGGCGTTTGTGCCTGGCCTCGGACAACATGCCTAAGCAGCCAAATATTTGCTCCTATTTTTATTCTAGCCTCTTCTGTTTGCCTGGCATATAATACTGCAAAGGCGTATTCACAAATATTTGGGATAATTAGAGACGGAATGCAAGGGGTTATTAGAGGCAATATGCATATGAAAGATTGCTTTAAAACTGAATAATTTTTTCGGATATAAGTATGAAGTATATCTTGTGCAAGTTGCATAATCTCATTCGGTATGAAAGGAGCTTAACAGTGAAATAAACCTCAATAAAAAAAAAATAGATATTGAATATACATTTTTTTCCATCAAAGGAGCCACTTTATGTAAAAAAAGTAATTGAAGTCTTTCATCGATTTAAGATTGGCTTTGACAAACAGACAGCTGGAAACAGCTATATCTATCAAAAGTATCAATATGTAAGGGGTTTGGATACATTTAAGGCTTTCTAGATTCTTTAATAGTAAAAATATAAACAGCCCACAGACTTAAGCTGAAATTTAGCAGTTTAATTAAGCGGACATTTTTAAATGAATCAAATGCTTGACAACATGGCCGATAATAATTGTTGCTATAAGAAATTAAAGTGAAGACTTGCCTTCAACTTCTATGCTACTAGCAACAACATCTGTTCATAAATAAAAAAAAAAATTGTATATTTATATATTTAAGTAATTATTCACTTTTTTTTGTTATCTGAGCTGTGGCTTATAGATACTTACGCAATTTACGACGGGCGGAAGCAGTGATGCTGATATGGCAACACCAATCAGCGGTCCCGCCGAGCCTTGGAGCAGTGCTACGGCAACGCCAGTGCCAGATGTTAGGGCCCAGAGAACGCCCATCCACAGAGCACGCACATTGCCTCTGCAAATTGCAAATTGAAATTATTGAAACACACAGCAACACATAAAAATGAACAAAAATTAATTAAAATCCCAAACTGCGGCGAAGTGACAAATGCCAACTGTGAGCGACCGGAGCGAAACGAGTGCCGAAAAATTTAGTTACATTTGACGCTAAAAAGCTGGGAAACTTTGGCTATATAGGAATCAGCTATCTTTGATGCTGCTTCGCTGCTCTGTCAGCTGGACACGCCGCCAGGTGACGCCACTTTTCCCTTTGTTGGCTATGGTTTCGTCTCTTTCGGTTGTGTTTTTGTAACTCGCAACTTTGTCAAGTGTCAGCGGCTTTTGTTATCACTTCCGGAAAGCGACCTTGTCGCCGCTCCTGGAATCACTTCGTTGTAAAAAATGTTTTGGAAACTTTTCATTGTGCTGCTTTTTGATTCATTCACCTCATTTGGGCGTTCACATAAAAACTTGTGCTTACATTTTCTTTCTTTTTTTTTGCCCCTGCCCAACTTTGCTTGATTAATGGCGCTTGACTTTGGTTACACCTACCGTTGTCTGAAATTTGTACCTATGATTTTCGCAGAAAATTATACATTTCATTTTTTATCAAGCAACAACTTTATTGTTCGCTGCAATTTACGCTCAATTATTGTTGAACTTGGAGCTAGACCCATAAATTTACGAATGCATAATGTTAACTAAGTCAGGGAACTCAAACCACATTCGTAGTCAAAATGTTTTGCTTGGTTTGTGAGGGGTGAAGTGTAATCATTTTAGGCATGTTTTCCTCTCAAGTTTTTCTATTAGTCTCTTAACAATCCCAAGCTTTTTATGGCAATTTATGTGCCGCAAATGAATTTAGTATTTAATACTGTAAGAGTAGCAAAATAATTATAAATTACATTAACACACAGCAGCTGAACCCAAGCCGGGCACATTAACACTAATTATATTTTGTTAACTTGCATCTGGCAAAGCCGGATTTCAATTGTCAACTGTCTAGACTTTGATGGGGAGAACTACATTTGAGATTAAAATATTCAACGAAATTTGACACAAATGAAATATAACATTTTTGAAGAAAAATAATTTTTTGGAATTTGGTAAATTTTTCCATTTTTCACAGCATTGACAAGCTAAAAGTATGAGTAGAGAGCACAGCATTTGAGTCACAGTAAATTCAAATCATATGTCTAGCAATTGCTCGCTTTTATGTAGCCCATTTTAATTTACTGTATTTTTCTTTTGCCTGCTGTCGCCAGTTGATGATTTGCCAAACAAATGGGCCTAATTCTGTGGGCAGTGACAAAGCTATTTTCACGCGCAACGTGCCACAGTTGCTCGCACAAAGCAGCAGCGATCGAAGCGGTTTTTGGTTATCCTGCAGAATGCTGTCCATTACTAACACATGCGATGAATGAGGTACATATATACATGTGCAAGTATGTACATGTATATAAGGAGGTGGTGAATCCTGGCTAGGGCAATCACGCAATCAGAGGACGAAAGCAAGCTTTCGGCTTACATTATTATTATGATGATGTGTATTTGCACATTTCATTGGCCATTGTGTGCTGGCCATTTTGGCCTGTATAGAGTTGTATCTTTTGCTGTTAGGTTTGCCAACACTGACTGTCTCTCGTTCTTCCTGTCTCTCTGTCTATGTGTCTTTGGTTGGGCCTTGACTGTTCTTTTGTATTATTATTTTAACAATTTATTTTGCGCAATTAACACAATTGCCGACACACATTCATTACACACAGCTTCCGGCGAAATTCGTCTGAGCTTTATTTATTGTGTGAAGGACGAGGCTGTTTAGGCCGTAAGCCTATTTGGCCCACTGGTGCAAGAGATTTACGCAGTCGGTGCGTGGCAACTTCAAGATTTGCTCTTCGTTTTGCCTGGCAGGCTGGCAAAAAACGATGGCATAATAAATGTGTGGCTCATATACTAGTATGTACTCGCCTAGAGTCTATGCCAGCGAGTCTCTATCTGAGTGTCTCCACAGGAGCAGCAGAAGCCGGAGTCGATGGGCAAGACGGGGTGTTGAGGAGTGCGGGTAACCCAAAGAGTGTTTGCCTAATGAGCACACGCCTCACATTTCGGACGAGCGGATCAGATTAGTTGAATTATTTGCAAGTAATTTATTACATTTTCGCTCATAGATTCCCAACTGACTTAAAGTAGCAGCTAACTTTGGCATTTGTATGAGTTGACGCGTAATTAACATTCTTAATGGATTTGCGTTGTCTCAAAGTCTATGCTCCCATTCTCAGAAGCTCTAAAGCTAAGCCTGTCTAAAAACAAAACTAAGCATTTTATTTATCCTTTTTACATTCATCGTTCAGCACCACTTTAAAGTGAATGTAAGCTCAAAGTTTTAGAGGGCTGTTGTAAGTTAGATAGCCACGCTAAAGTCTAAAATTGACATTTGATAACCTCAACAATTAGTTATGGACTTTTCGACCGCTGTATTAAATATTTAACTTTGTGTGTTACAAAGTACTAAGTGAAACAATTGAAATATTTGTATAACAGAAAATAACTAAACGAGATCTCATCAAATTTCCATTTATATCCGCTTAGCTTACACAGCTCAGTCCTCGTCCTTTAGATAGAACACTGCAATCTTTCTGATTCTTATTTTGATAGTTTATTTTTGAATTGGAATTTAATTTTTATAAGAAAAAAAATTAAATTTGTTCTCTATTGTTATGTTAGAGTTAAACAATTGTCAAGCTTTTTGTGTCAAACTTAACGCTAAACAACGCAAATTAAATTAACTTAATGTTGCTTACCTGCCACGCATCTCCTCCGTGGGCCAATCTGCATTCTGACCCCAAGGCATTTCAGTGGTGCCAAGGATTAGGCCGAAAAAAAAACCGAAAGCGCACGAGATCAACATGCCCAGGCTTAAGCTTAAGAAGCCAACGCGCTGCAAATACACATTGAGATATAATTATGCTCAGCTGTAAGATAAGATATAATTTAAATGTAAATACGACAATGAGCTAAAACTCACAATCAAAATATTTGTATTTGTATGTGACTTAACGTATTAACTGGTATGCTTTGTGTTCACCAAAATGGTCGAACGATTTGAAATTTATTATTTGTTCAGTTGGCAAAGTTCTCTGCTTCAGCTTAAAGCACACGATAAAGAAACCAGATGCCTTGAATGTCTCCCACTTACAAATAAACAGTTTGCTTGGGAAGAGCAACAAATATTTATAAATAATCTATAGAGCCGAAATCTGCAGCATTAAACTCAATCTAATAGATAAATTTAAACGAACATTTTTGAGATATTTTTGTTGCAGCTTATTCACTTAAAGTAATTCACATTAAATGATAAATGCTATGAATTTACTAATTTGTTTGAATCAGTCAGATAATTAAGTTGCGGTGAATTAAGACGTGCAGGAAAAGGCCCACAGCAATAATTTTAAATCGATAATCCTATTAGATATTATTCAAATAAAATGAACAGCAGAGAATGACTTACAAATGTTTGATTTTATATGTTATTATAAATAGAAAGTAAGCTGAAATCTACCATATTTTATTTTCAATAATAATAATAATATGTATGTTTAGTATGTGTAATCGATCAAAGTCAGTTCAACTGTTCGTTTGCTTACTCCCGCAATATTTACTGCATTTGCGGCATTGTGCATTGGGGTTGCCAAAGACTAAGATAGAAAGAAAGAGAGTGCAATATGCACATATATATAATTTATAGGGAAGGAGACCTAGATATAGTGGTTTGTGTGTTGAATGCCAAGCGACGGCAGTCAGCGACACTTTAAGCGATAATGTAGCATACTTTCCAGTGTGCAAAGCTGTCAAACCGGAGAGATAAACGAGAGAGGGAGAGAGAGTGAAAGAGTGCAGGAGAGAAAGAGAAGGAGAGAGAGAGAGAGAGAGAGAGAGAGAGAGAGTGGAAGTGAGTAGAGTGTGTAGAGGGCGTAGATGAAGGAAGAAGAACAAAACTTCTTGTTCTTGTTCGAGTGACATGTTAACCTAAATTTGCAGCCACGCAGCATAAACTGTTTTTGGCAGCTGCACACAAATCTACAATGTTCTCATGCCAGCCTGCTGAAGTCGTCGTCGTCGTCGTCGTCTTGGAGTTCAACCTCAATCCTCGATTGAAATTCAGCGCATAGAGTACATGTTGTCCGTAGCAACTTCACAATTGTTTAAGTTGTATGCACTAAAACTTTGAAATGCACGGCGGTAAATGCAGTTTAAAGAGTTTGACAGAGCAATTTGCCAACTGGCATTAAAGTAAAGTGTAAAGATAACATGCGTCGACCTAATGTTTGTGTTTTGGTTTGTTTTGGCTTGTTCCTATACTTTTTAGGTGCAGGTACTTGTGTAAACATGAGGGGAGATGGCTGCCGAGGATATGATTTGTGCGGAAACCAATTGCATCAAGTTTAAATGGTGCGCAAATATTTTATAGCAGACATTTAACGCATTCCCAGGGTTTACTTTATGTGTGTGTGTATGTTTGGCTGTGTTGCCCGAAGCTGTTGAAAAAATTGCATTTCAATAACATTAAACGACTTTTCACAAATGCTGCCATGAACATTTATGTATATGGACAAAGCATTTAGTTTTCATTTTGCAACTTTATGTTTATTTCAGAGTCTTTTTCTTTTTGCAATTTTTTGACATTTTCAGCTGGCGGCGTCTGTTTGAATAATTGGCATTTTGTATGAAATGGTTTAAGCAATTCTCACAACATTCACCAAATTACTTTTTCAAATATTTACTGAATCCACATTTCCCACTCTTCTTCCATCTAACTTGCTGCACTCATAGTATTTATTAAGTGAAATTGCAAAATATGGCATTTAAATCAAAATAAACTGGCATTTGTGCGCCTCAATTCAATTATTTTCTTTAAGTAAATGCTGCTTATATTGGACTAGCATCATGTTAACCTAAGAAAGTATGGCACATTTATTTATCTCAAGCTAAAACACTACTTCTGTGGCATGGATTATGCTGCTACTTCACAAAAAAGGCGTCCAAAACAATCTCGTATATTCATTTCAATTAAAATTTAATTGAAGTACATCGCACACAACACGACATTTATGTACTCTCGCTCAATGTGTGTACGTGTGTGTGTGTTCGTGTGCGCACAATCTGAAAAATTGTGTCAGCACCCCAGAGCTACCTCAGACACTGAGTTGGTTGTTTTGACTCTGACTTGCACTCATTAAAAGTGGTAGCAAAAATAGTTTGCTTATAGTATTTATTTGTGTAGATTCTTTTTGCTTTTGGGCAGCTTCTATTTACTTTCAATTATGATGTCTGACACGTTGTGAATGTGTTTATCATAAAGCTCACCTGCGAAAATTACTAAGCGCAACTCGCCTTTAAAGTACTTGGCGAAACAACACAAAATCTCATCTCCACCATTGAATTCAAAATTTGGCCTAGCTACTGTTGAAAATCATGGCTATCTTAATGGTAATAGAAACTAAGAAACTGCGAGTCAGAGAAACAGATGCGGCAGCAGAAGAAGAAGATAAATAGCAACAGCAGTAAAAGCAACTGCTGCAGTTGACGTTAAGTTTTATTTGCGTCAAGTTTGGATAATTCGTTGAGTGGTTCTTTCTTTTAACATAAGAAGCTTAAGTTTGTTTTTGCCCACGCTTTCTGTTTGGCTTTGTTCTACTGGTGGACAGATGAAGACGAACTCGTAGACCGCTGATATTTATAGACAGCAAACAGGAAGTTTAGTCATAATTTATAAGGGCTCTTTTAAAGCAAAAGCGAAGCCTCGGGGCAGTACAACAGTTGAAAAAATTACCTTTGAAAAAAAAAATCTCATATTTGCAAAATTCATAATACAAATAATACTCCAATATTTTTACTGTATGTATTTGTGTCTTGAGAAACATATAAATATATTTTATAAATCAAAAAAATACTTCTCATGAATCTTAAATTTTGTCTGCATTTTTTAATTTAAATATTTTATGTTTATTATTCAATTTTTGGGTATGTCACTCAACTAGCGATTCAATCATGAGTGAATGTAACTATTCAAGGAAATCTTATTGCTGAAACCAAATATTCCTAGACTGACTTTGTAGAGCATTTGTAAAAGCTATTACCACAACGACAATTTAGCTAAAGTGGCGAAAACATATTTAGTCGCACATCATCGATCTGTCAGCAAAGAACTGAAGCAGCCCCAACAATTTCCATATACAAAAGTGCTGAAAATATCTAACAAATTCGCTTGAAAACTGTCGTTCTGCATTTGAGTGGAGTTCTTGGGGTAGTCGATGCTTTCAATTCCAGAGAAAATTTGATGGCGGGCAGAGGACAAACGAAGTGTGCCAACGACTGACTCGCACAACAATTTTTAGTGAAATGGCTTTTGTTATTATTTTCATCTGTCACATTCCCATACATAAATCACGCCACAAAGCGCAAGAGTGTGTGGCCAAATGGGATTGTTCAGCCGAAACTGCATTCAGTTTTTGACTCGGGCTACTTTTTTTGTCTGCTGTTGATTGCAATATTTGCACGCCGCTCTCTGCTAGGGAGCAGCACAATTTGATGATTCCCCCCATACACACATACATGTATATCCACACACCCACACACACTGAGTGGAGACTGGAATATAACACAAAAGCGAATCGAAATTGTTTTGGCCAACCGCAGACACAGGAGCAAAAGCAGCAATAGCTGAAATAGCCGGAATATAGCAGCTGCAACGGCAGCTGCTGCTGCTGCTGCTGCTGCTGCTTCTGCTGCTTCTGCTGCACCACTTACCATTAGCTCTCTGTCCGAGATAATTGCGCCGAATGTAATCGACATAACGGGACCCATAAGCGGCGAAACTAACATGGCCGCAACAATATTCGGTGAATTATTCTCGACCAGACCCAGAGCGGCCAGAGAGCTGCAAGACATGAATAGGTTACACACACATCCACACACACACACACACACCCATTACCAATCCGAGAAATTATACCAATCTGGCGGTTTACTTACTCGGCCGTTACAATTAGCAGCAGGTAGTCAAAGGATAAGGCACCACCCGCTCGCACACCGTCCACCACCTGCTTAACGGTCAGTTTGGACTTAATTGATTCCACAAAATTGTTCCACCTGGAGGCTTCGTCCGCATCGTCGCTGCTATTGGTGAATTAAATAAACACAATTACACAATCATAAAATGCATTGGGACGTGTCCTGCGGTATGTGGCATGTGGCTAATGTGGGAGCAATGCACAGCTGTGCATTTTCCTAATTAACACATATGTTCACAACTTTTTTCTTCTATTGACTCCATTTATTGATTTTTATCCTTTCTGGGACACATGTAAAAAAAACCCCAAATAGAGATTCAATTTTAAACTGGAAGATGAACCGTATTATTTTCAATAGTTTTTTTTTTCATTTAAAATATCTTCCTTATTTTCTTATTTGAAAAGCATTTAAACTGGTCTTTACTGAATATAATACAATCTTAATTAGTTGTTTATCACAGTAAACCTATTATTGTCACTTCCTATGGCTTTCATATGTAAATTTCAATATTTTTGATTATTGCTTGGTGTAGGCCACGCTCATCGTACTTTTACAAATAAATATGTCTATATGGAAGAATATGAGCCACTGGATAGGGCGAATAGAATAAAAGTGTGAGAGAAAGCATAGCCGAGTGAAAATTAATGAAATGACAGATACATTTAAGTGGTAACCACAAAGGCAGGTGCTCAAATTAGTTGTTTAACAATGGAGCAGTCAACTCAAAAGACAAGCAAAACACATGTGTCGCAGTCTGTCAAAGGTGCTCCAATTAAAAACACACAGCCTCACAACACCCACCCTTTCTCATATTCAAATTCATGCTCATACTCATACTCAAACCCGTACTCATACTCATGTTCATATTTATGTACCTGTAGTCATCTTGCTTGTTGGACGCATCTGTAATGGCATCATAGCTAACGCTGCACGGTAAAACGCTGTAAGACAAGACCAGAAGACGATAATAAAAAAACAGCAATGCATTTGAATATGGAAATACTTTTAGCAGTCGAAACAAGTCATGTTCACATGAATTGCTGGTTGCATTCGCTCGACTGAAATGTCTTGGCTCATGTCTCCCTGTCTCCCTGCTCTTTGCATATCAATCTGACAGCTGTAAAATGCTAGCTGCAGCTTCTGCTTAATCCTCAAGCTAGTTCGGGCTACAAGTTGCTGGCTACAGGCCACAGCTGCTCTAAAAGGACTCGGTGCACCTTCAGCTTTGCTCTTCTCGCAGCGTCGAAACTTAATTGCATTCTGTGCACATTCAAGAGCTTAAATATTACTTTACTCATCGAAACCACTCCGCCCAGTGAACTGCCATTCATTCTGGGGTAAACAGATGCACTTCAGAGCTGAGCTACCCTTGCTGCTTAAGCTCATTTGGCTTCTGTTCGCCCTTTAACAGCTGGTCACACCTTCAACTGCATTTTAATGCACCTGCTTAATGCTATTAAATGATTATCACACCTGGCCTTCTTTGATGGCATCTTTTGTTTTTTGCCTGTTCATCTTTCATTTATTTCGTTGGGCTACTTAAGACACTTGATTGTTTTTGCTTAACACCTAGGCGGCATTGTTGCTTAATTCAGCCCGAGGATATATTGTGGGGTGTTGAAGTTTGTCTGATATTTTCATGTACAGAAAGAAAGCTTTTCAGCACAGCTATGCACTACTCCGCCTAAAGCATGGAATAAATTTTAATCTCTTGTACTTCCAACTGTTTATCTATGTTTAAAAATACAAATTCTCTATTCATTTTAGTATGAACTTAAATATAATTCAGTAAATGTAGTTATGAACTTTACCATTTAAGAAATGACTGTTAAAATTTACGTTTACTTAATTTATTCTCGACATTTTGGCTGCGTATAAATTACTACCAATACTTTCCACTTTCATCTAGATTGACTTAACGTTACACAGCTTTTAAGTACTTAGCTGTGCAACTCTTATTCCCGCTCTATTTTAATTTCCACTTCATCATTGATTACACTTTGCTTAGTGGCGGTTATTTGCACACGTTTTTTTATTACAATATCGCCGCCCACTCCAATTACACTTGATAAAACCTTCACATTTTCTATCTCGTTTCTGTCGAGCTATTGCAAAACAATCCGATTTGAGCCCAGCCTTTAACCATAGATACAGCTTTATTTTTTGCTTTTCGCTCCAGCCATTTTGGCCTGGAGGCAATCAAAATATGAACTTGCTGGAAACTGCCGAGTTAGCCAAGCCCTTAAGACCTTAACAACTACAACTGTTGAACCGAAGCTACGTTGAATTTTTTATTAAAAACTCAGCGAGTAGTAGCCAAGAGAGACAGAGAGGGAGAGACAGAGAGAGAGAGAGAGTGAGAGAGAGACAGAGAGAGAGAGAGCCGGAGCAGCTGTTGCATAAAGTGGCGACTTGTTTATTTGCCCGGCACGTCTGCCGTTTGTCGTTTGCCGTTTGGCGGTGCCTTTCAATGTCTCAACTTACCTGACACTGGAATTCAATTTGGTGCCAATACCCAGCTCCGTTAGACAGTGGAGTGTTGTCTCGCAGGCATCGCCGGCTTGCAGCGGGAAAACGACGTGATGGAAATAACCTTTTTTGCTTGTTGTCCAAGTAACGTGCTCAATTTCAAGCTTAACCAGTAACTCCTCAAGTACCTGGTAAACAAGATGAAATAACAATAACAAGCAGGCGATTGGATCTCAATAAACAATAGCTTGGACTTAATCTATGCATCTGATTGGATTGCCTTCCAGTTGCGTCCCTGTTACAGTTGTACTCCCCATCGGTGGCTTAATGCCGACTTTAAAGCGACAATCATCAATCTTTAGTCGCCCTACTTT
Source organism: Drosophila picticornis (assembly GCA_035043845.1). Classification (NCBI taxonomy): domain Eukaryota; kingdom Metazoa; phylum Arthropoda; class Insecta; order Diptera; family Drosophilidae; genus Drosophila; species Drosophila picticornis. The sequence continues at coordinate 13,302,878 of JAWNMR010000491.1, forward strand.
ATCTTGCTGATTATTTGCTTGGGACTCAGTTATCAGTCCCAACTGCTAGCTACTGACCTTCATTCATCAAAATCAACGCATGAGTTCAGCTTTACGATTGGTCAACCACTCAACCATTCAACCGCACACAAAGACAATTCAGTTGGCATTTTACATTGTTAAGTCCCCGAAGTCCCTCCCTTTTCCCTCTCCGCGCACCCCTTAAGCATGCACTGTGCTTCAGGCACGTTCATTCTGGTTAAGTGCATTCACAACACAGAAACACAACAACAGTCAACTTTAAGTGTTACGAGGGACACTTTCCTCAGTGGAGGCCCTTCTCAGGTAGTAGCTGCCCAGCGGCCTCACCTTTTCGAGCGGCACCACTAAATTACGTCTGTCCAGTGGAACAGTTGTTGTCCCTCCACCTGTTCCGGCTGTTCCTTCTCCTGACAGTGCCCTCCTGGCTGGTACCGCTGCACCACGTCCGGGAGCAGCTCCACGACCAGCCGCAGTTCCCCCGCGACCGCGTCGATACTTGGGCACATTCTTGTCACGTAACTCAACTTCGAGTCGTAGTATTGCGTTGTTATTTTCCGGAAGATTGATGTTCAGATTATTATTACCACTGGCCATCGGGTGCTGGTCATGGCCAACACCCACAGGCCCACTCACCGACTCAGATATAGCATGATTTGAAGTGCCTGCGAGTAAATAATAAAGGGATCAGTTGTAAGTTGGTAGTTGTTCAGCAAATGCCGTACAGAAAGAAAAAATACAATTTGTGTAGTTTTGTTGAATCAATGTTAAAAATATGTTTTACAGTAAAATTCAACTCAGTTAAATGGTACGACTACCATGCATATAAAAGTTATATTATAATACATGTAATTTGTTGTGGCAATTAGCAACTTAGTCTTCAAAAGCACACAAGATTCACTGAATAAAAGTTTATTTCTTACAACTATTTACAGAGGTATTACTATGAAGTGCAACTTAAATGTGAGCACTTATTACAGTCAATGAAATTAGGCACAAGGGAAGCAGTGAAACTTCAAAGATGAAATGTTAAACTGTCTAATATGATTATCTTACAACCGCAATGTGCCTAATATCTGTCGTAACAAGGATATTTCCTAATTATAATTATAAATGAGGTTGATAGTTTGTGGTTACAAACCACTTTGTTGTAACAATGACGAAACACATGTCAAGGCTGTTAAAGTTCCTACCAATACATTTTTAAATGTTTTCTCATTATTTATTTGGCTGCTCAGTAATAATTTAAAATAGGCATAATTTATTCAATTCCATATAATTGTTGAATTTATTTTCTAATTAGCGAAATTTGGCATGCCATACAACTAAGCATTTTATAAATATTTACTTTCTGTCTGAGTGCGAAAAGGTAAACGGTATTTAAATTGCATTTGACCGCAGAGCAGAACATGTAAATAGCTCTATAAATACCGATAATTAAATTGATGGGTTGAGTTATCAAACAGCAGCCGATAATTATATAATTTATGCAACAAAATTTATTGCCACAACCTTTTTGAGTTTAATAATTAAATATTGTTTTTATTTCCATTACTTTTTTTGGGGGCTGCAATTAATTAAGGCACTTCAGATTGGCATGTGGGCCTAAACTCCACTTGAGCTAAACAAATAAAATCAAATCAAAGCCTACACAAAAACCACACCAAGCATCACAATTTATTATGCCAACACACGAATAAAGAGAAAGAGGGTGGGAGAGAGAGAGAGAGAGAGAGAGAGAGAGAGAGAGAGAGAGAGAGGGGAACAGATATCGAAATCTTGTATAAATCCCCAAGCATTGACAAATGCCAAAATAAAGCTTAAATGAGCTTCGGTCAGGGCACAGCATCAGTTTTTGCTATGAGTTGCCAAGACTTTGTTTCACGTAGTAACTTCTGGGCCAACTGGCACGCCACTCAGACTCCCTCTCTCCCTCTCTCTCTCTCACTCTCTCCCTCTCTTTCTCTCTGTATGCCTCTTTCTCTGTGCTGAACTTGAAGACTTTGCAAATTTCGGAAAACGCTTTGGCATGGCATTGAGCTCCGTGATTTATGCCAGACACCTCAGCCTACTGCTCAATGACTTGACACAAGTATCAAATATGTACATGTCAAGCTCTTGTTTCCTTTCCTATTTTTATGTTTGATAGTACTTTGGCTTTTTGGTTTTCTTCTCTCTGATTTTTCTGCCCGAATGTTGGTTTTGCAGTTTTTGAGCTGCTGCCAACGCATGTTCATTGCCTACTTTTGCATTAGTCAAAAGTCATTTATTTTACTTTGCCTATACACAACTTTGTTCACGCCCATCGGCAGTTGCCAACAAACCTCCTACCTCTTCCCCTCTCCCGGTCAGCCGAGCCACTCATAAGCTTCATTGTCATTATCGGCAAAAACCTCACCATGGTGACAAACAAAATTAATGATGATGCTCATTGATGGCTCTGGCTTTGTCCTATTTTTATATGAGACTTTGTATTTAAATAAATATTTGATTGATAATCGAAAGAAACAGGCCAACAAATGCTCCACACATCACCAAATCGAACCAGATAAACTGACATATTTTTGTTGATGTTTCTGTTTCATAAATAATGGTTCTTGATAGGTTTTTATTGTTGGCATTTTTGTGTTTGATTATGATAAATTAACATGATGTGCCAGTTGCCCTAATGACACTTGATTGTTAAAGTTGTTATGACAGAGAATTTATTTGTATTGAACGTTTTTTGGATGGCATTTTAATTGTTGTGTCAAGATGAATAAACAAACATATAGAAAGGCAAAATTAAAAATAAAATCGAAGAATATAAATAATCTTTAAATTCCATTGGCTCTTAAATATTAATTTTCCTTAAATTGACTTAATCAATTCTCAACTCAAGTGAATTTTTTCCACTCAATTAAGTTTCCTACGTTTCATGTATCAAAAGGAATTGTGTGGAGCAACTTCCTTAAATTGCGCATGTTTTAGGTGTTGTAACGGTGCAAATTAAACTCAAAGTAACGCAATCCCATTTCCTAATAGCCTCGGAATAAAAAAAGAAAATAATATGAACTTGATGTGCTTATATACAGCCAACAAATTTGATTAAGTTTCAAAGCGTTTGCTTTGAACATGACCGCTTTGCCACACTCATTTTCAGACTCAAACCCAGGAAGTGCCCTGTATGGCAGCTAAACTTTTGCTACTCATTTGCCTGGGAACTTGCTGTTTACACATCCTGGTTGCGAGTAAATAAACATGCCGCAGTTTCATGTGGCGCCTCCATTCCACATGCTAACATCTAACCCCTCTCATTCTGGCTAATTAAAATTTAATATTCAATTTTTAGACAGCAAAATGTTGGCGTGTAAACCTCTTTAAAGAGACGAGCAAAAAAGGAAATATCACGTACATATGTGTGTGTGGTGGTGTATAGGTATAGGTGTGTGTTGTGTGTTGTGGGCAACATTCGAGGCATGCTTTTAGGCGCCGTTAGAGCAGTTTTACACTTTTACGATGTCATAAAATAATTAATAACGCCACTAAACAACATAATTACGCGCCTAAGCACCACCACATGAGGAGGCAAAGGTACAAGGTCGGAGGGAGGAGGGGACTGGGTGTTGGACATAATCTGCACTAGTAGGCATGGAATATTGTGCCGCTTGTTGGACGAGAGCGGCAAACAAATTTGTAACTTTCTATTTAATTAGCTCTCAGCGCTTATTCAATTTCTCGCGCTTTGCCCACTTACCGTAAATCAACTCCCGTTCAAAATTCGCCGTTGGCACGACGATTAGGAAGACAACCCCAGGCATTTTCGGGATGATATGCTCCTTGTTTCGTGCCTCTTATCTGCTGCTGCTGCTGCTGCTGCTGACTCTCCGCGGCTCCGTTAAGTCGTGGCAAGCAACGAAACTGTGAAAGGCAAGAAGCAAAATAGACAAGTGGCCATTTTAGTTTACAAATTGTGTGCTTTAGCTCGGAAAAGGTGGTAATGCACAGATAAAAAGAGAGAGAGCGAGAGAGAGAGAGTATGCGTGTGTATGTGTGTAACTGGATAGTTACCGTCAGGCCGAGCACATTAACATAAAAGCCACCTTTTTAGATGTGACGCCTAAATGTAGTCAGCTGCACAAAAACTTGGCAAGCTCCGAAAACAGTCAAATTGTCAAAGTCAAAATGCAAGTAGATTTCTTGAGATCTTTGCAAGAGAGGGTTGGTCATAAAGTTGCTTTATCGAATGAATCGTTTAGAAATTCATTTTGGCTCTTGAAATTTGTACATTTTACAGTCACCATTAAGTTTTATTTCCATTGTCATTCGAACTTTAAGTTTTTAATATTTGCATTTATGTCTGGCAGTTCACAGTTCTCTTAATATATCCCACTTTAAAAACGCCTGACTTTAGATTTTGCAAAGAAATTTCAACAAGAAGAAAATTTCTGCTTGACTAATTAGAGATCCCTCGGGAAAGTTAGTCTGCGTTGACGGCTCTAAGCTTTTAACTTTCTGCAGTAAAGCTCTATTAGATGGCAAGTTTGCAGCAAGGTAATGGCCAAAAAAATTTCGTCAGTTGCAAGAACCGAAACAAAGTTGGCTTCAAATCTCTTGAATTACGCTTTGTAGTTATTGTTTGTATTTTGTTACAGACATTGCCAACTTGCATAAAAATGCCAACAATACTGTTGCACTCTTTTCAGCTGTGGCTTAATTTAAATAAGCTACGCTGTTTAAGTATACATTTTATACTTTTCTTGTCTTAATTATTTCGCTTGGCATATTCCCATTGCAAATATTCCTTTATCATAAAATATTCTGCTGTTGCTGAGCACACATGTTAATCTCATGGCAACTGATTTTCCCACCCACCAGGGTGCTCTCTCCAGTCTCTCAAATGTTGAAATTAAAACGCCATTAGCACAGAGTTGAGATGGAAGAGATACGAATGAAGGCAGCTGGCAAGAAGTTCGTATTCAAGCTGTGTCCCAGTCTAGGGTTAAGGACATAAGCTCCTAGGACCTGTTTGTCTGCCGGAAGCAAGCAAAACCAGATAAGTAACTGAGCTGTGATAGATTCAACGCGTAGACCAGTAAAACTCTAAGGTGACTTTAATTCACAACATAATCCCTTCAAGAAAATTTGAATTGAAGACATCTTAAGCTCTGTTAAGTACCAAATTTTAATGATTAAATAAGATTTAAATGTTTTTATATTACAGAAATGCTACTGATAAACTAATAAGCTCATCAATACATATATATAATATATGTTCGGCCAAGTTTAAAAAGCACATTAAAGATACCAATAAAAAAAAGAAAATAAATATTAAAATAAAACCATAATTAATTTTCCGATAAAAGACTCAGTTTTATGTTCATATTGGATAATATCAAAAATAACTCAAAACAAGAGCTATTTAAAGCTGATTGTCATTTTAAGTTAAGAGCACCAGCTAAATAACAGCATCCGCAAAACTTGCCAGCCGTTGTTGAAAGTTTTGAGCGAACACTGGGCTTATGTTGGTTTCCGTGCTTGAAACATTTTTCCCAACAGGCGCAAACAAACATTCTGCCCGTATGACAGCAGAGGAGCCCAACAGGATCAGTCTGCTCCCCAGATTCCCCCCACCAAACCCGTTGCACAGCAGGCTCTTGCGAACTTTCGACGCCACTTTTCAGCACATTGACTGTTGCACATTTTTCTCCCAGCCCTTGCAAATTTCGCTTATTTATTAAAAAACAATATTTATAAAAAAAAAAATAACGGGAAAAGAGGACAGCGAAAACGGGAAATTCTTTTATATTAACCGAAAATATTTATTTTCTTACCCATTGTTTTGGTGTTTTCTTTTCGGCTTTTCTTGCTATACCCTGAAACCGTTCAAAATGGTTATAAGGATTATAATGAAGTTATGCAACCGTATGCAACGGGCGGAAGCAAGCATCTCCAAGCCCATAAACTATATATTCGTGATCAAGATCGACAGCCAAGTCGATATAGTAATGCTCGCCTGTCTGTCTGTATGAACAAATGGATCTCAGAGATTATGAGAACTAGAGACTTCAAATTTGTGATATATTGTTCAAATATTGTATGCAGATTTATTTATTTACTTCGATAACATACTCAGTTTCAGAGACACAGCTGGAATCGACAACAGATTGCAATAAAGTCCTTAATTTTTAAGAAATATCGTTCTAATCGAGTATGAAAATACTTTGAGATATTTTTGATTATGCACATCAAGATCTGTTAAGAAATGCGGGTATTCGTATTCCAAATAGAAATACAAGCAGTGTTTTGTTTTAAGTATCTAAGCTTATGCTGAGCTAAAGACTTAAGTTTAGGGTATCCCCTCGTCGAGCTCTCTCGACTGGAGCCATCTTATTTCTTTTTTTTAGCACTTTTTGATTAATTCCGTAACTATATATTTACGTAAAAAGAAGTTGCACTGCGTCGACAGCTGAAGGGGACACTCGGAAACGTTTCGGGCTTTACTTAACACTTGAGTGTTGCCATTCCATTTTTTTAAAATATTTTTTTACAGTAACAGTATTGTTGATATTTGTGCACTGTCGAACAATGGGGCCCAGTGTGCAGCTAATTTGATCATGCAGCCCGCTAAGGCTGAGCGAAAGTTGAGCACTAATTAGAGCAACAAAATTGCATTACTTTTGCACTTGTGCGATATAATTACGAAGTGCACAGCAACAAAAAAGCAATAATAATAATAATAATAAATAATTAAAAGATAGCGTAAAACACAATTTAAGTGAAGCTGGGCCACGCTGGGCACGTATTGAAGGCGTGAACTCAAATATTGTAATAACTACTAATAAACGGCTAATTGCCGCCACGTCTTTCATAGTTTAAGTTTCTCCACTTCCTCTCCCTCCCCATCCCCCTCCCTGCCACTGTCGGCTGCCTGTGCAGCAGTCTCGACTTCAGCTTCTTAAAACGTTCCGAAATGCAATTTTACTCATGTTGTCAGCTTTGATTTCATGGCTTGCCTTCTGCTCCAGAGTCTTAAAATTTTTCTCTTTCAGCTGCCACATTGTGAAATGCCTTAATGTTGTGTTAATTAAAAGTGCTAATTGCTGACTTTTAACAATTTAGAGCACATGCAGCTCATACATTGTGCCATAATACTTGAAGGAGTTGCATTGTTGCCAGTTGCCAGTTGCTTGTTGTCTGTTAATAATATTTTCAAGTACACACATATTTATATTATACAAATGCAATGGATATTGCTCTACTGGAAGATTCGCTGTACTCAGATTTATACTTCAAACTACACACATAAGATAAGATGAAGCAAGCCTTAAAAATAATTTTTATTCAGTAATATTATGCAACTTTTTTAAACGGATTTCAAAGCAACACTTTTTCCAAATTAATATTTTTATTTGAAGACCGCCAAATGGATTGAAATATGCATTATCATAATTTAAAGCTTAATGTAAAAATCGCTAAAAGTCTGTCGAGTTTTACCTTCTAGACTAAAGTATTTTTAGTTGTTTCTTTTGCATTTTCTTTTCACATCACATTTTTCTTAATTTTTAGGTAGATTTTTTATGCAACATTTTCACATTTTACCGAGTGAAAAAAGTCTCAAATTGCATTTGTGCTGCCTTTGGCTTTTTGGTCGTCCGCTTTATGCTGCTCTGGTGGCAAATGAAGCGTTGCCATATTGGCCTTAACTTGCCCAGTTAATAGTACTTCTAGTGACAGTTACCAGCTTACAACGAACGTGTGCAACCACAACTCTTATCCCATACTTTTGCCTGCAAATATTTGGAAAATTTTTATACGTACGTCCCGGTTGCCTCGAAAAATAGGTTTCGTTGACTCCAAAGGCCTGCACCATGAACAGCAGATAGCTCAATAATATTAATATTTAAGTAGACAGTTGCGGTCCTGTGGTCCTGTGGTCCTGTGGTCCCGTGGTCCTGTTGCCCTGCCACACACTTCACAAGTTTGTAAAAACTTTTGGCCAAAGCAATGACCCTCGGAACGGAACCAACCAACGACCAGTCGGAGCAAAAGACTTTAACATAATGCATTATCATTTGAATAAGGACAGGGCAGACACTGCCACTGCACAATAGACCCACACTGGCACCACAATATTACACACGGTGTTGCATCGATCGAAAAAATGAAGAAAACTTTCGTTAAGCCAAAGTAAAATTGCATTTCATAGCCAATTTCAACGGGCAAAAGAAAAACTTTTCACTTTAAATTGTCTAGCTAAGCAAAGAGCCAATGAATAAGTACGTGAAATGCACTTCGTGTGCTTCATGCTTAGAAAAGCACCTTTGGAGTTTTTAAATATAATATTCTTTACCAACCAACGAAATGATGAATGATTATTCAAGTTTCAATTGAAATTAATTGTGATATTGCAGCACATTTCAGAATATTTACCTTTAAAACTTTTCCTTAAGGTTTAAAAGCTATAGAAAAAGGTAGCAATGAAGGACTTTTTCGGTCTCATAAACTTTCAATTGAGCATATGCCTCAAAAACTCAAACTCGAAGTCTAAGAATCTTCGTTTCAAGTTTATTCTTAACTCACATATTGTGCGGCAGCAACTTTTTACCTTTTGCCGTTTATCACTATGTTTTTTACGAGTGTGCGCAATACTCAATAGTGCCATTTACTTGAATATATTATCATTAAAATTCGAAAGATAAAAATAAACTTGTGAGCTGGCTGCACAAATAAACCGAACCATAACCCTAAAACATTGGGCTTCAAGTTTGGGTAAGAAGCAAAGCTAGTTGGGTAATAAGAATCAATGCCATTGGCTCAGTAATCGAAATGCTGTCAATTGGCCATAATGGCATGCTGAGCGTGTTTTGCATTTTTAGAAACATCAATATATCAATACAATTTATGTTAACTTTAATTAAGTATAATTTATATTCAATCATCCATTTGCAGTTGACACGCGTCCTACGCAACTTCAATATAACAAAAATAAGCGATCTGGAATTAATTTCCAATACCACCGACCGCTTGGATATAACATTTCATTTCTTTGGCATCAAAGGCGATTCCCAGCGCATTCGGGAGGCCATCACTCGAATGGTGGAACGTGGACGTATTGGAAACTTTACACTTGTCTCAAATTATCATCATTTTGACGAGAACCCACCGCTAAACATGTTGGTGAGTACTAGTATTTGAGTAGTGCGAGCTTAATTCTATAAAATTATAAAGAACTATCCAAAGTCTCTACAATCAATACACATCTCTAATATATAACAGCCTGAAAGCGTATTGTTCAAACTACCAAATACAAACCAAGGAGCACTTTATTTACTCTCTATTTAATATAAGCGGTTTTACGAGCTGCCTTGTGCATAATACAAGCTATTACATAATATATCCTCGTGCAGTGCAAAACTAGCTCCATTTCCAACTCAGAGTCTGTATTTGCAATGGTTTTTGTATCCACTTCATGAAATGCCAATAAATTATCACTTTGACACTTTTAAAATGCATTAATGAATTATGCAGTGCATGCTCAGTCAATCAATTGAATCATCCCATTATTGATTTTTGCTCCTCATTGTATTTATTAAAAGCAAAAAATATCTGTCTAGAACTGCGAGCATTTCATATATGAAGGTGTCTCCACGTTTTTATTTCCGTTATAAATTAAACATGGTTTTATTTACTGTTGCCGCTCAAGTGTGGCAGTTCCACGCCCAATAAGAACAATAAAAATAATTATATTCAATAACAAAAGGAACAACAAACAAACAACAGCAACAAATGAATGTGCAAATGCAATGTAAATAAATATGTACATAAACATGTCAACAATGCGTAATTTTCCACTTGCCACTTGCCTCTTGGCTGGCAAACAGAGAACATAATTATTTATTAATTGTGGCAAGCGAATGAACAATTGGCCCCATCAGGCAGCCATCAGGCGGCCATCAGGAGGCCTGACCGCCACTGCCTGCAATTAGGTTGCATTAACATAACTGACAACCCGGAAACCTCAAGGGCGCCGCCAAACGACATAGCACTGCATTTGTGTCGCTTGACAGGCGCCGTGGGACCGGAACAGTAAAATAACCCTCCGCCTTCAATGCGTCCGTCTAATTAGTGAACGTATTGTGGTCTGACAGAAACTGTGTGTGGTTCGCTTTCGTTGCAGGACCTGAGCGTCAATCAACCGCAGGCAGCGGTACGCGAGGACAGCGAATTCATCATATCCTGCACCGCCCAGGGCTCATCACGCATGCAGTTCCAGTGGTTCAAAGATGGCGCCGCTGTAAACGCCACCAAGGCAACGAGGTAAGTTCAATCTTAAGTTAAAACCCTGTCCTAGCCGGAAGCAACTGTGGCTCAGTCACAGCTGCCTATCACAGTTGACCGTTCAAATAGAAAACTACAATAATAAAACAAATACTGCTATTCAATAGAGTGGAAATTTAAAGCGGATGCCCGACTGAAATATACCCTTTAGCTGCATTATATGAAACTTTGAAGAATTATGATTTCTTCGCGTGTACAGTTTATTCCAACTCATATTTAGCTAAGAAATAAAATATAAAATGCTGGGTGAAAAAAAAAAATAAATAAAAATTGAAACTGTAATAACAGTCTGCGCAGAGGGTGGTTTGAATATATTTTCACAATGATGGTGGGAGATGCTTGGGGTTTTCGTCAGCACAAGTGTTCAATTTGACTTTATGACTTTTACACATCGATAAACATGGCATAAAAAGCCCTGGCAAAATAAAAATGAAACGGCCAAAAGGGATAAATAAGTCAGGGCACAGATAAAGATTTGTCAGCGACTAGAAGCGTCGCAGCAGCTATCCAGGTTCTGGACCATCCTAACCGCAGTCAGCCAAGGCGAATGATTGATCATAAACCACCCGAATGAGAGGGCAGAACACATCTGTGTGGCATACACACAGTTTGTCTACGACTACTACACACAAACCCAAACAGTGCTCCCCCACCTACATCCTTCTGTATTTGTTATATAAAAAGCATATGGCCGTAACTAACGAGGGGTTGTTTCTTGGACGACTGCTCGACTATTGGGGCAGCTACGGCCTTCAGCAGGCTTAGCTTTAGCCGCAACTAACGGGCCAAAGAGCTCTGACAATTTGCTGGGGCAACATGGGCCACTCAAATCTCGATGCTTATCTTTGTTGCACAAGAAATGCTCAAGCTAACATTAAGTGGGTCTTCGAGGGGTGGAGAGCTGGCGCGTTAGGTGGAAGCACAATTGAATTAATACAAGGTGTTAGTTGTGGTATTGGCAACAACAGTCAAAAGGACATATTTTCATGTAATATTTTAATGCAATGTTTTCATGCCTAAAGAAAATAAGTTGACGTGTATTATAAACATTTCTGTTTTATTTATTTCAAACAAAACATAGAAACACCATCACCTATCTAAAAAGTCTTTGAGTATTTGTTGAGTGTAAATATATGGTTAAGTGGATATTTTGTATAAAAATTTATGGACATACATTTATGACCATGACGATAAATAGCTACTCAACAAAATAATTATTTCTAATGTGATTCAGCCCCTTGAAGCTGATTATTCACATGCATTGCAGATTTAGCTTAAGTTGAATAAGGAAACTGACTATTTTAAATTTTATCTGAATGGAATTGAAAAAATCCTTTTGGCATTTTTTGATTGGCAAATTTTTAATAGATTGATGCGAGTACCCAAAACTTTTGAATACCGAAGAGTACATGGTATGCAGGGGATTACATGTGTTTTTGTTTTTTTCTTTTTTTTTTTTTTTTGTGTTTCTCACCATTCGACGAGTGAAACGCATTGATGTGTAAATAATTGCTGCTGTGCAGAAAGCCACAAAAACACACATTCGCCGCCTGGGTGCAAAATATGTGTAAATATTTTAACTAAAGTCAAGTGAAGTCATTCATTTGGACATTTACTAACTTCACATTACACAAGCGACTAAGCATTGGGTCACTTCACGTCCACATCCACATTCAGGTTCCTGTTCTCCTCGTTAGTGGTTGGCCTTTACTTTTGCGTACTAAAATAACCGGAAGTAATTGAATTTTTAATACTTGATTTCACTCGTGTGATGGGGCAGTTCATAGCTTACAGCTTAAAGCCTTACTGCCCCACTCGCCACAGCATTATAAAATGGGTTATTTATTATCCCAGTTTCTCACACGCAGCCACTTTGCATACTGATCAATGGTACTACAAATATTTAGCACATGCTTTAATCCCAGCTGTGAATAGTTAAAATGGCTGTAGAACAAGCCGTTAACTGCCAAATTTTGACCCAGTTGGCAACGGTTCAATCGACAATACAGCTCCATGTCAGCTTGTGTGTGGGGTAATTAATGCAATTACTTTCCAATCACGTCGCTAACGCATCCCTGAGCTATCACAGCTTAGCCAAGGCCGACACTTTAATTAACATGCATTACACCACACCATCCTATCACCCCCTCTTTCTCCCCTCACACACATACACACCGAGTCTGGTCACATATGTATGTTGAATTATCTGAGGTAGACACCGTATGGGGTCATTAATTTCGCTTCTAATCGTCTTGGCCCTTAACCTGTGCGTCTCTTTGTAAGGCAATTTATGAGAGAGGGGGCGGGCAGTAAGCTTCCTTTTAGGTGTCACAACACTGTTATTATCGCCGTTATAAGTTTTAGCTTAGGATGGCTCATGACATTTTACAAATAATTCGCAATCGAAAGTATATCTTAAGAATAAGCTGCCCAGCAGCAATTGAATAATGGCATTAGTGAAATGAGATTAAAAATTGTAAGAACAAAGTAATTGGTAATTAAATGAGCTTAACACTCACTTATTCAAGCCGTAATCGAATTGCTTTCACTTGTAATTACACAAACTGCGACTTTGCTTGGCTTTCAATTGAATGGCCCCATAATAGAATTGCCCACCTTGTTGTTTTGCACTGAATATTAACTGAATCCGAGAATTTGTTTTCAATTGTACACCGCTTTGTAAACCGCACCAAACTAAATGCGATTTGCAAAACCACTTGACTGGTAATCTTATCACAAACACATGTTAATGTCTCAAACACGTGCAACAAAAATGAAAAAGCAAAGGAAAATTACCAAAACACATCGTCATTTGCATTTGGGCTTGAAAATTAACATATTCGAGGTGATTTTCTTTGATGTACTTCTACTTTGCTCCCTTTATATTCATTTCAAAATCCAAGAAAGCATTTCAATCAAATTTATCTACATAATTGATACCGCAAGCCAGCTGTGAATTCTGCATGCTTTTTATTAAATTGTGAACCATTGCTTATGTAAAAAAAATATTAAATTAAAGAGATTAATGTAATGGTCTTACACTTCATAAAAAATGTACTTCAGTTTTTCATTTGACTCGTTGATTTTCATTCCGTAAGCAGAGTTTGTTTTTTGTAGAAAACACTTTTAATTAACTTTAAATAAATTACATTATTATTGAAGCGCTTGCTGAAAGATCTTTTGTTTCAGAAAATACTTTGTAAGAAACCTGTCAGCGCCATTTCCAACTTCGGACTTCTTTCTTGTCACTTTGCAGCCAATCTGTTTAAAATCTCTCCAGTTTCATTTGAGAACACAACACTCTGTCATTTTGTTGTGTCAAGCTGTAGTCACTTTTGGCTCGTTTGCTAAAAATTTGTCAAACTGTACAGCTAACAGCAGAAATTCAATTTCACCAGCCAAGCTGCAAGACTGTCTGACCCCCAGTATGACATAAGTAGCATAATGTATATATATAAATATATATTTCGTTATTTTACAAATTGGCTCAACCCGGGACCAGAAGCAATATCAACAACAATGCAATGGCAAATGTCTTGACAACACCAGCGTTGTCTAGGGCAGTGCTATTCAATGCGTCGCTGTTTGTTGTACCCGAATCAGTTATACTTTTTTGTGTATCTCATATACAGGGTGTCAGAGAAAAAAGATATTAAGCACAATTAAAATGGCTAAAGTTGTGGCCATAAGACTCTGGAATAACTTTCCCTAAGACTTAAGACTGCCTCGTTAACAATAAATAAAGTGGAGTCAAGCAAGATTATTTATACAGTTGGTGATCAAAACTTTTCATGTGAAAAATTAGTATTCATCTTGATAAGTATATATTTACATTTAAAAAATGTTTCAACACCACCGATAAAATAGCCTCAATTTCAATATAAAGAAAAGTTCAAATTTAGCTTGACAAATTCATATTCTGCTTTAAAATTAATGTTCGTATTGAAACATAAGTTGCAATGGCAGCAGCACCCTGTACTTCTTCCACATGAACATCCATGCGATGTATGTGCCAAACTCATTCTTATATGAGAGACGTGCTGAATGAGGGTCACGATTTTCATTAGTTCCATTTGCCAGAATGCGTACACAGAGCTCTTGCTTTCGCTCGCATTGGAGTCCGGCGACAATGCCACAATTAGTTGCATAAAGTCGTTGTCGGTGCTGTTGCTGTTGCCGTTGCTGTTGCTGTTGCTGCTTCATAATGTTATTGGGGCATTATCGCATAACTGTTTGGCATGTCGGGTAACTTGTTTCCAGCTCATTGGCGCCTTTTTTCTTGGTATAAATAGCTGCAAGGGTTGCGCTTGACAGTAACAAAAAAAAAAAATATATTGATCAAACAATTCGACTAAAGGGTCGCTCTACTTTTACTCCATTGTCGGGCGGTATTTATGCGTCCCTCGCTGGAAGGGGGAAGTGGGGAGACACCTCTGTAGGAAGCTTGCAATATTTATGCGAGGCACTGGAATGATTTCACAAACGACTTGGCGCAGTTGCTGCCTGGCGCAGGCCAGAATCGAATCGAATTCGTCTTGAATAACTTTGCATACACTGACTCGACGTGTGGGTCTGTGCAGTAAGTTAAGTTAGCCAGGGCTAGTTAGTTAGTTAGTAAGAGTCGAGCAGGGTGGAAGACAGCCGAGGACAACGGTTTTTTTGGCGCTCCTAGCCAAAAAGCAACGCGTTTGCTCCGTGTGCAACGAATCACATCGCACATCATCACCATACAGCAAGACACAACAACGAATTGAAACCACAACCATGCCCATACACTGGGACTGGGACTGGGAGCACGAGCACGAGCACGGCCACGGCGGTGCACATTACCACTTTCCGCCTGGCAGGCATTGGTCGGCGGGTGAGCCCAAATGCCGACAGCGTCGCTACTATCTCTCCCACGAGATGGATGTATGCGCCCGAGAGTTCCATCTGCGGGTGGACGACAGCGCCTGGTGCCATGGCTCCTGTCTGGTGGGTCGAGTGGTCATCGAGACGGGCTCAGAGCCCGATTCGCTGGGACGGGGCACTTTTAAGGTGGTACTGGACGTGCATCACTTCCAGCTGGCCGAGCTGACGGTCAAGGCCAAGAACAGCGACACCATCTGCGTCGAGGGCAAGCAGTCAGACGAGCGGGCCAACCAGGGACAGTTGTGCATCACGCGTGAGTTTACGCGCTGCTATAAGCTGCCACGTCACTATGATGCAACACTGGCGCGTGCTACATTCTCGGCGGATGGCATACTGATGGTGACGGTGCCAGCACCACCCAAACTGGATGACGTTGAGCGTGTGGTAGAGATTGAGTCTACGGGCAACTATTTTGGCAGCATTGCGGATCCCAGTGCGGCCAAAGCCATTGAAGAAGCTGCAGCGGCCAACGCATCATCCCCAGATGGTGGCGAGGCAGAGACTGCTGGCACAGCGACGGAAAAATGAAGCTGGCGACGTCTGGCGGTTGCGCGTGCCTGGCGTCCACTTTGCAAGTGGAAGAAGCGCCTTCTGCACAGCGTGTAGCCCGTCAGAGTCGGTCGTTCAGCTTGAAAGAAGCTAAAATGAAAACAAGTTGAAAGAGTACTCCACAATACTCTTATGTAGCAGAAGCAGACAGCATTCGTGGCAAAGCCAATGCCTCACTCACCCAATCGTGCACCTTCAATGGTGGAGTCGCAACTCTATCACAGTAATTAGTCAAATTGTTCATTACTTTATTGTTGACACCTAGTGAAATTGTTATAAACGTTATCAAATATGGCTCCTAGAATCTTTAACTATAACAGCATTTGCTTTAAGGTTTTTTGTGTCTTTGCTCTTGGAATTTATTTAATACCAATAAAGGACTTTATCATAAGCACACCAAACAGTGCTCAAGTAATACTTACTTATTGGACAAACTAGTAAATAGAACCCATATGTCGATTATTCGATATAAATGGAGTTGCTTTGCCCACAGAACACTATTTGAACATGCGTCTAATCCAATCCAATTTTAAATCCGTATGCCTGAATAGTTTGCAACACTGTCCCTATTTATTTGTCTCGTAAAGCTTATGTAAAGGTCCAATATACATCTTTTTACAAAATTATTATTTATTTATTATTTATTGATTTTAATTTACTCAATTTAATATTTCGCTTTCAGCTTTAGGCTTTCATTCCCTTTCCAATAGACATTCTCCATGTTAGTGCGAACTTTTTCCTTTGTGAACTACAACTACATAAATATATATGTATTTATTGTGATATTCACGATGGCATTGGACAAGCCTGTCACGTGCTATTTCATTAGTGTCAAATTTGAATAAAATTCACTAACACCTAGATCCTTCCGCAGACAAAAAGCGCCTTTACCCCACCTCCAATACGCATTTCAATAAACTGGCAGAGTCGGAAAGGCAGCTGTTTGTCAGCACAAAAAAGGAAATGCTGCCGCAGGTTTGACCTAAACAAAAAAGGGAAAATTTCGCCAAGATAACAATAACAAAATATATGTTTATGTATATATGTACATATATATATATATATACATATATATAGAAACATAAACATATACATATATATATATATATACGCAGTATGACAGCAATATGCCAAGGGGCAAATAATATGAGAATGTGTTCATAAATGGGAACTAAGTTGGGGGACGGTCTGGCAAAAATTTGTGGGGCGTTCTTTTGTTTGGAAAGACTCGACAACGTTTGTCATTTTACAGAGCTGCATAAGTTTAACATTCAGCTGTTAAGTCAATGTAGTTGAACAGCAGCATGTTAAAGATGCTGCGCCTCTGTAAAAAGCCAATCAAGCCTTTGGCCATGGATTCCACTCAGTTATGTGCAATTTTTGTCTTGGCTTTGGCTTTTGCAATTTAGTTGTTGAGACACGTTTTCTCGTTACGATTGTAATGAAATTCGTTACAACTTGAAGTGAATTGTACTCTGCCCAAATCTAAGTCTAGAAGAGCAGAAATAAAGAAAAAAAAAATGGCAGCGTCGGCTTCACAGTCACGCAGCATGACAACCAACTGAAACCGAAGCTGAAAACGCGTCGCGTACTTTGTCATCGTTTTATTTTTATGTGTAGTTGCGTTTAATAAAGTTTTTATATGGCTTGGACACAGAGAACAAGCAGGTCTATGGTTTGTGTATTTGATTCGCTCTTAAATTGTCGAGGGGACATCGTATCGTATTTCTAATCAAGTTACGATTATGGGCGCCTGCAGCTTAAATGCATTGCTATGACAGCAGTAGCCCCCATATATATATATGTATTTATATGTGTATTTATTCATATTTACGAGCGTTGCATAAAATGTTCAGCTAGAAAGTAAGTTCACAATTTCAATTTCCAACGATACTTTGAGTATTCGGCGAAAAATAGAAAGAAAGAAAAACACTGGCAGAGTAAACACCTATGGGCCAATTTTATGAACTCATAAAAGCTTTGCGTTGGATTTGTATGTGGAAGCCCAAAGGCTTTTGCGGTGTTGGTCATATAAAAATCTAATCCCTGACGTTGCTCTCTGCTCCTTGCCCGTTGCTCTTTGCTTTCGTTGATCTGTGTGACAACAGGAGAAACGAGTCCGAAGATAGCTCTGAGCTATTGTTGGCCATTGCTCTGTTTGATTTTTATGGGACTGCTTTAACATATGTTTTGTTATTTATGCATATTTACTCGTACACATGGCCAAGAAGCTGATTCAAGTATGTTGTTGTTTTCGGGAAATGCGTTGTATGTTTGGGTTTGTGTGTGTGTGTTTGTGCGGCTTGTTTTATTATATCTCACATTTTTCAATCAAAGTCGCGAGCGAAAACGTTGAGCAATGCGGGAAATCATATGAAAACCAATAAAATCAACACAACAACTAAATATAAGAGAAAGCGTTAAATTTTTACTGTCTGGCAACATCGAATGACAGCTCTGTGTTTAAATTTATGACTCTCAAGAGTAACACAACAGTGTTGTAAATTATATTTTTTGTTCTTTTGATAATTATATTTTGCGCTAAAAAAAAACAAAACAAACAAAAAAGGCAATAGATAGGAAGATTTGCAACAGTGCACAACGATGTCTGACTCATTTTCATTCACTTTTGGAATTTGTGATGATTCAGTAAACTTTATGGTTAAAGCCATTTTATGGATCGTTTCGTTCAGAGTCCAAAAATCACAGCAGCTTTCAATACAGGCATTGCTACTTATATAAGAATCAAAGCAACCTGCCAACAACTACACATGTGGCTGAAACTGTACGTGCACACATTGCGCCACACACTTGCAACCTTATGTACGCTCTTGTACACACATGCCACTGCAGTTATCGTTGCATCTGCCTCTTCCACACGAGCTACAAGATTACAAACGCAGTCGAGCGCCAAAGTAAGAACCCTGCAAAGGGTGATATTGCTAGAGAAGGGTCTGTGTCTTTGAATTTTTGCAACACAGGTCTGATGTGAGTTGTTGGCTTAAAAACCAGACGTTTTTTTCAATTAGTGAAAGCTTTAATGAATATTAGCATTTATTGACTGTTGATAAGGCAAACTAAATGATGAATGATAGAAAAAAAAAACAAACCGTTGATATTACTCAGTTTTTCTTCTTATCAATAAATAACAGATCATTACCATCACATTATCAGGACTTTCTTCTAAATGTAATCCTCCTATTGTAGTCAGAAAGCATATATATTTAATCGATTTCCAAGTGCTGACGAGCTTCGTTTCACGCGCTCATCTCTAATGGTGTGGATGGATTCTGTTAACTGTTTTTGCTGCTGGAATTGTTCACTTTATCTTTGTGCCTGTGCCCCATATGCATGAGTGTGTGTGTGGCTTGTGTGTGTGTATTTGCTTGGCAGTTTAGTATGTAATTGTATTAGACGAGGAGTAACCAGCACTGAGGCAGCTTCCTGTACGTCATAGCCATTGTTGAGTTCTTGTTGTTGGAGCTGCTGTTGTTTGAATGTGTGTTGCTTGGATGGTTGTTGTTTGGATGCTGCTGTTGCTGCTCACTTGGCGTAAACGAGGAATGAGTTTTGCTGTTTTTGCGGTTGCTGCCAGTGCTGCATTTAAGCGTTACGCACTTCCTGCCCAGAATGTTATTACTTCCGTTGCCATTTAATTGATTTTGAAGGTGCGTAGCTGGAACATTCACTGTGTGCTGGTGAGATCTTGCGCCGTTTGGCCATTAGCAAATTGTGGGTTAAGTGCTTTATATGCTTGGCAACGGCACACCTGCCCTGCTGCCCACCATCCCCTTTTAGCTATTACAAGCGCAGTTTTGGCCACTGCAGCTGGGCAAATTGCTCGACGCATTCAGTTGAGGCCCGGCTGTGGTTTATGGTTATCCATGCGCAAAAGTTATTAGTGAAATGCACTCACTAAGCTAGCGTTCGAGCTGACAGGATGCGCCAGGTCCTCATCCTGGGGAGAACTCTGCACTCATTCCCCAATACTGTTTGCTTGCCACCAAAAGTCCCAAAACAGCACTTAAGTTCTTACGAACTGCAAGTGTTTGGTTTTGCTACCAGTTTCACTTTTGGCCTTCAGATGGGCTTGGCGTTCACTTTATCCCTTCCATCTGACAGCTGGCTGGCTAAGTAACCGGTTCGAGCACACAGCGATCAAGTAACCACTAAAATGTTCAGTCAGTGTAAAGGCACGCTTAATAGGCTCTGAATATTTGCGTTATGTGCCCTTTTTTTTTAAACATATCAAATGCTAATGGATGCAACTATTTTTCGACTACTACCAGGCACCCTAGTTTTTTTTCCATTTACTTGCAATTTAGGGATGCATAAATAGATGAACATATATTTTGCACAAGCACATATTTTCTATTTGCTTTCATACTTTTCCAAATGCATTTATTCAATCAAAATTGTACCAAACATCCGAACCAACACAAAAATATTTATATATATATTTAACTCCGAACTATCATTTAAATTATGATTGATGAAGATTATTGGATTACATGATTAAAAAACGTTCAATTTATTAGCTAGCCTTTTTAACAGATTTATTTATTGCACCCGAGCTCATTTTGTAGCTGGTCATAAACACAAATGATGCAGTAAATCAGGCGACAGTTGTGACTGACAAGCACAAATTGACATCAATACATCAAATCAGAAATAATATCAAAATAGTCAATTTAATTGTCAAACTACTGAATGCATTGCGGGGTAACAATTTGTCGATGCAAAAACTATTAAATAATGTTTTTATAATCTTTGGTAACACCATATTCGTAGTCTTTGCAAGTTATCAACCAATTGTATATCGATTTAGTTAAATTTATTTTCTGTTGTAATCCAATCAATAATCGATCTCTCAATTGTGTGCCTCGATAATCACTAATTAGTCTTACCTTATTGAGTTAAGCGCCATTTGAAAATGAGAGCACCATTCAATGTTAAAAAAGAACATGTAAATGTTTGAATTATGTCTGGCCTGAAAGCAGCTAAACAGAGTGGGCAGCCCAGGAGTGCTTTGACCCAGTTATTCATAAAACCAAATCCTCTTCTAGATATTTCAACAACATTTTGAAAAATATTTCAGAGTGAGGCATGCTGCCTGCTAATTGACTTCGAACCGCAGCATCCGCGATTGTTTTCACATTTGCAATGATTTTTCACACACACGTAAACACACAGACAACTCCACGCCCGCTGGGTTAATTTTCAGCCCCGGAGTGATAAGTGAGCTGCTGTTAGTAGGTCAATTAGCGGGGGAGCTGCATACGCTCCAATTCATTGGCTGATGGTTGTGGCTGTACTGGGTGTGAAAACGAATGCAATGACTGAACCAAGTGCAAAACCGAAAGTTGCCGGGTAACAAACTAGCTGGTCGTACGATTCCGATATAAAAATACAAAATACTGAAACACAGCTTTCTATGCTCTTTGCAGAGAAATCTGGACGACTGTGCTGCCACCGGAAACGAAAGATGTCTACACGGCCATTTTGGGCGTAACCAAAGCGAGCCGCATTGATGAGGGCGTCTACAGTTGTAAGGTAAAAAAATCGACAAATACATTACATAATATTGAATTATATATGCTCAGTGTCCATTCCCGTGTTTTTGTGTGATTTGATTTATATGTACGAGAAGCTGTAGCTAACCCTACTAATCGAATTACCCAATTATTAATAACTCACTCCAAGACCCAAGGAGAAACTTCAGCTGAATGTCAACAGCAAACAATATCCCACGTCAAAGTAATAAACATGTTGTTCATACTTTGTACTATGAAGGTTCTATGGTTTCCAGTTGCTGTGTTTTTGCTGTTGTACCACATGTCAATATTCTTTACAAGCCATTTGCGTAATTTATTACTTGCGGCTTGCCGCAGCATTTTAGGTTTAATGGGCTGGAACAGTTTAAGGACTTAGTAAGTGCTACTAAACCCGAAAATACCCGGATATTTGCTAAGCTGCATTTGTGCGGCATATCCGAAAAATACTCAACAGTTCAACAATTGTTTGAAGCGCATAGATTACAATTTAATTGAATGAATATTAAATTGCCGGAATCCTCAAAAGCACGCATAAGTCAAAATAAACCACATTCCAAACTATTTCTTACTTATTTCTGTGCAACTGTATTCTTTTTGTGCTTTCAGATTATGCATTTTTCAGTTCCGCTAATTAAAAGCCACGTTAAAACTCAAACGAAGAACTGGGCAACGAATAAAAGAAGAGAAAATTTAAAATTAATTCCGTGCCATTTTAGAAAGGATTTATTTTAATGGTCTGTGTTCCACCTCCCCAGATGCCTGAGAGACCGAGTTTTTGTTGATATGGCAGCTTAACGCATGGCAATTAAATTTATTAGTCAGCCAAAAGTCTCAATTCAATACCACAAGCTGGCAGGCAATAAAATGTGAATTAACAACAATGCGAAATGGAAAAGATTAACCAACATTTTACCAAGGCAATTAAGTCGGTATTTTAATTGGACTTACGAATGTCGTTCCTGGCATGGCACACACTTAACTGAAGTGGTCTCTGTTATCAGACCTAGTCTACCAATTGTTTATATATGCTCAAAATATCACAAGTCTCAGGCGATGAAAAGACATTTGGCTAATTCAAATGCTCAAAAGCAAAACAAACCGAATAAGGAGATAATAAATGCATAAACAAAAAAATAGTAGATTAAGTTCCATTGCACTAATTAAACAATATGCAATAGTCGTATCTTAATGACTATCTTAAATTAATTTTGTTTAGTTCGTTCGAAGAATATTAAAAGTCGTAGTTTGTTAGTTCAATACGAGAGTTCATATCTATAATAGAAATAAGATTGAAATAATACAATTGATGTCAAATAAGACAATTAGGAAGTGCTTTTATTGGTTTTCTGTGACAATTTCATGTCTGTGCATGTCTTGTCTTTAAGCTGCAATATTTCTCCCAAGCTGCAAATAGCTTAAGCTGCAATTTCAGCTCGGTGCCATACATTTTGTTAGCTTAAGACCGCAAAGAGCAGCAGCTGTTGCTCCTTGTCGAGTTGTACGCCGAGCTAACGAGCGAACATTTCCTTAAAGCCCAGCGCCAATTGTATTTAATGCCTTGTCCGAGCACCCCAAGGGGATTCGCTCAGGGTATTCGACGGGGCTGCCTGGCTCCACCCCAACACTTTTTAGCTTGACTGCTGCTTTGTGCCTTTGGAACGCCTTGCGACTCTCACTTATTACTGTCGCTGTGTGGTCCACATAATGATGCCGTCAGATCAAAGCTAAGTGCTGGCATTGGTGCTGTGTTGGACTCGCAGTTTGGTTTGGGGTTGGGAATAATACGCCCTTCTCTCAACGATTTTTTAGCAGCTTGCACAACTTTCCCCTCAGAAACGTACTGTTTTCGCATTTTTTTTTTTTTTTTTTGTTTCCCCTGTGGACTTGCCTAATGCACAATCCCCAATAGTTGATTATTGCCGTCTTGGGGCTGATGTTGACTTAAAACTGAAAAGAATAAATCCTTTACATTAACAGTCGCCTCAAGGTTCGCGTGTTGTACGCCACGTCAATAATTTGTGGCAAGGCCTGTCGATATGGCATTGGGGATTTCATATTCATGTCATTGACTCACGTACGCACACACAGACTCACATGCCAAAATGCCCATGGGTCTATAAGCGAAATGATTACTTATTTATTGATACTAAGTCGCAATTAGTTCATTACCTTCAGGGAGCTGCCTTGTTTAGACTGCCTCCATTTGTCCGGAATTAAAAGCAGAATATAAAAATATGTTTTGCTTTTGGAAAGAATAGTATAAATATTCCAAATTAGATATATTATTTGATAATTTTAATTTATGGTGCTGATCATGAATATACGTCCAAACACTCTCACAACTTATCCAAAGAATATGCCACACGGGTTACTTGTGTATAAACTATTTTAAACACTGATTTATAAACAATACTGATTAGTACCAAATTTAAAATTCAGACAAAATACTACGAATAAGTAACTATTTGCCAAAAAGTGGCCTTATAAAGAAAATGTACTTTTTCTGCTCGAAAGTTGCAATTGCAGATGCGAAACAAACTGCAGTGGAGATGTTGGCAAACCGAAAAATTGTGAAAAGGGACATTCAATTTCGAAAATGCAGTTTTCAGTTCGTAAAGAGACTTTTATCTAGGCGACTATAAAACACAGCTATTTTCTACAGTCAGCGTCATTAACATTGCAAATTTTTGTGGCATGAGTGTTGCTCTTCAACCATTTTGTAGAGCAGCCACAACTTTTATGTACAAGATAGAAATTGAGACGGGGACTAGAATGACTATAATGATATTGGCTAGAGGAATGGGTAGGGAGGTGGAGAAGGGGCGGGTGGGGAGGGGTTCTATAAAAGACCAAATGACATTAGCCATACTCGCATACTCGTACAGTGTGCTGCTTAACGACTTCGCCTGTTAATGAGTCGCAACTTTGAGCTTCGGTCGTGGAACCGTAAAATCACATTTGGCAATAAAAATGCTTTGCTGTGTGACTAGAATGTGATGTCTGCTAAATGAATTAATTGCCAATTGGATTTTGTGACTGGCAAAGATTTGTTGACGTGGCACAGTCATAAAACAAGGGCAACGCATTTGTCATCGCCTATCGCCACAAATTCAAAACCCAAATCAAAGCCTGAAAACTGCAAATGCCATAAAAACTGCAAAATCTTTGATTTTGGTTATGCCAAAAGTTTCTGTCTATCAAATGTTTCCGGCTCAATTGCAACAAAGTTCTACTCAGCAGCAGACATGCCAAACACACACATCCACACAAGGACACCCACACACGTGGCAGCTTCGATGCTTGCCACATGCCTCGTGCTGTGAATGAAGACCCCGAGGTGTGATCATGGCGTCGCTGCTCGTTAGTTTGTCTGCTTTTTATAAATTTTACACGGAAGTTCACCGCTCGACTGACTGACTACCCAAACAAGAACATCATCATCATCATAATAATCATTATTATCAACATTATCTTAATGCCCGTCGTTGTACTCAGTGTTTTGAATCTCTTTGCTTTATTCTCAATGCACTCGCAAGGCATTCCCACGGAGCGAGTATTTGCAAACATCAAAGTTTCAATGTACTCTACATGACTAGTTGCACAACATATTCGTGCCACATGAAGCTGCAGCTTTAAGTAGCCACAGCAACGTGTAATCCCTAGTTCAAAGCGCCTTAAAGGCTTTGATTCCACTTTGCACATAAACAAGTGCTGTGCCCTCAGCCTGAGTCATATCCAATCAGTAGTTGGCACAGCCTAGCACTAGGCAGGACAGAAATAGAGAAAGGCAGAGTGAGAGAGTAGGAGAGAAAGAGAGAGAGAGAGAGAGAGAGAGAGAGAGAGAGAGAGAGAGAGAGAGAGAAAGAGAGAAGTGTCTATTAAATGCTTCAAGCAGCTGCTGGCAAGAATTGTTGACACATGGGCTTCTCAGTGTCAACCAACCAACAGCCTTTATGTCTGCCTATCTCTCTATCCATCTGTCTGTCTGTCTATCTGTCTGTCTGTCTATCTGTCTGTCTGTCTATCTGTCTGTATGTTTTTGACTGTATGTACAAATAGTTCTCTTATTATATCCACTACTCACTAAATGTAAGTAATCGGGGTATAATAAAATTGTTGCTTTCTAGTCTTTCTCTATAAACTAGTCAAAAATTCTCCAACACGAAATAAGAAAAACTACCAAATTCTATAAACTGTTAACTGTATAACTCTAACCAAATATATTTAATTTATTAAATATATAATTTGTATTATATATTAGTGTCCAGTTTAGGAAATATTATTTTTTGGCGACCCCTTTAAGAATTATTATTGATATTCAGAAAAAATACTGAGATTGACAATTATACAACAGAAATAAAGTGCTTTAATATAAATTTATGAATATCCGAAGAAGCATTTTTGTGAACAACAATCCCTAAATATATTCATTTTTGGGAACCACAATCCCAAAATATATACTAGTTGATTTGTATTATAAAAAGTGTCTACATTTTAAGGCAATATAAAAGTGAGTATCTTCAGGTCCAGCACACTTCTTTCTGGTTGCTGGCGATTATCAGTCGTAGTGGGTTACCGAGATACGTCTGAGCTGGTAGCAGTCTGCGGTTGTTATTGTTATTGTTGTGGCTGTGAGTCATGACCTGCGCTGTCATGTCAGTTGGCATGGTCTGGCCTAGCTCTGTAAAGCCAAACAAATACAACCTGACAAGGCAATCCTCTGCTCTCTGTTTGCAGGTTACCGATTGGGGCGTGGAGCAGTGTCGCTCCCTGCACATCCACATCAAATCGCCACCACGTTTGCGCGTAGATCCGGCGAGCGTGACGCTGCAACGCGGAGATTCGCTGCGAGTGCGCTGTCTCTCGCCGGGCAACGATGATATCAAGCGATATGCCCAGCTGGGTTATAGTTGGACCCGAAATGGGGTGCTCTTTCAGTCGGATGCAGCAACAGCCATGTGGGAGGATCTCTATCCAGATGGCAGCATTCTAAAGATCAACAACATTCAAAAGTCTGCGGAGTATGCCTGCCTCGTGTCCAACAGTGTGCGTCCAGTCTCGAAGAGTGTCTACATCAATGTCATCGAACGCAACGCCATCCACGTTTGCACATCCGAGTCCAGCTATGGCGTCCACTGGCCCACCAGTGCACCCGGCTCACCGATCATCACTGACTGCCCCCGTGGCTTTGAGGGTCACTCGCGACGCATCTGCGAGCAGCGGGATGCGGGCAACTCCAGCTGGCTGCTGCCCGACTTCTCGAGCTGTGTGCGCGATGAACTGTTGCTCATCTACAACAGATTCCGGGCACTCAGTGCAGGGTTTCAGCAGACCAACTCGTCGAATATACTAAAGGCTTGCTTTGAGTACACGCTCCAGCGACGCCATAGCTTTCTGCCGGGCGAAGCGAGCTTCCTCATAGACATGCTGCACGAGGTGAGTTATTGTTAACCACAATAATTATTATATTAAGAATGTTACACAGATTTCCCATTTTCCTTTTTTGTAATTTTTTTAAAAATGTATTTCCAAAATTCCAATAGTTGTAGTCTAGTTTAGCAAATAAAAATTAATTAACTAATGAAATATTATTTAAATAAGCCCATAAGCAAAAAAAAAACAATAATTGTCCCTCAGTTGTGGTATCCATAAAAAAAACGGCAGGCATAAATTATTTTCACTTGAGTTCAGAGTCGCAAAGCTTATGTTAGAAGTATTACTACTGCACTTATTTGATTTATCGTCCATATAGACAAAATTCAAAATATTTTAAGGAAACAAAAGTTTTTACAGCTTCCGTATGCCCAGATTCAATTTAAGCCAATAGTTTCGTATCTTGGTATACACCGCAAAACTCTTGAACCCATTTAAGCCTCGATGCAGACGAGCACAAGCGGCCCAACGCCATTACAAACTACCTGGTCCTGAAGATCCATCGCCGACTCCACTTGAGTAACAGGTCCAAAGAGTCGGCAAACAAGCTTTCCAAACTATTTTTACTCGCAAGCGAATACAAAAAGTGGCGAGTGAAAAACTGAGCAACTGAGCAACTGAGAAACTGAGCGACTGAAAGCGAACGCCTTGCAATTTTTCACACAATTTTCGGAGCCAACTACAGTCAAAGAAAACTTTCCTGGGCCGCATGGCAACAATTTTTCATTTTAATGCGCTCACAAATTTTCTCGGCTAACGAATGGCTGTGAAGACTTTCCGGGTAGCCGTATTTTTCTCTTACTTTCGCACTGTTTTATTTTTTTATTTTTTTGTTTTCTTTTTTTGATTTTTTTTTTTTTTTTTTTTTTGGCTTGCAACGATTTGGAGGCACTTGTCTAATGCTGGAGTATTCCTTTGCCTATTTTGCAGCTCGACACCTATTTGCAACTGAAAGGCACACAATTGGAGCGTGAAATGGCTGCAGAGATAATACTGCGCATTCTAGATAAAGTCATGCAGAATGCGCAATCTCTGAACAGTCAACAGGTAAGCAGAACAGAAGAGTCGAACAGCATAAAGGATAGCATGTCTATATATTTTTTCTATTATGTACTCCTCTGTACATATACCTATACTTATATATATAAATGTGTATATATGTATATATATTTATGTACATGCTGGAGTATGCCCTCAAATTTGTGAGCTGCCACTTTGGCTGCATTCGCGCATAAATTATTCGAAAAGAGGCAGTCGTGCGTTCGGGTGCCATAATTTATAACCTACAGCCATATTCAATATTTGCCAGCCTGGTTTTGCGGCTGTTTCCAGATTTATTACACACGCTCTTCACACACACATGCCAGTCTCTAAGTTGGACTGCATACGAAGTGTGGTTCTTTTCCTGTTGTTGCTCCTACTTTTATTTAGCTTGTAGTTGGGTTGTCATTGGGCCGCAGTTTACATTTGTCTACAACCACAGATTTTCACAGTGAATGTGCACACGACTTAGCCAGCCACACAATTGATGTTCATGTTTGCTGGTAATGAATACCTTCTGCAAAATCCGTGTATTTGAGGTTTCTTTCCAATGGGCACGGGCTGAAAGGCTAATTTGTTCATTGGCCTGTTCCTCATTGGTAAATAGAGCATATTTGGCATTGAGATAGTTAGCTGAATATGTGCATATTTTAGTTAAACATATTCGATCACGAAAAGAGTTGGTGGCTAAGTGCAAAATCAATAATATATTAGACTTTATCAGAAATAAAGATAATAAATAAATAAAACGCTAATGACTACAATTGATTTCAAACACAGGACATTAAATAAAAACGCTTAAAAAAAAAATCTGACAACTTTACAGATATTAAATTTATCGGATGAGACCGCTTTAATAGTAAGCCAATATTCTTCACTCGGTGCGTTGAGTTCGCTCTTTATATTATTTACTTTACTAACAAAACAATGAGCCACATAACAGTCTGCTTAATTTGGCCCCGAGCTGCTGCTAATTATCGGCCATCAAGTTGCGCATTTATGAGCAGGCTAATGAATTTGCTCGGTTGGTCACCTGACACCTGAGTAGACCGCAAAACGACCACCATAAAATAGGAAGTGCTTATGGCCAGCCACAGACAATGACGAAAGTAACCTATGAGCTTGTGCTGTAGGTTAAAAGTATATGCTTTTATTCTGGTTCGTTTGGGCTGACCCTTTCCATCTTTCCCTCGGTCTGTAGTCCTTCGACTCACACCCAACTTACTTCAGATTTTAAGTGGGTTGCAGAGTGAGGAATGAGGGACTATGGTTGCCAGAGGCTCATGTTTTATTCGTTGAGCACACTTTGCTTTCGCGAAGTAAGGCATTAAAGCAACAGCAGGAGCAGCCGAAGGCGGCTGCAACGAGTTACATGCCACATGCATCACACTTAAATATTGGTATGCAAATTTATGTGAGTGTTGATTGCAGCTGTTGCTGTACGGCTTCATCATAAAAACAAAACCTGCTGTAATAGTTACAACAGTCTCAATGTCATGGACCTCAAGCGTGCCAGGAATTGGCTTTACTGCATATATATATTTGATATCTGCTCGTTTCCAGTATTATCCATTTTAATATTCATCGCTCGATAACGAGGCAAGCGCGGAAATAAAGCAAATTTTTATTGAGCAGTTTGCGTAACACATAGTTGTCTTAAGAGAAGTTAAGCCGATGAGGCGTTGAGACGACGAGTTGTGAAAGTTTATAATATGCCGATATTAATTTTGTTTTCCCAGGAGCTTGGTTGAGTTATGGCATTTCAATATAATGCGCCATATGAGTCAGAGAGAGTTCGCCGAACACTTTTATGTTAAATTTTTATTAGCTGACGAAGCGATTTAAAAAAGAAAGAAAAACTTTTCATCATAATTGGGTCGATTAAACGCAGTATTCCAACTTCGCTCAACTTTCCAAATAGTTGGCATCGTTTTTATTTACTGAGCAGAAACTTTGATGTATGAAGTAGATTTAATGCACGAACTTTTAATTAGCAAACGAGAAGAGAGAACCGATCAGAAAATCGCTGGCAGGTGGTGGGAATCTTAATTCAATAATCACTTAATTTTTATTTCATAAATTCTCAAGAACTGTAAAAATGTGAGAATATTATTAGAATAAGAACACAGAAATTTTTTTAATTCATTATATGAACAAACTGAATATTAAATTAGTTCTTGATTTTTCTGACGTTTAATCTTTGAGTTTTCCGACACAACGCAATTAAATCAGTAAATAGTTGCTCATTAATAGTGTTTAACGCTCTTTTTAAAAGATTCCCACAAATCACATTATTTTCCTTTTTAATTTAATTCCACGAACATGTAATCAATAATACAACAGATATGTACAATATAAAAATGCTAACGTAATCTGTGCGAGTCTTTCGCACTCTGTGAATTAAATGGAATTTATATATCATCTGCATCATGTTCAAATTGGATTATCTTGCATTTGGCCTTTCAATGGCTTGTTGACAACGCACAATGTCAACGACAGTACGCAGAAATATGATTGCAATTGATTTGCTTAAACCAGTTTTCATTTGTTGTTGCTGATTAACATTGATTTTGGCTTGCATTCATTTGCCGCTCTTGTGGATATTGCAATTGAAAAAGTTTTTGGGATAAGAACTGCACTGTTATCAATTGCATTTCAATATTAGAACGCAAAAGTTGGTTAAAATACAGCAGGCAACTTTCAATGCCCATTGCCTCATTATGGACCGGACAATACAAATGGCAAATAAAGTTAAATGACCTAGTTTCTAATACTTATTTACTCGAATTTCCAGGAGCGGACTCAACAACTACAAAAAAGGCATTATCAGATTAACAAAAGCTAAAGCTTTCACTTTTCAACACATTTGTTCGGAATTTCCATGTGTTATGTGTGGACATTTTATATACAGTTTGTTTTTTGCTGCTAATCCGCTCCTGTTTAATTCCACACATTGCGAAACTTGACCAAGAAACTTTGGCTGGGATGCTAAGACTGCAGATATGGGCTACTCAAAAATCAAATTTGTAAAGTTCACGACAAATCACTTAGCAAAGTCAAGTCAGTGAAATGAACGTGCTCTAAAGTCACAGACTAACTTTCAAGTCAGCAAAAAAGTTTCACACACACAAACACGCACACCCCAACACATGTGCAGCATTTAAGGCCAAGCGGCCACGCCCACACTGTTGAACGCCCCAGTGATTTGCCGGTAAACTGTTAAACGTGGCTAGGTCGGAATTTGAAACTTTTTTGTGCATTTTTGTTAGCCTACTTTTTCGAGAGCTTTGTCTTTAATCGAAATCACACAAATGCCACAATTTGCATAGACGCAGGGGCATGACATATGTACGTATCTCAACATGCTTGACTGATGTTGCTGCCTTCTGCGTATTTTTTTTTTTTCTTTTTTGCATTTTCATTTTCATTTTTTATGCCCACAAAGTTGAAACAGAAAACTTTTCCAATTGAAATTGTTTTTGCTCTCGATTGCAAATGTACAAGTATTCTTATTTATGCTTATGTCCTGCCGCAATTCTGCTTGTCGGCGCATTGTATTTTTTGATTTGCACAGGAAATTGCGTCATGACAGCACAAAATGTTATTAAAATATAAAATATATACATTTATATATAAATATATATATATATATACGACAGCACAAATCCAAAAAAACAACAAAAAACACATTGCAATGGAGTTTACATTACAAGTTTGCTCGAATTGAATGGTTCGTTGGCCGCTTGGCTGCTGCTTAAGCTTATTGGGTCAGCTTATAACCCCACTCACACTGCCCTCCCCCCCCCTCGGACTCTGCCTT
This sequence comes from Drosophila picticornis, assembly GCA_035043845.1. Taxonomy (NCBI): domain Eukaryota; kingdom Metazoa; phylum Arthropoda; class Insecta; order Diptera; family Drosophilidae; genus Drosophila; species Drosophila picticornis. Next base: position 13,334,525 of record JAWNMR010000491.1, read on the forward strand.
CCCCTTTCCTAAGTGCCCCTATGAACCGCAGTCGACAACAGTTTTATGTAGGTTCATTGACTTGTTTCATATTGTTCTTGTTTATGTTGTTATTGTTGCCAAAACGAACACATGGCCGAATGAGTTTGGCCAACTCTTCTTGTTTATTTTTGCATCGATTTGTGTGCAATATGCTGACTTATACGCAATTGTTGGCTCCACGACTCGTGAAAGGAAAAAATTCAACTAATGAATGAATGAATAGTTCTTTAATTTGTATAAACAAATTACAAAACTACAGATGCTTTATAAAAAGCTCGCAGTCTCATAAATAGAAGTAACCCATGGTGACCGGAAGTTTTAAGTTTTCAACATTTTTATATGCTGTACACAATTTATAAATTCCCTTTGAGATTCAGACCCACTCTAAGTGAAATCATAACAAAGACGCTGCCCTTCAAAAGTCTCAGACTTCAAAAGTATGCAGTTGAAATTGGCAGCATTTAGTCAAGTATCTCGATGCTAATAAACTCTTAACTGTGTGAAGGAGCCAAATTTGTTGAAACTTAATAAGTCTTAATACGCTCAAAATGTAACAATGAATCACAACTGCGGCAAAAGCAAACAACAATGGCCCTGGGAAATGTTGCCTGGGCAACTGACTTGTTGACGGTCATGGCCTGATCCTCCGCCTCTCCAACTTCAAAGCTGACATTTACATTTGAATGCTTAAAATTTAATGTGTCAAAATATTTGGTTTTTACAGCAAATTAAAAAGTTGCAACTTTTAACGCAATCTGCGGCGCTGAATCGCGAGACAATTGCGGCTTCGCAATTGGCCACATCGACAGGCAGCAGTGGCAGCCAAGCGACATCCTCGGCAGCGGCTGCTGACAGTTCGACAACTTTGACCGCACAAGACAGAGGCAGCAGCAGCAGCAACAGAGCCAGCAACGGTGGCAGTAGTGGCAGAGGTAATGGAAATGGAAATGAAAACAGCGAGGCAGGCGTCGCTATCGGAGGCGCTGCAGGTAAATTGCAGGTCAATCGAGTCAGTGGCATGACCATTGGAGACGCTGGCAGTGGTGCAGGGACGGGTGGTACTGGTGCTAGTGCCGCAAGTATTTTGACAGTCGATGAGGACACATTGTCGCTGGATCGCCTGAATTCACTGCGCATTTATATGACCTCTGTGAAAACTTTGCCTTTCAATTTACGCATTTACGGGTGAGTTGAGAACCGAATCGAATCGAGTTGCTACTCAATTTGTTCGTGCCGCATTCATCGTATGCAACTTTAAACAAATTCTATTCCTTCATTTTTTCTAAATCGGTTTTTTGTTGCATTCGAGATTTAAACTCATTAAAAAAGCAATTAAGACAGCCCAGCTTATCAGTCATTTCTACTGCAATTATAATTTCTTAAGTTGTTTTTAGTAGTTTTCTTTGATTTTAATAAGCAAATGGAAAATTTATTTTGTTAAAAAGCTATGATTATAATCTTTTCGAATTGGTTATTTTTCTTGTTGCAATAAGAAACACGATAAAATAATGAGATAAGGATTTCAAAAGAATTTAAGTTTAATACTCTTGAGTTCTGCCTTAATATGCCAAGGGCTTTGCATAATATCATAATTGGAAATAAATGTAAAATGCATATTTCCCTGCCCAAGCACAACGGGAACTTCACTTTACGACAGCTTGATTAATATACCCTGTCAGGGTCAACAATTTTTGCATTTACTTTTAATGGAAGAATTTGCTTTATGGGCAAACATAAATAAAAAATAATAATAAGAAAAACGAAATGCATAAAAGAAGCCCACGCGCCCATTTACTATAAAATTACTCATAAAAATTCTACACGAAGAACTTTATACCAGTTCTGGGCAGCGTTGAGGTGTAAAACTGAACTGGGCAAACACAGTTGACTTCTTCAAGTGTCTTATTAGGCTAATTAAGTTTGTGAATTGTGCTTGGCGTGATTTATTATTTTGTGTTCACGTTTCCTTCTTAGCGACGACTTGTTTTCGGATCAACTTTATATGGACATTGGACTGTCCACACGTCTGCTGCATATCATGGCCAATTCGACAATATTCGCTTCTGTGATCTCCTATAAAAATCTGAAAAGTTTTCTGCCAAAAACTTACTACACGCGTGGCAGGTGAGTGCTCAAAGTGACACACAACAACATTTATTATAGCCATGATTTAGCAAAGGAATTCAGGGATGCTTTTTAAAATTTAGAAGTCGAAACTAAAACATAAACATACTGATAAGTAAAACAGGAGGAACATCTTTTAGTAGTTTCGTTATAAATTATGAAAAAGTTACGAAAACATATTTCCTATTTCCGGCACTTGCTCACAAAGCTCCTCGAAGCCGAGCACATGTTTAATTTCTATGCACATCTAAATCTCAAGCAGTCCTTGAAAAGTGTGTGTGTGTGTAATGCCAACTGTTGCCAATGCTGCCTGCCACATTCTCATTGTCAGCAAATTCCTTCTCTTATAAGCGCATTAAAGCTGTTGCGAAAGTGCCATCAACAATGGTGTGCCCGAATATTGTAAATAAAATGCAAATACGCCAGCATGGCATGGCAACAGACACACAATAAATTTGCTTGGTTGAAGCCAAAAATGCCACTAGAATTGTTGTCAATTTTCTAATACTCCACATATGTGTCTAAGTGTGTGTATTTTTGTATCCTTGTGTGTGCGAGAGCTTTAATAAACATGAAGAACAATTCGTCCTTGGGTGCGCTGATGAGATTAAATTGATGTCGAGCCACGTTTGCAATTGCAGAATGAATAGTGCCAGCTGTTAATAAATATTACATTATTAAGAACAGAAAATATTTTACCAAAAAGAGCTTGCACATAAAGTACATTTTTGATTACCAAATGGCTTAAGCATATACAAAATGGAATAGAGTCTATGGTAAAGATGAGCCGATTGTAATTTAAATTCCTTATACACAGTGATCCCAAGGACTCGGACTATGTGCTTGCCTCACGCATTATACAGACCTGGTTGTTTCAATCGAACCGCTCAAATGACAACTTTCGAGAGCCGCTTGATCTGTCCTTTGAGGCCGGCCATGTGGAGATCATCTTCCAGCATGAAAGTGTTCCAAAATCTGGTGACTGGGTGGCCGTCTGTGGGTAAGTTCAATGACAGCATCAGTTAACTAACAATGCTGATTTTAAGATGCATTTACAGTCATGACTACAAAGCTTCCTTTGACTCGACATGGCGCTCGGATCTGTGCATCACAAAGCATCTCATGGAAAACATAACTCGTTGCATTTGCCCACTTTCCGGCACCTACGTGGTCATGCTGACTAAGAGGCAGCTTCATGTGAGTGGTGGAGGATGAAATTAAAAATATTTGCACTTTAGCTCAAGCCACTTAATTCTAAACAGTATGGCCAAAATACCTGCTGGCCAATTTTATTATTTCAATTGTTATTTATTCAGAAACCTATTTCCGCTTCGTTTGCTCGCCATCAACTCAACGCACACTTTTTCATTTCCTGTCCTTGGCCCGTAGCAGTGTTTTAATATTAAGCCAATTTACGACAAATTTTTATTGAGTTTTCCCCATTCGTTTGCCCCTCGCCTCGTTGCAGTCCACGCAGTCGCATGCCTCACAGCGGCCAATCTTTGTGATCGTCAGCTGCGCGTGCTGCCTCCTCCAATGCTGCTCAGCTTTCCTCATCCTACTGCCCATCTGGTGCAACCGCAAGTGTGCCGTGACCTTCCTAAAGATGCAGTTCTGCATTTCCACGTCGAGTGTGATGCTCATCTACTTGCTGGGTTTCATGAAAATGCTTCCAACCGTGAGTACACCAAATACTTAAATTGAAATTATACAATAGCACATCTAAACTATATTCTTGAACTAATAAATCAAATAGTTAACGACTAGTTAAAAATAGATAAATCTAATATAAAAATAAAAGAAAACTAAATAACACATTTAAGAAATAAGCATCAATACACAAGTAGGACTGGTTTTTACGATTGGGGAACATCAACGTTTGTGCGACTTTTACTTATCTTATTATTATTTCTTTATTTACATGCAATTGCTGGAGGACATAAGAAACACTAGTAATATAAATTTAAATTACAAATAAGTGCTGGGTATGATTTGAGTTCTTCAACAATGAGCACGCTCCGAACTTACTTGTTGATTGAAATATCTTGCGTTAAATTGAGTTGCATACTTTTGTGTGGTGCTCTTTAGAATAAAAAAAAAAATGAATTTTCAAGCGCGGTTCTCTTTCTCTCATACCCCCTCAGACACACAAACCTACTTGCACATTCCGCTCGCCGCCACAATAAACTCAATAAAAGCGAAACATTTAATTACAAATAAATTGAGGCAACAAGCAAAAGCAAAAGAAACCAACGCAAAAAACCAAGGAATTGGCAAAAAATAACAAATTTAAAAAATGGTTAACAAATTAAAAAAGCGAGGTATTTCCTTTGCAGTTAATTTCAATTTTCTTCGAAAAGTATACGCTTTTTAACAAAACAGCGACTGTTGGACTGGTAAGTCTAATTAAAATAAATTCAGCCCCTTTCCTTAGACACAAACACCTACCTGTCTGGACCCTTTATTACGATTATCCATTCGCCTGGGGAACGCAGCAATAATTACAAATTTTCGTAAGCATTCAAGCATGAATATTAGCCAACTTTTATTGCTGCAATACATATAGAAAATAATCTGTAGAAGTCACAATTCAAATAATAATCATCAGCATCATCATGAAAACAAATTAACTTGGCGTCTAAGCAAATAAACACGGCCAGGATTTGCGAATATTATAATTTACAGTTTGTTATGGCAACAGGCAACAGGGCCACAAATGGCATGGGTTGCTGAAAATTTATGAAATACAAATCCCATTGGCACGCCCACCTGTTGCCGACGCAGTCGGCCAGTTATTGCGAGGAGAGGAAATTAAAAGTCAACAGCACGGAGCCAAGTTCTCCCGAGAGTAAAATCGCTAAAGTCCAAATTAATATTAATAAATGCCCAAATTTTCAATTCACCCAGACCAAAGGATAAGGCAGACTAAAAGTATGACAAGATGATAGCATATAAAAAGCGGGAGATCGGTCCAAACACCATGCAACCAAAACTCTAAACTTATGCGCACAAGCTCAAAATCCCAAAAGAATCTGACAATCTGTAAATTATAAAACGTAAAATTCGCGTATAAACAAAATATAATATTTTGAGCATCCTAATCTCCTGGGTCATGAGAAGCTGCAAAAGCAGCTCCAGTTTCGTACAAAAATAACTCCAGTAAGCCTCTAGCAAGATGTAACAGTTTTGAATTAGTAATAAACTGGGCCGCTGTGGAAACAGAATGCGCGATAAATGAATGAAAAACAAATAAAGCGTGACAAAAAAAAAAACCTTAAACAACAAAAATAAAAGGTTTAAGCAATTGAAAATGTAAAAACAACCCGAGTCGCGGGAATTCCGCAAAAGCTGACAAAGGCAAAAAACTCGTGGATAGAGCAAAGGGAGAGGAAACAAAGAAAACAGATACAAGCTCAAAGTCAAACTCAAAGTTGCGGAGAATCATCAAAACTACGCCAAGGATAAATTGTTGAACTAAATGACATTAACATATTTGTTCATCTTTCTCATGGCTCAGGAAGACAAAGTTTCAATTGTGTGGGGTCAGTGGCGGGGAAGCTGAGTTGTGGTTAGGAATTACTTGTTGGTCTAGTCAAGTGTGCCAGCTCTACTTAATGGCTGCACAAAGTGTTATTCTAGCCGAAATTGTCCAACGACGCCCAAAAGCGTCAAAATGTTGCCACAATTTGGTGGCGCCCTGAAACATGTGTGGATAAACCGCTATTTGGTATCTTAAGCCATGTTTTTAATGTGCACCTTACTTAAAGGCGTTTGTGGACAAATATGTACAAGGCCTTCTTATTAAATGCTTGATGATATATATTTATATATATACATGTATATATATATATAATAATGCAACACACATGCGAATATTATTTTACATTAATTGCATGCAAATGCGTAAGTGACTACATTAAAATATGAAACACATTTAAGGGTAAGCATGCTGTAAGCATGCTGGAGTCGAGACGTAGAGAGGCCACGTCGAGAGGATACCCTGTACATTATACACTCAGATATGAGTATAAAATATCAATATGGCACTGGCTGCTGCGATGTGCTTTGGCTAATATGAATATATGATTTCTGGAACAGATCGATCAAATTTCTGCAGTTGATTAAAAAGGTCTCAGGATTTGTTCCTTGCTTTCGATTTCCATTAATATTTAGGAAACAGGGATGTTAACGATTACACTAAACAAACTAGATCTGTTAATCATAAGACTCTTCTGGCTTAGGGTACAGGGCATAACTACACGGCAAAATGCGCCCGACACACCGCAACGACATATGGAAATTGTATTGTTGAAAACACGTGTCGCAGTCACAGTCACAGCTAAGAGGAAGCCACAAGCCTCTGGCTGACACGCCCACCGCCCACACAATAAACCACAGTAAATTATATTAAAAAAAATTCATTTTACTTATTCCCGATGTAATTTTGGTTATGAATAAATATAAAATACATAATAAATTATATAAAAAAAAATATATAGCGTATACGCCACAGTTTACCCGGGGGCCGAACGACACAGAGGGGCGGCAGTATGAGAGAGAAAAGGATAGAGAAAGTCATATGAAAGGCAAAAGCTTTTAAGCGCACTTAACTCATAATTTCACGAAAAACAAAGCGACGCTGCGAAATATTCGCGTTGAGAATTGAAAATTAAAAAGTTTACAAATTTGTTTTTCACCATCTCCTTCAATGCAACGCACCGATGACCGCCAAGAAGCCAAGAGCAACTGAACAGAACAGAAGCAACTGAGTGCCGAGTTCTTTCCTTACCTGTACACTCTCTCTATATATATATATATTGTGTGTAAATATATATATATTTATAAGTGTGTGCATATATATTTATATACGTCTGTTTGTGCATTAAGAACTGGTGCAAAGCAAAATGCTGATAATGTAATGAAGTGTGGCAGGAATATTAAAGCCACAACGTCTTGCTCTGCAAAAGCCACTTCCCCTGACTTAAGCTCTTAAAACAATGTGCATAAGGATTCGCATATTTAATCAGGTCGTATTTGAAGTGTATTAACTTGTAATTAGGTTAATGGTGATGGTGTCATACCACAAGTAAAATCAAATTTAATGAAATCTCCTTGTGGAGATGGAGATGAATTAATTAAACTTAGCTTCAAACAAAAAAGTCAAGTTTTCAATCTTCGCTGATTGTGCCCACATACAACATAGAGTTTCCGTCAAGCAAACATTAATGAAGCACTGCTCGTAATGATAATTTTCATTTCAAGTATTGTAGCAGTAAAACTAACTTTATTTTATTGATAATCATTGATTTCTTCCTCTTCCTCAACTTTGTTGTGTACAGATATTATTTTCCTCAATAGTGGTACCTGTATTACACATGACCTGCTGTTTGCTAAAATATTCTCTTAGTAAATTGAAATTAAAATTCATTACAAATTCATAAATGGTTTATTTGACGGTTATTACTTATTTCAAAGAACCTCTAATATACAGATTACATTTGCGCAGTCAATAAATGATAAAAAAGAAAACAAACCACTGAATAAATTTGAATGCCCTTCCTCCTGACTCACAGCAAAGTTTTATAACTTTTTAATAAGTAATGTCCAGTCCCTGACAAGCAGTGCAATGAAATAATTCATGCTTCAGGCACGCGTCAACATTTTGATGTCATCTTTATGGCACACCGACAGACCATGGGAAATCCAAGTAAATAGCTGTGAAATACATAAAAAAAAAAAGAAATATATGTGCTTGGTCGTAAATGGTATGCTGGATTCTGTTGGTGTTGCTGTAATGTGACTATAACTTTTTTGTATTTAATTAAAAATAATGATGATGCAGCGAAGTGGCCGCCAATGTTCCACTTAGTGGCGTATTATTAATGTGCCACATAATTTCCTGTCTTTGCAGAACTGGCATGCCATAATCAGCAGCACTCTGGCATCGCTCCTTCTGCTGTGCATCTCCACGCTGATTGCCGTTGCGTTGGTGATACACACGGAACTGGTGCCGAAGAAGTATCTGCAAATAGCTGCCAAACCAGCAACACCAACCAAGCCGAACAAACGCCGCGAAAGTCTAAGCAACATTACGCAAATCACAACCCAATCCCCCGAGATGACAGCCGTAAGGAGCGGCGGAAGGGGCAACCGGAATCCACCGCCGGCCAACAACTCTAACAACTGCAGCAGCTCCCGCTCCTTAGCCCTGCAGAGCGGTTCAGCGGGTATACGCGGAGCCATTGGCATTAGTTGGCTGCTGCCGTTGCTGTTTGCGATTGCTGCGCCTCTCATCTGCAGCATCATTGGCAAGTGGCCGCGTCACTGGTGGCTGGAATTACTCACCACCCGACTTCCGTTGGATGCCGCCAGCGATTCGAGCAGCGCCAGCAGCGGCAGCGAAACGGATGAGATGGAGTCCACAGAGTACGATGCTGGTATCTACTATGCAACGCACACGCTACTCAATGGCGATAATTTACTGCTCGAATCGGAGGCACTCCTGGGCAATGCAACGGCCAGGCGGCGACCGCCGCTAGCTCAAACATCATCAATGAGCAGCAATTATGTGGCCACATCAGCGACATCAATCACGGACAGCAGCAGCAATAGTAGCTCCTCTTCGAACTTGGCTGCTGTGACAGCTGCGGCTTTGACTTGGCCGCAACAACAACAACAACAACAGGCGCAGCAGCTGGCTGACGCTTGGAATCGTCGCGCATCTGCCTCTGGACATGCTCAGGCAGAGGCATTCACATCCGGCTTGGGCGGGACGTCAACAACGACACCCTCGCTGAGTTTCATCCTGTTCGTTTGCATTGATCTGCTTTTCATTCTGCTCTTTTTTGTGCTGTTTGTCATTTTAATGAAAAAACTTTTGTGGCTGTGGCATAAGAATCGAAATGTACACGCACATCCGTTGGATAAATTCAACATGGCGCTGCGCAGACGGTAAGTTGCACATAGATAAATAGGAATTGCATCGCATTAAGTACAAATATAGAGATATACAAGGACAACCAATCGAAATTCCGTTTGCTAGTATTGGTTAATGCATTGATGTATTCTATATATGTCTGACACAGCATAGAATAGTCCACTCTGAAAATGTAATTTCCCTTTTGCTGGCTAAGCTGAAAATAGAAAATTACTGCGGCCAAACGAACGTCCACCATAAAATCAGTTCGCGTACCAATGAAAGTGCTTTTAATTTCCTCTGTCGCTCTCTCTCTACTCTCTTTCTCTGTCTCTCTCTCTCTCGCATTCTCTTACACACTCTCTCACCCTCTCTGCTCCACAGACTTGGATTACTTTATCGGGCAGGCGGTTTGATGCTCATAAAACTCTGCAGCGATGGATGCTTCATAATCTTCGTTAATTCCACGCCGGATACTTTGTGGGCATATCCTTTTGGCATATCGTGCATAATATTGGTAAGTCCAGAGTCAAGTTACCATATTTCATATGCTATACAAAGTCGTCAGCCAATTGAGATTTAATTAAGTTGATGGGTGCATTAGAGCGTAAGTGGGTACAACGAGACGTATGCTCGATTTGATGTACAAATTTGATGGCATTTGCTGATTTTATGTTGATTGAGTTGTTCGAGTTCAGAGTTGGCGTCTCCGGCAACTTGTCAACAAAACTATTAAGCAACTGCTCCCCTATGGCTCAGCATCTTATGCAAAGTACGTTTTTCTCTCTTTTTTGTTTCATTTTCTGTTTAGGTTTTATGCTGGTTTACTTAGTTTTTCGTCTTATTTCGCGTGCATATTTCATCAAAGTGCAAAGCCTGCATATTTTTACGCCCAGCACACAAATTATGCATGCAAAATCAACTGAGACTTTTAGAGCAACAGCAACAGTTCCATCAGCCAGAAGCCACCAGCCACGCCCCACTTCCTATGCCTTACTCCGTAACCACTTTCACTCGTTGCATTAAGTCTTACCTGCTTGCTCTGAGGTCGCCCCGTCTCTTATGAAAGTGGCTAAAGAAGCCTTTTTGTTGTTTCTGTGTATTTTGCATTTGACATGGGTCTGGGTCCCCATTCACTGACTCACTGCCTCACTCACCGACTCACTCATGCACTCCCTTGCCAAGCTTATTATGTTGGTGCTTCTTTCTGCTTCGTTTGTTTTGCTCTTGTCTTTGCTCCCTTTATTAATTTTTCAACTGATTTATTTTGTAAACTAATAAAAAGCACTTGTACTGTTAACATTACTCACTTGAAAGTACCTTCAATGCCAACCAGCATACTTTAATTATATAATATGTTTCGTTCGGTTAATTCTGCCATTAAGATTATTCGTATACGCTGATGTCGATGTGGTATACCCCATAATAATCCTTACCCGTACAATTTTGAATTTCTATGGATGTTATTTATTGCATTTACTTTGATTTAAATATGCTACGACTCATCGGGGCTATGATGGGGTCCTCTTTTTTTTAGATCAATTTGACCAGTTTCACAACGCTTAAAGCCAATCATTGCGTGTAACACCAACTTATGGCCACTTAGAAATTAATTGATAATTAAGATAAGACTACTGATTATTTTGCTTCGTCTATTGCACTTCTGTCCGATTAAATAAGTAGGCCCATAATAGCATTACATTTATTGTTGTCCTAACTTAGTCAAAGACTCGCATTACACAAGCCGAGTAAATTTAACCAATTCTGAGCATGCAAAAAACATCACGCTCAATGTCTCGACTGTTTTTGCGGGCTGAGCCAATTAATATGGCCATCGATTGGCATATAGAATTTACGTTGCATGTGCTTAAATAAGGCGGTGGTCAAGTTTAATTATTCATATTAGCATTTAAAGGGCTGAGACACGCACGCCGTGAAACTCCTTAATGGCGAAAGCACTGGGTAAAGTGGAGACTGTGCTAATTGTGTAATTAATTTCCCTTTGAAACCGAACTGGACACAGTATGTTTGTCAAGACAGATGCCTTGGCATCAATTCATGAACACCTTAAATTTATACATACATGAATTAAACATTATACCGTCGAATTACTACTTATATACAATTAGTTTACCCTCTTCTTTCATTGTATTTTGACTTATGGTGATTTTTCCCATCCAGCAGTAATGTTTACTTAGTGTGCAAAATACAAACTGTATTTATTTATTTTAAAGGTGCAAATGTTTGTTGGTTAATATACATTAAATTTGTTCATAAGTTGTAAAAGTTTTTTTTTTGTATTAGTTTTTGCCACTAGGTGCTGGTTTTCTACAAATTTACTAATTTATGGTGGATAGGTTATATATGGCCATTGAAGTATTTTAAATTTCATTAAGTTTTTTTGTTGTGAAATTCTTTTAACAGCTGTAATCCGACCAAAATGTATTAATGCTCTATTGATACATGGTGCGTATTATGCAGAATAATCTATAAGACATTTTCAAGAACTACATAGGAAATAAATTAGTAATTACCAATGGATGTGTAAGCCGAGATTAACTCACCATTGCCATTGCCTCCATTGAGATATTTAAGTATTTAGTGGCCTTTATGAAAACTGGTTTCTGGGCTCGTTGAGCAATTATAATGAGCATTTTTCTGAAGCGCAGATCGGCATATGACCAATTCATCTCGTAAGCCGCTAAGCTCACGCCTTCGCTCTGCAAGCAAGTTCAAGGAAATACAAATCCCCAAACGATATATCAAACGAGCACCAACACTCACCGATACAATTAGCAAGTCACTGAAGTAGCAAATTAGATAGATTTCCGTTAAGGCCGATATCAGCGTTACAACCAATTTGAAAGTCTGACCCGCACTCAATCCTAGGGTCATCTGAAAGGCCACAATGCACACCCAGACAGTGGAGGTGACAAAATTTAAAAGTACCGGGACTTCAAACACAGTGTTCATAACATCCGAAAGTCTGCGAAGGGAAAAGTGAACTAAAAAGCAATCATGATGTAAGTCCAACTTACCCAAGCAACTTGTGGTGATAAACAATCCAACCCTTCAACTCTTGAATATCCTTTGCATAGCCATTCTCCACACGACCGGCTTGCACCTGATACTCTGCCAGCGTCTTTGAGAGATAGTCAAAGTGCATGACGAGCTGCATGCTAAACGCATAGATGGAGAGGTCAGTCGCGATGTGCCCAGCTGCGGTTACGACGCCACACCACATCTGCGATATGTAGATCAGATAGTAGCTCCAGTGGTCGAGGCAATCCCACGGGCATGTTGGGTAATACGGCAGTGTCAGTGCCTTCTCGGTATTGGGAGCGTGCAGCAAAAAGCGCTGTACTTGATAACGAACATAGTTGTAGACGCTATACATGACAATCATCGCCAAAAGCAGGTCACTGAATGACCGCATAAGATATCGGACACGTTTGAGATAGTAGTCGACTTGATATTTGTCCTGCTGCTCGCGGATTTCGGCTGGAAAGATTGCCTGCATTTCATTCACCAATTCATTCAGTTTGGACTTCTGCCTCCAAACACTGATTATCTTTAGTTGGCTGACAGAGGCAAAGCATAGATAGCAAATCGTCATACATAGAACCTCAATGTTCTCTCCATTCCTATAATACTGCACTATAAGCACGACTTCCATGCTTATATTGAAGCCTACATTGACAATATTTATCACGAAGATGACATATAGCCAACGATTGGGAACTGCCTTCGCGCCAGGCGACTCGTAGGCCTCCATGCCGATTATGTGATAGAAAATTAGAGGCAGACTCATAAAGTCTTTGAAAGTTACATATGCTTTTTGCATCTTAAAATTGGAAAATTGCTAACCAATGCCACTCAATTCAAGTTCTCAACTGATACTAACTGAGGTAAAATGCGGCATACTTATCTGGGGAATATTATTTGCCAGTCTTACAAAACCGCAAGCTAAAATATGTATCAGCACTTCTCTCGTGACTGTTAGAGTATGAAAATATGAATGAAAGAACTGCTATCTTAGGCACAACGAACATTATATATCCTTTAAGGCGATCACCTGACGATATCTTCAATAAGACGTTTCCTTCAATACGAGATATTATTTTTTTTTTTGTGGTTGTGTCCTTCCAGTTTCACATTTCAAGTCTGATGCAGATCAAGAACATATGTACTTTGTGAGGTCAGGACTCTTAATTAAAAGTGTTACAAAATTCGTAATAATTCTATAATACCCTCTAAAAATAATATTCATAAAACAACAGAAAAGCGGTGAAGATAATCATGTATTCTAAGTAGATTTCGTGATTATTTCTTTGTTAAAAACAATGTATTATATGATATTGCTTGCGATTGTATCAAAATATGTCTCCTTGAGTGTGATATAAACTTAGTGAACAAGTTATAATACCCAGCCAGTATGTGGCCACTTCCAATCGACTCTTCCCTAAAAACCGCAAAGTTTGCTTAGAGGAAAAATCAAACAATGTGGTTTCCATTGTAGTTTTATTGCTTTATTGGTACGTATGTAGTTAGAACTGGGTTGCGGTTAAGGTTCCTGAATGATTTATGCAGCTAAATACTGTTGTCGTTGTGGGCTCGCAAATAAAGTCATTTCTGAAAATTACTCAATTACTTGCCTTTTGTTTTATGAATGTGACCGATGTGAACCATATATGAAAAATTGCAGCTGTCGAAGGCAATATTTAAAAATGATGTAAGTAACGTGAGGATGGGTGTCGGTTCGTCGAAGGAAATCAATGAAATTTTTAAATATTAAGTCCTTTTTCTACTAAGCTCATAGGAGAGAGATTTTACAGAACGCATGCCCTTACAAAAATTTTAATTTTGCAAAAGCTATTTATTCGGTACTGAAACTTAATGATGGCTAAATAATCATTCACTGATAGCTGAATTAAAATACTCAAATTCCTCAGAACTGCATCGCTTGAAGAACAATGAAAGATTTGGTTATATAACAGTTGGGTGCAAAAAATATTTAATTCCATTGGTGAACAACAACTTAATGTGCGGCTCTATGATATTATCTATCAACAACATCATAGAAAAAGTACTTAAGAAATTACTCTAGTTATGTGCAAGGTTTGAATAAGTAAGTGAGTAATAATTAGCCAACTTCAGTTTCAGTTAGCAGTTGGTACTTTACTGATACATGGTACGAATGACACAAAAGAATCGGTAGGTCATTTCCAAGAACTGAAAGATTAATATGTAAAATATTACGAAATATTAAATTTAGCAAACAAATTATTTACCATTGTCATAGTCTGCATTGAAACATCCAAGAATACAGTTGCCTTCAAGCACACCGGTCTCTGAGACCGTAATGCTATAAGAATAAGCATTTTTTTATAGCGCGTATCTGCCTCAATCCAATTCATCTGATAAACGGATGCTGCCAATCTGCCGCTCTATTAAACAAATCATAAGACTTTCTTTATATTACTATCAAATAATAAATACGTACTGCACTGATAAGCATATCACTAAAATAACAAATAAGATAGATTTCCAAAATTTGGGCCACCATGATGACTGCCAGCTTGCACACTTGCTCTGTACTCAGACCAAGTGTCAGCTGAAAGCCCACAAAGCAGACTATCAGCGAAGAAGCCAAAACGTTTAAGAGCAGCGGAAAGCCAAAGACCTTATTGATGACATCGGTTAGTCTATGGGAACAGTGGGATATCACCTATTCATTGATATACATAGGTTAATCCAACGTACCCCAGTAGTTTATTGTGATAGGAGATTAAGTCCTGTAACAATTTGAGATCCTTGGCATAGCCGTCAGCCACACGATCTGTTTGGATATCCAACTTATCCAGTTCATTTGACAAAAAGTCATAGTGCATAACGTCCTGAATGACAACCGCATAGATGAGAATGTCACTGGAAATGTGTCCGGCTGTGCTCGTGTAACCAGCCAATGCCTGCAGAGCGTACATCACACAGAAACCGAGGCTGTTGTCCACGCTCCATGGCGATACTTGGGAATAGGGCATGGACATATGTGCATCTGGCAGCTGCATAATGAATCGTTGTATGATGAACTGGACGACAATGAAGAGATTATATGTAGCGACGAGCACTAGGTAGACTCCAGTGAAACCCTTGGTGAACATACGACAACGTTGCAGATACTGTTCAACGTGATATTTGCGTTGATCCTCAGGTGCGGATGATGGAAATATTGACTCCATTTCACTCACTAATGCGGTCAACTTGGGCTTCTGCCACCAAACGGTTATCATCTTTAGCTCGCCCACGAAACCATAACCTATATAGCCAATTACCATGCAGGATTCCACAAAGTTCTCACTCTTCCTGAACGATATGTACACAAAAATCACCTCTAGGACAATTACGAATATTAGATTAAAAACTTGAAGCAGAAAGTTTGCGTAAAGCCAGCGATGCGAAGTTGCCTTGGTGCTAAACGATCCGAATGGATCCACTCCAATGCTGCGATAGTAAAGCTGAGGTAGGCTCATAAAATCATTAAAGGAGACATACCCTCGCGGCATTTTTAAAATTTGTTTAGTTGATATAAGCCTTGGAACAACAGTGATGTTTGGGGATAGGAAATATCGTCGAATAGAGAATCTATTATTTTTTATATTTATTTGGTATTTCTCTCTGTTTATACTTTCTCTCCTCAATACTGGTTGTTCTTCTAGATTTAAGATTTTAAGATTAAAAGATTTTATTACTTTGTTTTCAAGAAATGTTCCGTTGAGATGACATTTCAGATTATACGTTGGAGATGGCTACTTGAACTCGTGTGTGTTGAAGACCTCTGTCAATTGACAACTGAAATCAAAATATAATTTATTTGAAACGGCTGAGTTCGCTTAACTTCTGTCCAATCCAAACTAAATACATATTTCGCATTAGGTAACTTGTAATGGACTTTTAATTGCTCGCTGAGTCTTTCCCACCAGAGAACTCTGCTGCCAACGTATTCGATGTAAATAAAATATAGGAAAAGCGGCTCAAAGTATGGACTACACATTCTCTAATATTTCAAAGCAGAAATATAGAGCAGTCTAAATATTAATAATATTGGACGCTTTTTTAAATATCTATAAACTTTTTTGGCTACTTTTTCTTTACTCAATTGATAAATAATTGAGAGACTTTTTAGTTTTTAAAATATCTTGCTCAAACTAATTTATTGTTTTGTCTTGAGTGGTTTTGACTCAAGTGGTCGCCTTAACGTATATATTTACTTTAACTTCAATTTCAGGGCTTTGGCATACTCTTTTGTTTTGTGATTAAGGCCGAGAGCCAGCTGCGTGGACCACCCTTCTTGAGTAGCAACGGCAGCAGTCAGAGCAGCTCGCTGAAGCAGACCAAATTCAATACGAGCAAAACTAGTCTGGATGAGAACTACTGCACGACGACGACGGCCAGCATCAACAGTCCACTGAGCTGTAAGTATTTAGATACACAGATGAGGCCAAGTCAAGGCCACTTCTAACTCCAACTCACTCTACTAACCATCATTTGCAGTTTATACCAATCATGACAAGGAGAAGGAGAGCGAATGCATGGCAACATCAGCAGTAGCAGGAACTGGAACAGGCGCAGGGGTAGCTGGGTTAATCTCTGCGGGGACTGCGCCGCTGCAACAGAAGCAAGGACTCGAACTGTCAGCGGCAACTGGAACAGGAGCAGGAGCAGGCATCGGTGGGGGAGTACAGCTGCCGTTGACAATCATCTCGACGGCGCCGCGATGCCAAGCTGCTGTTGTCAGTACAGCAGAAACGCTACTAAGTGGGCATCCGCATCCACATCAACATCAACAGCTGCCGCTGACTGTGGCAGCCTCGCCAGCCACACGCTGCTGTGCACTGCTCAGCGGCGGCAATGCAGAGGCAGCCGACGCACTTGCCTATGCCTACGATGCGTACACGATGGGTGGGTTAACGGGCAGTCTGGGCAGGCGTATGCTGCACCACCCACAGGCAGCCACACATTATGACGAATTTGTCGGCGTCGAGACACTGGACATACTGCAGGGTCTGGCGGCAGGTAAGTGACTGGCGGCACTTGGTTGAGACAAATTCCGAGTGCTGCTGTTGTATTGCTAATGAGCCACTGGCTAACCACAGACAACTTGTAGACAGCATCATTGGCATACGCACCACCAGCCATGCTACCACGCCCCATTATGTGCCGCTGCAGCATAATCCGTACGTGGATTTTGTGCCCAGTCCGCTGGTGCTGAGCCTGCCACAGGGACCCCAGCTGCCACCACCTCCCACCATTAGCGGCAATCTAAGTAGTGCATTGACTGGTGGTGTCTTATCGAGTGCCACGTTGCCAACGCCCAAGACGCAGAAGCGTGTGACCATAATGGAGCCAACGTCACGCACCACTTTCGATCCACTGCTGCCTACTATGGTGGCTGCTGTCGTCTCCACCACAACCACGGCCACCACGACGATCTCTGGCACGCCGTCGACGCAGAGTGAGGGAGTTGACAGCAGCAGCAATAATGCAACCCTGGATCGCATCACCCACGATCTTGACTACTTGCTCAATCGGGGTATTATCGATGTGGATGCAACGGCGGTGTCACCAGCACAACCACCACCACCTGCTGTGGTAAGCAAGAAATGCGAAGATTCCCAGCAGAGTAGCAAGTTGTAAAGACCCTGAGTAAACTAGACAACGGAGTATACAATACTTTGGATTCCTATTGATAAGCAGTGGCATTTAGTAAGGGTACTCACTGTCTGATGTTTGGGCATTCGATGGTGCATAAAAAACAGAATAGTGTACATATTTTCATCTCCCAATAAATATAACTCCCATCTTGTAAATAATTTCTTGCTAAAAAATAATATGTAATATTTATCTAATTTACTACTGCAATTTAGAAGGATTTATTGTGAAAAGTTGTATGTTTTGGAAAATGTTTTGTTACGTCTTTGTGTTCTGTAAATATCAATAGGCCACATGTGAAGATTCCATCAAAACCAATATAGCAACTCTGTGAGGTGATTTTTAGACATAATTCAAAGTGCATAGCTATTTCAATACATTCCAGATCAAACTTCAAGTCATCTAAGCCGAATGAAAGAATTTAAAACTAAACACAATTTTTTAGCTAGATTTACAAATAAGATTAAATAAAAGCGTAAAGTATATGTATGCAAATATATATATATATATATATATAAATAACCTTAGGTTAGTTCAGTCCGAGCACACCCAAAAGAAGAGTGTGCTTAAATTTTTGATTCCATTTCTTTCTAGACCTTAAATAAAAGTTAATGCATAATTACAATGTAAAACGATAAAATCTCTACAAAATACAATAATTGTAAAACTAAAGAATATAACAGAACTATTTCTGCAACAAACAAATTATACATACACATACATATATCTTTGAATAAACTCAAGACTCTTGTTATAAAAAATCTCTAAAAAAGAAAAAACTAAGCAATTTTTTTTTTTGTTGTTTTTATTGCATCGATGATGAATTGTGAGTTTGTGACAAATTATTAATAGATTATTATCAGTATGGCATACACATTATAAATATTGCTGACTCATCTCCGCTAAAAGCTAACCACGTGCCCCATAAAGTGGGTCACGTTCTCCCCACGTATGGCAAAGAAAAATGGATGATCCGCACGAAAGAACTTTTGGCGTGAGGAATTGCTAATTACAATCGGCTTATAACCTGAAATGAATATTTTATATTAACTGTCGGGGGAGGCATTTCTTTTCTAAATAACTCACCTGCTGCCGGCTGAGGCGAATCGGAACCTGATCCGGATTCGTTTAAGTCAATTCGCAGCTTTTGGAGAACATCGACAATGGGCAGGTTGGCGGCTGAATGTAAATGCTTGAAGTTCGCTGAGGAACCGAAAATCTCCGTAAAACCCAGCTAAAAATTAATGATTCACAAAAAAGTTAATTACGCCAACCAATTGTTCTAATTTAATAATCAGTATTCACAATTTAATTTGACTGAATGCATTTAGCCCAAAGCTGACTTTACAAAAAATTCGTTGCATACTTTCATGCGCAAGAAATTTTGTATTATTGCACCAGAAATTACTGTTGCTGACTTTTGTGCTGTTCACAAATGCCAGACTTCCTGGATTCCATTGCATACTTTGGTGGCCGCAAAAGTATGCAGTGAAATTGTTTAGCTGTACAAAAATACTTTTTGCTTCTGGTTCACCTGTCAAAATTTTACTTTCATTGGATACATAAAAAAATACGCCTGGTGCAGGCGAACTTCATTGAAACAAATAATATCTCCACAAAAAGTTTGAAAGCTCCTAATATATTTTGACAGCTGAACTGAATGCAATTTATTTATTTTTTTAAACGTTTTAATCCGATTAATAAAATAAGTTTGCTAAATGGAGTCAGTTGAAAGTTATGACATTTTGGCTTCGTGGGACCCAGGAATATTTGCAACAAAATAACATAATTTGGATGACTTTTAAAGCAATTAGAACTTGTAACTAAATCAGACGCCTTAAGCATTCACATTTATTGAACATTATTTGCTCATCAAAAACTGTAAACATCTTTTGACTCACCTGTTTCAGCGCTTGCCGTGAACTGCACTCAAAGTCTATGCTAAACTTGGGCACCAGCACCTGAACGCTCTCCATTTGCATGCGCTGCTGCAGTGCGCCAAGATCCACGGTGCGTAATTGAGTTTCCAGCTCTGCCAAAGCCGATACATCGTGCTTGTTGGGCAAGATTAGCAGCATGGCCAGCTCATCGGCGTGCTCATAAGGCAACTCAATAACACGGGCGTTGAGCTCCCGCAGCTCAGCATATTTCACAAACATGTCCTCGTCGAAGAGCATGGGCACTTGCTTTGGTGTGTCCGAGGCGGGGCTGTGGAACTCGTAGAAGCCTGTGCGATACGCACTAAATGGCAAAAACCATTTGCTTTGTAGCCGAGCAGCGAGCAGGAGAAGCAGCTGCGACGCTTGACTGCCACTCGACTGGAGAGACTGACCCCAGTTGCCGCCGCCAGTGCTGGCCAAGATATTATCGGTTATGTAGCGGTTCAGCTTCTCGGACTGCTGCAAGTCGAGGCACTCGGCCGTCGCATGGAAATACGTTTGGGCAATCTTTTGGAAGTCATCCGCAATGTTTGTGCCAACGTTGGCCTGCAGCAGCAGGCGATTCTGCAGCTGAATGCGTGTATTTTGATCGCCCGTTGCTGCAGTTAGCTCAGCGGCATAGAAATTGGCCATTTTAGCATTGCTGGCGAAACGTTGCTTCAGCTTCAACAGCTTCTCCAGTTCCGCGGCTGTAGCGCCATCGGAGCCCAGGTAGAGCAGCGCCAGACTCGCCTCCAACAGGATTGGCGACATAATTACATTTTCATCAGCGGCTGATGTTGCAATGTTGTGAAAAATCTCGGCTCCAAGATTGATTTCTTGTGGCACTCCAGGTGCTGTGGGAATGGGTGCAGCACTCATACTGTTTTAGCAACAGGGGTTGACTATGGGGAGCTGAAAAAAAAAACATTTTTATATTTTGCTATCAGACTGCTAATAATCATTTAAGGATATGATAAATTGTTCAATTTTGTGTGCATTTTAAATGATTCTTGGGTTAAAGATGAAGCTGTTTGTTTATAATAAAAATATATATAATAAACAAAATTTCTTCTCCCTCAGATACATAAAGCGGTCTTTGTAAACAAGAACTATTTTTGTGTGGTAATCCCGAAACTGATCAAGAAGTGTGATAAAACATACAGATAAAAATTAATGGCCCAAACTTACTTTAATTACACAGATTTCTTTACTGGTGCTCATATTAAAAATTAATTTTATCAATTAAGAAGGTGCATCTGTGTTTTGTACTAAGTATATATGTGAGTTTATTGCATAATTTTAATGGCACGATCACATATGCAAAAATAAATTAATTTTCGTTATAAGTAGTGACCAGATGTACATTGTATCATTAGACTAGTAGTGAATATCAAAATGCCCTTCAAGTTTAATGCAAAACACATGTGTCTAAGCAAAGATCTTTAAAAAATTCGTATTTGCTTGATAGCATTCAGCTCAAACTCTGAGATCTTGACATGAGAGGGTGCTTGTAGATATAAGACACATAGATGTAAAGTTAGCTAAATGTACGCAGCCAAAATATTATAAGGCTGCAATCGTATGTTGTTTATCCACTACATTTATACCTTTGCTCATGTTGTACATATTTTAATGTGCACAGAGGTTCCACAGGCATTAGATGTCTTAAATTCTATTAGATTTTCTTTTCAATTGCCGAAAAGTTTGACCATGGCCGCAAAACGGCACTTCCTAGAAAACAATGAATTTTAATTTATTCCACTTCACTGGAAAGCCACCAACATCAAATGAAAATTGCTCCGATCTGGAGCGCACACTTACAAATACCCTGTAGTATAACATTCGTATTGATTTACGCATATTTTTGCATGCAATTAAATATGCATTAACTTCCCTAAGAATGTTTTACTCAATAATGATAAAATCTCTCATTCTGCTCATTATATAATCGCTTACTCTGTTCATGTTTTATTTTACCCGGTTAATTTATTAGTATTATATTTATTACACAGGGTGCATTCTGGCATTATGGCAAGAGATTCACCAAAAAATAGCACAGCGAAGAACAAAAGACCAAGACAATTGCCAGCAAACACAAAACTTGACACTATTCTCGGTTGGCCAACCAAATAGACAACAGCCCAAAACGGAAAAACTTTTGACATTGCTCCGCTAAACAAACAAACAAACATACATGTTATGCACTCATATATATATGTATATACATATATAAATATAAATACATATATACATATACATACACATATATATTTCGGCATCTTTTAATCGGACGCGTATCTAGTATTTCTAGCGTTTATAGTTCGCGTGCTTCGCCGCCTCCACGCATTACAACACTGAAAACAATCTTTAAAACACGCAATTGACTAAGAAACACTCTACAAAAGTGGAATCGAAATGATTGATGATGGAAATATAAAAGAGTTTACAATTCAAATACACTAATTCATTTTATAAAACTACTCATGTGTTGAATACATGTATGTATGTGTATGTATTTAAAAATATCTGTGTAGAGGGTATTAGAAGATTTTTCCTTTCTTTCGTGTCAGCTACAGAATCGGTTGACTTTATAAGTAGCGCTACTCTGCGTACTCAGCTCTTAAATGTTTACTGTTTATTTTGGGTGTGCCAATTTTTGTGTTTTCCTTTCGGAAATTAATTACATCATGAATTTGTCAAAAGTGTTAGTGTTTTCCCAGCATTTTGTTATTTGAATTTGGCAAAATTTGGAGCATGTTTGCTATTGACGCTTAACCAAGTGGCAGATGGTAAATGCTCACTAGATTTTCAATGGCTAAGCATGAGGTCACAGAATCATTTTCGTAGTGATCATTATCATCATCAGCGGTAATAATCTCGATTGTGTATTAAGAGCAACATGTGTTGGAGATTTTCACTGCACGAACACAAACCGAAATCTGAGCAAATTTTTTATATGCTTCTATATTTTTGCTCTCGGTATAATAATTTTAGCCATTTTATTTGATTTGTTTTTATTTATTTTTGTTTTTTTTTATATATTGGGTAATGTAGCAAATTTTGAATTGAATTTCGAATTTTCTGTTTTATTTAAATTCTTGGGTTTTCTTTACAATGATTAACAAATGCATTATTTTAGTTATTTATATATTTAATTATTAGATTGTTTAATTTGTATTACAATATTGGTTGTCTAGGAACACTTTAATAGTTTATAAAATTTGAATTTTCTTATCACTCTCTTCTACCATTTACCTATTAAATTTTCTGTTCACTTCGCAATGTACACAAAGTATAATCAAATTAAATACGAAATAAATGAACAAACACAAAAATGTATAACGCGTTTGGCAAAACAATGAGACAATTAAAAAAAAAGGGGAAGCAAAAGCGAATTTACGCCCGCACGCAGCTTCGCACAAAATGGAACTAAAACCTCGTTCGCTCTTAGGCGATGAAAGCATCTAATTAAGTTGGCCTGATGCTCTGTTCATTGATGACGACACTTGGACAAGCGAGTCGGAAACGGAAAGCTCTGGCTAAGTTCGAATTTTCTGCAACTAATTTTTTGTTGTTTATTTTTTTCTTCGACGCTAAAATTTTAATCTATTTTTATAATTTCGATGCCGATGCGACGCGAGAGACGCAGAACTGCACAAACTGGGGCTGACTGCGCTCGCCTCTCTTCTGGGTGCTGTCCGCCGCTTCTGGGGCCATTAGTGCGTTGTTTTGGCGCTGAACCACTAGAATTGTCGCTGATTGGGATGCTGCTGCTGTTGCTCTGCTTCTACGATGCGATGCGATGCTTGATTGAATTGAGTCATCCAGCGAGCGCTTTGTTTTCGTAGTTCTATTGTTTAATCAGCTTATCTAATCTGGCGCATTTGTGTCGTTATACTTATAACATGGCGCTTTAACTCAAGAGAGTTCTGCTGGGCAGTAGAGATGGCATTTTAGTTTATTATCATTATTATTATACATGCAAACTGCAAATTTTTCAGTTGAATTCAGTTGAAGCACATACAATTTTTATTTTCTTAGATCTAAAGTTACTCACGACCATCCATTTCACAATTCTAGTTAAAAGCTTCAAATGGATTACCGATGTATTTTATTAAAATGTATGTGTAAAAGGACGAGGACACAGTGTAGAGTGTCGTGATTTAAAGTGAGTTTCTATTTGCATCATGTAGTGATTTTAAGTGGCGGGCGATTTGCTAAAAAAAAAATATTAAATACATACACTGAAAAACATACTTTAGCAGCCTAAATGTAAATTATCCGAAAAATATAGGGGGAGGGGTGTACTCTTCTCGCAATTAGCACACTCAGTACAAATGGCCATGCGAACGCAAACAGGCTGCGTCCTATGAACTAAAGTTTCAGTGTCTTAAACCAGCACAGCTGGGCAAGCGCTGCTGGCGTAGTTTTTTCTTAAATGTGGGAGAGAGTTTGTAGTAGGGGGAACGAACCTAGGATGCGTTTTCATGGCCATATTGCTGCGGGACAATGTGGAAATGTGCACCGTAACAAA